>OV702280.1:255250933-256605788 GCA_916181665.1 Avena sativa
CTCGACTGGTGGTAGGCGCATGCTCGAGGACGTGCTTGACGTAGACACGCGCGGGATCGGTTGATCAGACCGACGGTGCGCCGTATGCGCCATGGCATGGACGATGCGTAGATCATAGCCGATGGCAACATTGTCAGTGAAGTCCCAAACGATGACGACGAAGACGATCCGAGGGAGGCGGCCACGGTAGCCTTCCAAAGAAGGCGTAGCAGCCATCCGAGATAGTTCGTAGGCGACTCAATGCGATCTATGATCTGTAAACCAAAAAAAGAAGACTGACCAAGCGACCGGTGGATAGAAAAACCGATCTAGAGATCGGAAAAGACACCAGGACAGCCGATCACGGATCAGCGGGCGAACCCTGCGACTGATCGCGAGGCCCTTGGCGGAGATCATGGAGATCGATCCGCCGGGGGCGGCGCAGCGGAAGCACGTCGGTGGCTAGGGTTTGAACCGGTTAGTCTGATACCATGAAAGAGTATGAGTTTGGTGGAATATGATGGATGTATTATTGATCCTCATGGGAGAGTATATATAGGCGTATATGGGATCATCTTGGAGTACAAATCAAGTTAGACTTATACATAAACAGATCCTAAATCTGTCTAAACTACCATAACAATATATGCTAATACTCTAACATGAACGGTAGCATCGATTGAATCATTTTTCAGTGGGTTTAAACATACAAAGATTGTAGCACTCGAGAACCGCAAAGTAGCAACAGACGTGACTATATACCATAAAAATATGCGAATGCAGGTGACCCTCTTTCACCATATTTCTTTCTATTTGTTGTTGATGGTTTGACTTGTCTCATTAGGAAAGAAATTGAGCTCCAGTCCGTATGGGAGTTCCACATTTGTCATAGAGCACCAGTAATATCTCACTTTTTATTCGTGGACGACAGCTCTTATTTTTTGAAGCGTCAGTGCAACAAGAAATGGTCGTGAAGTCAATCCTAGACCTCTATGAGAAGAATACGGGTCAATTGGTGAGCTTGGGAAAACGTTCTATTATGTTTGGTGACCATTGTACGACAGATACACAAGTGCTCCCGAAGGGTATTCTGCGATATGATAGTGAGTTTTTCAAAGAGAAATATCTTAGACTTCCTATCCCGGGACGGAAGAATGACAAAAGGAAAGTTCAAAACCACGAAAGGAAAGTTCTCCAAACATCCAAGCGATTTGTATGAAAAATATGAGTCCTCTGGTGCAAAAGAGGTTCTTATAAAGTCCATCTTGCAATCAACCTCAACATATGCAATGGGGGTATTCAAATTCCCCTTTGGGCTGATTGATCATCTCGAACAAATAATTCATAATTTTTGGTGGGGTGATGAAGAGAATAGATGGCGAATGCACTGGCTGTCTTGGGACAAGATGGTGCGACCAAAATCTCAGGGAGGCGTCCAGATTCGTGACTTGAGGGTGTTCAACAAATCCCTTCTTGCCCACCAAGCCTGGCAGCTGCTGGAATTTTCAAACAGCCTATGTGCCCGTCTGTTGAAGGCTAAGTACTACCCATCGGGGGATCTGTTAGACACGGATTTCATTCAGCAACAATCACAGTCCTGGCAAGGAGTAGTATATGGACTCAAACTTCTCAAGAAGGGGATTATATGGCGTATAGGCAATGGTTCAAAAGTGAAAATATTTCGTGACAATTGGCTGCCATATCAATGGGTTCTGAAAGTAGAAGAGAAGAGAGGCAACTCTAGAAATAAATGGGTGTCTAAACTAATATCACAAGAGTCTAGGACATGGATTGAGGAGGCTAGTCGGGGCTGCTGCTCACCAAGGGACGCTGCAGTAATCCCTGGGATTATATTATCGACTCGTGTTATAGAGGACTTCATCTGTTGGAGTGGTGAAGGTAATGGATTATTTAGTGTTCGGTCAGCATATCGCATTGGTTTTTCATTGTCCCAAGCTATCGTGGATTAGGGTCAATCGAGTTCAGAACCTGAAGGAGATTGTCGGCTCTGGGACTTAATTTAGAAAAACAAAGTGCCACAGAAAATTCGTATATTTGCATGGCATGCGGCGACCAGTTCCTTATCAGTTTGACTCAGACTTCATCGGCATATGCCCCATGTTGATCCAATGTGTGCGATATGCGGCATGACCGTGGAGGATGGCTACCATGCGCTGATAGGATGCACTCTTGCTCTGGCATTGTGTGAGGAGATAAGGAATTTTTGGTCCCTACCTACTGAGGAGGTTTTCAACATGAAGGGAAAAGAATGGAATCTTCAACTTCTTAGCAATGCGACTGTGGAGATGAGGCCGAAAATTATTTTTCTGCTGTGGCGTTGGTAAGGCCTTGATAACTGCTTTGTTCCATTACTTGTTAAATTATCTGAACTCATTTTCTACAACCTTGGAGCCAATATCTAGCATAACATGCGGTACAGGCGCAACTTGGACCCCTCTCGCGGTAGGTTCTCTCAAAGCAAATGCAGATGCAGGCTGGGATGGTCACTCGCGTGACGTTGGCCTCGGTATCATTGTGCGTGATTGTCATGGAAAGGTGGTGCTAGCCGAGTGGAAGTTTGTTCCTAACTGTGGCAGTGCCGAGGAAGCGTAAATTCTAGCCTTCCTGGAGGGTTTAAAACACTTGGTACACCTCCGACAGTGGCCGGCGACGGTGGAGAGTGACTGCTTGCGAGCTGTGCAAACCCTTTCGACAGGTGCCTCAGATAATTCAAGGAGTTGGGATTTAATTCTTAAAGGTCATGAACTTCTTAGAGTTTATCAAGATTTAGAAGTCTTCAAAGTTGAGCGCGTGAGCAATAGTGTAGCACATGTTTTAGCGTCATTAGGAAAAGCTGGTTGTAACGTCCTGGGGATCACCACCGAGCCACGTCTCGTCACTAGTTGATCACGATTGTATGAACATTGTGTACTGAAGGAAATGTGCCCTAGAGGCAAATAAAAAAGTATTTTATTATACATATTCCATTATTTCATAAAAGTTTATGTCATCCTACAACTATATCAATAAGGAAACATTGATATAGGTGTGATATATAAACAAACCCAGGTTCCTAGTAGCCTCTATTCAACTAGTTCACTAGTCAATGGATGGTAAAAGGTTTCCTGACCATGAAGGTTCTTTGGCACCTAATTGAAAATGGAGTTATATCATTGGGGAATGAGATAGTGGACACTGTTCCGCAGATGATTGTTGCAACACGATCATATCAAAAAGTTCACAGTTGCAATTGTCAGAAGCATAGTGACTTGTTCCTCAGACTGTGAGACCATATCAAATCACTATTTCCTAAGGTTACTTTGATAACACTAAATATCACTCAGTGAAATGGTGGTCATAAAGGTGTTATTGGGTATCCGGAGGAAATAGGTTGAGGAGACTACGTCAAGAGCAGGATTTGTACATGTGTGATGGAAGATACTCTGGGTCCACTTGGATAAGTTATATCAAATATGTTACACAACATGTGATTGGATCACGGGATATCACTTATCGGTAAGTTTAAAGTAGCATTGTCGATAACGAGATCGAACCCGGCATGGAGATGTCGATGATCAAATCTCAGACAATATAAGTATTGCAGAGACAAAAGGAACATAACACATAATGTTTCAGGTTGGAAACGATTGAGAATCATGAGTGTCATAGGGGGCACAAGTGCATCCCGGCTACCTCTATGCTCATTAATGGATATTATGTCTATGACATTCCTGAACCGTAGGGACACATGCTTAAGGGCTTTACGACGCTTGAGATCATGTAATAGGGAATCCTAAAAGAGATGGAAAGAGAGTGAAACTAGAAGTGTTCTGGGGAGATCCGAAGTTGTTCGAAGAGAGAAAGGAATAAGGAAAAAGGACTAAAAGGAGTTTCAGATAAATGGGAATTTGAATATGTATATATTATATGTTAATTATGAATTGATATATTCTAAATAATATTTAAATTAAGATTTATAAAAGAAACTTTCTTATTAGGTCAAATCCCCGGAGTGAATTGATCTAGGAAAAATGCTACAGAAAAAGGAAAAAAGGGAAAAACTGCTGCTAGGCCGGGTGTGACCCAGCCCAAGCATACATCAGGGTGGGCGACGGCTAAAGGGCGCCACGCAGGATTGGCTCCGAGATGACCGCCGCTCGTGAGCCAAGGCCCAACGGCCCACCCGGGGCCTTGACCTTGCGGGGGCCCACCCGGGTGCTGCGATGCTGGCCGCCGTGCTAGGCGCTGGCAGGCCGCGTGCATGTGCACCAGGCGGCCCACCCGGGCTGGTCGGTTGCTGCCGTTGCTGGCCGAGCGAGTTGGGCCTCATGCAAGCCGGCCCACCCATCTACTCCCTTTTTACCGTTGATTGATTTTTGGGATGGGCAAAAAACATCCCATCCGGCTGGGAATTTTCCTGGATGTTTTTTTCATTTAACTTTAGTCCCACATGGGAACCTAAGAGGGAGGGCACCCCTCCCTTAGAATATATAAGGATGTGCCTATGGGTGGGATTAAACACACAATAATCTGAGATATTTCCTTTGGTTGGAATACTCACCTCTCTCTCTATTGTTGCCTCTACTAGTGTGCGGTCCCAAGTTTGGACTGTGTAGGCAAGGCGTTCTCTTCTGCGGCACGCTGTTACTCTATCGTGATTCTAGCCAGGAGATCTACTTCCGCAACCTTGGTGGGATCCGAGGCTGAGAGTCATCGTCTTGCATCGTATGACTGTGGTAACTCGGTGGGGCTATTGAAGCTTCCGGGCCATCGTGCAAGGACCAGGACACGAGGTGACTTTCTAGGAGCTTCGCGATCTTGAGGTCGGACGGGTACGACTACATGATCCATGCTTCTGCATGAGCGTAACGCTCTCTCGGTCTTCAAGGGTGTGCTACCGCTGTCTCTCCCTATTACTACATTACTAGTAGATAGATCTTGGGCATTCGGGGTTTCTTCCGCTTAGCATAAAATTTTGATTTTCTGTACCGAACCCCAACAGTAGTATCCGAGCCAGATTTATGCGTAGTATGCTAGTATGGAGTAGACACATGTATAAGTGTGGGCATTCATACTCTAGTTGTTACCTTCCCACGTGTATTTGTTTATATCATGGTACTGTGAGATGAAGCAGCCCAGACCGACCTTACGCGTAATCATACGCAATACTGGTTCCACGCTCAACATACGGCCAATACCGTATAAGTGGATCGCGGGTGTCTATATCTCTCACGGTCGTTGATATAGCATCTACAAAGGAAGGCCCCGCAAGGGGTGTAGTATAAACAACTATTGTATCCATGTCATGGTTGGAAGTTCGTAGGTAGAAGCATTCTATTGCAAAAGCCTTAACAACCACATAAAATCTTCAATAGATAAAGTTGATGCGTCTAACTTTATATGTTGTAGGGAGGGATTTATGATGTGATATGGTTTAAATTCGTTTACAAGGTAAGCTAGTTTACTGTTCCTATTGCTAAGTAGTATAGTAATAGCCATCGCAATGATGAATAATAAGACTGATGGTGTCATGGACTTGGCGCGAAGCTGGTGGCCTGATGGAGATCATGCCGATGAACCCGATGGAGATCATGGAGCAAGAATACAACCATATCATGTCACATTTCGATTATATGATTTAATCTTTGTGTGCATCCTATTTTGAGTGCTGGTATTAGATACACAACGGTAGCATCTAAATAGGATGATCCCTAAAAGTAATTCCAATAAAAGTGTTCCCCTAGTGTGTGCACCACCAAAAAAGTTCTGCGTTATGAAGTCGTCCATGACGATCGGGGGATAGACATATCTATGTTCGCAAATAGTGGGTGTAAGAAAGTTTACACTAAAATACACACTAGTTAGAGTTGGTGAGCCTAACATGTGCAGACATGGCCTCGAAACACAAGATATCTAAAGATCAAGCATGAGTCACATGGATGGTGTGATTGTTATTGGAGAATGTCTACCCTGGCAGCTGCATCAAAGTCCATGACGATCGGGGATGATGCGGTGTAAAGGGATCGTGTGATCATTTAAATTGTTGTTAGGGATAAACGATTTGAGTGGGAGCCTATTTTATTAATATGATTACAAATAGACTCCTTCAATTATGAACTTAAGTCTAAGTCCATTTGAAAATATCTTGTAGACAATGGCCATGCCCTCATTTCGCAACTCTTTTGGTCCGTTCGTGAATGGGGAGAAACTTAAACTAGATGGGTCGAATTTCACCAACTGGTACCAATGCCTCAGAAGGGTCCTCATAGAAATATCTATGTCCTTCGTGAACCCCTAGAAGATTTACCCGATGACTCTGACGGAAATGAAGATGTGACTCTTTGCAAATGCCGAGAAACCTTTATGATAGTTAAGTACACCATAATCCGTGCAATAGAACTTGGCTTGAGAGTACCCTTCCATGAAATCGACACATATGATATGATCGATGGATTGAAGAGTATGTTTCCAACCGAGGAAAGGCGCATGAAGTATGAGTATGTACAGGAGTTTGTCTCCTTAAGGATGGATGAGAACTCAAGCTTGGATAGCCACCTAGACACCATAGAAAGGCTCCATGAACATCGAAAGGATGCTATAGAAGACGTGTTGACTGATTGCCTTGCAATAGATGGGTTAATGTGTTTGATTTCCCCCAGTTAAAAGGACATCGCCAAGGACCATATCATGATAGGGATTCCGAATACCTTTTGCAAGGTCATTGCCAAGCTAAGGACTATCAAGGTCAAACCCAATGTTGGGAACAATGTCAATGGAGAAGATATATGATGATATACAAGTTATAAATGTTTCCATGAAACACTTATGAAGTTGTAAGTATTGGATACTTACCCCTGGTTTATTTAAAATCAGGACCTTCTATGTGAGCTATGGATGGAACGAGGCCCTCATGGCGTGATAATGGCAAGAAATCTGGTTAAAGGCCAAAAGCACTCCTGCCCTCAAAGTTTATCATTAGGATTAGAAGATTTGAATAAAGGCTTTGTAATCGAGTTTGTGAACCATGCAAGTGTGTCTTTCTTAATATGAGATGATTATTCATATTAATGAGAAACAATCAGTTGTTCCTTTTTCTATGAATGATTTATTTTATGATTCGCATTGAAGTTGCAAATAAGTTATTCTATTCCTTAATTCGTATGATAATAAAGCATTTGTAAGAGTATGAAAAATTGCCAAGAAATATCCAAGTGTGAATCTAAAATGGTTCGAATTGTTCAAAGGTTTTTAGATTCAAAGTAGATACATAATTAAGAAGAATGTCAAAGTCTTAGCGATTTGATCCCAGTGACTTAGAATTGAATTTAATGGCAATGTGTCATATAAGGACTTGTGAAAACAGTTTCACAAATTATGGTGATTGGACTAATCAAATAGTTTTGATATGTCTAATGCAACATAATCATGATGTATAAGATACATATGGTCTGAAATAAATTTCGCTAGGATTAACGTTAGATACTAGAGTTATAGATTGAAATAGTAAACATTCAATGAAACATAAGTAACATCTAAAGATTTGCGGAAACAACAACATATGAGATATGTCAAGCTCGAGGTTCTAGAGATTTTGAAAGTTCGAGATCGTTGCGAATAGTAAGTATTAGTAGGGTGTTCTTAGTAAGACTATGAACACATATTCCAACTAATACATATAAAGGACAAAGGTTGTTTGTCGCAGTGGGGTACTTATTTAAGAAAGTGTTCTCTCATGGAAGTGTTAGTGGAAGGACATAAGTGTAAGCCAAGGTTTGATCTTACCTCCGAATTGTTAAGAATGTAAAATGGAACATGTTCCGAGGAGCACTTTACAAATAGAGGGAAACCATAATGATGTGATAAAAAATGTTTAAGCTAATACTTTATAAAGGTAGGATTCAAGATTACATTCTGCTCCTTGCAGAATTTCATTCTTGATTCACTTGACTTATTAATGGAATAAGACATACCTACGTACTAGAAAGAAAGCATGATGGACCTAATTGCAAGAAATGACTAAGAGTCATCCCAAATTAAGTAAACATTTGATATTATGAAGTAAAGAGTTACTTGATCTCATGAAGTAATGGGGATTACTTAATCCTTCCCAGTAATCTTCAAGGTTGAAAGGATGAAAAACATAGAAGGAAGACATAAAGGGTTGTTTTGTCATAAAGCTGTTATGACAAATGCTTAATGTATGTTGGATTAAATCAGTAGATAAGTCCAATTTGGAAATTGGCAAAGGACTGTTCAAAAAACTGCAAAGTCTTCAAGAGTATGAAGAAAGGATTGTAACTGGTACAATAGGCAGGTTTTGATCAATCAGGAATTGCTGAAGTCTTGTAATAGTAAATTCTCGATTTGATGCAAGATCAAAGAATTTTGGATTTTCCAAGATTATAGAGAAGGATTATAAATTGAGTGGGATCTTAGAAGTTTTCCCAATATAATATGTGTTCGACATATTTGAGTGGGAGATGAGCGATATCTAAAACGTCAAATATTGTTGATATATTTGAGTGAGAGCATAAACAACGTTCTTGAATATGTGGGTTTGACATATTGGTGAACAATGCACTCGGGTACTAGAAATGATTGGATCATTTAGGTAAAATTAGACATAATATGACCCATGTTCTTAGTTGTGAAGAACAAAGATTCTAGAAAGATTCCTGAGCTAAACTCTATATCAGAGTTAAGTTTAGCACAAAGGAAGCATGGTCAGAATAAAATTTGCAAGGGTTACACTTCGATTGAAACTATAAATATTTGGAAGTATAAAGGATACTTCGAAATTAGCAAGTATAATTTTGGTTTGGAAAAATTTCGACTTTCGACTAAGTGTGTTTAGTTATACATGACATCTTGAAATATCTAGTTGATTGGTAGATCGTCATTGTATATACTAGAAAAACAAAAGTCTCACTTTAGTCACCAAAATTGCTAAAGGTACATTATGTTATAATGGGTATTAATATCAAATAGGTGACATTAATGATTTGCAAAAATAGGACCTTATGAATCTGATATTACAGATTTAGGACAAGTAAGTCCTCCATGAGAAGCATGATCAAAAAACACATATGAGATATGGTTTATGATTAGAAGCAATGCAACTAGATTATTTGAACTCTAGTGCAAGTGGGAGACTAAAGGAAATGTGCCCTAGAGGCAAATAACAATGGAGTTTATTATAAACATTCCATTAGTTCATAATAGTTTATGTCAGGCTACAACTATATCAATAAGGAAACATTGATATATGTGTGAAATATAAACAAACCCAGGTCCCTAGTAGCCTATATTCAACTAGTTCATTGGTCAACAAATGGTCAATGGTTTCCTGACCATGAAGGTTCTTCGGCACCCAATTGACAATGGAGCTATCTCATTAGGGAATGAGATAGTGTCCATAGATGATTGTTGCAACATGATCATATCACAAAGTTCACAGTTGGAATTGTCAGAAACATAGTGACTTGTTCCTCAGACTGTGAGACCATATCAAATCACTGTTTCCCAAGGTTACTTTGATAACGCTAAACATCACTCAATGAAATGGTGGTCATAAAGGTGTTATTGGGTATCCGAAGGAAACAGGTTGAGGAGACCGCGTTAAGAGCAGGATTTGAACATCCATGTGATGGAAGATACACTGGGCCCAATCTAATAAGTTATATCAAATATGTTGCACAACATGTGATTATATCACGGGATATCACTTATCGGTACGAGTTTAAAGTAGCATTATTGGTAATGAGATCGAACCCGGCATGGAGATGTCGATGATCAAATCTCGAACAATGTAAGTATCGTAGAGACAAAAGGAACATAATACAAAATGTTTCAGGTTCGGAACGATGGAGAATCATGAGTGTCATAGGAGGCACAAGTGCATCCCGGCTACCTCTATGCTCATGAATGGAAATTATGTCTATGGCATTCCCGAACCATAGGGACACATGCTTAAAGGATTTACGATGTTTGAGATATTCCTGTAAGAGGGAATCCTAAAAGAGATGGAAAGAGAGAGAGAAACGAGAAGTGTTTTGGGGAGATCCAAAGTTGTTCGGAGAGATAAAGGAATAAGGAAAAGGACTACAAGGAGTTTAGATATATGGGAATTTTAATATGTATTTATTATATGTTAATTATGAATTAATATATTCTTAATAATATTTAAATTAAGATTTATAAAATCAACTTTATTATTAGGTCAAATCCCTAGAGTGAATTGATCTACGAAAAATGCTATAGAAAAACAAAAAGGGAAAAACTGCTGCTATGACGAGAGTGACCCAGCCCAAGCATACAATAGGGTGTGCGACGGCTAAAGAGCGCCGCGCAGGGTCGGCTCCGAGATGACCGCCGCTCGCGGGCCAAGGCCCGATGGCCCACCCAGGGCCTTGACCTCGCGGGCTGCGCCAGGCACCAGCGCTGCTGTTGGGCCGCACGGGGAGGACAACCCACCTGGGCGCTGCGACGCTGGCCGCCTGGCTGGGCGCTGGCAGGCCGCACGCGCCGGGTGGCCCATCCAGGCTGGTCGGTTGTTTCTGTTGCTGGCATGGAGAGTTGGTCTATGCACAAGTTGGCCCACCTGGCTGCTCCCTTTTTGCAGCTGATTGCCTTTTGGGTTGGGCGAAAAACAACCCATCCGGCTAGGAATTTTCCTGGCTGTTTATTCACCTTTAGTCCCACATGGGGCAACTAAGAGGGAGGGCACCCCTCCCTTAGCCTATATAAGGAGGTGCCTATGGGTGGGATTAAACACACAATAATCTCAGATATTCCCTTTGGTTAGAATACTCCCCCCCTCTCTCTTGTTGCCTCTGCTAGTGCGTGGTCCCAAGTCTGGACTTTGTAGGCAAGGTGTATTTTGCGGTATGCCGTTGCGCTACCGGGATTCCAGCTAGGAGGTCTACTTCTACAACATCGGCAGGATCTCAGAATAGAAGTCGTTGTCTTGCAGCGTATGCCTGTGGTAACTCGGTGGGGATATTGAAGCTTCCGGGCCATCGTGCGAGGACCGGGACAAGGGGTGACTTGTGAGGAGCTTCGTGACCTTGAGGTCGGACGGGTAAGATTATATCATCCACGCTTCTGCATGAGCGTAACCCTCTCTCGGTGTTCAAGGGTATGTTACCGCTGTCTCTCTTCATTACTGCATTACTAGTAGATAGAGCTTGGGTATTCGGGGTTTCTTCCGCTTAACATAAAATCTTGATTTTATGCACCGAAACCCAACATGTAAATCTTGGGGCAGCAAGTTTCTTACACAATCTTTTCCTTACCAGGGTACCTCAAAGGACTGGAAGGTTTTAATGAGGCGGCTTGCTGCTTATTATAGTGTTGTTCTTGCCTAAAAAAGTGAATGTAGCAAAAAAATAATAAGTAGCATTCTCCACATGCCCCATGTAGTAGCACTGTCGTATTCCCCATGTAGCAGCGCTACGAGCTTGTAACATCAGCTAGACTCTTTGTAACTCCTATATCGGACGTCAGGAGCACCTACGCAAGGTAATATAGCACCACCCACGAGGTTGCAGCCTGAACAACTCCGACGCCACCATATTGTAGTAGCCCCCCATGGAACAGCAAGATTCCTGCTTGCACCAACACGCGGTTGGCTTGCCTGCTCCTCTGGATTACATCACTGACAATGGAGAAAAGAAGCTCAAGGTGGGAGGTAGGTGAACCATCGGCTGAGGAAATGTTCATGACCATGGGGAGCGAGTGACATGGTTATACCCCATGGGGACACAACATTGGTATACCTTGTCCAGCCCGAGGAAGGCCCACGTCAAGACACGCGACCCGTGGAGATTTCGGGTGGCCCTAGCCCATGATGTCTTCGGATCCTTGGAGGACAAGTCTAGAGTAGATAGAATTTCAAGTACCAACCCTAATTTGTAAGCGACTCTACCTAATCCCGGGACCTGCCTATCTATATAAAATCCAGGAGGGTACGGCGTGAAGGACCTCTTCCACCATCGTGTACACACCTCATGCCAGATTGCATCTGCGCACCCCTGTAACTTTCGGTTCCGCCGTAATCAAGAGCAAACATGCAGTAGTAGGGTTTTCCCTCTAGGGGCCTGAACCTGGGTAAACCTCGTGTCCCGTGTTGCTTGTTTGTTAACCGTTCCGCGATCTCCAGCATCCCCATCTTCTCCAAAACCCAAGTCCATAACAATGGGCATTGACGAGATCAAACCTCGTCAATTGGCGCCGTCTGTGGGAACTAGGGATGTTGATTGTGCGGTCGTGATAATTACATTCGGAGTGGTCTACAAGTCATCAGGGACAGAGAGTCACATCCTCTTCGGCACCTTCGACTTCACCGCCCACTCTCCGGCCCACCCTGAGGGATTTCGAGTCCGTTGGTTGATGAGATGTTGTTCGGGAGCTTCTGCTTCCAGGTGGGGCAGACCGACACTCTCTACCTCCTAGAGTGGGTGCCACCACCATCCATCAGGCCCGCTTCATGGGTCCCACCTATCGGCGCATTACACGCGTTGACGCTGACAGACGAGTCAGACGACACGGCAGCTATAACTCAGATTTGTACGTCCCTCCCTCAGATGAAGGAACCTACGGTTCTAGATCCGAAAGCTGCGGCAGCAGCGACCCCATCCACGGACATTACCTATGAGCCGTGGTCATCCAAAACGAAATGACCTACCACCAGGTTCGAGTGCACCCAACACGCCTCTCAACCCGCAAGGTGAGAACAGAGGAAACGGGGGAGATCCGCCGCTCAGGCCCAACAAAGGCGACACTCACGCCTACCAGAAGATCAACCTCAACAAGGAAGGCTGGCGCCAAGCACGCGAAGCCGTGGCAGGCAACATCATCCTACCCGTGAATGCTTCACGAGATCTACTGCTGGCCTACCACCTCCTCCTCATCAATGAGCATAACCAGCAGGTGAAGCTGATGGAGGAGCTTGAGAATCGTAAGCAGGCAGCTTCCGACTCCAGCTTATGGCGAGCTGCGCTCTCTGCCGCTGGCGGCTCCAGTTCGCATGGCAACAACGCCAACAAGCATTGCTCCCGCACAGAGAACATGGACCCCGCCGTGCGATGCGAAGCTACCAGGGCCCTCAACACGGCCTTCATGATGATGGACGTAAATGGCAATGCCATTCCGAAAACACCGCAGGCTGCGATCATGGCGGCCACTACATATCTTGCATCCCATCCACCTCTGATGGGTGACCCGAAGAGAGCCATGCACAAGTCCGTGCTAGCTGGTCTCGGACTCGTCGTAGCCGCATTCCACGACAAGGCTCCTACGGAGACGAAGAAAAAAGTTGCGGTCAAGTTCACCCGCAGCCCTACGCCCTCATCCGAGGAGGACGATCACGATCTGCCCCGACGTCGCAAGAGCCCACGGCGCCTCAGCAGCGACTACGATGCTCGGAACGAGCTCACCCAGCGCAAGATCGACAAGGCACGCGCTAAACGCGCGTGTTCAACTGAATCGGACGAGGAAGACGACAGAGAGATGTGCAGAGCTAGATGCTTCAGTAGATCCGTTCGGCGAACACGGATGCCGAAAAATTTCAAGCTCCCTTCCGACACTCTGAAGTTCGACGGTATGCAGGACCCAAAGGCCTGGCTCAGCGACCACCTCTCATCCGTCAAGCTGCACGGCGGAAATAGGAACACCGCCCTACAATGCCTTCAGCTACAGCTGACAAGCGCAGCTAGGATCTGGCTCCGCAGCCTATCCTTCGGCTCCATCCGAAGCTGGGAGGAGCTGGCATATAGCTTCATCCACAACTTCAAGGGCACCAGCAAGAGGACAACCTCGATCGAGGAACTGTGAGCCTGCACCCACCGTATCGGCGAGTCCATTCGCTCATACATACTATGCTGGTCCCACATCAATAATTCCACCGCACATATCTCCGAAGAAAGGAAAATCGACACCTTCAATGATGGTGTCAAGCGTCCGGACTTCAAGGAAGAACTTGGGCGCGTCAAGCCCAAGACGCTCGACCACCTCATGGACATCGCCAACCGATGGGCAGATGGCGAAGATTCCGTCCACCGAACGTATTCGGATGACGAGGGCGACTATGGACACAGGCGAGAATGCCACAGCAAACAAAGATCATGCGTCTACGACTACCGTGACGGAGTCGACATGGTCGCGGCTGGATACGCCGACCGACGCAATGACGGCAACCGCAGCAGTGGATACCGCGGAGGCAACTACCGCGATGGAGGGAAACCCACGTAGACGTGGCAACGCCGCAGCCGCGACGACGAGCCTTCGGCATAGGAAAAGTTGTCTGGTCCTTCAACCATCCACTTCTACATCGACAAACAGGATGGCAAGAAGAAGGCCAGCCATATGCTCAAGGACTACCGCGAATTCCAGAAGCTTAGCGAGGGTCTCACCCAAATATGATGCCAGATCGTGAACCCTGTATTTGGGCCCACACTTGTACCAGGTGACATCGCCCACGGAGCTCCTCCACCACCACTCGTTGGACCGTCGAATCTAGCGATCACACCAGCGCCAAATAACGGCACAGGAGGGTAGCCGCCACCAAAATGGGCCTTGATGATTCAAAAGGGGCGCCCAACAAACAGGGTGCAAAAGAAGATCACCCGCCAAGTCAGCCTGGCGGTGACCTCCCCACCAGCCATCCCTGAGTACCTCAGTGGCTTGGAGTCCTGCATCATGTTCGACCGTTCGGATCACCCACACCAGATCCCTTGCCTAGGTCATGCTGCCTTGGTTCTTGAGGCGAAGATCAGGGGGTTCGAGATGAGCCGCGTCTTCATGGACAACGGCAGCGGCATCAATCTGATGTTCGCCAGCACAATCGCAGTGACGCGGATCCCTCTATGCAGCCTAGAGCAATCAGACACGACGTTCCACGGCATAGTCCCAGGGAAGGGCATATATCCCCTGAGGAAGATATGTCTCGACGTCATCTTCGGCCATCCCCAAAACTTCAGGCGTGAGCGGCTAGACTTCGAAGTGGTGTACTGGCCATCACAGTACCATGCTATCCTCGGGCGCGTGGCATTCGCAAGATTCCTAGCAGTACCACACTACACATACCTGCTATTGAAGATGCCAGGACCCATGGCCGTTATCACCATCCAGGGATACTTCACCTGATCCGAACACTGTGACAGATACTTCAGCAGAATCCCCCAGTCGTTCGGCATGCAGGAGGAGCTCACGAGGCTCAGAGAGGTGACAGACAAAGGGGCACCCCCAGTCACCAGGAAAAACACACCTGACATGTCATTCGACTCCACGGTCAACACAAAGAAGGTGCAGGTCCACTCGACAGACGCCTCCAAGACAGCGTTGATCGCCAACGACCTCAGCCCCGCATAGGAATGCACGCTCGTCGAAATCCTTCATGAGTGCTAGGAAATCTTCGCCTGGTGTCCTGCAGACATGCCAGGAGTTCCCAGGGAATTCACCGAGCACACACTCAATGTGTTCCCTGACGCGAAGCCAGTCAAGCCGTCGATCCAATGACTGGCCGAACCAAGAACTGAAGCCGTTGGAATTGAAGTCAACAGACTGCTCGATGCCAACTTCATCCCGGAAATCAAGGAGAGCGAGTGGCTGGCCAACACCGTGCTGGTCCACAAAAAGGACACGGACATCTTGCGGATGTGCGTGGACGTCACATCGCTCAACAAGTACTGTCCAAAGGAGCACTTCCCTCTACCACGGATCGATCAAATAATCGATTTGGTTTCCGGATGCGAGAAACTCTCCTTCCTCGACGCCTACTCAGGCTACAACCAGATTCGGCTGAAGGTCAAAGATCAGGAGAAAACAACGTTCATCACACTGTTCGGAGTATTCTGCTACAACATTATGCCCTTCAGGCTGAAGAACGCAGGTGCCATGTACCAGAGGTGGATGCAGGCGTGCCTGAAAAATCATATCGGTCGCAACATTCAAGTCTATGTTGAAGACATAGTAATCAAGACCAGGGAGGCCAAGACGCTGATCGACGATCTCTGCGAGACGTTTGATAACCTTGATCACTACAAGATCAAGCTGAACCCAGAAAAGTGTGCCTTCGGCGTCCGATCTGGCCAACTACTCGGCTACTTCATCTCCCAACAGGGGATCGAGGCAAATCCGAAGAAAATCAGGGCCATAATCCATGGAGACGCCTAAGAACCTTAAATATGTCTAGCAGCTGGCCGGGCGGATCACGACACTAGGCAGATTCATCAGCCGCATGGGCGAGAAGGCCCTACCCTTTTACCAGCTACTACGCAAGGCGGACAAATTCGAGTGGACACCTGAAGCAAACGACGCATTCGAGGACCTCAAACGGCTCCTCTACACCCCACCCGTCCTGGACACGCCAAAGGAACGAGAGCCTTTGCTGCTATACATCGCAGCTACGCATCAGGTGGTAAGTAGCGTACTTGTGGTCGAACGACCCGAATATGGCAAGACCCATGGGGTCCAACGCCCAATCTACTACCTCAGGGAGGTACTAACTCCAACAAACCAGAGGTACCCTCACTACCAGAAGCTCGCCTACAGTGTATTCATGACGGCTCGTCGGCTGAGCCACTACTTCCAGGATCATCAGATCATGGTCGTCAACAACGCCCCCTGTCCAACATCTTAAACAACCACGAAGCCATGGGACGTGTAGCCCTATGGGGCATCGAGCTGTCTCCTCGAGATATAAACTACGAGTGATGCAATGCCATCAAATCTTAGTTCCTGCCTAACTTTCTCGTCCACTGGATGGAACTCCAGCTGCCGGACACTCCGGACATGTCACAATCATGCACGATGCACTTCGACGGCTCCAAGCGTGAGGCTAGAGCAGGAGCTGGCGTCATACTGACATCCCCTAAGGGAGACAAGATGAAATATGTCCTTCAGATGAAGTTTCGCGCCTCCAACAACGATGTTGAATACAAGGCCCTCATCCATGGCATGAGGATGGCCAAGATCTGCAGCGCAACACGCCTCGTCATCTACGGTGACTCGGACCTTGTCATCCAGCAGATGATGAACGAGTGTGACGCTCATAGCAGCAACATGATCGCGTACCGCGTGCTCTACAACTCACTCGAAGGGGACTTTGACGGTTGAAAGCTTCGGCACGTTGGAATGGAAAGCAACAAAGAAGCCGATAAACTCGCCAACATCGGCTCCACCTGCGCATGGGTGCCACCAGGTGTGTTCCTTGAACAAATCTGTGTACCCTCTATCAAAAGAAAATTCCCAAAGGTTTCAACCGAAGAAACAGAGCACTCGGGGGCTGCACCACCCGAAGGACAGAAGGGACCCGAAAATCTCGACACCGAGGCCGAGCTGGTTAGCCTGATACAGGTCATGGCGGTTGAAGAGACATGGATGCAGCCGTACCTTCCGTACCTGATAAACAATGAACTGCCCGATGACCCGACAGATGCCCGGCGCATATCTCACCGGTCTAAGGCCTTCACCATCCACAATGGCGAGCTATACAAGCACAACATTTCGGGTGTGCTCCAAAGGTGTGTCACCATCGGCGACGGAAAAAATATCCTCCAAGACATCCACGAGGGCATTTTCGGCCATCATGCAGGCAGCCGCGCCCTAGTCGCCAAAGATCTATGAGCTGGATTCTACTGGCCAACAGCTATGAACGACACCAAGGACATTGTATAAAGGTGCAACGCTTGTCAAAGGTACGCGGACAAGCCACACGCACCAAGATCCGAGTTAAGGCCCATGCCATTGGCCTGGCCCTTCGCCCAATGGGGCCTCTACATGATCGGAAAACTTCCCTAATCCTCGAAAGGAGGCCACGTCTTCCTCCTGGTCACAGTTGACAAGTTCACCAAGTGGATAGAGGCCATGCCCGTCACCAACCAAAGTGGCAAAACTGTCGTCAAGTTCTTCGAGTCCATTGTCTACAGGTTTGGTGTACCACACAACATCATCACGGACAACGGATCAAACTTCATATCGAAGGAATTCCAAGATTTCTACGAGAACCTCGGCATCAACATAACATACGCCTCCGTGGCGCACCCGCATACCAATAGACAGGTCGAAAAGGCCATCGGCCTCATAGGGAACGACATCAAGAAACGCCTGCTACGCCCACTCGAAAGGCTTGCGGGAGCCTGGGCAGAGGAGATACCCTTCGTCCTCTGGAGCCTGCGTACAACGCCGAATAGCTCAACCGGCTTCACGCCCTTGTTCATGGTGCATGGAGCCAAAGCCGTGCTACCCGCCGAAGTATTCCATAAGGCCCCATGGGTCGTTGCTTACAGCGAAGCCGAATCATTGGTAGCACTCGAAGATACCATCGACACACTCGAGGAGACACGCGATATCGCTGCAGCTTGCTCAGCAGTCTATCAACAAAGCCTCTGTAACTATCACAGCTATCGGCTGCGCCCAAGGTCCTTCGTCGAAGGATACCTCGTCCTACGACTCAAGCAAGAACGGCCGAAGAAGCTCGAGTCACCCTGGGAAGGACCCTACATCATCATAGAAGTCATCCCAGGTGGCGCCTACTACCTCATGGACATCGCATCAGGAGTCGAATACTCTAACCCCTGGAACGTCGCACGTCTGCGACGCTTTTACCCCTAGTTACCCTTTACTTTCAATAAGGCTACTCATCCGAAGAATTTACCTCCTCATTACGTTATGAATAAAAGCTAAGTTTCTTGGCCCAAATATCTTTTCACCTTACATTATTTCTCGCTAAATATGCTCAGGGGCTACGCCTCACCTCATGACCTCGTCGATTGAGAACAATGCATACAACTTGAGTAGCTGACCACATCAGGCTAACGAAAAGGACATGCACATAACAAAGAACCACGTGCTAGTACATATAAACTTTACAAAAGGGGACTACGATCCCACTCGAACAATTACAAATTTTACATTAAGTTTTTATTTGTAGGATCTACCTATTCTGGAGCATGACGTTCTCCCGCTGCTCGAACAGATCTACTATCTCTTTAGCATGCCACGTCACAGCCGCATAATGCGGGCGCATGTCCCATAGGGTGCCATACGGTCGAAGGGGCGGCTCAGTCGCCACCTCCGCAAGATCGACTGATGCAACCAAACGAGCGACAAGGCAGCCTTAACCTTAGCAATCAGCTGATGCTGCACCAACTCTTTGACGTGGCCTACGTCCCAAAATTTACCAAGAAGACCCAGGAAGGTAGAAGGCGCAACGTCCAAGGGGAACATGACAACCCAGATAGCCTGTAACATCCCAGCATTTAGGACCTAACGAAGGGTAGATTTAGGAATATGGATTGTTGCATGCATTCATCTGTGAAAATGTGGGTAAAATTTTTGCCAAATAAAAACCTAAGTGATCAATGTTTCTTTCATAATTTGAGATTAGGTTTAGTCTTAAAGGATGATTGTTATAAATTTTGAGATGATCTTAAGGAGCTATGTGTTTTCAAATGGATTTGAAATATTAGACTTGAGTGTTTGAATTATAATTCAATTGAATTAGATATAAGTTTTGAATCTTAATTCAATTACGAGATAAATATTACAATTTGAATTCTATCCAAAGAAAAACAATAATGAATATAAAGTTTATTTCTTATCATCAATATAGATAATCAAGTTATAAAATTATAACTTATTTGAATCATCCACATAACTCACAAAAGTAAATATACAAAGAATATGAATATTCTTTATTAATAATAATATAATCTTTATTACAATTGAATAAAATAAAGATTACAAGAATAATAAAAGAAATTACAAAAGAATAAGAAAATTACATTGGAATATTTACTAACTATCCTATATCTAAATCTAAACTAAATCTTCATCTTTATCTTTGTACCTGCAAAACAAAGATTAAATAAAAACAAAAGAAGATTAGTGTTAGTATTATTTCTCTCGGACATGTCAGTGGAATGCACTTGACAAATTCATCATTGAGATATTTAAAAAAGGGGCAAGTTTCACCAATATGAAAGAATTCATCTTTCATAAATTCAAAGCCAGAAGGCAAATGACATCCAAGAGGGACAAATTCACTAGCCAGGTGAAAGTAATCTGGTAAGATTAAGTTCATAAATTCTGAACATATCCACAAGTGCATAGCAAGAACACAGGCAGGACACACACCAGCATGCATGTGGTGTGTTGTGAAGCTCACAGAGCAACCCAATCTCACCAAAACCACATCACAGCCGTGGGAGGAACTAGTGCATCACTCCACTGCACAGCACACAAGAACAACCAGTGTAGAAAGCAGCTAAACCAAGCACCACAACCAGCAACCACACCAACTAAGGATCAACCAAACATCACCAGGATGGTGACATAAGGAGGGGGATGGATCAGGTGGACATCAAGATCAAGCCTAGGAGCTAGGAGGAGCAGGCTAGCTCAAGAGCAAGCAAAGCAGTCCAGCAAAACCAAATCAAGATCATCATCACCAACCTACTACATCATCATCAGATTTTGTGGTGAGTTTCATAAAACCTTCACATGATCTAATCATCTTATTCAGAGAGAAACATGTGTTGTTTTGTAAAAAAAAACCTCAGAAAGCACCCAAGAGGGGTGAATCCATCATAGGGATTTCTGAAACTCTAAAGGTAAACAACAAAGTACCAAGATCCAACCAAAGCTCAGAGCAACATCCTTGCTCTGGTTGTCCAACTATATTTTACCATTCAATCATGCATATACCTATGATCTATTTCTAGGCACATCCCTAAAGGAAGGGTAACACCTTAGGAACAAATCCTTAGGATCCATAACATGATCTTGATCACTATCATTTTTCCAAGATTTGATTCAATAAAGAATAGCTGGCACCACTACCAGGACTATCTAGATGAACCAATTAGATAAGATTTGAATCCCTAAGCCTCAGACCAACATCATTGGTCTTAGGGAATTCAAGATAAGAGCATCTATATTTATCTTTCAAAACCAAGATTGTCTTAAGCATAAACTAACCAAATCCATGGTTTAGAATCAAACTTGTGTGCCATACATGATGGTGTCACAAGAACAATCCAATATGAAGCAGGAAAGACAGTAAATCATCATAGATTCAAAAAATCAACTAACTAATCATTTTCCTGTAAAACAGGAATCATAACTAGGATATTCCTATGATACACTTCACTGTTTGAGATCATAATGATCTCAAACCACATGTTAATTCCCAAGATAACAACACTAAGACAGTAGTTGTATCTTATCATAATCATGACCATGAATCAAATAAACAGTGGAAAAATATCAAGTCATTAGCTTTACCAAGAATGCTTTCCCATACAACCACATCATCTGAATCAGATGCAATCCAAGCATCAACTCATCTAGTAAGCCACAAGAAACATCATATATCATTTTAAGCAACAAGCCTTAGGCCAATAAACATTTAGCATGTGTACAGACCATCCAAACATGAATCAATTCATCTAGTACACAAACAAGGACATAGAAGGAACCCTAAATGGATGATCATCTTAATCTGAAGAAGATAGTAGCAAGAGAGGACACAGCCTCTAGCATCGAATCAACAAGCATAGAAAGCACCAGGGGGAAGGAATAAAACTCACCATAGGTCCTCGCTGAAGAAATTGAAGAGGAAGCAGATTGGCCGACGAACCCGCGGAGGCATAGGGAGCACCCAGGGGGTGCTGCAACCTGCACCGGCCATGGAGGCGGCCACCATAGCATATGAATCCACCACACCACCACAGACGGGACCAAGGAGATGGCGGCAGCACTTTTACCTAACCCTAGGGTTCGGGAACGGGGTGAACCTGGCCACGGAGAAGCCCCGAACTCAAATCCAATTGGATAGAACGAACGAGCATCGTCGATAACCCCCTAATGCACCACGGCGGCGGCTGAAACAGCCTATGACAGCGAGAATTGATGGTGGCGGCATCGCCAGCCACGGGGTCGGGGTCAGAGGAGGAAGGATAAGCTCCAGGCAGAGAGAGACAGTGAGGAGTGGGCCGCGCTGGGCCGAGCTGGGCCAAACCTTTCGGGGTGGTCCTTTTGTCTAAGAATAAATGGGCCACAAGGGCCCAATAAGAATAATCAGCCCAGAAACATTTCCAGGCCTGTTTCAATAAAAAGAAAAAACCAAAATACCCTTGGACTTAATAAAATTCTAGAAAATAAAATTAAAGTCCAAAAATTATAAATAAAATATTTTTGGATTCACAAAAATACAAACTACTCAAATAAATTAAAATATAAAATTTTAGACATTTAAATTTTATTAGGAATTTTGTAAATTATATATTACTTATGGAATTTTACAAAATTATTGAAGAATGATAAAATTAATTAAAATTCACTTTCATTATGTATTAATATTGTAGTATTTTAAAAAATACTAAATAAATATTGAATCACCATTTTTAATGTATAATTAATAATTCCTAAAAGAATTATTAAATCTATAAAAGTCAAATAAAAGAGAAATAAAATAAAATAACTCAATATATGTTATAAATATTAAAAAGTAATATTTATAAATCCTTTATTACTAAAAAGGAACTTTTTTGGAGTAAATGCATATAAAATTAAATAATGCATTACATTACTTGCATAATCATTTTTGCTTCTTTAAATATTGTCCTTACCGGGCAATAATGATGTTTTTGTAGAACTAGAAGCTCAAGGTCCAGTGCAAGCATCAGAATTCACTACCTTGCCATCACAAGGCAAGTTCATCACTTGCTCATGTCCTTTGAAGAGTCTTTATCAAAGTATTTGCAAATTGTGTGTTATCATATATGCTATAAAATAAAGAAAATATTATTTTCACAAAAAAAGAAATCATAGATATCATCCTAAGTGGTGATATAATGGAGCAATAGAACTTAGGGTTCTATTTGCAACAATGATGATCAAGTAGGGACTTAATAACCCCTGACATTAGTGATTCTAGCGCCATATATTACGCGTTAGCCTGAGATTTGGAATGGGACAGAGAAGTCAGATGTATCTTCTTCCTCTCGCATGAAGCCGGATGTGCAGGTCATGGCTGTTATCCTCGTAGCGTGCATATTAATTGGTAATTCGTAGAGGATATGCAACATTGGGTGGGAACCCTCATCGTCCCATGATAGTTCTGGCATCTAAACGGTTTGTACAAACCATTGCCGTAATTCATTATGTGGGCATGGTGTACACCAAGGAGGCATGCGGGGTTGCGAAGGGGGCAGTGATTGGCTTGGACCAACTACTGGGCCCCACATCAAAGAATTGTGGACGGGAAAGTACGCCCGGTTGTGCAACAAGGAGTTGATCTCTCATGGGTAAAGTAACGCACCTCTGAAGAGTGTAAGAACTGTAACTTGTTTCTCCTTGTTCTGGAAAGGAGCTACAAACGCGGCAGGAAAGGAACTCCATGAAAGTTCTGGTTAACCTGTGAAGGCTGATTGTCATAGTTTTTCAGAATAAAATCAATCTTTGAAGAAAGATTTACAAAAATTGCATAGTGCCAAGGATTTACAATCCGAGGTGGTAGTTAGAGCATCAAACTTCCCACCTTGCATATATTGAACTTGTTGGGTAACGCTGTTACTCATTCTTTCCTTTGATCCCTTGCTTAGACTCTGAGGATTCCGAAGACGTGCCAATGTATGCAGCCGAATGCCAAGAAGATGTGTTCTACGAGGAACCTGATCTGTCCGGAGGAGTTGAAGGAGTGGATTACAAAATCCGCTATGGTGTCGATGATAATGAGTCCAACTAAGTATCCCTAGTTAATACTAACCAACGGAGCTGAGCAGCATGAACTCTATAGAATAAGCTGTTGAGCTCAACTCCTAGACAGAGTTGCTACTTTTAAATTCCACTGAACACTTTATATTTTGGTTTGTAAGTTGGATATTTTGGAAGTCTTGAACTTCCGGTATTGTAATAATAATAATGTGTGTACATTTGTAATATGGACCCGCAATGTTTCTGTTGTACCACTCTGAGGGATGTGATATTTACGGACCGGTGTTCTATGGATGTCATGTCAACGACTATAGTGTACTAAAGATGCAGTGGTATGCTGGGTCACCGCATATCCACCAATGACGACCTCGCCTGCCTCAGCACCCGAAGAACCTAGTTCACGTGATCTTGCACAGTCGCAAGGACGATGGCCTGATCGCGGTCCATCCAGAAGAATCCACCAGTCTCCAGGTCCTATTGAGTTAGGCAATTCATACGAATCGCAACGCACTCCTTTTCTTCCTTCGGAATGAGATTCACACCTGCAGAATGCGCGCAATGAGCAAGCATACAGAACTACACCCGAAAGAACAGCAGTTCGCGAAGACTCACATTGCAGTTGCCCGCTCATTTGTCGCAACTCCCCCATCAAGAACTCCTCCCTGGCACTGGCTCGCTCAGCCTTCGACTTCCACACATCTGCGTGACATCGAATGCTAAGGACGTCCTTCTCCAAGATTCGGACACGATCGCGAAGGAAAGCCAACTGCGATACATCATCCAAGGATGGTCGCGGCTCAGGAGCAGTCAGAGTGACAACAGGAACCTCACCCGAAGGACCCTAAAGGCAAATAAATCAAGCATCAACACCACAAGCATTTCTGGCAGCAGCTCGAATGATAAACTCATATACATCAACAAAGCCACCTCGTGGCATAATCGAGCTTGTCCATAAGCATGATGATACAAAAGGAAGCAAAAGAATAAGCTATTCTAGCTACAACACATGGGCCTAAGCATCCGCATCCGGAGTAGTCACGGAGCCCGACTGCCTGCTCTTGGCCTCATGCTGCTGCTTCGCTGCATACTCAGCTAGGAGGTCGATAAGCATAGGCCCATAGCTCTTACAACGAGAGGCAAAGAGGGTAAAAGCTACCTCCGATCCATCTATAGCTGTCGGCATCTGGGACGTGATGTGCGGCAGGTCCAGCTCAGCTCCAGACGCCATCGCCAGCCCCATGGAGGCACCGATGCCCTTCTGCTTGCGCTAATACTGAGCCGGAGCTTCCTCTGATAGAGCATCCGCAAGGGCGTTAACATATTCAAGGGCAACTCCCTTGGGGACGAACTCCTTATAGAAGAGCGTGAGCACTTCTTTGGACTTTGCCAAGGAACCAGCGGCAGCGGCGCAACGACCTTCGACCGCCGCGGTAGCATCAGCCAACGCATGTCCATGCTCCAGTGCACCACGATCAAACGTGATGCCTGAAGCATCTGAAACAAAGAAGAAAAACACTCAAATGAGGAAGGATAAAAGCACACTCGAAAAATAGAAGAGCCAAAGGATACAAGCATAACTCACCAGAAATAGCCTTGCCAGCAGCCATGAGCTTGTCGGCCATCTCTTTTCTCGGGCGGCTGCTGCAGCCACGAGCTGCTCCTCGCGATCGGCAGTCTCCTTCTGCAAGCGCTCCTTGGCCTCCGCATCATCCGTGGCCTTCTTCTCCGCTCGACCAAGGCTCTTCTCGAGAGCATCCAGTCTTCGGAGAGCCACATTGTTTTCATCTGTAACATGAAGAAACACCTAATCAATACAAGCAAACCCTTGGGACAGACAAACTAAAACAACGTGAAAAGTTACGTACCTTGAAGCTGCTGCAGGTTAGCCTCCAGCGCCAGGTGCTGCTGAATAAGGAGGTTGGCGCTGTGCACAAAGGGCTGCAGAAGAAACTGTCACATCCCAAAATTTTCCAAATTTTGAAATGTGAAAAATAAATAAACAAATTAATCAATTGTTGAAATTTAGGGTGAGAAGAAACTTTTTGATTCCAAATGGAAACATCAAAACCTATTTTGATCAAGTAGAATCCTAAAGGGATTTAAAAATATAAACAAATAATAAATAAAGTTATAATAGTTGGAATAACCATTTTTGGATCTTTAAATAAAAAGATATGGTTTTTATAAGCAAAGGTAGAAATAATGAATAAGGACTATTTTTAAAAGAGCCAAATTAAATCTTGGCCAAGCTTTTAAAATAAAATATTTTGTTTGATTAAAATAGTAAAGGTTTATTTAAATAAAACCATGAGGATTTATTTATATACAAATTTCATTCAAGTATAGACATTTTCCTATTTTGAATGATCATTAAAAACTTATTAAAGTATTTTAAACTATATTTCAAGGTGTTTTAGTTTTCAAGTAAAACCTACTGAAAAGATTTTTGTAGGAATTTATAAAGTCAAATAGAGTTTTTAAACAAATTTGAATCCTATTTGAAATAAAGACTAAAGCCTATTTATTTGTTTTTAATAAATAATAAACCCTAATAATAATTATTTTATTTGTACTTTGGAATATGTTGTTAAACAAAATTAAACTATACCTAAAGTTTGGTGGTGGTTTGAATTCAAATGGAGTTTGAATTATTTGAATGAAAAATCAAAACAGAAATTCAATACAAAAAAAGAAAAAGGTTCAATATAAAAAAAATGGGAAACAAACCCAATCCACTAAACCTACCTAGCCCAGCAAAGCATCTGGCCCAGCAAGAGCCCACCCGGCAACCCTCACTAAATCGTTTTCTCACGCGCAACCTCACCCGCGAAGTCACTGATGCAGGTACCCCACTCTCTTTTCCTCTCTCTCGCAGACAGCGCGGTCCCACGCTGTCAGATCATCGTCTCCACCGCATCCACGTCCCCCTCGCCGTTTCTGCCATTGATTACTGCGATCAATTTGCGTTGATGGCAGGATTAATTCCTCCAGAGACCACGCTCGATTAAACGCCTCGCCCTCCTCTCTCTTTCCTCCCAAGCCACACCTCTCCTCTGCCTCCAGGCTGCGAGAATCGCGAGCTCGAACCCCTCTGCTCCGACGAGCTTCTCCAGCAAATTCCGGCGCCGTCCAACCGCCCCTCGCCTCCCACTGCATGCAAGCCTGCTTCCCATCTCCTGGCGCATCTCCCAGTGCCGCTCGTTAGCCCGCACGAGCACCGTAGCCTCGATAACCTCGACACCTGAGCGCCACCGTCGTCTGCCGTTTCTCCGGCGAGCCCCCTGGTAAGCTCAGACCGCCCCGGTACTCCTCGATGATGCTCCCATGATCCCTAGTTCAGTACGTGTCTAACGCCCTCTCCCGTTTGCCTCGGCATGACCTGCAACCTCGCCCCCGACGACATCCATAGACACCGACGCCGCTGCAAACTCCGGCGAGCACGCGCCGCCGCCAGCCGCCGCTAGCGCCGCCCAGATATGGTCTGGCCATTGTGATCCGTAGGATGCAAAACGTCTGGCTAAGATTAGATTTGATCAAAGAGGTATCGTGTGCTCTGTGCCGCACGATCTCATTTAGATCCAACGATCCACAGAGCGCAATCCGCACGAACCGGTACACGCCAGTAAGAATTAGACACATGTCCAGAGATTGGTTTAAAAATAGAAATTTGATCTATTAGATTTGCAAACTTGTAAAATTCATAACTTTAATTCGACACCTCCATATTCTGCAAATTTTATATCAATGGAATCAGCAGAACAAGTAATTTGCAACCATGCACTTTGTTTAATGTTTTACTCCTGGAAAATTGGTTGAAATTGCAGAAACTTGTGTAGGCATAATTTCAATATAAAATTTGTTTTAGATATATTTTTTAAGGTGAAATCTTTGCTAAATGGATTTTTTTGAACCTACTGATCATAGGAACCAACTTATGGATTTAAAAATGTATATTGTGAAGTTAAGGAATAAATATTTGAATTAGCACATTTCTAGTCAAATAAAAATATTGTTTATGGTTTAGAAATGATTTTTGAGTAAAGCCTTTGGGAAATGATTTGATTCAAACCTTCTGACCCTAAACACCAAGTTTTGATATTTAAGAACATATTTGATGAACCATATAAAGTCATTACTTAGCTAAAAGATATTTTCAACTACATAAAATATCACCTTATCATAATATCTGGTTTATGAGATGAAACCTTTTGCAAATGGTTTTACCACTTATGTAAATTACCACATTGAGCTTTAAAATGTTTAGAGCCTAATAGAAACCACTTTTCTAAATAAAACCATATTTTGCATGCTTGCATGCATTACCTTGTTTCTATTATTTTATGTGTGATAAATTGTTTGAATGTTGGTTTGAAAATGTGTTTGCTTGATTGAATTGTAGTGGAGTTAGAAGAGTGTGATATTTGAAAGATCAAGAAGTGAACCAACATTCTCTACTAAAAAGGCAAGTGACACTATCATCCATGTCCTACTATTTTCATTACACTTAGTGGATTTTTGTAACATGCATGATAAGGACTACTATATTTTATGCTATGCTAAATCCTAATAGGATACCCTTATATCTTCCTTAGTGAAAACATTGTATTTGTAGAAATCTTAGCCCTGCTATATATTTGGGATGGGATACATGATATGATTATATGAAGTGTTGGAGAAATATATGTTTTATATAATAAAACAAGTACTCAATGAACCACCTGGGTGGAAAGAGGATACTCAAGTTTTGGACAAGGTGGCAACAAAGGTAACCATGTTTATATGGCTATCTTTTTGTATGTGCACTAGAAGAAAACCACCCAGGGACTTAGAGATTGAACATGTTTCTCGTACAGTGGCTTCCGTGTACAACCACATGCCAAATGGGCTCTGGCTTAGTCAACTACATAGTGGAAGACCCATGCATTGGCATCTTCAGGTTAACTAGAACTGTGTAAGGGAAATATATCCCTACATTGGTGCCTGGTTGACAAGCTAGCATTGTGTATTGGGAGGACTTCTATGGAAAGACTTTGTCACATTCTCGATCTGCCAGTACTCCATTTTGGTGAGTACTTATCCAGCGGCCACTGGTGGCGTCAAGACGAGATTGTGTCATGTGGGTAAAGTGTACAACTTCTGCAGAAGATCAAATTCTAAGTACTTAGCCATGTCCCCGGTTATGGACAATTCTGAGCAACTAAGGCCTGAAGCTATGGAAGATCTCGACATTCCAATTTCTCAAAGTAAAACTTGATGGTGACAACAAGGGGTTTGAAGCACTTGGAGTTTTCCAAGGTGTTCAGAAAGATTTGACAAAAAAAATCAAAACTATTTTTGAAAAGATAGGACAAAACTATATTGCTTTCTATAAAAGAGCCTAAACCCTACTTAGCCAAATGTGCATGTAATGATAGGATCCACTTAATTCTACATAGTAGTGAAACTTGCCAATACAATTCAGATGTATTGACCCTTGTGGCTGCAACTTATTATGTTGCGGGTTTGTTTGATGTTAGTGAAGTGTGTTGTATAGGATTACAAGTCTACAACCAACATGATTGCATGTGGCACTTTGAAGATGAAGGACTCCATGCTATATAGATATTCTGCTGCATTATAATGTGATAGCCAAATGAGCTATGTAAGATGTAATGAATTATTTTATTCCTGGTTATAAAGTTGTATTATGACCTTTGTTTGTTGATATTACATCTTAACTGTGGATGCTAGCAATTGATCCAGGGACTAGCATTGTAAACATAGGGATCTCTACCTTATTAAAGGTTGGGAACCTTACAGAAACAGAAACAAAATATCAAGAAATCATCCAAAAGGGCTTGGGGGCTCCGCTTCTCCAAAGCAAAACGACCAACAGGTCACCCCAAAACACTCGGGGGCTCCCCCAAGGAGTAAAACAGATAGTACTTACGTGTTCAGGCATGGACTCCGAAGGTCTGTGTGCTGTCTTCTGAGCTACGACTGCCCGAGCTTCTCGCCTAGAGGAGTTCGGGTCGTAATCCTCAGATTCGGCCACCACCTAGGGGATAGAAGTCGTTGGCTTCGACTCCGCCATCATCTCTTGAGTGCCCTTGTTAAGGGACTCCTCCGAAGAGTTGCTGCAAGAAAAGATCAGATTCACATCACATCGAGATTACACAGACGAACAATAGAAAAGACTTAGGTGAAATAGCTTACGACTCGATGTCTGATAAGTTGAAGACGGGAGCCGCCTTCTACTTCTTCTTCTTGGCCGGCGGCTGCGGAGCCACCTCCCGAAGAGGCACGGTAGGAAAAGGTGTAGACGACGCACCATCATCCTTACCATGCTGTTCGAGGAATGGCGGACCTCTTGAAGTTGGAGGAGTATACGCATCCGAAGACTCGCTCCGGGTGCACTTTCAGGTCCGCCCTTCACTCGCCTCGGGAGCATCTACAGTAGGCGACTGCGCTAGAGGAAGCTCGGACTCAGAGTCTACCTCCTCATTGTCTGGCACTTCCTTATACTTCTCAGGCAGAGGAGGCATAGACCCCATTACCTTGAGGCACTGTGTAACAGCCCAAGTTTGTAATATATGTACTCAGTACTTAATCATTGCATGCATGTGTTAAAATCAATAAAATATTGCATGTGATCAAGTGTGAACCAAAGTGCAAGTGCAAAACCCTAAACCCTAGTCCCCCCCCTTTCTCTTTGAAACTACCTTCAAATGGTGTTTTACAAAATAATTGGAGCCCAAAAGGAATAAAAGGGCCCCACAATGTTTTACATATTTCACAAAAGCCACTGGTATTTCTGAAATACCCAAAACATATTTGAAATTGGAAATACAAAACAGATTTTGAAATCAGAAAAAGAAAAGGGGTATTTCTAAAAAAAATGGGCAGCAACAGCCAATGGGCCATGGCCCATCTCCCTTTTCTCTATCGCGCGCGCTGTGAGCGGCAGCCAACAGCCCAGGTCAGCCCACCCGGGGCCCAGGAGAAGGCCCGTACCCCTTCGTAGTTGCCTGTCATCGTCTTCCTCCAGACAGGCAGGGAGCTGCTTGTCTTCACCGGCGCCGTCGATCACTGCCGCCTGCATCCGACCATCCACCGCCACGTGGAGAAGGATAAGGTCTTCGCGACGTCGCCCTCGCCATCCTCATCCACTTTCCCCCTCTCAAGTGACCTCCCTCTCCTCTCCCGCGCGAGGCCCTGAAACCCTAGCCTCGGGCTCCGCCCCTCGCCGTCGCTCTGGACCGCCCCGAGGCCAGCCGAGCACGCCACGAGGTCCGCCTCGCCTCCTGGAGCTCCGTCGTCGATTCCGTGCGCTCGAAATCGAGACACCCGAGCAGGATTCCACCGTCGGCCGCCGTCGCGTCCGTCGTCGATTCTGGCGTTGCCCAGCCTCCCCTCGCGTCAACGACCACACCACTGTGTTCTCGGTGATCCACCGGACCTCCTAGACCTCTCCTTTCTCTCCCTCCTGCTCTGGTTCGTCACCGCGTCGACCACCACAGTCCGCCGCCATCGGCCACCACCAGAGCTTGTTGCTCCGGTGACCATCCGCGGGCGGCGCCGCCTCTTTTGAGCTCGTCTCGCTCCACTGATTCGAACAAGCTGTCCCACATGTCCCCGTTCGCATCCTAGCGCCACCAGACGCTCCCATCTGGCCGTTCTCCGGCGAGGCCCGTGTGGCGCCATGGTGGTAGCCGATCTGGCCCAGGTCCCACCTGGCAGCCGTAGTGGCTAGAGCTAGCCCAGTGAGAAATGCCCTGAACCTGTTTTGCGCGTGTGGCTGCTGATGTGGCTTCGGCTCCACCAGTCAGTCACTGTGGGTATGTTCAGATGTGGTAACAAAAGCCCTAGGTTGTATTATGATGTCAGCCTGATGCAAAAAAAGGTTTAAATATTTCAGAAAATGATTTAAATATTGAAAATTCAATAACTTATTATTTATAAGTCAGAAAAATACAAATAATATATCAAAATGTTCAGAAAAATTAGTTCTACCTATTTAAGCTATAATCATACATTGATCAACAACTTTAATGACAAGTTTAATTAGAGAACAAAATCAACCCCTCTCATGTGTTTCCGGAGTTTCCCGAGTTAAGGTTTTCAACCCCCGGAAACCCTGTTTAAATTTCCAAGCATGTTTTAGGGTTCCATTTCAATGCAATTCAACTTGTCATATTATCATCCTTGTTTGAGCATTGCATCGATGCCATGTCTTGATTGTTGCCTCTCTTTCCGGTATTTGGTTCTTCGCGATAGGATCCGAACCCGAAGCTGAAGTCAACAACACTGAAGATCCATACCTATCTACTGACGGACAAGGCAAGCATAGCCTCTCATTCTGAACCTATGTTTTATAAAGTATATTACTTTCTCGATATGATGCACACGATTCCAATGTGGTCTTTTGTCAGTAGCTAGTGTTACCTACCTGCTGCACTATTTTCCTTTTGTAGCCTTATACTCCTGATCGACTGCTCCTAGCATACCTAGATTTGGCATGTGAGAGTTGTAGAGATTTTGTTACCAATAGCTTAGCCAAGCATAGAAACAACGGCTGATCTATGCAATGATGAATCAGAGGTGCCAAGGAAGGTAGTGAGGTAGGAGATGGTGACATCACCAAAGGAGTTAACTAAATAGGTTAAGGCTTGTATGGGAGGCCACGTTGGGTGTGGTATTTGTAGTCCCATGCTCGCCACCACTAGGAACTGAGTTCTTGCCTTTGGAACCGAGACGAGCGTAGAACCACACGGGGCCTGGAAAACCACACGAGTAACTAACTTGCCTAGTAGATTCCATGAGTCAAATAGTTCGGGCTTTCCATTTGGCATACGCATTGAAAATGTTTTCGAAAAAGGAGGTGCATCATAACAGGTAGGGAAGCATGGACCGGGTTGCTTGGGGTGGATGGAGCCCCTGGTAAACCAAGCTCGCCTCACATCTTTAAGTACCGGCTTCGGGATTTGACCCGTTATGGCGGAATCATACTTATTGCGTGACTCATGGTCTCGGCGAAAGCAAGGTAAAGTTCATGGTCAACCACCCTCTACCGGCCTTCCAAGGAAGAGGGCTAATAATATTTGGCATTAAGAGTCGGTTGGTACGTGTGGGTAAAGTTGTACACCCCTGCAGGGTATTAATCTTCTCGAAAAGTCGTGTTCACGGTTATGAACACTTGGTGACCAGATTCTAAGATCATAGATAACTTTAACCATTATAAAACTTGTTGATCCACGTATGATTGAGGATGCTTCCTCTGGGTCGAGGGGGTGATCCTAGATACGAGGTTCTGATGAAGCTCGTGGGTATCAAGATGTGATGAACAAGTTGAAGAAGTCGCTATCTTATCCCTTTTAAAAGATTCTGAGTAGACGAGCCTCTTCTCTCTCTTGTTTACAAATAAAGATTGCTTTCCGCAAAAGAAAATCCAGAGAAAGATTTTCTAGCCAAAGCATATAGATACTAGGTTATCTAAGTCTTGCGGAGTACATTCTCGTACCCAGCCTTGCGCCATTGTTGTTTTTCTACAGAGGATATGGTTGCAACTGATGGTGGCTTCTACACTGACATCGACGAGTAGTTTGGGGTCCCAGGTAGCAGCCTGAGGACTATGGGATGGACGTCGCTTTTGTTTATGGCCTCTTAGGCCTTTTGCTAAGTTGTTGTGTAGAACAACATAATTTGCTTTCGCTGTGTGATGTAATGTTGGGTCTATGACCTCTGGTTTGTAATAACTCTAATATCTTACTCTGTTAAGAGTTTAAACTTATGCTTTTGAATCCATGTGTTCTGTAATGTTACCGAATCATACTGTGATCTTCCGTGTTTGGGAGTTGAACTTATCTTAGATGGCAATCTCAGGTTAGTTTAACCCTAACCCTGGGGGGTGCTACAGGTTTTGGTATCAGAGCAGGACTGCCTGTAGGAAACCCTTTTATTGGTCGATGTTGAGTCTAGAAGTTGACAAAACTATTTGAAAGTTAAAACTATTTGCAGAAACTCTGACTAGGGTTCTTTTTACTTTTTCTCTGGTGTGATTCTGATGCTGGAGTTTCTCTTACCTTATTTGGTTTGAAAAGGTTTTCATTCCTTACCTTAAATCTCAAAACTTTTTGGATCGTGGTTTTGGGGTTGTTTTTCTAAAGTACTCCGTACTTGGTTGCCATTCTCAGAGTTCCAAGATATCTCAGTTTTGCTTGGTATGTAACATCTTAGCATTCCATTGTCATGGTTTGTAAGTCAGCTGGTTAGTGTATACATTAGTATGCTTTGATACTACCATGCTTGATAAGATGATACTTTTAAATCAAGTACTCTTTGTTCATCTTTTCGTCTTGCTCCTTTGAATCCTTTGTCTAATCTCCTTTTGTTCTTTTAGGATGGGTGACACCTCCCGTGCCCGTACCCGTGCTCATGCACGTGGTGCTGCAAATGAGGGTGAATATTCCAACCTTCCTCCACCGCCGTCCATGGTTCAACTCATGGCCATGTATGAAACCAATCGTGCTGAAAACATGAGGCTCCTTGAAAGGATTGAGCACAACACTGCTCAATGCCACAACAATCAAGTTGGTATCAAGGACTTCACACGTCTCACTCTGCCAGTTTTAAGTTATTCCACTGAGCCACTTGATGCGGACTACTGGCTTCGCACCATGGAGCGCAAAATTTAGGTTGCTCATCTTGCTCAAGATGATTGGGTGACTTTTGCTGCCTATCATCTGGAGGGAGCAGCTAATTCCTAGTGGGAAAATTTCTTGGCTATGCAAGAAGCTCAACATGTTGTTACATGGCAAGAGTTCACTGAAGCCTTCCGAGCTTATCATATTCCGGAGGGTCTGATGGATCAGAAGAGGGAGGAGTTCCTCAATCTTAAGCAGGGCACTGGTTCCGTGTGTGATTACCAGTGCAACTTTAATCGTCTAACCTGCTATGCTACTGAAGAGGTCTCCACTGATGTTAAGAAGCAAGCCCTGTTCCACAAGGGACTTGATCCTGAGGTTCGTTGTGATATCCACCTCATGGACTTTGCTAACTTCCAAAGTCTTGTCAACAAGGCTATGAAGGCCGAGAGTGGAAAAGTGAAGTATGAAGAAACTCGTAAGCTTCCTCAGGAGGGGTACAACAAGGCTAGTTCTAGCAATAAGAAGCGTCGTGTCTTCGTTCCTTACAGTGTTGTGCCACGTGCTCCTTATACTACAAGGTCTTCTAGATATGCTCCTCGTCTGAATACTGCTCCAAACAATGCTGGTGGATCAAACTATCCTACTGCTAGCACCGGATCAGGTACTATCTGTTTCAATTGTCGCCAGCATGGCCACTATGCAAGAGAGTGTCCTCAAAAGAGTGCTGCTGAGAAGGCACAACCAGCAAAGAAGAATGATAAGTACCAAGGTGCTGGAAAAGGACGCCCGAACCATATCTCTGCCAAGGAGGCTCAGGAAGATCCAAGCGTCATTATGGGTACGCTTCGTATCAATCAAATTCCAGCTAAAGTTTTTTTTGATTCTGGAGCATCGCATTCATTCTTGTCACAAGCTTTTGCTCAAATGCATGGGATAAGTTTTGAGGGGTTATCTATTCCTATGCTAGTTCAGTCTCCTGGTTCTAGGTGGTGTTCCACCATGGTTAGTCATGGGAATCTAATCGAAGTTGCATTTCAACTTTTCCCCACTTCTTTGATCTCCCTCAAGTCAAATGACATTGACATCATTTTGGGCATGGACTGGTTGACCCGTTATCAAGCCATTCTCGATTGTACAACCAAGTCTATGACTCTGACTAGTCCTGCTGGCATAACAGTCAAGTATTGGACCGTAGGGTCACTATCTCCTTCAGTTGTTTCTATTCCTAAAGCAGAGTTGTATGCTCTTGAAGTTCTACCTCCGTTAGAGATACAAGATGTTTCCGTGGTTTGTGAGTTTCCGGATGTCTTTCCTGAGGAGTTGCCTGGCATGCCACCTGATCGAAGTGTGGAGTTTGTCATAGAGTTAGTTCCTAGAACTGCTCCTGTTTCAAAAATACCCTATCGTATGCCACCTCATGAGCTTGTGTAGTTGAAGAAGCAATTAGAGGAGTTAGAAGGAAAAGAATACATTCAGCCCAGCACATCTTCTTGGGGATGTCCTACCATCTTTGTCAAGAAGCGGGATACCAATATACCGCGTCTGGTTGTGGATTATCACCCACTTAATGCTGTGACTATCAAGAACAAGTATGATCTCCCTAGGATCAACGATCTATTTCATCAGTTAAGTGGTGCCACCGTCTTCTCCAAAATGGATTTAAGGTCAGGGTATCACCAGATAAAGATCCATAAGGAAGATATTCCAAAGACTGCTTTCACCACTCGTTATGGTCTTTACGAGTATACAGTCATGTCCTTTGGTATTACCAATGCTCCAGCCACTTTTATGCGGCTTATGAACTCTGTCTTCATGGAGTATCTTGAAAAGTTCGTCGTGGTCAATATCGATGATATTCTGGTCTATTCCAAGACTGAAGAAGAGCATGCCGAACATCTCCGGTTGGTGTTGACAAAACTCCGAGAACATCGTCTCTATGCCAAGTTTTCCAAATGTGAGTTCTGGTTACAAGAGCTTGTATTCCTTGGTCATGTTGTTTCCGCTCAAGGGGTTGCTGTTATCCCCGATAAGGTTCAAACTATCCTCGACTGGGAGTCTCCTAAATCCGTAAAGGATGTCCGAAGTTTTCTCGGGATGGCTGGTTATTACCATCGATTCATCGAGAACTTCTCTAGGATTGCAAAGCCGATGACTGATCTTCTTAAGAAGGATAAGAAGTTTGAATGGTCTGATAAGGCTGAAGAAAGCTTCCTGATGTTGAAAACCAAGTTAACAACTGCTCCGGTGCTGGTTCTTCCAGACACCAGCAAAGACTTTGTTGTCTTCTGTGATGCCTCCCACCAAGGTCTCGGATGTGTGCTAATGAAATATGGGCATGTGGTGTCTTATGCCTCCCGTCAGTTAAAACAACATGAGAACAACTACCCAACTCATGATCTTGAGCTTGCAGTTGTTGTCCATGCTCTCAAGCAATGGCGACATTACCTTCTCGGTAGTCGTTGCGAGTTATACTCGGATCATCAGAGTCTGAAGTATCTTTTCACACAACCTGATTTGAATCTCAGGAAAAGAAGATGGTTGGAACTTATCAAGGACTATGATTTGGGTCTCAACTATCAACCTGGAAAAGCCAATGTCGTTGCTGATGCGTTGAGCCGTAAATCTTATTGCAACACCCTGATGATCAAACAAGCACAACCTTCTCTTCATGAGGAATTTGCTCGATTGAATCTTGAAGTAGTTCCTCGTGGATTCCTTTCTACTCTTGAAGTGAAGTCTTATATAGAGGATGGAATCAAGATTGCTCAGAAGAATGATTTTGAAGTTGCTGAAATCAAAGGGAACATTGCTAGCGGGGTTGCTAAGTGTTTCTCTGTTGATAATCAAGGCATCGTCTACTTTGGTAACCGTATGGTAGTGACAAAAAGGACAAAGTTCAGGGATTTAATTCTCCGAGAGGCTCATGAATCACCTCTCTCTATCCACCCTGGAGGTACCAAGATGTATCAGGATCTTCGTCAAAGATTCTGGTGGTCTGGTATGAAGAAGGATATCGCTCGTTTTCTTGCTGAATGTGACGTTTGCCGTCGCGTCAAGGCTGAGCACCAAAGACCCGCTGGTCTCCTACAACCACATAGAATCCCGGAGTGGAAATGGGATGTAGTTGGTATGGATTTCATTACTGGTCTTCCTCAGACTCAGAAAGGAAATGATGCCATCTGGGTAATCGTTGACTATCTGTCCAAGGTTGCTCACTTCCTACCTGTTTGTGAGAGCATTACTGCTAATCAATTGGCTGATCTGTATATCTCTCGAATAGTTGTTCTTCATGGGGTACCGAAGAAAATCGTCTCTCACCGTGGAAGTTTGTTCACCTCAAGGTTCTGGGCAAGTTTCCAACAAGCTATGGGAACTCGCCTTTCCTTCAACACAGCCTATCATCCTAGTACCGGCGGTCAAACCGAAAGAGTGAATCAAATCCTTGAAGACATGCTAAGAGCGTGTGTCATATCTTTTGGCAAGGACTGGGAGAAATGCCTTCCTTTTGCTGAGTTCTCCTACAACAATAGTTATCAGTCCAGTATAGAAATGGCACCTTTCCAGTTCTTATATGGAAGAACTTGCCGCACTCCTTTGAACTGGTCAGAAACCGGCGAAAGAAAGTTCTTTGGTCCGGACATGATCCAGGAAGCAGAAGATCAAGTTCGTATCATTCGAGATTGTTTGAAAACTGGTCAATCTCGCCAGAAAAGTTATCATGATCGTCACCATCAACATGTGGAATATGAAGATAGTGATCAAGTTCATCTCCGGGTCACTCCTTTGAAGGGTGTCCATCGTTTCGATATCAAAGGCAAACTAGCTCCTCGCTATGTTGGTCCTTTTCGTGTTCTTTCCAAGCAAGGTAACCTCGCATACAAACTGGAGTTGCCCGCAAACTTCCCAAAGGTGCATGACGTCTTTCATGTGTCACAACTCAAGCGTTGCTTCAAAGATCCTGTTCGTGGTGTTGATCACCAAACTCTTGATCTCCAGAAGGATCTGACTTATCGTGTGTATCCTGTTCGTATCCTTGATGAAACCGAGCGCAAAACTCGTCGTCAAAACATCAAGTTACTGAAAATTCAGTGGTCTCATCACTCTGAGGATGAAGCAACCTGGGAACGAGAAGATCGTCTTAGATCTGAGTACCCTGGCTTCTTTTCTAAAACTTAGGAATTTCGGGTCGAGATTCTTGTAAGGGGGGTAGAGCTGTAATAGCCCAATTTTGTAATATATGTACTCAGTACTTAATCATTGCATGCATGTGTTAAAATCAATAAAATTAGAAAAAGAAAAGGTTTTTTTTCTAAAAAAAATGGGCAGCAACAGCCAATGGGCCGTGGCACATCTCCATTTTCTCTCTCTCCCGCGCTGCGAGCGGCAGCCAGCAGCCCAAGTCAGCCCACCCGGGGCCCAGGAGAAGGCCCATACCCCTGCCGTCATCTTCCTATAGACAGGCAGGGATCTACCTGTCGTCACCGGCGCCGTAGATCGCCGCCGCCTGCATCCAACCGTCCGCCGCCGCGTGGAGAAGGATAAGGTCTTCGTGACGTCGCCCTGGCCATCCTCATCCACTTCCCCCTCTCCAGCGACCTTCCTCTTCTCTCCCGCGCGAGGCCCCAAAACCCTAGCCTCGGGCTCCGCCCCTCGCTGTCGCTCTGCACCGCCCCGAGGCCACCCGAGCACGCCATGAGGTCCGCCTCACCTCCTGGAGCTTTCCCACCATCTGAATCGACTGCGCGCGCTCGGAATCGAGCCACCCGAGCAGGATTCCACCGTCGTCGTCGCGTCCGTCGTCGATTCCGGCATTGTCCAGCCTCCCCTCGCATCAACGACCGCACCACTACGTTCTCGGTGAGCCGTCGGTCCTCCTGGACCTCTCCTTTCTGTCCCTCCTGCTCTGGTTCATCACCGCGTCGACCACCATAGTCCGCCGTCGTCGGCCACCACCAGAGGTTGTTGCTCCGGTGACCATCCGCGGGCGGCGCTGCCTCTTTTGAGCTCGTCTCGCTCCACTGATTCGAACGAGCTGTCCCGCGTGTCCCCGTTCGCATCCTAGCACCGCCAGACGCTACCGTCTGGCCGTTCTCCGGCGAGGCCCGCATGGCGCCACGGTAGCAGCCGATCTGGCCCAGGTCCCACCTGGCAGCCGCAGTGGCTAGAGCTATCCCAGTGAGAAATGCCCTGAACTTGTTTTGCGTGTGTGGCTGCTGATGTGGCTTCGTCCCCACCAGTCAGTCACTATGGGTATGTTCAGATGTGGTAACAAAAGCCCTAGGTTGTATTATGACGTCAGCCTATTGCAAAAAAGGTTTAAATATTTCAGAAAATGATTTAAATATTGAAAATTCAATAACTTATTATTTATAAGTCAGAAAAATACAAATAATATAACAAAATGTTTAGAAAAATGAGTTCTTCCTATTTAAGCGATAATCATACATTGATCAACAACTTTAATGATAAGTTTAATTAGAGAACAAAATCAACCCCTCTCATGTGTTTCCGGAGTTTCCCGAGTTAGGGTTTTCAACCCCCGGAAACCTTGTTTAAATTGCCGAGCTTGTTTTAGGGTTCCATTTCAATGTAATTAAACTTGTCATATCATCATCATTGTTTGAGCATTGCATCGATGCCATGTCTTGATTGTTGCCTCTCTTTCCGGTATTTGGTTCTTTGCGATAGGATCCGAACCCAAAGCTGAAGTCGATAACACCGAAGATCCGTACCTATCTACTGACGGACAAGGCAAGCATAGCCTCTCATTCTGAACCTATGTTTTATAAAGTATATTACTTTCTCGCTATGATGCACATGATTCCAATGTAGTCTTTTGTCAGTAGCTAGTGTTACCTACCTGCTGCACTGTTTTCCTTTTGTAGCCATATACTCCTGATCCACTGCTCCTAGCATACCTAGATTTGGCATGTGAGCGTTGTAGAGCTTTTGTTACCGACAGCTTAGCCAAGCATAGAAACAACGTCTGATCTATTCAATGATGAGTCAGGGGTGCCAAGGAAGGTAGTGAGGTAGGAGATGGTGACATCACCAAAGGATTTAACTAAACAGGTTAAGGCTTGTATGGGAGGCCACGTTGGGTGTGGTATTTGTACTCCCATGCTCGCCATCACTAGGAACTGAGTTCTTGCCTTTTGAACAGAGACGAGCGTACAACCACACAGGGCCTGGAAAACCCCATGTGTAACTAACTTGGCTAGTAGATTCCATGAGTCACATAGTTCGGGCTTTCCATTTAGCATATGCATTGAAAATGTTTTCGAAAAAGGAGGTGCATCATAACAGGTAGGGAAGCATGGACCGGGTTGCTTGGGGTGGATGGAGCCACTGGTAAACCAACCTCGCCTCACATCTTTAAGTACCAGCTTCGGGATTTGACCCGTTACGGCGGAATCATACTTATTGCGTGACTCATGGTCTCGGCGAAAGCAAGGTAAAGTTCGTGGTCAACCACCCTCTGCCGGCCTTCCAAGGAAGAGGGCTAATAATATTTGGCATTAAGAGTCGGTTGGTACGTGTGGGTAAAGTTGTACACCCCTGCAAGGTATTAATCTTTTCGAAAAGCCGTGTTCACGGTTATGAATGCTTGGTGACCAGATTCTAAGATCATAGATAACTTTAACCATTATAAAACTTGTTGATCCACATATGCTTGAGGATGCTTCCTCTGGGTCGAGGAAGTGATCCTAGATAGGAGGTTCTGATGAAGCTGGTGGTTATCAAGATGTGATGAACAAGATGAAGAAGTCGCAATCTTATCCCTTTTAAAATATTCTGAGTAGACGAGCCTCTTCTCTCTCTTGGTTACAAATAAAGATTGCTTTCCGCAAAAGAAAATCCAGAGAAAGATTTTCTAGCCAGAGCATATAGATACTAGGTTATCTAAGTCTTGCGGAGTACATTCTCGTACTCAGCCTTGCGCCATTGTTGTTTTTCTACAGAGGATCTGGTTGGAACTGAAGGTGGCTTCTACGTTGACATTGGCGAGTAGTTGGGGTCCCAGGTAGCAGCCTGAGGACTATGGGATGGACGTCGCTTTTGTTTATGGACTCTTAGGCCTTTTGCTAAGTTGTTGTGTAGAACAACATAATTTGCTTTCGCTGTGTGATGTAATGTTGGGTCTATGACCTGTGGTTTCTAATAACTCTAATATCTTACTCTGTTAAGAGTTTAAACTTATGCTGTTGAATCCCTGTGTTCTGTAATGTTACCGAATCATACTGTGATCTTCCGTGTTTGGGAGTTGAACTTATCTTAGATGGTAATCTGAGGTTAGTTTAACCCTAACCCCGGGGGGTGCTACACACTACAAGCGAAAGGAAAAGGGAAACAAGATAAATAACAACAGCAAACATCGAACACTAGAAAAAAGCGCTATGCGCACGGACAAGTATCACCAGGGAAACCACTTTCTTGGCGCTAAAAGGAGCAGTCAAAGACTTCCCCGGGAGGTCCTCGCTAGCCTTGGCCTTTACCAGGGGCCACAGGACCCTATCCAGGTCACCCGAAGACAATTCTTTGGATGAAACCCTCGTCGGATCGGTGGAGTCGGCGTAGAGGAACATCGGGTGCACCCTCGCTTGGAGTGGCTGCACCCGGCGCTTGAGGAAGGTGCGGATGATGTCGACACCATTGTCCTCCTTGCCCGGCACCAGCCGAAGAGCCTCCACCCGCTAGTAGATCCCCTCCACTTCTTTGGATTCACCTTCCAGGATGTGGTTGTTCCATGATCTCTTTCGGATGATCTTCTGGGTGGAGTCGAAAGGGGCAAGCCCATAGTGCTGGCAGTCCATCTTAGCATCATGGATGTAGAACCACATTTGGCGCCATTGCTAGACGGAATCACAGATAGAAAAAGAGAAGAATTGGACAAAAGAGTGGATGGAAATGATACAGCCACCGAGTGGATAAACACCACCGGTGCTAGATTGCCTCTTCAAGGAATATAACTTCCGGAAGAGGCCAAAGTGCGGCTCGATACCGAGCCAGCACTCGCAAAGAGTGATAAAACAAGCAATATGGAGAAGAGAATTGGGAGACAGGTGATGCAACTGAATCCAATAGCAGAAGAGGAGTCCACAAAGGAAATCGTGGACAGGAAGAGAAAGACCGCGGATGACAAAGGCTAAAAACATCACCCAAAACCCTTTGGGTGGGCGGGGGATTACCTCATCACCAGGAAGGATGGCGTCCTCCTTGTTCTGGGGGATCAACCCAGAGTCGTGCAGCTTGCGCAGATCCCCGTCGCGCATCTCTATGTGCCTCCACCCGCCGTCAGTGATGCGGGTCCTAGCGGCGACCTTCTTGCCGCTGGTGGAGGCGCTTGAACTAGCTCCGGTGGTGGTCTTCTTTGGCTTGCCCATCATGCGGCGTCGAGTGTGGTAGTGTGCACGGAGAAAAGAAGAGGGAAAGGTGCGAAGAACTTACAGTACGAAGTGGAGGAAAGCAAAGCTCGTGAAAATGGAGGCAAGAAAGATGAGCAAATGATAAAGGGTAAAAGAAAATCACTATTTACCCACGGTATTAAAGGAGGAAGACGTCTCACATGAGCCGTTGATCCAGAAGCCCTAGCGTGCACCCCAAATCTAACCCTACATGTGTCAGCACAGCAACGAACCGTCGCCAGCACGCCGTCCACTACGCACGGAAATCGAGGAGACGTCGTAATTATCGTCACATCTGCGGGTGACTAGTCAACTTCAAGTCAGACGATGGGACCCACGATCATATCGTCGCACCATCTCTGCTGCCGCAGAGGGTTGAGATCACGAATCGTCAGCACTAATGTCATGAAGGCCAAGCTAGCAACGGCTGAAAGTTTTCGGCTGATCAATAAAGTACTTACTCAAATCTACGATTCGAGAAACTACTCGGGGGTACTCCTATCAGGAGCGCTGGCCGCGCACCTGAGAAATGACTAAGGTTCCAACACCTCGCAACTATCTTCGAGTCCTACGTCGAGTCTGCGACTGCACTACGGACTCGGGGGCAACTCCCATAGGGAGGACTGGTTGAGCATCCGAAAAAATTGTGTCCTTCGGACCTATATTGTAAACGACTGAATAAATGTCTCTGCTCGAGTCTACGACTCGAACAGACACTCGGGGGATACTCCCATAGGGAGCGCTGGTTGTGCACCCTATAAATTTTTCGACTAAGATTCTTCGGATCAAATACAACAAAAATATTTTTAGCAACTTTTCCCAAACCAATGCTAAGTGAGAAGCAATATCCCTGGCCACCCAAAACACCTCCGCGGTGACAAAAACTTCGGATGTTGTATCTGCGATGCAAAGATAAGTCCTACAGATATAATCTTATGGCCTGGTAACGCACCTGACTATGTTCTGCCAGTAAACTCTCATGTCAGCAGGCATGATGAAAATCCTGACGGACGCGTTGGGTACATCACCTGAAAATCACTGGGATTCGACTCCTGTAAGTCCGCAATGGCCTGATTTGAATCACACCAGCAATCGTTCCAAAATCCAGTTCGGGGACTCGAGTTTGATGAAGATCGTGTTGTTTTGTCCTATGACAGTTAACTAGCCCTGATCCGTCGGGAGAGTCAGGCACACGCATCAACAATCCCTATGAATTATACATTTTCCATTGTAAAACAGGTTCAACTACATAGCACCCAAAAGATTGAAGAGTCTCCAGCCGAATCTACGATTCGACTGAACACTCGGAGGCTACTGACATGGTTATACCCCACGGGTACACAACATTGGTATACCTGGTCCAACCCAAGGAAGGCCCACGTCAAGACACGCGGCCCGTGGAGATTTCAGGTGGCCCAAGCCCATGATGTCTTCGGATCCTTGGAGGACAAGTCTAGAGTAGATAGAATTTCAAAGGGTACCAACCCTAATTTGTAACTGACTCGACCTAAGCCTGGGACCTGCCTATCTATATAAAGGCCAGGAGGGTACGACGAGAAGGACCTCTTCCATCATCGCATACGCACCTCATGCCAGATTGCATCTGTGCACCCCTGTAACTCTCGGTTCCGCCGTAATCAAGAGCAGACAAGTAGGAGTAGGGTTTTCCCTCCGGGGGCCTGAACTTGGATAAACCTCGTGTCCCGCGTTACTTGTCTGTTAACCATTCCACGATCTCCAGCATCCCCACCTTCTCCAATACCCAAGTCCATAACAATGGGCATTGACGAGATCAAACCTCGTCAGCGAGCATTTGCGGGTCTGTATGCTAGAAAAGGAAGAAACAAAAGGGATAGATAAGGGACCTATGGAGGAGAATAAATCAGAAGAGATAAGGCAGGGCGGTGGGCCCCTCACGCCTTGCTATCAGCCACATGGGAGCCGGGGGATAGAAGCCTGCGATCCCCCGGTTGACATGTATCATTTCCCATATTAATTTATTTTCTACAGACCTACCACCAGAATCGATTGCCTGGTGTGATCTTGTGTCCATCCCGGTCTCCTTTCCCCCCCCTCATCCCCTGATGCTAGGGTGTTTAACTGGTAGACTACCAGTAATCCTCGACCAAGTGAATTTGAGTCTAGGGTTTTGACACTTCTCTTCGATGACATGGTGGTAACTTTGGCTTTGAGTTCAGCAAGCCACATGCGCATCAGATTTGGTAGGAATAAAGGTGATGTGATTGATGGTACCCTAAAAAAGTCGAATCAAAGATAACAAAATTGAGGATCTAGTATTTGAGGACGAGCAAGGAAGGGATCAAGTGGATGGCTTTGGCTAGGGTTCACAAGACTAAATTTTCTAATTGGTAAACCTTCGAGCAACATACGATACTAGCTTGGAGCTGGTTAGAGAGGTGTGAAGAGTTGAATCTCTTCACCTCCAATGTTATTTGCTTGGGAGACTAGTTGAAGGTCACTCATGGTGGACCATGGTCTTTTCTCAAATCGAACATCATTGTTACTAAACCATATGATGGCCTCTCCTCAAGAATTAGTTGATTTCAATTCGGTCTAAGCTTGGGAAGTTTATGAGTGCATTTTGCATCATGGTTTACCTTATGTTTTCATATTAGTGATGTTAGGATTTTTGTATTTCATTGCACTCATGCGCACCTATTTTGCTTATTTCACCAAGATCCAAAAAATAAGTAGGTGAAAAGTCAAATCGAGTGAAGTGGTCATTATTTTACACAAATATGTTGATTCAAATCAATAAATTCCTTTCATACAAAGACCATGAACCTAGGGATCAAGGTAAAGAGGAATTTCGTAGAAAAAATTCACATGAGAAGCACCGGTACATTTAGGGTTTACCATACCGCCCGGTCGTACGACAACCCCATGGGTTCGTCTTGTCAAATATGTTTCACCACATGCAATCGGATTAGAAGTTTGACATACAGAGAAGCCACCATTCAGAGAATAGTACCAGAAAACTCACCCCGTTAAGAGATATGGAGGGAGAATTCATTGGAGGGCATCTATATCTACCATAGCTAGGATCTTGGAGGTTCCAACATCGATCAACATCATCGATACCATCATATCTATCTTCATGAACGATTCCTTCATCCATCTCATTGTAATTACAAACCGTAATGTGGATTTGCACATTTATTCGTTTACTCTTTTAACTCCATTTCAACTATGATGATGTATTACTGGTGCACATGAGAGGTTACCGGGTATAGCAAAGACAAAAGTTGCGCCTTTACTTTGCCAAACATCAATGTGGGAGTAACAAAGATCCAAATGTTTATCTCCACATCCATAGGGTGACCCTTTATTGCTAGTTTATTTCATCGATTTCCTATGGAGGACTGGTAATAGTTTGAGCGGCGTGTGTGACCGAGACTTCATGCACACATTTATGTGGGACTCCATCCATGCACAAATATACAAATAAGAGTGAATAACATCCCATCAATTGTATTGATGCTAGTGGTGAATATATAACTCCCTGAGAACGCCCTTAGCCCTATTCTAGTTTTATCATATTTACACCGCGTCTTTCTTTTAATATTTTTTCTCACAAACACAATCCTATATAAACACTTTCGACACTCTATTGCTAAGAATCAATGATAACTTGAAAATGCACTTTGATAAATCCAAACTAAGAAGCAAAAGTCCATTTTTATAACTCTCCATGGTTTGATACCGTTATTTTGAAAGTAGCTACCAAGTGGCACGTTATACGTATAGACCGGAGGGCTGGCCCAAATAATGCCTTTTTCTTCTTTTCTATCTTCTCCTGCTTCTTCTTCTTTCTCTTTTTGTTCTTGATTCTATTTTGAGTTTTTGTGTTTTAAACGTCTGTCAATATTTGTATGAATATTTTATAAAGTTGATATAACATGCTCACATAGTAAAAAAAAAATTGTATAGTTCAAAACGTTGTTCGCGAGTCCAAAAATATTTTCACACAAGAGTACAAAATGTTTGCACAATTCATAAAATTGTTTGGAAGTTTAATAATAATCCATATACAATTATTCAATTTTTTTAAATAATTGTTCATGAGTTCAAAGAAATGTTGACCATTTTAAAATAATCCTTCACAATGTAAACTTCACTCGTTCAACAAAGTAATACAAAGGACATATCCTGCTATGAACAATAAATGATACAGAGTACTTGAATAAGGACATATGTTATGTCGTTATTGTTCATATGAAAAAAAGTTGATATTATTCACGTGAACATTTGTTATGTTTCTCTAGATATGTTCCAAGTTGGATCTGAATTTTATTCCACTGATATGAGTTTCATGCCATCAATTCAAACTGCTTTGCTTTTGCTTCTTGTGGATCAGAACCACTATTCTCAATGCACGAGTTGACCCAAAATAAAAGTGAATTGGCTCTCAAGCACACACTAATTTTTTTAATTTCGATTATACACACTAAAAACAAATCGTCCGGCCAGGCATTGTGATGAAGTGTTCCCTCCATTTTACAATATAATGAGTACTTAGGGAATCATAATCTCCCTATAATACAAAACATAAACGGGGTATATGAAAGCATGTTGTCGTGATTACTCTTGCCATGTTATTTATTCTCTCTCCCTCCTCTATCTTCTGGAGACCTTTTCTCTTACAAAATAAAATTGTTGGGACAAAGAGCTTGGTGAAAATGTAGCAGACGGTGGGAGAGATCTTTGTGTGGTGACGTGTATTTCTCAAGTAGCAAAGAAAAAAGGATCGAAAGTAAGATGAGAGTGCAACTTACACTCTGTTAAATGACCTTACATCTGAATCTCGCACTATAGTAAAAAAGCCAGATAGATGACACATTGATAAATGGGAAGAGTTATTTGTTAGTCGTCGGATGGGCTAGAGTTAACATGCAGAATTAACTCTTCCCCATCTAACCATCTTCTTCTTTTGGTCATGTATAACCAAGAAACTAACAACCTCTAGTGATATGAAATGTCTCATAAATTATGACTTCATGACATGTACGCCAAAATTATGTGTCAGCATAGAAAATTATTTTGTTAATCACGAGACAAATTTTGTACGGAATTGCCAATGGACTCAAAACGTCATAAAAATGTCTGGAATAAAGGCAATTCTTATGGCCTACTACAATTTGGCATTTTTCGCCTACTAAAATTCATGACATATAATAATGTAAATTATACTAGCCTACAATAATTTGGCATTTTTCTCACATTTCCACATATACAAATAGTGCAAGAACTATGGACTGATGATATGCATCTAGCCTCCACACGGTGCAGAAACATCTCACGCACACGTCAGGACAAACAAACGAAATAACATCCTCCACTCTTCAACTTCAAGCGACCCATGATGTGTAATATGTGTGGACTATTGGATGCTGGATCTTAATTTTAAGAAAGGCTGTGTGCATCAACCGATGCAGAGGCCGGGGTTTTCCCCCTTTTTGAAAAAAAACATCCTCCACTGAAGAAACAATCGTCACTGAGAACCTACAATGACAAAATAAGCTTGACGTAGATACAACATAAATCATTTAGAGTATTTAAAATGAACAGACATTGTGAAGTGAAAGAAGAGGAAATGTTATTATTACCTGGTTAAGCATGTTGACATAGATATCATCCATGAAGAAGGGGTTGTTGTAGATTGGCTATCATCAAGAGCTAGATGATAAACTAGGTCTTCTTGCATAAGGAAAGTGGTAAATGTATTCTCCACAACATTAATCATCCTGAGTCATCGCGTTGAAAATACATACATGAAGGTCAGGAAATAAAGAGTGGATGCTTCCACCATTGACCATCTGAGTCGACACGAAAATATTTGTGAGGCTGAAGGTTAGACAATGCAGATCTGGTGTGTTAATCAAGGGGACGGTCACCTGTGATTGAACCAGAGGTATTCCATCCGTATGACCAGGAGAACTTGATGATGCCACATTTTGCTAGAGATTGCTAGAGCTTTCAATAAGGCACAAATACTAGGCGTTGTGACATGAGTCGAACGCATAAGGTGCCAGGATGAGAGGAATGCACCACATTGATTGCCTACAACATCCTTTCACGCGATATGTAGAGGTTGGCTAAACAATTGTGTGTATGGTTCACCTTGAATTAGTTTATATGCTCTAACATCACACCATTTGGCTTTTCCACGAAGGAGATGCTAGGATGAGAGGAAGGCACCACATTGTGTTCCTGCAACAGATTTTCATGTAATATGTTTGCATAGGCTCTGCCAAAATGACTAGGAGGAAATGCATCCAACATTATCTGACCTGGTGTATTTACAAATGAGTTGAAGAGAGGACCAGAATCATGTCGCCTTCTTGCGTCTAGCAGCCACAACACGGCATGCCTCAGGATGTTGCCACCAAGGCCGACTGTCCCCATGACCCAGTTACTCGACTGAATTAACACACCATAAACTCCCAACACTGATGGAGTTTTGAAAAGATTGTTTGAACCCCAGAAGGTAAATGCTGACAACGGATGTCCTCTTTGATATTCATGATAATTACTGGAGCTTCCCAGGTAATACATGTTCATGTAGGGGGATATATTTTGTCTTGAGAGGAATCACTCAAAGTATTTGTGTCCCTTTTCAAGTGTAGTAGATACTTCTGAGATATTAATATAGGAAAGAACAAATACGAGACTCGTGCTTATGGGAAAATAGTGGAAACATAAATATGTGATGGTCTTGCATCGTTTCAAAAACCCTATAAAATGTGGGGCATGCACATCAGACATGTCTCACGTTTTCACAAAGGAAATTTCACTAAAAGTTTCTTAAACACATCTACATAAAAGAGTTGTTACTATAGATTGGACTTCTACACGAGAAAATGTTATCTAGAAATAATACAAACACAAACATATAAATTAGGGTGTGCCTAATTCTCAATCAACTAAGAATTCGCTTAATTTTCAGTAGGGTGATGTAATACCATCTCAGTTACAAGCTTACTTGTAACTATAAATATCTCAATTGCAAGCTTACTTGCAATCGAAAATCCCACTTGCAACCCCACATGTAATTTAGGGGACAATAATTAAGATGTAAATTCAATGAATCGGGACCTGGCTGAGCTCTAACTTAATTCTCAGTCGATTAAGAATTAGCAAAACCGTATAAATTAAGCGTAAGGGTAGAATTTAAACCTAGACATGGCTCACAATAGGTAATACACATTCGTGATTTGCAATATCTTCTTTGGATCCACCCTATATTTACATAATTAAAACTTCTTGTTATTAAAAACAAAACCAAGAACTCGTAGACTCTTTTTGGCGAATAAGCAATGAAATGTGAGCTCTCACTATCAATGTCGAGCTGATTGAAAACTACCAGGAACCTACGGTGCAGCTCATTGGTCCATGCCATCCTTCGCTTCATTCGGTCTTCGTCCGGTCGGTTTCACCCTCCATGATCTCTTTGATCTCATCAGACTCATCTTCATCATTTTTCTTCTTCTTTGAGAACTTCTTACGCTTTGCACCGCTCTGCTCATTCTCAACAATCCTTGGTTGCACCCTCAACTAAGCATCATCTTCATCACTGTTGATGGGGATCACAATTGTGGGTTTTTTCTATACAACATGCTGCCATATGTTCTCGAGCTCTTTGATATGCATTGGTTTCACCAAATAGTCACACACACCCCATGATTTATCCCCTTAAACATATTCTCCTTCTCTCCATTCACATATACCACTCCATGAAAGATGGTCGGTGACTTATCTTTGGAACCTAGAAATTCAGTAAACTGCATCAAATGTGACACACACTTGGGGAAGAAAATGTGATACACACATTGTGCATTATTGCATCACGACAATAGTAAGTTCTATGCTTTAGAGGAAAATAAAGCGGGATAGTCTTACAAATTCAGTAGACATAAACTAAAAATAATGGTTATAGAACTAAGCGTAAGACAATGTATAAACCAATGCAACATGTTCATAACTTCTAATAATAGATGAACCTCAAGATCAAGTATTACAGAATATTTGACCATCTCCCCTATCTTATTAGACAACAATTATCAACCCAAGCAATGTTTTAAATTATGTTAAGCGGTCAATCGGTCATCCGACATAGTAAATGGCATTGTAAATGGTTTTATTATTATTTTTTAGATAAATAAATACATGTAGTTGCACTTTCTATAATAATAATGGAACTATAAATTATCAGAGTTAGTAATAGCTACTAAAATTTAGGACAAATCTATTATCCACGTGGCCCAATTCTTTGAGGCCATAGGATGGATGCCGGGAGGACGTGCAACACCATCCAAGAAGAGCGCCTATCCTAAGAAACGGGCATGCCGTGGGTATGGGCACAAAATACCCCCGGACGTGTTCTGGGTGCCCCTATCTTGCCCCGTGTCGTCATATGGTGGACCGTGCGCGCCAACTGGCCACAGTTTCATCGCCACAAGCAATAGCACACTATGTGAGACACGTCTAGAGCACGGGAGAGCTCCGCACCCTCTAGGTGGTGGGTACTGGCATGGTCTGACGTGGCTTTTCCAGGTTGTGGGCGCATGTGGCTCCTTATGAGCGCATGGGTGCACGACTTTCTATCGCTTTTGCCACTATCGCAAGACTGTGTGCCACGACTCGCAAGTCATTTCTTAAAGGCTTTCGTGGCAAGCACATCTAGTATAAAATGCTTCTTCCAGCTTATGATCCACGCAATGCATTAGCTAGGTTCTCTACTCACCCACCTTTGTTGTTTCTTCTCCCTACCATGGTCAGGCTCGTACATCGTTCTAGTGAACACACATAGATTCAGTGTTGTAGCTTCCCACGACAGTGAGATGAAACAAATATAGCAACACAGGGGAACAGTGGAACATGCAACCAGAGCCGGACCAAGTTCATAGGGACGCATACGTCCTCTCTCTTACGACCACCTTGCCTCATCTCTATCACATGCATGATATTGCTTGACATGGGTATGACTTATCAGGTTTTCCTGATTTGTTACCCTAGGCGCATTACAGATATGGCCCATAAGGCCCACACGAGATAAGGAGTCCAGGAAGCATCCGATGGACAGGAGTTTGGCTTGGCAGTCAAGATAGAAAGGCAAACCGACATAAACTTATTATTGTAAAGGTAACATGTAACCTGTCCGTATATGGCTCCAGGACCCAACCTCTCAAACAAAGGTTGAGGGGAGCCGACGGAGAGGGCACCTTAGTTTTCCCAGCAATCAGCAATCCACCAAGATCTAGAACGCATCTAGCAAATCGACGACATTGTAATTGTGTTCTCCACTATAATCGGACTACATCGACTCCCTTGTTTGTCTGATCAACCGACTAAATCACTAGCACTCTCTTTTCCATGAAACCCTAAGTCCATAACAATGGGCATTGTCGAGGTTACCCCTAGTCAATTGGCGTCGTCTGTGGGAAATCTGAGTGCTGGAGTCATGAATTCGGCGACTCCTCCTAGTAGCAACTCGAAAATCGAGGTCAGTAAGATCCGTTATGATCCCATCGATCCACGCCCGCCCACCCCTTCAGGAGACCGATCTCTTGATCGGGTGCTTCCACTTCCACATGGGGGAATAAAAAAATCTCTGCCTTTCGGCTCCGATCTACTCGGGCCCATCGGCAACACCTGGATCTTATGCCGGCTCAACTAGAAAGGCTGCGACCAAGCCAATAAATATCTATGAAAGCCATCAAAACTCCATAGATCTGGGGGGATCTAGATGATCTATACGATGGTCTCTCCTTCAGATCATATTCATAGTTAACACCGCCACTCGGTTCAACCCCATCAAACGTCGCTCCCGATGAATCTGAGGCAAGAATCGACTTCAGAATGTGGAAGGCTGTATCATAACCGGAGCAGAACCCATGGGACTTCACTGGATTCCAAGACAGTGTCTCCTACAGATCTGATAGCAACAGAAGTAGATCAAACATGGTGTAGAACCAAGTGTGCATGATCATTGGAGGAGAAGGAACTGCAACACCTCGAGACTCCAACGATAACCCGAGCTTTGATCACAATGATATTCTATCAGAAAAAAATACAGGACACCGCGAGAACAGGGACGATCCCTCAGAAAACAACCGCATCATGCCAGAACAGGAAGAAGCGTGCGATAGTGAACGCATAACACTTCGGCTGCCTCTAGCAACATGGCAAAAGTCGCGAGATTCTATTGGGTGCGGTACCGATGGCAACAGACGCTATGCGTGAGGAATTGATAGCCTACCAGTACCTCCTCCACCATAAAAGAAGGGATCTGCTCAGGATGCAGAGGCAACTCTGTAAAATAAAGAGGCTATCCGACGAATCCAGCCTTCGTCGGGCATAGCTAAGATCCACCCATGGTTCTGGCAGCGTCACCATAGGACCACAACCGAGGATAAGCACTTCCCGGGTGTAGCGCATACCTGAGGCAGAAAGACGTGAGTTGGCATAGGATCTTGATCTTTCATTCATGTCAGTAGATTCAGTGGGAAAAATTAAGGCAAAAACAGCGCAAGACGCCCTTGTCGCTGCCCAAACGTACCTTCTCACAACTCAGCCAGCAAACGATGATCAGCTGGCTGTTATCCATCGCTTCACTCTCATGGTCCTCGGCATGGTACGAGAAAATATCGTGCAAGGAGAACAAGGGGTTGTTCAGCAATCCAAAAAGACACCACGCTGTTGTAGAAGCCTTTGGCACATAGGTAACACCCGAAGATCGAGCTCGCCACATCATGTGCATTTCACACACTCTTCACGTGGGGATGATGCCAAAAAAGATATTACTCACAAAAGGGTCGATAGGTCCAGGGAAGAGTGAAGCAACTAAATATATTCTGATAATGAGAGAGAGGATGAGAGCGAACCTTAAGGTGCTAGTTGCTTTGCTCGTCGGTTTCTCAAGACTCTAGTACCTAAGGATTTGAAACTCCCTCACGATTGTCAGAAGTATGAATGTATGATGGCCTATAGGAGCCCGAGGCATGGTTGGCTAACTATCTGCAAACCATTATACTCTAGGGTGGTTCGAAATCCACTTCTATGCAAAGTCTACAGCTTCACCTAAGTGTCACTGCACGATCATGGCTTAGACTATTACCCAACGAATCCATCAGTAGTTGGAGCGATATCGAGAATAAGTTCACCTGAAACTTCAAGTCCATGTTAAACCGACCCGCGTCTAGTGAGGAACTACAAGCATGTAAGCAGAAGCCTGGGAATCAATTCGAGCATTCATACAAAGGTGGAACATCATCAAGAACTCAACTAAAAGCATCTCCAATAAAAGGGCAGTTGACGCCTTCAACGATGGTCTGTGCCAGAAAGAATTTATCGAGGAACTAGGTCGGGACAAACCCAAAACAATCTCTCAGCTCATGGATATGGCCAAGCGCTAGGTTGATGGCGAGGATTTGGTGCATTACAAGTGGGGGCATTGACCTGAGGATGAGCGCGAGAGGCACAACAATGACAACATGGAGAAGGTGCAACTATGATGGTTATAGCGGGCCAATCTATGTTGTGGATGGTTTCATTGGGGAGGATAATGGAAGAAATGAAAATCACGACAGAGGATACCACGGACGTTGGTGGAAACAAGACAACCCAGAAATATCGACCAAGGGCTCGGGAACCCCCAATGTCTCCAATGCATATGCTTGAGGAGACGTGCAATATACACTTTTACATCAACTCTGAAGGAAGAAGGCGTTCGACTCACCTAATGAAAGATTGCCGCATTTTCTTGGGGATGCAGGCAGTTTGTAACGCCAAGGTAACCAACGCAACAAACTGTAGGTACGATGTCGCACCAGGAACCCTAGCTATTACAGCACCACCATCGCTACCAGGGCCGCCACCAGTAGGCCAGCCGATGCCCATAGAAAATAGGAACCATAAGGATGAGTACCCGAGGTCCAGAGGGACAATGTCGATGATCCAAAAAGGGCGTTCATCCGAATATCTCCACTGGTCATTACGGCAAGTTAACATGGCAGTACTGACACCTTCACCAACACCTAAATATCTCCACTTGTCAGAGAAGGATATCACATCCAGCAGGGATGATCACCCACTTCGGGTTCCATGACCAGGTCATTTGGCTATGATAGTAGAAGCCCAAATTTGCGGGTTTGATATGAGCAAGGTCTACATGGACACAGGAAGTAGTATCAACCTCATGTACGCCAAGACGCTTCAGGCAATGAATTGCTCCTTGTCGAAACTAGCGCCAACAGAAATGTCCTTCCATGGAATAGTAGCAGGCAAAGCCAAAAGTCCATTGGGCAAGATCTATCTCGATGTTGTCTTTGGAAAACGCGAAAATTTAAGGCGCGAGAAGCTCAAGTTTGAAGTCATGGATTGGCTATCACAGTACCACGCGATCCTGGGACGCCCAAATTTCGCATGGTTTATGGCCGTGACACATTATGCATATCTCATGATGATAATGTCGGCACCCAACGGAATTCTAACAGTAAAGGGGAGCTTCACCCGATTCGACAACTGCGACCGAGAATTCAGTAAAATATCTGAATTCTTCGGGATGGAAACAGATTTTGCACAGCTGAAAATCTCAACTAACATAGATCTCCTACCACTAGAATGGGTCCTACCTGATCTATCCTTTGACACAACAAAGGACACGAAGGAAATCTAGGTCCACCCTAGGGACCCGAAGAATATAGCCTATATGGCTTCCAACCTTGGTCCCACATAGGAAAGTGCACTCATCAAGTTCCTCCGTGAGCGCTGGGAGATTTTTGCATCGGTACTAGCTAACATGCCAGGAATCCCCAGGGAACTTGCTGAGCATGCACTTAACTTATATCCCAATGCTAGACCTGTGAAGCAACCACTTCGCCATTTCATAGAATCCAATCATCAGGCCATTGTACGAGAACTCCATCGCCTCATGGACACCAAGTTCATCAAGGATATCATGAAAGCAACTTGGGTCGCCAACCGAGTGTGTGTCCCGAAGAAAAACACGAACATCCTCTGCATGTGTATTGACTTCACCACATTAAATAAGCATTTCCGAAAGGATCACTTCCTTCTCCCATGAATCAATCAAATCATTGATGCAACCGCCAGATGTGAGTGTATTTACTTTTTGGATGCATATTCTGGATATCACCAGATTTGTGTGAAGGAAGAGTACCAAGATAAAACAACATTTATCACACCTTACAGTGTATTCTGCAGCATGACAATGCCTTTCGGCTGAAAACGCGGGTGCTATGTGAAGAAAAAGTGCCCTAGAGGAAAATAATAAATGAGTTTATTATACACATTCCATTAGTTCATAATAGTTTATGTCATGCTACAACTATATCATTAAGGAAACATTGATATAGGTGTGATATATAAACAAACCCAGGCCCCTAGTAGCCTCTATTAAACTAGTTCATTGGTCCAAGGTTGGTCAAAGGTTTCCTAACCATGAAGGTTCTTCGGCACCTAATTGACAATGGATCTATCTCATTGTGTCGCGGTGGCGGCACGGCAGATGCCATGGGTAGGCTAAAGTTTGGGGCCTATGGATGCTAGAGGGATCCGGGGAGGGTTGATGTAGTTACTTCTACACACAAATGACTAACATACTGTAGGGTTCGCAGCATAGAAAACAAAAATTTTCCTACGATGTGAACTATGTACCAAGATCTATCTATTAGATACAAACAACGGGCGGATGTATATCCGTAGACAACATACCCTTCAAGACCGACAAAGCTTAATGAGTTCAACTCGTGGTTGATGTAGACGATCTCTTGCCGATCTCAAGATCGAGAGGAAGTCCTAGCGCCGCAAAACAGCAGCGCATCCGTGCTCACACACACGTTCGAGGCACCGAGCAACCTCCGCCTCCTCGCTCCAGCGATGCAGCGGAAGCACAACTCTTTCTTGCCGAATAGCCACCGGGAACATGTATCTCGCTAGTCCGAGACCATGGGGGTTAAATTCTAGAGGGGGAGAGAGATCCTTCACGAGGAGGTGTGAGTGAGAAGTGAGGAGAGGGGTGCCTTTTGTAGGAGGAGGGGGGAACCCCAAGGGGTGGCCGGCGCATGGGGCTACCCCTTTCCCTCCCCTCTTCATGTGGGTGGACACTCCACTCACAAAATTCCTTTAAATTCCCTCCACTCAAAATCCCACTCAAACATGCCATTAAATTTCCACCAAATTTAATGCAAACTCTCATTAAATAAAACTATTTTATTTTATTCAGAATTTTGTCAATTACTTTAATGACAAACATTCACAAATAACCCCTTGCTAGAATTCTATTTCACATGCATAACCACTTTATGCAATTTCACCCGAAAACCTGTTTCGGTATCTAGTGAAATAAATTCCTGCGCTTGTTCATTCTTTCGGCATGAAACTTTTGCTCCAATTGGATGTCGGTGTCTCTTAAGTGTGTCACCCTACGGCTCGTGAATAATGCGGACATGATCGAGACCCCTCTCGGATCAATAATCAGAAGCGGGATCTGGAGACCCATACTGACTCCCACACATTCAACGATGACTTTCTTGTGATCGTCGGAACCTTTTACGCTAGTATCTTAATCCCTTTGTTTCACGATATATTACATGTCCGAGATTCGATCATCGGTATCTCCATACCTAGTTTTATCTTGTTACTGACATGCACTCTTTTCTCGTTCCCGTGATATAACATTCTAGTGATCAAATCACTTGCTTGCAAGCTAATCAATGTGATATCACCGAGAGGGCCCAGAGTATATCTATCCATCATCGGGATGAACAAATTCCACTCTCGATCCATGAGCCTCAACATAACACTTTATTAGTTCTGAATCCATCTTTATAATCACCCTGTTACGGTGTGACATTTGATGTTATCAAGAAACTCTTCCGGTGTTAGTGATTGACATGATCTCATGGTCTAAGGATTAGGATCACTTCGTAAGTTGTTATAGAAATATAAACTCAATGACTTTGATCGTAATGCTATACTTCGGATGAATGTTCATCACACCATTACACTAATGTTGTGATCCCGTTATTAACAACATCCAATGTCCATGATCAGGAAACCTTGATCATCTTGTTAATCAACGAGCTAGTTTATGAGAGAGGCATAACTAGGAACTTTCTGTTTGTTTATTAAACACACATGTATTAATGTTTCCGTATTAAGACAATTATAGCATGCAAAATAGACATCTATCCTATACTTGGAATACACATAATAAACACTTTATTATTGCCTCTCAGGGCATATTCCCTTCACATATATATCTTTATTTCTCCTCTCTTGGGCTACAAGTGCTCCTCGAGCTGTTTGAAGGAAGTAGAGAAGAACTACACGAGCCTTATGGTCTTGAATGAATCGATCCCCCTCTCTGGATTCCATGCCTCTCCTTATAAAGGGGTTCCTTGGCTCCTTCTAGGGCTGACGTGGCAAGCATATTCTTGGAATATGCTTGTCCCAAAGTGCTAACTCGTCGAACTCCTTTCCGTGTCTCCCTTCTATCGGCGGCAAGGTTCCAGAGGGCCTCACATGTACGCCTCAGGCTTCCTCACTGTCACCTCCGTGACTCCTGTCTGCCCCTCTACCTCTCTGCTCTTTCTCCTTAGCGCTTGGCTCTGTCTAGATTCCTCCTATAGCAGCTAGGGTTTGACCTTTGGCACCTCCTTCTCCCGCAAGCTTCATGTTACTCGGCCTTGTCTTGGATTACTCGGCTCAACCTTTACCTGCATTCAAGTTGCACATACATACTCGGCCGACTTAACTCGTATGTCGGCCGGATCAGGTATCGCTCCCTTCATAGGTATCATGGCCGTGCTTATCTCGGCCGACTTTTACAAGACTCAGCCGATATAAACAGTAACTCGGCATATGACAGGGGAAACTCCTTTTATCTTCCCCTGTCTTGACCCTATCCGGGGTCACCTCCCCAACACATTGGGGAATGAGATAGTGGACACTGTTCCGCAGATGATTGTTGAAACACGATCATATCACAAAGTTCAAATTTGCAATTTCCAAAAACATAGTGACTTGTTCCTTAGACTGTGAGACCGTATCAAATCACTATTTCCTGAGGTTATTTTGATAACACTAAACATCACTTAGTGAAATGGTGGTCATAAAGGTGTAATTGGGTATCCGGAGGAATCATGTTGAGGAGACTACATCAAGAGCTATATTTGTACATCCATGTGATGGAAGATACTCTAGGCCCACTCGGATAAGTTATATCAAATATGTTGCACAACATGTGATTGGATCACGAGATGTCACTTATTGACACGAATTTAAAGTAGCATTGTCGGTAACAAGATCAAAACCGACATGGAGATGTCGGTGATAAAATCTCGGATAATGTATGTATAGTAGAGACAAAAGGAACATAACACATAATGTTTCAAGTTCAAAATGATGGAAAATCATGAGTCTCAACACCCGTATTTTTAATCCTAGATGCCTGTTATGCCATATATCGCAATCCCAGGATTACCATTTTTGTGAGACATAACAGAATTGGATACCACAGTACATCATCCATTACAAACCATACATAAGGTCTTACACAAATAAGGATCTCATGATCCAGTTCTTAATACAACTCAAGCAGCGGAAATACGTAATAATAACGGTAGCGTAGGTGAAGTTCCATCTTCGAGGTCACAGGCAATGCTGATGATGGGAGATGATCCTAGTTGTCGTAACCTTCCTAGGGTCCATCCTCCAGGTACTCCTCTTCATAGTCTGGCCACGGGAATAGCCAGGGACAAAGCCATGAGTACTCTTTAAGTACTCGCAAACTAATACTAACAAGTGAAGGGGGGTTTTTGTAGTAGGACACTAAGCTCTAGGGTTGTTTTGCAAAAAGCCAGATTTACTTCTACTAAGTTCAGAAGCAAGAAAGCTAGCTGAAATTTTATAACACCTAAGTGGGAACTTGTATTTCCTATCACAACTCTGTTGTAGTCAAGTCAAAGTCTCAATTCATTTCATAAGTCATTTTGAAAACATCTGACGGGGGAACAGTATGGCCACTCCAACTGTCCATAACCGCGGACGCGGCTATTCGAATAGTTTGACACTCTGCAGAGATTGTACACTTTCACCACAACATTCGATACATCCGTCAGGAACAAATCTTGAATTCACCATACTCAGTATGTGGATAATCAATCCTAACCTTTCAATTACACGCTCTAGTATAAGCACCTCTCCTGTGAGTTTGGCCTCCCAACCATGACCAACTGTCATCTTGGGTACTGCACAGGTGGACAATTTTCACATGGTAGCCTCAGCTCAGACCTTGGCCGTGAGGGAACTAATACTGAGGTATATAAGTTTCCAGTCAAGCCCTACCCAATTCTCGGGTATTATGGTTGGACGGTAAAATTGGAATGGTATCGCATCCAGACAACCATCAGTTTTATAAAGGTCTAAGGCTCATGCCTCAATATTTTCATCATCCAAATCATCTAGTGTTCGGAAACACATGTCCAAAACATTTCAATAGAATGATCCATCATTCCAAGGTTTTCATAACCATTTTCCACCAAGTATTCCCATTTAAGTTGATCAGGTTTTATGCTTAGCACTAGCAACTACAAGTGGGGGTAAGTACTAATGAGGGGTGGTAAACTAGTGGAGTTTAACTAAGTTCAATCTCATGCCTTAGGAGGACATAAAGATTATCTAGCTTAGGCCAAATTTTATGCTCTTTATGCAACCTTCAATTATCTTTCTAGTATCTACAATTCACTTAAGTAAACTCTAAGTAATAGCTTTGATAAAGAAATAAAGTATAAAGCTTGTAAGTAAAACTAGGATTGGTTTATCAAGTGGTTATGATCATATATGCTTAAGGCATATAGTTGGCATGGTAACAAGCAAGTATTTGCTTGCATATGTATAGTATCTTGCAAGTGTTAGCTTGCACAAGTATCAGTATAAGCTTTCTAAGTTAATAGCTTGCAAGTCTTGGCTTGCATAGGTCAACTTGATTAGTGAGGCTTGCCTTGTGCACAACAGTGGTTGAAGTTCTCCTCGGCTTCTTCTTCGTAGTATCCTCCTTCTTCCTCGTATCCTTTGTCGGTACTAGCATCTATAAATAAATACGAGGTACCAATCACCAAATAATACTTAACTAATTTCAATCATCACACCAAAGGGTCCTATAGATGATCTAGCATCATCACTAACATTACAAGATTAAAGCTTGGTTTAATTTCTTTTACTTTTAGAAAAGTAATTTCTACTCATTGAAAAACTACTTAAGATTTAATATTCTCCAAACCAAACATGGGATCATGTTGAAACATGTCATCACCACATATTTTAGTACATGGGAAAGTGATTTAAAGTGGTGTCACAATTTAATAAGGTTTAACCTTTTATTTTACTTAAATAACGTGACTAGAAATGCCTATGTGGCATTCTTTTATTACTTGAACATTATTTCTGTAAGTAAACCCAAATGTTTTTATATATTCTGAAAGGTATGATCAAATGTGATCTTTGAGAGTTGGAATCAACTCAAAAGCTACTATGGTTTAAATTTGAAAAATGTTTGAATGCAGAAAAGATTCTTCCTTGTTATTTTTACCAAGGTTGATCTATAGATTCAAATGATTTGAATCCAACGGGCTTGGATTAAGAATTTCAATATCTTTCTAAAAAAATTGGTTTCATTCAATTTGGTGCACTGAATCGAGCTGGGTTGATTTTTGAAACTAGGTATAGAACTGTGTTTGAATTAAAATGGAAACAGTTAAATTCAAACGACTAGGCTGCGGGGGAAACGATAATGGGTCGGCTCAGTGTCACTCCACGGCGCGGGGCTCAACTGATAGGGGGTTCCACCAGTCAGTGGCTCTTTAAACACGAAGCGGTACGGGGCAATCTCATCCGCACGATCTAAGTCTAATCGAACGGATGTTACTCATCGTCCACGTCGGGCTGTGCCGGCGAGACAGAAACCTAACGCGGTAGGTGGGGCTCACCGGGGCTCAGGCGAGGGTCGACGAGGCGGGCGAACGATGAAGTCGACGACGGCGAACCTCTTGGTACCGGTAGCTTCTCCTGGGGCGGTTCCAATCGCTGGCTCCCTTCTTCTCCAGCAGCGGCGGGCTCTGGCCAAATTCCGGCAATGCGCTGCTCGCCTTGCTCCGGGAACGGGTTGGAACGATCAGTGAGGAGAGGGGAGTGAGATGGTGTGAAGAGTTTGAGCGGGGGAGACCTCTATTTATAGTCTCGACGACGAGACCGAACGGAATGGGCAGGCGACGGTGGCAACATGGCTACGGGCTGCTAGAGGCATGGCCGGTGGTGACGATCGATCGGTGGTCTCCTGGCTATTCTCTATGGCTTTAATGCGTGTGTAGGGGTGGTGGCAAACGGTATGGAACATGTGATGCTCTGCGCGGCAGAGGTGGCGTCTTCGACGGCGAGCGGTGGCTGTGAGGCATGGGGCGGCGAACGGGGATGTCTGGCGGTCTCCTGGGACGGTGGTGATCGTGTATGCACGCGACGAGGGCGGCGTGTGGTCTGTGGGCGTGTGTCGAGGGTGGCGCTCTGGCGCACGCTCGGCATGGTTGACAGAGGCACGGGCGCAGCGTTCTTGGGTGCTCTGGTCGATGTCTTCAAGGCAGGGCTGGTCGAGAGGGGGCGGTGAGGCATGGGCTATCTCCCAGACAAGGTTGGCACGACTAGTTCCTCTCCTAGCTTGCTGTCTACACTGGGGTGGCATGGGTGGCTTTGGTTGTTCACCATTGATGACATTGCCAAGCTTACAATGGTGCTAGACGTTTACAAATGAGCTAGATGATCTACTAAAGCCTAGTTGCAACCAGAGAGGGAACAAGTTAGGCTCAAATCACTGCTCCAAATAGTGTTTGGATTTTATTTGATTTGCATCTGCAAGGTGTTTGATGAAATGGCCCCATGAATTCAAGTTTTGAATTTTGAAAAGATTTTTGGTGGGTGTGCTAGGTAGGTGCTGGTGAGTCTGCAGATGCTTGGGTTTTGAAAGTTGAGCTTGTTTGAGTGGTTTTTGAAAAAGTGGGATCTTCCCATATGATATAGATTCAATTTTAAACTATCCTTTAAACTATGCATTCAAATGTTTTTGGATGATCAAAAAGTGGGCATTGCTACTTTTTTATGAGTACTATCAAGGGGTGCAAAGATCCGAACAAGTTTCTGTTAAGTTCTGAAAGTTAGGGACAGCCAAAGTAGGCATGGGAGTTAAATTGGTCAAAATGACCATTCCCTTATTTTGTTTGTTTTGATTTATTTGTGTTTGGGAAAAGTTTGGGAATTGTTTAGATGATGTTTATTTCACCTAAGAATCATCTTACAAGAAAAGAGACACATAAACAAGGCAATTCAAAAGAATTCAAAATGGGATGCATACACACATGCGTGCTTTCATATTTTTATTTAGAAAAGTTTTTGTTAACCCTAATTTTGATGCATAGAGTTTGATGATTCTAGTTTAATATTTTTGGGATGTTACAAACCTTCCCCCCTTAAACAAAATCTCGTCTCGAGATTTGAGAAAGGACGAAAAGATTACCTAGGATTTGAAGAGATCAAGAAACTCCGTCCTGATGTGATATTCGCGCTCCCAGGTAGCTTCCTCTTCTGTGTGGTTGCTCCACTGAATTTTGAGAAACTTGATGCTTCGGGTAGTCCTGAAAGCTTCTTCCAAAATATGGATGGGTACTTCGGGATAGGTCAGGTCATCGTTGATCTCTATGGTCCGGCGATCGATATTCTTGAACACTTCCGTCTTCTCCGGAACTTTGAGGCACTTGCGAAGTAACGAGATATGGAACAAATTGTGCACAGCTGACATCTCTTCGGGTATTTCCAATTGATACGACACTTCTCCTCGACGGTTCAGAATTTTGAAAGGCCCGATATATCTGGGGGCTAACTTTCCTTTGAGTTGGAAACATTGCATTCCCGTCAATGGCGACACTTTCAGATATACAAAATCTCCTATGTTGAAGGCGAGGTCTCGACGTCTCTTGTCGGTGTAACTCTTCTGTCTGGACTGGGCTGTCTTGAGGTGCTCACGAATCTTGTGAACCTTCTCTTCTGCTTCTCGTAGGATATCGGGTCCGAAAATATGACTCTCTCCTACTTCCGACCAGTTCAAAGGGGTGCGACACTTCCTTCCGTACATGAATTCAAATGGGTCCATTTGCAAACTAGCTTGATAACTGTTGTTGTACGAAAATTCTGCAAACGGCAGACAGTCTTCCCATTTAGATCCATATTCTAACACACATGCTCTCAGCATATCTTCGAGTATTTGATTTACTCGCTCCGTTTGTCCATCGGTCTGAGGGTGATAAGCGGTGCTGAAATCTAGGAGGGTTCCTAAACCTTCTTGAACTTTCTTCCAGAATCTCGAGGTAAATTGAGTTCCTCGATCCGATACCATGTTCTTGGGGACTCCATGCAAACAGACGATTCTAGCGATGTATAACTCCGCTAGCTTCGAACTCTGATATGTGGTCTTGACGGGTAAGAAATGGGCGACTTTGGACAATCTGTGCACTATGACCCAGATAGAGTCATTTCCCCTACTAGAAGTAGGCAATCCGGTGATAAAGTCCATTCCAACGGAATCCCATTTCCATTCCGGAATCTTCAAGGGTTGCAATAATCCAGCGGTTCTTTGATATCCGGCCTTGACTCGCTGACATATATCACACTTGGCGATATAGCTTCCAATTTCTCTCTTCATCTTATGCCACCAAAATTGCTCTTTCAAATCTTGATACATCTTAGTTCCTCCGGGATGGATAGAATAAAGAGTATCATGAGCTTCCTTGAGAATAAATTCTTTCAACTCAGAATCTGCTGGTACACAAAGGCGTCCTTTGTACCACAGAACTCCTTCTTCGTCTTCGGTGAATCCGGGTACTTTGCCTGTACCGATACGACGCTTGATTCCATCGATACTAGCATTTCCTTTCTGCGCCTCTTTGATCTGGCTGATCAAAGTGGGTTGAAGTTCTATGCTAGCCAAAAATCCTTCACTCACTAATTCCATTCGAAAATCTTCCATTTATTTGTACAAACTTGGTTGATCCTTCGAAATCATGGAGTTCAAGCGGCACAGCAATCTGCTAAGGGCTTCTGCTACCACGTTGGCTTTACCAGAATGATAGTGAATGTCCAGATCATAATCCTTATTTAACTCAATCCATCTTCTCTGCCTCATATTCAACTCCTTCTTAGTGAATATATACTTCAGCCTCTTGTGATCCGAATAAATCTCACGACGATTTCCCATCAGGTAATGCCTCCATGTCTTCAGGGCTAGAACTACGGCCGCCACCGCCCTAACCTGCGGCCTCCCCTCCCCCACCTCCCTCCCTGCCTCGACGGACTAGCCACGTGGGATGGAACTAGTAGCAGCAGCCGGCGCTGGACGATGGAGACATGGGTGGGCGTGGGTGGCCTGCGATGTAGACGGAGGCGTGGGTGTGCGGCATGGTTGTGGATGGTGGCCGGGCCTCCGTGGCTCTGCGCCACATGGAGCAGCAGTAGCGGCACGACGCACCTGGCCGCCGACGGGCTTGCGGGCGTCATCAGCAAGACCTGCACTGCGCTACTCGCCCGCCTCACCATCCTCTTCCAGGTACAGAGCCTCTCGATTTTTCACAAGCTTCCTTTGATTGTATCTGACCGGAGTAGCATTGGCCACAAAAAGCATCAGGTCATACCCTCATGGAAAATTCCCTTTGCAACAGTCAAAGAGAATTCATGTTATAGGATTCAGTTAGACATGACATCTCAATTATATGTCTTTTTATTCCTATGTATTTTCTATCCTATGAATCAAAGGATCCCAATGGGAAATGTGAAACTGCTCGATTTGTATTGCATAATAAACCAATTTTGCCAGTCAGTGCAATTTACAGTGTATAATGATGGGCCATAGTGCAAATATTTATGTGTGTGCTTCTCTATGATAGTTACAGGCTCAGAATTAGTGACAACTACTTAGGTGTTGCAGCGATAGAATGAAGTCAGTCACTAAATTTCCTGCATGTTTGTTCTATGCATATTATGCATATTAATCACGGGTGTTTTGTGGTACGCTTGTTTTCAAACTTTGAACCTTGCAGTCTTTAGCTTGGACTGTTATCTGAAATTTTGTTTCGATTGTTATCTGAATTTTGGTGTCAAACTTCATTCATTGGAATCTGTAGCTACCTCGAGTCTGAACCTTAGCATCGGTGTCAGAGGACCGGTCATGGTCTGAGATCAACACAGGTTCATAATCACAATTTAGAAATTTGACATTTGTTCTCTATGATGGTTGCACCTTACAGGCTAATAACCGGTGAAAACAGTTTAAGCTATTTGAATGTGCTATTCTTCACTATTCATCTTTGTGGTTATGAAAACTCTTCTACAGGATGATATGAATCAATTAGACCATAGAGATCTATTTGTTCTTTGATGTCTATTACATTGAGCTTTTAAAACTGGTGCTAAGCATGTCATCCCTGTATTGTTCTGCTCTTTTGTTTTTAGAGATGCTTGGGGTAGTTTTCTGTGTTGTATGATCTCTAGTTAAATGGTGGTTACATGTGAAATCGTTTATAGCTGAGCCTATGATGTTGCAAGGAGATTTTACTTAGATGCTACATCATTGAAGTATCTTAAACAGAACTTCTGAAGTATTTTAAATAGAACTTCACAATCATGATTGGTTAATTACCCTTTTGAGAACTCTTGACTAATGGACTATAATTATACTTGAACTAATCTAGCAATTTCTTAGTTACCTTTCATTTGGATGATTGCATTTTTTGCAGTATCTCGACATTTATCTTACATGAGACTCGAGTTGATAGTTTAAGGATGCCTTCTGGTTTGGATTTCGAACTTCTTAGGTGGACATTTGTGTATATTACAGACTAATTTGGTTTGTGGAAATTTAATTACCTTGTCTATTATCAAAAAAATTCTATCTTATACATAATCTATCTGACCATGTTCCATTTCTGCTATAATCTGTTTGACTATGTTAATTTTAAATATATTTTCTCATTAATTGATTTTACATGAAGGAAACATTGTCTTGGCGAGTTCGGCAACCCTGAAGTGGAGTTTAACAAGGGCATAGATAATATGGTGCAATATTTCATGAGGAACCAAAGAAGAACTTGAACCTATGAAGGATAGCGGGGATATTAAAAGTGAGTAAGTGTGTTGCTCTAGGAGGGAATGCTAGATTGATTCTTTTGATGACCTGGTTCTTGGGTTTTTTTCACGAGGTGATATACCGGATGCTGTCGTGGGTGCAGAGCGAGAGCTGCGGCGGGCTGAACATGTTCCTCAACAGCTCCGCGGCGGCGGACGGACGGTCACTGTCCTGCCTGTAACTGGTGATCCTCCACTTGAACCGCAATCTCCCGAAGCCCATCGACCATGTCCGCATGATATAGCTCGGCCTCCCCATTGCCTGCGGTGTCTTCCTTCCGCCTCAAGTCCTTCATCTGCTTCAGGTCAAGTACTCACTAGTACTACTTCTGAATTCGGCACCAGTAGATTGGATTTGTGTACTACTCATCACACATACATGATTAATATATTCTAGAATATATCTATGTACTGTACTAGTACTATAGCTAGTATCAAGTTTAAGAGTATGTCATCAAAAAATAGTTACCCACTTATAATAGCTAGTGTGCTTTCTTTTTGAAATATCTAGCGTGCGTGCTGCTGGTGTAGTGCTGCCTTTTGAAATAACCATCAGAATCATGTCAGGGCTATGGTGTAATGCTGCTGAATGAGTAATATTCCTAATATATGTTGAATGGTTTATTTATATTACTGTATTTTGAACAGCCTGGACACATGTTCTTATGGTTCCCTAAATGTTTCTTATACATATTTGAGATGGTGTTGCTCATGGTGTTTGAGAATACCTAATTGCCTTTTTGTTGGACTACTTGTGTTTGACTTCTTATGCTTGCACAAGTAGTCATTGGTGATGTAGATGATACAGCTGATCTTTTGCACAACACATAAGTTGAGTGTATACTGGCTGAGCAGGTAAGCTTAACCTTCTAATGCATGCATCTTGAGGTACCTGAGCTGTTCTAAAAGAATGTAATACTGTCCAATTACTGTTATATTCTCTCATTCATGCTTTAATGGAAAGCTGCATCTTGAATATATTTTTGCTCCTGTTTATAATTGTTGGCACATATTACCTTATTGAATATATCATCTCTTTTACAAGATACGGTACATGTTGAATAAGTTATAGGAAGAGTAAGCCTGAAGAACTTCCAGGAAGAGGAAGTGTGAAGAAGTTCTAGGAAGAAGAAGCGTGAAGAAGTTCTTATTCTTTCTATAAACGTTTTATTGTATTCTGGTAGCTCCACTGATGTGAACTATGTAGAACTGTGTATGATTGTAATGTGCCGGTCTTATCTGAAATATTATTCCTGAATGTGCTCTGTTCTCTGTTTGAATCAAAATAATTTCATATATTCTGTTGGTCTTGATTAAATTGTTAGCTTTTAATTACTGAAAAAATGTACATTGTCAAGTGGGACCCTATAAATTGTGGAAGACCTGGTGTGACCGGCCCAAAATAAGAAGGCCCCAAGTAAAAAATATGTCCAAATAAAAGGTCAACACAAAGAAACAAAAAAAATGCCAGAATGATGGGCTTGGCCCATGTAACTAACCAGATTCGATGAGAAAATCAATTCAGAATAGTTGGGCCGAGCCCATGTGAAATCCAGAAATGGACTGGGCTGATTTTGGTTTAAGACGATTTAATTTCGTCATAATTTTTCCACTTAGGATCTTACTTGGCCAGGCTACATGGCCCGTGACGATATTGGATCGTCATAGATGTTATAACGATCCAATATCGTCATAGACGGTTATGACGATTTTATCAAAAACGTCGTTATAGTTCATTTGCGATGCCCAGCTTTCGACGATCTCAAAATCGTCATAAACAGACTACTATGACGATTCTGTGACGAAAATGGAGGGTCATATATTGCCAGATTCCTTGTAGTGTGATTAAGTATATGAGACAGTGCTTGTGGAGGAAGAAAACCACTGATGTCCAAGCTAGAGGACAAGCTCTAGTGGCGTGGAATAAAGTTTGTAGACCAAAGAATCATGTAGGTTTGGGTGTTCTTGATCTTAACATTCAAAACTCAGCACTTCTTTTGAAAAATTTGGATAAATTCTACAATCACAAGGATATTCCATGGGTTCATCTTGTCTGGAACACTTATTACTGCAATGGTAAATTGCCTGGACGAAGTCTGGAGGGATCCTTTTGGTGGAAGGATCATCTGAAATTAGTTGATATATTTAAAGGAATGGCAAAGTGCTCGGTGGGAGATGGAAAATCCACTCTCCTCTGGACTGATATGTGGAAAGATGAATGCTTATAGCACAAGCTTCCTCATCTACTATCTTATGCAAAAAATCCACACATTTCTGTCTGTGAGTTCTTGCAGACACCCAACATGCAAGATCACTTTTTTTCTTCCTTTGTCACAACAAGCTTACTTTGAATATCAATGCCTTGAGAAAATTATCAGTGATGGAATGCAGGGAGAAACAGACAGCTGGAGATATATTTGGGGAAGTGCTATTTTCTCAGCCAAAAAGGCCTATTCTTCATTATCTGGATATCAGTTAGTACAACCACATTTTTCCTGGTTGTGGAAGTCCTCTTGCCAACAAAAACACAAGTTCTTATTCTGTCTTTTGCTCCTTGATAGAGTAAACACCAGAAATATTTTGAAAAGGAAAAGATTCTCTCTGGCTTCATATGATTGTGTGTTCCATGGTTGCACTAGTGAGGAAACTTTACTTCACTTATTTTGGGACTGTTCTTTTGCAAAAGCATGCTGGGATGAAGTTTGTCCTGTCCGAGACAATGTTCTAAATCTCTTCGAGGCGTTGACTAGTATTAAAAGCAGCCTAAAAGTCCCCTTTGCAATGGAAATCATTATTCTTGGGGCTTGGGGCATATGGATGTGCAGAAATAATGAAATCTTCAATAACAAGCATGCTTCCCTTGATGAATGGAGGGCTATTGTTTCTCAGGAATTAAGATGCGACCTATGTAGAATTAAGAAAAAGTATTATCAGGACCTCAAGGACTGGATTAGCAATAACTTAGACAGGAGATAGTTAGCCATGGTGTTTCTTATCCCTCACTGAGGTGGCCTGGAACTTGTAAATATACACTACTTGTAACTCTTTATGATTTATAAAAATTGCAGTGGGTTTTTTTTACCCTACTGTTTTACCCTCAAAAAAAAAACTTGAGCCAAGATGACTTTGCCACAACCAAATGTTTTACTAGTTTCTATTAATAAAACTATGGAGACCTATATACTCCCTTTATGTTTTCAAGAAAAAACTTCACTACTCTTACCTCTAGGTTTCCAAAGCCTTTCCTAAAACCTTTTCATTCTAATCTTGGTAGAAATACCAAGAGGTTCTTATCTTACTTCAAAATCCAACCTCTTCAAAATACCCATCCTTACCTCAAGATAGGCTTGATGGTAACCTTAGTATTAGTTGGAGAAGCTGGATAAGATGAATTGCCTTGATCTACTATTTGGTGAATTGCTCTGATCTGCTATGTGATGTCACTTGTATGATTAGGAAGTAGCATGAGACAATATAGGGGATCATCCTTTAGGATAAAAAAATAGATGAGATCACCTATCTAAATCAAGCATCCTGAGCTAAATCCATCTCAGTCACTAAAGTGATCCTCTCATCCAACTCAAGAAGGTCCCTCCTGAGCTAATCCACTTCTTCTAGCACCCAACTCATCAAAGACCAAATATATATTTGGAACCCCTGGAATTAATCTATACTTCAATATCATCCACTTGATGATAATATTGGACCCTTGAATCCTCTCCCAAATCCCTCCCTTTTTCATACTTTCCTAAACCACAAATCTTCCAAATTTGGCTAAGTTTGGAACCCTTATCTGGATTCAATCTTTGGAACTCCACCTATTTATATTTGTGTGCATTCCTGAGAATGTACTTGAACCATCTTGTAGTACATCATTAACCAAAGCCCACACTTTCCCTTGGAAAAACCCTACTTGTACCCACTCATCCTTGATGGTTTTATAGACAAGAAACTATCCTGTTTCTGCAAATCATATCAGCATGCCTACTTTGACAGAAGCTCCCATCCATATGCTATATTCACTTGACCAACTCTTTGAATGGTTATGATCTACTAACCTTGGTCTATCAATCCACCCTTTACTTGTTTTCATTTGGAGCTTTGTGCTTCTTAAACCCACGTGCTTTATGAGGCTTCATGACACATCTCCTATGGCAACCTTATTTTCAACAAAGTTTGCATCACTTCTAGACTACGTCAAATGCAACCAAGCCAGACTCTTACTGCCATGATCATATATATAACTTGGTCTAACTATCCATCTACCCCTTGTATCAAGGTGTGCTCTGAGCTCCCTAATCCAACCAAGTTTAGGTGGTATAAAAATATAAATGCCCTAGATTCTCCAAATATAGTTTCCTTTCAATGGAAAGATAGAATTGCCAAACCCAATGTTGAAATTGATGGATACCTCAAGTATACAATATCCACCTTGTATATAAACATTTATCAAATAGCTCCCATAATTATTTGACACCTCAAACTATTTAAATTCCATTTTTGGCAAAATCCTAAAAACCTTTCCTAAAAAGGAAAGTTTGTTTTTATCCAAATCACTCTGCCAAATCAAGGCACATTTGAGTCCTATACGTCATACCCTACCTTTCCATATCAAAAATATTTTTTTTGAGATTCTTGATTATTTATTTTTGCCCTTTTTCTTAAATGGCAGAAACAAGAAATAATAGCTTAAAAATACTTCTCCCTTCAAATAAATTCCAAGAAAATTCTCCAATGTGTGATATGGTATTTAGGACCATCTCACATCAGAAACCACCCTTGGACAATGGAAACATATCTAATGAGATTCTAGAAACCATTTCTGCACTTTTTGAATACATGATTTTAAGAGGACTCTAAATCCTCTAAAAAATCTCAACTAATCCCTAGGTTACGTATTAACATTATCAACACACCAGTACCCTTGTTCCACCTTTTCAAAGATAGTTCCTTAGAATTTATTCCTAACCATCAATTTTCCCAATATTTAAATCATTCAAATATGTCCCCTCAAACCTCCCCCATCCACCACCACAGCACTCATGCACCATATTTGGTCGTATGGTACTGTAGCACTACAGTACTAGCCTTCCCTCTTTTGTCCCTTTCTCACTTGGAGTGGAGAGAAAGAGAGACACAATATCTTGACAAATCTTGGGTAGTGATGGGCAGCAACACCACCACTCCCTCCTGGCTCCTATACCACGACACAGGACCCCACCACCCCTCTCTACACCTCCCTCACTGGCCTATCCCGAGCCAGCACCCTCCCCAAATTCACTCCATAGGCCATGTCCACCATGAGCCTCTCCATTGCCATTAAAGGGCCAGAGGCCTTCCACCGTGCACTTTCTCCCTCATTTCACTTCCTGGCCACCACCACACCATCCCCCGAGCTATCACTCACCTCTTCTTCCCTCCCATGCCATGGAAAGGGAGAAGGCCCTCCTCTCGGTTTTATAAAAGAAGGCAAGCTTGCTCTAGTCCCCGACCTCCCCTAGATACCTCTTTCTATCTGTAATGCTCCCCTCTCTGACCTACTCTCCCTTGCTTTTCTTTTGTTGTAGAGACGCCAGATCAGCCTCCACCGTTGCATGGTCGTGGTCAGCACCTTCCATCGGGTGTCATCCCGGAGCACCAAAAGGCGCACCGACCAACCTCCATGACCGCGGAGAGCCTCTACCACACCTCCCGATGCCTTACCTTCAACATGCAGGCATCTAGGACAAGCACCGGCGGCCCTCCGAGCATCCTCCGTCATGGATACGCACGCAGCCATGGATCTGGGCCAGAACCGCCGATGTCGCCCCTCTTTCGGTTCTCCTCTGACCACCGCGTTCCCTTCGCCACTCCTCCATCATCGCCGGCCCTTAGGTGAGCCTCCCCACATTCCCAGGAGCCGCCTAGGGTTTCCCCTATCTGTTTCGCGAGCAGAGGTTGCACACGGCCCTGTGCCATTTGATCAACCTTACGCTAACGGTCCGAATCGACCAATACCGGTTCAGCCACCATCACTCGCTGACGAGCGGGCCCCTCCTCTGGGCAACTGGAAGCTGGTTCCTACATGCGTCGCCCTCCACCGTGGGCTGAAATCCCCTTGGTGCGGCCCATCGCCCTCTAGATCTGGCTCGTGTGCCCATCGTCCCCTTTTTCTTTTTATTTTCCAGAATTTCTAGATCTGATTTGGAGCTGTTGGTTTAAATCAAAACTAAAATGGAAAATGTTTTTATACTGTCTAGATCTAAAATTTCACATGAACCTGGTTGTTTCATCAAACATGAAGAGCAAGCCTTGTCCTAAAATAAGGTATAGTTATTTTCAAGTAATTCCTTTAAAAACTTGTATCAATTACACTAGATAAATTCACCTAGGAATTTTTGAACCCCAAAAGGTTTGAACACTTTTTGTACTTCAAGGCATTAATTATGCCTTGCATGCCACATTGTCCCCACCAAATTTTTTTGTATTTTTCCCCTAGTAAAAATAATAAAAATATCCCATTTCTGCAATTAGGAATTTCTCTAGGTCAAATCGAAATAGGTACTGACCTAATTACAATTCTCATAAATCATAAAACTTAACATCTGTCAAACCCTAGGAGCCCAGTATTTATTGAGATATCTTTGATTTATTGTGAATTAAACTATTTTGTGCATAGTTAATTCACCAATAAATTGACTATAGTAGTTGTGCATACCCAAAAATAGAAATTACAATTTCTATGGAAAGGTATTCCAAGTACCTACCACGTGTCCTTGGAATCATATCAAAAGAATTTGTAGATTAAATCTGGTGAAAAACACAAATAACCTCCAGAACTGACTTTGGGATTTTCGCGAGGGCATTCTGGTAAGTATTTTGAAATAATTCTAACTCTTAGTGAATCAGTCCATCAAACCCTACTTAACCCTACTTAACCATATAAGGTATAAATATGTGATGGTCTTGCATCGTTTCAAAAACGATATAAAATGTGGGGCATGCACTGCATCAGACATGTCTCACGTTTTTACAAAGGAAATTTCACTAAAGTTTTCTTAAACACATATACATAAAAGAGTTGTTACTATAGATTGGACTTGTACACGAGAAAATGTTAGTCTAGAAACACAAACATATAAATTAGGGTGTTCCTAATTCTCAAACAACTAAGAATTCGCTTAATTTTCAGTAAGGTGATGTAATGCCATCTCAGTTACAAGCTTACTTGTAACTATAAATATCTCAATTGCAACCGGACTTGCAATCAAAATCCCACTTGCAACCCCACATGTACCTTAGGGGACAACAATCAAGATGTAAATTCAATGAATTAGGACCTGCCTGAGCTCTAACTTAATTCCCAATCGACTAAGAATTAGCAAAACAGTATAAATGAAGAGTAAGGGTATAAGTTAAACCTAGAGTACCCTCAAAAAAAATTAAACCTAGAGATGGCTCACAATAGGTAATACACATTCGTGATTTGTAGTATCTTCTTTGGATCCACCCTATATTTACATAATCAAAACTTCTTGTTACTAAAAACAAAACCAAGAACCGTAGAATCTTTTTGGTGAATAAGCAATGAAATGTGAGCTCTCACTATCAATGTCGAGCTGATTGACAACTACTAGGAACCTACGGTGCAGCTCATTGGTCCATGCCATCCTTCGCTTCGTCCGGTCGGTAGCACCCTCCGTGATCTCCTTGATCTCATTGATGACCCACAAGTGTAAGGATCGCAACAGTCTTCGCGGGTATTATTACCCAATTTATTGATTCGACACAAGGGGAGCCAAAGAATACTTGCAAGTCTTAACAACTGAGTTGTCAATTCAGCTGCACCTAGAAATAGTTCTTGCTCATAGAAGTTTATCAGTAGCAACATTTTGTAGTAGCAATAGCAAAGCAGCAGGAACAGTAGAACAAGAGCAATAGTAACAGTAATAGTAACTAGTGGGATTCGAGTGCGGTAGGCATAGGGATAGATGGACGGGCGTTGCATGGACGAGTCTAAATATGTAAATTCAAGATCTACGGAATTGCAGATAAATAATAACAAGCATCCAAGTACTAAATAATCCTAGGCATGTGCTCCAAATATAGTCATACGTGCTCTAAGAACTTGCACAACATCTTCTGTCCAGCCAGCCCGTGGCAGCGGGGCCTCTAGGGAACTACTGGCAATTAAGGTGCTCCATTTAATAGAGCACCGAAGCAAAGCATTAACACTCCGTGAACACATGTGATCCTCACACCACAGCCATCCCCTCCGGTTGTCCCAATTAGTGTCAGTTTGGGGCCTTTGGATCCGGACAATGATATGTGTACACAACTTGCAGATAAGACCACAAACAATACTATCATAATGATTCAATAATAAGTTCAGATCTGAGATCATGGCACTCGGGCCCTAGTGACAAGCATTAAGCACAACAAGTTTCAACAAAGTCAAATAGCACTAATAGAGATACTAGGCACTATGCCCTCACAATCTTATTCGATTACATGAGAGAACTCATCCAATCCCTACCATCCCCAAGCCTACAGCGGGGGATTACTCACTCATGGATGAGGGAAACATTGATGGTCGATGGAGATGCATGCGTTGGTGATGACGATGGCGATGATCCTCTCCAAATTCCCGTCTCGGCAGGATGCCGGAACGGAGTTTCTAGATCTGAATCTTGGTTTCTGGTGGCGGCGGCGGAGCGGAACTCTTTCTGGAAAACTATCGAAACCCCCTCGATTTTTAGGTCGAGAGGCAACTTATAGGCATAGAGGGAGGCCGAGGGGGTGCCTGGGGTGGCTGCGCCCGTAGGCATGGCCAGTGGTGGGCCCGCGCCTGGTAGGGGTGTGGCCCCCCAAGCCCCTTCTCCGTCTCGTCTTCTGGCTCCGTGGATCTTCTGGTGAAATATAATTTTTGGCATATTTTCCGGGATTTTTTCTAATAGTTCATTTTCTGCACAAAAACTAGACACCAACGTAATTCTACTGAAAACAGCGCCAGTCCGTGTTAGTTGTATCCAAATCACACAAGTTTAGAGGAGAAACAATAGCAAAAGTGTTCGGGAAAGTAGATACGTTTTGGACGTATCACTCATCAGAGTCATCTTCATCATTTTTCTTCTTGTTTGAGCATTTATTACTCTTTGCACCGCTCCGCTCATTCTCAACAATCCTTGGTTGCACCCTCAAGTATGCATCATCTTCATCACTGTTGATGGGGATCACAACTATGGGTTTTTTCCATACAACATGTTGGCATATGTTCTTGAGCTCTTTGATATGCATTGGTTTCACCAAATAGTCACACATCCCATGATTTATCCCCTTAAACATAGTCTCCTTCTCTCCATTCACATATACCACTCCATGACAGATGGTCGGTGACTTAGCTTTGGAACCTGGAAATTAGTAAACTACATCAAATGTGACACACACTTGGGGAAGAAAATATGGTACACACATTGTGCATAATTGCATCATGACAATAGTAAGTTCTATGCTTTAGAGGAAAATAAAGCGGGATAATCTTACAAATTCAGTAGACATAAACTAAAAATAATGGTTAAAGAACTAAGTGTAAGACAATGTATAAACCAATGCAACATGTTCATAACTTATAATTATAGAAGAACCTCAAGATCAAGTATTATAGAATATTTGACCATCTCCCCTTTCTTATTAGATAACAATTATGAACCCAGACAATGTTTTAAATTATGTTAAGCGGTCAATCGGTCATCTGACACTATAAGTGGCATTCTAAATGGTTTTATTATTACAATTTACATAAATAAGTATGTGTAGTTGCACTTTCTATAATAATAATGGAACTATAAATTATCATAGTTAGTAATAGCTACTAAAATTTAGGACAAATCTGTTATCCACGTCGCCCGATTCTTTGAGGCTAGAGTATGGATGTCGGGAGGACACGTGACACCATTCAAGCAGAGCCCCTATCCCGAGAGATGGTCATGCCACGGGTATGGGCACAAAATCCCCTGGACATGTTCTTCGCGCCCCTATCTTGCCCCGTGTTGTTATACGGTGGACCACGTGCGCCAACTGGCTCCAGTGTCATCGCCATAAGCAAGAGCATGCAATGTGACACGCGCCTAGAGAGTGGAGAGCTCCACACCCGCTGTGGGTCCTGGCATGGTCCGACGTAGCTTTTCTAGGTTGTGGGCGCATGCGGCTCCTTATGAGCGCATGGTTCGCACAACTTTATGTCGCTTTTGCCACTATCACACGACTGTGTGCCATGACGTGCACGTCGTTCCTTCCAGGCTTTCGTGGCAAGCACATCTAGTATACAACAATTATTCTAGTTTATGCTCCACGCAATACATTAGCTAGGTTCTCTACTCACCCACCTCTGTTGTTCCTTCTCCCTACCATGGTCAGGCACGTACATCATTCCGTTGAACACACATAGATCCGGTATTGTAGCTGCCCATGACCGTGAGATGAAACAAATATAGCAATGCACGGGAATGGTGGAACATGCAACCAGAGCCGGACCAAGTTCATAGGTACGCGTACATCCTCTCTCTTATGACCACCTTGCCTCATCTCTATCACATGCATGAGACCGCTTGACATCGGTATGACTTATTGGGTTTTCCTGATTTGTTACCCTAAGAAATTACACATATGGCCCATAAGGCCCACACGAGATAAGAAGTCTAGGAAGCATCCAAAGGACAGGAGTTTGGCTTGGCGGTCAAGATAGAAAGGCAAACCAACATAAACTTAGCATTTTAAAGGTAACATGTAACCTATCCATATATGGCTCCAGGATCCAACCTCTCAAACAAAGGCTGGGAGGAGCCGGAGGAGAGGGCACGTTAGTTTTCCCAGCAATCAGCAATCCACCGAGAGCTAGAATGCATCTAGAGAATCGACGACTTTGTAATCGTGTTCTCCACTATAATTAGACTACATCGACTCCCTTGTTTATATGATCAACCGACAAAATCACTAGCGCTCTCTTTTTCATGAAACCCTAAGTCCATAAAAATGGGCATTGCCGAGGTTACCCCTCGTCAATTGAAGCTGTCCGTGGGAAATCTGAGCATTGGAGTCATGAATTTGGAGACTCCTCCTAGTGGCAACTCAAAAATCGAGGTCGACAAGATCCGTTACGATCCTGTTGATCCATGCTCGCCCACCCCTTCAGAAGACCGATCACATGATCGGGTGCTTCCACTTTCATGTGGGGGAATCCGAAAATCTCTGCCTTTCGGCTCTGATCTACTCAGTCCCATCGGCAACACCTGCATCTTATGCCGGCTCAACTGGAAAGGCTACGACCAAGCCGACAAGCATCGATGAAAGCCACGGAACCTCCACAGATCTGGGGGATATGACCGATCTATACAGCTGTCTCTACTTTGGATCAGATTCATAGTTAACACTGCCACGCGGTTCAACCCCATCAAATGTTGCTCCTGATGAATCTGAGGAAAGTGTCAACTTTAGAATAAGGAAGGCTGAATCACAATCGGAGCAGAACCCATGGGAATTCACTGGATTCCAAGACAATGTCTCATACAGACAGCGATGACAGTAGATCATACATGGCGCAAAACCAAGTGTGCGTGATCATTGGAGGAGAAGGAACTGCAACACCTCGAGACACCAACAGTAACCTGAGCTTTGATCATAATGATTTTCTATCAGACAAAAATATAGGACACCGCGAGAGAACAAGGAGGATCCCCCAGAAAAAACCGCATTGTGCCAGGACAGGAAGAAGCGCGCGATGGTGAACACATAACACTTCGGCTGCCTCCAACAACATGGCAAAAGGCGTGAGATGCTGTTGGGTGCGGTATCGATGACAACAGACGCTATGCGTAAGGAATTGGTGGCCTACCAGTACCTCCTTGATGGCACCCACCACTTGTCATGGGACGCTCCGTTAGAAACCCCAAGAGCAAGGTATGAAACAGCACAGCAGCAAGTTTCCCTTAGTAAGAAACCGAGGTTATCAAACCAGTAGGAGGAAGGAAATGTCACACAGGTGTTGCAAGCAATGCGGATACCTGCACAACACAAATTCAAGACTTTGCCCCAACGAATCAGTGAGGTTGTCAAGCTCACCGGTTTGCTGTAACAAAGGATAAAATGTATGGTGTGGAAGGTAATGGTTTGCAGCAAGTAAACAGTAATAGTGGAAGATGTATCAATGGTAAAGATTGGACCGGGGTCAATAGTTCACTAGAGGTGCTCTCCTTAGATAAACAACATGGCATGAAGGGTAAACAAATTACAGCAGGGCAATTGACAGGAACTGAGCAAGGTATAACAATGCAATTACTAGTCAGAAAGATCCTATGAGGTTGATTGGGCAATACAACAAGATACATAGACTGTCATCCAACTGCATCTATGACTAGAAGTCCACCTTCAGGTTATCATCCGAACCCCTCCAGTATTTAAGTTGCAAGCAACAGACAACTTCTTTAAGCAAAGTGTGTAAGGTAAACAGTCCACATGTTCCATGAACAAGAGACCGTTGTTTTCTCCCTAGTAGCAACATCACATCTACAACCGAAGAGATTATTGTCACTTCCCTTGGAAATTAGAGGCATGAACCCACTATCGAGCATAAGTACCCCCTCTTGGAGTCACTAGCAACTACTTGGCCAAGATAGCTACTAACAACGAAGAGCATGCAAGATCACAAACAACACAAACATGATAATCTCAATATCCATCGGATCCCCGCAAACACAACATGCATGATTACAAATAGATTAGATCTTGATCATGAACGGAGCTCACAAGATCTATACATGAAAGCACAACGGAGGAGATACAACCATCTAGCTACTACATGGACCCATAGTCCAAGGTGGAACTACTCACGCATCATACCGGAGAGAAGGCCTCCAGGATGATCTCCCCTCCGGTAGGGTGCCGGGCAGAACTTCAGATCCCCCCGATCTAGGGACAATGGTGGCGGTGGCTACAGATGGTTTCGTGGATATTTGATCGGGCACTCAGGGTTTCTGCATCGGGGGCTTCTTATAGGCGAAGGGGCGAGACCGGGAGGCGGCCAGGGCCACCAAACCCTAGCCAGGCGCGGGCCCACCTGCCCCCGCGCCTGGGGTGGGTCTGGCCCCCTGGCCGGCCTCTCCGGCTCTCCTCTGGACTTCTTGATCCCCACGGAAAGTAATTGACTTTGTCCTTCGTCCCGTCCAATTCCGAGAATATTTCTTTACTAACTTTTCTGAAACCAAAAACAACAGAAAACTGGCATCTGGTACTGTTGCAACGTGTTAATACGTTAGTACAAGAAAACATGTAAAAAGCACCTCAAAGTGTGGACAAGTAAAGCAAAGTAGATTCAAAACAAGCATGGAGCATAAAAAATTATAGATATGTTTCCAATGTATCACTCCTCCACCATAAAAGAAGGGATATGCTTAGGATACAGAGAAAACTCGATAAAAGAAAGAGGCCAGCCGACGAATCCAGCCTTCTTTGGGCATAGCTAAGCTCCACCCATGGTTCTGGCAGTGTCACCGAAGGACCATAGTCGAGGATAAGCACTTCGTGGCTGCATCGCATACTTGAGGCAGAAAGACATGAGTTGGGATAGGATATTGATCTGTCATTAATGTCAGTAGATTCATCGGGAAACATTAAGGCAAAAACAGCGCAAGCCGCCCTCGTCGCCTCCCCAACGTACCTTCTCACAACCTATCCAGAAAACGATGATCTATGGGCTGCTATCCATCGCTCCGCTCTCATGGGCCTCGGGATGGTAGGAGAAACTCTCGTGCAAGGAGAAGAAGGGGTTGTTTAGCAACCCAACAAGTCACCACGCTGTTGCAGCAGCCCTTGGCACATAGGGAACACCCGAAGGTCAAGCTCGCCACATCATGTGCGTCTCACACACTCTTCACATGGGGACAAGTGGGTGATCGTCCCTGCTGAATGTGATATCCTTATCTGACCACTGGAGATATTAGGGTGTTGGTGGAGGCATCAGTACTGCCATGTTAACTTGCCGTAATGACCAGTGGAGATATTCGGATGAATGCCCCTTTTGGGTCATCGACATTGTCCCTCTGGACCTCAGGTACTCATCCTTCTAGTTCCTATTTTCCGTGGGCAACGGTTGCCCTACAGGTGGCGGCCCTGGTGGCAGTGGTGGTGGTGTAATAGCTAGGGTTCCTGGTGCGACGTGGTACCTACAGTTTGTTGTGTTGGTTACCTTGGTGTTACAAACTCCCTGCATCCCCAAGAAAATGAGGAATCTTTCATTAGGTGAGTCGAACGCCTTCTTCCTTCTGAGTCGACATAAAAGTGCATATTGCACGTCCCCTCAAGCATCCGCATTGGAGACATTGGGGGTTCCCGAGCCCTTGGTCGATATTGTTGGGTTGTCTTGTTTCCACCAACGTCCGCGGTATCCGCTGTCGTGATTGTCATTTCTTCGATTATCCTCCCTAATGAAACCAGCCGCAACATAGCTTGGCCCGCTGTAACCATCAAAGTTGCAACTTCTCCTGTTTTCATTGTTGCGCCTCTCGTGCTCTTCCTCAGGTGAATGCCCCCACTTGTTATGCACTAAATCCTCGCCATCAGCCCAGCGGTTGGCCATGTCCATGAGCTGAGAGATTGTTTTGGGTTTGTCCCGACCTACTTCCTCGATAAATTCTTTCCGACACAGACCATCATTGAAGGCGTCAACTGCCCTTTTATCGGGGATGCTTTTAGCTGAGTTCTTAATGATGTTCCACCTTTGGATGAATGCTTGAATTGATTCCCCAGGCTTCTGCTTACATGCTTGTAGTTCCTCAATAGACGCGGGTCGCTTGAACATGGACTTGAAGTTTCAGATGAACTTATTATCGATATCGCTCCAGCTACTAATGGATTCGTAGGATAATAGTTTGATCCATGATCGTGCAGTGACACTTAGGTGCAGCTGTAGACTTTGCATAGAAGTGGATTTCGAACCGCCCTGGAGTATAATGGTTTGCAGATAGTCAGCCAACCATGCCTCAGGCTCCTAAGGGCCATCATACTTCTGACAATCGTGAGAGAGATTCAAATACTTGAGTACCAGAGTCTTGAGAACCCGACGAGTAAAGAAACTAGCACCTCAAGGTTCGCTCTCATCCTCTCTCTCAGCATCAGAATATCTTTAGCTGCTTCGCTCTTCCCTAGACCTATCGACCCTTTTTTGAGTAATATCATTTTTGGCATCATCCACACGTGAAGAGTGTGTGAAACGCACATGATGTGGAAAGCTCGATCTTCGGGTGTTCCCTATGTGCCAAGGGCTTCTGCAATAGCGTGGTGACTTGTTGGGTTGCTGAACAACCCCTTGTTCTCCTTGCATGAGATTTTCTCCCACCATGCAGAGGCCCTTGAGAGCAGGGCGATGGATAGCAGCCCGGAGATCATCGTTTGTTGGCTGAGTTGTGAGAAGGTATGTTGGGTGGCGACGAGGACGTCTTGCGCTATTTTTTCCTTAATTTTTCCCGCTGAATCTACTGACATGAATGAAAGATCAAGATCCTATGCCAACTAATGTCTTTCTGCCTCAGGTATGGCTACAGCCGCGAAGTGATTCTCCTCGGCTGTTGTCCTCTGGTGACACTGCCAGAACCATGGGTGAATCTTACCTATGGCCGACGAAGGCTGGATTCGTAGGCTAGCCTCTTTCTTTTACTGAGTTGCCTCCGCATCCCAAGCAGATCCCTTCTTTTATGGTGGAGGAGGTACTGTTAGGCCACCAATTCCTCATGCATAGCGTCTGGTGTCATCGGTACCGCACCCGACAGCATCTCATGCCTTTTTCCATGTTGCTGGAGGCAGCCGAAGAGTTATGCGTTCACCATCGCACGCTTCTTCCCGTACTGGCATGATGCGGTTGTTTTCTCGGGGATCCTCCCTATTCTCGGTGTCCTGTATTTTTCTCTGATAGAATATCATTGTGATCAAAGCTCGGGTTATCGTTCGAGTCTCGAGGTGTTGCAGTTCCTTCTCCTCCAATGATCATGCACACTTGGTTCTGCGCCATGTATGATCTACTGATGTCGCTGTCAGATCTATAGGAGACACTGTCTTAAAATCCAGTGAAGTCCCATGGATTCTGATTCGGTTATGATTTAGCCTTCCTCATTCTGAAGTCGATGCTTGCCTCAGATTCATCGGGAATGACATTTGATGGGGTTGAACCATGTGGCGGTGTTAACTATGAATCTGATCCGAAGGATAGACCGCCATATAGATCATCCAGATCCCCCAGATCTGCGGAGTTTCCATGGATTTCATCGACATTTATTGGCTTGGTCACAGCCTTTCCAGTTGAGTCAGGTTAAGATGCATGTATTTTCGATGGGCCCGAGTAGATCTGAGCCGAAAGGCAGAGATTTTTGGATTCCCCCATATGTAAGTGGAAGAACCCGATCATGAGATCGGTCTCCTAAAGGGGTGGGAGGGCGTGGATAGACGGGATCGTAATGGACCTTACGAACTCGATTTTCGAGTTGCTACTAGGAGGATTCGCCGAATTCATGACTCTGGCACTCACATTTACAGACAACGCAAATTGACTAGGGGTAACCTCGTCAATGCCCATTGTTATGGACTTAGGGTTTCATGGAAAAGAGAGCGCTTGTGATTTAGTCGGTTGATCAGACAAACAAGGGAGTCAATGTAGTCCGATTATAGTGGAGAACACAATTACAATGTCGTTGATTCGCTAGATGTGTTCTATATCTCGGTGGATTGCTAATTGGTGGGAAAACTAATGTGCCCTCTTCGTCGACTCCTCCCAACCTTTTTTGAGAGGTTAGGTCCTGGAGCCATATATGAACATGTTACATGTTACCTTTACAATACTAAGTGTATGTCGGTTTGCCTTTCTATCTTGACCGCCAAGCCAAACTCATGTCCATCGGATGCTTCCTCGAGTCCTTATCTCGTGTGGCCTTTATGGGCCATATCTGTAATGGGCCTAGGGTAACAAATCAGGGAAACCCGATAAGTCATACCCATGTCAAGCGATCTCATGCATGTGGTAGAGATGAGGCAAGGTAGTCGTAAGAGAGAGGATGTATGTGTACCTATGAACTTGGTCCGGTTCTGGTGGCATGTTCCTGCATTGCTATATTTTTTCAGCTCACGGTCATTGGCAGCTACAACGCCGGCTCTATGTGTGTTCACTGGAACGATGTACGCGTCTGACCATGGTAGGGAGAAGAAACAATGGAGGTGGGTGAGTAGAGAACCTAGCTAATGTATTGCGTGGAGCATAAACTGGAAGAAGCATTTTATACTAGATGTGCTTGCCACGAAAGCCTGGATGGAATGACGTGGGAGTCGTGGCACATAGTCGTGCGATAGTGGCAAAAGCGACAGAAAGTCGTGCACCCATGCGCTCATAAGGAGCCACATGCGCCCACAACCTGGAAAAACCACGTCAGACCATGCCAGTATCCACCACCCAGCGGGTGCGGAGCTCTCCCATGCTCTAGACGTGTCTCACATAGTGTGCTCTTTCTTGTGGCAATGACACCAGGGCCAGTTGGCGCGCACGGTCCACCATATGACGACACGGGGCAAGATAGGAGCACGCAGAACACGTCCGGGGGGATTTTGTGCCCATAGCCATGGCCGGCCCATCTCTCGGGATAGGGGCTCTGCTTGGATGGTGTTGCGCGTCCTCCCGGCATCCATCCTCTGGCCTCAAACAATCGAGCGACGTGGATAACAGATTTGTCCTAAATTTTAGTAGCTATTACTAACTCTTGATAATTTATAGTTCCATTATTATTATAGGAAGTGCAACTACACGTATTTATTTATCTAAATTGTAATAATAAAACCATTTACAATGCCACTTACTGTGTCAGATGACCGATTGACCGCTTAACATAATTTAAAACATTGCTTGGGTTGATAATTGTTATTTAATAAGATAGGGTTGATGGTCAAATATTTTGTAATACTTGATCTTGAGGTTCATCTATTATTAGAAGTTATGAACATGTTGCATTGGTTTATACATTGTCTTACGCTTAGTTCTATAACCATTATTTTTAGTTTATGTCTACTGAATTTGTAAGATTACCCCGCTTTATTTTCCTCTAAAACATAGAATTACTATTGTCGTGATGCAATTATGCACAATGTGTGTATCACATTTTCTTCCCCAAGTGTATGTCACATTTGATGCAGTTTAGTGAATTTCCATGTTCCAAAGCTAAGTCACTGACCATCTGGCATGGAGTGGTATATGTGAATGGAGATAAGGAGATTATGTTGAAGGGGATAAATGATGGAGTGTGTGTGTGACTATTTGGTAAAAGCAGTGCATATCAAAGATCTCAAGAACATATGGCAGCATGTTGTACGGAAAAAACCCGCAGTTGTGAACCCCATCAACAGTGATGAAGATGATGCTTACTTGAGGGTTTAACCAAGGATTGATGAGAATGAGCAAAGTGGTACAAAGAAGAAGAAAAATGATGAAGGTGACTCTCATGAGATAAAATAGATCACGGAGGGTGCAACCGACCGGATGAAGCGAAGGATGGCATGGACCAATGAGCTGCACCGCGGGTTCCTAGTAGTTGTCAATCAGCTCGACATTGATAGTGAGCGCTCACATTTCATTGCTTATTCACCAAAAAGAGTCTACGGTTCTTGGATTTGTTTTTAGTAACAAGAAATTTTGATTATGTAAATATAGGGTGGATCCAAAGAAGATATTGCAAATCACGAATGTGTATTACCTATTGTGAGCCATCTCTAGGTTTAACTTCTACCCTTATGCTTAATTTATACGGTTTTTCTAATTCTAAGTCGACTGAGAATTAAGTTAGAGCTTAGCCAGGTCCTAATTTATTGAATTTACATCTTGATTGTTGTCCCATAAGTTACATGTGGGGTTGCAAGTGGGATTTTTGATTACAAGTCAGGTTGCAATTGAGATATTTATAGTTACAAGTAAGTTTGTAACTGAGATGACATTACATCACCTTACTGAAAATTAAGCGAATATTTATTTGATTGACAATTAGGCACACCCTAATTTATATGTTTGTGTTTGTATTATTTCTAGACTAACATTTTCTCGTGTAGAAGTCCAATCTATAGTAACAACTCTTTTATGTAGATGTGTTTAAGAAACTTTTAGTGAAATTTCCTTTGTGAAAACGTGAGACATGTCTGATGCAGTGCATGCCCCACATTTTATAGCGTTTTTGAAACGATGCAAGACCATCACATATTTATGTTTCCCACTATTTTCCCTAGCATGAGTCTCATATTTGTTCTTTCCTATATTAATATCTCAGAAGTACTACTACACTTGAAAAGGGACACAAATACTTTGAGTGATTCCTCTACAAGACGAAATATCTCCCCTACATGAACATGTATCACCAGGGAAGCTCCAGTAATTATCATGAATATCAGAGAGGACATCCGTAGTCAGCATTTACCTTCTAGGGTTCCAACAATCTTTTCAAAACTCCATCAGTGTTGGGGAGTTTATGGTGTGTTAATTCAGTCGAGGAACTGGGTCATGGGGACAGTCGGCCTTGGTGGCAACATCCTGAGGCATGTCGTGTCGTGGCTGCTAGACGCAAGAAGGTGCCATGATTATGGTCCTATTTTCAACTCATTTGCAAATACACCAGGTCAGATAATGTTGGATGCATTTCCTCCTAGTCATCTTGGCAAAGCCTGCGCAAACATATTACATGAAAAGTTGTTGCAGGCAAGCAATGTGGTGCCTTCCTCTAATCCTAGCAGCTCCTTTGTGGAAAAGCCAAATAGTGTGATGTTAGAGGATGTAAACCAATTCAAGGTGAACCATGCACAATTGGTTAGCCAACCTCTACATCTCGCGTGAAAGGATGTTGTAGGCAATCAATGTGGTGCCTTTCTCTCATCTTGGCACCTTATGCGTTCGACTCGTGTCGCATCGCCTAGTATTTGTGCCTTATTGAAAGCTCTAGCAATCTCTAGCAGAATGTGGCATCATCAAGTTCTCCTAGTCATACGGATGTAATACCTCTGGTTCAATCATAGGTGACCGTCCCCTTGATTAACACACTGGATCTATATTGTCTAACCTTCAGTCCCACAAATCTTTTCGCATCGACTCAGATTGTCAATGGTGGAAGCATCCACTATGTATTTCCTAACCTTCATGCACGTGTTTTCAACACAATGACTCAGATGGTTAATGTAGTTGAAAGAGCATTTTCCTATCCCTCTGATTTTGATGTTTGATAACAACACACTTATTGGTTTAACTGTGTGTTAAGTTTATCACAGGTTTGATATGTGGTGGCACAAATAATGGCATATCAATTCCCCTTGCAAAAACCTCTGTGCCAACCGGTAGTACCGGAACTATGACCGGTACTACCGCTTGACACCGGTACTACCGGTTCCAGTACCGGTTGGCACTGACCAAAGCTGATGAAGGTGTGTACTAGTCAGTACCCCCCGGTACCACGGAGCGGCACTACCGGTCCAACCGGTAGTACCGCTTGGTACAAGCGGTACTACCGCTTGAGACGGTCGTACTGCTCGGCAGTACCGGGGCATACTGACTAGCACTCACTCCTCTCCGTTTTTGTCAGTACCAAGCGGTACTTGGGACCGGTACTACCGCCCTAACCGGTAGTACCGCTTCCTACGACCGGTACTACCGCTTGGGGGTAGTATCACAAGGGCGATACCGCCCAAAACTGAAGAATGCTGAAGATCTGGAGCACCTCCGGTACCTGGTCCGGTACTTGACCGGTAGTACCGCTTGAGTACCGGTACTACCGGTACATTAAATGCTCCAACGGCCATATTTCGTGGAGGGGTATAAATACCCCTCCACCTACCTTGGGACAAGCTGCTCAGTTCATTAAAGTCAAAGACCACCATTGGAGTACATTGGAGCCACCCAAATCTTCAAGATCTCCTCATCCCACCACCCAAAGTCCTTGATCTTTGGGGAATCGAAGGAGGAGTCCCCGATCTACTACTTCACCAAAAGAGATCTTCATTTCCCCCTCATTCCATTGAGGGCCCCTTTGCTCTAGTGTTTTCTTGGAAACCCTAGTTCTTGTTTTGGTTCTTACAAGCTTGTCTTTGGTTGCTTTGACAGCTTGCTTGTATTTGGGAGCCTCCGATTAAGTTGTGGATGTGTGCCCCAAACTTGTAACGGTGCCGGCTTCCACCTTGAAGGTTGCCGATATAGTGGAAGGTGAATTGATCCCGTTGGGGTGAGATTCATCGGAGAACAAGGGAGGCCTCTCGTGGCGTTGGTGGTTTGAAACCACCCCCTCTCCAAACGTAGACATACTTCCCCTCAAAAGGAAGGAACTACGGGAAACAAATCCTTGTGTCTCCGCGTCCACTTTTCGGTTACTTCTATCCTTTACTGCACCTTACTTACTTGTTACTACTTTTGTGTTGTGGTAGCCCTTGCATAATTGTCATATAGGTAAATTCACCATAGTTGCATTATCTAGAGAATTTACCTTATTGTCAAACCTTAATTTGAAAAAGAAGAAAATTTGAAGTAGCACCTATTCACCCCCCCTCTAGGTGCCCATATGATCCTTTCAATTGGTATCAGAGCCTCGGCTCTTTATTTGGGCTTTACCGCCTAAGAGAATATGGGTACCCGCGAAGGGGTGGTGATGGTGAGCCGACCACGGTGACCATGGAAGATCTCAAAAACTTGGAAACAAGATTGAGCTCTTCCTTGGTTAACGAAGTCAAGAAGATGCTTGAGAAACTTCTTAAAGACAAAGAAGGCTCACCACCCCCATCTCCTCAAGAGGATCAACCATCCATTTTACCTAAAGGGAATACGTCAGTATCCCCCGAGGGTGCATTGGTAGGGGGTAAACCAGACAACGCTAATTCCTCCACACACAATAATGGTGGGAAGGGTGAGCACCGTGACTCATGGTACTCTCCCAACCCTCCAATCCCTCACCCTCATGTATACAATAGAGGTGACCCACCTAAACTTGAAGAATCCGCTACTTTTGCTCAATGGCAATCACTAATGAGATCTCATATGCGCAGCTCTTGCATTGAACTATGGAACATCATCGAGCATGGACTCTTTATTGGGGATCCAAACAACTTGACAATAAGAGAGATTGTCAATAGTCAACTCAATGCCACTGCTTTGCATATGATTCAACAAGGGTTGGGAACAAAGGATTACCCACACATTGAGCATTTTAGCATTGCCAAGGAAGCTTGGGATGCTCTCACTGTGTTGTTTGTTGGCAATGAGAGTATGAGGAGGAATCGATATGATGCTCTAAGCAATGAAGCCGAAGGCTTCTACATGAAATAAGGTGAATGTAACATCCCAAAAATATTAAACTTAAATCACCAAACTCTAATTATCAAAATTAGGGTTAACAAAAACTTTTCTAATTAAAAGTATGAAGGCATGCATATGTGTAAAATGTTTCTTAGGTGAAATAAATATCATCTAAAACATTTCCCACACTTTTCCTAAAGACAAGTAAATCATAACAAATATATTAGAGGAATGGTCACTTTGACCAATTTAACTCTCATGCCTACTTTGGCTGTCTCAAACTTTCAGAACCTAACATAAACTTTTCTGGATCTTTGCACCCCTTGAATGTACTCCTAACAAAGTATCAAGGCCCACTTTGTGATCATCCAGAAACTTTCAAATGCATAGTTTAAATGACATTTCAAAATTGAATCTTTATCATATGGGAAGATCCCACTTTTTCAAAAACCACTCAAACAAGCTCAACTTTCAAAACCCAAGCATCTGCAGACTCACCAGCACCAACCTAGCAAACCCACCAAAAATCTTTTCAAAATTAAAAACTTGAATTCATGCGGCCATTTCATCAAACAGGTTGCAGATACAAATCAAACAAACATCAAACACTATAGTGTGCAGTAAAATTGGCCTAACTTTTTCCCTAGTTAGCTCACAACCAGCTCAGTAGATCATCTAGGAAGATTAACCAAGCACTAGCACCACTGTGAGCTTGTCATTGCCATCAATGGTGAACAGCCGAGCACACCCATGTTACCCCATGTCGACAGCAAGCTAGGAGGAGACACAAGCTGTGGCATCCCGCAAAAACCACTACTAGAAAATCGCGTTATTTTTGTGTGCATCGCATCATCATGACCGCATGCTCATGTCATCATGCCACATTGCATTTGAGCATCGTCATCATCTTGCATTTGCTTGCATTAAACTATTTGCGGAAAAACCTAGTTTTGTTTTCTAAACGCCCCGCCTTTGTTCAACACGCAAACCCGGGTCTCCAGATTATTTTGTTTTGTCCGCTATCGGTTTGCAGAAGCTTTGTTTTAAACAAATAAAATATTAAATTATTTTAGGGGGGCAGTCGAACGGGCCGATTCGACCCGAACGACCACCCCCAGAAATAAAATCGGCCCACCCCTTAATCCTAAAACTACCCAACCTAACCTACCCAGCCCCTCTCCACCTCACCCCGGCCAATCCCCACCTGACACCTCACCCTCCCCCTTCCCCAACCACTCCCACGCCGCCACCTGGCCCTGCCACATCACCCCACCAGCCACCCACACTCTCTCTCCACTCCCCACCCCACCAACCAGCAGACACACCCACACACGCACGCTGCAGCCCCCACCCCGCGCCTGGGTCCCACCCACCTGCCGCTGTTCCCTGGCCCCACCCCTCCCCCGCGTGGCCCTCTTCCCCCACCTCCTTCTCCTCTCGTCTCTCTCCCCGCACGACAACCGACGCGCCGCCATCCTCCCCGGGCGCCGCCCTGCCCCTCACCTGCTTCCCCCTCTCCGGCTACCCCCCTCACCTCCGGCCGCCGCCCGCCCTCTCCCGTGCAGCTCCTCCTCTCCCAGACCCCCGCTCGCTCGCTCCCTCCTCTCGCCTCACCACCCGCCCTGCTCGCCGGCCCCGGCCCTCCTCGGCCACCACCCGACGCTTCCTTCCGCCCGACGACCCTGCCTCCCCTGGTGCCCGCCACCGACCCTCGCCGTCCCCCGAGCCGCGTCGCCCCGGCGCTCCTCCCGCCTACGGCCCGCGCGCCTCCACCTCCCTCCGCCGCTCTCCTCCGGCGCCGCCTAGCTCGCCCTGCCTCCCCCGCGTCCGGCTGCGTCCGGCCGCACCTCCCCGCCTCCCACCTCGAGCGCCGCCGCCCCGGAGCTCCGCCGCGCGCCCGCCCCGAGCATCCCGTCGGCCGCCGCCCCTCCGCCTCGCCGCTCTTCCCTCCGGCGCCCTCTGCCTCGACCGCGGCCTCCTCTCCGCGCCAGCCGCGCGACCGCCCCTGCGAGCTCCTCGCCGTCCGCAAGCGTCGCCCCGTTCGACCCCGGCCCAAGCTCGCGTCGGCCTCGTCCTCGCCCTCCTCTGGCCGGTGCCGCCCTTCGCGAGTTTCCTCTGTTCCCTGGCCAAGACCAAGAGCACCGCACCGCTGGAACCTCCAAGAAGTTCGTCTTGGGACCGTCAAGTTCAACCAATGACAAGATACATCAAGTTCTTCTGCTACTGATGCCGCAATGATATCGGGCCCAAGTCTGCCGACGATCGTTAGCGTCGGGTGCAAGATCTACTTGGAGCTGAAGACCAGGGACACCAAGTTGTTCAAGAATCTCGCCACTCACAAAATAAGGACGGCAAGCACTTCGACATGGAACCGGAAGACCCCGGTGACGAACCCGAAGAATCGCCGATAACCAAGATCTGCTTCCGAGCACTTCGACCGAAACCGAATCAAGATCTCCCCGGAAGCTACAAGTACTCCTTCCCGGATGCGATACTCGAGAATACGAACGGTAAGGACACTGACGCAGAATGCCAAGCTCTTCATCCCGGATGCCAAGCCCGACCCGATCCGAGGACCCGACAAGGTCTTCGCGACAACAAGATCGACCGCGTGGAACCAAGATCTCCGGCACGTTACGACAAGTTCTCCCTCTTATATCTGGACCTCGCCGATCCCGTCGAACCCTGAACCCTGAGACCGAACCCCGAACCCCGGAACCCCAAGATCTGCCGAACCCTAAATGTGTGAACCCCTTCCCGAAACCCTATTTTATAATATAATACAACTGTCGCATATTAATTGTTCATATCGCATGCATATTGTGTGGTTTGGGGGCCTTATGCCGATTCACTGCATAATTAAATATGGGGCCCATATGCGGGCAAATCTAGTCTCATATTGGTCTCATTTAAATTTGTGTAGCGAACCGGTAACTTATCTCGCCCTGTTATTACAACATTTAATTTGCGGGGTTTCAAAACCACTTGAACCATATAATTAATTGTCGGGACCCCCGGTTCCGCTTAATATGACCTAATTGCATCGCACCTTGCCATGTCATACATCATACATGCATCATGCCCGATTTTCTACCGTAGTATTAAATATTGCATCCGGTGTTTATTCTAGTGTTTTGCTTCTTCGCGGATAAGGCCGTTGAGTTGATGTGAGCTTCGCCCCGTTCTTCGGTTGAACCTTCGACAATGTTTTCAGGCGAGCATCTCCCCCTTTCTACCTATCTTACTTTTATAGTATTTATTCCCTCCTGTTGATCTATTGCTATCTTTGTTGCGATGCTCTAGTTTCGTACCCGTGTTATCCCTTGCAGCCTTATATTGCCTTGGACACATCCTATTACCGGTTGATTGGTAGATAGTTGGACTTGCGTGTCATAGTCGCTCGCTCAAGTGCTGTTGCGTGTCGTCAAGTACCACAGTTGTTGGAGTATTGCCGCAAGTTAATTGTTGGAGATGATCATGGTTTTACTTATCGTTCACTTTAATTCCTGTTTAACAACTAAAATTGAAGTAAGTAAGCAGAGGCATCGGTGGGTGATAGATGATATTTGGTTTCCGACCGCCCACTTGTGTCCCGTAGGACCCCGAGTACTTGATACCTGTTCCTTGATTTATCGCGCTATCCACATACGGGGAATTATGGGCCCCCCTTAGCCAGAGCTTGATTCAGTCTTATTTCTTGGGGCCACAAACTAGTTTGAGGTTTTATTTACGATCCTGTACCTATGCCATGCTACTGCTTTATTTACGATTGTGCGAGGAGCACACTGTACTGTTTAGGTAAGCGGAATGTTTTCGCGGTATCGACAAGCCCCGTTTTGGGGTTCCCAGTCGTTTACAGCCATTGACGCAAACCTTGAGTCCGTCTCGGAGCTAGCTTACTTCGTTGCGGGTCTACTCAATGGGGTGGCCCCCTGAAATATTTCTGAATCCTGTGATTGCTTTGTCGTGAAAGCCTCGTTGGGTTTTGATTTGGTTTTTCCGAGGTTGATCGTGTGTGTGTTGCTATTGGTGCACCCCGGCCGGGTTAAAACTTTCTGAAAGCCGTGTCCGCGGTTATGGACGACTTGGAGCACAGTATCTCGATCATAGACAACTATAACTAAAGTAGTGTTATAAATTTGACTTTATAATGACTAGTAATCAGCTTCACTATAATGGAATGGTTAAATAAAACTGCCCACAATTGCTTGCTTGGGTCGTCGCAGCGACCATTGTATCTGACTAGTAAGTCTTGCAACTACAATGGAATGGCTAAATAAAAGTACCAACCACTGCTGGGTTTTTGGGTTATCTCATGCCAATTGGATCTGACTAGTAAGTGTTGCCACCATAACGGAATGATTAACTAAAACGGCCCACCGCTTATTTTATCAGGATGATTATCTACACCTGACTAGTAATTACTGCAACGATAACTGAATAAATAAAACTGCCAACTGTGTGAGTTCCTCGGTTGACTTCCTCGTTTGGTCTCGAGGGGGAAATACCAGGATGGGTTTGTTTGTTGGTAGTATCAGGTTGGTTCCGAATAGGTCTTTCTTACCCCTCTCTGATATCCGCTAGTTGTATCGAGTCTCTATAGGTTGTTTAGTGCATGCTGCCGCTGCCGCTTCAGTCCACCATACCTATGTAGGCGAGGACCGCCGAATTCTAGTCTCGCCGTGTACTGGCCTCAGTACTGACGCTCCTCTTTTTCCTTTGCCCTTTGTCGGCACCCCTTTTGTTTAAGCAGGTTTTGAGATCGACGTCGTTAGCAGGGTTACCCTTCCGGCTTGGCCTGGGCAGGGTTATGGACGCCATTGGTTATTTTTCAGGGATCTTAGCCCCATTTGCATCTTGTCCGTAGTCGGATGCTCTATCATTTTCAAGGTGATTTGGATCTTTGTATATTATATTTGTATTCTTGACTCTTCGAGTCGCTGTTATATATATCTGTTCTGTGGGTCCCATCGAGGACTGTTGTGTAATGTTATTACTTCGTTTTCCACCCGCACGCAAGTGCCTGGTGGGCACCTTCGAATCGATTCTATGCGGGTTTGGCGGGTTTCGCTAAAACTTGCATAGGGCCGATTCTGAGGGTGTTACACAAGCCTAGCCGGCATGTCTGGGAGGCAGCCCACCGTCCACCGCCACTCCCTGTCAACCGCTCGAACCTTGCCAACCACTAGACCACCCGCACGGACCGCGCCCAGACCACCAGCGACCATGCCGAGCGTGCGCCAGAGCACCACCCTCGACTGAAGCCCACAGACCGCGTGCCGCCCTCACCGCATGCATACACAATCCCCACCGACCCAGGAGACCGCCAGACATCCCCGTTCGCCGCACCGTGACGTACAGCCACCGCTCACCGTCGAAGACGTCGCCTCTGCCGCGCAGAGCGTCGCATGTTCCAGACCAAACCGCACCGCCCCACGCCTCGAAACCATGTCATTGAGCATCGCCAGGGAACACCGCACCGTCCCCTACCGTCGCCCATGCCAATAGCCGCCTATAACATCGCCCCCGACGAGCTCACCTTGCGCCCCGTCGGTCCCCTCGCTCGACTATAAATAGAGGCCACCCCCGCTCAATTTCTTCGCACCATCTCACTCCCCTCTCGTCACTGATCGTGCCACACCGTTCCCGGAGCAAGGCGAGCACCACCTCGCCGGAATTTCACCGGAGCCCGCCGCTTCTGGAGAAGAAGGGAGCCATCGATTTCGTCCACCCCAGGAGCTGCCGCGACCACCCCTGAGTTCGCCGTCATCGACTTCGTCGTTCGCCCGCCTCGCCGACCCTCGCCAGCACCCCGGTGAGCCCCCAGCAACCATCACTGGCCGCGCTAGGTTTCTTTCTCGCCGGCATTGTCTCGCGTCGACGATGACTCCCAGCCGTTGGATTAGAATCAGATCGAACGACCCACGTTGCCCCGTACCGCTTCGCCCCTCCCTGTCTCACTGGCAAGTGGGGACACCCACTTAAGCAGCCCTCGGGAACACTGCGCTTAGCAGGCCGGCCCGTTAACTTTTCCCGCGCAGCCCAGTGATTTGAAATAAACTTTTTCAATTGCATTTCAAACACACTTTTGTACCCAACTTAAAAAATCAACCCAGATCGATTCAGTGCACCAATTTGAATGAAACCAATTTTGTTGGAAAGGTCTGTGAATGCTGAATCCAAGCCCGTTGGATTCAAGTCATTTGGATCTATAGATCATCCATGGTAAAACTAACAAGGCAGAAGCTTTTCTGCATTCAAACATTTTTCAAATTTAAACCATAACAGCTTTTGAGTTGATTCCAACTCTCAAAAATCACATTTAACCATACCTTTCAGAATATATAAAAATATATAGGTCTACTTACATAAATAATGTTCAAGTAATAAAAGAATGCTACATAGGCATTTCTAGTCATTATATTTAAATAAAATAAAAGGGTAAAACCTTATTAAATTGTGACACCACTTTAAATCACATTCCCATGGACTAAAATATGTGGTGATGACATGTGTCAACATGATCCCATGTTTGGTTTGGAGAATATTAAATCTTAAGTAGTTTTTCAATGAGTAGAAATTACTTTTCTAAGAATAAAAGGAATTAAACCAAGCCTTAAACTTGTAATGTTAGAGATGATGCTAGAACATCTATAGGACCCTTGTGTGTGATGATTGCAAGTAGTTAAGTATTGTTTGGTGATTGTGTACCTCGTATTTATCCATAGACGCTAGTACCGACCAAGGATACGGGGAGGAAGGAGGATACTACGAAGAAGAAGCCGAGGAGAACTTCAACCACTGCTCTGCACAAGGCAAGCTGATGCTATACCTATGCAAGCTTATACTGATATTGATGCAAGTTAACTCTTGTAGAATACCCAACTGATGCAACAAACCATTACTTGTTACCAGGCCTACTATATGCCTTAAGCATATGTGATCATACCCACTTGATAAACCAATCCTAGTTTTATTTGCAAGCTTCTTACTTTATTTATTTATCAAAGCTATTACTTAGAGTTACTTAAGTGAAATATAGATACTAGAAAGATATTTGAAGGTTGCATAAAGAGCATAAAATTTGGCCTAAGCTAGATAATCTTGATGTCATCTTAAGGCATGAGATGGAACTTAGTTAAAATTCCACTAGTTTACCACCCCTCATTATTGCTTACCCCCACTTGTAGATGCTAGTGCTAAGCATAAAACTTGATCAACTTTAGATGGGATTACTTGGTGAAAATGGTTATGAAAACCTTAGAATGATGGATCATTCTACTGAGATGTTTTGACATGTGTTTCCGAACACCAGATGATTATGGTGATGAAAATGTTGAGGCATGAGCCTTAGCCCTTTATAAAAACTGATGGTTGTCTGAATGCGATACCATTCCAATTTTATCTTACAACCACAATACCCGAAGATTGGGTAGGGCTTGACTGGAAACTTATGTACCTTAGTATTAGCTCCCTCACGGCCAAGGTTTGAGCTGAGGCTACCTTGTGAAGATTGTCCACCTGTGCAGTACCCAAGATGACAGTTGGTCATGGTTGGGAGGCCAAACTCACAGGAGAGGTGCTTATACTAGGGCGTGTAATTGAAAGGTTAGGATTGATTATCCGCATACTGATTATGGTGAATTTAGGATTTGTTCCTGACGGATGTATCGAATGTTGTGGTGAAAGTGTACAATCTCTGCAGAGTGTCAAACTATTCGAATAGCCGCGTCCGCGGTTATGGATAGTTGGAGTGGCCATACTGTTCCCCCGTCAGAGTTTTCAAAATGACTTGTGAAATGAATTGAGACTTTGACTTGACCACAACAGAGTTGTGACATGAGTTACAAGAACCCACTTAGGAGTTATAAATTGTGACTAGATTTAGAACTTAGTAGAGATAAATCTGGCTTTTGCAAAACAACCCTAGAGCCTAGTGTCCTATTATCCAAAAACCCCTTTTCCTGTTTGTATTAGTTTGCGAGTACTTAAAGAGTACTCATGGCTTTGTCTCTGGCTATTCCCATGGCCAGACTATGAAGAGCAGTACCTGGAAGATGGAACCCAGGAAGGTTACGACAACTAGGATCATCTCCCATCGTCAGCATTGCCTATGACCCCGAAGATGGAGCTTCGCCTACGCTACCGTTATTATTACGTATTCCGCTGCTTGATGTTGTATTAAGAACTGGATCATGAGATCCCTATTTGTGTAAGAACTTATGTATCGTTTGTAAGGGATGATGTACTATGGTATCCAATTCTGTTATGTCTCGCAAAAATGGTAATCCCGGGTTGCGATGTATGGCATAACAGGCATATAGGATTGAAAAATCCGGGTGTTGACAGTGAAGATCATGAAGACATGTACCGAAGGCTCAAGACCACCGCCACCGCCTTTAGAAATGTGGGTTCCTCACATGTGGATGATGCATGGATAAAAAGGAAGTATGTGAGTGCACTCATGCCTTTTGAGCCCACCGACTTGAAGAGTCTACAAGGAATACACAACTACCATCTCATGACCTCAAATGAAGTTATGCAAGAGATGGCCGCTTTCAAGGTTGCCTCCAAGAATGCCAAAGATGCCCATGCTCGTGCCCTTGGTATGAGTAATGTTGTCAATGTTGCTTTAAAGGCCAAAGTTGTGGACCATGGGGATGAAGATGATAGTGATGAAGGGCTTTCCATGGACCATCCCGATGAAGTGAAGATTGCTCATGGTCAATATATGGCTTTCTATGCAAAGAACTTTTGGAAGAACCCTGCCAAGGCCAAGATGGAAATGGAACGGAGGAGCAATCCAAATGGGAAAAGAGAGAATACCACAAGATTGAGAACTTGCTTCAATTGTGGTGACCGCTACCACTTTGTGGCTAGTTGCCCCTATGAGAAGAGAGAAGATCATGGTGGAAATCTTGTGTTGAAGAAGACTCTCAAGGGACCATACAAGAAACCTTTCATCAAAAAGAATCCCATCAACAAGAAGCCGGGAGAAATTGTCTTGATCACTCATGAAGAGTACTCCTCCGATAATGAAGATGACGAAGAGGAAACTTCTCATGGTGTGGCTTCTCTTGCCACCACATCTACTCCGACATTCTCACTCTTCGATTCTCCAAATGAGAACTCCTCCACCAAGAACGCCACTTGCCTTATGGCAAGAGGAACGGAGGTATCTTCATCATCCCGCTCTACTCACTTAGATAATGATGAAATTGATGATGAGATGTCTCTTGGTGTTAAAAGGAATTAATTGCCTTTGATGAGTTTATGACTAACCTAGAAGGTGATGCTAAGCTACATTTTGGAAACATCTTAGATCAACTATCACATACTCAAGAGCTTCTATATGTAAGATGTAAACTTGGGCATGAACATATGATTGAGCTAGAGGCCCTAAACAATGCTCTAGAAGAAGAACAAGAAACTAGGTTGTCACTTGAATTAAAACTTTAAGGGCTTGATGAGGCCAATGACATTATTGTTAACAAACTCATCAAAGAGCGTGATCATGCTATTGCTAAATACAAAAGAGCTAAAAAGGACAAGATTGAGTTTGGTGTGGTTCATGAAAAACTTGCCGAGGACTTTAGCTTGCTTAACAAGGCCCACAAGGCCTTGGAGAGTGAACTCTTGTCTCTCACAAAGTCCCATGAAACGCTTCAAACTCAATTGTCCAATATTCCTTCACCTAGTAACTTCATTCCATCTAGTAGCACAACTATTCTTGAAGAGAATGCTAGGTTGAAGGGGGAGCTTGCTAAGGCCACATTTCCACAAGGCAACAAGTCTATTGATGATCTTTTGAGCAAGCAAAGGCGTAGTGGTGATAAAGGGGGCATTGGTTTTGTCTCCAAAACATAGAAGAAGAACAACAAGAAGAAGAAGGACATGCCCGCACAAGAGACCAACAAGACCATTGTGGAGAGTAAGACCACAAATGGTAAAACTATGTCTCGTGATGATTTTGTGGGAAGTGCTAACCCTCACTATGTTCTAATGCGTGATTATTATGGTGATGTGTATGCACAATATGTTGGTCCTTATGATGGTTATATTGCTTGGTCTATTTGGGTTCCCAAGACCCTTGTTGCTAACAAAAGAGGACCCATTGAAAAATGGGTACCTAAAAACTAGCTTGATCTTTTGTAGACTTATGCTTCCGGAGGGTCAAAATGGGTGATAGATAGTGGTTGCACAAGTCATATGACCGGAAGCTCGTCTATTGTCAAGGACTTGGTGTCAAATGAATATCAAATCACCATCACATATGCCGACAAGTCAAAGTCTAAGGTAATGGGTTTCGGCAAGGTAGTGGTGGCTCACGACATTACACTCGTGAACGTCATGCTTGTTGAAACCCTTGGATACAATTTACTTTATATCCGTGCTCTTGGAAAGATGGTCTTTGTCGTCTTTATTGATGACGATATTGTGGTCCTCATATGGATCAAGTCTCTCAAGGTCTCTTTCGTTGGGTACGTCGAAAATGACTTGTATGTGATGGACTTTCCGGGGCAAGCCACTGCAGGTCCGATGTGCTTATACGGAAAGGCCGATGTGGGTTGGCTATGGCAGCGCCGACTAGCCCATGTCAATATGAGAACTTTGCAAAGTCTCCATAAAGAGGGCCATATTGTTGGACTAAAAGAAAATGTTTTCTTTGCCAAAGATCGTGTTTGCAGGGCATGTGTTCTAGGGAAGATGCATGACGCTCCTCACAAGCCCACGAACAAAATCAAGTCTAACAAGATCTTGGAACTCCTCCATGTGGACCTATTTGGTCCTCCATCTCATGCAAGTCTTGGAGGGAAGAAATATTGTTTGGTGATTGTTGACGACTTTTCAAGATACTCTTGGGTTTATTTCTTCAAGTTGAAGAGTGAAACTCAAAGGACTTTTATCGACTTCATCAACTTGGTTCAACGGCAACACAATGTTCCCGTGTTGATTATAAGAAGTGACAACGGCACTGAGTTCAAGAACTACACCTTGAATGATTTTCTTAGTGATGAGGGGATTAAACATCAATATTCCACTACATACACCCCTCAACAAAATGGTGTGGCCGAAAGGAAGAACCGGACTCTTATTGAGATGGCTAGGACCATGTTGGCGGAGTTTAAATCTCCATACAACTTCTGGGCCGAAGCCGTCTCCACCGCTTGACATGCTTCAAACCGGCTCTACCTCCGCAAGAAAATCAACAAGACTCCATATGAGATACTTACCGGTAACAAGCCCAACATATCTTATTTCCGGGTGTTCGGTTGTAAGTGTTTCTATCTCATCAAAGGTGTTCGTTTGTCTAAATTCGAGTCTAAAGAATTAGAGGGTATTTTTGTTGGCTATGGTCTCGAATCTCACACTTATAGAATCTATGACAAGCTCTCCGGAGCCGTCATAGAATCTTGTAGTGTGACCTTCGAAGAATATGATGGTCCCCAAGGGGGGCGTGTTGATGCTTGTGATGCAGATGATGAAATGCCTCAGGATGCCATAGGAAGAATGGGTGTGGGTTATATCCGCCCCGTTGAGGAACCCCTTATGGCGGATCGAGAAGAACTATGCTCCACTCGAGTGGAGCCCTCATCTTCACAACCTCAACATGCTCCATCTACCGAAGAGGACATTGACTCAAGCCAAAGACAAGATGTGGACCCTCAACATAGTGATCAATGTGTGAACTCTATTCAAAGGGAGCTTGGTCCATTCGATGGGGTGTCAAGTGGTGCCAAGTAAATTTGTCAAGGAAGATCCATACAAGTTTTTTTGAGACGTGCTCAAATTGATGCTAGAAGAGCACTCGATCAAGACCAAGTTCAATCCTTGCCTCCCAATATAGAGGATGACTCCAATAATGATCAAGGTCAAGTTGATGGTCAAGACGAGGATCAAAATGATGAAGAGGGTCCCCCAAGAAACAATGAAGAGATCCACGCTCGTCGCGAAGCTAGAAAGGAAAGAATGTTGGAAATAAGAGACCACACCCTCCAAAATGTTGTTGGAGATCTAAGGAAAGGAATTTCCACAAGAGCACAATTGAAGAGGTTCAGTGAACACCAAGCACACATCTCCATGATTGAACCAAAGAAAGTGTGGGAAGCTCTTGAAGACTCGGATTGGTTAGAAGCTATGCACAAAGAGCTCAACAACTTTGAGAGAAACAAAGTGTGGAAGTTAGTTGAGAAGCCAAAGGATTGCCGCAATGTTATTGGAACAAAGTGGATATTCAAGAACAAGCAAGATGAGCATGGAATTATAGTAAGGAACAAGGCTAGATTGGTTGCACAAGGGTATTCTCAAATTGAAGGCATTGATTATGGAGAGACTTATGCACCCGTGGCTCGCCTTGAGTCCATCTGTATCCTTCTTGCTTATGCGGCACATCATAACTTTAAGTTGCAACAAATGGATGTAGAAAGTGCATTCCTTTATGGTCCTTTAAATGAATTGGTATATGTCAAGCAACCCCCGGGATTTGAGGACCCCAACTTCCCAAACCATGTCTACAAACTTGATAAGGCGCTCTATGGGCTCAAACAAGCCCCACGCACGTGGTATGAGCACCTTAGAGAGTTATTGTTTGACCGTGGCTTTGAGGTTGGGAAAATCGATCCCACTCTTTTTACTAAGAGGGTCAATGGAGAGATTTTTGTATGCCAAATATATGTTGATGATATTATCTTTGGCTCATCTAACAAAGATTTTAATGATGAATTCTCAAATCTTATGACTAGTAGGTTCCGGATGTCTTTGATGGGAGAATTGAAAGTATTCCTTGGCTTTGAGATCAAGCAAGTTAGAGGAGGAACATTCTTCAATCAAGCCAAGTATACTCAAGATATGCTCAAAAGATTCAAAATGCAAGATTTGAATGGAGCTCCAACTACCATGGCTACAAAGACTCATCTAGAACAAAACCCAAATGGTAAAGATGTGGATCAAAAGGTATACCGGTCTATGATTGGTTCTTTGCTTTACCTTTGTGCATCTAGACCCGATATTGTGTTGAGTGTAGGTGTGTGTGCAAGATATCAAGCGGCTCCTAAGGAAAGCCATTTAATGGCGGTCAAGAGAATCTTTCGATATTTAGTTCATACCCCATTTTATGGTCTTTGGTACCCTCAAGGCTCAACATTCTCTCTTTGTGGATACACAGATTCGGATTGGGCGGGAGACAAGGATGATAGAAAATCAACATCCGGGGCTTGCCAATTCCTTGGTAGGTCCTTGGTATGTTGGTCTTCTAAGAAGCAAAATTGTATATCTCTCTCCACCGCCGAAGCCGAGTATGTTGCTGCCGCGAGTGCTTGCACCCAATTGCTATGGATGATGCAAACTTTAAAGGAATACGGTGTCCATTGTGACAAAGTGCCTCTTCTATGTGACAATGAAAGTGCCATCAAGATTGCATACAACCCGGTGGATCACACAAGGACAAAGCATATTGAGATTAGACATCACTTCATTAGAGATCATGTTTCTAGAGGTGATATTGATCTATCCTATGTATCAACCAAAGATCCACTTGTCGATATCTTCACGAAGCCACTTGATGAAGCAAGGTTTTGCTACTTGAGGAATGAACTAAATATCGTAGATTCAAGGAGTTTGACTTGATTATCTTGCACTCTCACCTAATACTCGACCCATGTTTGGTTTAGGTGTAGGCATGGACATAGGGGGAGTGCGGTCCTAATTGATTGGACTATCCCTCCCCCCCATTATGCGCAAAGTAAACAAAATCATTCATCTTAATATCATTTTGTGATATGTGAGCTCAATGATGAGTTTCGGTAATGGACCCAAGATATATCTTCGTGGTGCCAAGCCGAGTATACTCAAATATGGTGGCCTAGGCCACCGCCCCCCTCTCAATAGAGAGGTTGACGTGCTTACTCGTGTTTGTTACCTAGTTGAATTGGTTTTCACTCATGATTGTCATCTATTTGAATTGTCTTCATCGTTCTTAGTCTCATGCACTCTAGTTTGGTATTTATTTGTTCTTCAATTTTTTTGAGTGCATGTGCTTCTCAGATCACTTGTCTTAACCCAAGCCTCCGTACTCCCTCACGAAAACCCTCTCTCTATCCGCACAAGAATCATCCTTGATCCCTGGATTTTGAATCAGATGGGACCGGTACTACCGGATGTGCGAGCGGTACTACCGGACCTAGGAAGTTCCCAGGTCGTCTCCTGGAAGAACTGCTCCAGGAACGGTACTACCGCCCACATGTCCGGTCCTACCGGTCACCGGTACTACCGGTTGTGGAACCGGTACTACCGCTTACAAGCGGTAGTACCGCTCCAACAACCGGTACTACCGGTTGATGGTTTCCAGGTATATATTGGACGCGTGGGGAGAGGCACCCCTCAGTGCCTCATTATTCCCCACGCCCTCCACTCAAACCTGCGCCGCCACCAGAGATCTTGAAGCCACCGGAGCCCTGCCGCGCCCTCCTCTCTCCGGATTCTCCTTGGATTTGGCCTCTTGGCACTCCTTTCCACCGCCATGGATCCCGGTACAACCGCCCTTTCTCTCTTCCCATTTGATTTCCCCATTAGATCTAGGTTTTGGCTTAGATTTGTGGAGAAATTGACTATTTGCAAGGTTGTACTGCCATATGATTCCTTGATTCCGAGTAGAATCTTCGATTTTGCAATTTTATGCCGTCATGTTGGGCCGTTTCTATAAGATCAGATGCATGTGTGCCGCTCAACCGGTAGTACCGGAACTTTGTCCGGTACTACCGCTTGCAAGTGGTACTACCGGTCGTCAGGTCCGGTAGTACCGGTCCACTCTGACCACATTTTTTTTCCCAAATTGTAGATTCTCTCGTTTGCTCCTTGTTGATTCTTGTGCCCTTATCTCCTTGCTATCCTCCCTCGTGCTTTCATAGATGCAGGTGGTTCTCGGGGTGCACGCAAGCGCTCCAAGTCTGACCGTGAGATTGTTGAGGAAGAGACGGAGTCTGAGGAAGAGGTAATGCCACAGACAAGACACCGTTCCAAGCTGCCTGCCACTCGAGGTGGTCGTGGGGGTCGTGAAGGGGTTACCAAGCGCTCAGCTGGGCCTGGCAGCGCCCCTCCCTCTCGCCCCCCTTCCACTGGGCGTACCAAAAGTCTCAGCTCTGGGCCAAAGAAACTGTCAGATATCTCTGAGTCAGAGTTTAGGGCTCTCCGGATTGAAAATGCATACTCCCGCAACCGGAGCGAAGCAAGGGAAGACAGTCTCTTCTATGATGATTTCCAAGAGCGTGTTTATCATGAGGTTCTTTTGACCAACATCCAGATGGTGGTGCCTCAGCAGTGGATTGACATGGGACACATTGACAAGAACTCTGACTACTTTGCTGAAGCTAAGGAAATCTGCTCTCACCTTGGCTTGTTCCCCATTATGGAGTTTCAGTATGACTATGATCCCCTCCTTATCTGCCAGTTTTATGCCACTGCACTTTTTCACACTGGCCGCACTCGGAAGATTACTTGGATGACTCAAGGTGCTGTCAAGGAAGCTACACTTGCGGAGTTTGCTGCAATCTTGGTGTATGAAGATCGCGGTCGGGATGTTCCTTGTGGTTTTCGCTGTCACATGCGGGAGCATCCCTCCAAAAAGGATGTTCTTACACCGTTGTATATTCGAGGCCGTGGGGTTGCTGGCAAGATCAAGGATCTTCTCCCCACATATGACATTCTCCATCGCATTTTCCGTGAGACTGTTGCTCCTCGTGCGGGCAACAAGGATGAGATACATGGGTTCTCCGTTGACTTGCTGTTCAACACCTTCCTCAACCGAGAATCAGGCAATCCTCTTGATGTGACAGACTTCATATGGAATGAAATGGTTGCTGCTGCATACACTCGGAGGGTTCCACCATTTGCTCCTTATATTATGGCCCTCATTGTGTCAAAGTGCCCCGTAATTGCTAGGACTATCTCCACTCGCTCTCTCATTGTGCACAAGCCAAAGGCACTCAAGATCAAGACACATGCTAAACCTCGCGTTGCGGCAGGTGAGGAGGATGAGGATGACTCTGAGGATGCTGACAGTGGTCATGACACTGATTATGTTGTCTCTCGTCGCAAGAATGCCAAGCCCTCTTGGGCCAAAAGGATGGAGGTCAAGCTCAGGAAGATCTTCTGCTTCTAGGTTGACAACCAGAAGCGCATGTATGAGGCGCATGTGTATGCAAAGAAATCCTGTGCTAGGTAGAAGGAAATGATGTCTGCTCAAGGTTTGCCCATCTCCGAGGGATCCGAGAACAACATCACTCCAGAAGATCAGTGGATTTCTCAGCACAGCCATTGGGACGATGATGTCTCTTCCTCGCACCGCGCCCCACCCACTTACGAGGATGAGGAGGACCATGAGGATGAGGAGGAGGAGGAGGATGATTGACCTTTGGGACGGTAACTTTGCACTTGTCCCCTTTTGGCGTCTTGATGCCAAAGGGGGAGAAGTTGCACTTTAGGCACGGGTGTTGCATGGGAAGTCACAAGCTCGTTTTTATCTTTGATCCTTTTATTGCTTGTGAACTTCGATTTCCCTCTATTTATGTGTGAGACTATGTGTTTATGTCGTGTGAGACTATGTGGTTGGATCCATCTTATGAGACTATGTGGTTTATTTCATTGGATCCATCTTGTGATGTTATGCGGTATCTATTGTCTATATATTCCTCATCACATGTTTTGTGCAAAGGTATGTTCAAATGCTAGTATCCATATTTGTGCACCCATGTTGGGTTTGTAAAATAGAGGGGGAGGTTTGTTTCTACACATCTAGGGGGAGTCCCGTCTCTATTTTACAAATATCATATGATTACTATTAAAATCATCTTGCACAAGTGTATTGTCATCAAACACCAAAAAGGGGGAGATTGAAAGAGCATTTTCCTATCCCTCTGATTTTGATGTTTGATAAAAACACACTTATCGGTTTAACTGTGTGTTAAGTTTATCACAGGTTTGATATGTGGTGGCACAAATAATGGCATATCAATTCCCCTTGCAAAAACCTCTGTGTCAACCGGTAGTACCGGAACTATGACCGGTACTACCGCTTGACACCGGTACTACCGGTTCCAGTACCGGTTGGCACTGACCAAAGCTGATGAAGGTGTGTACTAGTCAGTACCCCCCGGTACCACGGAGCGGCACTACCGGTCCAACCGGTAGTACCGCTTGGTACAAGCGGTACTACCGCTTGATACGGTCGTACCGCTCGGCAGTACCGGGGCATACTGACTAGAACTCACTCCTCTCCGTTTTTGTCAGTACCAAGCGGTACTTGGGACCGGTACTACCTCCCTAACCGGTAGTACCGCTTCCTACGACCGGTACTACCGCTTGGGGGTAGTACCGCAAGGGCGATACCGCCCAAAACTGAAGAATGCTGAAGATCTGGAGCACCTCCGGTACCTGGTCCGGTACTTGACCGGTAGTACCGCTTGCAAGCGGTACTACCGCTTGAGTACCGGTACTACCAGTACATTAAATGCTCCAACGGCCATATTTCGTGGAGGGGTATAAATACCCCTCCACCTACCTTGGGACAAGCTGCTCAGTTCATTAAAGTCAAAGACCACCATTGGAGTACATTGGAGCCACCCAAATCTTCAAGATCTCCTCATCCCACCACCCAAAGTCCTTGATCTTTGGGGAATCAAAGGAGGAGTCCCCGATCTACTACTTCACCAAAAGAGATCTTCATTTCCCCCTCATTCCATTGAGGGCCCCTTTGCTCTAGTGTTTTCTTGGAAACCCTAGTTCTTGTTTTGGTTCTTACAAGCTTGTCTTTGGTTGCTTTGACAGCTTGCTTGTATTTGGGAGCCTCCGATTAAGTTGTGGATGTGTGCCCCCAAACTTGTAACGGTGCCGGCTTCCACCTTGGAGGTTGCCGATATAGTGGAAGGTGAATCGATCCCGTTGGGGTGAGATTCATCGGAGAACAAGGGAGGCCTCTCGTGGCTTTGGTGGTTTGAAACCACCCCCTCTCCAAACGTAGACATACTTCCCCTCAAAAGGAAGGAACTACGGGAAACAAATCCTTGTGTCTCCGCGTCCACTTTTCGGTTACTTCTATCCTTTACCGCACCTTACTTACTTGTTACTACTTTTGTGTTGTGGTAGCCCTTGCATAATTGTCATATAGGTAAATTCACCATAGTTGCATTATCTAGATAATTTACCTTATTGTCAAACCTTAATTATGCAAGAAATCCTAGTTTATCATCTATCTCTTGATGATAGCCAATCTACAACAACCCCTTTTTCATGGATGATATCTATGCCAACATGCTTAACCAGGTAATAATAACATTTCCTCTTATTTCACTTCACAATACCTGTTAATTTTAAATACTCTAAATGATTTATGGTGTATCTATGTTAAGCTTATTTTGTCACTGTAGGTTCTCAGTGAATATTGTTTCTTCAGTGGAGGATTTTTTTTGAAAATGGGGAAAACCCCGGGCCTCTGCATCGGTTGATGCACAAAGACTTTATTAAAATCAAGATCCAGCATCCAACAGTCAACACATATTACACATCGTGGGTCTCTTAAAGTTGAATAGTGGAGGATGTTAGTTCGTTTGTTTGTCCTGGCGTGTGTGCGAGATGTTTCTGCACTGTGTGCAGGCTAGATGCATATCATTAGTCCATGGTTCTTGCACTATTTGTATCTGTGGAAATGTGAGAAAAATGCCAAATTGTAGTAGGATAGAATAATTTACATTACTATATGTCATGAATTTTAGTAGGCGAAAAATACAAAATTGTAGTAGGCCATAAGAATTGCCTTTATCCAGACATTTTTATGAGGTTTTGAGTCCGTTGGTAATTCCGTACAAAATTTGTCTCGTGATTAACAAAAGAATTTTCTATGCTGACAGATAATTCTGATGTACATGTCGTAAAGTCATAATTTATGAGACATTTCAGATCACTAGAGGTTGTCAGTTTCTTGGTTATACATGACCAAAAGAAAAAGATGGTCACATGGGGAAGAGTTAATTCTACATGTTAACTCTACCCCATCTGACGACTAACGAATAGTTCTTTTCATGTATCAATGTGTCAACTATCTGGCTTTTTTGCTATAGTGCGAGATTCAGATGTAAGGTCAACTAACAGAGTGTAAGCTGCACTCTCATCTTACTTTCAATTCGTGTTTCTTTTCTACTTGAACAATACCCGTCACCACACAAAGACCTCTCCCACCGTCTGTTACATTTTCACCAAGCTCTTTCTCCCAACAATTCCCTTTTGTAAGAGAAAAGGTCTCCAAAAGACAGAGGTGGAAAGAGAATAAATAACATGGCAAGAGTAATCATGACGTTTATGTTTCGTAATATAGGGACGTTATGATTCCCTAAGTACTTATTATATTTTAAAATGGAGGGAACACTTCATCAAAATGCCTGGCCGGACGATTTGTTTTTAGTGTGTATAACCTAAATGACAAATTTTAGTGTGGGCTTGAGATCCAATTCACTTTTAGTTTAGGTCAACTCGTGCATTGAGAATAGTGGTTCCGATCCACAAGAAGAAAAGGCAAAGCAATTTGAACTGATGGAACGAAACTCATAACAGTGGAACAAAATTCAGATCCAACTTGGAACATATCTAGAAAAACATAAAAAAAAATCACATGAATAGTATCAACTTTTTTTCATATGAACACTAACCATATAACATATGTCCTTTTTCAAGTACTCTGTATTATTTATTGTGCATAGCAGGATATGTCCTTTGTATTATTTTGTTGAACGAGCGAAGTTTACCTTATGAAGGATTATTTTAAAAGGGTCAACATTTCTTAGAACTCATGAACAATTATTTTAAACAATTTGAATAATTGTATATGGATTATTTTTAAACTTGCAAACAATTTTTTGAATTGTGCAAACATTTTGTACTCTTGTGTGAAAATATTTTTGGACTCGCGAACAACGCTTTGAACTATACAAACATTTTTTTAACTATGTGATCAAGTTATATAACCTTTATAAAATATTCATGCGAATATTGACAAACATTTAAAACACAAAAAATCAGAATAGAATCAAGAACAAAAAGAAAAAGAAGAAGAAGCAGGAAAAATTAGAAAAGAAGACAACAAAAAAGGCATTGTTTGGGCCAGCCCTGAGGTCTATACGTATAACTTGACCTAAGCTATCCCGGGGCCTCTTGGCAGCTACTTAAAAAAAAAGAGTATCAAACCACGGGGAGTTCTAAAAATGGACTTTTTCTTCTTAGTGTGGATTTATCAAAGTGCATTTGCAAGTTATTTTTGATTCTTAGCAATAGAGTGTCGAAATTGTTTATGTAGGATTGTGTTTGTGAGAAAAAATATTAAAAGAAAGACGCGGTGTAAATATGATAAAACTATAATAGGGCTAAGGGCGTTTTTAGGGAGTTATAGATTCACCACTAGCATCAATACAATTGATGGGATGATGTTCACTCTTATTTGTATATTTGTGCATGGATGGAGTCCCACATAAATGTGTGTATGAAGTCTCGGTCACACACGCCGCTCAAACTACTACCAGTCCTCGATAGGAAATCGATGAAGTAAACTAGCAATTAAGGGTCACCCTATGGATGTGGAGATAAACATTTGGATCTTTGTTACTCCCACATTGATGTTTGGCAAAGTAAAGGGAAACTTTTTTCTTCGCTATACCCGGTAACCTCTCATGTGCACCAATAATACTATCCTTCATGACCAAATGCACATATCATGAAATCGATGTTCGGAAAATATCATGAATAACATTACTACATTTTGTACAAATAAAAGCCAATGAATATTTTATTTCAATTCATGGTGGTGATAGGGTTTCTCCATGTCCGCAGGAACAAAGGGAACTACACACACATGGAGGCGCATTACATCATCATCATCATCATAGTAGAAATGGAGTTAAAAGACTAAACGAATAAATGTGCAAATCCACAACAGGATTTGTAATTACAATGAGATGGATGAAGGAATCGTTCATGAAGATAGATATGATGGTCTCGATGATGTTGATTGATGCTGGAACCTCCAAGATGCTAGCTATGGTAGATATAGATTCCCTCCAATGAATTCTCCCTCCACATCTCTTAGCGGGGTGAGTTTTTTGGTACTATTCTCTAAATGGTGGCTTCTCTATACGTCCAACTTCTAATTCGATTGCATATGGTGAAACATATTTGACAAGACGGACCCATGGGAGTGTCATACGATCGGGCGGTATGATGAACCCCAAAATATACCGGTACTTCTCATGTGAATATTTTCTACAAAATTCCTTCTTACCTTGATTCCTAGGTTCATGGTCTTTGTATGAAAAGCATTTCTTGATTTGAATCAACATATTTGTGTAAAATCATGACCACTTCACTCGATTTGACTTTTCACCTATTTATTTTTTGGATCTTGGTGAAATAAGAAAAATAGGTGTGCATGTCACATCCCAAGATTTTGGAAATTGGGACTAGAAAAAAAATTGTTTTACATGCCATTCATGTGGATTGCATTGCATTGCATCTATGCAAAAATTTGCAAGATTTCGAATTCAAATATTAAATAGAACCCTAAAAGGCCAATGTGCTACCTTATTCCTATAGGTAATTAAATAGGATTTATAAAACTCATTATCACTAAAACAACAACTATTGCTAAATACTACTCCTATATTAATATGATTTTCTGGATTTTAGAAAAAATTGAGAACAAGTTTCACCTCATTTGGAGTTTAAATGGGGAAGTTATGGCCAAAAGAAATAAAATGAAATAGAAAGAAAAATGAAGAAAAAAATAAAACAGCTAACCTACCCCGCTAACCTACGCAGCCCATTTGTGGCCCAGCTACTGTTGAGAGCACAACCCACAACGTAGCCTCTCTCCCTTTCTATGTCTCGATGACATGTGGGACCCCCTTGTTATCCCCTTCCTCCTCGTGGGAGACCATCTCCAGTACGCCCGGACGAACTCCCGTTTTCCTCTCCGATTCGTTCCCGATTCGTCGCCTCGCTTGTGATATTTCCTTGCCAATAAATATCCCATGTCCCACCCTCCGAAATACCTCACAAATCCGAGCCTCTACGCCCCCAAGTTGCCGAGACGGAGATCGACTGGATCTCACCGCCACCGAGCTCGAGGTCGAGCTCGAACCCATCAAATCCGTCCACACCGACCCTCCTTATCCCTATGGACCACTTTCCCTTGGAGCACCGATTCGCCCTGACCCACTTCCCCTCCGCAGGTCGCCGCTGCCTCGTGGAATTGCTCGCCGGAGTTCCCCTGCAGCCCAAACCGGCCAGCCGCGCCTCCTCACTGCCTCAGGAAGCGGATCACGACGCCGAGCCCACCAATCGACTCGTCGTCCTTGCCTGATCATCGTCCGCTACTTCTCCGTCTCAAGTGATCATCGGACCCCCCCTCCACCACCGACGTCTGAGCGCCGCCGCCGCCGAAGCCACAACCTCGCCGTTGACCGTACTGATGCCTGGATCAATACCAGTCGTTGGATCGCATCTAGACGGCTCCGATTAGAAGCCCACCCCAACCGGTACCATCCACTCGCTGTGCGCCATGTGGCAGCCCAGTCAGCAAGCCTTGTCAGCGCATGCATCGTCACTAGTGTCAGCGCCAGTTGCCGGCCACATCAGCATCCAGTCAACAGTACAATGAGCAATTATATCGATTGTTAATAAATAAAAGCCAGAAAATAGAGAAAACTTGTAAAATTTATAGAAAATTATATGTAAATCCAAATTTAGCAAACAATATACCTATGGACTCATAAAAACATGTATAATAGTAATATGCAATTATATCTAATGTTTACAGTATATATTTACTGTAATAATTTAAATTGTTTAATGGATAATTTAGACTAAATAAATCATAGTAAATTATCTGTAATTCCTAAAAATACAAATAATATGTCTATGGATTCCTAATTGCCTATACGACATTAATATGTTGTTAGATTCAAATTTTACAGAGTAGAATAGCTGTAGTAATTTAAATAGATTTAATGGCCTTTCAAATTATAAAATTCATAGTAAATAATTTATAGATTAAACAAATATGAATAATATGTCCCTGGAATCACATTATCGTGTAGATTACATATATGTCTTTAATTTAAATTTTTGGAAAACAAAAACTATTTAAATGATTTAAACTCCATTAAACACTATTTAAATCATAAGAAAAGATTTATAACTCTGATTAGGGTTAATCCAACGCCTACTGGTTCATATTAATGCCCCCTATCCAGTAAACTTTAGATCTAAATTTAATATGGCAATTAATATAGAAGTTTCAATAGAACTATTAAAACCCCTATATTGGCAATTAAGATTTAATAACAAATACCCAATTGCATTAAATGATCTCTTGCATGCATCATGTATTCTAATATTGTTTAGAGAACTAATTACAACCATCATGACATATTAAATCATCATGCATGCGTTTGTTCATCATTGTTTTGTTGTATTGTGCATGATTGCATTGTTTTGAATGGTGTGTTTTTTGTGAAATTGTTTGATCGATAGATTGCGAAGAGTGTAATGTTTGTGATTGTGACGAGTGCAACGATTGCAATTGTGAGGATTGTTTGAAAGACTACATCAACTAAAGGAAAGTGGCACTATCATAAATGTCCTAATTATTTTCCTATGCATTATAGTTGTTTTAGTAGAATTGCATGTGTAGGAATATTTTGCACTATGTGTTATGCTATGCTATGTACTATTTAGGATATCCTTTTGTATCTTGCTTAGTGGAAACATCGTAGTTGTAGTATGCTTAGCCTTGCTATAGATTCGAGGTGGAATATCACGTGATGAGTATTGTGAGGTATTGGAAAAGCTATGTTTTATATAATAAAACAAGTACTGAATGAATCACCTGGGTGGAATATTGTTGTTGTTGAGTTTGGAAGAAGTGACAACAAAGGGGACCGTATCTTTGGCTACCTCTCTCGTGTGCATTTGAAGAAGACCACCTAGGCTTCATAGAGATTGGACATGTTTCTTGTACAGTAGCCTCCATGTACAGCCACATGCTAATATGGGCCCTGACTTAGTTAATTACATAGCGGAAGACCATTTGCATTGGTATATCTTCAGGTTAACTAGAATTGTGTATTGGAGGTTATATCCTTGCATTGGTGCCTGTTAGACGTGCTAGTATTGTGTATTGGGAGGACTTCTATGGAAAGACTTCGTCACATTCTCAATCTGCCGATATACCAATTAGTGTGTACTAAACCAGCGGCCACTGGTGGCGTCAAGTCGAGATTGTGTCGTGTGGTTAAAGTGTACAACTTCTACAGAAGTAATAAAATCTAATCGATTAGCCGTGTCCCCGGTTATGGACAATATTGAGCAACTAAGGCTTGAAGCTTATGGATGATCTCGACATACCAATTTCTTAATAAAATTTGATGGTTTGAACAAGGGATTAGGAGCACTTGGTGTTGTCCAATGTGTTCAGACAATTTTTAGAAAGAATTAAAACTATTTGGAAATGTTAGGATAAAACTATTGCTTTATGCAAATCAGCTTGAAACTCCACTTTGCCAAATATGCATGTAATTGATAGGTTCCATTTATATCCACATACTAGTTTCACTTGCCAATATAATCAAAGTATTGACTATTCGTGACTACAACCTTTCATGTTGCGGGTTATATCGTATCTAAGTGATCGTTTTAGGTCGCGAGATTCCACTCAATGATTGTTCGCCTGTGGCACATTTGAAGAATGGAGATCTACCTTGTTATTGTTTCTACTGTGTACTTGGATGATATAATGTAAATTTTGGATCATATTCATTGTATTTATGATGAACAATTATATTTGGTATCATTTTGTATTGTGTGTTCCAGTGAACCGATCCAGGGATTGGCACTATACACATGAACTCAGCCTTATCAGGCGAGGGTGTTACAAAATGGTATCAGAGCTATGCGATGACTGTAGGATCGTGACCTAGGAATGGAATAGGAAATCCATGAAAATTATAAACACTGTTTCATTCTATCTTCATATACTTCACTCTAGTATTTTCTTATCACTTCAATGCTCATACTCTTCTAATATATAGGAGATGCCATACCATGCAATTGACAAGAAACAAGAATAATTAGATGATGTCCACCATCTAGTTCTTCGTTAGGATGTCGATATCGCTTCTCTATTGACCGTATCAAAATTGGTGATATGTCAATATTATTGGTTAAGATTGTATGTTTGTGATGTTTGTTGTTTGACTTTGTTGTGTATGGGTAGGAAAATACTTATCTTAGTCCTCTTCTATTAATAATCATCTATGTTGTCCCAAACATATGCCAACTTCGGTTTTCTTTAGGGGGTTAGCCTCGAGAATATATCTATAGTGATATAATCCACTTAGAAGCTAGAATAAGTTCTTGAGTAAACCACCCAAGCCTTGCTAGCCATTTTGAATCTCGGGACGAGATTCATCTTAAGGGGGTTAGTCTGTCACATCCCAAGATTTTGGAAATTGGGACTAGAAAAAAAAATTGTTTTACATGTCATTCATGTGCATTGCATTGCATCTATGCAAAAATTTGCAAGATTTCAAATTCAAATATTAAATAGAACCCTAAAAGGACAATGTGCTACCTTATTCCTATAGGGAATTAAATAGGATTTGTAAAAAATCATTATCACTAAAACAACAACTATTGCTAAATACGACATTAATATGATTTACTTGATTTTAAAAAAAATTGAGAACAAGTTTCACCTTATTTGGAGTTTAAATGGGGACATTATGGCCAAAAGAAATAAAAGGAAATAGAAAGAAAAATGAACAAAAAAAATAAAACAGCTAACCTACCCCGCGAGCCGGACCGGCCTAGCCCACTCACAATGCGCCTAGCTACCGCCTGCAGGCAGTGTGCGCGCACGCAAGCAGCAGCGCAACAGCCAGCTCTAGCCCGTTTGCGGGCCAGCTACTGTCGCGAGCACAGCCCACAACATAGCCCCTCTCCCTTTCTCTGTCTTGATGACAGGTGGGACCCCCTTGTCACCCTCTTCCTTCTCGCTGGAGACCATCTCCAGTGCGCCCGAACGAACTCCCATTTTCCTCTCCGGTTCGTTCCCGATTCGTCGCCTCCCTTGCGATATTTCCTTGCCAATAAATATCCCATGTCCCACCTTCCGAAATCCCTAACTAATCCGAGCCTCTACGCCCCCAGGCTGTCGAGACGGAGATCGATTGGATCTCACCGCCGCCGAGCTCGAGGTCAAGCTCGAACCCGTCAAATCTGGCCACCCCGATCCTCCTTATCCCTCTGGAGCACTTTCCCTTGGAGCACCGATTCGCCCTGACCCACTTTCCCCTCCGCAGGTCGCCGCTGGCTCGTGGAATTACTCGTAGGAGTTCTGCTGCAGCCCGAACCGGCCAGTCGTGCCTCCTCGCTACCTCTGGAAGCGGATCACGATGCCGAGCCTACCAATCGACTCGCCGTCCTTGCCTGATCATCGTCCGCTACTTATCCATCTTGGGTGATCATCGGACCCCCCTCCACCACCGACGTCTGAGCGCTGCCACCGCCAAAGCCACCATCAGCCTCGCTGTTGACCGTAATGACGCCTGGATCAACAGCAGTCGTTGGATCGCATCTAGACGTCTCCGATTAGAAGCCCAGCCCAACCGGTACCATCCACTCGCTGTGCGCCGTGTGGTTGCCCAGTCAGCGAGCCTTGTCAGCGCACGCGTCATCGCTAGTGTCAGCGCCTCGTCAACCACAGGTCGGCGCCAGTTGCCGGCCACATCAACATCCAGTCATCAGCACAGTGAGCAATTAGATCGATTGTTAATAAATAAAAAGCCAAAAAATAGAGAAAACTTGTAAAATTCATAGAAAATTACTGTAAATCCAATTTAGCAAAAAATATACCTATGGATTCATAAAAACATGTAGAATAGTAATATGCGATTATATCTAATGTTTATAGTATATTTACTGTAATAATTTAAATGGTTTAATGGACAATTTAGACTAAATAAATCATAGTAAATTATCTATAATTCCTAAAAATACAAATAAGATGTCTATGGATTCCTAATTTCCCATATGACATTAATATGCTGTTATATCCAAATTTTGCAGAGTAGAATTGATGTAGTAATTTAAATATATTTAATGGCCTTTTAAAGTATAAAATTCATAGTAAATAATTTATAGATCTGAAAAATATGAATAATATGTCCCTGGAACCACATTATCGTGTAGATTACAGATCAGTGTTTAGTTTGAATTTTTGGACAACAAAAACTATTTAAATGATTTAAACTCCATTAAACACTATTTAAATCATAAAAAATATTTATAACTCCGACTAGGGTTAATCCAACACCTACTGTTCATATTAATGCCCCCTATCCAGTACATTTCATATCTAAATTTAATACGACAATTATTACAGAAGTTTCAATAGAACTATTAAAGCCCTATATTGGCAATCAAGAGTTAATAACAAATACCCAATTGCATTAAATGATCTCTTGCATGCGTCATGTATTCTAATATTGTTTAGAGAACTAATTACAACCATTGTGACATATTAAATAATCATGCATGCGTTTGTTCATAATTGTTTTGTTGTATTGTGCATAATTGCATTGTTTTGAATGGTGCGTTTGTTGTGCAATTGTTTGATCGATAGATTGCGAGGAGTGCAACGTTTGTGATTGTGACGAGTGCAACGATTGCAATTGTGAGGATTTTTTGAACGACTATATCAACTAAAGGCAAGTGGCACTATCATAAATGTCCTAATTATTTTTCTATGCATTGTAGTTGTTTTAGTAGAAGTGCATGTGTAGGAATATTTTTCACTATGTGATATGCTATACTATGTCCTATTTAGGACATCCTTTTGTATCTTGCTTAATGGAAACATCGTAGTTGTAGTATGCTTAGCCTTGCTATAGATTAGAGGTGGAATATCATGTCATGAGTATTGTGAGGTATTGGAAAAGCTATGTTTTATATAATAAAACAAGTACTTAATGAGTCACCTGGGTGGAATATTGTTGTTGTTGAGTTTGGAAGAAGTGGCAACGAAGGGGACCATATCTTTGGCTATGTCTCTCGTGTGTGCACTGTAAGAAGACCACCTAGGCTTCATAGAGATTGGACATGTTTCTCGTACAGTAGCCTCCGTGTACAGCCACACGCTAATATGGGCTCTGGCTTAGTTAATTACATAGAAGAAGACCATTTGCATTGGTATATATTTAGGTTAACTAGAATTGTGTATTGGAGGTTATATCCTTGCATTGGTGCCTGTTAGACGTGCTAGTATTGTGTATTAGGAGGACTTCTATGGAAAGACTTTGTCACATTCTCGATCTGTCGTATACCAATTGGTGTGTACTAAACCAGCGGCCACTGGTGGCGTCAAGGCGAGATTGTGTGGTGTGGGTAAAGTGTACAACTTCTGTAGAAGATATAAAATCTAATCGATTAGCATGTCCCCGGTTATGGACAACATTGAGAAACTAAGGCTTGAAGCTTATGGATGATCTTGACATTCCAATTTCTTAATAAAATTTGATGGTTTGAATAAGGGATTAGGAGCACTTGGTGTTGGCCAATGTGTTCAGACAATTTTTAAAAAGAATTAAAATTATTTGGAAATGTTAGGATAAAACTATTGCTTTACGCAAATCAGCCTAAATCTCCACTTTGCCAAATATGCATGTAATTGATAGGTTCCATTTATATCCACATACTAGTGACACTTTCCAATACATTCAAAGTATTGACCATTCGTGGCTGCAACCTTTCATGTTGCACGTTATATCGTTTCTAAGTGATCGATATAGGTTGCGAGACTCCACTCAACGATTGTTCTCCTGTGGCACATTTGAAGAATGAAGATCTACCTTGTTATTGTTTCCGCTGTGTACTTGGATGATATAATGTAAATTCTGGATCATATTCATTGTATTTATGATGCACAGTTATATTTGGTATCATTTTGTACTGTGTGTGCCAGTGAACCGATGCAGGGATTGGCACTATACACATGAACTCAGCCATATCAGGCGAGGGTGTTACAGCGCATGAGCGCAATGAAATACAAAAATCCTAACATCACTAATGTGAAAAACATAAGGTAAACCATGATACAAAATGCACTCATCAACATCCAAAGCTTAGACCGAATTGAAATCAACTAATTCTCGAGGAGAGGCCATCATATGGTTTAGTAACAATGATGTTTGATTTGGGAAAAGACGATGGTCCACCATGCGTGACCTTCCACCAGTCTCCCAAGCAAATAACATTGGAGGTGAAGAGATTCACCTCTTCACAGCTCTGACCAGCTCCAAGCTAGTATCGCATGTTGCTCGAAGGTTTGCCAATTGTAAAAATTAGTCTTGTGAATCCTAGACAAAGCCATCCACTTGATCCCTTCCTTTGGCACCTCCTTGCTCATTCTCAAATACTAGATCCTCAATTTTGTTATCTTTGATTCAACTTTTTTAGGGTACCATCAATCACATCACCTTTATACCTACCAAATCTGATGTGCACGTGGATTGCTGAACTCGAAACCAAAGTTACCACCATGTCGTCAAAGATAAGTGTCAAAACCCTAGCCTCAACTTCACTTGGTCGAGGAGTACTGGTATTACACCCCTTAAACACCCTAGAATTAGGGGATTAGGGGGAAAAGGAGACCGGGATGGACACAATATCACACAAGTCAATCGATGTTGGTGGTAGGTCTGCACAAAACAAATCATTATGGGAGATGATACATGTCACCCCGGGGATCACACGCTTCTATCCCCTGGCTCCGGTGTGGCTGATCGCAAGGGGTGAGGGGCCCACCACCTTGCCTTATCTCTTCCAATTTATTCTCCTCCATAGGTCGCTTATCTATCCCTTTGTTTCTTCTTTATCTAGCATGCAGTCCCACAAACGGTCGCTCCCCATGGTCATGAACATCCCCTCGGGCGATGGTCTGCCTTCCTCCCACCTTGAGCTTCTTTTCTCCACTATCGGTGATGTAATCCAGAGGAGCACGCAAGCCAACCGCGTGTTGGTGCAAGCAGGAATCTTGTTGTTCCATGGGGGCTACTACAATAAGATATAGGAGTTACAAAGAGTATAGCTGATGTTACAAGATTTCAGCGTTGCTACATGGGGAATATGACGGTGCTACATGGGGCATGTGGACAATGATACTTATTATTTTTTGCTACATTCACATTTTCTAGGTAAGAACACCACTATAATGAGCAGCAAGCCGCCTCGTTAAAAACCTTCCAGTCCCCGCAGGTACCCTGGTAAGGAAAAGAGTGTGTAAGAAACTTTCTGCCCCGAGATTTACATGTTGGGTTTGGTGCAGAAAAGAAAAAAATTATGCTAAGAGGAAGAAACCCCGAATGCGCAATATCTATCTCCTAGTAATGCAGTAACGAAGAAAGATAGTGGTAACATACCCTTGAAGACCGAGAGATCATAATTCTCATGCGGAAGCGTGGATGATGTAGTCGTACCCGTCTGACCTCAAGGTCGCGAAGATCCTCGCAAGTCACCCCTTGACCTGGTTCTCGTACAATGGCCCGGAAGCTTCAATATCCCCACTGAGTTACCACAGGCCTGTGGTGCAAGACGAAGACTCTCAGCCTCGGATCCCGCCAAGGTTGCGGAAGTAGACCTCCTGACTAGAATCCCAACAGCGCAATAACATGTTGCAGAATAGAATGCCTTGCCTAAACAGTAAAGACATGGGACCACACACTAGCCGAGGCAACAAGAGAGAGGGGAGTATTCCAACCAAAGGGAATATCTCAGATTATTATGTGTTTAATCTCACCCATAGGCACCTCCTTATATAGGCTAAGGGAGGGGTTCCCTCTCTATTAGGTTCCCCATGTGGTACTAAAGGTAAAGGAATAAACAACCAGGAAAATTCCCAGCCGGCTGGGTTGTTTTCGCCCAGCCCAAAAAGCAATCAGCAGCAAAAAGGGAGCAGCCATGTGGGCCGGCTTGCGCGTGTCCCAACTCGCCCTGCCAGTAGTGGCAGAAACCGACCATTCAGGCCGGCCGCCCGGTGCGCATGTGCGACCTACCAGCGGCCAGCGTCGCAGTGCCCGGGTGGGTCATCCTCCCCGCGCAGCCCAAAAGCGCCGCTGGTGCCTAGCTCAGCCCGCGAGGTCGAGGCCCTGGGTGGGCCATTGGCCGTTGGCCCGCAAGCGGCAGTCATCTCAGATCCGACCCCGCGTGACACCCTTTAGCCTTCGCCCACCCTATTGTATGCTTGGGATGGGTCACACCTCATCCAGTAGAAGTTTTTCCTTTTTCCTTTTTCTGCAGCATTTTTCCTAGATCAATTCACTCCGGGATTTGACCTAATAACAAAGTTGCTTTTATAAATATTAATTTAAATATTATTTAGAATATATTAATTTATAATTAACATATAATAAATATATATTCAAATTCCTATTTATCTAAAACTCCTTTTAGACCTTTTTCCTTATTCCTTTCTCTCTCTGAACAATTTCGGATCTCCCTAGAACACTTATGGTTTCTCTCTCTCTCTTTCCATCTCTTTTAGGATTCCCTCTTACAGGAAGACCTCAAGCATCGTAAAGTTCTTAAGCGTGTGTCCCTATGGTTCGGGAATGCCATAGACATAATATCCATTGATGAGCATAGAGGTAGTCGGGATGCACTTGTGCCCCCGATGACACTCATGTTCCTTTTGTCTCTACGATACTTACATTGTCCGAGATTTGATCATCGACATATCCATGTAGGGTTCGATCTCGTTACCGACAATGCTACTTCAAACTCGTACCGACAAGTTATATCCCGTGATCCAATCACATGTTGCACAACATATTTGATATAACTTATCCGAGTGGGACCAAAGTATCTCCCATCACACAGATGTACAAATCCTGCCCTTGACGCGGTCTCCTCAACCTATTTCCTCTGGATACCCAATAACACCTTTATGACCACCATTTCACTAAGTGATGTTTAGTGTTATCAAAGTAACCTCGGGAAACATTGATTTGAAATGGTCTCATAGTCTAAGGAACAAGTCACTATGTTTCAATTGCAAATGTAAACTTTGTGATATGATCATGTTGCAACAATCATCTGCGGAATAGTGTCCACTATATCATTCCCCAATGAGATAGCTCCATTGTCAATTAGGTGCCAAAGAACCTTCATGGTCAAGAAACCTTTGACCAATGAACTACTTGAATAGAGACTACTAGGGACCTAGGTTTTTTTAAATATCACACATATATAAATGTTTCCTTATTGATATAGTTGTAGCATGACATAAACTATTATGAACTAATGGAATGTGTATAATAAGCTCCTTTATTATTTGCCTCTAGGGAACATTTTCTTCACATAGCACCCGCGTTTTTAGCCCGAGATGTGTGATAAATGTTTTTTTTATCTTGGTCCTCTTCTGTGGCATCCCGCAAAACCACTACTAGAAAATCGTGTTGTTTTTGTGCATTGCATCGTCATGACCGCATGCTCATGTCATCATGCCTCATTGCATTTGAGCATCGTCATCATCATGCATATTAATTTGCCTAAAAACTATTTGCGAAAGACAATCGTTTTCTAAAATTAACCCTCCTTCTATTTCAAATTAAACCCCCGGATGCTTCCGGATATTTTTGTTTGTCTAAAATCTATTTATACAAGCTTATTGCAAAAATTAAATAAAAATTATATTATTTTTAGTGGGGGCAGTCGAACGGGCCGATTCGACCCGAACGACCACCCCAGAAATTAATCGGTCCGCCCCAAACCCTTTTCTACCTAGTCCTATTCTACCCAGCCTGGGCCCCACCCCTGGCCCCCTGTCCCCGCGTCTCCCTCTTCCTCTTTCTCCCTCCTCTAGCCCGCGTCTCCCCCGTGTGACCCCCTTCCCGTCTTCCCCATCCTCTCTCCTCCCGCGGCTCTCTCTGGCGCCGCCGCCAGCCTCGGCAGCACCCCGCCCCGCCGCCGGCCTCTCCTCCCCGGCGCGCTCTCCCCCACCTACCTCCTCCTCCCTCGCTTGACCCCCACCTCTCCCCCTCGTTCAGTAACCTCCGCCGCCTGCATGCTCCCCGCCTCCGTGCGCCTCCCCCTCGCCTTCCCCGCCCTCCTCCGCTCGGCGCGGCGCCCCCTCCGCAAGCCCTCGCCCGCCCCTTCTTCCTCTCTCCGGCAGGCCGCCGTCGCGACCCCCTCCCGCTCCCCTCTCGCGCCCCGCCACGCGAGCCCGCGTCCTGCCGGTAGTTCTCGGCCTCCCCTCTTGCAAGCATGCGACGCCAGACTCGCTCCTGTTTGACTCCTTGGAGGAGATGGAGATCGTGGGGTCTTGTGGGAAGTTTGGCGCGGATGTGTTGACCGCGTGTCGATGTGGTGAGGGTACTAGTTACCTCGACAAGATCGTTTCCGACGGTCCACCACGTGATGCCGACCCAAGACCATCAACGGAACCCGAGCTCGACACCGGCAAGCCAAGATGGCACCACAAGACCGTCGACAAGAAACCGCGAACCGGACACCGAAGATCGCCGTCACGAAACCACAAGGCCTTTGGGGGCGGAACCGACAAGATCTACATCACGGAGCACCAAGAACCCCTTCAAGGATCCGATGGACGAGACCCTGAAGACCGATCTAGAGCGCCAAGGCCTTCGCATGGAGTCGGCAAGATCATCCGGAAACGCCAAGATCGACTGCGCGGCCCCGACAAGTTCGACACCGTACAGGGCGAGACCGATGCGCCCCGAACGCCAAGATCTACCCCGTTACCGAGAACGATCCCCCCTGAGACCGAACCCCGAACCCCGGAACCAAGATCTGCCGAACCCTAATGTGTGACCCCTTTCTCGAATCCTATTTTTATAAATGCTAAATATAAAACTTGTTGCATATTAAATTGTCATGCTCGCATCATATCATGTGGTTTGGGGGCCTTATGCCGATTCACCCTATAATTAAATATGGGGCCCATATGCGGGCAAACCTAGTCTCATATTGGCCTCATTTAAAGTTGTGTAGCGAACCGGTAACTTATCGTGCCATGTTAATTCAACATTTAAATGGCGGGGTAGTCAAATAACTTGAACCATATAATTAATTGTCGGGACCCCGGTTCCGCTTAATACGACCTAATTGCATCGCACCTTTGCCATGTCATACATCATACATGCATCATGCCCGATCTTTTGCCGTAGTATTAAATATTGCATCCGGTGTTTGTTCTAGCGTTTTGCTTCTTCGCGGATAAGGCTGTTGAGTTGATGCGAGTGTCGACCCGATCTTCGGTTGAACCTTCGACAATGTTTTCAGGCGAGCATCTCCCCCTTTCTACCTATCTTACTTTTATAGTATTTATTCCCTCCTGTTGATCTATTGCTATCTGTGTTGCGTTGCTCTAGCTTTCGTACCCGTGATATCCCTTGCAGCCTTATATTGCCTTGGACACATCCTATTACCTGTTGTTTGGTAGATAGTCGGACTTGCGCGTCGTAGTCGCTTGCTCAAGTGCTGTTGCGTGTCGTCAATTGCCACAGTTGTTGGAGCCTTGCCGCATGTTGATGTTGGAGATGATCCTGGCTTTACCTATCGTTCACTTTAATTACTGTTTAACAACTAAAATTGAAGTAAGTAAGCAGAGGCATCGGTGGGTGATAGATAACATTTGGTTTCCGACCGCCCACTTGTGTCCCGTAGGACCCCGAGTGCTTGATACCTGTTCCTTGATTTATCGCGCTATCCACATACGGGGAATTATGGGCCCCCCTTAGCCAGAGCTTGATTCAGTCTTATTTCTTGGGGCCACAATCTAGTTTGAGGTTTTATTTACGATCCTGTACTTATGCCATGCTTTACTGCTTTATTTACGATTGTGCGATGGATAGCACACTGTACTGTTTAGGTAAGCGGAGTGTTTTCGCGGTATCGACAATCCCAGTTTTGGGTTCCCAGTCGTTTACAGCCATTGTCACAAACCTTGAGTCTGTCTCGGAGCTAGCTTACTTCGTTGCGGGTGTACTCCAAGGGGTGGCCCCCTGAAATATTTCTGAATCCTGTGATTGCTTTGTCGTGAAAGCCTCGTTGGGTTTTGATTTGGTTTTTCCGAGGTCGATCGTGTGTGTTGCTATTTGTGCACCCCGGCCGGGTTAAAACTTTCTGAAAGCCGTGTCCGCGGTTATGGACGACTTGGAGCACAGTATCTCGATCATAGACAACTATAACTAAAGTAGTGCTATAAATTTGACTTTATAATGACTAGTAATCAGCTTCACTATAATGGAATGGCTAACTAAAACTTCCAATAATTGCTTGCTTGGGTCGTCGCCAGCGACCATTGTATCTGACTAGTAAGTATTGCAACTATAATGGAATGGCTAAATAAAAGTACCAACAACTGCTGGGTTTTGGGAATATCTCACGCTTATTGTACCTGACTAGTAAGTGTTGCAACTACAACAGAATGGTTAACTAAAACGGCCCACTGTTTAATTTATCAGGACGATTATCTACACCTGACTAGTAATTGCTGCAACAATAACTGAATAAATAAAACTGCCAACTGTGTGAGTTCCTCGGTTGACTTCCTCATTTGGTCTCGAGGGGGAAACACCAGGAGGGGTTTGTTTGGTGTTAGCTTTAGGTTGGATCCGGTTAGGTCATCCTTATCCCTCTCTGATAACCGCCATTTGTATCGAGTCTCTATAGGCTGTTTAGTGCATGCTGCCGCTGCCGCTCAGTCCACCATACCTATGTAGGCGAGGACCGCCGAATTCTAGTCTCGCCGTGTACTGGCCTCAGTACTGACGCTCCTCTTTTCCTTTGCCCTTTGTCGGCACCCCTTTTGTTTAAGCAGGTTTTGAGATCGACGTCGTTAGCAGGGTTACCCTTCCGGCTTGGCCTGGGCAGGGTTATGGACGCCATTGGTTATTCTTCAGGGCTCTTAGCCCCATTTGCATCTTGTCCGTAGTCGAACGCTCTATCATTTTCAAGGTGATTTGGATCTTTGTATATTATATCTGTATTCTTGACTCATTGAGTCGCTGTTATATATATCTGTTCTGTGGGTCCCATCGAGGACTGTTGTGTAATGTTATTACTTCGTTTTCCACCCGCACGACAGTGCCTGGTGGGCACCTTTGAATCGTTCCTATGCGGGTTTGGCGGGTTTCGCTAAAACTTGCATAGGTCCGATTCTGAGGGTGTTACATCTTCCTTCACACGAATTCGGTGATGTCCAGAATATGCATCCAAAAAGGAAATGATATTACTCAAAAAAGGGTCGATAGTTCTAGGGAAGAGAGAAGCAACTAAAGATATTCTAATGCTGAGAGAGAGGATGAGAGTGAATCTTGTGGTGCTAGTTGCTTTAATTGTCGAGTTCTCAAGACTCTGGTACCCAAGGATTTGAAACTCCCTCACGATCGTCAGAAGTATGATTGCCTACAGGAGCCTGAGGCATGGTTGGCTGACTATCTGCAAACCATTATACTCTAGGGCAGTTCGAAATCCACTTCTATGGAAAGTCTATAGCTGCACCTAAGTGGCGCTGCAAGATCATGACTCAGACTGTTACCCGATGAATCCATCACTAGCTGAAACTTCAAGTCCATGTTCAAGTGACCTGCGTCTATTGAGGAACTACGAGCATGTAAGCAGAAGCCTGTGGAATCAATTCGAGCATCCATCCAAAGGTGGAACATCATCACGAACTCAGCTAAAAGAATCTCCGATAAAAGGGAAGTTGACACCTTCAACGATGGTTTGTGCTGCAAAGAATTTATCGAGGAACTAGGTCGGGATAAACCCAAAACAATCTCTCAGCTCATGGACATGGCCTACTGCTGGGTTGATGGTGAGGATTTAGTGCATAACAAGTGGGGGCATTCACCCGAGGAAGAGCGAGAGAGGCGTAACAATGACAACAGGAGAAGGTGCAACTATGATGGTTAAGGGGCCAAGCTATGCTGCAGCTAGTTTCATTGGGGAGGATAATCAAAGAAATGACAATCGAGGCAGCGGATACCTCGACAATCGAGATGACACTGGTGGAAACAGGACAACCCAACAATATCGACCAAGGGCTCGGGAACCCCCAATGTCTCCAATGCAGATGCTTGAGGGGACATGCAATATGCACTTTTACGTCGACTCAGAAGGAATAAGGCATTCGAATCACCTAATGAAATATTGCCGCAATTTCTTGGGGATGCAGGTAGTTTGCAACGCCAATGTAATCGACGCAACAAACTGCAGGTACGACGTCGCACCAGGAACCCTAGCTATTACAGCACCACCACCGCCACCAGTGCTGCCACCAAGCTAGCCGTTTCCCACGGAAAACGGGAAACATAAGGATGTGTACCCGAGGTCCAGAGGGACAATGTCGATGATCCAAAAAGTGCGTCCATCCGAATATCTCCATTGGTTAGTACGGCAAGGTAACATGGCAGTACTGACACCGCCACCAACACCCGAATATCTCCACTTGTCAGAGCAGGATATCACACTCAGCAGGGCCGATCACCCGCGTCGGGTTCCATGACCAGGTCATTAAGCTCTGATATTAGAATCCCAAATTGGCGGGTTTGATACGAGCAAGCTCTACATGGACGCAGGAAGTAGTATCAACCTCATCTACGCCAAGACCCTCCAGGCAATGAATTGCTCCTTGTCGAAAGTAGCGCCAACAGAAACATCCTTCCATGACATAGTACCAGGAAAAGCCAAAATTCCATTGGGAAAGATCTATCTCGATGTTGTCTTTGGAACACGCGAAAATTTCAGGCATGAGAACCTCGAGTTTGAATTCATGGATTGGTCATCACAGTACCAGGCGATCCTGGGACGCACGGTCTTCACACGGTTTATGGTCGTGCCACATTATGCGTATATCATGATAAAAATGCCGGCACCCAATGGTATTCTAACAGTAAAGGAGAGCTTCACCCGATCCAACAACTGCAACCGAGAATTCAATAAAATCTCTGAATCCTTCAGGATGGAAATAGAGTTTGCACAGCTGAAAATATCAACTAACATAGAGCTCCTACCAGAAGCATGGGTCCTACCTGATCTATCCTTTGACACAACAATGGACACGAAGTAAATCCAGGTCCACCCTTGGGACCCGAAGAAGACATCCTTTATAGCTTCCAACCTTGGTCCCACATAGGAAAGCGCACTCATCGAGTTCCTCCGTGAGCGCTAGGAGATTTTTGCATGGGTACCAGCTAACGTGCCAGGAATCCCAAGGGAACTCGCTGAGCAAGCACCCAACTTATATCCCAATGCTAGACCTGTGAAGCAACCACTTCGCCGTTTTGTAGAATCCAAGCATCAGGCCATTGTACAAGAACTGAATCGCCTCATGGACACCAAGTTCATCAAGCAGATCAAGAAAGCAACTTGGGTCACCAACCAGTGTGCGTCCCAAAGAAAAACACGAATGTCCTGCACATGTGTATCGACTTCACCGCATTAAACAAGCATTGCCAAAGGTTTAACTTCATGCTCCCACAAATCGATCAAATCATTGATGCAACTACCGGATGAGGGTTCCATGACCAGGTCATTCAGCTCTAATAGTAGAAGCCCAAATTGGAGGGTTTGATATGAGCAAGGTCTACAGGGACACAAGAAGTAGTATCAACCTCATCTACGCCAAGACCCTCCAAGAATGAATTGCTCCTTGTCGAAATTGGCGCTAATAGAAACGTCCTTCCATGGAATAGTAACAGGCAAAGCCAAAATTCCATTGGGCAAGATCTATCTCGATGTTGTCTTTGGAACACGCAAAAATTTCAGGTGCGAGAAGCTCGAGTTTGAAGTCATGGATTGGCCATCACTGTACCACGCGATCTTGGGATGCCCAGCTTTCACACGGTTTATGTCCGTGCCACATTATGCGTATCTCATGATGAAAATGTCGGCACCCAACAGAATTCTAACAGTAAAGGAGAGCTTCACCCGATTCGACAACTGCAACCGAGAATTCAGTAAAATATCTAAATTCTTCGGGATGGAAACAGAGTTTGCACAACTGAAAATCTCAACTAACATAGAGCTCCTGCCACAAGCATGGGTCCTACCTGATCTATACTTTGACGCAACAAAGGACACGCAGGAAATCTAGGTCCACCCTAGGGACCCGAAGAAGATATCCTTTATGGCCTCCAACCTTGGTCCCACATAGGAAAGCACACTCATCGAGCTCCTCCATGAGCTCTGGGTACTAGCTAACATGCCAGGAATCCCCAGGGAACTTGCTGAGCATGCACTTAACTTATATCCCAATTCTAGACCTGTGAAGCAACCACTTCGCCGTTTCATAGAATCCAAGCGTCAGGTCACTGTACAAGAACTCCATCGCCTCATGGACACTAAGTTCATCAAGGAGATCAAGAAAGCAACTTGGGTCGCCAACCCAGTGTGTGTCCCGAAGAAAAACACGAACGTACTTTGCATGTGTATCGATTTCACCGCATTAAACGAGCATTGTCGAAAGGATCACTTCCTTCTCCCATGAATCGATCAAATCATTGATGCAACCTCCGGATGCGAGTGTCTTTCATTTTTGGATGCATATTCTGGATATCACCAGATTTGTGTGAAGGAAGAGGACCAAGAAAAAAAAACATTTATCACACCTTACGGTGTATTCTGCGGCACTATAATGCCTTTTGGGCTAAAAACGTGGGTGCCATGTGAAGGAAAAGTGCCCTAGAGGCAAATAATAAAGGAATTTATTATACAGATTCCATTAGTTCATAATAGTTTATGTCTTGCTACAACTATATCAATAAGGAAACATTGATATAGGTGTCATATATAAACAAACCCAGGTCCCTAGTAGCCTCTATTCAAATAGTTCATTGGTCAACGGATTGTCAAAGGTTTCCTAACCATGAAGGTTCTTCGACACCTAGTTGACAATGGATCTATCTCATTGGGGAATGAGATAGTGGACACTGTTCCGCAGATGATTGTTGCAGCACGATCATATCACAAAGTTCACATTTGCAATTGCTAGAAACATAGTGACTTGTTCCTTAGACCGTGAGACCATATCAAATCACTATTTCCTGAGGTTATTTTGATAACACTAAACATCACTTAGTGAAATAGTGCTCATAAAGGTGTTATTGGGTATCCGGAGGAAACATGTTGAGGAGACTGCATCAAGAGCAGTATTTGTACATCCGTGTGATCGAAGATACTCTGGGCCCACTCGGATAAGTTATATCAAATATGTTGCACAACATGTGATTGGATCACGGGATGTCACTTATCGACACGAGTTTAAAGTAGCATTGTCGAAAACGAGATCTAACCCGACATGGAGATGTTGATGATAAAATCTCGGATAATTTAAGTATCGTAGAGACAAAAGGAACATAACACATAATGTTTCAGGTTCGAAATGATGGAGAATCGTGAGTGTCATAGGGGGCACAAGGGCATCACGACTACCTCTATGCTTATTAATGGAGATTATGTCTATGGCATTCCCGAACCATAGGGACACATGCTTAAGGGATTTACGATGCTTGAGATCTTCCTGTAAGAGGGAATCTTGAAAGAGATGGAAAGAGAGAGAAATCAGAAGTGTTCTAGGGAGATCCAAAGTTGTTTGGAGAGAGACAGAAATAAGGAAAAAGGACTAAAAGGAGTTTCAGATAAATGGGAAATTGAATATGTATTTATTATATGTTAATTATGAATTAATATTTTCTAAATAATATTTAAGTTAATACTTATAAAAGCAACTTCTTATTAGGTAAAATCCTCATAGTGAACTGATCTAGGAAAAATGCTGCAGAAAAAGGACAAAGGGAAAACTGCTGCTAGGACGGGTGTGACCCAGCCCAAGCATACAACAGGGTGGGCGACGGCTAAAGGGCATCGCGCGGGGTCGGCTCCGAGATGACCGCTGCTCATGGGCCAAGGGCCAATGGCCCACCAGGGGCCTCGACCGCGTGGGCTGCGCCAGGCATCAGCGGCGTTGTTGGGCCACGCGAGGAGGATGGCCCACCCGGGTGCTGCGACGCTGGCTACCGCGCTGGGCGCTGGAAGGCCACACATGCGCGTTCCTGGTACGCCACCTTGGCTGGTCGATTGCCGCCACTGCTGGCAGGGCGAGTTGGGCTGCGTGCAAGCCGGTCCACCCTAGTTCTCCCTTTTTGCTGCTGATTGCTTTTTGGGCCGGGAGAAAAACAACCCATCCAGCTGGGAGTTTTCCTGGCTGTTTATTCCTTTACCTTTAGTCCCACATGGGGCACCAAAGAGTGAGGGCACCCCTCTCTTAGCCTATATATGGATGTTCCTATGGGTGGGATTAAACACGCAATAATCTAAGATATTCTCTTTGGTTGGAATACTCCTCTCTCTCTTGTTGCATATGCTAGTGCGCAGTCCTAAGTCTGGACTTTGTAGGCAAGGTGTTCTCTTTTGAGGCATGCCGTTTGGCTACCGGGATTCCAGCTAGGAGGTCTACTTCCACAACCTCGACGGGATCCCAAACTAGAAGTCGTTGTCTTGAACCGTATGTCTGTGGTAACTCGGTGGGGCTATTGAAGCTTCCAGGCCATCGTGCGAGGACCAGGACAAGGGGTGACTTGCGAGGATCTTCGTGGACTTGAGGTCGGACGGGTACAACTACAACATCCACGCTTCTGCATGAGCATAACGCTCTCTCGGTCTTCAAGGGTATGTTACCGCTGTCTCTCTTCATTACTGCATTACTAGTAGATAGATTTTGGGCATTCGGGGTTTCTTCCGCTTAGCATAAATTTTTTATTTTCTTCACAGAACCCCAACAGTGGTATCAGAGACAGATCTATGCGTAGTATGCTAGTACAGCATAGACACATGTATAATTGTGGGCATTGATACTCTAGTTGTTACCTTTCCACTTGTATTTGATTATATCGTGGTACTGTGAGATGAAGCGGCCTGGACCGACCTTACACGTAGTCATACGCGAGACTGGTTCCATACTCAACATACGGCCAGTACCATATAAATGGCTCACGGGTGTGCCTCTTTCTCATAGTATTTTATATAGCATCTACAAAGGAAGGCCCCGCAAGGGGTGTAGTATAAACAACTATTGTATCCATGTCGTGGTTGGAAGTTCGTAGGTAGAAGCGTTCTATTGAGAAAGCCTTGACAACCATGTAAAATCTGCAATAGATAAAGTAGAGGCATCTAATTTTATGTTGCAATGAGGTCTTTATGATGTGATATGGTTTAAAGTCGTGAACAAGGTAAGGTAGTTTAATGGTCCTATTGCTAAGTAGTATAGTAATAGCCATCGCAATGATGAACGACAAGACCGATGGCGCCGTGGACTTGGCGCAAAGCTGGTGGCCTGATGGAGATCATGCCGGTGCACCTGATGGAGATCATGGAGCAAGAAGAAAACCATGTCACGTCACATTTTTTATTATATGATTTAATCTTTATGTGCATCCTGTTTTGAGTGCTGGTATTAGATACACAATGATCGCATCTAAATAGGATGATCCCTAAAAGTAATTCCAATGAAAGTGTTCCCCTAGTGTGTGAACTACCAAGAAAGTTCTTTGTTATGATGTCGTACGTGATGATCGGGGGCTAGACATATCTACATTCACATACAATGGATGTAAGAAAGGTTACACTTCAATACACACTAGTTAGAGTTGGCGAGCCTAACATGTGCAGACATGGCCTTAGAACACAAGATATCGAAATATCGAGCATGAGTCAAATGCATGGTGTGATTGACATTGGAGAGTGTCTACCCTGGCAGCTGCATCAAATTCCATGATGATCGGGGATGATGTGGTGTAAAGGGATCGTGTGATCACTTAAATTGTTGTTAGTGATAAATGATTTGAGTGGGAGCCTATTTTATTAATATGATTATAAATAGACTCCTTCAATTTTGAACTTAACTGTAATTCCTTATGCAAATATCTTGTAGACAATGGCTATCCCCTCAATTCGCAACTCTTTTGGTACGTTTATGAACGGGGAGAAACTTAAACTAGATGGTTCGAATTTCACCGACTGTTACCAATGCCTCAGAAGGGTCCTCATAGAAAACGATCTTATCTATATCCTTCGTGAACCCCTGGAAGATTTCTCCGATGACTCCGATAGAAATGAAGATGCGACTCTTCATGAATGTCGAGAGACCTTTATGATAGTTAAGTACACCATAATCCATGCAATGGAACCTGGATTGAGAGTACGCTTCCATGAAATCGACACATATGATATGCTTGATGGATTGAAGAGTATGTTTCCAACCGAGGAAAGGCGCATGAAGTATGAGTACGTACATGAATTTACCTCCATAAGGATGGATGAGAACTCAAGCTTGGATAGCCACCTGGACACCATGGAAAGGCTCCATGAATGTCTGAAGGATGCTATAGGAGATGTGTTGACTGAATGCCTTGAGATAGATTGGGTAATGCATTCGCTTCTCCCCAGTTACTAGGACATCGTCAAGGACCATTTCACGACAGGGATTCCGAATACCTTTCGCGAGGTTATTGCCAAGATAAGGACAATCAAGGTCGAACCCAAGGCTGGGAACAATTTCAATGGAGAAGGTATATGATGATATACAAGTTTTAAATGTTTCCATGAAACACTTATGCACTTGCAAGTATTGGATACTTACCCCTAGTTTATTTAAAATCAGGACCCTCTACATAAGCTATGGATGGAACGAGGCCCTGATGGCGTGATAACAGCAAGCAATCTGGTTGAAGGCCGAAAGCACTCATGCCCTCAAGTTTGTCATTAGGATTAGAAGATTTGAATAAAGTCTTTGTAATCGAGTTTGTGAACCATGCATGAGTGTCTTTCTTATTATGAGATGGTTATTCATATTAATGAGATACAATCAGTTGTTCCTTTTTCTATGAATGATTTATTTTATGATTCGCATTGAATTTGCAAATAACTTATTCTAGTCCTTAATCCACATGATAATAAAGCATTTGTAAGAGTATGAAAAATTGCCAAGAGATATCCAAGTGTGAATCCTAAATGGTTTGAATTTTTCAAAGGTTTTCATATTCAAAGTAGATACAGAATTAACAAGAATGTCAAAGTCTTAGCGATTTGATCCGAGTGACTTCAAATTCAAGTTAATGGCAATGTGTCATATAAGGACTTGTGAAAAACAGTTTCACAAATTATGGTCATTGGACTAATCAAATAGTTTGATGTATAAGATACATATGGTCTGAAATAAATTCCGCAAGGATTAACGTTAGATATTAGAGTTATAGATTGAAATAGTAAACACTCAATGAAACATAAGGAACATCTAAAGATTCGCATAAATAGTAGCACATGAGATATGTCAAGCTTGAGGTTCTAGAGATTTCGAAAGTTCGAGATCATTGCAAATAGTAAGTATTTGTAGGGTGTTCTTAGTAAGAATATGGACACAGATTCCAACTAATACCCAGAAAGGACAAAGGTTGTTTGTCGCAGTGGGGTACTTATTTGAGAAAGTGTTTTCTCATGGAAGTCTTAGTGGAAGGACATAAGTGTAAGCTAACATCTGACCTTACCTCCGAATTGTTAAGAATGTAAAACAAAATATGTTCCGGGAACAACTTTACAAATATAGGGAAACCATAATGATGTGATAAAAAATGTTTCAGCTAATACTTTATAAAGGTTGGATTCAAGATTACATTCTGATCCCTGTAGAATTTCATTCTTGATTCACTTGACTTGTTATTGGAATAATACAAACCTACAAACTACAAAGAAGCATGATGGCCCTAAATGCAATAAATGACTAAGAGTCATCCAAATTAAGTAAACATTTGAGATTATGAAGTAAAGAGTTACTTGATCTCATGTATTAATGAGTATTACTTAATCCTTCCTAGTAAATTTCAAGGTTGAAAGGATGGAAATGAAACTTAGAAGGAAGACATAAAGGGTTGTTTTGTCATAATCATGTTATGATAAATGCTTAATGTATGTTGTATTAAATCAGTATATAAGTCCAATTTGAAAATTGGCAAAGGACTATTCAAAAAACTACAAAGTCTTCAAGAGTATGAAGAAAGGGTTGTAACTGGTACAACATGCAGGTTTTGATCAATCAGTAATTACTGAAGTCTTGTAATATAAAATTCTCGATTTGATGCAAGATCAAAGTATTTTGGATTTTCCAAGATTATCGAGAAGGATTCTAAATTGAGCGGGAGCTTAGAAGTTTTCCCAATAGAATATGTTTTCGAAATATTTGAGTGGGAGATGAGCGATATCCTGAAACATCAAATATTTTTGATATATTTGAGTGATAGCATAAACACTATTCTTGAATGTGTGGTTGACATATTGGTGAACAACGCACTTGGGTACTAGAAATGATTGGATCATTTAGGTAAAATTAGATATAATATGACCCCTGTTCTTAGTTGTGAAGAACAGAGATTCTAGAATGATTCCTGAGCTAACCACTTAATCAAAGTTAAGTTTAGAGGAAAGGAAGCATGGTCAAAATTAAAGTTGCAAGGGTTGCACTTCGATTGAAACTATAAAGATTTAGAAGTATAAAGGATACTTCGAAATTAGAAACTATAATTTTGGTCTGGAAAAATTTGAATTTTGACTAGTTATACACTACAAGAAAATATCCTTTTACAAAAGACAATTTTTGTGGTTGAAGGCCTATTTTTCGTGGTTAAAAATCCTTCTATGGCGGATGCCCTTTGTGGTAGAATCCCCGTCACAAATGACTCTACCATGGCGGATCGCACCCTTCAGCCATGAAAAGTTGTTCCCTCGTAGATCTATTCGCCAACCGCGTTGACTGCTGACATCATGCAAACTTCCATGTGGTGAACTCCGTTAATGGCCAGTTAGCGCCTTTAACTGTCAATGAAATTGTGATAGAAGTCAGGCCCAGCCAAGGCCTGATATTTAAGTGGGCCATCCCATTAAGAGAGCTCAATAGTATCATGGCCCGTTTTTGTTTCGACCTGCACTGTTGCAAATGGGCCCACTATGTTTGCCCGCTGCGGCCCGCAAACTTTTGGGCCTGTTACTGTTCCGAACTCTACTATTTAAAATGAGCCCATTTATATGGCCTATAAACTACTAGGTCCATTATTGTTTCTTCTTGTACTGTTCGAAATGAGCCCATTTATATGGCCCGTAAACTATCGAGTCCATTATTGTTTCGTCTTGTACTATTTGAAATGGGCCCATTTAGTCAGCCTTTAAACTTTCTGGTGTGTTACTGTATAGACCTATACTATTTGAAATGGGCCCATTTATGTGACCCGTAGTGGCCCATAAACTTTCTGGCATGTTACTGTTTAGGCCCATAAATGGTCTACTCATATTCTGGCATGTTACTGTTCTGGCCTGGTAAGTTTCTCGGCCTATTACTGCTCTGGCCTGGTTCATGTTCGGCCACTTACTGTTCTGCCTCGCTATGGTCCAGGCCTTTTCTGGCCTAGCCTGCTACTGTTCTGACCCATTACTGTTTTAGCCTGTTACTCTTTTGGCCCGTTACTGTTCTGGCCTTTACTGTTTTTGGTCTACTACTACTATTTTGGTCTATTACTATTTTCACTTGTTACTGTTTTGGTTTGCTACAGTTTCAGAGGCACTGTGATGGCCTGTTACTGTTACTGAGCACGCATGTTGTTGGGCCCGTTACTTTTATGGTCTTTTACAATTTCAGTATTTCTAGAGCCCATTCCCATATCATAAAAGGTGTACAACTTGCAAGCAATTTTTACTGTTCATCGTCGTCCCCATACAAGAGGGGAAAATTACAAAGCACCTATACACTAATCGACCTAGCTAGCGTAGGTATGGTACCGCCTACTGCTATGTGTGGACTGCGTCAACTAAATGCCTACACGGCCTATGCGATTAATCTAGATATTACATCAAATGCAAATAACTTAAAATTATTACATATTATCAACTCAAGGGAAACAAAAATCAGCATTTCAGTTGACCATCGAGTTGATAGCAGTCCTCAATGTTCTTTCTCCATCTATCACCTACATCTCCCTTTTGAGTGTGACATCTACATTCGAAAACAACCTTGAGACATGATCTTGCAACCCCCTCTTTGGTGGCAATAGCAATAATTGTAGTCTGAAACTAAGTAATAACATGTTAATACAACAAACAAGGAAAACAACTCATTTAACTTATACGACAGGAGCTATGAACTGGAATTTACTACTGGCCAATGGTTCAAATATATTGACCATCAAGTCAAACAAACATGACAAGCAAGCATTAATCAAGTGTGCCTACCATGAAACAAGAAATATAACAATGTGTGTGGCTTAAAATTTTAGCAAATATAAACTAGCCAGGTCATTTCAACAAATATATATAGAAGCAGTTGTATGTCCTAGAATGCAAGAGACATTGGGTGACTTGGAATTTATGGAGAGCTACACAATGGCATGTAGTTACTGTTGTAGCTAAGAATGAACCAGATATAAATTATAACAGCATCATGTGAGAACTTGTAGAGCAGGAATGCAAACCACGAATGAACTATATGGTAGAGGATAGTTATGTCGTTGCTTAGGATGACCTAGAACAAGATAGGAAATATAATGGCGGCGCTTGTGAACCTGTAGAATGGGACAAGAAAACATTAGACAAGTGTGCCTATAATGAAATGAGCAATCAATAAAAGTGTTTCTTAGAATTTCAGCAAATATAAACTAGCCAGGTTATTTCAACAAATATATATGGAAGCAGTTCTTTATCCTGGAATACAAGAGATGTTGGGTAACTCGGAATTTTCGGTGAGCTACATAATGTCTTGTAGTTACTGTCATACCTAAGAATGAAATAGATAGAAATTATAACAGCATCATACGAGAACTTGTAGAGCAGGAATGGAAACCACGAGTGAACTATATATACAATAGAGGATAGTTATATCGTTTCTTATGACAAACCATTAGATATGAAATATAATGGCATCAATTGTAAACCTGTAGATCGGGACAAGCAAGCATTACATAAGTGTGCCAACAAATGAATGAGAAATCAAACAGAGTGTTTCTTAGAATTTCAACAAATATAAACTAGCGAGGTCATTTCAACAAATATATATGGAAGCAGTTGTGTATCCTGGAATGCAAGAGACGTTGGGTGACTAGGAATTTGTAGTGAGCTACACAATGGCATGCAGTTACAGTTGTAGCTAAGAATGAACCAGACAAAAATTATAACGACATCATACGAGAACTTGTAGAGCAGGAAGGCAAACCTGTAACACCCTCAGAATCGGCCCTATGCAAGTTTCAGCGCTTCCCGCCAAACCCGCATAGAAACGATTCAAAGGTGCCCACCAGGCACTTGCGTGCGGGTGGAAAACGAAGTAATAACATCACACAACAGTCCTCGATGGGACCCACAGAACAGATATATATATACAACACGACTCCATGAGTCAAGAATACAGATATACAGAACAAAGATCCAAATCACCTTGAAAACGATAGAGCGTCCAGCTACGGACAAGATGTAAATGGGGCTAAGAGCCCTGAAGAATAACCAATGGCGTCCATAACCCTGCCCAGGCCAAGCCGGAAGGGTAACCCTGCTAACGACATCGATCTCAAAACCTGCTTAAACAAAAGGGGTGCCGACGAAGGGCAAAGGAAAAAGAGAGAGCGGTCAGTACTGAGGCCAGTACACGGCGAGGCTAGAATTCGGCGGTCCTCGCCTACATAGGTATGGTGGGCTGAAGCGGCAGCGGCAGCATGCACTAAACAACCTATAGAGACTCGATATAACTGTCGGCTACCAGAGAGGGATAAGAAAGACCTATCCGGATCCAACCCGATACTACCACCAAACATACCCATCTTGGTATTTCCCCCTCGAGACCAAACGAGGAAGTCAACCGAGGAACTCACACAGTTGGCAGTTTTATTCATTCAGTTTTAGTTGCATCAATTACTAGTTAGGTATAGATATTCATCCTGATATAATAAGCAGTGGGCAATTTTAGTTAACCATTCCGTTGTAGTTGCGACACTTACTAGTCAAATACAATTAGCATGAGATATCCCAAAACCCAGCAGTTGTTGGTACTTTTATTTAGCCATTCCGTCGCAGTGAAGCTGATTACTATTCATATCGGATACAAGTCAAATTATAACAGTAAACTTTAGTTATAGTTGTCTATGATCGAGAACTGTGCTCCAAGTCGTCCATAACCGCGGACACTGCTTTTCGAAAAGATTTAACCCTGCAGGGGTGCACCAAAGTATCCACACGCACCTACACCCTTGTTGTCGGATCAGGTAGGTACAAGATCACAAAACATACACCCAACGATATGTCGACGGGGTTTCGGACACGACGTTTCCCAGACCCAAAGCAAGCACGGGGGGGCACCCCACTAAGTACACCCGCAACGAAGTCGGCCGGGCTCCGAGACGGACTCAGGGTTTGTGGAGCCGGCTGTAAACGACTGGGAACCCGAAACTCTCGGGCTTGTCGATACAGCGAAAATGGGTCACGATCCTAAACAGTACAGGTGCTCCTCGCACAAACGTAAATAAAGCAGTAAAGCATGGCATAAGTACAGAATAGTAATAAAGCCCCAAACTAATTGTGGCCCCCAGTACAGTACTTGGAATCAGGTACTAAATCGATGGGGGTGCCCATACATCCCACATGTGGTTAGCGCGCCCGATCTCGGAACAGGTGTCAAGAAATCGGGGTCCTACGGGACACCAGTGAGCGGTCGGAAACGAAATATTATCTATCACCCACCGGTGCCTCTGCATTTACCTACTTCAATTTTAGTTATTAAACAGTAATTAAAGTAAACGATAATTAAAGCCATGATCATCTCCAACCTTAAACATACGGCAAAATACTCCAACAACTGTGGTACTTGACGACACGCAACAGCACTTGAGCAAGCGACTACGACGCGCAGGTCCAACTATCTACCAAACAACAGGTAATAGGATGTGTCCAAGGCAATATAAGGCTGCAAGGGATATCACGGGTACGAAAACTAGAGCAACGCAACACAGATAGCAATAGATCACAGGAGGGAATAAATTCTATAAAAGTAAGATAGGTAGAAAGGGGGAGATGCTCGCCTGAAAACATTGCCGAAGGTTCATCCAAGATCGGGTCGACACTCGCATCAACTCAACGGCCTTATCCGCGAAGAAGCAAAACACTAGAAGAAACACCGGATGCACTATTTAATACTACGGCAAAAGATCGGGCATGATGCATGTATGATGTATGACATGGCAAAGGTGCGATGCATTTAGATCATATTAAGCGGAACCGGGGTCCCGACATTTAAATATATGGTTCTAGTTATTTATCTACCCCTGCAAATTAAATGTTGTAATAACAGGGTGAAACAAGGCATCGATTCGCTACACCAATTTAAATGGAGTCCGGAATAAGACAAAGATATCCCGCATGTCGACTCCATATTTAATTATGCGGTGAATCGGCATAATGCCCCCAAACCACAGACAAGTATGCATGCATGAACAATTTAATATGCACAAGTAATATTATTTATAAAATATAGGTCACGGAAAAGAGGGTCACACTTTGGGGTTCGGCGAACTTGGGCTCTGAGGGGTTCGGGGTTCGACAGGGTTGTTCTCGGATAACAGACTAGATCTTGGCGTTCCGCGAGGAAGGACTTGGTTCGGCGTCGGGGCGCATCGGACTCGCCCTGGTTGGTGCCGATCTTGTCGGGCCCGCGTAAATCTTGTCGTGTCCTCGTGTTGGGTCGGTCTTGGCGTTCGGGAAGAAGCACTTGGCGTGCGACGTCGTCGGCATCGGTGCGGGAAGGAGGTCTTGCCGTTCCTTTTTGGTGACCTTGGCATCCGGGTTCTCGGCGAGCTCGGCGTCTGGGAAGGAGTACTTGTCGCACCGGGGCCTCGGTGTCCTAGGATCCGATTGAAGATCTTGGCGTACGGCGGGATCGGTCTTCGGGTCCTTGTAGGAGTACTTGATGTTCCGTGATGGAGTTCTTGTCTATGATTCTTCGGGCGCCTTCGGCTCGGTAGGGTCTTCGGTCGCACTTATACTCGGTGCGGGGGTCTTGATAGCGTCGATGGGATCTAGACAAAGGTCTGGTACTGAGAGCGAGGGGTGAGGACACTGCCTCGATACAACAGCACAAAAACACCAGCGCATACACGCACGGACGCGAGCTACAACTGGTTTACACTGACGCATCAACGATAACAAGGGCCAACAGGGTGTTGGCCACGGTCAAACAGAGAGCGGAGGCCGGTCCCGACAGAGCAGCGCTGGCGAGCTTGCACGGAGCGCCGGAAGAGGAGGTGCCCATGGGGCGGCGCTGGATCGCAGGGCAGAGGCCGGGCGGCGGCTCAACGGGCCCGCACGGGGAAGCGGAAGCGGGGAGGGGCCGAGCTCGGGGAGGCCTGGCGGCGAGGCAGGGTGGAGGCCACGGCTCAGGGCGGCCGCGGGCGGACCCGACGAGGCTCCGGCGAGGTCGGCCCTGGCGGCGGTCGCCAGGAAGGGGAGGGGGGTCAGCGCCCGGCGACGAGAGGTGCCCGGGAACCGGCGCAGGCGGATGGAGGAACGAGGTGACGCCGGCAGGAGGTGGGCGAGGACGAGGCAGGGGCCTGTCGCTGCAAGCGGACGGCCGCGTCGGGGAGGAGCCTGGCGAGGAGGAACCGCAGCGGCGGCGCTGGGTGGTCGACGAGGAGGCGCATCAGGGAGGGAGGCGACGGGGTGAGGCGAGGTGATGTGGCTGGGGACTGGGTAGAATAGGTTTGGGTAGGAATAGATTTTTGGGTAGGCCGGTTTTATTCTGGGGGTGGCCGACTGGGTCGGATCGGCCCGGTACGGCTGCCCCTAAAAAATAATATAAATTTTTATTTAATTTAAAATAAACTTTTGTAAATAGTTTTTAGACAAATAAAAGACCCGGAAAAGCCCGGCGCTTTAATTTGAAATTGAGACGGGGAATATTTAGAAAACCAAACTAGGCTTTTAGAAAATAGGTTTCGACAAACAAATGCATGATGACATGACAATGCTCAAATGCAATGTGGCATGATGACATGAGCATACGGTCATGACGATGCAATGCACAAAAACAACGCGATTTTCTAGTAGTGGTTTTTTGCGGGATGCCACAAAACCTCAACCAAACTATATATACGTTAGAGGGTATTTATGTCGTTTCTTAGGATGAACTAGCACTAGATAAGGAATGGCATCGCTTGTGAACCCGTAGAAGAGGTTGTGCAAACCAACATGTTCAGATTTCCCTTTTTCATCTCTAAGCAAAGAAAAATAAAATAGTTAGTGTTGCAGCTTTCAAAGAAGCAGATCACAACAACAAAATTATAATCAAATTAGTACAAAGAGTTTGAACGCATACTACATGTTAGCAGAACGTTGACAAAGATAAAATAATAGCAAAAACATAGCTCTGGACGAATCAGATAAATTCAGTAACTGTGGAGCAGGGAATCCACACTAATATTTTCCACTGAGTTTACATTTTGCAAGAACTACACAATAGCAGGCAACTACTATTATACGGAGTAGCTAAGAACATGTGCATGACTTTAAAATTTGTAGAGCATTGAATGCAAACCAACATGTCTAGTGACCTTTATGTAGCACAAAGAACAGGAATGTGCACTGACTTGGTGTGTAACACGATTATAAAAATGCAGTTCCATGCAACAGGCTTGAACCTGCTATGCTCTTGACAAAAAAGAGTTGGTAGATTTGGTTACCTTGGTTAGAGATGATTCTAACCATCATCCGTACCCGCGCGGGTGACGTCCAGGTCACCGAGGGTGCTGCGATTGTGGTGGATGTTTGCATCGGGGAAGCAGATCTTGGGTGGTCGATGCTGGCTTGAGCGAGGTGGACGAGAGCGTCGCTGAGGCGGAATCAGTGCACTGCACGGCGTCTTAGGTATGGTACGGTTGGTGTTGGAGATATGCCCTAGAGGCAGTAATAAATGTAGTTATTATTATATCTTTGTGTTTATGATAAATGTTTACATTCATGCTATAACAGTATTAACCAGAAACATTAGTCCCTAGTAAAGCCTCTTCATAATACTAGCTTGTTTATTAATAGATGATCATGGTTTTTGATCATGAACATTTGAGATGTTGTTAATGACAAGGTCACATCATTAGGAGAATGTTATGATGGACATACTCCTATAGATAAGCGTAGTATAAAGATCAAGTCATTTCAATAGTTCAATTGCTATAAGCTTTCTGATACATAGTAACCTAATTCCTTCGACCATGAGATCATGGTAATCACCATCACCGGAATGATGCTTTGATGACATCAAACACCACACCGTAACTAGGTGGCTATAAAGGTGGAATTGAGTGTTCGGAAAGTATGGGTTGAGGAACATGGATCAAGAGTGGGATTTGTCCATCCATATGACAGATAGATATACTCTGGGCCCTCTCAGTGGAATGTCATCCAATTGGCTTAAAAGCATGTGACTGGCTCACAAGGGATCACATACCACGGGAACGAGAAAATATTACTTATTAGTAACGAGGTTGAACTAGGTATGCAGAGATACCGACGATCAAAACCTCGGATAGGTAAACTATCGTGAGACAAAGGGAAATTGGTATCGTATGTAAGTGGTTCATTCGATCGCAAAGTAATCATAGAAATATGTGGGAGCCATATGAATTTCCAGATTCCTCTATTGGTTATTGATTGGAGAAGTGTCTCGGTCATGTCCGCATAATTCACGAACCGTAGGGAGACACACTTAAGGATTCGATGTTGTTGAGTAGTTATGGAATGATGAGTAAGAGACCGAATGTTGTTCGGAGTCTCGGATGGGATCCAGGATATCACGAGGAGATCCGGAATGGTCCGGAGAATAAGATTCATATAAGGAAAGTCCTGTTTCGGAGTTGGGGAATGATTTCGGTGTTTTCACCAGGAATGTTCTAGAAGGGTCCGGAAGGTCTGGCACTCCGGAGGGGAAGGGTACATGAATGTGTCATGACAGTGTGGAATGGTTGCATCATGTACTAGATCACATGGCTGGGCAAAATAAAGGGAGAAATCAAATCCTAGTTTGAAAGTCAAATGCCAATTTGAAAAAGTCAAACGACAAGTTTGCTTGGTGGAGGGAGAGTAGGAAACCTACTTGGGGAGGAGTTCCTCTCCCTCCACCCGCCGGCCAAGGAGGCCGACTTGGGGGAGGACTCCCTCCTCCCAAGCCGCGCCCTCCCACCTATATAAGGAGGGGCAGGGCTGCCCCTCTTCCCTACACCCAACACACCCCAAAACCCTAGCCCTAGCCGCCGGCCTCCTCCTAGTCGTCGCCGCCCCTAGGGTTTCTCCTAGCCGTCGACTTGGGGCTTCCCCAAGCCCTAGCCGCCAGCCACACCCCCCTTGGTCCCTCTAAACCCTAGATCACCAAGGGCCTCTCTCATAGTCCACCATACTCGCTCCGGCTTAAGGCGAAGCCCTGCGAGATCTCCCCTCTACTTCCGGTACCACGCCGTCGTGCTGCCGGAATCGCGAGGAGAGTGCTACAACATCCGCTGCCTGCTGGACAAGGGAGAGGAAGGTATTCATCAAGTACCGAACGTGTGACCGACTGCGGAAGCGCTGCTGGAACGCAGCACCGGAAGGATCGTCTATGTGATCTTGAGATCGGCAAGAGTACAACTACATCACCCACGAGAATCTGCTCTCGTTAACCGCTTTGGAATCTTCGAGGGTGAGTTCCTCTATCGACTCGTTGCTACAATCTAGTAGATAGATCTTGGCTTGTTTGTTTGCATGAGGTAGAAATTTTTTGTTTTCCATGCTACGAACCCCTATAGTGGTATCAGAGCCGTGTCTATATGTAGATCTGTTGCACGAGTAGAACACAATGGTCATTGTGGGCGGTGGTGCTTTTATTATCAATTTCTTTTTGTGTACTTTGCATCTTGCGGTATGATGGGATGAAGCGGCCCGGGCCAACCTTACATGACATCGTTCATGAGACTTGCTCCACGCTCAATATGCAACTTGTATTGCATAAGTGGCTTTGCGGGTGTATGTCTCTCCCATTATAGTATAGATCCAATTTACAATGGGAACTTGATAGTTCAAACATCAACGTTGTGGTTCTTGTTCGTAAGTTAGATCGACACTTATTGGAAGCCCCAAACCACATAAAATATGCAAAGAAAATTAGAGGCGTCTAACTTTGTTTTGCAGGGGTGTGCTGTGATGTGATATGGCCATGATTGTGATTATATTTGATGTATGCAATGTCCCTTATTGTAAGTTGGCAACCGGCAGGAGCCATATGGTTGTCTTTAAATTCCGTTAAGACCCGCGTGTCTATTCAAAGTAGTTGTAATAGTTGAAGCTGGTGGACGACAACCATGAAACGGCGCCATTGACCTTGACGCTATACCGGTGATGATGGAGATCATGTTCGTGCTTGAAGATGGTGATCGGAAGCACAAGAAGAAAGGCCATATCATATCACATATTATGAATTGCATGTGATGTTAATCCTTTATGCATCTTGTATTGCTTAGTTAACGACGGTAGCATTATAAGATGATCCCTCAAGCACATAAATTTCAAGTTCCAAAGTGTTCATCCTTAGTAAGCACCGTTGCTAAAGCTCGTTGTTTCGAAGCACCACGTGATGATCAGGTGTGTTAGATTCTGCGGGTGTATACAACGTGAGCAAGCCATATTTGCTCATGCGGAAGCTAAGGTTTGATCTTGACGAGCCTAGCATGTACAGACATGGTCTCGGAACACGGATCACCGAAAGGTAAAGCATGAGTCATATAGTAGATATGATGAACATGTTGATTGTTCGCCATTGAAGCTACATCAACTCTCGTGATGATCGGTTTTGATGTGGTGGATTTGGTTCGTGTGATCACTAAAACAATGTGAGGGATATTGTTTTGAGTGGGTGTTCACCTAGATTAATTTAACTATTAATTAGAACTCAATTTGTCATAAACTTAATCTAAACTATTGCAAATATGTTGTAGATCAATGGCGTCCCCTACCATCAATTTTAATGCGTTCCTAGAGAAAGAAAAGTTGAAAAACAATGGAAGCAACTTCGCGGATTGGTTCCGCAATTTGAGGATTGTCCTCAATGCTGGTAATTTGACCTATGTGCTGGATGCACCACTGGCTGAACCACCTGCAGCTACTGCTACCGATGAAGTAAAGAATGTTTACCTCACTCGGAAGAATCAGTACTCCACAGTTCAATGTGCTATCTTTATGGTTTGGAATCGGAGCTTCAGAAAAGGTTTGAGAACCAAGACCCATATGATATTGTCTGTGAACTCAAAATTATTTTTGAGACTCATGCGGCAGTTGAGAGTTATGAGGCTTCTGAAAAGTTCTTTAATTGCAAGATGGAAGAGGGCAGCTCCGTCAGTGAGCATGTGCTTAAGATGTCTGGGCACGCAAACAAACTCCAAAGTTTGGGTATAGTGATTCCTAATGCTTTGGGGATTTACCGTGTCCTCCAATCACTACCACCAAGTTACAAGAACTTTGTGATGAACTACAATATGCAAAACATGAAAAAGACGTTGCCAGAACTCTTCTCCATGTTGAAATCTGCAGAAGTGGAGATCAAGAAAGAGCAGCAAGTGTTGTTGGTCAAGAAGACCACCAAATTCAAGAAAGGCAAGTCTAAGAAAAAGGGAAACTTCAAGAAGGGTGGTAAGAAAGTTACCGCACCGACGAAGAAGACCAAGGCTAGGCCTAAGCCTAATACTGAGTGCTTTTACTACAAGGGAGAAGGTCACTAGAAGCGGAATTACCCAAAGTACTTGGCGGATTTGAAGAACGGCAACATCAAGAAGAAAGGTATATCCGGTATACATGTTATTGATGTGTATCTCACTAGTACTTATAGTAGTGCCCGGGTATTTGATACTGGTTCGGTTGCTCATATTTGTAACTCAAAACAGGTACTGCAGAATAAACGGAAGCTAGCGAAGAAAAAGGTGACGATGCGCGTTGGAAATGGATCAAAGGTTGATGTGATCGCGGTCGGCACACTACCTCTTCATCTACCATCGGGATTAGTTTGATACTTAAATAATTGTTATTTGGTGCCTGCGTTGAGCATGAACATTATATCTGGATCATGTTTGTTGCGAGACGGTTACTTGTTTAAGTCCGAGAATAATGGTTGTTCGATTTATATGAGTAATATGTTTTATGCACATGCACCTTTGATAGATGGTTTATTCTTATTGAATCTCGATAGTGGAAATACACATATTAATAACATTGAAGCTAAACGTTTGAAATTGAGCGATAACTCGACCTATATGTGTCACTGTCGTCTTGGTCATATTGGAGTGAAGCGTATGAAGAAACTCCATACCGATGGACTTCTTGAATCACTTGATTTTGAATCACTTGAAAGATGCGAAGCATGTCTGATGGGTAAAATGACTAAGACTCCATTTTTTGGGATGATGGAGCGAGCTACGGACTTATTGGAAATCATACATACCGATGTGTGTGGCCCAATGAGTGTAGCATCACGCGGTAGTTATCGTTATGTTCTTACCTTCACGGATGACTTGAGTAGATATGGGTATATCTATTTCATGAAACATAAGTCCGAAACTTTCGAGAAGTTTAAGGAATTTCAAAGTGAGGTAGAGAATCAACGTAACAAGAAGATTAAATTTCTACGTTCTGATCGTGGAGGTGAATATCTAAGTTACGAGTTTGGAGAGCATTTAAAGAAATGCGGAATTATTTCACAATTGACACCGCCGGGAACACCACAGCGTAATAGTGTGTCCGAATGTCGTAATCGAACTCTCTTAGATATGGTTCGTTCTATGATGTCACTTACAGATTTACCGCTATCGTTTTGGGGTTATGCATTAGAAACAACCGCATTCACTTTAAATAGGGCACCATCTAAATCCATTGAAATGACACCGTATGAATTATGGTTTGGGAAGAAACCTAAATTGCCGTTCCTTAAAGTTTGGGGTTGCGAAGCTTATGTAAAGAAGTTATAGCCAGATAAGCTTGAACCCAAAGCGAAAAAATAAGTCTTCATAGGATACCCGAAGGAAACTATTGGGTATACCTTCTATCATAGATCCGAAGGCAAAATCTTCGTTGCTAATAATGGATCCTTTCTAGAGAAGGAATTTCTCTCGAAAGAAGTGACTGGAAGGAAAGTAGAACTCGACGAGGTTGTTGAACCTTCTCTCGAACTTGCGAGTAGCGTAGCACCAGAAGTAGTTCCTGTGGCGCCTACACCAATAAGAGAGGAAGCTAATGATGATGATCATGAAACTTCGGCTGAAGTTTCTACAGAGCCTCGCAGGTCAACGAGAACTCGTACCACTCCTGATTGGTATGATCCCGTTATGAGTGTCATGTTGGTGGACAACACCGATGACCCTGCGACGTACGAGGAAGCGATGATGAGCCCAGATTCCAATAAATGGCAAGATGCTCTGAAATCCGAGATTGGATCCATGTACGAAAACCAAGTATGGACTTTGGTGGACTTACCAGAGGGCCGGAAGGCTGTCGAGAACAAATGGATTTTCAAGAAGAAAACATATGCTGATGGTAATGTTACTGTCTATAAAGCTCGACTTGTCGCAAAAGGGTTTCGACAAATTCAAGGAGTTGACTACGATGAGACTTTCTCACCAGTAGCGAAACTAAAATCTGTGAGGATTATGTTAGCAATCGCTGCATATTACGATTATGAGATATGGCAGATGGATGTCAAAACGGCATTCCTCAATGGAGACATTGATGAAGAGTTGTATATGATACAACCCAAAGGTTTTGTCGATCCTAAAGATGCTAACAAGGTATGCAAACTTCAACGGTCAATATATGGATTGAAGCAAGCATCCCGAAGTTGGAATCAACGTTTTGATAAGGTAATCAAAAGCTTTGGTTTTATACAAACTTATGGAGAAGCTTGTATTTACAAGAAAGTGAGTGGGAGCTCTGTAGCATTCTTAATACTATATGTACATGACATATTGTTGATTGGGAATGATGTAGACCTTCTTAATAGTGTCAAATAATATTTGAATAATAGTTTTTCAATGAAAGATCTTGGCGAAGCAGCTTACATATTAGGCATAAAGATGTATAGAGATACATCAAGACGCCTAATATCATTGTCACAAAGCACATATTTGGACAAAGTTGTAAAGAGGTTTGGAATGGAAGATAGCAAGAAAGGGTTCTTGCCCATGTTGCCCAATACGACCTTGAGTAAAACTCAAAGTCCAGAAACGACAGAAGATAGAGAAAGGATGAGTAAGACTCCCTATGCCTCAGCCATAGGATCTCTAATGTATGACATGCTATGTACTAGACCCGACATTGCATATGCTATTAGTTTGACTAGCAGATATCAAAGTGATCCAGGAGTGGATCATTGGACAGCGGTCAAAAACATCCTTAAGTACTTGAGAAGAACTAAGGATATGGTTCTTTCTTATGGAGGTGCTGAACAGCTCGTTGTTAATGGTTACACTGATGCTAGTTGGAACACCGATCCGGATGATTCTAAATCTCAATCTGGATACGTATTTACTTTGAATGGTGCAACAGTTAGCTGGAGGAGTGCAAAGCAAAGCGTTGTGGCGAGATCTTCAACTGAATCAGAATACATAGCTGCTTCGGAGGCTTCACAAGAAGCGATATGGATGAAGGAGTTCATTACAGAGCTTAGTGTGGTTCCAAGTGCGCTGGACCCAATGTCTATCTACTATGATAACATGGGCACCATAGCTAATGCGCAAGAACCAAGGTCACACAAGAAGCTGAAGCACATCAAGCTACGTTTTCACGCTATTCGAGAACATGTCCAAGATGGTGACATAAAGATTTGCAAAGTACACACAGATCTGAATGTGGCGGATCCGTTGACTAAACCTCTCCCGAGGGCAAAACATGACAATCACCAAACTGCCATGGTTGTTCGGTATATTACCATGTAATCTAGATTAGTTGACTCTAGTGAAAGTGGGAGACTGTTGGAGATATGCCCTAGAGGCAATAATAAATGTATTTATTATTATATCTTTGTGTTTACATTCATGCTATAACAATATTAACCAGAAACATTAATACTTGTGTGATTTGTAAACTAAATTAGAGTCCCTAGTAAAGCCTCTTCATAATACTAGCTTGTTAATTAATAGATGATCATGGTTTCTTGATCAAGACCATTTGAGATGTTGTTAATGACAAGGTCATATCATTAGGAGAATGCTATGATGGACAAACTCCTATAGATAAGTGTAGCATAAACATCAAGTCATTTTAATAGTTCAATTGCTATAAGCTTTCTGATACATAGTAACCTAATTCCTTCGACCATGAGATCATGCTAATCACCATCACCGGAAGGATGCTTTGATGACATCAAACACCACACCGTAACTGGGTGGCTATAAAGGTGGCATTGAGTGTTCGAAAAGTATGGGTTGAGGAACATGGATCAAGAGTGGGATTTGTCCATCCATATGACGGATAGATATACTCTGGGCCCTCTTGGTGGAATGTCATCCAATTGTCTTGCAAGCATGTGACTGGCTCACAAGGGATCACATACCACGGGAACGAGAAAAGAGTACTTGTCAGTAACGAGGTTGAACTAGGTATGCAGAGATACCGGCGATCAAAACCTCAGATAAGTAAACTATCGTGAGACAAAGGGAAATTGGTATCGTATGTAAGTGGTTCATTCGATCACAAAGTAATCCTAGAAATATGTGGGAGCCATATGAATTTCCAGATTCCTCTATTGGTTATTGATCGGAGAAGTGTCTCGGTCATGTCCGCATAATTCACGAACCGTAGGGAGACACACTTAAGGATTCGATGTTGTTGAGTAGTTATGGAATGATGAGTAAGACACCGAATGTTTTTCGGAGTCTCGGATGGGATCCGGGATATCACGAGGAGATCCAGAATGGTCTGGAGAATAAGATTCATATAAGGAAAGTCCTGTTTTCGAGTTGGAGAATGATTCCGATGTTTTCACCGGGAATGTTCTAGAAGGGTTCGGAAGGTCCGGCACTCTGGAGGGGAAGGGTACATGAATGTGTCATGACAGTGTGGAATGGTTGCATCATGTACTAGATCACATGGCTGGGAAAAATAAAGGGAGAAATCAAATCCTAGTTTGAAAGTCAAATGCCAATTTGAAAAAGTCAAACGGCAAGTTTGCTTGGTGGAGGGAGAGTAGGAAACCTACTTGGGGAGGAGTTCCTCTCCCTCCACCCGCCGGCCAAGGAGGCCGACTTGGGGGAGGACTCCCTCCTCCCAAGCCGCGCCCTCCCACCTATATAAGGAGGGGCAGGGCTGCCCCTCTTCCCTACACCCAACACACCCCAAAACCCTAGCCCTAGCCGCCGGCCTCCTCCAAGTCGTCGCCGCCCCTAGGGTTTCTCCTAGCCGTCGACTTGGGGCTTCCCCAAGCCCTAGCCGCCGGCCACACCCCCCTTGGTCCCTCTAAACCCTAGATCACCAAGGGCCTCTCTCATAGTCCACCATACTCGCTCCGGCTTAAGGCGAAGCCCTGCGAGATCTCCCCTCTACTTTCGGTACCACGCCGTCGTGCTGCCGGAATCGCGAGGAGAGTGCTACAACCTCCGTTGCCTGCTGGACAAGGGAGAGGAAGGTATTCATCAAGTACCGAACGTGTGACCGACTGCGGAAGCGCTGCTGGAACGCAGCACCGGAAGGATCGTCTATGTGATCTTGAGATCGGCAAGAGTACAACTACATCACCCACGAGAATCTGCTCTCGTTAACCGCTTTGGAATCTTCGAGGGTGAGTTCCTCTATCGACTCGTTGCTACAATCTAGTAGATAGATCTTGGCTTGTTTGTTTGCATGCGGTAGAATTTTTTTGTTTTCCATGCTACGAACCCCTACAGTTGGGGTGGATGTTGACAACGGAGAAGCAGATCTTGGGCAGTCATTGACGGATTCGGCGCCGTGGATGGGAAAGTGGGCAAAGGAAGTCAGGTGTAGTGACCTGGATCGGGTGGGCTAGACATTGGTGAAGCAACAATGGTCCATTGGATGAGACCGCAACTGATGCGCCTCCAGCATACTGGTGGGTGAGGAGTGCATGGTGTCGAATTCCAGCGGGCAAAGCCAGCATGAGAAGTGATACGGGAGGTTTCGGCCGCCGGAGCCGGTAGTCGAAGAGGCAAGAGAGTGTGAGCAGGGCTAGGGTTTTTCTGAGGATTTTTCTTTTTGTGTGTGGGGAAGAATCAATTTTTGAAATACATTAGTAATACTGTAGGACCTACCCGAGAGGGAATTAGTATTATTTGTTTGAAACGGACGGGCGCTAGAAATTTCGCAGTGTTTGAAATGGAAGGGCGCGAGAAATTCCGCAGTGTTTGAAATGGAGGGGCGCGAGAAATTTCGTAGAGTTTGAAATGGAGGGGCGCGAGGGACTGGGGACCACGTGATTTTGGCCGTCTAGCAATCTTGTCCGTCCGTCCAAAATCAACGGGCTAGAGCCGATACCTTCCCTGCGAAGGCTCTGGCGTTGATGCCTATGCAAGCAATCACTGAGTGTCCTAGAGTAGACTATAGGGTAGATGTGTAGGACACAATATAGTAGGAGTAGCACACCGTTAATAGGCCTAACTGGGGGGCATATTATTTTGGCGCTCCACGAGTTCAAACTTTTAGTGTACTCCATTTTCAGGAGTGAATGCATGCATCTAAAAAATATATACTAACACATGTTATTGCTATTATGTCAGCACATCGTGATTATGTTCATGATAGTAGTTGGTTACTCCATATTTAGGAGTGAATGCATGGAGCTAAAAAAACGTACTATGTAACTAGTATGCATCGTGCATGATAGTAGTTGGTTAATGAGTTGCATGCATCGTGTATTAAGTGGATTCTATTGGGTTGATCATATTACTCGTACTCTTTGTATATTCGTTGATCTCAGCATAGTCTAGTTACTGTTTGCATGCATATGCGCACAGGCTTCATTTCTTTTGTTGAGTGACATACCTTTTTTTGTGCGGTCGAGACCCCCGTCCGCTGATGACTCTCGCTAATCAACGCAGCTCACACATACTGTACTTTTCAGTCATAACCAGACTTCTAATGAAATCAGACTAGTAAATCATAAAAAAAGTATAGTAACAACCAAAGAGACATAGTTCAACATCAAGTATGCCATTCCTACCATTGAACCTATGCCTCCCAGCCCTATTCCTTTTTAGAATATTCGTGATGTTATTCTGGATTTTCTTCATAATGAGGCTAGGGTTGGGTTCGGGGAAATCCAGAACTGTCCTTTTGGTGCTGCATATGTTCAGTTTACTCATGTCAGTGATACAGAGAGGTTGATTAGGGACAACCCCATTGCCTTCCAAGATGTGCATGTATCTTTTGTTAAGCACAATGAAGGGATTAATTGGTGTAGGGCTCAATTTTAATAATGAGTGTTGGGTGATGATGGTTGGGCCACCCCTAGATCACATGAACACTGAGGACCTTTGTAACATCACAATTTGAGCAACCCTAATTTGTTGTCCAAAAGGCAAAAATCAGGGGGAACAAACACTTTTTATTGTCAAGTGTTGCCAAGTTTGCTTACTTGTTTAACTTGTGTTCATGCAACTGATTGTGTATTAGATGATATACTCCTTCCCTTAACATTAGTTGACAAAACTATTTTACAAAAGAGATGTCTTGGCTCATCTTCCATATTCTCAAATGTTCTGGCATATAAAACTTGAGCCAAGATGACTTTGCCACAACCAAATGTTTTACTAGGTTCTATTAACAAAACTATGCATACCTATATATACTCCCTTTATGTTTTCAAGAAAAAACTTCACTACTCTTACCTATAGGTTTCCGAAGCCTTTCCTAAAACCTTTTCATTCTAATCATGGTAGAAATACCAAGAGGTCCTTATCTTACTTCAAAATCCAACCTCTTAAAAATACCCATCCTTACCTCAAGATAGGCTTGATGGTAACCTTAGTAGTAGTTGGAGAAGCTGGATAAGATGAATTGCCTTGATCTGCTGTTTGATGAATTGCTCTGATCTGCTATGCGATGTGACTTGCCTGATTAGGAAGTAGCATGAGCCAATCTAGGAGCTCATCCTTTAGGATAAAAACAATAGATGAGATCACCTATCTAAATCAAGCATCTTGAGCTAAATCCATCTTAGTCACTAAAGTGATCATCTCATCCAACTCAAGCAGATCCCTCCTGAGCTAATCCACTTCTTCTAGGACCCAACTCATCAAAGACCAAATATATACTTGGAACCCCTGTAATTAATCTATACTTCAATATCATCCAGTTGATGATAATATTGGACTCTTAAATCCTCTCCCAAATCCCTCCCTTTTTCATACTTGCCTAAACCACAAATCTTCCAAATTTGGCTAAGTCTGGAATCCTTATCTGGATTCATTCTTTGGAACTCCACCTATTTATATCCATGTGCATTCCTAAGGATGTAGTTGAACCATCTTGTAGTACATCATTAACCAAAGCCCACTCTTTCCCTTGGAAAAACCCTACTTGTACCCACTCATCCTTGATGGTTTTGTAGACAAGAAACTATCCAGTTTCTGCAAATCATAACATCATGCCTACTTTGACAGAAGCTCCCATCCATATGCTCTATTCCCTTGACCAACTCTTTGAATGGTTATGATATACTAACCATGGTATATCAATCCACCCTTTACTTGTTTTCCTTTGGATCTTTGTTCTTCTTAAACCCACGTGCTTTATGAGGCTTCATGACACATCTCCTATGGCAGCCTTATTTTCAATAAAGTTTTCCATCACTTCTATACTACGTTAAATGAAACCAAGCCAAACTTTTGCTGCCATGAACATATATATAACTTGGTCTAACTATCCATCTACCCCTTGTATCAAGGTGAGCTCTGAGCTCCCTAATCCAACCAAGTTTAGGTGGTATAAAAATATAAATGCCCTAGATTCTCCAAATATAGTTTCCTTTCAATGGAAAGGTAGAATTGCCAAACCCAAGGTTGAAATTGATGGATACCTCAAGTATACAATATCCACCTTGTATATAAACATTTATCAAATATCTCCCATAATTATTTGACACCTCAAACTATTTAAATTCCATTTTTTGGCAAAATCCTAAAAACCTTTCCTATAAAGGCAAGTTTGTTTTTATCCAAATCACTCTGCCAAATCAAGGCATGTTTGAGTCATATACGTCAGACCCTACCTTCCCATATCAAAATATTTTTTTTGAGATTCTTGATTATTTCTTTTTGCCCTTTTTCTTAAATGGCAGAAACAAGAAATAATAGCTTAAAAATACTTCTTCCTTTAAATAAATTCCAAGAAAATTCTCCAATGTGTGATACGCATGGTATTTAGGACCATCTCACATCAAAAACCACCCTTGCACAATGGAAAAAATCAAATGAGATTCTAGAAACCATTTCTGCACTTTTTGAATAAATGATTTTAAGAGGACTCTAAATCCTCTAAAAAATCTCAACCAGTTCCTAGGGTTACGTATTAACATTATCAACACACCAGTACCCTTGACATGGATATGCTCTACGGGTACCCGATGTTAGCATACCTGGTCCAGCCCGATGGAAGGCCCACTCGACGACCTGTCAGGGTGCATGACGCCTATGACATTTCGGCTGCTATGAATCTCATATGGACACGGATTCCCAAGCGCACAAGACAAGGAAATCTCAAGACTAGATTTTGAATACAACTTATAACCAAATCGTATTGGCACCCAAGACCTAGCATCCCCATATATAAGGGCTAGAAGGGTCCAACGAGAAGGACAGATAACGATACAGTAGACGCTATATAACCTCTCCCACAATAGATCTACAGATATATCTCTCTCAACCCATTGTATACGCACCTCATGCCAGATTGCATCTGCGGACCCATATAACTTTCGATTCTGCCGTAATCAAGAGCAGCCAAGTAGGAGTAGGGTTTTTCCTCTGGGGGCCTGAACCTGGGTAAATCCCGTGTCACCGTGTTGCTTGACTGTTAACCATTCCGTGACTTTCAGCATCCCCATCTTCTCCAAAACCCAAGTCCATAACAATGGGCACTGACGAAATCAAACCTCGTCAATTGACGCCGTCCGTAGAAATTGAGGGCGCTGATAGTGCGGTCGTGATGGTCCCATCGACCGCGATCTACGATTCATCGGCTACTAGAGGCTAGATCTGATTCAGTTTCCTCATCATTAATGGTGATTGGATCACATCCGGTCTGCGCTCGTCCATAGCGGAGCGCTCAACTTCATCAAGATGCCTTCTACGGCACATCCCGTCTTCACGGCGAGAGCGTGGCCAATTTGCCATCGGGCGTGTTCTACGAAGGACAGCCAGTTCGTAAACAGAACAGCCAAATTAAGTGCCGCTTCACACAAAGAATAATCATCTCAAGATCGAATCTTACTCGTGGGCCATAAGGAAATATCCAGGTGACATTGTTCTAATCCTTCCCGACTACAATTACTAGTTCCCTTCATCAAATCAAATACCCATTCAGCCTACACAATTCTTTCTAATATTTTTACTTGCTCTACAAATTAATGTCACTTATTTATTGGCATGCGAGATACCTCACAAAACTCAAGTTGTGGTTTGTGGATGCCGATGACAAGTCTACTTCATTACGCACGGGAGTCCGCTTCGACTCCTATACGTAGCTGCGAGAAAAAAATGGAAAAAAGCAAGAGTTCATGCCAGCTACTCCACATGAAGACCAAGTCGTACATCAATTTGAGAAAACAAAAAGAAAATCGATCAATATTTTTCGTCACCGTCAGCTCTAGAGGAATCGACATCTCCAACAAATACTTTGTCTACAAATCCATCGCGTTCGACTACCTGGTCCACCGTGTTGATTCCGCGTCCACCGTGCTCTCTACGCTTAGGGGATACACCGGCTCTGACTCGTTGTTGCGTCGACTCCCATCCGCATGCGACCCGCCGATTGCTTGGACTACGTCCGCGACGCGACTCCATCAACCTCAACCATACATCCTTCTCGATAACTTCGTCGACCGCGTTGACTCATCACTCGAGGGCTTATTCTACTCCGACAACTCCCTGAGGTCTTCGGCTCCAACAACTCGGGGTTCCCTCCGCTTCGGCGACACGTCACGGTCTTCGACTTCGACGACCTGCTGCATTCTTCGAATGTGGTGACCCGTTGCATTCTTCGGATGAGACGATCCAATATGGTCTTCGATTGCGACAATCTTCGGGTGCAGAACTCGCTGCCACCATTGATCCCAGGAACCCGTCGCTACTATGACTGCGGTCCGCCGCGTCGACTACGTCCGCGGTCGCATCAACTTTGTCCACGGAAACTACCAATAAAGCTAAGTTTTCCTCTACTTAGAGCTGATTTCTTTTTTAACTCGCACTCGAAACACTCGGGGGTTGCGCCCTCTTCGAGTAACCTAATGTGCCATCGGCTCCACGCACTCGATCACCTCGAACGCGACAGCCCGAGAAGCTGATTCTGCCTGATCATCGAATCCTTGAACTCCGAGTGCCTCTGCAAGATACTGAGACTAAGGGTAATCAGGCTAACGAAAAGGCCTAGCATACAGTGCAACAGTTTTGACTCGATCGGGACCGGAATCTTACTGTACAAGCCCAAAATAAAATATTCTTTACAAGATACAAGTACTTCACAATTGTTTATGTTTTCTGTAGCTTACAAGGATGTCGACTGCGCCTAGCTATTCTATCGAATCCTCCAACAAGAGTCGACAAAACAACTGGCTACGCCATACACCCGCAACACGAGTCGAGTCACTCCTCGGATGGTTGCATCTCTTGATGCTACAAAGACGCGACGCTGGCCGCGCACCCTACAGGAGCAATGACGTCGACTTCATCCGAAACGTCGAGTCCTTACGGCTAAACATCGCACGACTCCACTGCGTCAACGCATGGATCCTTATGTGTGAGATGCTGACTCGGTGAACTTCCGGGTCAGTGGTTTCTCCTCGCATGAGTTTTCACTCGAGTCTGTGACTCGAATAGACACTCGGGGACTACTCCTATCAGGAGCGCTGGTCACGCACCTGATGTACTTCCGGATCAGCGATACGCCTACGATATTATCGACTACAACTTCACAAAATTTGAGTCTTTGCCCGAGTCTACGATTCCGCCAGACACTTGGGGGCTACTGCAAACTGGAGCGCTGGTCGCGCACATACAAGTCTTCGAGTGGCACGCTCTAATTCCTCACTCGAATCAACGATTCGACTGATGACTCGGGGGCTACTCTCATAGGGAGCGTTGGTCGCGCATTCGAAAAAATGAAGACATTCAGGACATCTACAAGGTCATCCGAAGAACTTCCGGATCACCATATCATGCAACCAACGACTATAAGTCTCTGCTCGAGTCTATGACTCGAACAGACACTCGGAGGCTTCTCCCATAGGGAGCGCTGGTCGCGCACCCTATAGTCCATTGTGTTGACTACGTCCATAATTATGACTCCTTTACAACAAACGAACAAATTCAGCTGACCTGATGAACTTTTGAGTGAAGAACTTCACACTCGACACAGCTTTCGACTCTGACGTCCAAATTCAAGGTTCAAGACAACTAAGTCTCCACCCGAATCTACGTTTCGGATGGACACTCGGGGGCTACTGACATGGATATGCCCTATGGGTACTCGATGTTAGCATACCTGGTCCAGCCCGACGGAAGGCCCACTCGACGACCTGCCAGGGTGCATGACGCCTATGACGTTTTGGCTGTTATGAAGCCCATACGGACACAGACTCCCAAGCGCACAAGACAAGGAAAGCTCAAGACTAGAGTTTGAATATAACTTGTAACCAAATCGTATTGGCACCCGAGACCTAGCCTCCCCATATATAAAGGCTAGGAGGGTCCAACGAGGAGGACAGATAACGGTAAAGTAGACGCTACAACCTCTCCCACAATAGATCTACAAATCACTCTCTCTCAACCCATCGTATACACACCTCACGCAAGATTGCATCTGCGCACCCTGATAGCGCTTTGTCAATGTGGGAGCGCTTCATCGGGAAACCCCAAGAGCAAGGTGTGATGGAGCACAGTAGCAAGTCTTCCCTCAGGAAGAAACCGAGGTTATCGAACCATTAGGAGGAAGGAAACGTCGCAAAGGTGTGGAAAGCAACTTGGAGACCTGCACAACACAAACTCAAGACTTTGCCCCAACGAACAGTGAGGTTGTCAATCTCACCGATTGCTGTAACAAAGGATTAACTGTATGGTGTGGAAAGTAACAATGGTTTACAGAAAGTAAACAGTACGAACGATGTTGTCACATCCCAAGATTTTCTAAATCTTGCAATGTGAAAATAAATGAATAAAATAAAACTTTGTTTGATTTTCAGAGCCAGAAGAAACTTTTTGAATTCAATTGGAACTTCAAACCCACTTGAATTAAATAAAACCTAAAGGGATTTAAAAAGATAAACATTTAATAAAGGAAAATAAAATGTTTTGGAATTACTATTTTGGATCTTTTAATAAAAGGATTTGGTTTTCAAAAGAAAAAGGTGGATTTATAAATAAAGATTATTTTATAAAGCCAAATTAAAACTTGGCCAAGCTTTTGAAATAAAATGTTTTGTTTGATAAAAATAATAAAGGATTGTTTAAATAAAAGGTTTATTATCCAAATTTTATTAAAGCAAAGGCTTTTCCCATTTTAAATAAACACTAAAACTTATTTATTTGTTTTAAATAAGTTTTTCCAAATATTTTATATTCTCAAATAAAACCTACTGAAGTGTCTTGGTCTTATTTTAGATTTCAAAATAAATATTTTAATAAAACAAATCCTATTTGATTTAATAACTAAGGCCCATTTTATTTAATTGTTAATGGACCATAAAATAAAAATGTTATTTTGTTTTAAACAAGTTTCCAAATATTCTTTATTTCCAAATAAAACCTACTGATTTGGTTTTTTTAAAATATTTGGATTTCAAATGGAGATTTTATTAATTAAATCAAACCCTATTTTATTAAATAACTAATGATCCATTTTATTTAATTAATGAATGGATCCTAAAAAGAATAAAAAAATTATTTTATTTTGGGATTGGTTTATGTTGATAAACAGAACCAAAAACTCATTACTAGTATGGTGAATTGTTTGAATGGTTTGAATGTTTGAATAGTTGATTGAAATTCAAAACAGAAATTTGAATTAAAAAAAGAAAAGGCAAACAGGAATAAAAAAATAGAAACTGGCCGACCCAACCCAGCAGCCCAACTGAGCCTAGTACCAGCCCAGTCTTTCTCCCCTCCACGAAACGTTTTTCACTTAAAGCTGCACCCACAGAGACACCGACTGGTGGACCCCGTTCCCTCTCCCTTTCTTTCACTGCCAAGCGGACCCCACCCCTCCAGCTCACCGTCTTCAACCCTGCGACCACTTCCTTCCCCCGTTTCTGCATTGATCTCGCGGGAGTAATTCTCGTCAATACAGCGAGTAATGTCTGTCATCAACCACGCACAATAACTCGCCTGCGTTCCCTCTCTCTTTCCCCTCTCTCGCCCGACCCTCTCTGCCTCAGAGCTGTTCCAATTTGGAGCCACATCACCTCTGACTCCGGCGAGCTCCACGGGAAATTCTGGCCACACCTCGCCGCCCCTCAATTTCCTCTGCACGCGAGCTTGTTCTACATCGCCTGGCGAACCTCCCAGCGTCAACCGCTTGGCCGCGGCCACACCAGACGCTCGGCTTCGTCAACTTCTGAGCACCACCGACGTCGCGACTACTCCGACGAAAAATCCCTGGTAAGCCAGACCGCCCCGACCCCTCTCGTTCATGCACACACCTTCTCCGTGTCTTTGCGCATCTGACCGTGCGTCTCGTTTGTCTTTGAGTGATCCCTAGCGCCGTCCTCGACGACGACTAAGCAAGGCCGAGGCGCAGCTCCACTCCGGCGAGCAATAAGGCCCACTCCAGCGCGCCCCTCGACGAGCTTCCACAACGTTGAGCATCAGCATGCTTTGGCGATTCTGGTGAGCTACCCCTCTGCTTCCCTCTCCTCCTAAATCACCGTCGACCACACCGTCTGAGCGCGTCTCCGCCAACCACCGCCGCCAGTGCCGCCACTTTGTGGTCAATTAGATCAGAGCCATTCGTTTTAGATCGGACGCGTAGGAACCAGCGACTTAAACGAAAGGGTATGCATTGATCAGAGCCGCACAGATCCCTTTTAATCCAACGGTCTGCAGCGTGATCCACACTGAACCGGTATCATCCAACCAGAACACGCCACGTGTCCAGGTTTTGTTTTAAAAACAGATTTGAATCTGTTATAGATTCAATTTTCAAACCTTTGTAACTTTTGATCCACACGTCCAAAATTGCAAATTTGGTATCATTGGAATCAGTGGAACAAGCCCTAGCCAACCCTGCCTTTTGTTTAGTAAAATGCTTCTGGGAAAATGGTTGTTTTTACAGAAACTTTTGTATGCTTGTTAAGGATGTGAAAATTGTTTAAAAATGATTTTGGGGATAAAATCTTTGGAAAATGGTATGATTTGAACCTACTGACCATAGGAAACACTTTGTGGTTTCAAAAATGTATTTGGTGAAAGAAAAGAATGATTCTTTGATTTAAAACCATTTCTAGTCAAATAGAAATGTGGTTTATTTATTAAAAATGGTTTTGGAAGAAAACCTTTGGAAAATGTTTAGTTTTAAACTCTCTGAACCCAAACACCAAGTTTTATGGTTTGAAAACTTATTTGGTGAACCCTATAGATTAATGCCTTAGTAAAAATATTTCTACACCACATAAAATGATACTTTGTTTTGAAAATGGTTTTTGAAGTGAAACCTTTTGCAAATGACTTTGACACTTTACAAAATGACCATTAGGTGTACCCAAATGTTCATGACCCATTAGGAACCACTTTTCAAAACAAAACAAAGCTTGGCATGCTTGCATGCATTACTTTGACTTTGTGATTTTATGTGTTGTTTTGCTTGATTGGTAGATTGAGTTTGTGCCTTGTTTGATTGAATTGTAGTGACTTGAAGAGTGTGATTGTTGCAAGGACAAGGAGTGAACTTATACCCTCTACCAAAAAGGCAAGTGATGCTTCATACTTTTTGTCCCATTACTTTCACTATGCATTAGTGATTTTGCTAAGTAAAACTTGCATGGATTTTGCTAAGTATAAACCTTGCTATAGGAAAACCTAGTAGATGAATCCTTAGTAGGATTTTCCTAAGTTAAGATTCCTATTACTATCAAGCTTAGCCTAGCTAATAGAAAACATGGGTGGAATATATATTCACACTATGGAAAAATATTCTAAGTCTGAGGACTTATGTTTTGTTTAATAAAACAACTAAGTTAATGAATCACCTGGGTGGAATGGTAATTGCTTGGTGGTTTTTGGTTGAGTGGTTACACAAGGCCAGGGGACTAGTGAACCTTGTGTATCTCACTTGTGGATGGCCACCCAGGAACAAAGAGATTTGAGATGTCAAATGTTGAGAAGCTTCAAGTGCAACCACTTGGCAATATGGGCTCTGCCATGATCATATAGGTTGCAAGAACTTAGCCATATGGACAGTTGGTGGTAGTGTTTGATAGGTTGGAGCGCGTCCATTTTGGTCTAAGGGAAAGCTTCTGAAAGATCTTGTCTTGGGAAACCAAATCTTGTGGGGAAAGTGCACCACCTCTGCAGAGTGTAAAATCTAAGTACTTAGCCATGTCCCTGGTAAAGGACAATTTGAGCATCAAGACATGGAAGCAATCAAGAATCTCATCATTCAAATTTCTAAGTTAAAACTTGTGGTTTGAACAAGGGTTGTTTGAAATCTTCAATCTTTGATTGAGAGAAGCCTTGGAAAAGATTTTGTCAAAACAAAAACTTAGTATTTTCAAAATGTTAAGGAGAAATCTATTTTGAGCAATGCAAGCCTCAACTCCACTTAGCCAAATGCATATAGAAGATAGACTCCACTATACTAACATAGTATCACTTGCCAATACAATTCAAATGTATTGACCCTTGTGGCTGTAACTTGTAATGTTGCAGGTTTGATTGATTTTAGTGAAGATTGATTGATTAGGATTACAAAGTCTACAACCAACATCTGCCTGTGGCACTTTGAAGATGAAGGACCCCATGTCTATAGTTATTCTGCTGCAATGTAATGTAATAGCCAAATAAGCTATGAAAGATGTAATAAAATTATGTTATTCCTGGTTATAAAGTTATATTATGACCTTTGTTTCTTGATATTACATCTTAACTGTGGATGCTAGCTATTGATCCAGGGACTAGCATTGTAAACACAGGGGGCTCTATCTTATTAAAGATTGCAACCTCTACAGATGGTATCAGAGCATTGTGTTGCCTGTAGGATTTGTAACCCTAGGATTGGACAAAACCCTTAGAAAAATATAGGAGTTGTATTTGTTCCAAAAACTTATTTACAAAACAATCTTGTAAACTCTTTCCTTAACTGATGGGGATATGCCTATTGGGGTATACCCAGCAGGGCGTTTCCGACTGGCCCGTGAGCTGGCGAGTGGGCCTGCAGAACGGCGAGTGGATTGAAGCCCAGCAAGGTACCGAGCGACTGGAAGCTGGAGGCCCAGACGAGTAGATAGGCCCAGTCGGACTAGGTTAAACGACTACTGAATCTGTAACCGAATCGGTTGAGATATGTAAACCCTAGGGGAGGTGAGCCTATATAAACCTCCCTATAGGGAGAGTAGAGACACGTTCCCTCATACACCCAAGCGACTCGCCGCCTAGCCGCCGAGTTCGCCCATTGTAACACCTCCATAATACAATCTAGCAGGAGTAGGTCTTTACCCTCCGGGGGGCCGAACCTGGGTAAAACCCTGTGTCTTTGCCCTCATCTCGCACCGCAGATGGCTGGCCGCCCTTGCCCCTCGTTCTACTACTCGCTGCCGATTGCAGCATCTGCCGTGACTATTCCCACGACAGTGGCGCCCACCGTGGGGCCTGGCCGGTCTGGCCGGTGTTCTGCGGCGAGATCCAATCTGCCCATCAACGAGACGGTCGCCACCGGCCGCATGATAGCGATCGGCGAGATGCTCCAGATCTTGCCAAGCAGCTACGTCCCGGCGGCGTGACCCGTCACGCACAGTGTGATCCTGCCAGTGGGCACGATCAGCCTCTTCGTCGGCCTCACCGACGTCATCGTCTCGGAGGACTCGGCTCGCATCCGCGAGTCGCCGCCACGCGATCGGCTCTCCGAGAGCCAGGTCCGCACGATCCACCGCCTCGCCTCCGAGTACAACTCGGCCCACAGCAACGTGGCCGGGAATTCAGCGGCCGCAGAAGATGCGGCCCTCACCAACGACGCCGACTCGGCGACCCCGGCGTCACTTGCCGGATCCGTCACCGCGGCCTCGTCCACGGGCTCCATCGCCCAGGTCTCCAACGCGGGAGACTTCGAGGACCCCTCCATCCTCGGGATCTTCGAATTCGATTCCGGGTCAGAGAACTCCGCCGACCCCCGCGATGGAACCAGTCGCCACGCCGCGGCTTACATGGCCACCGGCACCGATCCACCGGAGGATCCTTTCTCCACCCCAATCCCTCCTAACGCCACGGCGACGGAGGTCGAGGAACTCCGCTTGAAACTGGCAGAGGCGGTGCGCAAGGAGCAGGCCGAGCGCGAAAAATTTCGCCTCGAGCAGGTAACGGCGCAGGAGCTGTCGCGCTACCACCAGCAGCGGATCAGGTCACGTTTGAACCCCACCGTTCAAGGGTGTGCCCTGAACTTCGACGACGAAAACGACCCGGCCCGCATAGCCGAGCGCGCAATTTGCGAGAACGCGCCCCCAGGAGGAAGCGCCCGGCCCCCGCCAGGATCGACGGCGATGGATGCCCCACCACCACCCAACCGCACCCCTCCCAGGGACCAGCCGCGGATAGTTGTCTCCTCACGGGAGCGAGACGCAAACGGCCTCCCACTGTTCTCCACCCCGATGGACAACCTCGTGGCAGGCCGAGCAGCAGCCGACAGCATCACGGCCACTGGCGACGGCGCCCTACAGATCCAGTACGTCAGGGCCCTGCTTGCGAAGGCCGTGGAGCAGCAAAAAGCGGGCGCCGACTCGCAAGGTCGAGTATACTCGCGTTCCTCGGGAAGCAGAGCGGCCTCCAGCGGCCGCCCAGCAGCGGCAAACACCCTCAATTGCCCGCCACCAGAGCCACTGCAGCTCCAACACCGACCCGCGAACGCGGCACTCTCCACCAACGACCCCAGGCCGGCGACCAACTTCGTCGCCGCTAACGGACAACCCATCGACGCCCGCACCCACATCATCAACAACCAAAGCTGGCGCGCACGCCAGCCCGACAACTTGCGGCACACCCTAACTAATCGCCGCGATGGCGAGCCTATGGGGTCGCTCAGTCGACTCGGGCCCAAGTGCTTCGGACCAATGATCCGAGGCGAGAAGTACCCGCCAAACTTCAAGGCACCAAAAGAGATAGAAAGTACGACTCCTCGTACGACCCCGCAGTCTGGCTCGACACATACCTCATGGCAATGGGGATCGCGGGTCACACTGACCTACTCGCCGCCCGTTACCTCCCCCTGATGATGGAGGGGACGTGCAGGCAGTGGATCAACACTCTCCCCCAGGACAGTATCGACTCCTGGGAGGAAATGCGTGACGCCTTCGTCAGGCACTTCGAGTGCTCCTACACCCGCGCCACCACTATTGAGGACCTGGAACGATGCGTTCAGGGACCCCGTGAGTCGACCCGCAACTGGGTCCAACGATGGCAAGACCTTTGGTACAACGCGGTCGGCATCCACCCGGACACCGCGATCCATTGCTTCAAGACCTCGTGCCGCTATGAGCCTCTAGTCGCCAAGCTCAAGCGACACTCCCGCACACTCGACAACATCCCCGACCTCCTCGAGATCGCCAAGCGGTACGCCGAGGAAGATCCAAACCAGGAAACTGACGACGAGTCAGGAGGGCAACGCCGCACGGGCGGCAACGACAGCGGACGCCGAACCGACCTACGTTATAGCGGCACTCGCCCCACTGGCAAGCGCCGCAGTGACGGGCGAGTCGACTTCGTCGCCAACGCCGGGCACGCACAGCGCGAGCCCAAGAGCTACCGCCGCGACGGAGGGCAACGCCGCGATGGCGGCAATTACAAGAACAAACCAAGGTTCGATCCCGCGGCCCTCCTTAACCAACCATGTGCGTTCCATAGCAGGGAAGGAAAACCCGCAACGCACACCACCGCCGACTGCCACACCCTCAGGGAAATCGAGAAGGCACGGCAAGCGCGGGAGGACACCGACAACGACCCGCCAAATGGCGGAAAATTCGGCAAAGTGGCCGGCTCACTCCACACCTTCACAGGCTTCAACACGAAGCGCGAGAAGAAGGTCATCGCCCGCGCCGTCGCCGTCAATGCGGTGGCCCAAACAGACGTCCCCCAGTTCCTGAACTGGTCGGAACAGCCCATCACTTGGAGCCGGCAAGACCACTCGCCGCGCATCGAGTACCCAGGACGAGTCGCCCTGGTGGTCAAGCCCAAGGTTGGCGACTACTGGCTCCCCAAGACACTGATGGACGGCGGTAGCTCCATCAACATCCGCTACCTCGACACCTTCAGGCGGCTGCGGCTCCCGCAGTCGATGATCGAGACGACCCACACCACGTTCCACGGCATCGTCCCCGGTCGGAAGGCGTATCCGATCGGCAAGGTCACGCTACCAGTCATGTTCGGCACACCGGCAAACTTCCGCACCGAGCGGATCGTCTTCGAGCTGGTGCCCTTCGACAGCCCTTACCACTGCGTCCTGGGGCGCCAGGCGTTCGCTAAATTCATGGCAGCACCCCACTACGCGTACAACGCGATGAAGCTCCCCGGGCCGTGCGGCGTCATCACCATCAACGGCGACCCCGACATGGCCGCCGAGTGTGAGGCCAAAGGAGCCGAACTCGCCGATGCCGTCATCGCGGCGGAGACTAATCACGCCGACGAGCTCGCCAAATACGCGAGCGGGGTCAACAATGACGACCCCACAATACTCAAGAAGCCTAACTCAGAGGGCGCAAACACCTCAACCTTTGAAGCCACGACGCACACTCGCACCGACGAGCTGGTCCCAGGCGACTCCAGCCAGACGGTGACGATTGGGACAGGCATGAGCCCAGCATAGGAATGCGCGCTCATCGAGTTCCTCCGTAAGAACAGGGACATCTTCGCATGGAAGCCCTCCGACATGCCCGGTGTCCCTAGGGAGCTCGCTGAGCACAAACTAAACGCCGAATCCAAAGTGCGACCTGTCAAGCAGTCGCTACGGCCCTTCAATGAAGAACGCCGTCGAGCAATCACCGAGGAAGTGCAGCGTCTACTCGCTGCCGGCTTCATCCGGCCAATCAAGTACTCCAAGTGGCTGGCAAACCTAGTCCTGGTCGAGAAGAAAAACGGGACCTGGAGGATGTGTATCGACTACACAAACCTGAACAGCGCCTGCCCAAAGGAGCAGTTCGTCCTCCCGCGGATCGACCAGATAATCGATTCAACCGCGGGCTCGGAGTCGCTATGTTTCCTCGACGCCTACTCTGGGTACAACCAGATCAAAATGGCTGTCGAAGACGAGGAGAAGACGGCGTTCATCACGCCATTCGGAGCCTTCTGCTACACCGCCATGACCTTCGGCCTCAAGAACGCCGGGGCAACCTACCAGCGGTGCATGCAAGAATGCCTCGCGAGCCAAATTGGCCGCAACATCCACGTCTACATCGACGACGTGGTCGTGAAGTCCGCTCGCCAAGACGACCTACTCGCCGACCTGGCAGAAACCTTCGCCAACCTGCGAAGGTAGAAGATAAAGCTCAACCCAGGCAAGTGCACCTTCGGTGTACCCGCCGGACAACTACTGGGGTACGTCGTCTCCAAACGAGGGATCGAGGCGAACCCAACAAAAATCGACACGATCGCCCGGCTCGGCAAACCCGAGTGCCTGCGCGATGTCCAGAAGCTGGCCGGGCGAGTAGCGGCTCTCAGTCGCTTCATCCCCCGCCTGGGCGAAAAGGCGATGCCCCTATACCGCCTGATGCGCAAGAACCCCACCTTCCAGTGGGACAAGGAGGCGGACGACGCGCTCTGCGACCTCAAAAAGGTGCTACTCGCCGCACCACTACTCGCCGCCCCCGCCGACAAAGAACCTATGCTGGTTTACGTCACGGCGTCCGAACGCGTCGTCAGCGCTGTAATGGTCGTCGAACGACCAGAGGAAGGAAAGGAGCGCCCGGTTCAGCGGCCGGTGTACTACATCAGCGAGGTCCTCACCGAGTCGCGCCAACGGTACCCCCAGTACCAAAAGCTAGTGTACGCGGTCTTCAGGGCTCAGCGGCGCCTACCGCACTACTTCCAGGAGCACCCGATCACGGTCGTCTCCTCAGCGCCACTACAAGACATCATCCGCAACCACGAGGCAACCGGGCGGGTCGCCAAGTGGGCCGTCGAGATCGGCGTCCACAACATCAAATACGAGCCACGAAAGGCGATTAAGTCGCAGGCGCTGGCAGACTTCATCGCCGACTGGGAGGAGGCGCAGCAGCCAGAAAAGCTGCCGTACCTCCATTACTGGAGCCTGCACTTCGACGGCTCCAAGAACGCGGACGGTGCAGGAGCAGGGATAGTGTTGACTTCACCAAAGGGCGACAAGCTCCGCTACATCCTCTGCCTCGACTTCACGCCCTGCACCAACAACATGGCTGAGTACGAGGCCCTACTCCACGGCATGCGAGCCGCCAAGGAGATGAACGTCAATCGCCTACGATGCTACGGAGATTCCGACCTCGTCGCGGGGCAAGTCGCCGGCACCTGCGACGCCGTCTCCCCCACCATGGCGGCGTACCGCCAAGCGGTGGACAAGTTGGGCGGCCACTTCACCGGCTACTCCGTCGAGTGGATCGACAGGCGGAAAAACGAGGAGGCCGACGCCCTCTCTCGCATCGGGTCGGCTCGACTCGCACCACCCGCCGGCGTGTTCCTCGACACAATCTCCAAGCCATCAGTCTCTCCCCCGAGGGAGATCGACATCGGAGTCCCACTCCAACCAGAGGCAGCCTTGGTCGCACTCATCACCGAGCCAGACGATTGGACCAAGCCCTACATCGCCTACCTGGAAGCCGGTACCCTGCCAGCAGACGAGACAGACGCTCGAATGATCGCTCGCCGATGCAAGTCCTACACCATCATCGACGGCGAGCTACACAAGCGCAGCGTCACCGGCGTGTTCCAACGCTGCGTCCAACCGGCTGAAGGGCGCAAAATCCTCCACGACATTCACTCAGGCGACTGCGGCCACCACGCCGCCGCTCGCTCCCTGGTCGCCAAGGCCATGCGACACGGCTTCTACTGGCCCACCGCACACGCCGACGCCGTCGACATCGTCCAGCGATGCGCCGGGTGCCAGAAGTACGCCAGTCAGACGCACGTACCGAGCTCGGCGCTCAAAACAATCCCTATCACCTGGCCATTCGCCATATGGGGCATGGACATGGTAGGCCCCTTCAAGAAAGCTCCCTCCGGCTACACCCACCTGCTAGTCGCCGTCGACAAATTCACTAAGTGGGTGGAGGCCAAGCCAGTCCGGAAATGCGACGGGAAGACCGCCACTAAATTCCTACGTGAGCTAATATATCGCTACGGGTTCCCAAACAGTATCATCACGGACAACGGCACCAACTTCGCCAAGGGAGCCATGGCCGAATTCTGCGAAGAGCACCACATCCGGCTCGACCTCGCGTCAGTCGCCCACCCAGAATCCAACGGCCAGGCGGAACGGGCCAACCAAAGCATCCTCCACGGCCTGAAGCCGCGACTCCAAGTACCACTCGAGCGCACCGCTGGGTGCTGGGTCGAAGAGTTGCCCTCCGTTATCTGGGGAATCCGTACCTCGGTTAACAGATCGACGGGATTCACTCCCTTCTTCATGGTCTACAGCGCCGAAGCAGTCATGCCCACCGACCTCGAACACGACTCGCCGCGAGTCGTCCATTATACGGAGGCTGCAAACGAGCTGGCCCGCCAAGATGGGGTCGACCAGCTCGACGAAGCACGCGACCTCGCCCGGTCACGCACCGCCATCTACCAGCAAGGACTCCGCCGCTACCACAGCCGACGAGTGAAAGCCCGCACCTTCCAGGAAGGCGACCTGGTGTTACGCCTCATCCAGGACAAGAAGGGCATGCACAAGCTCTCCCCTCCGTGGGAAGGCCCATTCGCTATCGGGCGCGTACTTGGCAACGACGCCTACTACCTCATCGACGTCCGCGGGGACGGCGAACTCGACGTCAAGCGACCATGGAATGTAAACCTCCTCCGGAAGTTCTACTCCTAGAACCCCACACATGTACTCTCCAGTCGCTATGAAATAAACGAAACGGTTACCGCAAATTGCGCCCACTCTCCATGACTTGTGCCACTCGCACTCGTAATAACAGCGGTATGCTAAAATGCAGAAGTCAACCTTTGGTACAGCGATCGGCACGGCTAAGTAGTGCGGTGCAAGAGCACTGAATCACTTCAGGTCTCGCATCGTCCACGAAAAACGCCAACCCGGAGCACCATTGGAGTCGCCTAGCTCGACTGGTTCTACGAGCCAAGACAACTGCCCTCGCTTCTCACAGCGACCTTGGTCCTCCGCATCCTCGGCATAGCGACTCGAACGGCTAAGTACCACGCTCGGGGACTGAATACCAGTTCGTCAAGAGCGGTCAGGGAAAACGCCAAGTAAGAGAGCATGCCCAGGACTCACCAAGCGACTGACCTTACGGGCCAGGCAGGAGTGACGCGCTCACACCAACGCGCTAAGTCCTCAACCACCCTCGAGTTGCGCCTAGAACTACCAAGTACCACGCTCGGGGACTCGGCCACCCGACCTCGTTCGCGTACGGGAAAACGGTAAAGTACAGAGCACTCCAGGGAGTCGCCTTGCGACTGGCTCTCCGAGCTCGGGCGAGTCGACCAAAGCAACAACACACATGATAACAACACACATCATATACGAGGTAAACCCCACAAAAGGGCGGACGCGCTCGGGGACTCGTCCAAAATCAACCCAAAGCACACAAGAAATACCAAATAGACACGACATCCAATTCAATTGCATATTGCATTGTCTTATGTTACAAAATATGCCCGCATGGCAGAACTGCTGTTAACGCTTCAAGACAAACTACCCTATTCTGCAGGCTTTGATGATGACTCGCCAGCATCCCGGCGATTACGGATGAACGCGGTGTACGGGTTTGATGGATACGTCGTCAGTTCACCCGCCATCGCCGCGCGAAAAGGCTGCTCGACCTTGAAGTCACGATGCGGCGGCTCGGGGTCGTTTGGCGCGACGACCGTTTCCTGGTAGGGAAGGAGGTCGCCCATCGCCCAGACACGCTCCGAGTACGTGGCGGCACGCTCTTGCAACTTGAGAACCTCGGACAGATCCACCGCGCCGGTCGACGACGGATACCCACTCGTCACATCGTCGACGTCGAAATCTTCGGGGAAGTGGGCGAGTCCAAGGCTCAGTGCTGTCGACGCTCCACGCCGAAACGCCGACCGCGTCATGAACTCAATGACCGCGGGCGCCTTCTCCAAATATTTCCACACCTCAACGAGGTCGCTGGGAATCACCTCCGTGGGCGATATTTCTTGGAGGTAGGCGCGGATGCACGTCGCCGACAGCGTCGCCGAGTCGACGAGCATGCTTACGCACCGCCGTGCGTCGAGCGAACTCGCTTCTTCTTCGTCATCAATGATGCGACCTGCGAGCAGAAGGCAACGATGAGTACAACGGACACCACAAAAATCACAACTAATAGAAAGGGAAGATGCACTCACCAAGCAACGGGCGGGCAAGTCCCGTGATGAAGCACTGAAGCGACGTGTGGTCGTCCTGAAGCCCTGCAATAAGGACCTCCGACACCTTGCGATCCTCCTCTGCAGCCGCAACGGCGGCCCTCGCTCGCCCGTCCGCCGAGCTCGCTTCTTCTCTCGCCTCCTGCAGTTCGCGCTCAAGGTCGGCGATCCGCTGTTCAGCGGCACCCAGAGCAGATCGCGCCGCCACCAACTCTCCAGCGGAGACAAGCCCCTGGCGAGCTTCCTCTGCCTTCGCAGCAACAGCCTGAAGCCCTTTGTTCACCTCCTGGACGATGACCAGCTCCTTCTCAGCGCGCTGTTTCGCGGCTAATCGGTCCGCCGACTCAAGCTGCAGACCCTGCACATCATCGAACAAGTTAGTCAAAACGAACTTCCTAAGTGCCCACCCGCTGAAATTCAGCAAGTGCGCACTCGGGGACTGGCGATCAAGAATTTCCTAAGTCCCCACCCGCTGAAATTCAGCGAGCACGCACTCGGGGACTGGCGATCAAGAAATTCCTAAGTGCCCACCCGCTAAAATTTAGCGCGTGCGCACTCGGGGACTGTACACGAAAATAAAAGACGAGAAATTATAAGAATCAAGCCGCTGCAAAGCACCGACCTGATCCTCGGGGACTGGATGTACCTGGATGGCTGCGCCAAGCATACCATGGAGTTGTAGCGCGTCCACGGACGCGAGTAACGCTGGCGTGTGCCCACGACGCTGGTCGACTTCAGCATCGGTGGTCCCCGGAGCAAGGCTCGAGGGCGCAGCCCCGCTCGCCTCGGCCGCCTTGGTCACGAAGCGGGGGAAGGTAGCGATAGAGGCACCCGCTCCAAAGGAAGTCGCCTCCGCCGTTCCAGGCAATGCAGCGCCCACCTTCGTAGACGCGGCTGCCTCCACCACGGGCCCGGCCGGCGCGGCCGCCGTATCGTCAAAGATAGTGACGATGTCGTCGCCCTTGGCCTTCTTACTGCCATCCGCTGAGGCGACGACCTCGTCCGCTTTCCTCTTGCGGGAAGGATCTTCCTCGCTAGCGGCGGAGGGTACCTTGGCCACGGTCGGATGGCCCATCCTTTTCACTCCGGTCCTGCGCATTAATCGAATCAACAAAGACAATTGAAATAGTTATGGAAACTAAGGAAGGGCGAGCGCACTCACTTGGCGACTGGGATGAAACGTAGCCCTGTACGAAGGCCAGCCGGCTTTTCCAGTTCAGGGCCCAGTCGGCGACTGAGCCCCAGATCCAGGACGTCGCGTGCCCAAGACACGGACGGCTTCTTCGTCGTTGAGGCCGCGGCTGGCGCCTCTGGGACACCCTCGGCGGGAACTTCCTCGCGAGTTGGAGCCGCTACAGCCGGAGCTTCCTTGCGAGGCGAAGTCGCTGCAGCCGGAGCCTCCCCCAGCCCAGAGACTGGGGCGAATGGCGGGGGAATCGAGGCCAGCGGCACTTCCATGGTCGCCGTGTCCAGCGCGGCTGTCGCTGGGGGCACGCCGTCACCAGCTGGGCTGGGAGCATCGGAGCTGCTCGCCGAGTGCGGCGGTGAAGCCGTCCTCGACGGTTTCGTTTTCCTCTTCGGGAGGGCCCTCGCCTCCCTTTCCTTCTTCTTCTTCTTCTTCGACGGAGTGGCTTGACGGCGCGAGGTGGTCTCTGGGAGCTCGTCGTCGTCGTCATGACGCTCGAGGCTTCTGCTCGCCTCGATCTCGCGCTGACGTTGCCCGCGGGTCTTTCGGACCAGCGGGGCGACTTCCTCTTCGGACTCCTCCTCGTCGTCCTCGTTGCCCCTCGCGGGTGGCGATTCGCCTATGTCCTGGGCGGATGGCCCCGGGCTCTCGTCATCCGAAGGTGGGAGCCACCCTTCCACCACTTGGAATAGCTGCGATGAATACAAAACAGAATCAGAATTACCGCGACTGCATACACTGCGACTTCGAACAAGGTAAAGGAATTACCGTTGGAGCCGGACGCTTCGCGGTGTAGGGGGCGACCCCAGCCTGCGCATCCAGGTACACCGCCTGGGTGATCTTCTTCAACGCTGGGATATAATCCTCTAGCTTCCACTCGTCGAGGCAGGCCTTCGTTGAGTCTCCCCGGCCCGTGTACTGGTACATATAGTGGTCGCGTTGGGCGAGTGGAACGAGCCGTCGCCCAAGCCAGCAATTGTACAAGTTTATCGTCTGAAGGCCTTTCTTTTTCAGACCACGGATGGTCTGGAGCATCTCGTCAACGACCATCCGCTGGTCGTCGGGGAGCTTGCCGACTTGGAGATGGCGCGGCTCAGAACGATTGGCCGAGTACCGCGGGATCGCCACCTCGTCCTCCGGGGTCGCCTCGGCCACGTAGAACCACGACTTCTTCCAGTCGCTCGCTGCCTTGGCGGGTAGCATCAGATCAAAAAAGGAAGCCTTGGACTTGAGCTGGAACGTCAAGACGCCCACGGCTAGCTTTGGACCGCCTGCCTCCTCGCGGCTGATCCGTCCGTGGAACAGATCTTGCCACAGGGGAAAGTAGGGCCGGCAGCCCAAGTAGCACTCGCAGAACGCCACGAAGATGGCGAGCTGCTCGATGCTGTGGGGACCCAGATCTGAAGGCTGGATCCCGTAGTAGGCGCAAAAGCGCCGGAAGAACAAAGACGTCGGAAACCCTAGCCCTCGCTCGAGATGACTGGTGAAACAGACGAATTCCCTCTCTCGCGGGTTTGGGGTCGTTTCTCCGGCTGCGGGGATATGCCAACAGCCGGCTCGCAGGATCCCGGCTTCCTCGAAAGAGGCCAGCTGCGCCCTCGTACACTTGGACCTGCCCCATGGTTCGGTGGAAAGGGCCATGGCTGAGAGGTTGGTTGGAGATCGGGGGATTTCGAGTCGATTGGATCGCGGAGCAGAGAAAGGAAAATGTGCGCACTCGGAAGAAGTGGTGGGCAGTTGGCTCTACGATTGCCTGCCATTCCTCTTATATAGCGGGAGTTGCCCGCCAAATCAGGGGGCCGTTACCGCGCGATGATTACGCCAAAAGTTACCGTTGGATTACCCCCAACGGCTAGTTTGACTATGCCTGACGGTCCAACTTCAGCCACTCGGCTCGCCGGGTCAATCACCATGACCGCGTCCCGCCGACTCGACTCGCCCAAGCCGCGACTTGGTTCACCGGATTTTCTCCTTTATACAGGAGCCCGCCGATGATTCGACTGGATGCCTACTTTGAAGCCGCATACTCCGACTGCCAGCAGCCACTTACGCCCAATCGACGACGGCCTCGGGGACTACTGATGGGGATATGCCTACTGGGGTATACCCAGCAGGGCGTTTCCGACTGGCCCGTGAGCTGGCGAGTGGGCCTGTAGAACGGCGAGTGGATTGAAGCCCAGCAAGGTACCGAGCGACTGGAAGCTGGAGGCCCAGACGAGTAGATAGGCCCAGTCGGGCTAGGTTAAACGACTACTGAATCTGTAACCGAATCGGTTGAGATATGTAAACCCTAGGGGAGGTGAGCCTATATAAACCTCCCTATAGGGCGAGTAGAGACACGTTCCCTCATACACCCAAGCGACTCGCCGCCTAGCCGCCGAGTTCGCCCATTGTAACACCTCCATAATACAATCTAGCAGGAGTAGGTCTTTACCCTCCGGGGGGCCGAACCTGGGTAAAACCCTGTGTCTTTGCCCTCATCTCGCACCGCAGATGGCTGGCCGCCCTTGCCCCTCGTTCTACTACTCGCTGCCGATTGCAGCATCTGCCGTGACTATTCCCACGACATTAACCATTTTGGTTTCAACTCTACTTCTCCTCTACTTCAACTTGATGGAAAAAAACCTACCCATGACTAAAGACTACACCATGTGCAAAGGACTTCTTCAACTTCTTCAACTCTAATGACTTCAACACCTTCAACTCTAATGACTTCAACATCTTCAGCATGTTCACCAAGGACTTCCAACTTGGAAACTACTAAGGACCACAAGTGAAACAAGGAAGTCTTGCTCAAGATTTAGAGACTGAGGGAATGGAAAATAAGAAGGAACCATCAACAAAACTTTGAAGTATTTGCAACCAAGGACCTTTCTCAAGGAAACCATGATCTCATGCAAGGAGAATCATGCATGATGGAGTGATCACAAGTGAACCCTATAGATGGACCACCATATTTTAGTTAAAGACAAAACCACCAACTCATGCGAGTAACAAAAATATTTTGTTGACTAAGTATGTGCTTGAACCATGTTTGAGTGAAATGTTTGGTTTGTGATTGCATGAACATTGTTTATGTGAATTGTGATGTGTGTGATTAGAATTAAGCCCTTAGAAATATCTTGCCTATTCTAACCTCCCTTCAACCCAAACAGATGACTACTCCAAAAGACTCCAAGGTTGATGACATCAACACCAACCAAGCTGACAGCATGAAAGAGCTCATAGCAACCCAACACCAGTTGAACCAACTGACAGCTCAGTTCATAACCAACAATAGTGATAAAGACCCAGCACTACAAAGGTTTTTGGAAGAACAATCCCAACTGATGCTCAAGGTGACTAATCAAATGATCAGCATGGAAGAAAACTATCCCAAAGGAGTGTATGATAACAAGGATGACAAGAATGGTATTCTAGATGGAGCCCCAGCTTGCATTATTTGTGGAGACAAGGATCATACTTCCAAGGAGCATGAAGGACAATGCCCCAATTGTGAAGAAGAACATCCTATTGGACAATGCCCTACCTCTCAAGCCACTTGCTACCTATGTGAAGGAAGTGATCATACTCCTAACCAATGTCCTATCTACTCCATGGTGGAACAAAGGAAACAAGAAGGATCCAAGTCTACCAAAGGAAAAGGACCACTTATACCACCAAACAAGACAACCCAATTCAAAGGATCAAAGAAACTTAAGAAACAAAAGCAAGACATGAGCCTTGCGCAATGTCGTAAATGTAAGGAAATGGGACACTACTCCAGTGGATGCCCAGAGAACAAGAAGAATAAAGAGATTGACCAAGTGTGGTGCAACAACTGCAAAGAGTTACGCCACTATGTAGCAACTTGTCCACAAGAGCCACGTAAAGAACTCAAGGACATTCATTGTTTCAACTGCAAGAACCCAGGACACTATGCAAGCAACTGTCCAGAAAAGATGAAGAACAAGTTGAACAAGCCTATGGAGAAACTCAACCTTGGCCCATGAGTCAAGTATGGAAACCAAGGACTCAATGCAACTGTTTGCTTAGAGAAATTTTCCCAGGATCCCAAGAAGGACAATATGTAATTTTGTTTGAAAAATTTTAAGGGTGGTAGTACCCTAGTTGTTTTGAACTTGCTTGTAAACCTAACCTTCCCAAATCTCGGGACGATATTTATTTTAAGGGTGGTAGCCTGTCACATCCCAAGATTTTCCAAATCTTGCAATGTGAAAATAAATGAATAAAATAAAACTTTGTTTGATTTTCAGAGCCAGAAGAAACTTTTTGAATTCAATTGGAACTTCAAACCCATTTGAATTAAATAAAACCTAAAGGGATTTAAAAAGATAAACATTTAATAAAGGAAAATAAAATGTTTTGGAATTACTATTTTGGATCTTTTAATAAAAGGATTTGGTTTTCAAAAGAAAAAGGTGGATTTATAAATAAAGATTATTTTATAAAGCCAAATTAAAACTTGGCCAAGCTTTTGAAATAAAATGTTTTGTTTGATAAAAATAATAAAGGATTGTTTAAATAAAAGGTTTATTATCCAAATTTTATTAAAGCAAAGGCTTTTCCCATTTTAAATAAACACTAAAACTTATTTATTTGTTTTAAATAAGTTTTTCCAAATATTTTATATTCTCAAATAAAACCTACTGAAGTGTCTTGGTCTTATTTTAGATTTCAAAATAAATATTTTAATAAAACAAATCCTATTTGATTTAATAACTAAGGCCCATTTTATTTAATTGTTAATGGACCATAAAATAAAAATGTTATTTTGTTTTAAACAAGTTTCCAAATATTCTTTATTTCCAAATAAAACCTACTGATTTGGTTTTTTTAAATATTTGGATTTCAAATGGATATTTTATTAATTAAATCAAACCCTATTTTATTAAATAACTAATGATCCATTTTATTTAATTAATGAATGGATCCTAAAAAGAATAAAAAAATTATTTTATTTTGGGATTGGTTTATGTTGATAAATAGAACCAAAAACTCATTAATAGTATGATGAATTGTTTGAATGGTTTGAATGTTTGAATAGTTGATTGAAATTCAAAACAGAAATTTGAATTAAAAAAGAAAAGGCAAACAGGAAGAAAAAAATAGAAACTGGCCGACCCAACCCAGCAGCCCAACTGAGCCCAGTACCAGCCCAGTCTTTCTCCCCTCCACGAAATGTTTTTCACTTAAAGCCGCACCCACAGAGACACCGACTGGTGGACCCCGTTCCCTCTCCCTTTCTTTCACTGCCAAGCGGACCCCACCCCTCCAGCTCACCGTCTTCAACCCTGCGACCACTTCCTTCCCCCGTTTCTGCATTGATCTCGCGGGAGTAATTCTCGTCAATACAGCGAGTAATGTCTGTCATCAACCACGCACAGTAACTCGCCTGCGTTCCCTCTCTCTTTCCCCTCTCTCGCCCGACCCTCTCTGCCTCAGAGCTGTTCCAATTTGGAGCCACATCACCTCTGACTCCGGCGAGCTCCGCGGGAAATTCTGGCCACACCTCGCCGCCCCTCAATTTCCTCTGCACGCGAGCTTGTTCTACATCGCCTGGCGAACCTCCCAGCGTCAACCTCTTGGCCGCGGCCACACCAGACGCTCGGCTTCGTCAACTTCTGAGCACCACCGACGTCGCGACTACTCCGACGAAACCTCCCTGGTAAGCCAGACCGCCCCGACCCCTCTCGTTCATGCACACACCTTCTCCGTGTCTTTGCGCATCTGACCGTGCGTCTCGTTTGTCTCCGAGTGATCCCTAGCGCCGTCCTCGACAACGACTAAGCAAGGCCGAGGCGCAGCTCCACTCCGGCGAGCAATAAGGCCCACTCTAGCGCGCCCCTCGACGAGCTTCCACAACGTTGAGCATCAGCAGGCTTTGGCGATTCTGGTGAGCTACCCCTCTGCTTCCCTCTCCTCCTAAATCACCAGCGACCACACCGTCTGAGCGCGTCTCCGCCAACCACCGCCAGCGCCGCCACTTTGTGGTCAATTAGATCAGAGCCATTCGTTTTAGATCGGACGCGTAGGAACCAGCGACTTAAACGAAAGGGTATGCATTGATCAGAGCCTCACAGATCCCTTTTAATCCAACGGTCTGCAGCGTGATCCACACTGAACCGGTATCATCCAACCAGAACACGCCACGTGTCCAGGTTTTGTTTTAAAAACAGATTTGAATCTGTTATAGATTCAATTTTCAAACCTTTGTAACTTTTGATCCACACGTCCAAAAATTGCAAATTTGGTATCATTGGAATCAGTGGAACAAGCCCTAGCCAACCCTACCTTTTGTTTAGTAAAATGCTTCTGGGAAAATGGTTGTTTTTACAGAAACTTTTGTATGCTTGTTAAGGATGTGAAAATTGTTTAAAAATGATTTTGGGGATAAAATCTTTGGAAAATGGTATGATTTGAACCTACTGACCATAGGAAACACTTTGTGGTTTCAAAAATGTATTTGGTGAAAGAAAAGAATGATTCTTTGATTTAAAACCATTTCTAGTCAAATAGAAATGTGGTTTATTTATTAAAAATGGTTTTGGAAGAAAACCTTTGGAAAATGTTTAGTTTTAAACTCTCTGACCCCAAACACCAAGTTTTATGGTTTGAAAACTTATTTGGTGAACCCTATAGATTAATGCCTTAGTAAAAATATTTCTACACCACATAAAATGATACTTTGTTTTGAAAATGGTTTTTGAAGTGAAACCTTTTGCAAATGACTTTGACACTTTACAAAATGACCATTAGGTGTACCCAAATGTTCATGACCCATTAGGAACCACTTTTCAAAACAAAACAAAGCTTGGCATGCTTGCATGCATTACTTTGACTTTGTGATTTTATGTGTTGTTTTGCTTGATTGGTAGATTGAGTTTGTGCCTTGTTTGATTGAATTGTAGTGACTTGAAGAGTGTGATTGTTGCAAGGACAAGGAGTGAACTTATACCCTCTACCAAAAAGGCAAGTGATGCTTCATACTTTTTGTCCCATTACTTTCACTATGCATTAGTGATTTTGCTAAGTAAAACTTGCATGGATTTTGCTAAGTATAAACCTTGCTATAGGAAAACCTAGTAGATGAATCCTTAGTAGGATTTTCCTAAGTTAAGATTCCTATTACTATCAAGCTTAGCCTAGCTAATAGAAAACATGGGTGGAATATATATTCACACTATGGAAAAATATTCTAAGTCTGAGGACTTATGTTTTGTTTAATAAAACAACTAAGTTAATGAATCACCTGGGTGGAATGGTAATTGCTTGGTGGTTTTTGGTTGAGTGGTTACACAAGGCCAGGGGACTGGTGAACCTTGTGTATCTCACTTGTGGATGGCCACCCAGGAACAAATAGATTTGAGATGTCAAATGTTGAGAAGCTTCAAGTGCAACCACTTGGCAATATGGGATCTGCCATGATCATATAGGTTGCAAGAACTTAGCCATATGGACAGTTGGTGGTAGTGTTTGATAGGTTGGAGCGCATCCATTTTGGTCTAAGGGAAAGCTTCTGAAAGATCTTATCTTGGGAAACCAAGTCTTGTGGGGAAAGTGCACCACCTCTGCAGAGTGTAAAATCTAAGTACTTAGCCATGTCCCTGGTAAAGGACAATTTGAGCATCAAGACATGGAAGCAATCAAGAATCTCATCATTCAAATTTCTAAGTTAAAACTTGTGGTTTGAACAAGGGTTGTTTGAAATCTTCAATCTTTGATTGAGAGAAGCCTTGGAAAAGATTTTGTCAAAACAAAAACTTAGTATTTTCAAAATGTTAAGGAGAAATCTATTTTGAGCAATGCAAGCCTCAACTCCACTTAGCCAAATGCATATAGAAGATAGACTCCACTATAATACCATAGTATCACTTGCCAATACAATTCAAATGTATTGACCCTTGTGGCTGTAACTTGTAATGTTGCAGGTTTGATTGATTTTAGTGAAGATTGATTGATTAGGATTACAAAGTCTACAACCAACATCTGCCTGTGGCACTTTGAAGATGAAGGACCCCATGTCTATAGTTATTCCGCTGCAATGTAATGTAATAGCCAAATAAGCTATGAAAGATGTAATAAAATTATGTTATTCCTGGTTATAAAGTTATACTATGACCTTTGTTTCTTGATATTACATCTTAACTGTGGATGCTAGCTATTGATCCAGGGACTAGCATTGTAAACACAGGGGGCTCTATCTTATTAAAGATTGCAACCTCTATAGATGTATCAATGGTAAAGATTGGACCGGGGTCCATAGTTCACTAGAGGTGTTCTCCTTAGATAAACAAACATGGCATGCTGGGTAAACAAATTACAGCAGGGCAATTGACAGGACTGAGCAAGACATAACAATGCAATACTAGACATCATGATCCTATGAGATTCGATTGGGCAATAAATCAAGATACATAGACCTCCATCCAACTGCACCTATGACTAGAAGTCCACCTTTGGGTTATCATCTGAACCCCCTCTAGTATTAAGTTGCAAGCAACAGACAACTGCTTTTAGCAAAGTGTGTAAGGTAAACAATCCACTTGTTCCATGAACAAGAGACCGTTGTTTTCTCCCTAGTGGCAACAGCACATCTACAACCTTAGAGATTTATGTCACTTCCCTTAGATTAAATAGAGGCATGAACCCACTATCGAGCATAAATACCCCCTCTTGGAGTCACTAGCAACTACTTGGCCAAGATAGCTACTAACAACGGAGAGCATGCAAGATCACAAACAACACAGACATGATAGAATCAATAAGAAAAAACCATTAATCAATCTGACATAGTAATCTCAATATCCATCGGATCCCCGCAAACACAACATTCATGATTACAAATAGATGAGATATTGATCATGAATGGAGCTCACAAGATCTAGACAAGAAAGCACAAAGGAGGAGATACAACCATCTAGATACTACATGGACCCGTAGTCCAAGGTGGAACTACTCACGCTTCATACAGGAGGCTGGCATGATGAAGAAGAAGGCCTCTGAGATGATCTCCCCTCTGGCAGGGTGCCGTGAAGAGCTTCAGATCCCCCTCGATCTAGGGACGATGGTGGCGGCGGCTATAGATAGTTTCGTGGAATATTGATTGGGTACTTAGGGTTTTGGCATCGGGGGATTCTTATAGGCGAAGAGGCGAGGCAGGGGGTCGCCAGGGCGGCTGCACCCCTAGGCGCGACCCCACCTTGGCCGCGCGGCCAGGGGGTGTGGCCTCCTGGTGGCCCTTCTCCGTCTCGTATTCAGGCATCGTGTTCCCCATAGTAAAATATTGACTTTGGCTTTTGTCCCATCCAATTCCGAGAATATTGATTTTCTGCCTTTCTGGAACCAAAAACAGAAGAAAACAGGCAACTGACACTGTGGCATCTTGTTAATAGGTTAGTACCATAAAACATATAAAAACACCTCAAAGTGTAGACAAAGCAAAGCAAAGTAGATACTAAACAAGCATGGAACATCAAAAATTATAGATACGTTTGCGACGTATCAAGCATCCCTAAGCTTAACTCTTGCTCGTCCTCGAGTAGGTAAGTGATAAAAGAATAATTTTTGAGGTGACATGCACCATCAAAATCAAGATCAAACCATTTGCAAGCATTGAAATTTGGGATCAAAGAACTCTAAACATGAGCATGAAAGATGAAGTTCTAACTATGCATGCAACATGAAAGGCTACAAACAAAGATCATGAATGACATGCATTGAAAAATGTTTGTTTATTTCACATACAAAAAACATGACATAGTGGCAATCAGCTTGTCCCTCATGGATTAGAAAATAGATGCATAGGACACCTTCAAAGCTCATAAGAGTGACTAGATACAAATAGCATAATAACAAGTAATATCAACAATATGCATCAGTCAATAAGTTTTGGGACAATGCACATAGAACTAAGAATGGCAACTATGCTCTCTTAACTGGTGCCTAAAGATAGAAGGTGGACACTCAATATAATAGTGGAAGAAAGGCCCTTCATAAAGGGAAGCAGGGATTTCAAGTTTCAAAAAAGCTTCCAAAAATTATGGTACATGTTAGATTTTAGCCCTCATTGCCCCTATCATAGGCATCTTGAAGGTATTAAGGTTAAAGTGAACAAACTATGGAGTATATGCTTGACAAAGTATAAGTTGGCAATCTCATGTCCCTTGAATACAAGGGCCGCTCATCATGCTACTCAAGTTTAGTTACTTTCAAGTTCTTGTCATAGTAAGTACATGTGTATCATAGAGAACCGCCAACGGGGTACCCCTTGCACATGATACAGGATCTATCCCATAATCAAAATGACAAGGCAAGCAGACAATCAATATCTCAACATTCTTCTTATTTACCATGGGAATATGGTGCTTTTTTTCTCTCTTTCCTCTTTTCTCATTTTTTCTTTTCCTCAATCTGTTTTTCTCTATCTCTTTTTTTATAAGAAGAATGCTTCATAGATGTCACTATGTTGATGCTGCAAGTTTCCACCATGATTAGGCATGGTTTAGTCTAGCGGCCCAGGCGTTTATCTAACACACATACATAACTCCATGGACTTACAAGCTCCCCTTTCATTTCACATCAACGACATCCATAGACAAAAGAGCATGATATCAACTGTGTACAAAGTACAAGTGCAATGTTGAAAGCGCTCCCCATGACAGCATGGTTCTGCAAATTCCAACTAATAAGTGCAAGCATATACAACATAGATGACAAAATGGTTCAAGTTTATTAGGGGCAAGAAAAATAAAGTGTGCCATCAAGTTCGTGAGAGCTTTAATCCCTAATTTTCACATAACAAGTTTAATTTGGAAGGTAGATAAAAAAAGAATATACTTGGAATGGTGTAACACACCATGCATAGAAATTTATAGTGGACTCTTTGGAATAACTTGGTTTCTTAGGAGTTGGATGCATGAGAAGATCTTACTCAATACAAGTGGAGGCTAGCAAAAGACTGGGAGCGACCAACTAAGAGAGCAATAATGGCCATAATCATGCAGAGTGACAAAACATTACTAATCAAAGCATAAAGTGGTACTACAAGTCAAGCACTAAATGATCATAGAGGATATGGTGACTGGTTCATAGTAATAACATGGTGTGAGGATGTGCCAAGTCAACCCAAACAAAGCATCAAAGGAGAATACCACAATACTATGCTTTTGTATGCTAAAACAACGCATGATTCCTTCAAGGCACATTAAGCAATCTCAATTGTTTGGAACAAGTAATGCTACATCAATAATCACTAAGCATAAGGTCAAAGCAACATCCAACATGACATGATAAAGTCTAAGACACTGTCAAAACAAGCTCCTTTTTGTACCCCTAAGCATGAAAGTTTCTACTCTTTTCCAACACCAATTGACTTATTTGAAACAACTCACAAAGATAATAATCAACAAAGATCAGTGAGCTTGTCTCACAAATCCACAAATAAGAACTAAAAAGTTCTAATCAAAAAATCACAAGAAAACTAAGGCTAAACACAGTGTTAGCAAAAGAGAACACTCACAAGACAATAAGAATGAAAACTAGAGTGTTCTAGGCATTGAAAACAGAGTGTGTCTCTCTCCAAAATAAGTGTGATGGGATCCAAACAACTTATTGCATTAAACCAAGCAAATGAAAACCAAAAACGAAAACTAATAAGCTCCAAGAACAACACAACAGTGCATGAAACAATAAAAACGAAGTGTCTAGAAACACCTGCGATTTTATTGATGAAGAAGGGGATTCCCAAGGCATCCCCAAGCTTTGACGCTTGTACCTCTTGAATATTTATTGGGGTGACACGGGGTGGCATCCCCAAGCTTGAGATTTTGTCCATTCTTCATCTCATTACATCATTCTTTCCTTACACCAAAAAATTTTCCTTCATACAAAACTTCACACAATCTTCATTAGCAACATTAGTGTATTCAAAAGATAATAGACCCCTGGGTTTTAGTTTTAGAACAAAAAAACTTTCAATAAATACACAAGATACAATATCAATTCCTTCAAAAAGCTCAATTTACCAAAAAGAACCCAAAAAGGAATCAATAAGAAGCAAATGCAAATAATGGCAGAAATCTGTCAAAACAGACCACCTAGTAGAAACCGATTTTTTCGAAGACCTTATGTTGCTCACATCAAAAAGTGTTTAACTAACTAAAGTTATCTAACATACTGTAGTATTTATTCAGAAAATATCAGCTCAATACGACTTACAGAGATTGTTCAAGAATTTTTACAGGGAAGCACAAAAATCTGTTTCAGGACAGCAACTTCCCCAAATCTTACTTCCCTCTCATTAGAGGTTATTCTTGGCAAAAAAATCAAATAAAAAGGATAAGGAGAGGTTATTACATAAGTAATAACTTCCAAGACTCAAGAAAAATATTGGGTTATCTCCCAAGAAGTACTTTTCTTTACCGCCTTTAAGTTAGGCTTGATAGTTTGAGAAGATGCTCACATAAGAAATATCAATTGAAGTAAAAGAGAGCATCAAGAAGCAAAGTCAAAACACATCTAAGTCTAACCCACTTTCTATGCATAGGAATCTTGTAAAGGAACAAGTCATGAAACCACAAAGCAATAAGCATAGGAAAGTAAAACAAGTGCAACTTCAAGATTTTCAACATAAAGAGGGGAAACTTAATATTGTTGAGATACATAAGACCATGTTTCCCTCTCTCATAATAACTTTCAGTAGCATCATGAATAAAATTAACAATATAACTATCACATAAAACATGCTTTTCATGATCTACAAACACATAATTTTTATCAAGCTCAAAAATAATGGGATCAAAACCTTCAAACCCACTTTTAACAATTTTATAACTAGGTGACTGATCATTCAATATAGGACCATCATCTAGAGATTTATCATAAACATTTTCTAAGAAAAACTCTTTAGTACCATGCATTTTGAAGTTAGGCACAAGTTTAGGATTATCATAGATAACAGGAGCTTAACTATTATCACTGGTTTTACCCATAGCAGATATTTCAAAAGAATCCATAGGAACATAACATTCATCCTCCATTGGTAAGCATGGGGGACAATCAAATAATGTAAGAGGTAAAGAGTTACTCTCATCAGAAGATAGGCATGGATAGATCCATTCTTCCTCCTCTTGACCATCACTCTCCTCCTCTTTTTCATCTAATGAGCTTTCAGGTTCAGCAATTTCTTCTTCGATAGACTCCTATAAGGCATTAATCTCTTCCATTTGTGGAAAACATCTATTAAAATATTCAAGAATATAGCCATTTTATTCCTTGTAATTATCAAACAAAAATTTAAGTATCTCATAAACCTCATATTCATAAGGTGCATCATCAGTATTTTCAAGCAAACTGGCAAGTTCAAATGCACCCTTGAAAGCAATGAATTCTTCAATTTGTTCCACATCATAAAAGTCATAATTTCCTTTAACATAATAAGATATGGTAACATCATCATTATACTCACATTGAAAAGGTAGGTGTTTATACCTCCTACAGCAACAAGATTTATCAAAGAAATAAGTAACATTATAAGTAGAGCACACCTCTCTAGCAATAGTATTCAATTTATCAATTTGTTCCCATAAGTGTTTCCCTTTTTGTGACAAACGGTATTCCTTATAAAAATACTTTTCTTCTTCCGTGAACCCACCTTGCCAATAAGAACTAGTTTCAAAGAAACCATCCTTGATAGAAATCATGACAAAGCAAGGTAATGACAGACCAGCAACTACATTAGGAACTATTTTTTTTGTGTTTTTGATAAGGGAAAGCAAACCAAACTAGACTAATTTTTTTGAGTTTTTTATAAAAAGAGGCAAACAAAACCAAGCAAAAGAAACTAAGCAAAACAAAAACAAAGTAAAGAGAAAGTTTGAGATGGATTCCCCCTGTGAATACGTCCTTAGCCTCCTCGGCAACGACGCCAGAAAACTTGTGATAGCGCTTTATCAACGTGGGAGCGCTTCATCGAGAAACCCCAAGAGCAAGGTGTGATGCAACACAGCAGCAAGTCTTCCCTCAGTAATAAACCAAGGTTATCGAACCAGTAGGAGGAAGGAAACGTCTCAAAGGTGTTGCAAGCAACTTGGAGACATGCACAACACAAACTCAAGACTTTGCCCCCAACAAAAAGTGAGGTTGTCAATATCACCGGTTGCTATAACAAAGGATTAACTGTATGGTGTGGAAGGTAACTGTGGTTTGCAGAAAGTAAACAATAATAGTGGAAGATGTATATATGGTAAAGATTGGACTGGGGTCCATAGTTCACTAGAGGTGTTTTCCTTAGATAAACAAACATGGCATGCTGGGTGAACAAATTCCAGCAGGCCAATTAATAGGACTGAGCAAGGCATACAATGCAATACTAGACATCCTGATCCTATGAGATTCGATTGGGCAATACAACAAGATACATAGACCACCATCCAACTGCATCTATGACTAGAAGTCCACCTTTGGGTTATCATCCGAACCCCTTCCATTATTAAGTTGCAAGCAATAGACAAATGCTTTAAGCAAAGTGTGTAAGGTAAATAATCCACTTGTTCCATGAACAAGAGACTGTTGTTTTCTCCCTAGTGGCAACAATACATCTACAACCTTAGAGATTTCTATCACTTCCCTTAGATTAAATAGAGGCATGAACCCACTATCGAGCATAAATACCCCCTCTTGGAGTCACTAGCAAGTACTTGGCCAAGATAGGTACTAACAACAGAGAGCATGCAAGATCACAAACAACACAGACATGATAGAATCAATAAGACAAAAGCATTAATCAATATGACATAGTAATCTCAATATCCATCGGATCCCTGCAAACACAACATGGATGATTACAAATAGATGAGATCTTAATCATGAACGGAGCTCACAAGATCTAGAAATGAAAGCACAAAGGATGAGATACAACCATCTAGATACTGCATGGACCCGTAGTCCAAGGTGGAACTACTCACGCTTCATACCGGAGGCTGGCATGATGAAGAAGAAGGCCTCCGGGATGATCTCCCGTCCGGCAGGGTGCCAGGAAGAGCTTCAGATCCCCTCGATCTAGGGACGATGGTGGCGGTGGCTATAGATGGTTTCATAGAATATTGATTGGGTAGTTAGGGTTTTGGCATCGAGGGCTTCTTATAGGAGAAGAGGAAAGGCAGGGGGGTCACTAGGGCGGCTGCACCCCCAAGGCACAGGCCCACCTTGGACGCGCGGCCAGGGGGTGTGGCCCCCTAGTGGCCCTCCTCCATCTCGTATTTAGGCTTCGTATTCCCCACCATAAAATATTTACTTTGGCTTTTGTCCCGTCCAATTCCGAGAATATTGATTTTTTGCCTTTCTCGAATCAAAAACAGAAGAAAACAGGCAACTGGCACTATGGCATCTTGTTAATAGGTTAGTACCAGAAAACATATAAAAACACCTCAAAGTGTAGATAAATAAAAGCAAAGTAGAGACTAAACAAGCATGGAACATCAAAAATTATAGATACATTTCTGACATATCACACCCGTGTAACTTTCGGTTCCGCTGTAATCAAGAGCAGACAAGCAGGAGTAGGGTTTTCCCTCCGGGGGCCTGAACCTGGGTAATTCCCGTGTCCCCGTGTTGCTTGTCTGTTAACCGTTCCGCGACTTCCAGCATCCCCATCTTCTCCAAAACCCAAGTCCATAACAATGGGCATTGTCAAACCTCGCCAACCCTTGTTCCACCTTTTCAAAGACAATTCTTAGACTTTCTTCCTAACCATCAATTTTCCCAATATTTAAGTCATTCAAATATGTCCCCTCAAACCTCCCCCATCCACCACCACAGCACTCATGCCCCATATCTGGTCGTATGGTACTGTAGCACTACAGTACCATCCTTCCCTCTTTTGTCTCGTTCTCACTTGGAGTGGAGATAAAGAGAGACACAATATCTTGAGAAATCTTGGGTAGTAATGGGCAGCAACACCACCACTCCTCCTGGCTCCTCTACCACGACACAGGACCCCACCACCCCTCTCTACACCTCCCTCTCTGGCCTATCCCGAGCCAGCACCCTCCCCATATTCACTCCATAGGCCATGTCCACCATGAGCCTCTCCATTGCCTTTAAAGGGCCAGAGGCCTTCCACCGTGCACCTGCTCCCTCATTTCACTTCCTGGCCACCACCACACCATCCCTTCAGCTATCATTCACCTCCTCTGCCCCCCCATGCCATGGAAAGGGAGAAGGCCCTCCTCTCGGTTTTATCAAAGAAGGCGTGCTTTCTCTTGTCCCCGACCTCCCCCAGCTACCTCTTTCTATTTGTAATGATCCCCTCTCTCTGACCTACACTCCCTAGCTTTTGTTTTGTCGTAGAGACGCCAGAGCAGCCTCCACATTTGCATGGCCGTGGTGAGCACCTTCCATCGGGGTGTCATCCCGGAGCACCCCCCGGCCGCACCCACCAACCTCTGTGACCGCGGAGGGCCTCTACCACACCTCTTGATGCCTTCCCTTCAACATGCAGGAATCCAGGACGAGCACCGGCGGCCCTCCAAGCATCCTCTGTCGTGGAGGCGCACACGTCCATGGATCTGGGCCAGAACCGCCAATGTCGCCCCTCTTTTGGTTTTCCTCTAACCACCGCGTTCCCTCCGCCACTCCTCCATCATCGTCGGCCCTTAGGTGAGCCTCCCCACATTCCCAGGAGCCGCCTAGGGTTTCCCCTGTCTGTTTTGCGAGAAGAGGTTGAAGACGGCCATGTGCCATCCGATCCTCCTTACGCCGACGGTCCGAATTGACCAATACCGGTTTAGCCACCGTCGCTCTCTAACGAGCGGGCCTCGCCTCTAGGCCATTCGAAACTGGTTCACACACGCGTCTCCCTCCTCCGTGGGCCGAAATCCCCTTGGTGTGGCCCATCGCCCTCTAGATCTGGCCCGTGTGCCCATCGTCCCCTTCTTCTTTTTTGTTTTTTCCAGAATTTCTAGATCTGATTTGTAGCGAGTGGTTTAAATCAAAACCAAAATGGAAAATGCTTTATACTGTCTAGATCTAAAATTTCACATGAACCTAGTTATTTTATCAAACATGCAGAGCAAGCCTTGTTCCAAAATAAGGTATAGTTATTTTCAAGTAATTCCTTTCAAAACTTGTATCAATTACACTAGATAAATTCTCTTGGGAATTTTAGAACCCCAAAAGGTTTGAACACTTTTTGTACTTCAAGGTATTAATTATGCCTTGCATGCACATTGTCCCCACCAAATTTGTTTCCTATTTTCCCCTAGTAAAAATAATAAAAATAGCCCATTTCTGCAATTAGGAATTTCTCTAGGTCAAATTGAAATAGTTAATGACCTAATTACAATTCACATAAATCATAAAACTTAACATTTGTCAAACCCTAGGAGCCCAGTGTTTATTGAGCCATCTTTGATTTATTATGAATTAAATTGTTCGGAGCATAGTTGATTCACCAATAAATTAACTACAATAGTTATGCATACCCAAAAATAGCAGTTACAATTTCTCTGGAAAAGTATTCCAAGTAACTAGCATGTGTCCTTGGAATCATATCAAAAGTTTTTGTAGATTAAATCTAGTGAAAAAGACAAATAACCTCCAGAACTGACTTTGGGATTTTCCTAAGGGCATTTTGGTAAATATTTTGAAATGATTCTAACTCTCAGTGAGTTAGTCCATCAAACCCTACTTAACCATACAAGGAAATAATTTTTGGACCTACAGAACAATTCTGGTGAATTACTCCTGAAACTAGAGTTTTAATCACTATAAAATACATAATAAATCAATGAAAATTGATAAAATAGTGAAACAACTTTTGTTGGTTTCATTTTGTCAATACCTATCTGATGATATCATTTTTGCTTATTTATTTGATATAGAACTTGACCTTGGTTTAAAAACCCTTAAGTATGTAGATTTGGCCTCCAAGTTCATTGACGAAAACCCACTTTTGTTTCTCAAGAAATTGTGTGATGCCGAGAAGAAGGGAGAATTGGATTATTATTATTATTATTATGGTTATCGGTATTCTGGTACTCTAAAGAAGTCAAGGGACATCTCACTGGTCACAGGAAAGCCACCTTCTTGCTCATAAGTCTTGTCCTACTTCTTTCTTATGTATGTTTTACCTAGTGATTATGAAAACTACATTGTTTTGTTTTACGATGATCTATATCTAGTAATGGCTTGTATCCTCCAAACCAGTACACTTTTGTACTACTAAGTACAACCCATTGAATAAACCTACTTGTTTGTAGTATGGTAGATGGTGTAAAACACCATACCCCTTTAGAGACCTTGTTTTCGCCAAAGAAAAACTATAGGAAGGGGATATCTTGGAAAAGTTTTACAAAAATCCTTTTTGGCCAAACCTTGGTGAGGTTTGACCTACCAAGAGAAGTTCGAGAGATTACAAAGGTTTGTTTTACAAAATGCTGAATAAATGATGGAGGAAAAAGGTTTATGAAAACACACCCGGTTCTTTGCAGTTTTTCTAGAACAATTAACTCGTGCAACCACATTACTATGGAATGGGACAGGGATTGACTAGAAGTTTGTTTACCCTGGTATACGCTACCTCGCAACAACTACAGGAGGATATCAGTCCCTGGAGGGTGGTTCTTCTTTGGAAAAATGCTCCATTATCGACCGGGAGAATAAACTAACGGTCTACAGGCCGCCACTGTAACATCCCTAAAATCATGTTTTCAAAGCTTTGCATATCATCCATGCATGCATATTAATTTAGAGTTCAATTTCAAACTCTTTTGAAAGAAACAAAAACTTTGGGTGCTATTATTTCATGTGAACAAGCTTTGATCCAATGTTACTCTCTAGTGAGAGAATAATTGTTTTAAAACCTTTATTGTGTGATCATAGGATTGTTTGGTGAGTTTCAAAGCTTGAACAAAATTTCCAAAAACAAAATATGGTTTTAAACCATTTATATATCTTTATCAAATCATGTGCTGAGGCACTATTTATTTTTGAATTTTCAAAAGGACCAAGCAAGTCTAATGAGACAGCAAGGTTTTATGCCCAAAAATATGAATTTTACACTTTACAAAAATCCAGAAAAATTTGGAATTCAAATGCTTTTGATTTCATTTGAAAAAGATTCCTGAAAATCAATTTAGAAAAAGAAAAGAGATTAGAAATCAGAACTGGGCCTGGCGCCAGCTTTTCGGCCAAACAGACGAAGCAGCCCACCCGGGTTTTCCTCTCTCTCTCTCTGTTTCTCACCGCGCTCGCGCACACCCCCTCACTGACCACTGGGCCCCGCAGCCACGTCAGCTCATCGTCCCCAAATCACGCCTGCGACCAGCGCCGCCATGGACGTTTCCTCCCGACGCAAATGCTCTTAAATCCCATTGATGTCGTGCGTGCTTCTCGCCCCTGCTTCGGATATTTAACCCCACCCCTCTGCGACTATTTCCCCTCACTCAGCGTCCCCACTACGCCACCAGGCTGCCCACAATCTCACTTGCACCGCCGCTGTACCGAGCCACTCCGGCGGGCGATTTCGGTAAGCTCCGTCCACCCCACTCTGTCTCTTTCATGTTAGCATGCTTCCCTTGATCACGCGACTCACGTCATGCTTTTGTTTTGTCTGCTCGTGACCTAGATCGACGGATTCGACAACCACCGCAAGTGCCCGACGCCTCTCTCATCTCCGGTGAGAAATCACGGTAATCTCCGAGCACCCCTTGTCTTCTCCTTGATACTATCATGCTCACCGTGACCTTGCGCACCCCCTGATATATCTAGTTCGTGCTAAGGCGGTTCAAATCTTCGGCAACGACGACGTCTGCAAGCACCCAACATCGCGCACAATTCCGACGAGCCCCAGCGACCTCCACGGTGCGCCCCTTCGCCAAAGAAGACCACCTCGAGCACCAGCATCATCACGCGAACTCGGTGAGCTATTCCACTGTCTTCCTCGCTTCCTGTATCACCGGAAACATCACCTCCCGAGCGCGCCGCCGCCAGCCACCGTCGCAGCGCCGCCCGTTTTAGGTCTGTTAGATCTGGACCATTAGATCTAGATCCAACGCATCTGATAGATGACTTAAGCGAAGGGGTACGAGTTAGATACGGCCGTGTAATTTCATTTAGATCATGCGGTCCACACTGGCCAATCCATGCGAAGCGGTACGGACGAATCAGAGAGCGCCGCGTGGCCTGAGTTTAAACATAAAACAGAAATTTGATCTATTAGTTAATCAAACTTGTAAAATTCATAACTTTTGATCCACACGTTCAAATTTTACAAATTTTATATCATTGGAATCACGAGACAAAACCCTATCTGTTTATGCAATGTGTTTAATGTTTTGCCTCTGTAAAAATGGTTGTTTTTGCAGAAACTTGTGTAGGCTTATTTTGGTTATATAAATAATTTGAAAAATGTTTTAAGGATTAAATAAAGGTTATTTTGAGTATCTTGGACTTGTTTATGTTTTGGTACTGTACACTTGTCTTGTTTGGTGTAGAAAAATCATCACATGGCATTTGCATGCATTCATATATTTTTGTTTGTATATATTTTGTTATGTGATTTTTGGTGCCTTATTTTATGTGTAGATTTTGGTGCTAATAGTGATTGTGGTTGTGAAGATTGTTGCAACTCCCCAAACTACCAAGGCAAGTGGTGCTTCATGATTTTATTCCTATATTTTTCAACTATGCACTAGAAATATTTTGTATAGGATTTGCATGAATATTTTGATAAGTATCTATATGCTATGCTTGGGAAATCCTAGTAGTTGTAGAATTGTTAGAAATTTCTCTAAGTTAAGATGCTTAACATTGCCATGCTTAGCCTAGCTAGTAGCAACCAAGGGTGGTTATATATTCATGCTATATGAAATATTTCTAAGTCTGTTGACTTGTGTTTTGCTTAATAAAACAACTAAGTGAATGAAACACCTGGGTGGAATGGAAAGAATGGTTTGTGTTGAGTGGTTACACAAGGCCCATTTCTATGGTTTACCTTGTGTATCTCACTTGTGGAAAGCCACCCTGGAACAAAGGTATTTGAGATGCCATATGTTAAGAAGCTTCTAGTGCAGCCACATGGCATTATGGGCTCTGCCTGGATCATATAGGTTGCAATAACTTAGCCATTTGGACAGTTGGTGGTAGTGGGATGATAGGTTGGAGAGGGTCCATTTGGTCTAAGGGAAGGCTTCTGAAAGATCATGTCTTGGTGAAAATCAAGTCTTGTGGGGAAAGTGACAACCTTTGCAGATGGAAGAATCTAAGTACTTAGCCATGTCCCTGGTATTGGACAACTTGAGCATCAAGACATAGAAGCTATGAAGAATCTCATCATCCCAATTTCTAAGTTAAAACTTGTGGTTGAACAATGGTGAAGGTTCACCAATTTCTATTGGTGATTCCTTGGGAAGGTTTTGTCAAAGAAAAACTTAGTGTTTTCAACTGATAGGTAAAACCTATTTTGAGCAAAGCAAGCCTAAGCTACACTTAGCCAAATTCATGTAGTATCTAGATGCTAATATTCTACTAAGGTATCACTTGCCAATACTATTCCAATGTATTGACCCACTATGGCTGTAACTTGTGATGTTGCAGGTTATTCTGATGATGATTAGGGGTTATGAGTCTACACTTAACATGCTTGCCTGTGGCACATGAAGATGAAGACTTATTTATCTTATTATATATTTGAACTCTTGTATTAGGCCTGTGGCCATGGAGTTTGTAAAAGACTATGTTTGTCTCTGGAATGATATGTAATAATGACCTTTGTTTCTGTGTACTTCATCTTAAACTGTGGATGCTAGCATTGATCCAGGTACTAGCATTGCAATCACAGGGATCCTTACCTTTATAAAGGGAGGGATCTTATAGCCACGCGTTACTATGAGCCTCTCATTGAAAGCGCACACTCGGTGTAGTAAAAAGGCGCTCTGGTTGGCTGTGGAACTATATAGGGCGTCCTGGTTTCGAGGGGAGTAACACTCATAGGGTAAGCAGGTATACTAGAGTGGGCTATCCAAAGGTCTTGTTTGATTATACGAGACCCGCATACTTTCGTATGACGAACCGGGGGTGATCCCGATGGATGTATCAAATCTTGTGGGTAAAGTGTACAACCTCTGTAGAGTGTAAATCTATTCGAATAGCCGAGTCCTCGGTCATGGACGGTTGGGAAGGTTGCTATAGAGCGGTGCTGGTTTTGATTACAAAAAGTATTTCGAAAAAGCAATGGCTTTGGAAATGTTTTGACCATGGGATGGCCGGAAAGGAAGGGAAGTAGTTTGGTCATGGGATGATCGAAAGGAAGATACAAATGGGTGATCCAATCCTAGTGTTTTCCAAAAAATTCCACAAAAAAAGGTTTCCAAAAATGTTCTATAAAAGTTTTCAACAAATATGTGTAGATTCTATATCTATAAGAGAAACTATTTGAGAAAAGAACCTCTCTTGGAGCCCTCCTACTACCACAGCCATATTGCATGTCCTTTATTATTGTTCTTTAAGGTGGTTTGCGAGTATATTCAAAGTACTCATCGGCATTGTCCCTGGATATTAACTTGGCCAAAATTTCAGGGGACGAGGGAAATGATGGACATGCTGACGTCTATGCGAGCTAGGCCATCTTCCCAGTCAGTTGCCTGTAGGTTAAGGCTTGACATGGGCGATGCGAATGAAGACTTACACTATTGATGATTGTAATCGCCATAATGGCAATGATGTAAGTTTTGTACTCGTTACTTTCTGGATGCTGTAATGATACTCGTCGGTTATGCAAACGGCTCACTAATCATGGGAGCGTGAATTGCAGGCATAACGGGGATTCTCGGACCGTAAATCCGGGGTCTCACAGACTTGTTATTAGAGCCATCCTGACTGTAGGAGACCTTAGATAGCATGGACGTTAAACAGGAAAACCATCGGAAAACACAGGCTTTTGAAACTATCTTCCCAAAATATTTTCCAAAGATTTCCTATCTTACCTTCTCTGACTTAAATCGTTTGAAAATGGCTTACACTATATCTCGTCTACCTTCAAATGTTTCGTTTAAAAACAAGCCTAACATGGAAACCGCGAAGATGGAGATCTCGAGATGAAGAGTAAAAGAGACAAGCAAACCAAATAACCTACCAACAATGAAAGATACTACAAGATCGCCCGACCAACTGAGTCTTTCATCACCCCCAATGGATCAAGTGCGGAACAGACGACCCCGGACGATAATACAAAAGTCAAGACCTCCCTAAATGTCCGTACTTACGATAAGTATCCTAGATATAGGATTCCCCTTATGGTGCGTAGTCACTCCCCGTGGTACCTATAGTACACTCTGCTTGCTTCTCATGTGCTAATGGGAATTCTTGAAATGTGTTGCTTGTCTTCCTCATATCATTCGATCCTATGGTATGACCACCGTGTTTGTGTTTCATGACACAAACTTTCATAATCCCATAACCTGAAACCTCTCCTTAGCAGAATGGCCACATAAATAAATCTTCAACAACCCCTATCCATACCTAGTTCTAATCTCCCCCAAAGGATCAACGATCCTATTCAACCCTCTATCGAATCAACGGGAAGTCCTCGCCATAACACAAACTCCCCAAGATTCCTGAAGATACGGATGCCCAAAGACAACGAGTCTACTACATCATCGAACCAAAGCAACACAAAGAGTTCAAGCTGATACAACCCCTCTGAAGCTAAAGTGCATCCACCCCGACTAAGGACCATGAAGAAGCGTTGCTAACCACTAAAACTACCCCGAGTTAACCCTTACGACTTAATTAGGTAACCACCATAGCAAGGTAGTCGCAATAAGGCGTCACTCGAAGACCTCAATTCAAGTTGTTGGGCCACGCAGAGATAAAACAAAACTTTTTCCTGGTGATCCCAAGATCTAGCCGAGGTAGAAGGCCACGAGGTTTACCACTAGACGCGGAGTTGCGGATTACTGATGAAGCACGTCAGTCGATGCAGTGCAGTCCCTTGCAATCCGATCGTCCTGGTGCTGATCGTACAACACCTCTGCTGGTATCCACACGTACAAGGAGGAGCACTGGCGGCGAACTGCTAGGTTCATATCGACGGCAGGACTGCTGTGGATCTAGGGTTCCAACACATGGAATGACCTAACCGATTAACGATTAACCCTTCTGGGTTACTGTGCTCCACTATATATAGGGAGTGAACGTGGGCTCCACTCTCGTGGCCCATTCACTAAAGCCCATATAATGCTAGTCACTGCGAGTCTGACTCGCTGACTCAGTCCTAATCCGGCTCCGGTCCAACCCGGCCAGATTTCCGGCTTGGATCCAACCCGGACTTGCTCCCGCTCTTAAGTGTGTGACCCGGCAGGCTCATGGCTACTCGGACACTATTGGAGTCCGACTCACAATCGATCAGTCGGCAGCGGCTCCTAGCAGAACGTTCCGACTCCTAAGTACCAAAGAGTCATGACGACTTGTCTTTCCAATGCGACTTGCGTCCGAGTCCCTATTGCCTCACGATATACCTTGTCAGACTATAGGCGAATATATGTCATCCCTTAAATAGTCCGACTCTCTTCTCGATCCGAGATAAGTGATTCACCTGACTAACTCTTAGTCGACTGCCTCGGTTAACACGTAACCGAGTTGTGCATGACCATGCTTTCTGAATCATATCATCCGAGTGGGCCCAGAGAATATCTCTCCGAGTGGAGGGGCAAAAATCCCATCTTGGTTATCCACATCACGCATCTTGATTCTCAGTTGACCCGAACTCTGCCTTTATAACTGCCCAGTTACGGATCAGCGTTTGACAGAACCTAAGTCGGTGATCCTCAACTCGGACTATGCAACAACCTCAGGTCTAAGGATTACATTGATTGGGATATACAAATGACAACTTGTTTGTTGTACCTCAATATGGGTCAATCCAACTCGCTAAAATCTTTAGCCGAGTCTGTGTAAGTCGGAATGGCATCTCCATGCCCATGACAAGTGGAACCGAGTCATCAAGCCGGTTTTCACATTGGTCTAAGTTGTGTGTCCAGCACAACCTCGATGACCAAGGATATTTAGTACAAACAACATGAATTCATAGTTCCACAACCGAATCACATATTCAATGATATACATCAGATGCTTATACAAGGACAACTTTATATCTTTATGAATACAATGGGAAATCTTATCATACATGATTGCCTCTAGGGCATATTCCCAACAGTCTCCCACTTGGACTAGAGTCAATCTTCCGACATCACATGTCTAAGCATCTAATTCCCATGGCTCTTAGGTGCGCCTCATGCTTTGGCTGTGGTAATGGCTTTGTCAATGGATCCACAATATTTGCATCCGTGTGTACCTTGCATAACTTGATATCACCCTGATCCACGAACTGGCGAATCAGGTGGTACCGCATGAGTATGTGCTTGTTCTTCTGGTGTTGTCTAGGTTCCTTGGCTTGTGCAATAGCACCATTGTTGTCACAATACACATCTAACGGATTGGACGAGCCCTGAACCACACCAAGATCCATGAGGAAATTCCTCATCCAAACATCCTCCTTTGCTGCCTCCGACACGGTATACTCAGCCTCTGTTGTAGATGCAGACACAGTCTCTTGCTTGGAACTCTTCCAGCTCACAGCACCTCCGTTTATAATAAACACGTATCCGAATTGCGAACGAGAATCATCAGAGTCGGTAAGATCACTCGCATTCGTGTAACCCTTTACACTGAGTTGATCTTCACCACCATAAACAAAAAACATATCCTTAGTCCTTCTCAAGTACTTTAGGATATTTTTAGCCGCTGTCCAGTGGATCTCTCCAGGATCAGCCTGGTATCTGCTCACAACACTTAGAGCAAAATAAACATCCGGCCTAATACAAATCATGGCATACATGATGGATCCGACTACAGAAGCATATGGAATCGCACTCATCCGACTTCGCTCATCAATTGTCGAAGGACACTGAGTCTTGCTAAGTTTTACACCATGGGACATCGGTAAGAACCCCTTCTTAGACGATTTCATGTTGAACTTCTTCAACACTTTGTCCAAATAAGTACTCTGACTCAATCCAATGATCCTCCTTGATCTATCTCTATAGATCCGGATTCCGAGGATGTATGTTGCCTCACCCAAGTCTTTCATTGAGAAACTCCTTTCCAATGATTCCTTGGTTTCTTGCAACATCTGGACATCATTTCCAATTAGTAATATGTCATCCACATATAAGATTAGAAAGTTTACTTTACTCCCACTAAACTTCTTGTATAAACAAGAATCATGATCACTCTTGATGAAGCCAAACGATTTGACTACCTCATCAAAGCGAATATTCCAACTCTGAGATGCTTGCTTCAGCCCATAAATGGATTTCTGAAGTTTACATACCTTGTCAGCATTATCCGGATCTACAAAACCCTCGGGCTGTATCATATACACGTCCTCGGTTAAATTTCCGTTAAGGAAAGCCGTTTTGACATCCATCTGCCATATCTCATAGTCAAAATAGGCTGCTATCGCTAACATGATCCAAACTGATTTAAGCATCGCTACGGGCAAGAAAGTCTCGTCGTAATCAACTCCTTGAACTTGTCGGAACCCCTTCGCGACAAGACGTGCTTTATAGATGAAAACATTTCCATCCATATCAGTTTTCTTCTTAAAGACCCATTTGCACTCGACGGGTCTTGCACCGTCTGGCAGATCAACCAAGTTCCAAACTTGATTTTCATCCATGGACTTTAAATCGGATCTCATGGATCCAAGCCATGACTCAGAATCAGATCCCACCATCGCTTCCGAATAATTTGCCGGCTCATCACTGTCTAACAGTAACACATCACGAACACTTCGCAATCTCGTCGATCATCGTAGTACAGGTGCTGCTGCCGGCTCAGCTACCACGACTGGCTCAACCTCCAAGTTTTTTGCCGACTCGCTACTGGCCGGTCCCTCTCGAATTTCTTTGAGCTGCACTGTGCTCCCACTTACTCCCCGACTGAGAAACCCTTTCTCAAGGAAGACACCGTGTCGAGCGACAAACACTTTGCCCTCTTCTCGGTTGTAGAAGTAGTAAAACCCAAGGTTTCCCTCGGATACCCACGAAAATACACTTAACCGACTTGGCTGTAAGCTTGTCCGACTGAAGTCGCTTGACAAATGCTTCACAGCCTCAAATCTTAAGAAAAGACAAACTCGGCTTTTTGCCTGTTCCCATCTCATGTGGTGTCTTCTCTACCGATTTTGATGGTACTTTGTTTAGTGTGAACGCTGCTGTTTCTAGACAATAACCCCAAAATGATAAAGGCAGATCTGTCCGACTCATCATTGACCGTACCATGTCCAACAAGGTCCGATTCCGCCTTTCCGAAACACCATTCCTTTGCGGCGTTCCTGGCGGAATAAGTTGAGGAACTATTCCACAACTTTTCAGATGGTCATCAAACTCATGGCTCATGTACTCGCCTCCTCTGTCCGACCGAAGAAGCTTTATTTTCTTGCCGAGTTGATTATGTGCTTCATTCTGGAATTCTTTGAACTTTTCAAAGGCTTCCGACTTATGTTTCATCAAGTAGATATATCCATACCTACTCAAATCATCAGTGAAGGTAATGAAGTACTCATAACCACCCCTGGATGTCGTGCTCATTGGTCCACATACACAACTATGTACTAGTCCCAACAAATCGGACACCCTTTCGCAACTCTTTGCAAAAGGTGTCTTGGTCATTTTGCCGAGTAGGCAAAATTCGCATGTCTCGAACGACTCCAAGTAGAACGAAGTTAGGAGTCCGTCATCATGAAGTTTCTTCATGCGTTTCCAACTTATATGACCAAGCCGATAGTGCCAAAAGTAAGTCATATTCAGATCATTTGGTTTCAACCTTTTAACATTTATGTTATAAACTGACTCACCATCAAGATTCAAAATAAATAACCCGTCCTGGACGGGTGCAAAGCCGTGAAACATATCATTCAAATACAAAGAACAACCATTATTATTGATATTTGACTCATATCCTTGCCTCATCAAACATGAAGCAGAAATAATGTTTCGACTGAGCACTGGAACATAATAACAATTATTCAGTTCCATAATGAATCCGGAAGGTAAATGAAGTTGCATCATGCCGACTTCCAACGCAGCAACTCTTTCTTTGTTGCCGACTCGAATATCAACCTCGCCTCTTGCTATGCTCCTAGTTCTTACCAGTCCCTGCAACGAGTTGAAGATGTGAATAACTGATCTGGTATCATATACCCAAGAACTATTAGGTGCATCAGCAAGATATATGTCTATAACATTGCAAACAAGTGTACCTGAGTCGGAAGTCATACCTCCACTCTTGGCTTTGTCGGCCAAGTACTTGCTGCAGTTCCTCTTCCAGTGGCCATCCGCCTTGCAGTAGAAGCAAGTGGATCCAGCTGAAGGAGATGGCTTAGTCCCTGAGGAAGCTCTTGGGACCGGGTCCTGAGCCTGCTTTCCTCCTGACTTAGCCTTCTTCTTAGTCCAAGAACTCTTTTTGAACTTAGCCTTATTCTGCACCATCAACACTTGACTGGCACCCTTCTTGAGATCCGCCTCTGCCTGCTTGAGCATCCCATGCAATTCAGTGAGCTTCTTATCCATACCATGCATGTGGTAGTTCGAAATGAACTGCCCATATGCACTAGGAAGAGAGTGCAGAATTATATCCGTAGCGAACTCTTCGCTAATGGGGTAGCCAAGCCTCTCCAGAGACTACACATAACCAACCATTTTGATCACATGCGGACTTAGTGGATCACCATCCTTAAGCTTACAACTCAGCAAAGCCTGAGAGACTTCATACCTCTCAGTCTTTGCCTAAGCCTGGAACATACTTTTGAGGCTTTCGATCATATCGTAGGCCTCAACATTCTCGAACTGCTTTTGCAAGTCTGGTTCCATGTGAGCAAGCATAAGACATCTAATATCCGTGGACTCATCCTTAGCCCGACGGTAGGCATTGGTAGCAGCGACAGTCGCATTCTCATTCGGCTCATACGGAAGTGGGTTGTCTAGGACATGGTCCTTCTTTTCTTGTTTGAGAACAATTCTCAGATTTCGATACCAGTTGGTAAAATTAGTGTCGTTCAGTTTATCTTTCTCAAGAATGGTTCTCAACGAAAAACCGGATATCTGAGAGTGACTGCTACTTGGTGCCATGATCTACAACAGAAATATGCAAAACACTTAAGACATGTATTCATAAAAGAGCAAGCATATTAAACATTTTAATATTTTATGCTCCCACTAGAACCAACACCCCTCCGATGGTTACTTAGTGATTCAGGACCCTAAATAAGCAAGTGGCTAGTGAGCTTTAGCATCACCACTAGCCGCCAAGTGATCTAGGTAGACAACTCCTTGTCAATCGTATATCATACGACTCATGTTGGACGGGTGGCATCACATGCCCCGGCTCCCATCCGACCTTTCCCCGAGCCCCACAACCGTTGTGAAAGACCCGTCTAGCTTACCGAGTGTTTCCGCAGTAAGAGTCCGACTCGAACCCACCTAGTCGGAAAGAATTGGCAGCACCTCAATTTTATGAGCCCACTACCAAAAATGTCCGACTTGTGATGGTGCAAACACTGGCGGGAAAACCGACTAGACCTTCTTTGAGGGATTAGATTTTAACGACTATCTAATAGAGGTAAAACAGAGACATAACAATAACACAAAATAAAGCAATTATAACGTAAAATGGTATGGCTCCCTTCATGGTGATCTCCATCTCCATAAAGCCTGTAATCCGACTTGTGCAAACTCTTGTCACTTGCCGTCTTACTCCATGTCGCCGACATGTACATCGCCTTGCATGCCATCCGGGTTCTCCAAACAGCTACACTAGCTTAGTAAAGTAAATTACAAGGAGAATCCGACACGCAGGTCATTATACAATAAAATGATAGCACCTAGGCTCCAGTCGGCTGACAAAAACCGTGATTCACAGATCACGTATGGATTACACACATACATCACATGCACATGAACCATACCATTCACAACTTCCTGCAAAAACAAGTTATGCATAGATACAATATCTACCGGCGTTGTGAAACTCGCAATGACATCTAAGGTGCTACGACAGGGCGAAGCCGGTGGTCCTGCTAGCCGGATAGCGGGCGGGTATCGAAGGGGCAGTGCCCGACGATTTTTCCGAAAACGTAATCTCATCTACGATCCGAACATGGATTCCGACCATCGTTCCGATTCGACCAAACTTTTTGATATTCGATCACCGCATCTGGATTTACGTGTCACAATCTACCCCTATGGCGGAAGCCGACCGGTAGGGGTATGTCGTTCCACGACCTCAGCAGTATGATCACGGAAATCAGGTCTACCATTCCCCGAGTACAATTGATCCAATCAACATCGTACAAGACCGATCTATCTCATAGATCTACCACCAAAACAGCATATAGATCTCATCTACAGCCTACCGCATATCACATATGCAAGATCTCGAGCCTAAAACCAGAAGCTATCACTCTGATACCACTGTTGGGCCACGCAGAGATAAAACAAAACTTTTTCCTCTAACGTGGTGATCCCAAGATCTAGCCGAGGTAGAAGGCCACGAGATTTACCACTAGACATGCAGTTGCGGATTACTAATGAAGCGCGTCAGTTGATGCAGTGCAGTCCCTTGTGATCCAATCGTCCTGGTGCTGATCGTACATCACCTCTGCTGGTATCCACACGTACAAGGAGGAGCACCGGCGGCGAACTGCTAGGTTCTTATCGACGACAGGACTGCTGTGGAGCTAGGGTTTCCAACACATGGAATGACCTAACTGAATAACGATTAACCCTTCTGGGTTACTGTGCTCCACTACATATAGGGAGTGAACGTGGGCTCCACACTCGTGGCCCATTCACTAAAGCCCATATAACGCTAGTCACTGTGAGTCCGACTCGCTAACTCAGTCCTAATCCGGCTCGGGTCCAACCCGGCCAGATTTTCGTCTTGGATCCAACCCGGACTGATTTCCGGCTTGGGTCCAACCCGGACTTGCTCCCACTCTTAAGTGTGTGACCCGGCAGGCTCATGGCTACTCGGACACGATTGGAGTCCGACTCACAATCGATCAGTCAGCAGCGGCTCCTAGCAGAACGTGCCGACTCCCAAGTACCAAAGAGTCATGATGACTTGTCTTTCCAATGCGACTTGCGTCCGAGTCCCTTTTGCCTCACGATATACCTTGTCAGACTATAGGCGAATATATGTCATCCCTTAAATAGTCCGACTCTCTTCTCGATCCGAGATAAGTGATTCACCCGACTAACTCTTAGTCGACCGCCTCGGTTAACACTTAACCGAGTCGTGCATGGCCATGCTTTCCGAATCATATCATCCGAGAGGGCCCAGAGAATAACTCTCTGAGTGGAGGGGCAAAAATCCCATCTTGGTTATTCACATCACGCAGCTTGATTCTCAGTCGACCCGAACTCTGCCTTTATAACTGCCCAGTTACGGATCAGCGTTTGACAGAACCTAAGTCGGTGATCCTCAACTCGGCCTATGCAACAACCTCAGGTCTAAGGATTACATTGATTGAGATATACAAATGACAACTTGTTCATTGTACCTCAATATGGGTCAATCCGACTCGCTAAACTCTTTAGCCGAGTCTGTGTAAGTCGGAATGGCATCTCCATGCCCATGACAAGTGGAACCGAGTCATCAAGCTGGTTTTCACATTGGTCTAAGTTGTGTGTCCAGCACAACCTCGATGACCAAGGATATTTAGTACAAACAACATGAATGCATAGTTCCACAACCGAATCACATATTCAATGATATACATCAGATACTTATACAAGTACAACTTTATATCTTTATGAATACAATGGTAAATCTCATCATAAATGATTTCCTCTAGGGCATATTCCCAACACAAGTGGCATGCCAATGCTCCAAGACAAAGGATCTACCCCAGCCTCGACGACACTAACGTCTTTCCACTCAATTCCAGAAGACCGCCTACGAGAAGATAATCCAGGAAGATCTCCAATCCAAGAACCTGCCCCAAGCACCACCTCGAGAGTCATCAGAGGAACAGAAAACATAACTCATCAACAATTTTCAGAAGTCTGCTCGATCCTCCCAATACCCACGATGCGCAGAATTAAGACGACAAGACTACCCGACACCGCCAATACTACCCTCCAAGGAGTATAACGCAACCCAAAGAGCCGAGATTCTCTAAAAATGTCGCGAAGCCCCACTTCTGCTATTTCTTCTAAAGACCCCATCCTATATGACCGCGTTCCTAGCCTGCCAACCGCAAATGGCATCCTCCAACCTATCGGACCCCTAACTAGCCCAGAACTAACTACTAGGAAGCTAGTTAAGCGCCCTTCCCGCTACAACTACTACCTCAAGAAGTGGTATTAGCGTCTCACATGAAGCAGCTTATACAAGGTCGACAAAAGATAACCATCTCCGGACGAAAGGTTTCCAAAACCTTTCCTAAAACCTTTATGTTTTCAAGACAGAACTTCACTACTCTTATCTCTAGGTTTCCAAAACCTTTCCTAAAACCTTTTCATTCTAATCTTGGTAGAAATACCAAGAGGTCCTTATCTTACTTCAAAACCCAACCTCTTCAAAATACCCATCCTTACCTCAATATAGGTTTGATGGTAACCTTAGTAGTAGTTGGATAAGCTCGATAAGATGAATTTTCTTGATCTGTTGTTTGATGAATTGCTCTGATATGCTATGTGTGATGACTTGTCTGGTTAGGAAGTAGCATGAGCCAATCTAGGAGCTCATCCTTTAGGATCAAACCAATAGATGATATCACCTATCTAAATCAAGCAACCTGAGCTAAATCCATCTTAGGCACTAAAGGGATCCTCTCATCCAACTCAAGCAGATCCCTCCTGAGCTATTCCACTTCTTCTAGCACCCTACTCATCAAAGACCAAATATATACTTGGAACCCCTCTAATTAATCTATACTTCAATATCATCCACTTGATGATAATATTGTACCCATGCATCCTCTCCCAAATCCCTCCCTTTTTCATACTTGCCTAAACCACAAATCTTCCAAATTTGGCTAAGTCTGGAATCCTTATCTGAATTCAATCTTTGGAACTCCACCTATTGTCACATCTCAAGATTTTGGAATTTGGGACTGAAAAAAAATGGTTTTACATGTTATTCATTTGAATTGCATTGCATCCTTGCAAAATTTGCAAAGGTTTCATAATTCGAACATTAAACAAAACCCTAAACGCAAATATTCGTATGAAGAATAAATAAGGATTTTATAAATCCAATATTTTGAATAGGAAAAGTAATGACAAACTAAGACCCTATGATGATCTACTTGAATTTAGAAAATTTTAGAAACAGGTTTCAAGTCTTTTGGACTTAGTATGAAAAAGTTACAAAGGAAATACAAAACAGGAAAAGAATAAGAAGAAACAGGAAAAAAACTAAACTAAACCTACCTACCCGGCGACCCAGCCCGTGCGGCCCAACTAACCTACACCCTATCTACTGCCCGCGCTCCCCCATGCGTGCGCACAGCAGCAGCCGCCAGTAGCCCATGCAGCCCACCTCCCCTCTCTCTCCCACTGGCAGGTGGACCCCGTCGGGTCATCTCCTTCCTCCGAACGGTGACCGAAGCAGGCACGGGTTCATCCTCAACCGAACGAATCTAGCGATTTTGCTGCGTTTCCTTGCCCCCGGTCGAAGTTTGAACCCCCATAAATATACACTCTCCTATCCCTTGTGTTGTTTTCGCGATTTTGCAAACCCTAGCCACCAAATCGATCAGAACAGATCTTGCTGCCGCCATCTCCATTAACCGAGCTTCGGAGGTTACCGCCGTCGATACCGTCTACCCCGAGCCCTCTTCTTTCCTCCATCGTCTTACCCTTGTTTCACTGCATCTCCTCACCCGTTCTTGCCCCTCTACAGATCGCCGCAGAGCACGCAATTTCTCGACGGAGCATTGTCATCGTCCACCGCCTCCATCCGCCTGTTGTAATCGCTCCAGGAAGAGAGCGTCGAATTTGTTCACACCATAGTGACCCCTGACCTCGCCCTCTTCTCGTGGTGGTCTTATCCATCACCGGAGACCCCTAGAGTGCACTCCACCATGCACCATCTGAGCGCCACCATTGTCGGGTGACTGCCGTTGTTGCCGTTGACCGCCACCGTCGCCCGGATCAAGATCGGCCGTCCGATCCACATTCAACGTCTCAGATTAGAACAGCCCTCCGAACCGGTACCGTCCAATGAAGCTTTGCCACGTGGCCTCCTTGTCTTCATCGCCACGTTGCTCGCCAGGTCAGCGCCAGATCACCAGTCAACATGCCCAGTCAATGCGCACAGTCAGCATATTCTATTATATAAATAAAATAGGCAGGATATTGGGCAATCTTGTAAAATTCATATAAAATTGAATACATGTCCAAAAATTATAAATAATATATTGTTGGATTCATAAAATTGTGTAGAACAGTAATACAAGATTAGATCTAACTTTTACAGTACATATTTACTGTAATAGATTAAATAGTTTAATGGATAATTTAGACATAAGATATCATAGTAAATTATCGGTATATGGGAAAAATATAAATAATATGTCCCTGAACTCACATTATCATGTATATTACAGATCCGGTTTTAGTTTTAATTTTAGACAGCCTAAAATATTTAAGTGATTTAAACTCTATTATATAGTATTTAAATCATAGAAAAAGATCTACAACTCCGATTAAGGTGAATCCAATTGCTACTGGTTCGTAATAATGTCCTCTTTCCAGTACAATTTAGATACAAATTTAATTCGACAATGAGAACAGAAGTTACAACAGATCTGTTAAAACACCAATAATGACAAGTAATTATTAATAATAAATACCCAATTGCATTAAATGATCTCTTGCATGCATCATGTATTCTAATATTGTTTAAAGAACTAATTAAAAACATTGTGAAATATTAACTCGTCGTGCATGCATTTGTTCATCATTGTTTTGTTGTATTATGCATAATTGCTATGTTTTGAATTGTGTGTTTGTTGTGCACTTCTTTTAATCGATTGATTATGAGGAGTGCAACGTTTGTGATTGTGATGAGTGCAACGATTGCAATTGTGAGGATTGTTCAAATGACTACATCAACTAAAGTCAAGTGGCACTATCATAAATGTCCTATTATTTTTCCTATGCATTGTAGTTGTTTTTAGTAGAAGTGCATGTGTAGGAATATTTTGCACTATGTGTTATGCTATGCTATGTCCTATTTAGGATATCCTTTTGTATCTTGCTTAGTGGAAACATCGTAGCTGTAGTATGCTTAGCCCTGCTATAGATTCGGGATGGAATATCATGTTATGAGTATTGTGAGTTATTGGAAAGCTATGTTTTTATATAATAAAACAAGTACTTAACGAATCACCTGGGTGGAATATTGTTGTTGCTGAGTTTTGAAGAAGTGGCAACGAAGAGGACCGTATCTCTGGCTATCTCTCTCGTGTGTGCACTGGAAGAAGACTACCTAGGCATCATAGAGATTGCCATGTTTCTCGTACAGTAGCTTCCGTGTACAGCCACATGCTAATATGGGATCTGGCTTAGTTAATTACATAGCGGAAGACCCTTTGCATTGGTATATCTTAAGGTTAACTAGAATTGTGTATAGGAGGTTATATCCTTGCATTGGTGCCTGTTAGACGTGCTAGTATTGTGTATTTGGAGGACTTCTATGGAAAGACTTCGTCACATTCTCGATCTGCCGGTATACCAATTGGTGTGTACTAAACCAGCAGCCACTGGTGGCGTCAAGGAGAGATTGTGTCGTGTGGGTAAAGTGTACAACTTCTGCAGAAGAAATAAATCTAATCGATTAGCCGTGTCCCCGGTTATGGACAATATTGAGCAACTAAGGCTTGAAGCTTATGGATGATCTCGACATTCTAATTTCTTAATAAAATTTTATGGTTGAACAAGGGAGTAGGAGAACTTGGTGTTGTCCAACGTGTTCAGACAATTTTCAGAAAGGATTAAAACTATTTGGAAATGTTAGGATAAAACCATTACTTTATGCAAATGAGCCCGAAACTCCACTTAGCCAAATATGCATGTAATTGATAGGTTCCATTCATATCCACATACTAGTGACACTTGACAATACATTTAAAGTATTGACCATTCGTGGTTGCAACCTTTCATGTTGCAGGTTCTATCGTTTATGAGTGATCGTTATAGGTCGAGAGACTCCACTCAACGATTGTTCGCATGTGAAACATTTAAAGAATGGAGATCTACCCTGTATTGCTTTCCTCTATGATATAATGTAAATTCTGGATATTATTCGTTGTATTTATGATGTACAGTTATATTTGGTATCATTTTGTATTGTGTGTGCCAGTGAACCAATCCAGGGATTGGCACTATACACATGAACTCAACCTTATTAGGCGAGGGTGTTACACCTATTTATATCCATGTGCATTCCTGAGAATGTACTTGAACCATATTATAGTACATCATTAGTAATACCAAAGACCACTATTTCCCTTGGCAAAACCCTATTTTTACCCACTCATCCTTGATGGTTTTGTAGACAAGAAACTATCCTGTTTCTGCAAATCATATCATCATGCCTACTTTGACAGAAGATCCCATCCATATGCTAACTTCCCTTGACCAACTCTTTGCATGGTTATGATCTCTAACCATGGTCTATCAATCCACCCTTCACTTGTTTTCCTTTGGATATTTGTTCTTCTTAAACCCACATTCTTTATGAGGCTTCATGACCCATCAACTATGGCTGCCTTATTTTCAACAAAGTTCGCCATCACTATTAGACCACCTCAAATGCAACCAAGGCAAAATCTTGCTACCATGAGCATCTATATAACTTGTTCTAACTATCCATCTACCCCTTGTATCAAGGTGAGCTCTGAGATCGCTAATCCAACCAAGTTTATGTGGTATAAAAATATAAAGTCCTAGATTTTCCAAATGTAGTTTCCTTTCAATGGCACGGTAGAATTGCCAAGCCCATAGTTGAAATTGATGGATACCTCTATTATATAGTATCCACCTTGTATATAAACATTTATCGAATATCTCCCATAATTATTTGACACCTCAAACTATTTAAATTCCATTTTTGGACGAATCCTAAAAAGCTTGCCTATATAGGAAAGTTTGTTTTTATCCAAATCACTCTGCCAACTAAAGACACATTTGAGGCCTATACATTATACCATACCTTCCCATCTCAAATTTTTTTTTTTGAGATTCTTGATTATTTCTTTTTGCCCTTTTCTTTAAATGGCAGAAACAAGAAATAATAGCTTAAAAATACTTATCCCTTCAAATAAATTCCAAGAAAATTCTCTAATATGTGATATGGTATTTAGGACCATCTCACATCAAAAACCACCCTTGGCCAATGGAAAGATATCAAATGAGATTCTAGAAACCATTTCTGCACTTTTTGAATAAATGATTTTAAGAGGACTCTAAATCATTTGAAAAATCTCGAACAATTCCTAGGGTTACGTATTAACTTTATCAACACACCAGTACCCTTGTTACACGTTTTCAAAGACAATTCCTTAGACTTTCTTCCTAACCATCAATTTTCCCAATATTTGAATCATTCAAATATGTCCCCTCAAACCTCCCCCATCCACCACCACAACATTCATACACCATCTCTGGTCATATGGTACTGTAGCACTATAGTACTAGCCCTACCTATTTTTCCATTTCTCACTTGGAGTGGAGAGAAAGAGAGACAGACAATATCTTGAGAAATCTTGGGCAGTAATGGGCAGCAACAACACCACTCCCTCCTGGCTCCTCTACCATGACACAGGACCCCACCACCCCTCTCTACACCTTCCTCACTGGCCTATCCCGAGCCAGCACCCTCCCCAAATTCACTCCATAGGCCATGTCCACCATGAGCCTCTCCATTGCCTTCAAAGGGCCAGAGGCCTTCCACCCGCACCTGCTCCCTCATTTCACTTCTTGGCCACCACCACACCATCCCCCGATCTCTCACTCACCTCCTCTACCCTCCCAAGCCATGGAAAGGGAGAAGTCCATCCTCTCGGTTTTATCAAAGAAGGGGTGCTTGCTCTTGTCCCTGACCTCCCACATCTACCTCTTTCTATATGTAATGCTCCCCTCTCTCTGGCCTACACTCCCTTGCTTTTATTTTGTCACAGAGACGCCGGAGCAGCCTCCACCATCACATGGCCATGGTGAGAACCTTCCGTTAGGGCTGTCATCCCGGAGCACCCCCGGCTACACCCACCAACCTTTGTGATCGCGAACAGCCTCTACAACACTTCCCGATGCCTCCCCTTCAACATGCAGGCATCCAGGACAAGCACCAGCGGTCCTTCCGTTTCCTCCATCACGGAGACGCATGCGGCCATGGATCTAGGCCAGAACCACCGATGTATCCCCTCTTTTGGTTCACCTCTGACCACCACGTTCCCTCTTCCACTCCTGCATCATCACCAGCCCTTAAGTGATCATCCCCACATGCCCAGGAGACGCCTAGGGTTTCCCCTGTCTGTTTCATGAGCAGAGGTTGAAGACGACCCCGCATCGTTCGATCCTCCTTACGCCGACAGTCCAGATCGACCAATATCGGTTTGGCCGCCGTCGGTCGCTGACGAGTGGGCCCTACCTCTGGGCCATTCAAAGCTGGTTCCCGCGCACGTCGCCCTCCATCGTGGGCCGAAATCCCCTTGGTGCTGCCCATATCCCTCTAGATCGGGCCTGTGTGCCCATCGCCCCCTTTTTCTTTTTATTTTTCAGAATTTCTAGATCTTATTTGTAGCGGTTGGTTTAAATCAAAACAAAAATGGAAATTTTTTTATAGTATGTAGATCTAAAATTCCACATGAACCTGGTTTTTTTATCAAACATGCAGAGAAAGCCTTGTCCCAAAATAAGGTCTAGTTATTTTTAGTAATTCCATCGAAAACTCGTATCAATTACACTAGATGAATTCTCCTGGGAATTTTATAACCCCAAAAGGTTTGAACCCTTTTTGTACTGCAAGGTATCAATGATTCCTTACATGCCACATTGGCCTCACCATATTTTGTTTCCTATTTTTACCCTGGTAAAAATAATAAAAACAACCCATTTTTGCAATTATGAATTTCTCTAGGTCAAATCAAAATAGGTAATGACCTAACTCCAATTCTCATAAATCATAAAACTTAACATCTGTCAAAACCTAGGAGCCTAGTAGTTATTGAGCTATCTTTGATTTATTGTGAATTAAACTATTCTTTGCATAACTAATTCACCAATAAATTGAATACAGTAGTTCTGTATACCCAAAAATAGCAATTACAATTTCTACAGAAAGGTATTCCAAATACCTAGCATGTGTCCATGGAATCACATCAAAATGTTCTGTAGATTAAATATGGTGAAAACGACAAATAAACTCTAGAACTGACTTTGGGATTTTCCTGAGGGCATTTTGGTAAATATTTTGAAACGATTCCAACTCCCAGTGAATTATTCCATCAAATCCTAATTAATCATCCAAGCAAATAATTTTTGAACCTACAGAACAATTCTGGTGAATTACTCCCTAAAACTAGAATTCTAATCACTATAAAATACATAGTAAATCAATGGAAATTGATAAAATAGTGAAACCACTTTTGTTGGTTTCATTTTGTCAATACTATCTGATGATATCATTTTTTCATATTGATATCATACAGAACTTGACCTTAGTTTAAAAGCCCATAAGTATGTAGATTTGGCCTATAAGTTCATTAAGGAAAACCCACTTTTGTTTCTCAAGCATTTCCACTTGCTCAAAATCTAACTACTCAAAACCTACTTAATTGTAAACTTGTATTGTACATTTCTTGACGTAGGTATTAATGCGCGTATGCCTTGTTTTGATTGATGTATTGCTTGTTTGCTCAATAACGACTATAGTCGCAATTGTGTGATGTTGAGAAGAAGGGAGCATCAAATTATTATTATTATGGTTATTGGTATTTTGGGACTCTAAAGAAATCAAGGGACATCTCTCTGGTCATAGGAAAGCCACCTTCTTGCTCATAAGCCTTGTCGTACTATTTTATTTATGCTTGTTTTACCTACTGATTATGAAAACTGCATTGTTTTGTTTTACGATGATTTATATCTAGTAATGACTTGGCTCCTCCAAACCAGTAAACTTTTGTAGTACTAAGTACAACCCATTGAATACACCTACTTGTCCATAGTATGGTAGATGGTGTATAATGATGGCTGTGAAATATAGCTATCCACGTCCACATTTAAACTAGATATTATTCATATTTTTGATGAAATATCTCTTTAAATCATGCCACTAATGCCTAATGATAAAAGGGGTATGAAATCCTGTCTTTCTATTTTCCCTGTGTAGGAAATGATGTTTGATTTGGGAATCACAACATTAAAGTCAAAGATAAGAGATTTCCAACAACTCAAAGAAACCAGGAGTCATGGAGAGGATCCAAAAGGTTTAACGACCAACAATACGGCGGGAATAAAATTCCGGCCATATAGTTTCGACCTACACCACTAGGTCAAACATAACAACTTTTGTGAAGGGACCCCTATATAAAGAGGACTCGGCGACGAGAAAAGGGTCCCGGACAGAACGAGGGACAACACCGAAGAGCCGCCGGAGGAATAGATCTAGATCCAATCTCACAAGCCTTCTCCTCCACCATAGCCATAGTACACCACTTGTAATAATAGATCTCATCTCCAATTGGCAGCATTGTAAGACTATTACTATCAATCTCATGATTTCCATTACAATGTTTATGATTGTTGATTTCGTCGGTATGCATGAGTTATCCTCCTTGGGCTAAGGGCTTCGGCCTAGCCATGTAGTTTGTGCATGTTATTTATCATAGATGGGATCATGTATTAGTTTGTATGACATGATGATTATTGTATATTATCTTGCCTCAATCTAAGGACTTGTCAGGTACCCAAGACTCCAAGGATTGATCCAGGTATAGGGAGTGTGAGTAATGACTAATCTGCGGGATGGGAAACCCAGTGACAGAAAGGGTAGTACGGCTGTATGTGAGGGATTTACTTGGGATTAACGGTGACATCACTATGCATATCATTAGTTATATTTCTTCTATGTATGAGACTAATAGGTTATTGATATAAGCGATTGCGGAGGCAATAGCAATTATGGATGCACTGCGCACATATAATTATCTTGCTCTAACAATTAGATGCATACTTTATTATTATCTTTTATTCCCATCAGATTTTTTGCACAGCTATAGGTGAAACCGAACACACTAGGCCCTCTCTCTCCATCATCTAAAACAACAAAAGATCACAAACTCTTGATCCGGTAAAACACAAAAAGAATTCTAAAACTCCCAAAGGTCCGTTAAAGTAACTTTACTATGCTTTCTGCTTCCCGAGGATTCAATAACCTAGGTCTACTAGGTATAAAGGGCTATACTACATCCGTAATCCGAATCAAAGGTATCAACCTTTTTCTGGCGCCGTTGTTGTGGAAGCAATAGCTACCCTGGTAAGGTTATTAGGAACCTTGCTAGTTTTAATTCTTGTTTTTAATTTTGTTAGTTTGATTTCAGTATTTATTTGAAAACCCAAAAAATTAGTTAGTCTTTAAATTCTTGTTTTTTACTATCATAAGTTTTTGTTTAAGAAAACCCCAAAACATAGGAAATATGGCTGAAAAGAAGCTTGGGGAGTTTGTAACTCCCAACAATGATTATTTGCGTAGTCCTATTACCTAGCCAGCAATTACTGCTGAGGACTATGAAATTAAGCGCCACTATTTAAATTTGGTTCAACATAATCAATTTTGAGGCTCTGTTGTTGAGGCCGCAGGTATGCACTTGAACACTTTCGCTGAAATATGTGATATGATGCGCATTAAAGATGTTGACCCCGATGCGGTCAAGTTGCCCTTATTTCCTTTATCTCTTAGAGGAAGAGAAAAAAATGGTTTCTATCTTTGCCTAGAAATACTATTGCATCATGGGTGGAATGTACTTCTTTATTTATGACTAAATTTTTCCCACCTGCAAAGACTATGCAACTAAGATCTAATATTAGTAGTTTTAGATAGGAAGAGTGTGAGCCACTAGCGCTTGCATGGGAGAGAATGAAAGAATGCATGAGAAACTGTCCCAGCCATCGGATGGAAGATTGGTTAATTCTCCATCTATTTTATAACACTCTTCCCTGTATATAAGTCTATGCTTGATACTGCAGCTGGAGGAACATTTATGGGCAAACAAATTACCGAAGCAAAGGAGCTGCTAGACAATATGCAAGGCAACCATGCCCAATGGCATGTGGAAAGATCAAACACAAAGAAGGTGAACTCCGTCACACAACAATAAAATGAAGAACTCAATGCTAAGCTGGATGAGCTCATATTAGCCGCCAAGGGTAAGGAAACCGAGGTAAGAGCTATCCTAGAATCAAATACTGAAGAAATAGACTTCATAGCTCGTAATGATTATAACCCTGCTTGGAAGAAGAACTATAATCCAAATTTCCAAAAACATTATTCTAGTCCTGTAGGTAACTCTAATAATAATATGGGATCAAGTAATGGTAGTCTCCAAGAAACACTTAAGTCCTTTATGGACTCACAAAATGAGCAAAACAATATCCTTCTTACAATAACGGAGAACCATGATAATATGCTTGGAAAATTGTCTAACCAAGCTGTGAGTTTGAGGAATGATTTGGAGGCCCTCCAAGAAAGAACAAGGATTGTTGAGGCACAACTAGGTAAGATAACCGAGAGTCAAACTATCATTCTAGCTAAATTTGCAGGTAGAGCTGAGCCCAATCCAATTAAAGACCTCAAGATGATAAGAATCCAAAGGGAGGAGCCTAAAGAACTTGACTATAGCAATGCCCCTTCACCAAATTACACGGTTGAAGATCTTGTGAAAAGGATCAATATCAAGATTCCAATAAGTGAAGGAAATGAGGAAGCTATGTATGAACACTTCGTTAATCAGGTAGCAATAAAGGTACATTAGCTTGAGGAAGAATATAAGAAAATTGCTAAAAAACTACCAGTTAAGGTTGATGATATATTTGAGCCTACTATTAAAATTAAAATTGGGACTAATGAGATAGATGCACTTTGTGATTTAGGTGAAAGTGTATGAACAATTCCAAAAAGTCTTTTTAATAAGTTAAATCTTGGATCTTTTGAAATCACTGAGTTAAAATTACATCTAGCAGATTCTATCTACAAACAAGATGTAGGGATTAAATAAAATATTTTAGTTTACATTAAAGGTTGTCCTGCTCTTACTGATTTTGTTATTGTTGACATGCCTGAAGATGCTACTGCTCCTATAATATTAGGCCGTCCGTTCTTAAGAACTATTATGGCTTTGATTAATGTACATGAATGGAACGTGAATCTTCAATTGCCTTCATGGGATCCTTTTGTTGTTCATTTTCCCAGGAAGAAGAAAGCCAAGCATGATGAGAAGGAGGCCATCACTTTGAAGGCAAACTATTTCGGAGTGGGTGTTCCACTCATCTGGCCTAAGTGAGCAACATCATGGTCAAGCTATTGACCCTAAAGAGCGCTTCATGGGAGGCAACCCATGTGAAATAAAGATTTGAGTAAAGTTTTTAAGTATTAGTTTAAGTTTCATGTTGAATAAAGAGTGCTAGAAAACTCCAGTTGAGGAGGAGAAGTTTGGTGGTACTAAAATACCTGTTTTATACATGCTGTTGTTGGTTGAAAATTAAACTGTCATTTTTTTTGTCAAAACATGGTGTTTCACTAAGTTTAAGGTTAAGAAAGAATTCTCGAAGAAACAGGTAAATTTTGACGACTCCAGTAGGTTTAATGACCAACTATACGACGCGAATAAAAATTCTAGCCATATAGTTCCGGCCATATAGATATCTATGCGTTCGTCAAATTTCTTTTCCAGGTACAAAAGGTTTAACAACCAACTATACGGCAGGGATAAAAATCCCGGCCGTATAGTTCCGACCGTATAGATATCGCTTCTAGGAAGAAACCCTAAAATTTTGCCATCATACCAACTATACGGTAGGAATAGATGTTCCGGCCATATAGTTTTGACCGTATAGTTCGTGCGACCACAAAAATGCCACGGGAAGGTACCCCCAACACCAAAACTTCAATCCTTTTTATTGCTTCTACCTCCAAACTCTCTCAAAACCTCAAGAGATCTTCATCTATACTCAATTTCGTTAGATTTCCTTGCACATAAGTGATCTATGATATGTTTATCCTCCGATCCTCTAATTACTTTTTGCAAATTCATCTCCGGTTTGTTGTCATTATCAATCTAGGGTGAGACCTACTATGAACTAATTGCCATGTTTATCTTGCCTAGATTATTATTTTGAGGAGATTCTTTAGTGTTCTATGATGAGGAATATGTTATGCTTGATACTGTTGGATCAAAAAAAAAGTTTTATTTTTGCTTTACTTGTTATTTTAGATGATGAACACAAGGAGCCAAACGCATCCTCATACCGCCGCGAGTTCTTCTCGGGCTGCCACTGTAGCTCAGGATCGCATGGGGATACGGTTTAGGAATGAGCTCCAACATGATCGCTTCAACAAGATCAAGAACCGAGAAGTGAAGACAACTAAGTGGGCTTGTCCCGTTATATTGAATCAACTAGGTATTTCTGATGACTTCAATTTACTTTGTAATAGAGTTGGCCCGCAAAACTTTGTATTTCAAGATGCGTCTACTTATCGCCGGCTCACTCTTGAATTTTTAAGTTCTTTAAAAAGCACTGTTAAAGCATGGCACGGAGAGAACATGATTTCTTTCTAACTTATGAACAACAATTATACATTATCACTTGATGAATGTGCAATTGTTTTAGTTTACCAAACAATGATGTTAATGCCTTACGTGCATCTTATGCCAACATCCGCCCTTCCCCGGTTGATTATTATACTAGAATGAGTTTCACCTCTAGAGTTAACAAAGGGATGAATATTCAGCATCCTGTTATTTGCTATTTTTTCTATGTTATTGCTAACACCTTTCAGGAATGAAATGAGTTTACAAGACTCAATGAGGAGGACATCTTGGTCCTCGCAAAATATTCTTTCAACAACAACTTGTCACTCAACTTGGACGCTACTTGGAGCAGCAATCCTCCCAAAGCCAAGGGACAATCACATGTGGAGGCGTCATCACCGTGCTTTCCATTGCCTTAGGCATCGACCTAGGTGAGTTGCAACCATTGCTAGGTGAGCGATGTGTTGCTTTCTCTACTTTAAAAGCTTGTGGAATGCTCACTAGGATAGGTGGTGGTTATTACTTGCATATTGCAGGAGTTGGGCGTCTCTACCCTGCACCTTTGCCTCATGGTATTTTCTCTATCGAGGAAGGACGTTTACTATATGATGTGCAGTTTGAACAACACCAACCCGAGGAGGAGATTCCGGATGAGGACGAGGACCAAGAAGAGGATCAAGAAGTTCTTGATCAAGAGGAGCAACCACCGAACCGATTCTCTACATATCAAGACTTCCAAGAACTTGGAGGAACTATGGAGGGGATACATAATCTCGCCTTGAACCTCCGAGAAACCACTAGTAATTTATCAACTCAATTTGTGAACTGGAGCCACAACTTTTTTCCACCACCACAATGATTTGAAGGGCTTGCAAAAGCCTAAGCTTGGGGAAGTTTCCCATTATCTTTATTGGGCGTTCTTTTGCTTTTTAATATTTCAAGGTTATTCTTTTAATTTGAGACTATAAGCACTGGTGTTTGTTTCCCCAACATTTTATATTTAGTCATTTTTATTTGTTTTCGAGATTTTCTAGCGGAGCTTTTCCGCCAATTTTCTATTCTTTAAATCCCTCTCTTAAAAAACAACAAAAATATTTATCCATTTATCTTTATTTTCCCTCTTCCTTTTTTCTTTTCTATTCTCCTTGTGGTTCTCGCATATTTTCAGGAGAGTGATTGACTTCGAGTTTCCATGAAACGAATCAAAGGGGAAGAGAGAAGTGGAACCAATCATGAGAGGTATGCCTTATGACTCCCCACTTTTGATGTTAGTATTAAATGCTAAGATATTATATTGGTGGAGTGAGTCTTTATATTGAAGTAAAATTTTGTTTGCATGGGTATTTAGGTGAGTATATTTTGTTCCATCTCTTGTAGTTAACCAAGTCTTGCCTAAAAATTTGCTAAACAATTGTAATAAGAAAAGTCTCACAATTGAAGGCTTGGGTGTTGTAGTGTTTAGTCTTGAGATCTTATTCCTACAGACACTCAACACCACAGAAATAATGATTGACATGATATCTCTCTAAAGTATTTGTTCAGTTGAATTAATGTTTAGTGGTTCTTGTGAGCATGCCAAAGTTTGACTTATGAATCATAAGAATGATATAGCTTTATGTGTGTCAAACTTCATGGGATGCCAATAACTTCGCTAGCCTACGAACGATCTTCATGGGGGAAACTCCTAGATTTCGGCTATGAGTTGATTAAACTTATGTATCAGCAATGCTATAATGGGAAAGATTCTTGGCATTCTCGTCTATCTGTGTTCTTGATGGAATCACTTCTCTGGCTGATATGAGTAATCATTATGCAAAAGGAACAAAAACCTTGGTAATGCCACGAGTGTCCATCACAACCCGATAAACAAATTAATTTTTTTGGCATGCTCTCAATTACTTAAGAACTAAAATTCTTGAAGGATAATGAATAGAAAAGTAGTGCTTGAAAAGTCTTGACTTATTGATATGGGAGAATTGAGATACTTTAGTGTATATGCTTGATGGCGCCCAGTGTTGATGTGGGAGCGCTTCGTTGGAAAGCCCAAGAGCAAGGTGTGAAGAGCACAGCAGCAAGTCTTCCCTCAGTAAGAAACCGAGGTTATCGAACCAGTAGGAGGAAGGAAACGTCTCAAATGTGTTGCAAGCCACATGGAAACCTGCACAACACAAACTCAAGACTTTGCCCCAACAAACAGTGAGGTTGCCAAGCTCACCGGTTTGCTCTAACAAAGGATTAACTGTATGGTGTGGAAGGTGATGATGGTTTGCAGCAAGTAAACAGTAACAGAGGAAGATGTATCAGTGGTAAATATTGGACCGGGGTCCATAGTTCACTAGAGGTGCTCTCCTTATATAAACAAACATGGCATGCAGGGTAAACAAATTACAGCAGGGCAATTGATAGGACTGAGCAAGACACAACAATGCAATACTAGACAAACATATCCTATGAGATTCGATTGGGCAATACAACAATATACATAGACCGCCATCCAACTGCATCGATGACTAGAAGTCCACCTTCAGGTTATCATCTGAAGACCCTCCAGTATTAAGTTGCAAGCAACAGACAACTGCTTTAAGCAAAGTGTGTAAGGTAAACAATCCACTTGTTCCATAAACAAGAGACTGTTGTTTTCTCCCTAGTGGCAACACCACATCTACAACCTGTAGGGTTCGCAGCATAGAAAACAAAAAAATTCCTACGATGGGAACAACTATGTACCAAGATCTATCTACTAGATACAAACAACAGGCGGATGTACATCCGTAGAGAACATACCCTCGAAGACCGACAAATCTTAACGAGTCCAAACTCGTGGTTGATGTAGAAGATCTCTTGCCGATCTCAAGATCGAGAGGAAGTCCTAGCGCCGCAAAACAGCAGCGCATCCGTGCTCGCACACACATTCGAGGCACCGAGCAACCTCCGCCTCCTCGCTCCAGCGATGCAGCAGAAGCACAACTCTTTCTTGCCGAATAGCCACCGGGAACATGTATCTCGCTAGTACGAGACCATGGGGGATAAATTCTAGAGGGGGAGAGAGTTCCTTCACGAGGAGGTGTGAGTGAGAAGTGAGAGGAGGGTCTCCTTATATAGGGGAGGGGGCATCCCAAGGGGGCATGGCCGCCGGCCATGGAGGGTGCCCCCACCTCTCCCTCATTCATGTGGGTGGACACTCCACTCACAAAATGGCCCTTCAATTTTCTCCACTCAAAAACCCACTCAAATTCCCATTAAATTTCCACCAAATTTAATGCAAACTCTCATTAAATAAAACTCCTTTTATTTATTCAGAATTTTTTCAATTACTTTAATGACAAAATTCACATATAACCCTTTGCTAGTATTTCATTTCACATGCAGAAACACTTTCTGCAATTTCACCCAAAAACCCGTTTCGGTATCTAGTGAAATAAATTCATGCGCTTGTTATTCTTTTCGGCATGAAACTTTTTCTCCAAATGGATGTCGGTGTCTCTTAAGTGTGTCACCCTACGGTTCGTGAATAATGCGGATATGATCGAGACCCCTCTCGGATCAATAATCAGAAGCGGGATCTAGAGACCCATACCGACTCCCACACATTCAACGATGACTTTCTTGTGATCGTCGGAACCTTTTACGCTAGTATCTTAATCCCTTTGTTTCACGATATATTACATGTCCGAGATTCGATCATCAGTATCTCCATACCTAGTTTGATCTCGTTACTGACATGCACTCTTTTCTCGTTCCCGTGATATAACATTCTAGTGATCAAATCACTTGCTTGCAAGCTAACCAATGTGATATCACCGAGAGGGCCCAGAGTATATCTATCCGTCATCGGGATGAAAAAATTCCACTCCCGATCCATGGGCCTCAACATAACACTTTATTAGTTCTGAATCCATCTTTATAATCACCCTGTTACGGTGTGATGTTTGATGTTATCAAGAAACTCTTCCGATGTTAGTGATTGACATGATCTCATGGTCTAAGGATTAGGATCACTTCGTAATTTGTTATAGCAATATAAACTCAATGACTTTGATCGTAATGCTATACTTCGGATGAATGTTCATCACACCATTAAACTAATGTTGTGATCCCGTTATTAACAACATCCAATGTCTATGATCAGGAAACCTTGATCATCTTGTTAATCAACGAGCTAGTTTATGAGAGAGGCATAACTAGGAACTTCCTTTTTGTTTATTAAACACACATGTATTAACATTTCCGTATTAATACAATTATAGCATGTAAAATAAACATTTATCATAAATAAGGAATACGATAATAACCACTTTATTATTGCCTCTTGGGCATATTCCCTTCAGTCTCCCACTTGCACTAGAGACAATAATCTAGTTTAAAAACTTTGCGTATTGAACACTTATGGCTTTCCGGTGTTCCATATATGCAATTGCAAGTGGTTAACATAATCTACGGATCTGACGCTTCAGGTCCGTGTGTATTTGCATGTCTTTGCGTCTCCACGCATCACTCATTCTCCAATGATATGGCATTGTATAAATTTGGTCTTTTGGTGAGACATTTAGTTCCTTGGGGTTAAAACACGTCGATACTATTGTCGTAAAATATATCTTTAGTGTTAGCCCGTTGCGAACCACACCTTAGTTTGATAACAAACTACTTGACACAAATGCCCTCCTTTGCTGCTACTATAGTAGTCATATACTTAGCCTTTTTGTTGTAGTATTCGTCACAATGTCTTAACTATGGATTTCATCCAAATCCATCATGGAATGTTCTTTCCATTACATTGTGCCACCCATAGTTTAAATTGAGATAAACTTAATTTGTATCTTGTGACAAACCTAGTATCAATGTAACGCTTTACAATGAACTATTTGTAATTGTTTGTCACCTCTACACAAATATATTCTTAGTTCTTTCAAAAAGATCATAAGAATATCCTCACTATCGTCCAATCATCATTTTATGATTCATTCTGGTATATGCTCATAACACTTAGAGCATAGGACATATCTAGATGTGTACATATCATGGTATGATTGATCAAAACATTCTCGTGATTTCACTCATCAAGTGTCAAAGCACTTGAATCTTGTTTCACTTATCAAGTGTCGATACACTTGAATCTTGATTCAATTCCTTTCCATGCAACAAGAACTGTTTTTTGTCGTTTCTATATTGAACTCCTTCAATATCTCATATATGTACGTTTGGCACAACCATATTGGCGTCACAGTCTATCCACTATAGACATTCACGCTAAATATTCGGGTTTTGCCTAAGTATTTCATCGAAATAAAGTTCTTAACTTTTGTCAATAAAAGATACATCATTTCTAATCAACAAGATGTCATCCACATAATGTATTAGAAATATGTCTCAGCGCTCCCACTTAATTTCTTGCAAATGCAAGCATCTTCATCGTCTCCTGATGAAAACTCCTTTTTCATCACGGTGAAGATTCCAACTCCGCGATGCTTACTTCAACGATTGAAGTTTGCATGCCCTTTTAGCATCCTTTGAATTTAACAAAACCCTTTGGACCGTGTCATGTACACGTCCTAGGTAACCATTCTATTAGAAGAATTTTGTTTTGTTTATTCATCTACCATATACCAAATTATATGTAGTGGTTGCTACTTTAATCCATCCAGACTAAATATCGCTATGAAGATCAAATATTGTCATAGTCAACTCCTTGAACATTGTCGTAAAATACTTTACCGACATGTCTACTATTTCATAGATGTAAAACATCCATGTTTGTTTCTTTATAGATCCAAATACGGCCGATAGGTTTTTACACCTTTCCGGAGGGTCTTCCAAGTTCAAAACTTGATTTCTCGTGTATGGAACTATCACGGATTTTCAAACCATTTGACGGAGTCAGGGCCCATCATCGCTTCCTTGTAGTCGGTTCATCATTGTCAAACAATAATGATTTACTCTCAAATCTCAATCATTTGATTGTTTATCTGACCTTCTTGGTTTAATAGGAATTTTAGACCTCCGTGACCGCAACCTTTGAGGCTGTAACATCCCTAAAATCATGTTTCAAACTCATGCATATCATCCATGCATCCATGATCACATATAGAGTTCATTCCAAACAAATCAATTCAAAAACAGGAGCATATGAGCTCATTATTTTATGTGATCAGCATTTGAATCAAATGCTACTCTCCGATGAGAGATTGCTGTTCATGAAACTAAACTTTGTTGTATTATTGCTCTCAGGTTGTATTGCTAGATTACTAAGATTTAAACCAAAGTTTCAAAACAAATATGATTTGAAAACCAATTTCAAAACCTATTCAAACTAGTGCTATGCCACTGCTTATTTTATTTTATTCCAAGTGACCAAGCCAATTCAAAGTGACCACTTGGTTTCATGCCCAGAAATGTGATTGTTGCACACTGCAAAAATCCTGAAAAGATTTGAATTCAAATTGGTTTTGAAATCATTTGAATTTGATTCCTGAAATTGGAAACAGAAAAAGAAAAGGAGAAAAGAATTGGAAAAGGGCCTGCGCCACCTATCTAGCCCAACGACGGATTCAGCCCACTAAGCCCACCCGGGTTCCCTCTCTCTCGCTCTCACTCACAGACGCACCCACCAAGTCACTGACCACCCAACCTCACCTCCTCTCTGTTTCACTCGCTGACGAGTGGAACGTGCGACCACGTCGTCGTCGTTGTCAATCACGCGCAGCCGCGACGCTCGCTCCGCCATTACCTCGCCGCAGTCACTGCGGGCTTAATTGCCATTGATACCGCGCGCGATCCTCGCCCTCGCTCTGGCTATAAGACCACCTTCCCCTCGCGGCCATTTCCCCCAACAAAGCCAGACAGAAACGCCCCCAGGCTGCCCGCAATCGCTCTTGCACCGCCGCAGACAGAGCAACTCCGGCGACCAATCTCGGTGAGTACTGGCCGCCCCCTGTCTCTGGTTCAAACCATCATGACTAGCATGTCTTTGCGCGTTCAATGATGCCCTCTGTTTGCTTTCTCGTGACCCAGAGCGACGTCTTCGTCCACACCCGCAGACACCTGAGCCGCCGCTCAACTCCGACGTGCAATTCAGGTAAAACAAGACCGCCCCTTGCCTCTCCTTTGATACTGTCTTGATCGCCAGGCCTTTGCGCATCACCTAAACCATCTGGCTCGTGCTAGGTCGACGCGGAACCTCGGCAACGTCTTCGACAGCAAGCATCTGACGCCGCCAGCAACTCCGACGAGCCCGTGTAGCCATGTCCGTGCGCCCCTTGCCAAGCCGTCGCCACATTAAGCATCAGTGCATCTCTACGAGCCCGATAAGCACCTCCGACGACCCTAGAACCCCCTGTATCCGCCGCGCTGCCGTAGACAGAGCCGCTGCCGCCAGTTGCCACCGCCAGCGCCGCACATCCATGGTCGCTTGATCGAGGACCGTTGGATCTAGATCCAGCGCGTATAAACAGATCACTTAACGAATCGGTATGAGTAGATCTGGGCCGTGCAGATTAAGTAGATCTAACGGCCTGTGTGCGCGATCCTGAGCGAACCGGTACGCGCCAATCAGAACGTGACGCGTGGCCAGGAATTAGATTTAAAATCAGGATTTGAATCTATTAGTTGTTTGAAATTATTTTAGCTATAACTTTTGTTTCCCACGTCCAAATTTGATAAATTTTATATCAATGGAATCAGGAGAACAAACCCTTTCTAAATATGCATATTGTTTAATGTTTTGTTTCTGTTAAAATGGTTTTATTTACAGAAACATGTGTAGGTCTATTTTGAGTATATGAATTGTTTGAGAAATGTTTTAGGGTTTAAATAAATGTTGTTTGGCAAGTTTTGAACTTGTTTATGAACCAGTACTGTACACTTGACTTGTTGAGTTTAGAAAATCATCACATATCATGTTGCATGCATCCATATATTTTGGCTTGTATCTATTTGTATGTGATTTGTTGCTATGATTCTATCTGTAGATTTTGGTGCCAATAGTGATTGTGATTGTGAGGAGTGTAGCTACTCTCCAAACTACCAAGGCAAGTGGTGCTTCGTGATATTTTTATCCCTATGTTTTCTACTAAGCATTAGAAATATTTTGCTAGTCTTGCATGTTATATTTTGCTTATATGCCATGTTGGGAAATCCTAGTAGTGTAGAATTGCTAGGAAATTTCTAAGATAAGATGCTTATCTATGCCATGCTTAGCCTATCTAGTAGCAACCAAGGGTGGTGAAATATACATGCTATGATGAAAATATTTCTAAGTCTTTGGACTTGTGTTTTGCCTAATAAAACAACTAAGTGAATGAAACACCTGGGTGGAATGGAAGGAATGGTTTATGTTGAGTGGTTACACAAGGCTCATTTCTATGGTTTACCTTGTGTATCTCACTTGTGGAAAGCCACCCAGGAACAAAGAGATTTTAGAGGCCAAATGTTAAGAAGCTTCTAGTGCAGCCACTTGGCAATATGGGCTCTGCCTGGATCACATAGGTTGCTAGAAGTTAGCCATTTGGACAGTTGGTGGTAGTGGGATGATAGGTTGGAACGCGTCCATTTGGTCTAAGGGAAGGCTTCTGAAAGGTCCTGTCTTGGTGAAAATCAAGTCTGGTGGGGAAAGTGCACAACCTCTGCAGATGGAAGAATCTAAGTACTTAGCCATGTCCCTGGCAAAGGACAAATTTGAGCATCAAGACATGGAAGCTATCAAGAATCTCCTCATCCCAATTTCTAAGAAAAAACTTGTGGGTGAACAAGGGTGAAGGACCCCAATGTCTATTGGTGGTTCCTTGGGAAAAGTTTTGACAAAGAAAAACTTAGTGATTTCAACTAATAGGCAAAACCTATTTTGAGCAAAGCAAGCCTAAGCTACACTTAGCCAAATTGCATATAGTATGTAGTCCACCAAAATTATACTAAGGTATCACTTGCCAATACTATTCCATTGTATTGACCCACTGTGGCTGTAACTTGTGATGTTGCAGGTTACTCTGATGAGGATTAGGAGTCATGAGTCTACACTCAACATGTTTGCCTGTGGCACATGAAGATGAAGACTTTTATCTATTTACTTATATTAAGCTCTTGTACTAGGCCTGTGGCCTTGGAGTTGTAAAGACTAAGTTTGTCTCTGGAATGACTGTAATAATGACCTTTGTTTCTGTGTACTTCATCTTAAACTGTGGATGCTAGCATTGATCCAGGGACTAGCATTGCAAACACAGGGATCCTTTTTCCTTTATAAAGGAGGGATCTTACAGAGGCACATAAGCTATGAGCATTATGGCAGCCTCCAGAACCATTTCCGGCGCTGCGCAACTCAGCACATTTAGCTAAGGTTCATTAACCTTATCAAAGTTCTATTGTCCTCCCACTTAACATTTATGAAAAATTCCTTCTTCAATAAACTTCATGTTTCAAGCGACAAACCCTTTTGTCCTTGGTGTTATGGAGGAATAACCAATTGTTATTCAAAATAACCTACAAAGACATGCTCATACGACTTCGGTTGTAAACATCTTACTTATGTTTAGCATACCAAAATTTAAGAAATGACAACTTGGGTTTTACCCCAAACCATAACTTATATGGTGTCATTTCAACGGATCAAGATGGAGCTCTTTTCAGTGAAAAAGCGGCAGTCTCTAAAGCTTTAATCTTTTAAAACATAATGGCAGTTTTATAAATAACACCTTTGATCCAACCATGCCAAACAAGGTTTCATTACAAATCTCAAACACTCCATATTCCTATGGTGTTTCGGGATATGTAAATCTAGGTATTTTGCTAAACTTGCAACTCAAATAAATCCCTTTATGATAAAATCATAATTCATTTATTTTCTTGTTACACTTGTAACTCAAATAAATCCCTTATGATAAAATCATAAACCATTTATTTTTCTTGTTACAATGATTTTTCACTTCATCTTGAAAGTCTTTGAAACGTGTTTCAAATATTTCATACTTCTTTCTCATTAAGTGAATATTCACTCAAATTTCCGGAGAAAGCATATGAAGTTGAAACTCATCGCTTACGACTACACATAATGGACTACATACATCAATATGTATAAATTCCAATATTTTAGTCGTTCGTTCTTCTTTGGCCTTTGAACGAAGTTTTAATTATCCCTAGGAAAGTCTCACAAGCGTCACTTGATCAAATCAAAGACTCCAAAAATCCATGAATATGGAGATTCTTCATGTTTTCTTTCAAATATAATTTAAACAGCGATGTCACTTTGTAAGTGATTTTTCAATCATTTGTCTCGCGACATTTTAGCATTAGGTTTTATGGATGTGATTTATCCAACTAGATTTGTAAATCATCCATCTTATATGGAATACGGTAATTATTTGAACAACCTTTGTTCTCATAATACCTGATTTAAATAACAATTATTAGAACAAATCTTGAAGTCAAGCTTTGATGTCAACGAGAAATACAAACAACGGTTTGTTTGTTTTCGATGAACATCATCACATATTCTCTTGCTAGTTACTTAGGCCATTGTGGTTCATGAATTGCGTTGTTCCGTATGAAATTTCATACCAACCAATTTGGTATCCAATACCCAAGAACCACATTGTTTAACAAGCAAAGAATACAACCATAACATGTATATCATCCATATACCTAAATTGGATATTTCCAATCTTTTCTTTTCTGCCAAATATATTTTATAGATTCTCTTTCAGCATTTCCTTTTCCTTTTTAAAAGAATCTATCAACATAAAAAGTGGCGTCATATACATGACACATAGTCCAAAGCGTGTATATTCAAATAATAATACCTTTGGACTTGCACTTTGAAGTAGATCACCATCATCAAAATGATCGGTATTCTTTCAAAATCCATTCTTTAGTAATCTTTTAGTGTAGTAAACACTTTACATACATCTTCTATTCATCCTTATCATGACGACTTTCATGATCAAGCTACTGTAGCTTATAAAGGCGAATCGTGAGTATAACATTACTTTCCAAAACCCTTTTGGATGATTAGGATATCTAGCATCTCCAACCTTCGTAAATTCTCATCCAATATGAGAACATATATTATACACTATCATATTGCAACCAAAACATTGTTTTAGGTATCGTTATATCTGCCACACATGATGGTTTCTGAAACAATTCTTTCAGCTCCTAGATAAACTTGATATTAAAACAATCAAGAATCATGGAGGCAAACATGATACTTAAGATACTAACACTGGAATTGTTACTCTCGATTTAATACCAACTATTAAATTTCACGGAGTAAATAGAGTTTGCTAAAAGTTTGCAATAGGACTTTAAACTTTAGATTGACACTCAACACAATACGATACCAGTTCGTAAAGTATATATCCAGAATTCTATAGTTCTATTATCTTAATTACAACTATGCATAAGGTGGTGAACGAATGCCAATGACTACAACAAATTATGCAAATTCACTTTGATTTAATTTATGATAAATTGAGTTCTACTAATCCAAATTAGAAATGAACTCCCACTCAAAAACGACATCCCTCGTGTCTTTTTGGTGATTACATGAACCAAATCCACTACACCAAGTCCGATCATCATGTGAGTCGGTGTAGTTTCAAAGGCGAGCATCAAATGGTCATCATATCAAAACATATGACTCATGCTTAACCTTTCGGTCCGTGTTCCGAGGCCATGTCTGTACATGCTAGGCTCGCCAAGTAAAAACCTTAGTATTCGCATGTGTAACTGTCTTACACCCGAGATATGCTCGTGGATTCAAGTACACCCGATCATCACGTGATGTCTTGAAGCGACGAAACATTGACGGTGCATACTTAAGGAAGAACACATTCTTATCTTGATATCTAAATGAGGGATCATCTTATTATGCTAATAAAACGCCAAACAAGCAATATAAGATGCAATCAAAACATCACATCTTTATAAGTGAAATGATATGGTTCCCGCACTTGATCTCTATCATGTGCATCGTGGTATGATCTCTATCATACCTCTATGTGTAAGTCCAAGGTCTATGGAACCTACACGTTATGTGTGTTGTAAGAGTATCATCTTATACTTCTACTTACAACATCACCATATCATAACACTAGCCCAGAAACAATATAAACTAGACGCCTCTAATTTATCCATTGCAAGTTTTACGTGGCTTAGGGCTTTCGAAGATAGAACCGTTCTTATATACGAACATGAACCACAACGAGGGTAACCAAATTATTGACAACTCGTTGCAAATTAGATATTGACTATAGTAGGAGAGACAGACACCCGCTAGCCACTTATGCAAAACTAGTTGCATGTCAAGCGTGGAACAGGTCTCATGGGCGAGGACATGTAAAGTTTGTCCGGGCCGCTTCATCCCACTATGCCACCAATATCCAAAGTACAACTAAGAAGCAATAAAATGATCATCATCTCCCACATATACTCATATGTGTACTACCCGTGCAAAGTATCTACGCATAGATCCGGCTCTAATACCACTGTAGGGTTCGCAGCATAGAAAACAAAAATTTTCCTACGATGGGAATAACTATGTACCAAGATCTATCTACTAGATACAAACAACGGGCGGATGTACATCCATAGAGAACATACCATTGAAGACCGACAAATCTTAACGAGTCCAAACTCGTGGTTGATGCAGAAGATCTCTTGCCGATCTCAAGATCGAGAGGAAGTCCTAGCACCGCAAAACAGCAGCGCATCCGTGCTCGCACACACGTTCGAGGCACCGAGCAACCTCTGCCTCCTCGCTCCAGCGATGCAGCGGAAGCACAACTCTTTCTTGCCAAATAGCCACCGGGAACATGTATCTCTCTAGTCCGAGACCATGGGGGATAAATTCTAGAGGGGGAGAGAGATCCTTCATGAGGAGGTGTGAGTGAGAAGTGAGAGGAGGGTCTCCTTATATAGAGGAGGGGGAGAGCCCAAGGGGGCATGGCCGCCGGCCATGGAGGGTGCCCCCACCTCTCTGTCATTCATGTGGGTGGACACTCCACTCACAAAATGGACCTTCAATTTTCTCCACTAAAAAACCCACTCAAATTCCCATTAAATTTCCACCAAATTTAATGCAAACTCTCATTAAATAAAACTCCTTTTATTTATTCAGAATTTTGTCAATTACTTTAATGACAAACATTCACATATAACCCCTTGCTAGTATTTCATTTCACATGCAAAAACACTTTCTGCAATTTCACCCGAAAACCCGTTTCGGTATCTAGTGAAATAAATTCCTGCGCTTGTTATTCTTTTCGGCATGAAACTTTTGCTCCAAATGGATGTCGGTGTCTCTTAAGTGTGTCACCCTACGGTTCGTGAATAATGCGGACATGATCGATACCCCTCTCGGATCAATAATCAGAAGCGGGATCTGGAGACCCATACTGACTCCCACACATTCAACGATGACTTTCTTGTGATCGTCGGAACCTTTTACGCTAGTATCTTAATCCCTTTGTTTCACGATATATTACATGTCCGAGATTCGATCATCGGTATCTCCATACCTAGTTTGATCTCGTTACTGACATGCACTCTTTTCTCGTTCCCGTGATATAACATTCTAGTGATCAAATCACTTGCTTGCAAGCTAACCAATGTGATATCACCGAGAGGGCCCAGAGTATATCTATCCGTCATCGGGATGAAAAAATTCCACTCTCGATCCATGGGCCTCAACATAACACTTTATTAGTTCTGAATCCATCTTTATAATCACCCTGTTACGGTGTGATGTTTGATGTTATTAAGAAACTCTTCCGGTGTTAGTGATTGACATGATCTCATGGTCTAAGGATTAGGATCACTTCGTAATTTGTTATAGCAATATAAACTCAATGACTTTGATCGTAATGCTATACTTCGGATGAATGTTCATCACACCATTAAACTAATGTTGTGATCCCGTTATTAACAACATCCAATGTCTATGATCAGGAAACCTTGATCATCTTGTTAATCAACGAGCTAGTTTATGATAGAGGCATAACTAGGAACTTCCTTTTTGTTTATTAAACACACATGTATTAACGTTTCTGTATTAATACAATTATAGCATGTAAAATAAACATTTATCATAAATAAGGAATACGATAATAACCACTTTATTATTGCCTCTCGGGCATATTACCTTCACAACCGAAGAGATTTTTGTCACTTCCCTTGGAAATTAGAGGCATAAACCCACTATCGAGCATAAATACCCTCTATTGGAGTCACCAGCAACTACTTGGCCAAGATAGCTACTAACAACGGAGAGCATTCAAGATCACAAACAACACAAACATGATAGAATCAAATAGACAAAACCATTAATCAATCTGACATAGTAATCTCAATATCCATCGGATCCCCGCAAACACAACATGCATGATTACAAATAGATTAGATCTTTATCATGAATGGAGCTCACAAGATCTATACATGAAAGCACAAGGAGGATATACAACCATCTAGCTACTACATGGACCCGTAGTCCAAGGTGGAACTACTCACGCTTCATACCGGAGGCTGGCATGATGAAGAAGAAGGCCTCCGGGATGATCTCCCCTCCGGCAAGGTGCCGGGAAGAGCTTCAGATCCCCTCCGATCTAGGGATGATGGTGGCGGTGGATATAGATGGTTTCGTAGAATATTGATCGGGTACTTAGGGTTTTGGCATCAGGGGCTTCTTATAGGAGAAGAGGCGAGGTAGGGGGTCACTATGACGGCTGCACCCCCAGGCACGGACCCACCTTGGCCGCGCGGCCAGGGGTGTGGCCCCCTGGTGGCCCTCCTCCATCTTGTATTCAGGCTTCATGTTCCCCACGGTAAAATATTTACTTTGGCTTTTGTCCCGTCCAATTCCGAGAATATTGATTTTCTGCCTTTCTAGAACCAAAAACAGAAGAAAACAAGCAACTGGCACTATGCCAACTCGTTAATAGGTTAGTACCAGAAAACATATAAAAACACCTCAAAGTGTAGACAAAGCAAAGCAAAGTAGATACTAAACAAGCATGGAACAAAAAAAAATATAGATACCTTTTCGACGTATCAAGCATCCCGAAGCTTAACTCCTGCTCGTCGTCGAGTAGGTAAGTGATAAAAGAATAATTTTTGAGGTGACATGCACCATCAAAACCAAGATCAAACCATTTGCAAGCATCGAAAGCTGGGATCAAAGAACTCTAAACATGTGCATGAAAGATGGGGTTCTAACAATAGGACATAGTAACTATGCATGCAACATGAAAGTCTACAAACAAAGATCATGAATAACATGCAATGAAAAATGTTTGTTTGTTTCACATACATAAAACATGGCATAGTGGCATTTAGCTTGTCCCTCATAGAGTGACTAGATACAAGTAGCACAAGAACAAGCAATATCAACAATATGCATCAATCAATAAGTTTTGGGACACTGCACATAGAACTAAGAATGGCAACTATGCTCTCTTAATGGTGCCTAAAGGTAGAAGGTGGAGACTCTATATAAAAGTGGAAGAAAGGCCCTTCATAAAGGGAAGCAGGGATTTCAAGTTTCAAAAAGATCTTCCAAAAATTATGGTACTTGTTAGCTTTCAGCCCTCATTGCCCCTATCATAAGAATCTTGAAGTGATTAAGGTTAAAGTGAACAAAGATGGAGTATATGCTTGACAAAGTATAAGTTGGCAATCTCAAGTCCCTTGAATACGAGGGCCACACCTCATGCTACTCAACTTCAGTCACAGGTAAGTTCTTGTCATTGTAAGTATTTCCATATCATAGAGAAACACCAACGGGGTACCCCTTGCACATGGTACATGAGCTTTCCCATAATCAAAATGACAAGGCAAGCAGACAATGAGCATCTCAGCGATCTTTTTTTACTATATGCATAGCTTTTTATTGAGGATGCTTCATAGATATCTCACTATGGTGATGTTGCAAGTTTCCACCATGATTAGGCATGGCTTAGGCTAGCGGCCCAGGCATTTCTCTAACACAAAATACATAACTCCATGGACTTACAAGCTTCCTCTTTATTTCACACTGGCGACATCCATAGATGACACAATTGTTCAATTTTATTAGGGGCAAGGAAAATAAAGTGTGCCATCAAGTTTGTGATGGCTTTAATCACTAAGTTTTCACATAACAAAATACTTTTTAATTGGAAGATAGCTGAAAACAAGAATACACTTGGAAGGTGTAACACACCATGCATAGGAGTTTATAGTGGACACTTTGGAATAACTTGGTTTCTTGGGAGTTGGAATCATGAGTAGAGCTTACTCATACAAGTGGAGGCTAGCAAAAGACTGGGAGCAACCAACTAAGAGAGTAATAATGGCCATAATCATGCAGAGCGACAAAACATTACTAATCAATGCATAGAGTGGTACTACAAGTCAAGGATTAAATGATCATAGAGGCTATGGTGACTTGTTCATATTCATAACATGGTGTGAGCATGTGCCAAGTCAACCCAAACAAAACATCAAAGAAGAATACCACAATACTATGCTTTTGTATGCTAAAACAATGCATGATTCCTTCAAGGCACACTAAGCAATCCCAATTGTTTGGAACAAGACATGCTATAGCAATAATAACTAAGAATAAGGTCAAAACAACACCTAGCATGTCATGCTAAAGTCTAAGTCAGAGTCAATGCAAGCTCCTCTTGCACTTTCAAGCAAGAACTTTCTACTCCTTTCCAACACCAATTGACTTATTTGAAACAACACAGCGAGAAAGGGGGTCCAAACTACTTTATTCAAGAAAACTAAACAAACTAAGCAAACCAAACGAAAACTAAGACGCTCCAAGAACAACACAACAATGCATGAAACAATAAAAACGAAGTGTCTAGAAAGACATGAGCTTTTTATTGATGAAGAAGGGGATGCCTTGGGCATCCCCAAGCTTTGACGCTTGTACCTCTTGGATATTTCTTGGGGTGACACCGGGGTGGCATCCCCAAGCTTGAGCTTTTGTCCATTCTTCATCTCATTACATCATTCTTTCTCTTCACCTAAACTTTTTCCTTCCTACAAAACTCCACACAATCTTCATTAGCAACATTAGTGTATTCAAAAGATAATAGACCTTTGGGTTTAGCTTTGGAATAGAAAAAGAGTTCACTAAAAACACAAGCTACTGTAGCAACTCCTTCAAAAATCTCAATTCCCCAAAATAGAACTCAAAAAGGAAACAATAAGAAGAAAATGCAAATAATGGCAGAAATCTGTGAAAACAGACCAGCAGGTAGAAACCAATTTTTTCGAAAATCTTCTGTTGCTCAAATCAAAAAAGTGTTGAACTAACGAAATTTAGCTAACATACTGGGGGATTTATTCATAAATTTGCAGCTCAATCCGACTTAGATAGACTCCTCACGAATTTTTATGGTGGAGGACAGAAATCTGTTTCGGGATAGCAAGTCCCCAAATCTTACTTTCCTCTCATTAGAGGTCATTCTTGGCACAAAAAGCAAACAAAAAGGATAAGGAGAGGTCATTACTGAAGTAATAACTTCCAAGACTCTAGGAAACTCTTGGGTTATCTCCCAACAAGTACTTTTCTTTAAGGCCTTTAAGTTAGGAACAAGAAGCAAGAAATCAAGTATTTTCAAATGAGGAAGCATTAACATCAAACCTTGCTTTCAAAGGAGGAGCAAAAATAAACTTCTCTATCCTCATAGGGAAGTGTTCAATACCTTTCTTGAATGGAAATTGATATTTAATGGTGCCTTCTTTCATATCAATGATGGCACCAACAGTTCTAAGAAAAGGTCTTCCCAAAGTAATAGGACAAGAAGCATTGTATTCAACATCCAAAACATAGAAGTCAACAAGGTCATAAGAATTGTGAACCATAATGAGAACATTATTAATACTCCACGTGAGTTTCTTCTTAGCATTATCAACAAGTGGGACATCCAAATAACAATCTTCCAAAGGTGGCAAATCAAGCATTTCATAAATCTTCCTAGGCATAATAGAGACACTAGAACCAAGATCACATGAAGCTTTGAGATCAAAGTCATTCACTTGCATATTAATAATGGGTTCCCAACTATCTTCTACTTTCCTAGGAATATAAGTTTTGTATTTTAACTTCTCTTCCTTAATCTTAACAAGAGCATATGTAATGTGTTTGGTGAAAGCAACATGCATATCACTAGCATCAGGACTTCTAGCAAGCTTTTGCAGGGATAGAATCACTTCAGAAATATTGCAACCATCTATATCAAAATCAAACTTAGCATCACTAGTAGTAGACTCATTAGGCTTAGGCATTGTAGGAGGAGGAATAGGGACTTCTTGTGGTTTAGTGGTATCCATTCTAGTGATGGTGCACACACTATTGTTTCTATCAATTTCAGCTTCCCTTTCCCACTTAGCATGAAGTTGGGCTAACAGTCTAACATTTTCATCAATAGTAACGTGTATGGCATGAGTAGCAGCAAAGGTACTTTCCATGGTTTCAGGTTTAGCAGCCATTTTATTAATCAAGGAGGAATGTGCTTCAGACAAAGAGGAAATATTTTTCTCAACATTTAAAAGCTTTTCCTCCACGGTCTTGTTGAAAATGGTTTGTTTACTAATAAAGTCTTTGAGCATGACTTCAAGTTCAGAGGGGGAACTTCTATCATTGTTGTAGAAGTTTCCATAGGAATTGCCATTATTAGGAGGATAAGGCCTATAGTTATTACCATAGGTATTGTTGCCAAAATTGTTGTTTCTAATGAAGTTCACATCAACTTGCTCTTCTTGAGCAACCAAAGAGGCTAAGGGAACATTGCTTGGGTCTAAAGGAGATTTCCCATTATCAAGCATAGCCATAATAACATCAATCTTATCACTCAAAGAGTAGGTTTCTTCAACATAATTTACCTTCTTACCATGTGGAGCTCTCTTAGTGTGCCATTCAGAGTAATTAACCATCATATTATCAAGGAGTTTTGTTGCAGCACCCAAAGTGATGCCCATAAAGGTACCTCCAGTAGTTGAATCCAATAGGTTTCTTGAAGAGAAGTTCAAACCTGCATAAAAAGTCTGGATAATGATCCAAGCAGTGAGTCCATGAGTGGGACAATTCTTAACCAAAGATTTCATTCTTTCCCAATATTGAGCAACATGTTCATTATCAATTTGTTTAAATTACATAATATCACTTCTCATAGATATAATATTAGCAGGAGGATAATACTTTCCAATAAAAGCATCCTCGCACTTAATCCAAGAATCAATACTATTTATAGGCATGGATAGCAAGCATTCTTTAGCTTTTCCTCTCAAGGAGAAAGGAAATAGCTTGAGATTAATAATATCTCCATTTACATCATTATACTTCTGCATCTCACAAATTTCAACAAAGCTATTGAGATGGGAAACAGCATCATCAGAACTAGAACCAGAAAATTTTCTCTCATCAAAAGATTCAACAAAGCAGGCTTAATTTCATAAAAGGTAGCATCAGGTGTAGGTGGAGAAATAGGAGTGCTAAGGAAATCATTGTTGTTTGTGCTAGTGAAGTCACACAACTTGGTGTTCTTAGCAGAGTTCATTTTGGCAAAGTAGATCAAGCCAAAAACAGCAGTAGCAGCTAGAGCAGGAACTATTTTTTTTTTTTTTTGATAAGAGAAAGCAAACCAAACTAAACTAATTTTGTTTGGAGTTTTTGATAAAAAGAGGCAAACAAAACCAAGCAGAAGAAACTAAGCAAACCAGGAAAAAAGTAAAGAGAAAGGTTGAGGAGGACTCCCCTTGTGAAGACGTCCTTAGCCTCCTCGGCAATATGCGCCAGAAAACTAGATGGCGCCCGATGTTGATGTGGGACCGCTTCGTTGGAAACCCCAAGAGCAAGGTGCGAAGAGCACAACATAAAGTCTTCCCTCAGTAAGAAACTGAGGTTATCGAACTAGTAGGAGGAAGGAAACGTCTCAAAGGTGTTGCGAGCAACGTGGAAACCTGCACAACACAAACTCAATACTTTGCCCCAATGAACAGTAAGGTTGTCAAGCTCACCGGTTTTCTGTAACAAAGGATTAACTGTATGTTGTGGAAGGTGATGATGGTTTGCAGCAAGTAAACAGTAACAGTGGAAGATGTATCAATGGTAAAGATTGGACCGGGGTCCATAGTGCACTAGAGGTGCTCTCCTTAGATAAAAAAACATGGAATGTAGGGTAAACAAATTATAGCAGGGCAATTGACAGGACTGAGCAAGGCATAACAATGCAATACTAGACAAAAAGATCCTATGAGATTCGATTGGGCAATACAACAATATACATAGACCGCCATCCAAATGCATCTATGACTAAAAGTCTACCTTCAGGTTATCATCCGAACTCCCTCTAGTATTAAGTTGCAAGCAACAGACAACTGCTCTAAGCAAAGTGTGTAAGGTAAACAATCCACTTGTTCCATGAACAAGAGACCGTTGTTTTCTCCCTAGTGGCAAAAGCACATCTACAACCGAAGAGATTTCTGTCACTTCCCTTGGAAACTAGAGGCATGAACCCACTATCGAGCATAAATACCCCCTCTTGGAGTCACTAGCAACTACTTGGCCAAGATAGCTACTAACAACGGAGAGCATGCAAGATCACAAACAACACATACATGATAGAATCAAATATACAAAAGCATTAATAAATCTGACATAGTAATCTCAATATCCATCGGATCCCCCGCAAACACAACATGCATGATTACAAATAGATTAGATCTTGATCATGAACGGAGCTCACAAGATCTATACATGAAAGCACAAGGAGGATATACAACCATCTAGCTACTACATGGACCCGTATCCAAGGTGGAACTACTCACGATTCATACCGGAGGCTGGCATGATGAAGAACAAGGCCTCCGAGATGATCTCCCCTCCGGCAGGGTGCCGGGAAGAGCTTCAGATCCCCCGATCTAGGGACAATGGTGGCGGCAGCTACAGATGGTTTCGTGGAATTTTGATCGGGTCCCTAGGGTTTCTGCATCGGGGGCTTCTTATAGGCGAAGAGGCAAGGCAGGGGGGCCACCAGGGCAGCTGCACCCCTAGGCGCGGGGTGGGCCCACCCACGCGGCCAGGGGGTGTGCCCCCCTGGTGGGTCTCCTCCGTCTCGTACTCCGGCTTCATGTTCCCCACGATAAAATATTGACTTTGGCTATTGTCCCGTCCAATTCCGAGAATATTGATTTTCTGCCTTTCTAGAACCAAAAACAGAAGAAAACAGGCAACTGGCACTGTTGCAACTTGTTAATAGGTTAGTACCGGAAAACATATAAAACACCTCAAAGTGTAGACAAAGCAAAGCAAAGTAGATACTAAACAAGCATGGAACATCAAAAATTATAGATACGTTTCCGACGTATCAATGCTTCTCATGACAAACTCTCACACTCTCAATTTTACATTATTATACTTTATTGTTCAAAGGCAAGCTTATGAGTTGATTACATAACATGGAATAAAGTTTACTCATTTGAATCATCCTTGCTAACAATAATCTTGCTGTGCTATAAGGATTCATTAAAACCTGTATGATATGCTTGCCATTACTCTATCTATGCTGAGTTTTTTTAGATTAATAAAGTGGAGGAAACATGAGACTACCAATCATGAGTAATATCATTGTAACATCCCAAGATTAGCACCTAGAATTATAGAGGACACAGGTTTGTGCATTTCATTCATGCATAAGAAAATCCGGGAAATTTTCAAGAGGGGTCAAGATCTTGTTTGTACTGATGGAAACTTCGGATCAGGTGCGATAGATTTTGACATGACCTTTATATAATTCCTTGTTCCAGGAAAAAGTTGATCAAACATGTATTTGAATTTCAAATATGAAATTCAAATGAATTTATAAAATTCACAAATGGAAATTAGAAACATTTAATAACTTAAATAGAAATGATTACAAAAATGATATAAAAAGGTTTCTTTATTAGTATATATATGTACATATAATATTACATTGATCTTTTAGAATATGAATAAAAGTAAAGTATCAGGAATCATATAAGGAGAAAAAGGAATTACATTGCTGAGTTAAATAAGAGAACTCTTTATTACCACAAAATAAACATGACATTGTATTTACAAAAGAATTGTAAAAGAAAAAGGAATTAAGTAAACTTTATTGAATAAATTACAATAATATAATGTTTTTACAATATTCAAACAGAAAAAATATTACAATATTTAATACAAAGAAAATCCTAAACTATTGTTCCTAAGCCCACTTCTTCATCTGGTATCTTTTATCCTAATTGGTTCCTGCAAAAACCAAACAACTAAAAGTAAAACACAAGGGTTAGTGTTATGTAATGCACTGTTTGTCTCATCATTGAGCTTAAATTAGAAGGGGCAAATTTCACCAAATAAATAATATCTGTTCTTATCAAACGTGTAGCCTCAGACTAGTGCATCACAGGCTGGTACAGGGGCAATTTTCACCAAAGCCAGATGAAGTGTTAAAAAGGTGAATTGATAGCAAATATCAAGTTTTCACTTGATCTGATCCACAGATGACACCAACAGGCACACAACACAGTCACTGCATGCAAGCAAACCTTGTTGTCAACACAGGAACTAACAGGGAAGGGGGTTATCTTCCCAGCCGTAGCAGAGAGAGTGCTCCCTCTCTAAATCTTATAACATCACAACCAAACCAACTGAGAACATCATAGGAATCTAAGAGTTTCAGCAACCACAACCACAAACTAGGCCACCATCCATTCATATAAAAAAAACACCAGCTCAACTACCAGAATGGTCATTTGAGGAGGGAGAAATTCTGTCACATCCCAAATTTTAGATTTGGTTCTGCATATCATTCATATCATTGCATCATGTTCTTCCATGCAAAACCATCGATTCAAATGATTCAGCTAAACGCTATTTTCAAAACCCGACTTTACTCTACAAAATGCTCCCGCGGGAGGTTACACTAGGGCTTGGGTTTTCCACCCTTGTAGACTAGTGGTGTTACTCACCACTTGGCCCTAGATTGATCTCCTAGTTTTTAGAAAAATTTAGAAACAAGAATCGTTCGATTCGGAGCTCGTATGAAAAAGTTACAGAGGTTTTACTAAATAGGAAATTGGAAAAAGAAAAGAGATAAAAAAAAGAGGCGCCGCTACGCCAGCCTACTGGGCCGCGCCGGCCCAGCCAGCACCCGCAGCACCCAGCGCGCGCGCACGCGCAGCCCGCCGCCCGCGCGGCAGATACTGTCTGCCGCCGCCCGCGTCTGGCCACAGACAGGTGGGGCCCACCTGTCGGCGCCGACATCGCCGCCGCCGCGTCCGTATCGGACTCCGCAACCATCGCGCGCGCCGTCTCCGCCTGGGGCCCGCGTGGGGCCCTTCTTAGCCGCCTCTCCGCGACCCCTCTCTCCCCATCGCGCCGCACCCCGCGCCGTCTTCCTCCTCTCGCGCGCCGCCCGAACCGAGCCGCCGCCACCGCCCTCCTCCTCCCGCGAGCTGCCGCGCCACCTCGCTGACCGCACCGCCTCTCTCGCACGCAGGAACCTCCGCCGCCTCTCCTCCGCTCGACGCCGCCGCCTCCCCTCCGCCCGACGCCGACGACGAGCCACCGAGCCGCCGCCTCGCCCGAGAAACCGCCGACCCCGCCGCCGGCGACCGCGATCCACCCTCCGCCTCCTCTCCGTGCCCCGACGCCCGACGCCGCCGCCGCTCGACCTCACCGCTGCCGCCGACGACGCTCAGGTGAGCTGCTGCCGCCGCCACCACCTCTGCCGCACGATCTGCGGCCAACTGCCCAGATCGGCCGTTGACCGGTCAGCCCCAGGCGTTGACTGGTCAACTGCCCAGTTAGCGCCCAGTCAGCCGCCACGTGGGCCAGTCAACAGTCAAAGTTGACTGGGTATTCTCCTTAATTGATTTTATTTGGCAGAAATTTGTAGAATCTTGTAAATTGCGTAGTAATTAATCTACTGGGCCAAAAATTGCAAATAAAATATGTGTAGATTCAGTAAGTCGTGTAGAATCTTGCTGTACCATTGTTTCACACTTTTACAGCAAGATTTTGTCCAGATTAATTAAAAGAGTTAATGTACTTTTTGGAGTGATTAATTCGTAGAAAAAGATCTGTAACTCCAAAAATTGCATATAATATGTCCCTGGATTCAGTAGAACAAGGGGAATCTCAAAGTGAATTAAAAAGATAGGCTTACAGTAAAAACGCCACCGCCCTCCTCCTCCCGCGAGCTGCCGCGCCACCTCGCTGACCGCGCCGCCTCTCTCGCACGCAGGAACCTCCGCCGCCTCTCCTCCGCTCGACGCCGCCGCCTCCCCTCCGCCCGACGCCGACGACGAGCCACCGAGCCGCCGCCTCGCCCGAGAAACCGCCGACCCCGCCGCCGGCGACCGCGATCCACCCTCCGCCTCCTCTCCGTGCCCCGACGCCCGACGCCGCCGCCGCTCGACCTCACCGCTGCCGCCGACGACGCTCAGGTGAGCTGCTGCCGCCGCCACCACCTCTGCCGCACGATCTGCGGCCAACTGCCCAGATCGGCCGTTGACCGGTCAGCCCCAGGCGTTGACTGGTCAACTGCCCAGTTAGCGCCCAGTCAGCCGCCACGTGGGCCAGTCAACAGTCAAAGTTGACTGGGTATTCTCCTTAATTGATTTTATTTGGCAGAAATTTGTAGAATCTTGTAAATTGCGTAGTAATTAATCTACTGGGCCAAAAATTGCAAATAAAATATGTGTAGATTCAGTAAGTCGTGTAGAATCTTGCTGTACCATTGTTTCACACTTTTACAGCAAGATTTTGTCCAGATTAATTAAAAGAGTTAATGTACTTTTTGGAGTGATTAATTCGTAGAAAAAGATCTGTAACTCCAAAAATTGCATATAATATGTCCCTGGATTCAGTAGAACAAGGGGAATCTCAAAGTGAATTAAAAAGATAGGCTTACAGTAAAAACTTCTGCAGAAACTATTTAGTGGCTTTCTGCAGTGTTTTAATTATTCAGGGAGGTTTATAAATCCTTTTTGAGTAATTCCAATTGGTACTGTTCCTAAATAGCAATGCCCATACATTAGATTTTTCCCAAGATTTTACAAATAGTATACTACCAGTAGTGAATTATTTGGGTTCTAGCTCTAGTTTTGAGCATTATATTTTGCATAACAGCTTTCCTTGCGCTAAAACTATTTTCCATGCATGCAATCAGTAGCTTTACTGAATAGTATTATGTGGTGCTGCTGTAGAATCAATCCACTTGTAATGCATGCATTCATGCATCATCTTTGTTGCATATGCTTGTGGATGGTTTGTTTATGATTGCAATTGTATCGTGTAGATTGTGACGAGTGCAACGTTTGCTCGTGTGTGGATTGTTCTTTCGACCGCTACAACCAAGGCAAGTAGATGCTACTTTGTTCATGATATTGTCCTACTATTTTGAATGCATTGTCGTGTATTTTGTAGATGCATGTGTAGGATGATACTATCGCTATGGTATGTCCTATTATGTGGTAGGGCCTTCCTTGTAGATGAACCACCGTTGGTAGATGTGCTTAGCCATGCTATGACGAACGAGGGCTGGGTTACATCACTGAAAGTTGTTTCTAAAAGTGTTGGTTTGCGAAAACTAAAACAACTTAATCAATGAACCTCCTGGGTGTGATGGGATTGATAATTTTTGGTGGTTTCATTGCGGAAAGGCACCCAGGTATCAAGATAAGATGATTGGCTTCTTTATTTTGTAGCTTACGTGTACAACCATATGCCAATAATGGAATGGGCGGTTGGTTGGACTTAGTAGGCTGTGGCAACTCAAACCCGCGTATCCAGAGATGTAGAATTTTGGTAGGTTGGACCGGTGCGCGTCGGGATTGGGGAGCTACTTCCCGAACAGTCTCTTCTTGGACTTCTCCCTATCATCACCCAAAATGAAAGTGATGGTACGAGCTGGGCTGGCCAAGTCACATGGGTAAAGTGTACTAACCCCTGCAGGGTGTATAATCTAATCGATTAGCCGTGTCCCCGGTTATGGACAACTGAGTTGCTTGATATTGATTCCATGACATGTTTCTCGCTCATTCTAATTTCATAATTGCTTTAATATTGTTGGGTTAACTTAATTGGGATCTTTTCAAAGAAAATCAAAACTGTTTATGAAAGTAGGACAAAGGTATTTGCAAATGCAAGCCAGACACAGCTCCAATTGCCAAATATGCATGTAGATGTTAGCATTATTGTCTCCTTTACTAGCTCTACTTGCCATACATTCCATGTATTGACCCTTCGGGGCTGCTACGTTTCATGTTGCAGGATATTCCGATTCTGAGTAATCGATATAGGCCACGGTACTCCACTCGGCACTTGTTAACTTGTGGGCAATTTGAAGAATGGAGGATTTACTTTATTTATGTTGCTACCTGAATAATTTGAGCTAGCTTTGGGCTAAGCTTTTATTGTAATAATGGTACTCTGGATCTTCGTTATTCATGATACACGGATATTTTGCTATGTTATTCATCTTATTCTATTGTGGGCCAATGAACCGATCCAGGGATTGGCATGTCACATAGAAGCCTCGGTCTTTTCAGAACCATGGTGTTACAAGATGGTATCAGAGCCCGTGTGTCGACTGTAGGATCGTGACCTAGGATTGATTAGGAAGCCATAGAACTATTAAAGCTTATATTAACTCTGTCTTTCATCTTATGCCTTTCACTCTCGTAAATTCTTATCATATGCTATTCTCACACTTTCCTCTTTAAATTGATAGATGGGAGAAGTCAGGACTGAGTATGCAACCATGGAGTCACCAAGGCCCTTTGCAAGGCAGTTAGCATAGCTCTCGCAGTCATTGGGATTGCCACTTCCCATGTTCAAGGGAAGAAGGTTGTACACCTATGGATATGGTGAGGATGCATGGGAGATCACCACTTTCATCTTCAGGGATGCCGCTTTGCCAAACCCTGTGCATCTGATCTACACCAAGACATACTGCAACTGGGGACTTGGAATTAACTTGGCCATACATGAAGCCCTGTCTCGCCAGTGCCATCATGTCCGACACCTACTGCCAGCAGACTCACCCTACCGTGACTATGGGAGGCGTGATGAAGATGGGCACATTGTGGTTACCCCAGGCGACAGGAACAACATGCCGCCCCGTCGGAGGCACATAGAGGACATGGAAAGGGAGAATGGAGCTCTAGCTGAGAAAGTGATGATGATAAAGGAGATTGCAGATTTTGCCAGTAATGGTATGGTGGTCCAAGGACAGGAGATTGACACCTTGCATGAAGCTATGGGAGTTGTGGAGAATGTCCTGATAGCCAGAGATGCAACAATATCTCATCTTCATGGTACTGTGCAGGAGAATACCCAGAACATACAACAGTTGCAAGGGACCGTCCAGGAAAGGGATCAAACTATTGAAGCTATGGCAGCCCAGATTGCCGCTCTCCAAGCACAGCTGAATCCACCCTCTGATGATGACAATGGAGATGGTGGCAACAATGATGATGATGATGACAGTGGGAACGATGATGCTGATGAGGACGAGGACGGTGATGATGGAGACGATGATGGTGGAGGAGATGAAGCTGTTGTAGTTGCAGCAGAGAGTGAAGAAGAAGAGGAGGATCCAGAAGAGGTGGAGTTTGAGATTTCAAGTGATGACTCGGGAGAGGTGTACACTCCGCCGCCATGGTTGAACCGTGGACCTAAGAGCCAACGCATGAGTGCAAGGACCTACCGCAACCTCTTCAAGAAGTAGATAGAAGTCCACCAATTAGTCCTCGTTAGGAAAAACCGTTAGGATTAGACTCGATCAATGTAAAACTTAGTTACTGCTAGTTTAATAGTGTTTATTTGCTTATTTGTATACTCCAATATCCCAGGAATTAGTTGTGCAAATTTTATGAAAGAGTTATGGCAAGTTTGGTTACTATCTGAGTTATTTTCGCTGCACTTTTCTGCTGATACAGCAGTACTGTACGATTTTTCATATTTTTCTGGTATCTGGGAAAAATCTGAAAAAAATAGGACTGGTGCGAAACTCTCTGTACTGTATGTGCAAAAATCAGCATAATTTTCTGACAAGTCTAAGTCAGGTAGAAAAATTCGTGAACGCTGCTAGACTGTTCTGGCAGATTGCTGTTTTTGTTGCTTAGTTGATCAACTGTTTAGCTAACCATTGCCAACTCTTGTAAAACTATTTCAGTAGGTATATACTGCTAGGATAACCCCTGGGTTGTTGCTGGATCATTTGTTTGTTGATGTGTTGCTTGCTTGAGCTTGTCTGCTATTGTTTGTTGTTGTTTGGTCATAATGCATGGGTAGAATCCTATTATCGTAGTTAATTCTCTCTAAGCTTACCTGTGCTGAACCACAGATGCCTCCCCGCCGTCAACCCACTGAGTTGGAGCAGCTCATGGCAGCTCAGGCACAGCTGACCCAAGTTATGACTCAGTTCATGGAAGCTCAGAACAACAGCAACAATGGGAACAACCAGCCTGAGGGAGATGCTCTCACCAGATTTCTGAGGCTAAGGCCAGCTAAGTTCTCTACTGCAACGGAGCCAATGGTTGCTCACGACTGGTTGCGTTCAGTCAACAAGGATCTGGTAACTGTTGGATGCACTGATGCTGAGAAGGTGAGGTTTGCCGCTCACCTACTGGAGGGACCAGCCGCTTCTTGGTGGGACACTTTTCAGATCACCCACCCGCTGGACACTGTGACTTGGGCAATGTTTGAGGAAGGTTTTAGGACCAACCACGTGTCTTCAGGAGTTTTGAGCCTGAAGAGGAAGGAGTTCCGCAACTTGCGCCAAACCAATTGCACCGTGGCCGAGTACATTGAGGAGTTCAACAACCTGTCCCGTTATGCACCTGAGGATGTTGACACTGATGCAAAAAGGAGGGAGAGATTCCTGGATGGCCTCAGTGATGAGCTTTCAGTGCAGCTACTGGTGGTTTATTGCCCCACTTTCCAGGAGCTTATGGACAAGGCCAGGATCTTGGAAGGGAAGCATAAGCAGGTGGAGAACCGCAAGAGGAACAGCAACAATCACCACTCTGGTTCTCACCACAAGTCTCGCACTTCATATGACGGATACTCCAAGCATGGAGGGAGTGACCATGGGAGCCATGATCGCCATCACCATGGAGGCGATGGACATCGCCATGACAACCACAAGAGCAGCCACCACAGCCACAAGGGAGGACACTCTCACCACTCTGGAGGACACGGTGGACATGACGCAACGATGATCGCAGCTTTGTGAAGAAGGATCTGAGTGAGGTGACATGCTTCAAGTGTGGTCAGAAGGGACATTATGCCGACAACTGTCCAGAGAGGAAGGGACTGAAGCCAACCAACAACCAGAAGGCCACAGTGAACCACATGAATGTGGAGGAGATCCCAGATGAGCCTGACCTTGTGATTGGTAAGTTTCCAATCAACACTCACCCTGCACTTATACTTTTCGATACTGGTGCATCGCATTCATTCATATCAAGGGCATTTGTGGATAAGTATAAGCTACCTACTGAGTCTATGAAAGAGTCTATTAGAGTGAGTTCACCTGGAGGAGATATGATAGCTAGTGCGGGATGCCGTGACTTAACTGTGAGGATTGGAACACACAACTTCATTGCACATCTGGTAGTGTTGGAATCACAAGGGTTAGATGTTATTCTGGGTATGGATTGGATGTCTATGCATGGGGGACACATAGATTGTGCACAGCGAGCTGTTTCACTCAAGACCCCGGATGGTAAGAAAATTAGGTTCAAGTCGGCAGTGCGACCAGGAAGGTGTAAGATGAATGCTCTTAAGGGGGTTAGCATGGATACTGTGCCTGTTATTAGGGATTACCCCGACGTGTTTCCGGAAGAGCTGCCAGGGATGCCACCTGACAGGGAAGTGGAGTTTCTCATCGATCTGATGCCGGGAACAGGACCTATAGCAAAGAGACCGTATAATATGGATGTGGATGAGCTGAAGGAGTTGAAGAAGAAGCTGAAAGAGCAGTTGGACAAGGGATTCATTCAGCCTAGTTCGTCGTCATGGGGTGCACCTGTTCTGTTTGTGGAGAAGAAAGACAGCAGCAAAAGACTAGTGGTGGACTATCGCTCGCTGAATGAGGTGACCATCAAGAACAAATACCCTCTGCCGAACATAAATGATCTGTTCGATCAACTGGAAGGAGCAAAGGTGTTTAGCAAGATTGACCTGCGATCGGGCTATTTCCAATTGAAGATCCGGAAGGAGGACATACCAAAAACCGCTTTCACCACTAGGTATGGTTTATATGAGTATACAGTTATGTCTTTTGGACTAACGAATGCCCCGGCATATTTCATGACCATGATGAACAAGGTATTTATGGAGTACGTGGACAAGTTCGTGGTGGTGTTTATTCATGACATACTGATATATTCCAAGGATGATGCTGAGCATGAGAAGCATCTGCGACTGATTATGGAGAAACTTAGGGAACACAAGCTGTATGCCAAATTCAGCAAGTGTGAGTTCTGGCTTAACACTGTTGGATTTCTTGGACACGTAGTGTCAGGAGAAGGAGTTGCTGTTGATCCAAGCAAAGTGACTACAGTAACTGAGTGGGAAGCGCCCAAGAATGCGGGAGAGATTCGGAGCTTTTTGGGACTTGCTGGATATTACAGGAGGTTCATTGAAAACTTCTCCAAGATTGCTAAGCCAATGACTGAACTTCTGAAGAAGGAGAGGAAGTTTGAATGGACGGATGTGTGTGAAGCCAGCTTTCAGGAACTGAAGCGTCGACTAGTGACCGCGCCTGTTCTGTGTTTACCAGATCTTCAGAAGGATTTCCAAGTGTACTGTGATGCTTCTCGACAGGGACTTGGGAGTGTGCTGATGCAAGATGGGAGAGTAGTGTCATACGCCTCGCGACAACTTAAACACCATGAACGGAATTACCCCACCCACGACTTGGAGTTAGCGTCAGTGGTTCATGCGCTCAAGGTATGGAGGTACTACTTGATGGGGAAACACTGTGATGTGTACACCGACCACAAGAGCCTGAAGTACATATTCACACAGAAGGAACTGAACATGAGGCAAAGGAGATGGTTGGAACTTATCAAGGACTATGATATGAATCTGCAATACCACCCGGGAAAGGCCAATGTAGTAGCAGATGCTCTGAGCCGGAAGGTTTACGCCAATGGACTGACAATTGGGGAATTGCCGGAGGATTTGTGCAAGCAGTTCAAGGACCTTAGACTGGAGGTAGTATCTGAGGGATATTTGGCAGCAATGGAAGTCCAACCAACGCTACAGGACAGAATCAGGAAGGCTCAAGTAGGAGACAAGGAAATAGAAGAGATAAAGGAAAAGATGAAGGAAGATCGGGAAAGGGATATTCGCGAGGATGAGCATGGTACCCTGTGGTATGGAGATCGTTTGTGTGTGCCCAGCGACCCGGAGGTAAGGGAGTTGATTCTGCAGGAGGCTCATAACTCGCCATACTCCATACACCCGGGCAACACAAAGATGTATATGGATTTGAAGAGCGGATTTTGGTGGAATAACATGAAGGGAGACATTGCCAAGCATATTTCCCTATGTGATGTGTGTAGCCGAGTGAAGGCGGAACACCAAAAGCCAGCAGGACTGCTACAGCCATTGCCCGTGCTAGATTGGAAGTGGGATAGAGTGGGAATGGATTTTATCACAGGATTGCCCAGGACCAGGTCAGGATATGAATCCATTTGGGTAGTGGTCGACCATTTGACCAAGGTAGCCCACTTTATAGCGGTGAAGACGATCTATACGAGTGCAAAGTTGGCCAAGATTTATATGGACAAGATTGTGTGCCTACATGGAGTTCCGAAGAGTATTGTATCTGATAGAGGCACCCAATTTACCTCACACTTCTGGCGCCAGCTGCACGAGTCGCTTGGGACTAGGTTGGAGTTTAGCATAGCGTTTCACCCACAGACTGATGGACAGACCGAGAGGGTGAACCCGATTTTGGAGGACATGCTGAGAGCTTGCGCCTTGGCTCATGGCTCTAGTTGGGATGAGAATTTGCCGTATGCTGAGTTTTCCTACAACAACAGCTATCAAACCAGCATCAAGACATCACCGTTTGACGTACTGTATGGGAAACGGTGCCGGACACCATTGCTATGGGATGGAGTAGGAGAACGTCAGTTGTTTGGACCTGATTTGATCAAGGATGTTGAGGAGAAGGTCGCCTTGATTAGGGACAGGCTGAAGGTAGCACAATCAAGGCAGAAGAGCTACGCTGACGCCAAGCGCAAGGAAGTGGTGTATGAGATAGGTGATAGATCATACCTCAGAGTATCGCCACTTCGTGGAATTAAGAGATTTGGTATTAAGGGTAAGCTGGCACCTCGGTTTATTGGACCGTATCGGGTCTTAGCACGCAGGGGAGAAGTTGCGTATCAATTGGAGTTTCCAGAAGCTCTGTCCACTGTTCACAACGTGTTCCACGTATCCCAGCTGAAGAAGTTCCATCCGGAGATGGTGGATACACCATTGAGAGACACTGTGCCACTAGAGGAGGTTCAGCTTGAGAATGATTTGACCTATGAAGAGAAGCCGGTCAAGATTCTGGAAACAGCAGAAAGGATTACTCGTACCAAGACAATCAGGTTTTGCAAGGTGCAGTGGAGCCACCACAACGAAGAGGAAGCCACTTGGGAGTGTGAGGATGACATCCGAGAGGACTACCCACACCTATTTGCTAGCCGCGCCGAATCTCGGGGACGAGATTCATCTTAAGGGGGTTAGTCTTGTCACATCCCAAATTTCAGATTTGGTTCTGCATATCATTCATATCATTGCATCATGTTCTTCCATGCAAAACCATCGATTGAAATGATTCGGCTAAACGCTATTTTCAAAACCCGACTTTACTCTACTAAAATGCTCCTACGGGAGGTTACACTAGGGCTTGGGTTTTCCACCCTTGTAGACTAGTGGTGTTACTCACCACTTGGCCCTAGATTGATCTCCTAGTTTTTAGAAAAATTTAGAAACAAGAATCGTTCGATTCGGAGCTCGTATGAAAAAGTTACGGAGGTTTTACTAAATAGGAAATTGGAAAAAGAAAAGAGATCAAAAAAAGAGGCGCAGCTGCGCCAGCCTGCTGGGCCGCGCCGGCCCAGCCAGCAACCGCAGCACCCAGCGCGCGTGCACGCGCAGCCCGCCGCCCGCGCGGCAGATACTGCCTGCCGCCGCCCGCGTCTGGCCACCGACAGGTGGGGCCCACCTGTCGGCGCCGACATCGCCGCCGCCGCGTCCGTATCGGACTCCGCAACCGTCGCGCGCGCCGTCTCCGCCTCGGGCCCGCGTGGGGCCCTTCTTAGCCGCCTCTCCGCGACCCCTCTATCCCCATCGCGCCGCACCCCGTGCCGCCTTCCTCCTCTCGCGCGCCGCCCGAACCGAGCCGCCGCCGCCGCCAGGTAACCGCCGCCGCCGCCCTCCTCCTCCCGCGAGCCGCCGCGCCACCTCGCTAACCGCGCCGCCTCTCTCGCGCGCAGGAACCGCCGCCGCCTCTCCTCCGCCCGACGCCGCCGCCTCCCCTCCGCCCGACGCCAACGACCGAGGCCGACGCCGAGCCACCGAGCCGCCACCTCGCACGCGAACCGCCGACCCCACCCGCTGCCTCCTCTCCGCGCCCCGACGCCCGACGCCCGACGCCGCCGCCGCTCGACCTCACCGCCGCCGCCGACGACGCTCAGGTGAGCTGCCGCCGCCGCCCCCCCCCCCCCCTCTGCCGCACGATCTGCGGCCAACGGCCCAGATCGGCCGTTGACCGGTCAGCCCCAGGCGTTGACTGGTCAACTGCCCAGTCAGCGCCCAGTCAGCCACCACGTGGGCCAGTCAACAATCAAAGTTGACTGGGTATTCTCCTTAATTGATTTTATTTGGCAGAAATTTGTATAATCTTGTAAATTGCGTAGTAATTAATCTATTGGGCCAAAAATTGCAAATAAAATATGTGTAGATTCAGTAAGTCGTGTAGAATCTTGCTGTACCATTGTTTCCCACTTTTACATCAAGATTTTGTCCAGATTAATTAAAATAGTTAATGGTCTTTTTGGAGTGATTAATTCGTAGAAAAAGATCTGTAACTCCAAAAATTGCATATAATATGTCCCTGGATTCAGTAGAACAAGGAGAATCTCAAAGTGAATTAAAAAGATAGGCTTACAGTAAAAACTTCTGCATAAACTATTTAGTGGATTTCTGCAGTGTTTTAATTATTCAGGGAGTTTTATAATTCCTTTTTGAGTAATTCCAATTGGTACTGTTCCTAAATAGCAATGCCCATACAGTATATTTTTCCCAAGATTTTACAAACAGTATACTACCGGTAGTGAATTATTTGGGTTCTAGCTCTAGTTTTGAGCATTATATTTTGCATAACAACTTTCCTTGCGCTAAAACTATTTTCCATGCATGCAATCAGTAGCTTTACTGAATAGTATTATATGGTGCTGCTGTAGCATCAATCCACTTGTAATGCATGCATTCATGCATCATCTTTGTTGCATATGCTTGTGGATGGTTTGTTTATAATTGCAATTGTATCGTGTAGATTGTGACGAGTGCAACGTTTGCTCGTGTGTGGATTGTTCTTCCGACCGCTACAACCAAGGCAAGTAGATGCTACTTTGTTCATGATATTGTCCTACTATTTTCAATGCATTGTCGTGTATTTTGTAGATGCATGTGTAGGATGATAGTATCGCTATGCTATGTCCTATTATGTGGTAGGGCCTTCCTTGTAGATGAACCACCGTTGGTAGATGTGCTTAGCCATGCTATGACGAACGAGGGCTGGGTTACATCACTGAAAGTTGTTTCTAAAAGTGTTGGTTTGCGAAAACTAAAACAACTTAATCAATGAACCTCCTGGGTGTGATGGGATTGATAATTTTTGGTGGTTTCATTGCGGAAAGGCACCCAGGTATCAAGATAAGATGATTGGCTTCTTTATTTTGTAGCTTACGTGTACAACCATGTGCCAATAATGGAATGGGCGGTTGGTTGGACTTAGTAGGCTATGGCAACTCGAACCCGCGTATCCAGAGATGTAGAATTTTGGTAGGTTGGACCGGTGCGCATCGGGATTGGGGAGCTACTTCCCGAACAGTCTCTTCTTGGACTTCTCCCTATCATCACCCAAAATGAGAGTGATGGTACGAGCTAGGTTGGCCAAGTCACATGGGTAAAGTGTACTAACCCCTGCAGGGTGTATAATCTAATCGATTAGCCGTGTCCCCGGTTATGGACAACTGAGTTGCTTGATATTGATTCCATGACATGTTTCTCGCTCATTCTAATTTCATAATTGTTTTAATATTGTTGGGTTAAATTAATTGGGATCTTTTCAAAGAAAATAAAAACTGTTTATGAAAGTAGGACAAAGGTATTTGCAAATGCAAGCCAGACACAGCTCCAATTGCCAAATATGCATGTAGATGTTAGCATTATTGTCTCCTTTACTAGCTCTACTTGCCATACATTCCATGTATTGACCCTTCGGGGCTGCTACGTTTCATGTTGCAGGATATTCCGATTCTGAGTAATCGATATAGGCCACGGTACTCCACTCGGCACTTGTTAACTTGTGGGCAATTTGAAGAATGGAGGATTTACTTTATTTATGTTGCTACCTGAATAATTTGAGCTAGCTTTGGGCTAAGATTTTATTGTAATAATGGTACTCTGGATCTTTGTTATTCATGATACACGGATATTTTGCTATGTTATTCATCTTATTCTATTGTGGGCCAATGAACCGATCCAGGGATTGGCATGTCACATAGAAGCCTCGGTCTTTTCAGAACTGTGGTGTTACAAGTTCATGTGTTAATCAAGAACAAACCAGGAGGTGTTCAAGGAGGTGACAAGGAGGAGGAGAGTCACCTGATCAAAGAGGATCTCAGCAAGGGCATCATCAAGACAAAAACACATCCAGAGCACCAACATCATCCAGTTGGTGAGTCACAAACAGATCATACCATCTATCTGTTTTTATTTAGTCTTTGAGCATGATTTGTTGGTTAAGTTGAATCCTCAAAAATACACCCAAGTGGGGTGTATACTCATCACTGGATATTGTAAAAGCCACAAGAAATATCTTTTCCCATCTATAGTTTAGGAAATAGTTAGTGCATCTTTGACTAATCTGGTATTTACCAGTTTGCATCTAGAGGAAAGTAAATCCCTGGATGTGTTCTACTGGGCACATTCCAGTTATGGGTAGCACCTCAGTAGCAACCCAGCATCAGAGTTGTTCCTCTATGATAAAACCACAAGTATAATTTCCAACAAATTAGATAAGTAAATCATTTTCCCAAGCACTGTAGGAATCATACTTAGAGATTATCCATCATTTAAGAAAGAAAGAATCAAGTAAAAACATTACTTTCTACCTAGCACAGTCTCATACTAGCATCATAGACCAATGGATCTAGTTCAAACTAGATCTATACTCACCACACTGCTGATTCAGGGCATATCCCATCTGGGTAGCACCTCTGTATCAACAGGTTCATCCATATCTACTAATAATTAGAGAATCACTTTCCTAAATGAATTCAGGAATCATAGTAGACATTTGATTCAGAAAAGACGGTGAATATAAAACTGTCTATTATTAAGACACACATGACAGAGATCATTAAGTAAATCATCTTCCTATAATAAAATAGGAATAAATCAATATCTGAATCATTTTCCTAGTATTTCACCTAGGAATCATCTCAATCAATAGTTAATTAATCCAACAACAGATCATAATACTAAGAACACCACTGTGCACACTCCAGATGGAGGCACCACAATAGGAAGATTCTAATATCAGAAGCCACTGAAATCACTAGCTACGATCAACATCAAATACCCATGTTAAAAGAATAAGTTACATCCATAGGGTATTATTTCAAATCATTTTCCTACCAAATTTTCATAGGAATCATTTTCTGTTTGAAAACACATCATTTATAGATCACATGATTTAGTAAATCAAGTCAATGGATCAAGCATTAGCCAACAGATATGTACATAGTAGTACCAGTGATTGGGGTTTTATCACTGAATCCTTCAATTACAGCAGTGAACAAATAGTTCAAGAAAGAACTTTGTATCAAATCAATTTAAGCAAACACCTATAGATCATCCCATGCCAAGAATAAGTTAAACTTCTCCCAACTAAAACTCATTGCAACACATAGCCACTGATTCTCTACTGTATTAACAAGTAAGCCCATACTACTAGTTTCGAACAATATTCAACGTGTGATACTAAGTAGAGAGAGAGATAAACAGATGGAGAAGCAGATGTGAGACAGAGGGAGTGTACCTGGCGCCCGAGAAGCATTCACCATGGAGTGGCGGGGCAGTTCCCGCGCGGCTAGAGTGTTACTAATTGGAGGAAGTCTTCAACCCCCATCAACACAACCATGGCCACCATAGTTCAGACGTCGGGGTTGCACCTACTGCCGTCCCACCGGCATCAGAATAGAAGAGAATGACCCCAGCTACACGACCATCATATCTTCACCAACCTCAATCCACTACCAGGACAACATCAAACTATCTTTGGAGCTCGGCGGAAGCAGGATACTGAAACCCTAGACGCACAGAAGATGGAAGGGGCGAGCTCGAGGAGGCTTTAAGAACAAATCCAATTGGAGAGCTAGGTCGGCCTAAGGGAGGAGAAGCCCCGGCGACCATCAGCGCGACCACAACGGCCTACCTCGCCGGAATCGGGCGGGCGACGACATTGGCGTCGCCAGCAACCAAGAGGGGAAAGAAACGAGAATGAGATATGTGAGAGAGAGTGGTGGGATGGCTGGGCCGGGGTGGGTTTGACCCTGAGCCAGTTGGGCCAAGTTGGGTCCAAATGGGCCCATTGGTAAGCCTGGCCCAATTTCAAAGAAAAAAATAAGAAAATAAGATATTTATCAAATCACTAAATGACCAAACTACCCCTAAACATAATTTATACCCTAGAAAAATCCCAAAAATACATATGATATATCAAAATGACCACAAAAATAATATCTACCTAATAAAAATATAATTTTAAGTGTATAAAATAAATATAAAGAAAAATAATTATTAACACCATTAAATCTTAAATGAAATGTTATAAAATAAAACAAAAACTCCAAAAATAAATAAAAAATCATTTTTGTATCAAAATAACTCTACTATTTCATAAAATACTAATTTAGAGTTTTACAAATAAAACATAAAGCAAATATTTAAAGACACTTAATTCTTTGATGAACTTTATAAAAATAAGATAACACTGAAAAATAAATAAAATTCATTTTTAAGGTCTTGAATAAATATATTACACTAGAAAAATATTAAATATATTATTAGAAAAGTCTTTAATATTTTAAATAATAAATCCTTATCTAATACCTATTTTGTGAATTCTTTAAAAATAATTGTTAAGTAAGAAATAATCACAATTCTTATAAAACCTTGAGCAATGAGTGTCTTTGTACTAAATTCCAAACCCATAACTTAAATTCATAATCAAATTTCAGTATAACTCTTAACTTTAAAATATTCTTTAAAAATATAATTAAGAATCCTTTTAAATAAACATTGTGTATCACCCATTTATATAATATGGTGAATAATCATTATTTTTAACCATTATTAACATAACATCAAATTCTAAAAAATTACTAAGATCATCTAATTATGCTTCCATTAAATAAATACATATTCTTTTCATAATAATAAAACAAATTTAATCTAATCATTCACTTAAATAGAAAGTGAATAAATCCACACCTTAGTTATACCTACCATAAATCAAAAACTTGGGAATAATTAAAAATATTACATCTTAAGTTTACTTAAACTTTTAAAGTTAACTTTAGTCTCAAAACTTATAAACATCAGGTCTAATAAATCACTTATATTTTTATAGTTAACTTTGGTCTATTTCAATTAAGACATAATGAATCTCAAGTCCAAACTAAGAAATAAAATACCAGAAGGAATTGATCACATTCTATTAACAATGAAGATTGCTTAAACATTATAAAGGAAATCTTTTCTTCAAATGTTATTATTTTTGCCACTTCAAATAACAATCTTATAATAAGTTCTTCAACTCTTAACAACTGAACAAGGACTTTTATCATAGTCACCACATGACAATTAACCATAATCACATCATTTTATACTTTACTTACATATTTTGGATTGTTAACACTTAGGTTCCTTATAAAGGTCATCACTTATAAAGTAAAATTTGAAGATAAACCAACTCTGAAAAGAATCACTTGAATTCACTTCACTCAAAGTATTGGGGATTCAATTTGGGAGTTTTACAAAATGCATAGCATTACTTATGCATAAAAGAATCTTGCTTCTTTAAACATTAGTCCTTACCGGACCAATGATGCTGATTTCAGATATTGGATCTTTTATATTGTCTCGAAGACCGTGAGTGCATAATCTTGCAATCACAAAAGGCAAGTTCACACTTGCTCATGTCCTTTGATTATTTTCTGTAAAGTATTTTGCAAATCCAGTGTTGTCATCACCTGCATTTGAAAAAGGTCCGAAAACCCTATTTTCATAATAATGTGATTATAGGTTATTTACCATGAGGTAATAAACTACTATGAAAGATCTGGTGGTAAAGGAACATATTATCTAGGACTTAACAACCAATGTCGCCAGTGATTCTTGTGCCGTATATCACGTGTTAACCATGAGATTTGGAATGGGACACAGAAGTCAGCTGTATCTTCTTCCTCTCGCATGTAGCCGGATGTGCAGGTAGTGGCTGTTATCACTCGTAGCATGCATATTAATTTGTAATTCGTAGATGATATGCAGCATATGGGTGGGAACTCTCAACGTCCCACGATAGTTCTGGCATCTAACGGTCTGTACAAACCATTGCCGTAATTCAATACGTGGGCATGGTGTACACCAAGGAGGCATGCGGGGTCGCGAAGTGGGCAGTGATTGGCTTGGATCTTAGACTAGGCCCCATACCAAGGAAGTATGGACAAGGTCATGACTTGGTTGTGCAACAAGGCTAAGGTCTCTCATGGGTAAAGTAACGCACCTCTGCAGAGTGTAAGAACTGTAACTTGTTACTCCATGTTCCGGGAAGGAGCTGCGAACGCGGTGGGAAAGGAACTCCATGAAAGTTCTGGTAAACCTGTGAAGGCTGACGGACATAGATTTTTAGAATAAAAGCAACCTTTGAAGAAATGTTTACAAAAACCTGCATTGCCTACGACCTATGGTCTATGGCTGTAGATATAGTGCATCAAACACTCTTTTTCTAGTGTACTTGCTGAGTACGCTCGTACTCAAAGTATCTTCTTAACCCTTGCTAGGTTCTGAAGCCAGTATAGACGATGTCTACATCAAGTTATGCTCCAGGAATCATCACCAGAATCTAAAGTTCTCCAATGAAGTCAAGAAAGTCAACATATACATCAACTCAAGTGAAGACGAAGTTACTGATTAGATAGGAACATAATCTCTAGCCATAGAACCTATTTCTATAGCGTATTGCAATAGCATCATGCCAGACCATTAGTTAAAATACTAGTATTAATAGTATGATAGTTTTTGAGTTGTTTATTTCTGATTCTTCTTTGTAAGAAGATTTTTTCTCTCTCTTTAACCTAGAGTGTTCTCTGGATCTTGTGTAAAGAGTTGAGTTGTAACCTATAGTCATGTCTTGGACCTGCTGTGTTTCTGTTGTACCACTCTGAGGGATGTAATACTAGTGAACGGTGTTTCATTGGTGCTATGTCAACGACTATAGTGTACTACATCATGCAGTGGTATGCTAGGTCACCGCAGTTGGTATCAGAGCATATGCTTTGACCTTAGATTTAAAAACCTTTTAGGAATATCTATAGGTTGGATAGTTACTATAGGAGCCATTTTATCTAAACCAAATAGTCTAATGACTTGTGATGATTATCCACTTCAGGATAACGTTGTCATACCTAAGTCGGGTGCTTAAGTCTTCTTAGGATTAAAGGTTTTATCTTTTCTCAGTATAGTGCTATATAGTGTCTTCCGAAGGAGACATAAACCACCAAGATACTGTAGGAAAGTCAATTGGTCACGGTAGTTTAGAATCAAGTTTAAGACATCAATTGAAGTAGTCCTAATGGTGTCGCCTAACCTTAGAATTCAAGTAACATAATGGAATCTTAGTGTTAGTTGATAACCAAAGACAACGTGATGAATCTCATTAGGATAAATGTTGATGTAATAAGTATTAGTCATGTGGGATTCACTTGAGAATTCTACGTGATGAAGTAAAATTATGTTTAAACTTAATGAAAGTGTAATGAGAAACAAAGTCATCATGGTTAGATCAACTCCTAAATCATGATGAAGAGGTAAAATATAACAAGATCATGGTGAGATTAGCTGCGAAACCATGATGTAGCTGTAAAAATGACAAGTAAATTAATAAACTATCTTGAGGTAGAAGTAAGAAGATAGCATGGTAGAACTATGATAGAAGTCATAGGTGCCATAATTCAGGATAAAATTTAGTTTTAGGTGTTCAATAGAAACTAATTAGTCATTTGAGTGATCATGTGAGGTTAGTTTACTAATAAGGAAAGCTTGGTTATAGTTAATCTTTCTAAAAATGAGACCAAAGGTTAGTCAAAACCAAATTGAGACCAATTGGCTTAAGATTATCCTATTTGCAATTGAGCAATTTGGGTAAATGTTGAGACAAAATATAGTTTGACCCTAAGTGCTAAGTATCACAATGTAAACCTATATGAGGAGGTGTCATATACTACACAACTAAGCCTGAATTCTATAGATATTATACTCAATTACTATATTATGGGCTTAGAATAATGTGTGTTATATGTACCACATTTGGATTTCTCGATTTTTCTTGGATCTTCTTGATTGACTAGATCTATACATGAAGTTGGACTCGTTGTGCAAATGCATGTTGTAACATCCAGTTACTACTTGATGTTATAGACCTAGATAGAAATGGGAATTCGTGTAAGGGAGTGACGATTTTCAAAGATCAAGATGAAGACTTACACGAAGAATGAAGCAAAGTATAAGGAGTATCAATGCAGTTTGAAGGATAGATAAAGCTCAGGTTATTCTTAGCCAGATATAAGAAGAAAGTCTTGTGTAGAAAATACACAGAGCAACAAGAAGTAATAAACTTAAAGTTCATTCAAAGTAGGTAATGTTGCTAAGAAGTTAATGGAGTAGTTGTACCAAGTTCATGTAAGTATCATGAATAAGTAGAAAGAAGTAGTTTTGGAACCAAAGTGGTAGTCAAGCTCTAATAGTTCCGAGAGGATGTCATAAGGATGTTGGAAGCCATTGGGTAATACTTACCACCTAGGATGATCCGCAGCTGGTATTTGATCCATAGTTGGTATTATGATCCACAGTTTGTATCTTGTCCGCAGCCGGTGTTGGTTGACATAGTTAACCCAATCATATTAATATTTGCATAAAGAGCATAAAATTTGGCCTAAGCTAAGTAAGACCTAAAGTAGTATAAAATTTAAAAGCTATCATCTTTCGAAGCGTTTCGCAAAGTCAGACTTATCCAAAAGAAAATGTCTAAAAGTAAGTAAGACAAATAATGCCGAAAGATTGTTTTGGAGATCCACAATTGTGTGGATACACCGTACAATCTTTCATAGGACCCTAACTAGGTAGAGTATAAGCTGGATAGAGACCAATATTCTAATTATAGAGCCAATGGTTACTATATAGACAGTTTGAAGACTATTAGTAAACCCTAAGGGGGAGAGTAAAGCATTAGAAATGAAAGTATCATTATTTGACTTTACGAATAAAGGTTGAAGAAGAAGGACTAACCTACAACAACAGTAAGCTTTATTTTTATAAGGTTAACATGAAATCATCAGAAAAGTACTCTCTGAAGTAAGTATGGATGAAAGATCGAAATTTATTTCAAGGTAGTAGGACTCAAACCTTAAGGCAATTATTATAAGGAAGTTGAAAAGGCACTTAAGGTGATAATAATAGATTATCTAAAGCCTTCTAAGGTAAAAGCTTGAAAGAGATAGAATAGATTAATTCTAAACGAACTAATTCTAGAGGAAACAACTCTTAAGTGGTCTTTAAGAGTGAATAATCACATCAAATTAGACATGTATAGCGGAACAAGGAATTTCAATGGGTATGTACTAAATGATTTCAAATCCAATCTTCAAAGGTACTACTAGTATAAACCATACCATCACAAATCAAAAGTTAGTCTTTTGGCCTCCACTATTGACTAAATTAAAACCCTATTTTAAGTGAGACTTCCAAGAACTTATATAGTATAATCAGGAAGTTTGATAATCAAGTAAAGGAGTTGTATTAGGTTACCTAATCAGGGAGATGAACTAAATAAGAGAACCCAATTAAAGAATTTTGTAATAAGGACAACTCCCTAAGGGACTAAAGTAAAAGGAACTTTGGAACATTGGAGACAACAAGTTAAAGATTATTGAGTATGATGAGAATTCAAGAAAATGATCTAGATATGGAAAAATACCATTACTCCCATTTAAGGTTACCATGAAGTGGAGAAATGCAGTACCCAATACAAGTCAATTCCTTACTCCAAAACGTGAGAGTTTACGAACTTCGAGGATGAAGTTTATTTTAAGGGGGAGAGTGTAACATCCTAGGATTAGCAACTAGAATTATAGAGGACACAGGTTTGTGCATTGCATTCATGCATAAGAAAATCCGGGAAATTTTCGCGCAAAACTAAAAGAGCTATAGAGGGGTCGAGATCTTGTTTGTACTGATGGAAACTTCGGAGCGGGTGCGATAGATTTCGACATGACCTTTATAAAAATTCCTTGTTCATGGAAAAATTTGCTCAAACATGTATTTGAATTTCAAATATGAAATTCAAATGAATTTATAAAATTCACAAATGGAAATTACAAACATTTAATAACTTAAATTGAAATGATTACAAAAATGATATAAAAAGGTTTCTTTATTAATATATTTATGTACATATAATATTACATTGACCTTTTACAATAAATGAATAAAAGTAAAGTATCAGGAATCATATAAGCAGAAAAAGGAATTACATTGCTGAGTTAAATAAGAGAACTCTTTATTACCACAAAATATTTTTTTTCCATACAATCCCCCAAAAAGAGGGATCGGGTTCCATTATCAACAGACAACGGAACAACAACCACACATAAACGTAGTACTGACCCACCTAGGGGGTCAAAATGACTTTAGGTATCCATATTACAAACCAAACAAACTTAACAGACGAAAGGGAGAAGGCTGGAGACGCAAGAACACCGCCCTCAGGCTAGTGGGGAAACAGTATTATCAAACACAGCAAGGAGCTATCAGACCAAGCGAAGAAGCCACGTCATAATCTTCTCACAAACCAGCTTTTCAGGTTCTCCTTCTTTTATCCCGCCCCCTTTCCAGTTCCGGAGCTTCATGAGTACGATCTTCAGGGATTGCTGGCAGTCCTAGAAAAGGAACAGGAGCCACATCCATAGCCGCCGCGTCAGCCAGCGCATTCTGTTGCAGGTATCAGCTCCAGCTTGCAACACCGCCCGGTCTTCCTCCCCATGCAGCCCTGCCCAATAACAAATGAACACATAGGCATATATAACCAAATCAACAGGCGAATTAATAAGCTCTTTTTCAAAACAAGCCCTATTCCTGAGCTTCCAGATAGCCCAACAAATTGCCGCCACCACCGTAATCTGCACATTCCTGCTGACGCCCAAAAACTGAGAAGCCCACCAAAAGTACTGAGAAAAGGACCCAGGCCTATTCGCAGCACCAATGGCTCTGGCAACCACCCCCCAAACATATCTAGCCGCCACACAAGAAAAGAACAAATGCCCAATGTTTTCATCCTCACTACAAATTCTACAAGTAAAATCTCCTACCCAATTCTTCTTCCTCATGTTATCTTTGGTGATAATAGCATTGTGCCAGATAAGCCACAACCAAATTTTAATCTTCAGGGGAATTTTATCTTTCCACAGATGTTTGAAACTTCTATCAATCCCTATATTCGACAAATGTGAGTACATCGACTTAACAGAAAACTTGCCAGATTTATTCCACATCCACACTGGCCTGTCTTTTTCCTGATTCAAACTCACCCCAGTCAACAGATTTTTCAATTGTTCCTGATGATTCAACCCATCAACATCCAACCACCTTCTAAAAGAGCATCTCCACCTTTTTCTTGCCATATCAGCCACAGTGATCGTTTGATTCTGGCAAATATCAAACAAGTCAGGGAACTTATCCTTCAAAGGCATATCTAGACACCAAGCATCATGCCAGAAATCGGTCAACTCCCCAGTACCAATTCTCATTTTCCTACCAGCCAAATAAAGATCCCTAATCTTAATCAAATCATTCCAACATGGAGAATCATTCTGCCTGTGTTTCACAGCACTGATCCCTCCTCTCTTCAAATACTTTTTTCTCACAAAAACTTGCCATGGACCCTCCTCAGCTTCAAGGCGCCACCACCACTTACAAAGCAAGCAAATGTTAAAAAGTCTGATGTTTTTAATCCCCAGTCCTCCTTTTTTCCTGGGTCTACACACATATTTCCATTTAACCAGATGATATTTTCTTTTACCCACCTTCCCATACCAAAAGAAGGCTCTAGTTTGTTTCTCAATTTCTTCCACATTTGTTTTGTGTAAAAGAAACATAGTCATGGGATAAACAGCCACACTGGATACACAAGCAGTGATTTTAACATGCCTCCCTCCTAGAGATAAAGCACCCCCCATCCATCCATCTAACTTTTTCTTCAACCTGTCTCCAATAAAACTCATCTCAGCCACTGTGCATCTCCTGCTACAAACCGGCAACCCCAAGTATTTAATTGGCCAACTACCTTTCTGACAGTTGAACATTTCAGCATAATTGGATAATTTATCCTCATCATCCAACACCATCATCACCTCACTCTTCTCAAAATTAATTTTGAGACCAGACATGGATTCAAACAAATACAATAGCAACTTCAAGTTTTTAGCCCCCTCGGGATCATCCTTAATAAAAAGGATGGTATCATCAGCATATTGCAAAATAGCAATCCCTTTATCAAACAGATTATCAGTCAACCCTATAAACAACCCACCAGCCTGTGCATTAAGCACCATCTTAGCCAAACATTCCCCAGCCAAATTGAATAAGAATGGAGAAAAAGGATCCCCTTGTCTGACCCCTTTATAACTGCCAAAGTAAGGACCAGTTTCCCCATTCACTTTAACACTGAGAGTACCCTGAGTCACAACAATTTTTAACCAAATCATCCAATCCTCACTGAAACCTTTCTTCTTACAACAGTAAAACAAAAAATCCCAATTGACTTTGTCATAAGCTTTCTCAAAGTCAATTTTGAACACCACACCATGCTGCTTCTGACTTTTCGATTCTTTCAAGATCTCATGTAACAAAGTCACTCCATCTGCAATAAATCTCCCTTTAATAAAAGCAGTCTGACATGTGTCAATTAATTTCCCCATTACAGGCTCAGTTCTAACTGTCAGAGTCTTAGTAAAAATCTTAAACAACACTTGGAGCAGACAAATAGGTCTATATTTCTGGATTCTATCAGCATCATCACCTTTGGGCAACAAAGTAATCACCCCATAGTTAATGCTCCTAAAATCAATCTTATGAGCAAAGAAATCCTCAAACACAACCATAACATCTGTTTTTATAATCATCCAACAATGTTGATAAAATTCAATAGGAATCCCATCAGGGCCAACAGCTTTATTTTTCTCCATCTGATCAATAACCTCCTTAACCTCTTTCTCAGTAAACGGTACCCCCATCTTTTCCCTATCCTCATCATTAAGCTTCTCCTAATCTTGCCAATTGTTATCTGCAAGCCTAGTAGAGAACCCACCAGCAGGACAAAACAAAGTTTTATAATAATTAGTGGCATGCTGCAGGAGATCATGAGTCCCCTGAATCTCATTCTCCCCATGTTTCATAGAAAAGATCATTTTCTTTCTTCTCACCCCATTAGCAATCCTGTGAAAATACTCAGTGTTATTATCACCTTTTAGCAACCAATTATCTCTCGATCTCTGCTGCCAAAATCTCTCCTCATTCTCATACACCTCTAGCAATTCTTTCTGAATAACTGCTTTTTGTTTAAGTTGTTCAGCAGTAAGCAAAGTCAACTCCTCAATTTTTTCCAGTTCCTGAAGCTCCTCCACCAATCTCTTCTTCTTTTTTTATCTTCACCCCTTATATGAGAACCCCATCCTTTCAGATCATTTCTGACATTCTTAAGTTTCTTCTGCAGACTATCAAGACTATTTTTACCATTCACACGTTTTTTCCAAACTTTCTCCACCCTGATAAAAAATCATCACACTGTAACCAGCTTTTTTCAAACCTGAATTCCCTGCCACCCCTTTCCTGCCCTTCCATAGTATCCAAGATCAGAGTACTATGATCAGAAACTTCTCGAGACAACTTGTGCACTGTAGTAAGAGGAAACATCTTCTCCCATTCCTTACAAACTAAAATTCTATCCAGCCTCTCCAAAGTAGGATTTTTCTGGTTGTTGGACCAGGTAAACTGCCCTCCAGACATGAGAATCTCCCTTAGACCATATGCATTAATAATGGAATTAAACATGTGCCCTCGCCTATTCAAAGAATGACCCTTATTTTTCTCAGAAACACACCTGATCACATTAAAATCACCACCCACCAACAAAGGTATAGATTGATCCTGACAAACATCAGCTAATTCTAACAAAAACTCCTCTTTATTCTCCTCTTGAGGAGCCCCATATACCACCACCAAATGCCACTGAATTTGTTTCAAAACATCAAACACCTTCATCTTAACATGGAATCTACCCATAGACACATCGAGCTGAGTCAATTTAGAGGAACGTAGCCCCCCCAAAATGCCCCCAGATCTTCCCACAGAAGGCAGCCAACTCCAGGAGAATTGATTCATAGGATCAATTCTCCTAAAAAATTCATCAGAATAATCCTTCTTAATAGTTTCTTGCAAACCAATGAAATCCACTCTCTCCTGTCTCAACAAATTATTCAAATAAGCACTCACACCCTTCTTCCCCACACCTCTAATATTCAAAATAACACCTATCATAATACAGATTTTCTCTCTCTTGTTCCAGTCACAACACCACTCATAGGGTGATAGTTGTGAACCTTCACAGCAACAGCTTTTAACTTTCTATCCTTCATACCAGAACCAGCCCTCAACTTTTTCTTTTTTTCCTAGAAACCACAGGAGTAAAATCCTCCTCATCATTACTATCACCCTTCCAGTCCAGAAACAAGACCTTCTCATTCAAATCAACCTCAACCTCATTCTCAACATGTCTCCTATCCTGCAAACTATGCCTAGCAATTTCTAATTCTTTCAGAGAATTAATATGATCCAAAGATATATAATAAGCATCTATCCCCATATCCAAAGCTCTATGAATAATGATATCATCATCCAGTGCAGCAAAAGAATTATGTAAAGTTAAATTTGTACCTGATAAATCTCTAGGAGGTTGTTGAGCCAAATGCCTTTCTGCCATGTTTCTAGCCCCACCTTGATCAGCCACCCTTGAACGCATCCTTATAACTTGTTCTTCTACACCAGCCACATTCTCAGACTGAGAACCCACACTTTCCTGAGTAGAGACATCAGGTTGAGACAAGTCAACAGCCACCACTTCCTGGTCTTGATTGACAACCTCCATATCTTGAGCTCCCTCCATTACAGACCCCCCATTAATCCCTTTTTTCCACTATCAGAAGAAGAGCCAAAGGATTCATCAGTAGACACATTGTCATCCTTTCTCTGGCCACCCTCATCCTGTTCTTCTTCATCTTCCAACGAATGACCATATTGCTTCCTGAGCTCATAGTATTTATCACTGCTCATATCCTTCAACAAACCCCTGATAAAGTCATCAAACCTCTGTGGACCAGCAGCAACCTCAATACTGGGTTCTTTAACCAAGGTAGATGATAAATTCTGGATGACTTCCATGTGAACATCACCCAACCCACCACTATATGGCACAACCTCCTGAGTACCAACTTGCAGTCCCACATCAGTTGTTCTGGTTTGAGTAACTGTCCCACCACCATTGTCACCTTCCACATTCTCTCTGATAACTATCCCTCTTGAACGACCATCACCTCCAGATCTATCCCAAATATTAGCCATTTTGGTCCCAAAAGAAACTCCCCCAGAATCCTCCTGCTCCACCACAACATGTTTACCCTTGTCCATCCCAGCTCCACTAGCATCACCACCACCATGCTGGCGACCACCAGCAACCCCACCACCGCCTGCACCAGGTCCAGTCCTTTGCCCACTATTCCATCAGGCCTCCTATGCTCAGCTTCCTCCTCAGTCCTCTTATCCAACACATTGTCACCATCCTGTCCATCAATACCCATAGAAGAAGGCAAGGTGGGCACAGCATCAGGAGCAAAAATCTCGCTAGTGTATTTGAATTCATAAATTCCTCCCTGCATCTCCCCCCTTCTGGTATTAGGAACCAGAGATACATCTAAACAAGCAATCTTCACCCTCACATAAGCCAAATTCCTCAAACTGTTCCTGTCCAGGGCCAAAGGCTTGCCCACCAAAGAAGCAACATAGAAAACAGTCGATTTCTCCCTGTATTTCATAGGAATACCAACAATCCTAAACCAGGCCTCCTCCAACCATTCAACAGGTTCCAGGTCCCCATTCCACTTAGACAATTGGATGACAGCATCAGGAATTGTTTTCATAAAGACCTTCCCAAAGTGGAAATCATCAATGGATCTGGATGAAGGAAATCTCATCAAAAATTCCACATCATTAATAGGCCTAGCATTAAATCTCCACCCAGACCCTAAAGCATCAGCCCACACTTGAAATTCTTTCTCCAAATCATTCCCAGTAACATCACCTTTGACCACACTTATATGAGCATAATGAAGCTGCTCCATAGACTGAACATTAGATTCTACAACAGGAATAGAGTGAAAGCCCTGTTCAAAATCAGTACTGCCAAAGAAAAGAGGAACATATTCCCAAGGTTTCCTCTCTTGACAGACCAAAATGCTATGATCCTTCCCACAGTTCTCACACACCACTTCTTCCTGAATCACATCCAACAACTGTAAATCTCTAGAAGCTCTAGCCACATTACCATCTCTCGGCACACTTACTACTGGTGGTGGTATAGAGGACCCCACCAGAGTAGTGGCAACAACATCTGATTGATTAATTGACAGGATTGGAGACAAATTCACAGGGCGATTCCCCCCAGCAGGCACATTAACAGAAGTTGACGCAGAGGTGTTCAAGCCAGAAACAGAACGAGTCACAGGAACATATGTGTTCATCACAACCCTAGGTATAGCAACCTGCTCCACCGTACGGGCAAAAACTGGCTCTCCTCTCCTAGGATTTGTATCAGAATTACCTGATCTGCCTAGGAACGACGAAGCAGTAGCATCCGATCCCGATCCTTACTGCATCTCCGGACGGTGACTCCAACGGCCCCGGTTGCGTGCCTGCTCTGCTTCACGACGGCGAGCCTCAGACAGATCCCTCTCCCGCGCCATGGCTTCCCTGGGCTGATCCTCCAATATGGCCTCATTCTCCGCCTGCCGCAACTCATCCCTGTGCCTCGCATCCCGACGCCTCGCTTCATCGCGACGCCGTTCCTGATCCCGGATCCAACCACTTTCTCTATGATCCTCTTCCAGCACCCTACGATCAACAGGAAAACGACCTTGTCCATACCCAGATCCAAATCTGCTCGCATAGGGACCAGATCGGACTGGAGGATGAGAAGGGGAACCACGCCCACCACGAAACCGTCGATCCATGGTTGAATCCGCAGCCACAACCTGAGCGAAAGATCTGTTATCTCCCGAAACAACCCCACTCCACCTCACCGGAGAAACAGCACGCGGCGACGAAGGCTAGAGAATTGGTGGCTCCCGAACGAAAACCACTCTACACACACCACGAGATCTGGAGTTTGCGAGAGACAGAGGATAAACGACTCCCGATCTAGGGTTAGAGAAAAGGGAATGCGGAGAGGAAATTGACTGGAGATCGTGCTCCGGTGTACTAGTACCCCTCACCTCACCTGGCAGGTGGCCCTCCTTCACCGACGCCCCACCGTCAGCGCCCGCACCTCTCCTGGAACCACCGAGCCGTATCACCTGGCACGTACGCACATAGGGCGGCATGCCGGTGACACCGCGAGGAACTCCCCCCTGCACCAACAACGCTGGACCCACGAGAACGTGCCATCCCTCGTGTACCAAACGCGTCCCGTACGAAATATCCACCATCGAACACCAACTCGCCAGAATCCGCCCCGAAACATCCCGTAGCGACACCTGTACCGAATCTTCCCTCGAGATCGAGCCCTGCCGACAAGGACTGATCGCTGCACCAGCCACCACCCCGATTATGGCCCTCCAACTCCCGATCAATCCAAGGTGATCACCGGAGGAAACCGCCGCCGGGGATAGAGAGAGGAGAGGAGAGGAGAGAGGAGCCATTTTCTTACCAGAAAATAAATATGACATTGTCTTTACAAAAGAATTGTAAAAGAAAAAGGAATTAAGTAAACTTTATTGAATAAATTACAATAATATAATGTTTTTACAATATTCAAACAGAAAATAAATTACAATATTTAATACAAAGAAAATCCTAAACTATTGTTCCTAAGCCCACTTCTTCATCTGGTATCTTTTATCCTAATTGGTTCCTGCAAAAACAAACAACTAAAAGTAAAACACAAGGGTTGGTGTTAGTATTGGTGCTCTCAGAATCACAGTGTAATGCACTGTTTGTCTCATCATTGAGCTTAAATCAGAAGGGGCAAATTGCACCAAATAAATAATATTTGTTCTTATCAAACGTGTAGCCTCAGACTAGTGCATCACAGGCTGGTACAGGTGCGAGTTTCACCAAAGCCATATGAAGTGGTAAAAAGGTGAATTGACAGTAAATATCAAGTTTTCACTTGATCTGATCCATAGATGACACCAACAGGCACATAACACAGTCACTGCATGCAAGCAAACCTTGCTGTCAACACAGGAACTCACAGGGAAGGGGGTTATCTTCCCAGCCGTAGCAGAGAGAGTGATCCCTCTCTAAAGCTTATAACATCACTACCAAACCAACTCAGAACATCACGGGAATCTAAGAGTTTCAGCAACCACAACCACAAACTAGGCCACCATCCATTCATATAAAAAAACCACCAGCTCAACTACCAGAATGGTCATTTGAGGAGGGAGAAGTTCAGGTGTTAATCAAGGATAAACCAGGAGGTGTTCAAGGAGGTTACAAGGAGGAGGAGAGTCACCTGATCAAAGAGGATCTCAGCAAGGGCATCATCAAGACAAGAACACAACTACAGCACCAACATCATCCAGTTGGTGAGTCCAAACAGATCATACCATCTATCTATTTTTATTTAGTCTTTGAGCATGATTTGTTGGTTAAGTTGAATCCTCAGAAATACACCCAAGTGGGGTGTATACTCATCACTGGATATTGTAAAAGCCACAAGAAATATCTTTTCCCATCTACAGTTTAGGAAATAGTCAGTGCATCTTTGACCAATCTGGTATTTACCAGTTTGCATCTAGAGGAAAGTAAATCTCTGGATGGGTGCTACTGCGCACATCCCAGTTATGGGTAGCACCTCAGTAGCAACCCAACATCAGAGTTGTTCCTCTATGATAAAACCACATGTATAATTTCCAACAAATTAGATAAGAAAATTATTTTCCCAAGCACTGTAGGAATCATACTTAGAGATTATCCATCATTTAAGAAAGAAAGCAGCAAGTAAAAACATTACTTTCTACCTAGCACAGTCTCATACCAGCATCATAGACCAATGGATCTAGTTCAAACTAGATAGATACTCACCACACTGCTGGTACAGGGCATATCCCATCTGGGTAGCACCTCTGTATCAACAGGTTCATCCATATCTATTAAGAATCAGAGAATCACTTTCCTAAATGAATTCAGGAATCATAGTAGACATTTGATTCAGAAAACACAGTGAATATAACACTATCTATTATTAAGCCACACATGATAGAGATCATTAAGTAAATCATCTTCCTATAATAAAATAGGAATAAATCAATATCTGAACCATTTTCCTAGTAATTCACCTAGGAATCATCTCAATCAATAGCTAATTAATCCAGCAACAGATCATAATACTAAGAACACAACTGTGCACACACCAGATGGAGGCACCACAATAGGAAGATTCTAATATCAGAAGCCACTGAAATCACTAGCTAAGATCAACATCAAATACCCATGTTAAAAGAATAAGTTACATCCATAGGGTATTATTTCAAATCATTTTCCTACCAAATTTTCATAGGAATCATTTTCTGTTTGAAAACACATCATTTATAAATCACATGATTTAGTAAATCAAGTCAATGGATCAAGGATTAGCCAATAGATATGTACACAATAGTACCAATGATTAGGGTTTTATCACTGAATCCTTCAATTACAGCAGTGAACAAGTAGTTCAAGAAAGAACTTTGTATCAAATCAATTTAAGCAAACACCTATAGATCATCCCATGCCAAGAATAAGTAAAACTTCCTCCAACTGAAACTCATTGCAACACATAGCCACCGATTCTCTACTGTATTAACAAGTAAGCCCATACTACTAGTTTTGAACAATATTCAACATGTGATACTAAGTAGAGAGAGATAAACAGATGTGAGACAGAGGGATTGTACCTGGCGCCCGATAAGCATTCACCACGGAGTGGCGGGGCAGTTACCGCGCGGCCAGAGTGTTACTAACTCGAGGAAGTCTTCAACCCCCATCAACACCACCATGGCCACCGTAGTTCAGTCGTCGGGGTTGCACCTACTGTCGTCCCACCGACATCAGAATAGAAGAGAATGACCCCAGCTACACCACCATCATATCTTCACAAACCTCAATCCACCACTAGGACAACATCAAACTATCACTGGAGCTCGGCGGAACCAGGATACCGAAACCCAAGACACACAGAAGATGGAAGGGGCGAGCTCGAGGAGGCTTTAAGAACAAATCCAATTGGAGAGCCAGGTCGGCCTGAGGAAGGAGAAGCCCTGGCGACCATCAGCGGCGACCACAACGGCCTACCTCGCTAGAATCAGGCGGGCGACGACGTTGGCGTTGCCAGCAACCAGGAGGGGAAAGAAACGAGAATGAGAGATGTGAGAGAGAGTGCTGGGATGGCTGGTCCGGGGAGGTTTTGACCCTGAGCCAGTTGGGCCAAGTTGGGTCCAAATGGGCACATTGGTAAGCCTGGCCCAATTTCAAAGGAAAAATAAGAAAATAAGATATTTACCAAATCACTAAATGACCAAACTACCCCTAAACATAATTTATACCCGAGAAAAATATAGAAAAATCCCAAAAATACATATGATATATCAAAATGACCACAAAAATAATATCTACCTAATAAAAATATAATTTTAATTCTTTAAAATAAATATAAATATAAATAATTATTAACACCATTAAATCTTAAATGAAATGTTATAAAATAAAACAAAAACTCAAAAAATAAATAAATAAATCATTTTTGTATCAAAGTAACTCTACTATTTCATAAAAATACTAATTTAAAGTTTTACAAATAAAATATAAAGCAAATATTTAAAGACACTTAATTCTTTGATGAATTTTATAAAAATAAAGATAATACTTAAAAATAAGTAAAATTCATTTTTAAGGTCCCGAATAAATATATTACACTAGAAAAATATTAAATATATTATTAGAAAAGTCTTTAATATTTTAAATAATAAATCCTTATCTAATACCAATTTTGTGAATTCTTTAAAAATAATTGTTATGTAAGAAATAATCACAATTCTTATAAAACCTTGAGCAACTAGTGTCTTTGTACTAAATTCCAAACCCATAACTTAAATTCATAATCAAATTTAAGTATAACTCTTAACTTTAAAATATTCTTTTAAAAATATTATTAAGAATCCTTTTAAATAAACATTGGGTATCACCCATTTATATAATATGGTGAATAATCATTATATTTTAACCATTATTAACATAACTTCAAATTCTAACAAATTACTAAGATCATCTAATTATGCTTCCATTAAATAAATACATATTCTTTTCATAATAGTAAAATTTAATCTAATCATTCACTTAAATAGAAAGTGAATAATTCCAGACCTTAGTTATACCTATCATAAATCTAAAACTTGGGAATAATTAAAACATATTACATCTTAAGTTTACTTAAACTTTTAAAGTTAACTTTAGTCTCAAAACTTATAAACATCAGGTCTAATAAATCACTTATATTTTTATAGTTAACTTTGGTCTGTTCCAATTAAGACATAATGCATCTCAAGTCCAAACTAATCAATCAAATACCAGAAGGCATTGATCACATTCTATTAACAATGAAGATTGCTTAAACATTATAAAGGAAATCTTTTCTTCAAATGTTATTCTTTTTGCCACTTCAAATAAAAATCTTATAATAAGTTCTTCAACTCTTAACAACTCAATCCCAAGGACTTTTATCATAGTCACCACATGACAATTAACAATAATCACATCATTTTATACTTTAATTACATATTTTGGATTGTTAAAACTTAGGTTCCTTATAAAGGTCATCACTTATAAAGTAAAATTTGAAGATAAACCAACTCTGAAAAGAATCACTTGAATTCACTTCACTCAAATTATTGGGGATTAAATTTGGGATTTTTAAAAAATGCATAGCATTACTTATGCATAAAAGCATTTTGCTTCTTTAAACATTAGTCCTTACCGGACCAATGATGCTAATTTTAGATATTGGATCTTTTATATTGTCTCGAAGACCGTGAGTGCATAATCTTGCAATCACAAAAGTCAAGTTCACACTTGCTCATGTCCTTTGATTATTTTCTGTAAATTATTTTGCAAATCCAGTGTTGTCATCACCTGCATTTGAAAAAGGTCCGAAAACCCTATTTTCATAATAATGTGATTATAGGTTATTTACCATGAGGTAATAACTTACTATGAAAGTTCCGGTGGTAAAGGAACATATTATCTAGGACTTAACAAGCAATGTCGCTAGTGATTCTTGCGCCATATATCACGCGTTAACCATGAGATTTGGAATGGGATAGAGAAGTCAGCTGTATCTTCTTCCTATCGCATGTAGCCGGATGTGCAGGTCGTGGCTGTTATCACTCGTAGCGTGCATATTAATTAGTAATTCATAGAGGATATGCAGCATATGGGTGGGAACCCTCAACGTCCCACGATAGTTCTGGCATCTAACGGTCTGTACAAACCATTATCGTAATTCAATATGTGGGCATGGTGTACACCAAGGAGGAATGCGGGGTCACGAAGGGGGCAGTGATTGGCTTGGATCTTAGACTGGGCCCCATACCAAGGAAGTATGGACAAGGTCATGACTTGGTTGTGCAACAAGGCTAAGGTGTCTCATGGGTAAAGTAACGCACCTCTGCAGAGTGTAAGAGCTGTAACTTGTTACTCCCTGTTCCAGGAAGGAGCTGCGAACGCGGCGGGAAAGGAACTCCATGAAATTTCTGGTAAACCCGTGAAGGCTGACGGACATAGCTTTTCAGAATAAAAGCAACCTTTGAAGAAATGTTTACAAAAACCTGCATTGCCTACGACCTATGGTCTGTGGATGTAGATATAGTGCATCAAACACTCCTTTTCTAGTGAACTTGCTGAGTACGCTCGTAGTCAAAGTATCTTCTTAACCCTTGCTAGGTTCTAAAGCCAGTATAGATGATGTCTACATCAATTTATGCTCCAGGAATCATCACCAGAATCTAAAGTTCTCCAATGAAGTCAAGAAAGTCAACATATACATCAACTCAAGTGAAGACGAAGTTACTGATTTGATAGGAACATAATCTCTAGCCATAGAACCTATTTCTATAGCGTATTGCAATAGCAGCAATGCCAGACCATTAGTTAAAATACTAGTCTTAATAGTATGATAGTTTTTGAGTTGTTTATTTCTGATTCTTCTTTGTAAGAAGATTCTTTCTCTCTCTTTAACCTAGTGTGTTCTCTGGATCTTGTGTAAAGAGTTGAGTTGTAACCTATAGTCATGTCTTGGACCTTCTGTGTTTCTGGTGTACCACAATGAGGGATGTAATACTAGTGAACGGTGTTTGATTGGTGCTATGTCAACGACTATAGTGTACTACATCATGCAGTGGTATGCTGGGTCACCGCAATCATCATCTCGTTATTTTAGTTTAAATGCAGAGTTCCTTTTTGATTTTGGTTTTCTTTCTCGAGGATGATCGAGTTTAAGCTAGGAGTTGATGGCTGTGAAATATAGCCATCCACGTTCACATTTAAACTAGATATTGTTCATATTTTGGATGAAATATCTCTCTAAATCCTGCCACTAATGCCTAATGATCAAAGAGGTATGCAATCATGTTTTTCCATTTTTCCCTGCACAGGAAATGATGTTTGATGATGGGAATCACAACATTAAATTCAAAGATAGGAGATTTCCATCAACTAAAAGAAACCGGGAGTCATGGAGAGGATCCATAAGGTTTAACGACCAACTATACGACAGGAATAAAATTCCGGCCATATAGTTCCACCCGTATAGTTTCCACCAACACCGCTAGGTCAAACAGAACAACTTTTGTCAAGGGACCCCTATATAAAGAGGCCTTGGGCAACAAGAAAAGTGCCCCGAACAGAACCATACCGAAGAGCCGCCGGAGGAATAGATCTAGATCCAATCTCATAACCCTTCTCCTCCACCATAGCCATAGTCCACCACTTGTAATAGTATATCTCATCTCCAATTGGCGGCATTGTAAGACTATTACTATCAATCTCATGATTTCCATTACAATGTTTATGATTGTTGATTTCATCTGTATGCATGAGTAATCCTCCTTGGGCTATAGGCTTCGGCCTAGCCATGTAGTTTGTGCATGTTATTTATCATACATGGGATCATGTATTAGTTTGTATGACATGATGATTATTGTATCCTCTCTTGCTTCAGTCTATGGACTTGTCAGGTACCCCAAGACCCCAAGGATTGATCCAGGTATAGGGAGTGTGAGTAATTACTAATCTACAAGATGTGAACCCTAGTGACAGAAAGGGTAGTACGGCTATATGTGCGGGATTTACTTGGGATTAATAGTGACGTCACTATGCATATCATTAGTTCTCTTTCTTCTATGGATGAGACTAATAGGTTATTGCTATAAGCAGTTGCGGAGGCAATAGAAATTATGGATGTACTGCCCACATATAATTATCTTGCTCTAACAATTACATGCATACTTTATTATTATCTTTTATTCCCATCAGATGTTTTGCATAGCTACAGGTGAAACCGAACGCCCTAGGCCCTCTCTCTCCATCATCGACAACAACAAAAGATCACAAAATCTTCGTCCGGTAAAAAACAAAAAGAATTCTAAAACTCCCGAAGGTCCATTAAAGTAACTTTACTACACTTTCTGCTTCCCGAGGATTCGATAACCTAGGTCTACTTGGTAAAAAGAGCTATACTACATCCGTAATCCAGAACGAAGGTATCATATAACACTATACCCCTTTGGAGACCTCGTTTTCTCCAAAGCAAAACTATAGGATGGGAAGACCCCGGAAAAGTTTTACAAAAATGCTTTGTGGAAAAACCTTGACCTACCAAGATAAGTTCGAGAAATGAAAAAGGTTTGTTTTAAAAAATGCTAAATAATTGAAGGAGGAAAAAGGTTTACAAAAGCGCACCCGATTCTTTGCAGTTTTTCCAGAACAATTAACATGTGCAACCACATTACTCTAGAATGGGACAGGACTAGACTGGAAGTTTGTTTACCCTATATTCGTTGCCTCGCAACTACTACAGGAGGATATTGGTCCCTGGAGGATGGGTTTTCTTTGGACAAATGGTCCATTATCGACAGGGAGAAGAAACTAACGGTCTATGGGCCGCCACGCGTTACTATGAGCCTCTCATTGAAAGCGCACACTCGATGTAGTGAAAAGGTGCTCCGGTTGGCTATGCAACTATATAGGGCGTCCCGGTTTTGAGGGGAGTAACACTCATAGGGTAGGCAGGTATAATAGAGTGGGCTTTTCGAAGGTCTTGTTTGATTATCCGAGACCCGCACAGTTTCGTATGAAGAACCGGGGGAGATCCTGGCGGATGTATCAAATCTTGTGGGTAAAGTGTACAATCTCTGCAAAGTGTAAGTCTATTCGAATAGCCAAGTCCTCGATCATGGACGGTTGGGAAGTTTGCTATAGAGCGGTGTTGGTTTTGATTAAAAAAAGTATTTCGAAAAAGCAATGGTTTTGGAAATGTTTTGACCATGGGATGGTCGGAAAGGAAGGAAAGGAGTTTGGTCATGGGATGACCGGAAGGAAGAAACGAATTGGTGACCCAATCCTAGTGTTTTCCAAAACTTTCCAAAAAAAGGTTTCCAAAAGTGTTCTACAAAAGTTTTCAACAAAGATGTGTAGATGCTATATCTGCAAGAGAAACTATTTGAGAAAAGAACCTCTCTTGGAGCCCTCCAACTACCACATCCATATTGCATGTCCTTTATTATTGTTCTTTAAGGTGGTTTGCGAATACATTCAAAGTAATCACTGGCATTGTCTCTGTCTATTTACTTGGCCAGACTTTCTGAGGATCGAGGGAAACGATGGATATGATGACGTCTATGCGAGCTAGGCCATCTTTCCAGTCAATTTCCTGTAGGTTAAGGCTTGACATGGGCTCTGCAAATGAAGACTTCCTCTATTGATGATTGTAATCGCCATAAAGGCAATGATGTAAGTTTTGTACTCGTTACTTTATGGATGTTGTAATGATACTTGTCAATTATTCTCACAGCTCACTGATCATGGGAATGTGAATTGTAGGCATAACAAGGATTCTTAGACCGTAAATCCAGGGTCTCACAACCTTAATGTTGTTTTCAATGGTATTGAAAAATTGCTAATGCGGGAAAGGGACCCTGAGCATAAAGGAAAGATAATTGCCAAAGTTAGGGTCACTGACCTGGCAGACATCCCTAAGAGTGTCAGGATGACACTTGGTGATAGTGAAAACTCTGAATCGTGGACTTTTTCCATTGAACTCCTCTTTAGCAACCTGCTTGGTTGGGGCCCACCAGATGAAGATCCTGCACCTGATGATGGTGAGGACCCACATCCTGTTCCTAACAATGTGGATGCACCCTTTGTACCTCCACCACCTCCCACTCCTCCCCCACAAGATGACAATGCTGATGGTTGGGATCATTGGGTTGCAGAGAATGTTGCACCAAAATGCAGCTGCTGATTCAGTTTGATAATCTACATTCTCCACCACATGTCACTCACAGTGGAGTCACAATTTCCACTCCTGAGCAAGCTGCTCCTGGGATTATTCAGCCTGTCAATGTTGAGGAGTAGGAAGTGAATCAACCTGTCAATTTTTTTGAGCAAGAGGTAATTCATCCAGGAGTGGTTCACTTGCAAAATGTTGGGATTGGAGAAGTCCTCCTGAGCATCGTTTAAACTTACTCAGAGGAGGATGAGGCTGAGCACAATCCCTACAAGAAATGTTTCCTTCCGCAACGACTAGGCCTGTCGGTCGTCGTAGAAGGTGCCTCTTCCGCGACGAAAATCTTGGCTCGACCGTGGCTGATGCATAACTTTTTTTTCGGTTTCGCGCCCCTCTACTATGACAAAACCGTTAAAAACATGGAGGAAGCTCGACAGGCGCATGGAAGAAGTAAGATTTCCACTTCCTCGTGAGATGTTGACTTGCCGAAGTTTTTATTGGTGTATGGGTCCTGGACGTCAGTGACTCTAGCGGACCAAACATTTCGGTCGCGCCTCCCTGATTTGAACTTGATAAAGTTGTTCGATGCCTCTTCTGTTTAGTCATGTTGCTGGGTCTCGCATGTCTGCCACATTAGAGGAATCGTGTGTATGATGGAATTTTTTTCTTACCTGTTCCAAACTTGATAGCGCCGCTCGATGCATCTGCCATTTAATCAGGTTGTCGGGTCCCATGTGTCATCCTCACACTAGAAGAAACGTGTGCATGATGGGTTTTTTCCTTGGCTCGTGCCTCCCTGATATGAACTCGATAACGTTGCTTGATCTATTTGCCGTTAATCACGATGTTGGGTCCCACATGCCAGCCTCTCATTACAAGAATCATGTGTATGATGGAATTTTTTCCTTCGCTCCCGATACCCTGTTCCGAACTTGATTGTGCTTCTAGATGCATCCATAGTTTAATCATGTAGCTAGGCCCCACATGTCATCCTCACATTAGAAGAAATGTGTGCATGATGCTTTTTTTTCTTGGCTTAACGTTGCTTGATCTACCTGCCATTAAAGGCGCTGCTAGGTCCCACATGCCAGCCTCTCATTAAAAGAATTGTATGTATGTTGGATTTTTTCCTTTGTTCCCGATACCCTGTTCCGAACTTGATTGCGCTGCTAGATGCATCTACCGTTTAATCACATAGCTAGGCCCACATGTCATCCTCTCATTAGAAGAAACATTTGTATGATGGATTTTTTGCCCTTAGTCGCGCCTCCGTGTTAACTTGATAGCGTTGCTTGGCCAATATTCAGTTTGGTCATGTAGCTTGGTCCCACATGTCAACATCTCATTAGACAAAACGTCTGCATGTTGGAATTTTTTCTCGCTCATGCCTCCCAGTTTGGAACTTGGCAACGTTGCTCGATGCAGCACGTGTATAAGGTCTCGCTGATGGGTCCCACATGCCAGCCTCTCTGTTGAATCATTTACCGTTAATCTCACAACTAGGACCCACGTGTCATCCTCACATTAGAAGAAACGTGTGCATGATGGATTTTTTTCCGTGTCTCGTGCCTCCGTGATAACTTGATAGCGTTGCTTGCTGCATCAGCCGTTTATTCAGGCTGGTGGGTCGCCTATGTCAGCGTCACATAAATTTTCTTCTCTAGCGCTACCCTGTTCCGAACTAGATAGCATTGCTCGATGAATCTACCGTCTGGTCACGCTGCTAGTTCCCACACGTCAGCATCTCGTTTAGAAGAAACATATGCATGTTGGATTTTTTTCTCGCTCGCGCCTCCCTTATTCAAACTGGCAAAGTTTCTCGATGCAGACCTGTAATAAGGTCTATCTAGTGGGTCCCACATGTCAGCCTCTCCGTAAATGAAAAGTGCTATGATGGACTTCTTTTCGGCCGCCTCCGTTGTTTTGACTTTGGTCCGTAGCTGGGTCCTAGATGGTAGCAACCTCTATGCAGGAAACGTGTCTACTGGGTCCCAGATGTCAGCCTCTATTTGTAAGAAATGTGTGTAAGTTGGACTATTTTTTCGTGTTGAGTCCGCCGTTATGACCTTGGCAACATTGGTAGATATTTTTTGCAGGGAAACGTGTTTATGATGCAGCAACAGTTTATCTGGGTCCCAGATGTCATCCTTATCGAGTACGGAAAATGTTAATCTATACTCCATTGTTGGGTCCCACGTGTCAGCACTCTATGTACAAAAAACGTGTCTATGTTGTATCCCACATGTCAGACTTCTCTATGCAGGAAATGTGTCGATGTTGGGTCCCACATGTCAGCCTCTATCTGAATTAAACGTGTCTATGATGGGTCCCACATGTCAACCTCTATTTGAATTAAATGTGTGTATATGTTGGACTATTTTTCGGGTCGAGTCCGCTGTCCTGAATTTGGCAACATTGCTAGATGCAGCAGCAGTTTATCCAGGTCCCAGATGTCAGCCTGAGAGTACAAACAAAATTCAATATTAACAAAAATTGCCCAGGATTCGAACTCGAGATACCACCAGCGAGTGAACTGGGTGCCTTGCCACTAGGAAAGAAAGAGCTAATATAATAGAACCGTTAAACATCACTATTATAACTTACGGATTTGTCACCTTAAAAAGACATTTTTTACCATTTTTATCTCCCAACAAATAATAAGGTGGCTCCTTTCTCAAATGCCCCTAGGTTGTGGTCAGTAGTCCACAGACCCCTAAAAAGCCGAATTAAAATGTTGTGAGCTAAAGAGGGGGCAAATAAGCTAGATTTCTTCTCCTGGTATATAAAAATTGCATTTTTTCGTGGCTCGGCCGGATTCGAAACAAATACCTCAGAGAGGGAGGGAAAGAAATCAATAATTCTTTTTGGCAGATATTTATATAAACTCTGCAGTACAGAATAAGATAGAAAAATTATCGATAGATTCGCAATTCACATTCAGTAGTACTTGACCAATTCAGCAGCATTTCAAAGTGAGTGATTTAGCAATACATACAATAAAATACAATAAAAGTACAGAGAGAACCAGTTCTTGTTTTAGGTCTTAAAACATTGTCGCCCGATCGATCGGTTTGCCCTTTTCTCCAAACACACTCGACCATTGGAGCATGCAAAACTGACGATCGAGTCTACTTTGAGTACCTTCTTCTCACATCAATGCCTGTATGACCCCGATGCAACCCAAAATGCCCAAGTCTTATCTAGATTGAGACAAGGCCATGTTTCAAAACAAAAGCAAGACTAACTACTGCACTTGAACTAAATAAGTACCAGTACATCAATATTAGTTATACAAAACACTTTAGTAAGTAGGATTTGAAAGATTCGGCAATACAAAATAAGACAGAAAAAACATCAACGGATTCCCAGTTTATATTTAGCAGCACTTGACAGATTCAGCAGCATTTCAAAGTGACCGATTCAGCAGTACATACAATTTCCAAAAGAAATGACAGATCCAGCAATGCAGACGATGAATCTCAATATTTTTTTCAATAGTTGTAGCAAGATCATGACTCAAAAGGAAAGAGAGAGCATATTCTGCACTCGATCGGTCGATCTGAACAAATACCAGTACATATATATTACTACAAAATAGATTAGCAGTACCAAACCTCCATACCAAATACACAGCATAACGCATCGGCTTGTCCAAGTGATGGTCGGGTCATACAAAATACACAGTTATTTATTTCCTTCCTGTTAAGCTTTCTTTGTCACGTCGTCGCATGTAGGCCCACTATGTCAGTAGCGTACATTGGAAATAGGTATACATTACCGCAAATTCGTTCCAGCTCTCCCCAAACAAATTGAGTCTATCACCAATATAAAGTAATTAATTAGTATGACTTTACCTATCTTAACATTGCGATCATCACAAGAAGATTTAGTTGCGTTATCTCACTCTTGAAACTTTTCGATGTTAGGGAAGATGGGATGGCTCTAGTCTTTGAACGAGGTTTTTTTTGTTTTTGCAAGCCCTCTGGAGCTGCATCTAAGACGACGAATATAGATTTGCTGACACGCTGCACTTCACTAAATTATAAGTTAGGCTAGCCCGTTGTCGTGCACTAAATTAACCATGTCACATCCTGGGGCATTACAGCTACAAGGCTGGCACGCTGTCGTGCATGCCGACTAGAGTTAATATTGTCTTCTTTGACCAGATGATGTTTATTTACAGCTCCTATATTCCTAAAAAATACTAGTGCATACAGTACCTAGTAGTAGTACACTTGTATAAGAACTACTACTACTAGCAGTATTAGTTTGCTCAAAAGGATCACAATGTGGAACAGAGGTGGTACAATACTACTAGTCAGTGGCAGAGCTAGATCATAATTTAAGCCTGGGAAAAGAGTATAGATACGGTTAATTAGTTGAGTGTTTGCCCGGAAAATATTCTCTTTCTATCTTAGTTTTCTTATAATATTTCATTGGATTTAACCAGCTGAGCGCGGGCATGCCGGGCTGTGGCTTCGCCACTGCTAGCAGTAGTACACTAGAAGTTTGTTTTACTGCAAACATAGTACAATAAATACTTGCACATTAGAGCCTAGCGTGATCAAGTACCATGTTGTTCCAACACAATGCATCACTAGAGGGGTATAGTTATAGATCACCTCTTTACATAATAGTTATAATTAAAAGCGGACTGTCACCGCATTAATACACTTACAATATATTAGTAAATTGTTGATCAAATGATGGGTGATAACTTGCACATGTGATCACCTTCTCGCAGTTATCATGATCAAATACCATCACCTTAAAGGATGTGGTGCCAAGCTTTTTGAATACCAGAAAGTATCCTACCTTCAAGTCATGTGCATTGACAAAATCTAGCCATACTTCGTCAAGGATAAACTTGTCATCTTGCTTCCTCAGGTCGACATCCCAGCTGCAGGCTTTGCAGATCTTTAGCTTGATGGCGTCCGGATACTCATCACCAAACGTTGGCAAAAAGGTGCTGGGTATGCTCTGCACGTCTGACCACCCGGTATTAACAACATCTTGCAGAACTCGTCACAGGTGTTCTCCACGTGGGCGTTCCTGGGTCACCCCTCCATCCGTATTGCACAGTTCTCTCCTTTCTTCTTCGATGATGAGTCTCTCAAAGCTTGAGCTTCTTGCCCGAACACCGCAAAAAAAATGCCTGTGGTCAGATAATGTCTCTACTAGCTGTCAATAATTGTGAAATACATTATTCGTTGACCAAAAAAATGTGCAATGATATTTTGATTATATTGTTCATAATTAGTACTTTTGGATTCATATTAAAAAACACTTTTAAATAATGCTAGTTTGGTACAAACATTATTTATATATTTAGAGTAATTTTTGGTCGAAGAAAAAACATGCAAAATGAGGAGGACTTATTCCGTGGGATGGAGGGAGTAGAGTACAATATAAAGATCAGCTAAGAAAGTACTAAAGTGGAGTAATTTTCTTATCCAAGTACTAAACAAAGTCTAATCTAGCTAGTAGTCTATAATCTATCGGTACAGATACGGAACACCCACGAACAGAAGAACAGACGAACATGATATGCTCTATATGCTACCGATGCTAGAGATTCATACATATACTTGAAATTTTGGCAAAAATCTGGGTAGGACAGCAGCTTCCCTAAATTTCCCAGGTTAAAGGGACCTACGCCCCCTGAGACCAACCAACCAAAACATGCCGAGGGTTTAATGGCTGTGAAATATAGCTATCCACGTCCGCATTTAAACTAGATATTATTCATATTTTTCATGAAATGTATCTCTGAAACCTGCCACTAATGCCTAATGATCAAAGGGGTGTGCAATCATTTCTTGCTATTTTTGCCTGCATAGATAATGACGCATTATTATGGGAATCACTACATAAATGCCAAAGATACAAGATTTCCAACACGCCAAAGAAACCAAGAGCCGTGAGGAAGCTACTACAAACTTAACAACCAACTATATGGCCCGCCGCCGTATAGTTGCCGCCGTATAGTTTGCACCGACCTGTCACATCCCAAAATTTTCCAAATTTTGAAATGTGAAAAATAAATAAACAAAATAAACAATTGTTGAAATTTAGGGTGGAAAGAAACTTTTTGATTCCAATAGGAAACATCAAAACCTATTTTGATCAAACAAAATCCTATAGGGATTTAAAAAAATAAACAAATTATAAATAAAGTTATAATAGTTGGAATCACCATTTTTGGATCTTTAAATAAAAAGATATGGTTTTTATAAGCAAAGGAAGAAATAAATAAGGACTATTTTAAAAAGCCAAATTAAATCTTGGCCAAACAATTGAAATAAAATATTTTTGTTTAATAAAGAGAGTAAAGGATTATTTAAATAAAATCCTAAGGATTTATTAATATCCAATTTTATTTAAGTAAAGACAATTTCCTATTTGGAATGATCATTAAAACTTAATAAAGTATTTTAAATCAAAATTCAAAGTGTTTTATTTTTCAAATAAAACCTACTGAAAAGGTTTTGGTAAAATTTAGAATTCAAATAGTGTTTTAAAACATATTTAAATCCTATTTTGAAATATGGACAAATGTCTATTTTTAAAATAAATAATAGACCCTAAAGAGAATAAAATAAATATTCTAATATGGGTTTTACATTATGTTAAATAATAGTATTAAAATCTACACAAATTTTGGTAGAAGTTTGAATTCAAATAGTGTTTGAATTGTTTGAATAAAAATCAAAACAGAAATTCAAAATAGAAAAAGAAAATGGTTCTGTATAAAAAAAGAAACGAAGCCAGCCCAGGAGCAAGGCCCAATCCAGCCCAGCAGCACAGCCCATCTTCTTCCCCCTCTCACGAATTGTTTTCCACTCAGAAACTCCCGCAAAGTCGCTGAGTTGCGGACCCCACTCTCTCCCTCTCTCTCTCTCTCGCAGACAGCCAGGACCCACCCTGTCAGTTATCTTCTTCACCCGCCCGTGACCACTTCCTCCTTCTCCCTGCCGTTCATTGTCCATAAAACCTTGATGAAATTCGTGTCAATGCCGCAGTTAATCTGCCTAGTAATCACACGTACATAAACGCCTACGCCCCCTCTTCCATTCCCCCCCAAGCATCGCATCCTCTCGGCCACCAGGCTGTCCCAATTGACCACTGCAAATCATCTGCCCCGACGAGCTACTCCGGCCGATTCCGGCGCCGTCCGACCACCCCTTGCCTCCCCATCCACACGTGCGTGCTCCCCACCGTCTCCTGCATCTCCCAGCACGAACCCCACACCCGCGCGTGCCCCAGAGGCTCGACAACTTCGACACCTGAGCGCCGCCGTGTCTGCCATCGCTCCGGCAAGCTTCCTTGGTAAGCACAGACCGCCCCTGACCCTCTCGTTGATGCTCCCGTAATCGCCACACTCTCCCGAGTCTAATGCACCCTTTATTTCTCCTTCTGGTGGCCTACAAGCTCGCCCCCGTCGACAAACAGAAGCATTGTAATGACATAGCCAAATGAGCTATGTAAGATGTAATGAATTATTTTATTCCTGGTTATAAAGTTGTATTATGACCTTTGTTTCTTGATATTACATCTTAACTGTGGATGCTAGCTATTGATCCAGGGACTAGCATTGTAAACACAGGGATCTCTACCTTATTAAAGGTTGGGACCTCTACACGACCTCCTTAGGTCAAACAGAACAACTTTTATGAAGGGACCCCTATATAAAGAGGCTTCAGGCGACGAGAAACTGCCGCCCCGACTCCACAACATTGCTTCTTTCACCCTAAACTCTCCCTGCCGCCATGTCGGAGGAATATATATAGATCTAAACCTCTAAACCCTTCTCCACCACCATAGCCATCTTCCACCACTTATAATAGTACATCTCATCTCCAATTGGTGATATTGTAAGACTATTTTCTATCAACTCTATAATCTCTATTACAATGTTTATGATTGTCGATTTCATCTCTGTGTGTAAGTAATTCTCCTTAGGCTAAGGGCTTCAGCCTAGCCATGTAGCTTTTGTGCATGTTATTTATCATAGATGGGATCATGTATTAGTTTGTATGACATGATGATTGTAGTACCCTCTATTGCCTCAATCTAAGGACTTGTCAGGTACCCAAGACCCCGAGGATTGATACAGATAGAAGGAGTGAGTAACAACTGATCTGCAGGATAGGAACCCCGGTGACAGAAAGGATAGTACGGCTGTATCTGAGGAACTTACATGGAATTAACGGTGACATCACTATGCATATTATTAGTTCTCTATCTTCTATGGATTACACAGTAGGTTATTGCCATAAGCGGTTGTGGAGGGGATAACAATTATAGATGCACTGCCCACATATAATTATCTTACTCTAACAATTACATGAGTACTTTATTATTATCTATTATTACCATCAGATGTTTTGCACAGCTACTAGTGAAAACCGAAGACCCTAGGCCCTCTCTCTCTCCATCGTCAACAACAACAACAACAAGATCGCAAACTCTTGGTTCGGTGAAAACGCAATAGGAATTCTAAAACTCCCGAAGGTCCGTTTAAGTAATCTCACTTTTCTTTCTGCTTCCCGAGGATTCGATAAACATAGGTATACTAGGGAAAAAGATCTATACTACATCCATAATCCGGATCAAAGGTATCAACCCTTTTTCTGGCGCCGTTGTCGGGGAAGCAATAGCTACCCTGGTGAGGTTAGTAGGAACCTTGCTAGTTTTTCATTCTCGTTTTTAATTTTGTTAGTTTGCTTTCAGTTTTTATTTGAAAACCAAAAAATTACTTAGTCTTTTTAATTCTTGTTTTATCATCATTAGTACTTGTTTAAGAAAATACAAAAACATAGGAAGTATGGCTGAAAAGAAGCTTGGGGAGTTTGCAACTCCTAACAATGACTATTTGCGTACTCCTATTAATCAGCCAGCAATTGCTGCTAAAGATTATGAAATTAATCCCCACTTTTTATGTTTGGTTCAACAGAATCAATTTGCAGGCTCTGCTGTAGAAGATGCAGGTATGCATTTAAATACTTTCACTAGAATATGTGATATAATGCGTATTAAAGATGTTGACCCCGATGCGGTCAAGTTGCGCTTATTTCCTTTCTCTCTTAGAGTAAGAGCAAAAGAATGGTTGCTATCTTTTCCTAGAAATAATATTGCATCATGGGTGGAATGTACTTCTTTATTTATGACTAAATTCTTTCCACCTGTAAAGACTATGCAACTCAGATCTAATATTACTAGTTTTAGACAGGAAGAGCATGAGCCACTAGCGCTTGTATGGGAGAGAATGAAAGAATGCATGAGAAACTGTCCCAGCCATGGGATGGAAGACTGGTTAATTCTCCATTTATTTTATAATGCTCTTAACCCTGTTTCTAAGTCTATGCTAGACACTACAGCTGGAGGAACATTTATGGGTAAGAAAATTACCGAAGTAAAGCTGCTGTTAGACAATATGCAAGACAACCATGCCCAATGGCATGTAGAAAGAGCAAATACAAAGAAGGTGAACTCCGTCACACCTTGATACGTTGGAAACATATCTATAATATTTTATGTTCCATGCTTGTTAGTATCTACTTTTATTTGCTTTGTATACACTTTGAGATGCTTTCTACATGTTTTCTGGTAGTAACCTGTTAACAATTTGCCATAGTGCTAGTTGCCTGTTTTCTGTTGTTTTTGGTTTCAGAAAAGCTAGTAAGGAAATATTCTCGGAATTGAACGGAACAAAAGCTAAAGTCAATAACTTTCCGTGGGGAACAAGAAGTCTAGAGGGGAGACGGAGAGGCATGCCAGGGAAGCCAGACCCCCTAGGCGCGGGTGGGCCCTGCCCCGCGCCTGGGAGGGGTGTGGCCCCTCTGGTCACCGCCTCGGCCTCCCCCTTCGCCTATAAGAAGCCCCCGATGCAGAAACCCTAATCACCCGATAAAATCTCCACGAAACCATATGTAGCCACCGCCACCATCGTCCCTAGATCAGGGGGATCTGAAGTTCTTCCTGGCACCCTGCCGGGGGGGAGATCATCCCGGAGGCCTTCTCGCCGGTATGATGTGTGAGTAGTTCCACATTGGACTATGGGTCCATGTAGTAGCTAGATGGTTGTATCTCCTCCTTTGTGCTTTCATGTATAGATCTTGTGAGCTCCGTTCATGATCAAGATCTAATTTATTTGTAATCATGCATGTTGTCTTTGCGGGGATCCGATGGATATTGAGATTATTATGTTGGTTTGATTAATGGTTTTGTCTTTATGATTCTATCATGTCTATGTTTTTTGTGATCTTGCATGCTCTCCGTTGTTAGTAACTATCTTGGCCGAGTAGTTGCTAGTGACTCCAAGAGGAGGTATTTATGCTCGATAGTGGGTTCATGCCTCTAGTTTCCAAGGGAAGTGACATAAATCTCTTCGGTTGTAGATGTGTTGTTGCTACTAGGGAGAAAACAACAGTCTCTTGTTCATGGAACATGTGGACTGTTTACCTTACACACTTTGCTTAAAGCAGTTGTTTGTTGCTTGCAACTTAATACTGGAGGGGGGTCGGATGATAACTTGAAGGTGGACTTCTAGTCATAGATGCAATTGAATGGCGGTCTATGTATCTTGTTGTATTGCCCAATTGAATCTCATAGGATCTTTCTAACTAGTAATTGCATTGTTATGCCTTGCTCAGTTCCTGTCAATTGCCCTGCTGGAATTTTTTTACCCTTCATGCCATGTTGTTTATCTAAGGAGAGCACATCTAGTGAACTATGGACCCCGGTCCAATCTTTACAATTGATACATCTTCCACTGTTACTTGTTTACTTGCTACAAACCATTACCTTCCACACCATACGTTTAATCCTTTGTTATAGAAAACCGGTGAGCTGGACAACCTCACTGATTCGTTGGGGCAAAGTCTTGAGTTTGTGTTGTGTAGGTCTCTGCGTTGCTTGCAACACCTGTGTGACGTTTCCTTCCTCCTACTGGTTCGATAACCTCAATTTCTTACTGAGGGAATACTTGTTGTTGTGCTGCTTCACACCTTTCTCTTGGGGTTCCCAACAGACTCCACGTCAAGCACCAAGTTCTCTGGTGCCATCAAGGAGTCATCAACAAGTTTTCTGGCGCCGTTGCTGGGGAGGCTAAGGACGTCTTCACTAGGGGAGTCTTTCACTTCCTTTATCTTTAATTTGTTGTTAGTTTGGTATGTTTCTTTTTCTTGGTTTTGTTTGCCTCTTTTCAAAAAACCCAAAAAAAATTAGTCTAGTTTGGTTTGCTTGCTTTATTCAAAAAAGACAAAAAAATTAGTTCCTGCTCTATCTGCTGCTGTTTTTGGCTTGCCCACCTTTGCCAAAATGAACTCTGCTGAGAACACCAAGTTGTGTGACTTCACTAGCACCAACAACAATGATTTCCTAAGAAATCCTATTGCTCCAACTACTCCTGATGCTACCTTTTATGAAATTAAGCCTGCTTTGTTGAATCTTGTGATGAGAGAGCAATTTTTTGGTTCTAGTTCTGATGATCCTGCTGCCCATCTCAATAGCTTTGTTGAACTTTGTGAGATGCAAAAGTATAAGGATGTAGATGGAGATATTATTAAGCTCAATCTTTTCCCATTCTCCCTGAGAGGAAAAGCTAAAGAATGGTTGCTATCTTTGCCTAAAAATAGTATTGATTCTTGGACTAAGTGCAAAGATGCTTTTATTGGAAAATACTATCCTCCTGCTAAGATTATATCTATGAGAAGTGACATTATGAAATTTAAAAAACTTGATAGTGAACATGTTGCTCCAGCTTGGGAAAGAATGAAGTCTTTAGTTAAGAATTGCCCCACTCATGGACTCACTGCTTGGATGATTATCCGGACTTTTTATGCAGGTTTGAACTTCTCCTCAAAAATTCTATTGGATTCAGCTGCTGGAGGTACCTTCATGGGCCTTACTTTGGGTGTTGCAACAAGGCTCCTTGATAATATGATGGTTAACTACTCTGAATGGCATGTTGAGATAGCTCCGCATGGTAAGAAGGTAAATTCTGTTGAGGAAACTTCCTCTTTGAGTGATAAGATTGATGTTATTATGGCTATGCTTGTTAATGGGAAAGCTCCTTTAGATCCTAATAGTGTTCCCTTAGCCTCTTTGGTTGCTCTGGAAGATCAAGTTGATGTGAACTTCATTAGAAACAACAATTTCAACAACAATGCCTATAGGAATAATTTTGGTAGCAACAACAATTATAGGCCTTATCCTCCTAATAATAGCAATTCCTATGGAAGCTCTTATAATAATGCTAGAGGTGCCCCCTCTGAAGTTGAGTTCATGCTCAAGGACTTTATTAGTAAACAAACCACTTTCAATGATACTATAGAGGAAAAGCTTTTAACTGTTGAGAAAAATATATCCTCTTTGTCTGAAGCACAGTCCTCCTTGATTAATAAAATGGCTGCTAAACCTGAAACTATGGAAAACACCTTTGCTACTGCTCATGCCATACAAGTTACTATTGATGAAAATGTTATGTTGTTAGCTCAACTTCATGCTAGGTGGGAAAGGGAAGCTGAAATTGATAGAAACAATAGTGTGTGTACCATCACCACTAAACCACAAGTAGTCCCTATTCCTCCTCCTACTATGCCTAAGCCTATTGATCCTACTAGTGATGCTAAGTTTGACTTTGATATTGATGGTTGCAATATTTCCGAAGTGATTATGTTCCTACAAAAGCTTGCTAGAAGTCCTGATGCTAGTGATATGCATGTTGCTTTCACTAAACACATTACATATGCTCTTGTTAAGATTAAGGAAGAGAAGCTAAAACACAAAGCTTCTATTCCTAGGAAAGTAGAAGATAGTTGGGAACCCATTATTAATATGCAAGTAAATGAATTTGATCTCAAAGCTTCATGTGATCTTGGTTCTAGTGACTCTATTATGCCTAGGAAGATTTATGAAATGCTTGATTTGCCACCATTGGAAGATTGTTATTTAGATATCCCACTCAATGATAATTCTAAGAAGAAACACAAGGGGAGTATTAATGATGTTCTCATTATGGTTAATAATGGTTATGTCCCTGTTGATTTCTATGTTTTGGATGTTGAATACAATGCTTCTTGTCCTATTACTTTGGAAAGACCTTTTCTTAGAACAATTAGTGCCATCATTGATATCAAAGAAGGCACCATTAAATATCATTTTCCATTAAGAAAGGTATTGAACACTTCCCTATGAGGAGATATAAGTTGCCTTCTGCTCCTCCTTTGAAAGCAAGGTTGTTAATGCTTCATAATTTGAAAATACTTGATTCTTGTTGCTTCTTGCGCCTAACTTAAAGGCGTTAAATAAAAGTACTTGTTGGGAGATAACCCAATAGTTTTTCTTGAGTCTTGGAAGTTATTTCTTTAGTAATGACCTCTCCTTATCCTTTTTGTTTGCTTTTTGTGCCAAGAATGACCTCTAATGAGAGGGAAGTAAGATTTGGGGAGTTGCTGTCCCGAAAAATATTTCTGTCCTCCACCATAAAAATTCGTGAGTCTCTGTAACTCGGATTGAGCTAAAAATTTACAAATAAATGCCCCAGTATGTTAGCTAACTTTCGTTAGTTCAACATGTTTTGATTTGAGTAACAGAAGATGTCCGAAAAAATAGGTTTCTACCTGCTGGTCTGTTTTTTTTGACTTGACTCTATTTGAGCTTTTTTCGGACATTATTTGCATCTATTTGCATTTGCTTCTGCCATTATTATCGATTACTTTGCATTTGCTTTTTGATTTCTGCCATTATTTGCATTTGCTTCTTATCGATTACTTTTTGAGTTCTCCTTTAGGGAATTGAGCTTTTTTGAAGGAGTTTATACAGTAGATTGTGTTTTTAGTGAAAATCCTTGCTGTTACAAAGCTTTGCCAGAGGTATAATATCTTTTGAATAAACTAATGTTGCTAATGAATATTGTTTGAAGTTTTGTATGAAGGAAAAATTTCAGGTGTAGAGAGAGAATGATGCAATGAGATAAAGAATGGACAAAAGCTCAAGCTTGCGGATGCCACCATGGTGTCACCCCAATAAATATCCAAAAGGTACAAACTTCAAAGCTTGGGGATGCCCAAGGCATCCCCTTCTTCATCAATAAAAAGCTCAAGTCTGTCTACAGACTTCGTTTTTATTGATTCATGCATAGTTGTGTTGTTCTTGGAGCGTCTTAGTTTTAGTTTGCTTTTCTTAGGTTGTTTAGTTTTCTTGAATAAAGTAGTTTGGACCCCATTCTCATTGTGTTGTTTTGCAAATAAGTTGCTTGGTGTTGGAAAGGAGTAGTAAGTTTTTGCTTGAAGTGCAAGAGGAGCTTGCATTGACTGTGACTTAGACTTTAGCATGACGTGCTAGGTGTTGTTTTGACCTTATGCTTAGTGATTATTGCTGTAGCATGCAAACAATAGGGATTGCTTAGTGTGCCTTGAAGAAATTATGCGTTGTTTTAGCATACAAAAGCATAGTATTGTGGTATTCTCCTTTAATGCTTTGTTTGGGTTGACTTGGCACATGCTCACACCATGTTATGACTATGACAAGTCACCATTAGCCTCTATGATCATTTAGTATTTGACTTGTAGTACCACTCTATGCTTTGATTAGTAATGCTTTGTTGCTTTGCATGATTATGGCCATTATGCTCTCTTAGTTGGTTGCTCCCATGTCTTTTGCTAGCCTCCACTTGTATGAGTAAGCTCTACTCATGCTTCCAACTCCCAAGAAACCAAGTTACTCCAAAGTATCCACTATAAACTCCTATGCATGGTGTGTTACACCATTCCAAGTATATTCTTGTTTTCAGCTATCTTCCAATTAAAAACTATTTTGTTATGTGAAAACTTAGTGATTAAAGCCCTCACAAACTTGATGGCACACTTTATATTCCTTGCCCCTAATAAACTTGAACCATTGTGTCATCTATGTTGTATATGCTTGCACTTATACATTAGAATTAGAAGAATCGTGCTGTCACGGGGAACATTTTCAACATTGCACTTGTACTTTGTACTCAGCTAATATCATGCTCTTTTGTCTATGGATGTCACCGGTGTGAAATAAAGAGGAAACTTGTAAGTCCATGGAGTTTGTATTCTGTGTTAGAGAAACGCCTGGGCCTCTAGCCTAAGCCATTCCTAATCATGGTGGAAACTTGCAGCATCACCATAGTGAGCTATTTATGAAGCGTACTCAATAAAAATCTATGCATATAGTAAATAAAAATATCGCTGAGATGCTCATTGTCTGCTTTCCTTGTCATTTTGGTTATGGGAAAGCTCCTGTACCATGTGCAAGGGGTACCCCATTGGCGGTTCCTATGACATGCAAATACTTATAATGACAAGAACTTACCTGTGACTGAAGTTGAGTAGTATGAGGTGTGGCCCTCGTATTCAAGGGACTTGAGATTGCCAACTTATACTTTGTCAAGCATATACTCCATCTTTGTTCACTTTAACCTTAATCACTTCAAGATTCTTATGATAGGGGCAATTAGGGATGAAAGCTAACAAGTACCATAATTTTTGGAAGCTCTTTTTGAAACTTGAAATCCCTGCTTCCTTTACAAAAAGGCTTTTCTTCCACCATTACTTGAGTCTCCACCTTCTACCTTGAGGCACCATTAAGAGATCATAGTTGTCATTCTGTGTGCACGGATCCAAAGCTTATTGATTTATGCATATTGTGATATTACTTGTTCTTGTCCTACTTCTTTGTAGTCACCCTTGTGAACTTTGAAGGTGTCATATGCATTTATATTGCTACTCTATGAGGGACAAGATGATTGCCACTATGCTATGTTTTCTGTATGTGAAACAAACAAACGTTTTTCAATGCATGTTATTCATGATCTTTGTTTGTAGCCTTTCATGTTGCATTCATAGTTACTATGTCCTATTGTTAGAACTCCATATTTCATGCACATGCTTAGAGTTCTTTGACCCCAGCTTTCAATGCTTGCAAATGGTTGGATCTTTATTGTGAGGGTGCATGTCACCTCAAAAATTATTGTTTTATCACTTACCTACTCGAGGACGAGCAGGAGTTAAGCTTGGGGATGCTTGATACGTCGAAAACGTATCTATAGTTTTTGATGTTCCATGCTTGTTAGTATCTACTTTGCTTTGCTTTGTCTATGCTTTCAGGTGCTTTCTACATGTTTTCTGGTACTAACCTATTAACAAGTTGCCACAGTGTCAGTTGCCTGTTTTCTACTGTTTTTGGTTTCAGAAAAGCTAGTAAGCAAATATTCTCGAAATTGGACGGGACAAAAGCCAAAGTCAATAACTTTCCGTGGGGAACAAGAAGTCCAGAGGGGAGACGGAGAGGCATGCCAGGGCAGCCATACCCCCCCTAGACGCGGGTGGGACCTGCCCCGCGCCTGGGAGGGGTGTGGCCCCTCTGTTCACCGCCTCAGCCTCCCCCTTCGCCTATAAGAAGCCCACGATGCAGAAACCCTAAGCACCCGATAAAATCTCCATGAAACCGTTTGTAGATGCCGGCACCATCGTCCCTAGATCGGGGGATATGAAGTTCTTCCCAGCACCGTGCCGAAGGGGAGATCATCCCGGAGGCCTTCTCTCCGGTATGATGCGTGACTAGTTCCACCTTGGACTATGGGTCCATGTAGTAGTTAGATGGTTGTATCTCCTCCTTTGTGCTTTCATGTATAGATCTTGTGAGCTTCGTTCATGATCAAGATCTAATCTATTTGTAATCCTTCATGTTGTGTTTGCAGCGATCCAATAGATATTGAGATTATTATGTTCATTTGATTAATGGTTTTGTATTTATGATTCTATCATGTCTGTGTTGTTTGTGATCTTGCATGCTCTCCGTTGTTAGTAGCTATCTTGGACGAGTAGTTTCTAGTGAATCCAAGTGGGGGTATTTATGCTCGATAGTGGGTTCATGCCTCTAGTTTCGAAGGGAAGTGACAGAAATCTCTTCGGTTGTAGATGTGCTATTGCTACTAGGGAGAAAACAACGGTCTCTTGTTCATGGAACATGTGGACTGTTTACCTTACACACTTTGCTTAAAGCAGTTGTCTGTTGCTTGCAACTTAATACTGGAGGGGGTTCGGATGATAACCTGAAGGTGGACTTCTAGTCATAGATGCAGTTGGATGGCGGTCTATGTATCTTGTTGTATTGCACAATCGAATCTCATAGGATCTTTATGACTAGTAATTGCATTGTTATGCCTTGCTCAGTTCCTGTCAATTGCCCTGCTGGAATTTGTTTACCCTTCATGCCATGTTGTTTATCTAAGGAGAGCACCTCTAGTGAACTATGGACCCCGGTCCAATCTTTACCATTGATACATCTTCCACTGTTACTTGTTTACTTGCTGCAAACCATTACCTTCCACACCATACGTTTAATCCTTTGTTACAGCAAACCGGTGAGCTTGACAACCTCACTCATTCGTTGGGGCAAAGTCTTGAGTTTGTGTTGTGCATGTCTCCGCGTTGCTTGCAACACCCGTGTGACGTTTCCTTCCTCCTACTGGTTCGATAACCTCGGTTTCTTACTAAGGGAAGACTTGCTGATGTGCTGCTTCACACCTTGCTCTTGTGGTTCCCAACAGACTCCACGTCAAGCACCAAGTTCTTTGGTGCCATCAAGGAGTCATCACACCTCAAGATAATGAAGAACTTAATGCTAAGTTGGATGAGCTTATTTGAAACCACGGTAAGAGCTACTCCTGAACCCACTATTGAAGAAGTAGACTTCATAGATCGTAATGATTATAACCCTGCTTGGAAGAAGAATTACAATCCAAACTTTGAGAAACATTACTCTAGTCCAGCAGGTAACTCTAGTAATAATATGGCATCAAGTAATAGTAGTCTCCAAGAAACTGTTAAAGCTTTTATGGACTCACATAATGAGAATATTCTAGTCAAAATAATGGAGAATCATGATCCTATGCTTGGTAAATTATCTAACCAAGCTGTTAGTTTGAGAAATGATTTGTAGGCCCTCCAAGAAAGAACAGGGATCGTTGAGGCACAGCTAGGTAAGATAACCGAGAGTCAAACTCTCATTCTAGCAAAATTTGCAGGTAAAGCTGAGCCCAATCCAGTTGAAGACCTCAAGATGATAAGAATCCATGGGAGGAGCCCAAAGAACTTGATTATAGCAATGCCCCTTCACCAAACTACACAGTTGAAGATCTTGTAAAAAGGATCAATGTCAAGATTCCGGTAATTGAAGGAAATAAGGAAGCCATGTATCAACACTTCGTTAACCAGGTAGCAATAAAGTTACGTGAGCTTGAAGAAGAATATAAGAAAATTGTTGAAAAAAGTTAAGCTAGATGATATATTTGATCCTACCATTAAGATTAAAATTGGGAGTAATGAAATAGCTACACCGTGTGATCTAGGTGCAAGTGTTTCAACAATTCCAAAGAGTCTTTTTAACAAGTTAAATCTTGGATCTTTTGAAATTACCGACTAAAATTACATCTAGCAGATTCTACCTATAAACAAGCAGTAGGCATAAAGGAAAATACTTTAGTTTACATTAAAGGTTGTCCTGCTCTTATTGATTTTGTGATTGTTGACATGCCTGAAGATGCTACTGCCCCTATCATATTAGGTCGTCCTTTCTTAAGAACTATTAAGGCTTTAATCAATTTGCATGAAGGGAACATGAGGCTTCAATTGCCTTTGCGACATCCTTTTGTTATTCATTTCCCTAGGAAAAAGAAAGCCAAGCAAGATGATAAGGAAGCCATCACTTTGAAGGCCAATTACTTTGGAGTGGGTGTTCCACTCATATGGCCTAAGTAAGCAATATCAAGGTCAAGATATTGACCAGAAAAGAGCGCTGCATGGGAGGCAACCCATGTGAAATAAAGGTTTCAGTTAAGTTTAAGTTTTTGTTTAAGTTTTTGTAGAATAAAGAGTGCTAGAAAACTCAAGTGAGAAGAAGAGATTCAGCGGTACTAAAAATTCATGTTTTATATATGCCATAGTTGGTCGAAATTTTGGTCTGTCATTTTTCTGTCAAAACAAGGTGTTTCGCTAAGTTTCAGTCTAAAAAGTAATCCTCAAAGAAATAGAGTTTTTTTGATTTGTATAGAAAGGTTAACGACCAACTATACGACGGGAATAAAAATTCCCGCCGTATAGTTATGTTACCCATTGACAATTTTTCATCCCAGAGTACAGAAGGTTTGACGACCAACTATACGGAGGGAACAAAAGTTCCGGCCATATAGTTACAGCCGCTAGACAGAAACCCTAGGAAATCCTAAAATTTTGCCATCAGACCAACTATACGGCCGGAACATCTTGTTCCCGTCGTATAGTTGCCACCATATAGTTTCGTCTGACCACTTAAACGCTCGGGAGGTACCCAAAACATCAAAAATACAATCCTTTTTCTCTCTTCTACCTCCAAAATCTCTCAAAACCTCAAGGGATCTTCACCCCTGCTCAATTTCGTTCGAATTCCTCGCACACAAGTGATCTACGGTATGTTTCTCCTTCGATCATCCAATTACTTTTTGCAAATTCATCTCTAATCTATTGTCATTATCAATCTAGGGTAAGACTTGTTTTCAACTATTTGCATCATTATCTTGCCTAAATTATTATGTTGAGGAGATTATTTAGTGTGCTATGATGAGAATTATGGCATGACTATTACTGTTGGATCAAAAAGGTTTATATTTGTCTCTTTATTGTTTTTTAGAAGATGAACACAAGGAGCCAGACACGTTCTCTTTCCGTAACTAGTTCTTCTCAGGCTGCAGCTCAGGAACACATGGGGATTCGATTCAGGAATGAAGCCCACCGTGATCGTTTCGACAAGATCAAAAACCAAGAAGTCAAGGCAACCAAGTGGTCTTGCCCCATCACTTTGAACCAACTCAGTATTTCTGATGATTTTAATTTACTTTGCAATAGATTTGGCCTACAAACTTTGTATTCCATGATGCACCAACCTATCGCCGGTTAACCATTGAATTTCTTAGCTCTTTGCAAAGCACCGTTAAGGCATGGCATGGGGAGGATACGATTTCTTTCTGACTCATGAACAATAATTATTCCCTAACACTTGATGAATGGTGCAATTGTTTTGGTTTACCCAACAATGATCCTAATGCTCTGCGCACAACTTTCACCAACATGGAACCTTCCCCTAAACACTGTTATAATATAATGAGCTTTAATTCTAGGGTTAGTATAGGGAAGAATATTCAACATCCTGATATTCGCTATTTGTTCTACGTTATTGCTAACACCTTGCAGGCGCGCAATGAGTTTACAAGACTCAATGAGGAGGACATCTTAGTCCTTGCAAAAGCTGATTTCAATTACGACAACTTGTCACTTCACTTGGGTGCAATTCTTGTGGCTACTTGGAGTACCAATCCCACCAAAGCCAAGGACCAATCACTTGTGCAGGTGTCATCACCATGCTTGCCAATGTTCTAAGCATCGACCTAGGTGAGTTACAACTGGTACTAGGTGAGGGACATGTTGGTTTCTCTACTTTGAGGGCTTGTGGAATGCTTACCAGGAGAGGTGGTGTTTATTATCTGCATATTGCTGGAGCTGGGCATATCTACCCCGCTCATTTGCCTAATTATCTTTTCTCTATCGAGGAAGGACGTGTGCTTTATGACTGCAGGTTGAGCAACACCAACCCGAGGAGAGGATTCTAGAGGAGGGTGAGGACCAAGAGGAGGAGCAAGAGGTCCCTCATCAAGAGCAGCAGCCACCAAACCGGTTCGCTACATATCAAGATTTCCAAGAACTTGGAGGAACTGTGGAGGGAATGCACAATCTCGCCCTGAACCTGCGAGAAACAACAAGTAACCTTTCAACTCAATTTGCGGACTGGAGTTACAACTTTTCCCCCCACCACAGTGATTTGAAGGGCTTGCAAAAGCCTAATCTTGGGGAGGTTTTATATTTTGGTTTTTATTTGCTTTATCTTATTTTCGAGGTTATGTTTTTCTTTGAGTTTATAAGAACTCGTGTTGGTTTCCCCAACACTTTATCTTAGTTATTTTATTTGAGATTTACAAGCCGAGCTTTGCCTTCAATTTTCTATTCTTTAATCCCCCTTCTCAAAAACCACAAAAAGATTTCTCCGTTTATCTTTATTTTCCCTCTCTCTTTTTCTTTTTGCCTCGAAGTTATCATTGATTTGCAGGAGAGTGATTAACTTTGAGTTTCCAAGAAACAAATAAAAAGGGAAGAGAGAAGTGGAACCAAACATGAGAGGTATGCCTTATGACTCCCCACTTTTGAAGTTTGAGAAACCCATGCTAGTTAGTAGTAATGTTGAGATGTTATATCAGTGGAGTGAGTCTCTATATTGTAGTAAAATTTTGTTTGCATGGGTATTTAATTGGGTACGTTTTGTTCCAGCTCTTGTAGTTAACCAAGTCTTGCCTAAAAAATTGCTAAACAATTGAAATAAGAAAAAGTATCACAAATTGAAGACTTGGGTGTTGTAGTGTTTTAGTCTTAAAAGCTTATTCCTAGAGACACTCAACACCATAGAAAATAATGATTGACTTGATAGCTCTCTTTGAAAAGATTTGTTTAATTGAATTAATGTTTAGCGTTTTTTGTGAGCATGCCAAAGTTTGACTTATAAATCATAAGAATGATATAGCTTTATGCGTGTCAAACTTCATGGGATGCCAACAACTCTGCTGGCCTACGAACGATCTTCATGGAGGAAACTCCTAGATTTCGGCTATGAGTTGATTAAACATTTGTAGCAGCAATACTATAATGGGTAAGATTTTTGGCACTCCTGGGTAGCTGTAACATGGTGGAATCACTCCACTGGATGATATGAGTAATTATTATGCAAAAGGAACAAAAACCTTATTGATGCCACTACTGTCCATCTCATCCCGATAAATTAATGAAATTTTATGGAATGCTCTCAATTACTTAAGAATTGAAATTCTTGAAGGACAGTGAATAGAAAAGTAGTGCTTGAAAAGTCTTTATTTATTGATGTGGGAGAATTAAAATACATTAGTGTATATGCTTTTCATGACAAACTCTAGCATTCTTAATTCTACATGATCACACTTTATTGTTCAAAGGAAAGCCTATGAGTTAATTACATTAAATGGAATAAATTTTACTCTTTTGAATCATCCATGCTTACAAATTTTTTGTTGCGCTATAAGGACCCATGAAACCCATATGATATGGTTGCCATTACTCTATCTATGATGAAGTTTTTCAGATTGATAAAGTGGAGGAAACATGAGACTACCAATCATGAGTAAGATCATCATCTCATTATTTCAGTTTAAATGCTGAGTTCCCTTTTGATTTTGGTTTTCTTGCTCGAGGATAATCAAGTTTAAGCTTGGGGAGGTTGATGGCTGTGAAATATAGTCATCCACGTCCATATTTAAAGTAGAAATTATTCATATATTTGATTAAATATCTCTCTAAAACCTGCCACTAATGCCTAATGATCAAAGGGGTATGCAATCCTTTCTTGCTATTTTTGCATGTGTAGATAATGACGTATTATGATGGCAATCACTACATAAATGCCAAAGATACGATATTTCCAATACACCAAAGAAACCAGGAGCCATGAGGAGGCTACTGCAAGCTTAACGACTAACTATACAGCCCGCCGCCGTATAGTTGCCACTGTATAGTTTGCACCGACCTCCTTAGGTCAAACAGAACAACTTTCGTGAAGGGACCCCTATATAAAGAGGCTTCAGGCGACGAGAAACGACCGCCCCCAACTCCACAACATCGCTTCTTTCACCCTAAACTCTCCATGTCGCCACGCCGGAGGAATAGATCTAGATCTAAACTTCTAAACTCTTCTCCACCACCATAGCCATCTTCCACCACTTGTAATAGTATATCTCATCTCCAATTAGCGACATTGTAAGACTATTTGCTATTAACTCTATGATTTCTTTTACAATGTTTATGATTGTCGATTTCATCTCTATGTGTGAGTAATTCTCCTTGGGCTAAGGGCTTCGGCCTAGCCATGTAGAATTTGTGCATGTTATTTATCATAGATGGGATCATGTATTAGTTTGTATGACATGATGATTGCAATACCCTCTCTTGCCTCAATCTAAGGACTTGTCAGGTACCCAAGACCCCAAGGTTTGATCCAGGTAAAGGGAGTGTGAGTAACGACTGATCTGCAGGATAGGAACCCCGGTGACAGAAAGGGTAGTATGGCTATGTGTGTGGAACTTACTTGGGATTAACGGTGACAACACTATGCATATCATTAGTTCTCTTTCTTCTATGTATGATACTAGTACGTTATTGCCATAAGAGGTTGCGGAGGCGATAACAATTATGGATGCACTGCCCACATATAATTATCTTGCTCTAATAATTACATGAGTACTTTACTATTATCTATTATTCCCATCAGATGTTTTGCACAACTACTGGTGAAAACCGAAGACCCTAGCCCCTCTCTCTCCATCGTCAACAACAACAACAACAACAACAACAACAACAACAACAACAACAACAACAACAACAACAACAACAACAACAACAACAACAACAACAACAACAACAACAACAACAACAACAACAACAACAACAACAACAACAACAACAACAACAACAACAACAACAACAACAACAACAACAACAACAACAATGCTAGTCCCTGGATCAATAGCTAGCATCCACAGTTAAGATGTAATATCAAGAAACAAAGGTCATAATACAACTTTATAACCAGGAATAAAATAATTCATTACATCTTACATAGATCATTTGGCTATCACATTACATTGCGGCAGAATATCTATAAAGCATGGGGTCCTTCATCTTCAAAGTGCCACAGGCAGTCATGTTGGTTGTAGACCTGTAATCCTAATCAACACACTTAACACCAAACAAACCTGCAACATAATAAGTTGCAGCCACAAGGGTCAATACATTTGAATTGTATTGGCAAGTTTCACTACTATGTTGAATTTAGTGGATCCTATCATTACATGCATATTAGGCTAAGTGGGGTTAGTCTCATTTTCAAAAAGCAATATAGTTTTATCCTATCTTTTCAAAATAGTTTTTGATATTTTGACAAATCTGTCTGAACTCCTTGGAAAACTCCAAGTGCTTCAAATCCCTTGTTGTCACCATCAAGTTTTACTTTGAGAAATTGGAATGTCGAGATCTTCCATAGCTTCAGGCCTTAGTTGCTCAGTATTGTCCATAACCGGGGACACGGCTAAGTACTTAGAATTTGATCTTCTGCATAAGTTGTACACTTTACCCACATGACACAATCTCGTCTTGACGCCACCAGTGGCCGCTGGATAAGTACTCACCAAATGGAGTATCGGCAGATCGAGAATGTGACAAAGTCTTTCCATAGAAGTCCTCCCAATACACAATGCTAGCTTGTCTACCAGGCACCAATGTAAGGATATATTTCCAATACACAATTCTAGTTAACCTGAAGATGCCAATGCAAGGGTATTCCACTATGTAGTTGACTAAGCCAGAGCCCATTTAGCATGTGGCTGTACACGGAAGCCACTGTACGAGAAACATATTCAATCTCTAAGTCCCTGGGTGGTCTTCTTCTAGTTCACATACAAAAAGATAGCCATATAAACATGTTTCCCTTTGTTGCCAACTTGTCCAAAATTGAGTATCCTCTTTCCACCCAGGTGGTTCATTGAGTACTTGTTTTATTATATAAAACATATATTTTCCAACACTTTAAATAATCATATCATGTATCCCATCCCAAATATATAGCAGGGCTAAGCATACTACAACTACAATGTTTTCACTAACGAAGATATAAGGGTATCCTAATAGGATATAGCATAGCATAGAAATATAGTAGTCCTATCATGCATGCTACAAAAATCCACTAAGTGTAATGAAAATAGTAGGACATGGATGATAGTGTCACTTGCCTTTTAGTAGGGAATTTTGGTTCACTTCTTGATCTTGCAAATATCACACTCTTCTAACTTCACTACAATTCAATCAAACAAACACAAATTCAACTAGCATTCAAACAATTTATCACACATAAAATAATGGAAACAAGGCAATGCATGCAAGCATGCAAAAGATAGTTTTATTTGCTACAGTGGTTTCTACTAGGCTCTAAACATTATAAAGTTAAAAGTGGTCATTTACTAAAGTAGTAAAACCATTTGCAAAAGGTTTTATCTCATAAACCATTTTTAAATCTAATCAATATTTTATGTGGTTGAAAAATGCCTTTTAGCAAAGCAATATTCTTTAAAGGGTTCACCAAATACATTTTTAATTCTCAAAACTTTGTGTTTAGGATCATAAGGTTTGAATCAATTCATTTCCCAAAGGTTTTACTCAAAATTCATTTCTAAACCAAAAACAATATTTTTATTTGACTAGAAATGCTCTAACTCCAATATTTATTCCTTAACTTCACAAAATACATTTTTAAATCCATAAGTTGGTTCCTATGGTCAGTAGGTTCACAACAAATCATTTTGCAAAGATTTCTTCTCAAAAATATATGTAGAGAAATTTTTATATTCAAATTATGCCTACACAAGTTTCTGCAAATTTAACCAATTTTACAGAAGCAAATCATTAAACAAAGTGTATGGTTGCAAAGTACTTGCTCTTCTGAATCCATTGATATAAAATTTGCAAAATTTGGACGTGTAGAACTAAAGTTATGAATTTTGCAAAATCTCATATCCAATAGAACATTTTCTGTTTTTAAAACTGAGTCAGTGCCACACGTCTGTTTCTTATTCGCTGGTACCGGTTCGTGTGGATTGAGCAGTTAGAGCCGTCAGATCTAAGTGAGATGGTGCGGTGCATATTATCTCGTACCTCTTCGATTAAATGATCTATCGTGTACACACGATTGAAATCTAACGGCTCAGAGCATGTGACCACTGATGGGCGGCGCTAGCACGACGGCGAGCGGCAGAGCTCGCTCGGCTACGGCGGATTCGGTGAAGCAGGAAGCAAGGGGACAATAAAAATGGCTCACCGTGCTCGCAGGGATGTGGAGAAGCTCAAGGTGGTCGCAGCTGTCCAAGGGGCGCACGGGAACGGCGGTGATTGCTCGTCGGAGACGGTGTCGGCGTCGGGCTTGCTCAGGTGTCGATGTTGTCGACACTACAGGGCACAGAAAGGTGAGGCAGAGGGATTGTTATATGTGGGCGAGTGTGGCGTTCACGTGAGCATCATCGAGAGGGAGTGGCGAGGTCGGAGTTACCGGGAAAGGGTCGCCGGAGTTGCTTGTAGACGGCGACGCTGCTGGTTGTCGTTGTTGCCGACGCTATGGGTCAAGCGCGGGCAAGCTGAGGTGCAGAGAGAAACGTCAGGGGATGGGGAGCAAGCTAGTGTGGTTGAGGAGGCGAGGGCGGTTGGTCGGCGCCAGAATTTGCTGGAGAAGCTCGCCGGAGCAGTGGGGTTCGAGCTCGCGATTCTCTCAGCCTGGGGGCAGAGAGGAGCTGGCGTTTTGGGGGAAAGAGAGAGGAGGCGTGGGCGTTTAAGATAGCATGGTCGAGGGGAAGGATTGATCGCGCATTCAAACGAATTTACGCCTCGAATCAAACGGCAGAAAACGGTCGCGAGGTGAGGACGAGGTCGTCGCGGGTGGAAACGATGAACAGTCTTGTGGGGTCCGTTCGTCAGCGAGAGTTAGGGAGGGGAATATGGGGCCAGCGGTCAGTGATTCAGCGGGTAAAAACTTTGGTGCGAAGCGTTTTTCACGGGGGAGAAGGAGTGGGCTGGTGTTGGGCTTGCTGGGCCTGCCTGATGGGTTGGGTTTGATTCACTTTTTTTATACAGAAAGTTTTTCCTTTATCTGTTTGAATATTCTAAGTTGATTTTCATTCAAACAATTCAAACACTAATTCAAATCAAACCACCACAAAACTTTAGGTGAATTTTAATTCTGTTTAACAACATAATCCAAAGTCCAAAGTAGAATAATTTTTATTCTTTTAGGATCTATTAATAATTAAAATAAAAAGACTTTAGTCTTTATTTCAAATAGGGTTTAATTTATTTTAAATCTCTATTTGAAATCTAAAAATAATACCAAAACCATTTCAGTAGGTTTTATTTGAAAATATAAAACATTTGGAATTCTTATTTAAAATACTTTAACAAGTTTTAGTGTTTATTTAAAAGGGAAAAAGCCTTTACTTTAATAAAATTGGATATTAATAAATCCTCATTATTTTATTTAAATAAACCTTTACTCTTTTTATCAACTAGAAATATTTTATTTCAAAAGTTTGGTCACGATTTAATTTGGCTCTATAAAATAATCCTTATTTATAATTCTACCTTTGCTTTTGAAAATCAAATCTTTTTATTAAAAGATCTAAAAATAGTGATTCCAACTATTTTAACTTTATTGATTATTTATCTTTTTAAATCCCTTTAGGATTTTTTTATTGGATAAAAATAGGTTTTGATGTTTCCAATTGGAATCAAAAAGTTTCTTCTCACCCTAAAAATCAACAATTGTTTATTTGTTTATTTATTTTTCACATTTCAAAATTTGGAAAATTTTGGGATGTGACAGACATTGTTGAGAAAGAACCTTTTTGTGCGACTGAAAATAAGAGTGTTGTAGCTCATATGAATGAGATTTCCACTATGAGTGCGTTATTCTCTGATGAATTTAAAATGCGCAAGTACTTTGTTACAAAGATCTTCCCTTTTCACTAAAAGGACAAGCTAGGGCTTGGTTTAATAGATTACCTCCTGGTTCCATTGATAGCCCTGATTATTTGATTGCTTCTTTCTTCCAAAAATATTTTCCTCCCAATGCTAGACATGCTGCTTTGTAGAGAATTTTTGATTTTAAACAGGGAGAAGAAGAGAAATTGCCTGAGTCATGGACAAGGTTTTGTGCCTTGATTCATGCACATCCTGGATGTCCATTACCTAATAATGAGCTTCTTGATATTTATTATAATGGACTAACTAATGTACCTAGATAGCTTTGCTGATTGTATTTTTAGGAAAATGACTCCTACAGATGTTGAAGAATTAATGGCTAAGATAAGCAAGAATTATTATGATTGGACTTCAACTGAGCTAAATACACCTGAGCCTATTACTCCTAAACCAGTTGTGCCTGAACCAGTTCCAACACCAACACCAAAGAAGAGGGGAGTAATTGCATTAAATGATGAAGTGATAAAAGAACCTAAGAAATGTCTAAAGGAGAAAGGTATTAGAGTTGAAGATGTGAAGAATCTACCTCCTATAGAAGAATTATGCAAGCCAATTCCCCACTCATCTACTATTGAGGTACACTCTCTCCACTTTGATGAAGGTGATATTCCCTATGGTAAGCCTCCTGATCAATGCTTAGAGGAACTTGAAATTTTTATTGTTAAACAAGGTAATTTTAATAAACAAGTTCAGAATCATTTATTTGAAAACTCTAGAGCTATTAAAGATTTGAAAGATATTGTGGAAAGAACTTCTAATGATATTAAAATGCTTTGTAAACACTTTCAAATGGTTCAAACCCAACTTGATCAACTTGCTAAGGTACAAAAGGATATGCTAGTTAATGCCTCAGGAGATAAACATGCTTATGGAATTAGAACTAGGAGTGGTATAGCTACTCAAGATCCTTTATATCCTGAAGGACACCCTAGAAGAATTGAGCAGGATTCTCAACAAGGTGAAAGTAGTGGTAGTCCTCGTAAGAGAAAGAAAAAGAAACATAAAATAGTTGAGGACCCACTTGAACCTGCTGTAGATCCTAATAGTATATCTGTCTCTGATGCTAAAACTGAAAGTGGTGATAAAAATGATGCTCCTAATAAGGAGGAAGTTGAGGAAGAACCTGCGAAGCACACTAAGAACACCAGGTACACTAAGGAAGATTTTATTGCTAAGAAACATGGTAGTGAGAGAGAACCTTGGGTGCATAAACCTATGCCTTTTCCAGGTAAGAAACACAAGTCAAAGGAGGAAGAACACTACAACAGGTTTTGTGAGTGGATGAAACCTTTATTTTTGCCAATTCCTTTGATTGATGCTATTAAGTTGTCTCCTTATTCAAAGTATATGAAGGATATTGTCTCTAATAAAAGGAAGATTCCTAATGAGGAGATTTATACTTTGCTTGCTAATTATTCCTTCAATGGTATGGTTCCTAAGAAACTTGGTGATCCAGGTATACCAACTATTCCTTGCTCTATTAAGAATAATTATGTTAGAACTGCTTTATGTGATTTGGGAGCTGGAGTTAGTGTTATGCCTTTTTCTCTCTACAAGAGACTCCAGCTAGAAAAGTTGATACCAACTGATATATCTTTGCAAATGGCTCATGAGTCAACTACTAATCCTGTTGGTATATGTGACGATGTTCCTATTCAGGTGGCTCATAATTTCTTGGTTTTAACTGATTTTGTTGTGTTTGAAATGCCTGAAGATGATAATATGTCTATTATTCTTGGGAGACCTTTTCTTAATACTGCAGGTGCTGTCATCAATTGTAATCAAGAAAAAGTAGCATTCAATATTAATGACAAAGAGCATACTGTCTATTTCCCCAATAAGGTTGCTAAAATCTATTGCCTGAATTCCATTGAAAATATTGAGAGCATCAAGGTTGGAGACATATATTGTCCCATTCCACAAGAAATTTTTGAAATTATTATGATTGGGACCATTGCTATCAAGTATGAGGTAACATAATCACCTTGTGGAATGCAAAGTTTTGTTTCATATAAGATTTTTTTGGTAACAATACTTGATCAACCTTGTTAACAAAAGGATTTTAATGAACCAAATAATGTTTTCACTATGGTTATACTTGCTGTCTTTTAATTTTCTCCTTCCTAGTCTTTGCCTTTTCTTTTGCTAGCTTTGGTTTTGTTAGTTGTTTGTTGGAGTGTCTTAGAACTTCTGTAGTCTTGTTTTTGTTTGCTTTTGCTTCTTCTAAAAAAATTGTTTCTGCAAGAAAATCAATTTTCATAGTCTAAAAATTGGCCAAAAATAAAGTTTCCCGAAAAATCCCAGAAAATTCAAAATAAATTTTTCCTCGAAAGAAGGGGCGGAGGGACACCTAGAGTGACCCAGGGGCCACCCCAGTCCAGCACACCTCTGGTGGGCGCGGCCACCCCCCAGGTGGCGCCTGGCTAGGGTGTGGCCCACCTGGTTCCCTCCAAGGTGCCTCCTCCCAGCCATCTTCTTTCTCTCCCCCAAAAAACACCAGAAAACTTTCTCAAGCTCGAGTTCCTGCTGTTCTTGCTCGCGAATTTCGATCTCCTTGCTCAGCCCATCTTTGTTGCTGATTTTTTGAGGGATTGCTCATTGGTATGTGCCTCCTCCGCTTGTCCAATTAGACTTGTGATTGATAGATTGTATCTTGAGTATTTTGCTGCTATAGGTGACAGGTTGTTTGATCTTGCATGCTTGTTCTATGCTTAGATATTTCATTTTGATGCATGTGTAGCCCTCTAGCAAGTTCCTATAGTAGTTTCTCATCATTTATCAACTTGGAAATCACTTGGTTTGATGTTTGTCTAAAACTTTCAGAAAAAGAGGTCATGGACAACCACACATTTGGTGAAATATTTGAGAGTGATGCACCTAGAAGGGCAAGGCCTTCAAGATCATCCTCCCGAGCCAGGCCCTCATATAATGAGGATCTCATTACACCACGATTTGGCGACGAGGGAGATGAGGGGTATGCTCACCCTTCCACCTTTCCTTGCCTAACCTTTTTGCGGGATGCTGGGATTCTTGATGATTTTATAACCTTTGGTTCGGAGGGTTGGACTAACAAGCTATATGCAGGATGAGAGTGTGTAATATGCAACACTCACTAAAACATTTGTGGAGAGCTTTTGTTTTACTAACAGCTTGTTCAAGCCAGATGTGTCTTTCAAAATTTATGGCAGGCCTTACACCATGACATCGAAGAAATTTTGTGAGGACCTAGAAATTGGTACAGCTGGGTCGGCAAAGAAGATTCTAGCTTAACCCACTGATTTGTTGGAGCTCTACCACGGGATAACCAATGATGATGACCGTAGAGCCCAACGGGGAAAGATAAGAAATATTCAACTCCCAGCCATCAGGTACTTTGTTTACTATCTTGCCACTAATGTTCTTGGTAGGGAGAACACTAGTAATATATCCAACTATCATTTGGCCTTCATAGCTGCTGCGCTCAACAATGAAACTAAGTACAATCTTGGTTCTCTCATTGCTCGTCGTTTAGCTGCTAAGGGACCCATTTATGGGGGAATTATTGATGCACGTGTTGTTGCTTCCTTGGACCTTGCTGTTGATCCAAATGATATAGTTTTGGCTCCTTAGAGGCTTGACCTTGCTGCCATGAAGGCGCGTCACTTTGTCACTACTGGATCTACCCTTGAGAGTTTGGTTTATAGAATGATGTTTATTAACGGGGAAGAGAGAGAGAGAGAGAGAGATCCCTCTCCCCCAAACCACTGTGTTTAGTATTTCCCAGGGACCTTTGTCGCGCTCCAAGGAGGAGATGGATGACAAGATGCGCATTCTTGGCTTCCATGGACACTATCAGGGGGGCGCCCTCATACGACCCCTCTGTGCACTACGCAGGCGATTCCTCGAGATCGTATTAGGGCGAAGGGGCCTCCTCGTCGTACTACGGAGGTGCACCTTCTTGGGCACCATGGAGTTGAGCCACACTTAGGCCAAAATCCTAAGCTTGGGGGGAGGTATACTGACATTACACTCATCTATATATCATGTTTCGTCAGTTCTTTGTATATCCATTGTTTCGCTTTCTTTTTTGTTTTTGTTTCTGCTTTCCCAAAACACAAAAATACCAAAAAAAAATCGTTGTTTCTCTTGGTTAGTTTTTTGCTTTTTAGCTTTGGTTTGCCTTAAAGAAAAGTCCAAAAAGATTTTTCTTTGTTTGCTTGTTTAAAAATCGAAAACACCAAAAATATTTGTTGTTCTTCTTTGGTTTTGTGAGTTCTTTGCAGGGTTCAGCTGTCTCAGTGGATTTTAGTTTCATGTTATTATTTAAGTCACACAAGTGAAGGGAAATAATGAAGATTAAGACAACTTGAGGTGTGGTAAGAGGCTGGTAACGAACTCTATTTGTTTTCATTTTTGTACATATACTCATCATGGTGAGCATGCTTAGTCTATTCATGTAAGTTGTATGTTACTGATGGATGCTTAGTAGTTCTTGCTTTCTTGTGATTAGCTCCATCTTGCTAATAGTTTTTAGCATGTCATATGAATGTTTGCTTTCATTGTTTTATTCATATTTTTGTATGATATTGTGGTATCCTCCTCTGAATGTTTCATGTTAATTGACTTGGCAGATTCTCACGCATGCATATGACTAAACAATAGTCAGTGAGCCTTGATGATTTATTTTGCCTCAGAGTTCTTGTATCACTTTCATGCCATAATTAGTCATGTTTTGTTGCAAGCATGATTATGACAATTATTGCTCTCTCGTTTGTCGCTCTGTCTCTATTGCTATCCTTCACTTGCACTGAGTATGAGCTCTACTCGTGTTTCCAACTCCCCAAAACCAATATTGCCAACTGTGTCCACCATACCTACCTATTAGAATCATTTGCTATTTTAGTGCATATTCTATATTCCTTGTTTTCTTCCAAATAAAATGTTTGTCTGCTTTGAGAAAGTTAGTTAGTAAAGCTCTCACGAACTTGATGGCACACTTTATATCTTGCACTTAATAATCCTAAACCATTGTGACATGTCCATGAAAGTTATATGCTTGCAAATTATAGGCTGGGAGTTAGCAGAACCGTGTTGTCACGGGGAATGCTTTCAACACTTATGGATACATATCTAGTTGATACCTTGATATTTTGTGTGCAGATGTCGTCGGTGTGAAATAAAAGGGGAGCCTGTGAGTTCATGGAGTATGTATATGTGTTAGAGAAACTCCTGGGCCGCTAGCCTAAGCCATGCCTAATCATGGTGGAAACTTGAAGCATCACCATAATGAGCATTATGTGAAACATCCTCAATAAAAACCTATGCACATAGTAAATAAAAAGATCACTAAGATGCTCATTGTCTGCTTGCCTTGTCATTTTGATCACGGGATAGCTCATGTATCATGTGCAAGGGGTACCCCGTTGGCGGTTTTTTATGATATGCATGTATTTACAATGACAAGAACTTACCGGTAACCAAAGTTGAGTAGCATGCGGAGCAGCCCTCATACTCAAGGGACATGGTATTTCCAGTTTATGGTCTATCAAGCATATAACTCATATTGGACTGCACTTTCACCACAACCACATGAAGATGCCTATGATAGGGTCAATGAGAGCTCAAAGCTAATGAGTACCTTACTTTCAGCATTTGGAAGCCTTTCAAACTCTTCAAAACCTTTTCACTTCCTTGTTGGGTCACCACTTATTCTATGAGCACCTTTTTGAGAGCATAATTGTCATCCTTGTGTTTGTCTCAAAACTTGGTTATTTGTGTCATGACTTTGATGCTTGTATCTCTCATATATTTACTTCTTGTCTTTACTTGATCTTCAAAGGTGCCTTGGCATTTATATTGTGCTCTACAAACTAAGGCAAGCGAGATACCACTCTATCATACCTTCTTATGAGCATTGCAATGTTGCTTATGTTTATGTTCCATGCTACTTATTATTATTGAGTTGGTTTCTCTTCATAGCTTGCAATGACTATTGAGTAGACCTACTTTCATACTTCTTATTATGAATGGTTTAAGTATCTACTCCTGTGCTGAGAATATTTACATCATATGAAGAAAATGTGTTCGTGAAAGTTATTTTATCGCACTCAGTTTTCAACTGAATTGCTTGAGGACAAGCTATAAGCTAAGATTGGGGGAGTTGATACGTCCAAAATGTATCTACTTTCCCGAACACTTTTTCTATTGTTTCTCCTCTAAACTTGTGTGATTTGGATAAAACTAACACAGACTGACGCTATTTTTAGCAGAATTACCTTGGTGTCTAGTTTTTGTGCAGAAAATCAACAATCGGGGAAAATCCCAGAAAATATTCCAAAAATCCTATTTCACCAGAAGATCCACGGAGCCAGAGTACAAGATGGAGTGGAGGCCTGGGGGGCCCACACCCCTGTCAGGCGCGGGGCAGGCCTGGTCGCGCCTAGGGGGTGCGGCCACCCCAGGCACCCCCTCGGCATCCCTCTTCGCCTATAAGTTGCCTTATGATCTAAAAACTCAGGGGGGGTCGACGTTTTTCCAGAAAGAGTTCCGCTGCGCCGCCACCACTAGAAACCAAGATTTGGATCCAGAAACTCCGTTCTCGCAACCTCCCGGGATGGGGAATTTGGAGAGGATCATCATCACCAATGCCTCTCCATCAACCATCAATGTTTTCCTCATCCATGAGTGAGTAAACCCCCACTAAAGGATATGGAGATGGTAGGGATTGGATGAGTTCTATCATGTAATGAATAAGATTGTTAGGGCATAGTGCCTAGTATCTCTATTAGTGCTATTTGACTTTGTTGCAACTTGTTGTGCTTAATGCTTATCACTAGGGACTGAGTTCCATGATCTCAAATCTAAACTTATTATTAAATCATTATGATAGTATTGTTTGTGATCTTATCTGCAAGTTGTGTACACATATCATTGTCCAGATCCAAAGGCCCCGAAGTGACAGAAATTGGGACAACCGGAGGGGATGGTTGTGGTGTGAGGATCACATGTGTTCACAGAGTGTGCTCCGATGCTCTATTAAAAGGAGCACCTTAATTGCCAGTAGTTCCCTAGAGGCCCCGCTGCCACGGGCTGGCTGGACAAAAGATGTTGTGCAAGTTCTCATTGCGAGCACGCATGAGTATATATGGAGCACATGCCTATGATTGTTTAGTACTTGGATTCTTGTTCTTATTTATCTGCTATGCCCTAGATCTTGAAGTTACATGTTTATACTTGTCCATGCAACGCCCGTTCATCCATCCCTATGCCTATCACGCTCATATCCCACTGTTTGCTACTGCTGTTACTATTGCTCTTGTTTTACTGCTGTTGTTGCTACTACAAACTGTTGCTACTGATAAACTTATGTGAGCAAGAACTATTTCCAGGTGCAGCTGAATTGAAAACTCAGTTGTTAAGGCTTGCAAGTATTCTTTGGCTCCCTTGTGTCGAATCAATAAATTGGGTAATACTACCCGCGAAGACTGTTGTGATCCCCTATACTTGTGGGTCATCAACAACCATGCCGCGAGCCAGGCGAGCGGTGCTCGGAAGATCGGTGCAACTGGTGATGTTGCTCAACGGTTCGTAGTGGAGGTTGCCAAATCCCATTGCCTCGTTGTAGCTCTCTGATATATTACGCTTCATCACTCCAGACGGATGAACACTACCAGATGTTGTTCCGGAGAAGATAACTGCAGAAGATTTGTGGGGATGGTTGGTGGTTTCTACCTTTCTGCAAAGGGTGGAGAAGGGCTACGATTGTACAAAAGTGGCTGGAGTGGAAGACGAAGACGATGAGGGGAAGTCGGTTTCTCACCAAAATAAAAGATGGGGTGGGGGCGGCCGGCGGTTCTCCTGCGGTTGTCAGGTCGACTCCTCCGTCCTCATGACAAGGCATGTCCAAACGCGGAACTTAACCTAGACGCGTATGCAAAAAGGAATAATAATAGCAGAAAATTAGCTCTATTTCTTAAACGCTCTGGCCCGCAACACTAACCCCTTGTTTAAGGGGCTATTTTTTCATGTTGGTAGCTAAGGCATAATTGCAAGGCAAATGACACCGTGCCAGAAAAAAGTTAGAAGTGCCCGACGCCAGAAAACACAATTTGTTTTGCATGCATGTATAGTAAATGTCCTAAAATTTACTACCAGTACTAATGTACCTCGTACCTTGTGTCAGAAACCAATCGTAGGTTTGCTCTGACATCACACAGACTTCAAAATCCTCCTCCTCGCTGCACTCGTGCTGCCTCCTGCGTGCGCTCCGTCTCTTCTCGCTCACAATTTTTTTTCAATAGGGGAAACTCCTTGTGGCAATATTTGTTTTTCTTGAGGAAAATAGTGGAAATATTGTTCACGAAGACAAGAGGCACACATGTACCTCTACCAAGTATGGTAACTCCACCACGCCAAGTTCTTGCATAGCTAAGAACTTGAATTTTTTCAGTAACTCTCGGTGGTTTTGATGTGCCAAATTCCTACTTAGCTTAAAAAGAATTTTCGAAAATTTTAACATCAATCTATCACATTTACTTGTACTCCTCTAGTTAGAATTTTACACTGACGGTGGGAGTACATTTTACATCCAGGACATAAACAAGGGAAAGTTACATCAAGGTCCATACATTTAGCACAAATGACCCTTCAACTAAGCAAGGAAAACAGTCGGGTTTAGCTCCTTCTTGAGAGAGGAGCTGATCGAGCCATACTCTTCATACTACTTCCTCTTCAATTATTTCTAGAATATGGCCAAATTTAGCATCATGCGAATTCTTGGATATGGGATCATCAACATAAACTATGATGTAGATATGGCCATGACCTTGGTCGTTCGGTTGGAAATCCAAGAATGTTCATACTCATTGACAATTATGCTTAAGTTCGTTTAAATTTTACCACTTACTAGACGGTGTGAGTACATTTTACATCAAGTTCCTAAAAAGGTAAAATTACATCGAGGTCCATACATTTCGCACGAACCACCCTAAAATTAAGGAAGGAAAATAGTTGGATCGACTCCTTTCCGAGATAGCAGTTAATCGAGCTATACTCTTCATACTATTTCCTCTTTGATTATTTTCAAAATATGCCCAAAATTAGCGGAATGCACATTCTTGGATATGAGATCATCAACATAAAGTATGATGTAGATATGGCCATATACTTGGTCATTCTTCTTGAAACCCAATAATGTTCATACTGATTGACAACTAAGCTTAATTTCGTTCAAATTTACCAACTTACTTTTTGGTTCAAATGTTACATGGATGGTGGGAGTACATTTTACATCAAACACCTAAAAATGGAAAATTACATCGAGTTCCATAATTTTAGCATGAAGCACCCTTAAATTAAGCAAAAAGAAAACAGTCGGGTTCGGCTCCTTCTCGAGAGAGTATGCAACTGATCGTGCCATACTCTTCATACTACTTCCTCTTTGATAGCTTTAAAAATATGGCCAAATTTCGTAGCATGCAAATTCTTGGATATGGGATCATCAACATAAAGTATGATGTAGATAACGCCATCTCCTTGGTAGTTCAGCTTGAAATACAAGAATGTTCACATTCATTATGACAACTAAGCTTAAATTCGTTTAAAATTTACCAGTTGCTTTTAGGTTTGAATTTTACAATGGCGATGGGAGTACGTTTTACATCAAGGACCTAAAAAGGAAAAATCACATCGAGGTTCATACATTTTGAACAAAGCACCCTAAAATTAAGCAGGGCAAACAGTCGGGTCCAGCTCCTTCTCGAGAGAGTGATACATTTGAAACGTATCTATAATTTTTGATCCTCCATGATTGTTTTGTATCTACTTCACTTTACTTGTCCACAATTTGAGGTGTTTTTTACATGTTTTCTGGTACTAACCTATTAACAAGTTGCAACAGTGCCAGATGCTTGTTTTCTGCTGTTTTTGGTTTCATAAAAGTTAGTAAAGAAATATTCTCGAAATTGCACTGGACGAAGGACAAAGTCAATTACTTTTCGTGGGGAACAAGAAGTCCAGAGGAGAGCCGGAGAGGCCGGCCAGGGGGCAGACCCACACCAGGCGCGAGGGCAGGTGGACCCGCGCCGGGCTAGGGTTGTAGCCGCCGCCACCATCGTCCCTAGATCGGGGGGATCTGAAGTACTTCCCGGCACCCTGTCGGAGGGGAGATCATCCCGAAGGCCTTCTCTCCGGTATGATTTGTGAGTAGTTCCACCTTGGACTATGGGTCCATGTAGTAGCTAGATGGTTGTATCTCCTCCTTTGTGCTTTCATGTATAGATATTGTGAGCTCCGTTCATGATCAAGATCTAATATATTTGTAATCATGCATGTTGTGTTTGCGGGGATCTGATGGATATTGAGATTATTATGTTGGTTTTATTAATGGTTTTATCATTATGATTCTATCATGTATGTTTTTGTTTGTGATCTTGCATGCTCTCTGTTCCTAGTGGCTATCTTGGCCAAGTAGTTGCTAGTGACTCCAAGAGGGGGTATTTATGCTCGATAGTGGGTTCATGCCTATAGTTTCCAACGGAAGTGACAATAATCTCTTCGGTTGTAGATGTGTTGTTGCTACTAGGGAGAAAACAACGGTCTCTTGTTCATGGAACATGTGGACTGTTTACCTTACACACTTTGCTTAAAGCAGTTGTCTATTGCTTGCAACTTAATACTGGAGGGGGTTCGGATGATAACCTGAAGGTGGACTTCTAGTCATAGATGCAATTGGACGACAGTCTATGTATATTGTTGTATAGCCTAATCAACTTCATAGGATATTTCTGGCTAGTAATTGCATCGTTATGCCTTGCTCAGTTCCTGTCAATTGCCTCACTGTAATTTGTTTACCCTTCATGCCATGTTGTTTATCTAAGGAGAGCACCTCTAGTGAACTATGGACCCCGGTCCAATCTTTACCATTGATACATCTTCCAATGTTACATGTTTACTTGCTGCAAACTATTACCTTCCACACCATACGTTTAATCCTTTGTTACATCAAACCGGTGAGCTTGACAACGTCACTGATTCGTTGGGGCAAAGTCTTGAGTGTGTGTTTTGCAGGTCTCCGCGTTGCTTGCAACACCTGTGTGACGTTTCCTTCCTCCTTCTGGTTCGATAACCTCGGTCTCAACTAAGGGAAGACTTGCTGCTTGCTGATTCACACCTTGCTCTTGGGGTTTCCAACGAAGTTCTCCACACCAGCGCATCAACAAGTTTTCTGGCGCCGTTGCCGGGGATCTACAGAACAACTTCAACCTCTTCCTCCCCATCAGGCACCAGCGCATCAACAAGTTTTCTGGCGCCGTTGTCGGGGAGGCTAAGGACGTCTTCACTAGGGGAGTCCTTTACTTCCTTTCTCTTTACTTTGTTTTTAGTTTTCTTTGTTTCTTTTGCTTGGTTTTGTTTGCCTCTTTTCAAAAAACCAAAAAAAAATTAGTCTAGTTTGGTTTGCTTGCTTTATTCAAAAATACAAAAAAAATTAGTCGTTGCTCTAGCTCACCATCTTGCTCCCCAAGTTCACCAAGTAAGACCTTGCAATAGGTAGTGGCTCCATAATTGGAAAAGATAATATTGAAGAATTCTTTAATTATGTTAGCAAGCATGATGATATTGAGGATAAATCTATAGCAGAGCTTGCTCCTAATTATGAGATTGTTGGATCTTCTTTAGTTCATATGTTGGAGGCCAGGTTTGTTAGCCTTAACCCCTTCATACATTTTTTATTCCTAAAACTAAAAGAAGAGAAGAATGCTGAAAAAAGGGAGGCCAAAAAGGGTTTTGAACGTTTAAATATGCTAGGTTCAAGTGTAGATGTTGTGGGTATTTCTGATAAAACTAAGCCTAGAGAGGAATTCAGTATACCCATACCCTTTAAGCTTGTTGGAATGCATGAAGCCTTTGAAACGAATTTTGATTGGATTGCTCCTGAAAATCTTTTTGATAAAGGTAGTAGACCGAAAAGAGATGATAAAGGATCCTCCAAAACCCATTTGGATGATATACCTTTCATAGTTGAAGATTTTGCAAGTATGAATTTTAATGCTTCCTCATTTGAAAATACTTGATTCTTCTTGCTTCTTGTGCCTAACTTAAAAGCGTAAAAGAAAAGTACTTGTTGGGAGATAACCCAAGATTTTCCATGAGTCTTGGAAGTTATTAGTTCTGTAATGACCTCTCCTTATCCTTTTGTTTGCTTTTTGTGCCAAGAATGACCTTAATGAGAGGGAAGTAAGATTTGGGGAGTTGCTGTCTTGAAACAGATTTCTGTCCTCCACCAAAAAAAATCATGAGGAGGCTATGTAACTCGTATTGAGCTCAACATTTACGAATACATCCCCCAGTATGTTAGCTAACTTTGGCTAGTTCAACACTTTTTGATTTGAGCAACAGAAGCTGTTCTAAAAAAATCGTTTCTACCTGCTGTATGTTTTGACAGATTTCTGCCACTATTTGTATTTGCTTCTTATTGATTCCTTTTTTAGCTCTCTTCAGGTAAATTGAGTTTCTTTGAAGGAGTTACTATAGTAGCTTGTGTTTTTAGTGAAAATCCTTGCTGTTCCAAAGCTTTACCAGTGGTCTAATATCTTTTGAATAAGCTAATGTTGCTAATGAAGATTGTGTGAAGTTTTGTATGAAGGAAAAATTTCAGGTGTAGAGAGAATGATGCAATGAGATGAAGAATGGACAAAAGCTCAAGCTTGGGGATGCCACCATGGTGTAACCCCAAGAAATATCCAAGAGGTACAAGCGTCAAAGCTTGGGGATGCCCGAGGCATCCCCTTCTTCATCAATAAAAAGCTCAGGTTTGTCTAGACACTTCGTTTTTATTGTTTCATGCACAGTTGTGTTGTTCTTGGAGCGTCTTAGTTTTCTTTTGCTTTGATTAGTTTTCTTTAGTAGTTTGGACCCCCGTTCTCGCTGTGTTGTTTTGCAAATAAGGTTGCTTGGTGTTTGGAAAGGAGTAGTAAGTTCTTGCTTGAAATGCAAGAGGAGCTTGCATTGACTGTTACTTAGACTTTAGCATGACATGCTAGGTGTTGTTTTAGCATTATGCTTAGTGATTATTTCTGTAGCATGTTTTGTTCCAAACAATTGGGATTGCTTAGTGTGCCTTGAAAAAAAATTTATCCGTTGTTTTACCATGCAAAAGCATAGTATTGTGGTATTCTCCTTTGATGCTCTCCTTGGGTTGACTTGGCACATGCTTACACCATGTTATGACTATGACAAGTCACCATTAGCCTCTATGATCGTTTAGTCCTTGACTTGTAGTACCACTCTTTGCTTCGATTAGTATGCTTTGTTGCATTGCATGATTATGGCCATTATTGCCCTCTTAGTTGGTTGCTCCCAGTCTTTTGCTAGCCTCCACTTGTATGAGTAAGTTCTACTCATGCTTCCAACTCCCAAGAAACCAAGTTATTCCAAAGTGTCCACTATAAACTCCTATGCATGGTGTGTTACACCATTCCAAGTATATTCTTGTTTTCATCTATCTTCCAATTAAAAACTATTTTGTTATGTGAAAACTTAGTGATCAAAGCCCTCACGAACTTGATGGCATACTTTATATTCTTTGCCCCTAATAAACTTGAACCATTGTGAAAACTTTGTTGTATATGCTTGCACTTATAAGTTGGAATTAGAAGAACCGTGCTGTCACGGGGAACGTTTTCAACATTGCACTTGTACCTTGTTGTACTCAGTTGATATCATGTTCTTTTGTCTATGGATGTCACCGGTGTGAAATAAAGAGGGAACTTGTAAGTCTATGGAGTTTGTATCTTGTGTTAGAGAAATGTCTGGGCCGCTATCCTAAGCCATGCCTAATCATGGTGGAAACTTGAAGCATCACCATAGTGAAATATCTATGAAGCATCCTCAATAAAAAGCTGTGCATATGGTAAATAAAAAGATTGCTGAGATGCTCATTGTCTGCTTGCCTTGTCATTTTGGTTATGGGAAATCTCTTGTACCATGTGCAAGGGGTACCCCGTTGGCGGTTCTCAATGATATGCAAATACTTACAGTGACAAGAACTTACCTGGACCCAAAGTTGATTATGCATGAGGTGTGGCCCTCATATTCAAGGGGCATGAGATTGCCAACTTATACTTCATCAAGCATATACTCCAGCTTTGCCACTTTAACATTAACCACTTCAAGATGCTTATGATAGGGGCAATGAGGGCTAAAAGCTAACAACTACCATAATTTTTGGAAGCACTTTTTGAAACTTGTAATCCCTGCTTCCTTTACAAAAAGGCCTTTCTTCCACCATTATTGAGTCTCCACCTTCTACCTTTAGGCACCATTAAGAGAGCATAGTTGTCATTTTGTGTGAAGTGTTCCAAAGCTTATTAATTGATGCATATTGTGTTATTACTTGATCTTGTGCTATCTATTTGTAATCATGCATGTTGTGTTTGCGGGGATCCGATGGATATTGAGATTATTATGTTGGTTTGATTAATGGTTTTATCTTTATGATTCTATCATGTCTGTGTTGTTTGTGATCTTGCACGCTCTTCGTTGCTAGAGTTTGTCTTGGCCAAGTAGTTGCTAGTGACTCCAAGAGGGGGTATTTATGCTTGATAGTGGGTTCATGCCTCTAGTTTCCAAGGGAAGTGACAATAATATCTTTGGTTGTAGATGTGTTGTTGCTACTAGGGAGAAAACAACGGTCTCTTGTTCATGGAACATGTGGACTGTTTACCTTACACACTTCACTTAAAGCAGTTGTCTGTTGCTTGCAACTTAATACTGGAGGGGGTTCGGATGATAACATGAAGGTGGACTTCTAGTCATAGATGCAGTTGGATGACGGTCTATGTATATTGTTTATTGCCCAATCAACTTCATAGGATCTTTCTGGCTAGTAATTGCATTGTTATGCCTTGCTCAGTTCCTGTCAATAGCCTCGCTATAATTTGTTTACCCTTCATGCCATATTGTTTATCTAAGGAGAGCACCGCTAGTGAACTATGGACCCCGGTCCAATCTTTAACATTGATACATCTTCCACTGTTACCTGTTTACTTGCTGCAAACCATTACCTTCCACACCATACGTTTAATCCTTTGTTAAAGCAAACCGGTGAGCTTGACAACCTCACTGATTCGTTGGGGCAAAGTCTTGAGTTTGTGTTGTGTAGGTCTCCATGTTGCTTGCAACACCAGTGTGACGTTTCCTTCCTCCTTCTGGTTCAATAAACTCGGTCTCAACTGAGGGAAGACTTGTTGATTGCTGCTTCACACCTTGCTCTTGGGGTTTCCAACTATGTGCTCCACACCAGCGCATCAACAAGTTTTTTGGCGCCGCTGCCGGGGATCTACAGAACAACTTCAACCTCTTCCTCCCGTCAGGCACCAGCGCATCAGAGAGTATGCAACTGATCATGCCATACTCTTCATACTACGTCCTCTTCGATTGTTTTCAACATATAGCAAAATTTGGCGGCATGCAAATTCTTGGATATAAGATCATCAACATAAATTATATGATGTAGATATGACTTTCTTTAATTTAAGGGAAAACACTAATTATTTTCATTTCTAAATTCCAAAAATTATTTTTGTGCATAAAACTTGGAAACTCCCATTATTTAGTAGAATTTTTGTTCACCATGCCAAGATGCACCCACCTACAAAGTATGGGATCCAACATTACCACAGAGTATGTCCATTAACCCTGCATTTTCATCCTGAAGCCTGATAATGTTCATACATGGCAGGACATATTTTGAAGAAGTTTGTTTTTTCAAAAGTTGTGAATTCTCATGATTATCATCTTTGAAGGCAAGTAGTACAAGTCAGAGGACGTCGTGCGATGTTTTTTCATTTATTTTTTTATTAGTTCGAATCAAGGTAAAATATTTATAGATGCAAATTGATTTTTTTACATTTGATTTTTTCGAAGCCTGAGTTTGTCACTTACAAAATTGATTTTTTTCCTAATCCTATAAATTGAAAAACATCCTTGTCACTTAGAAAATTGGTAATCTTAATAAATTGAGTAAGTTAAGTGGGCGGGGTTTTACTAATAATAAGAAGATTAAAAACTCAAAGAACTTGGGAATCGCGAGTAAGAGCATGGTCCTCCACTCTGTCTGAAACTAGAATGTAGCATTTCGAGTCACAGACTTCGTACATTATTTATAGACAGAACACTCATGTCGCACAGAAAATTGTCATGAACTTTTTCTTGATATTTGGGAACACTCTTGCTAGCAAAACAGATTAGTAAAACAAGATGCACCCAGTATAGTAGATGTCAAAACTCTATCCTAAATAAACATATGATGTTGATAAGGGCATGACCTTCATCATTTAGTTTGAGTTGAAACCAGAGAATAATTAATAAGAGAACGCCACACATAAAATATTGTACATTTTATTTTCAATGTAAAAAAACCATGTCAACTTTGTCGGGATGCGGATGCACAGCAAGAACTTAAATTTTTCAGAAATTTCGGTGGCTTTCGATGTACTAAATTCCTGGTTAGCTTCAAAAGTTTTTTGGAAAATTTTAGGAGCAACCTGTCGAGCTTACTTGTAGTAAAAAATTGGCATGGTCGGTGGGACTACAGTTTACATCGAAGACCTCAAATAATAGAAAATTACATAGAGGTCCAAACATTTAGCACAAAGGCCCCTAAAATTAAGCAAAGAAAAAAAGTTTCATCCACTCCTTCTCCAGCGAGCAGCTGAGCCATACCATACTATTGTACTTACTTGCTTCGCACAAAAAAACGCTCTTCACTTTTGAACCAACGTGATGCAGGTCGCGCAGGGTGTGAAATGGAAGGACAAGGCAAGTCAAACACATGTGCGCAGCGCCACGTATTGGACGAGGGAGAGATCAATCGGCCGGGTGTGGGGATGATGATGAGTAAGTGAAGGAGAGAGAAAACACATTTTTTACTTATTACTCATCATCGTACGTATGTATCCTATACATCTTGTTAAGAACCCATCACATCTTTGCTATGACATCGCACAGCCTTCAAATCCTACTCTTCGCTGCTCTCGCGTTGCCTCCTGCGTGCTCTTTGTCTCTTCTAGCTCCCAGATTTTTTTTTCAACAGGGGGAACTCCTAGTGGCAATATTGTTTATTTCAGAAAATAGTACTAGCAATATTGCTCACCATGCCAAGAGGCACCCATGTATTTAGACCAAGTATGGTAACTCCACCACGCCAAATTCTTGCATAGCTAAGAACTAGAATTTTTTAGAAACTCTCAGTAGTTTTGATGTACTGAATTCCTTTTAGCTTAGAAATTTTTTTGGAAAAATTTAAGATCAATCTATCACATTTACTTGTACTCCATAAAACAATCCTTTGTGCACCACTATCTTTTGACTAACCATCCCTCTGGATGTTTGGGAAGGAAGTGAAAATTTCAAAACCGGAAAACTTTGAACTGCTAAGCAGTAGTAGGAGTACTAATTTTTGCTACCAAGCCCCAAAATGGTTCCTTCTTATGCACACCAATGCAGGACGCAACTGAGAGAGATAATCACATGGAGCCGCTGACACAAGGAGAGTCCACACACGTGCGCAGCGTCACATTTTGGACGAGGGAGAGATGAGCCGGCCGGGGTATGGGGATGGTGAGGAAGTGAAGGAGAGGGAAAATAGAATTTGTTTTGCATGCATATATAATACTATTACTAGTACTAGTCCGTACTAGTAGTATTAGTAATTCACTATACCATGTACCCCGTGTCAGGAAGCCATCACTGCACCGCCTTCAACTCCTCTCCCCGTTTAAAAGAAAACTCCTCTTCGCTGCTCTCTCGAGCTGCCTCCTCTTTGCTCATAGTATCTCTTCTCACTCTTTCTTTTTTTATACAGATACATATTCTTCCTACTTGCTTTAAAGAAAATACACTCATGTCCCCTAAAAAATTATTTTTTTTCTTTTCCTAATGTTTGGAAACTCCTAATGGCAACACAGTTTACCATGCCAAGATTCACCCATCTGCTCTGAAATATGGGAACATCATGCACCGGGTGAGTACATTTTACATGAAGGACCTAAAAAGGGAAAATTGCATCGAGGTCCATACATCTGGCACGAAGCACCATACAATTAAGCAAGGAAAATAGATGGGTCGTCTCCTTCTCGAAAAAGCACCTTATCGAGCCATACTTGTCACACTACTTCCCTTTCTATTTTTTTCAAAGTATGGACAAATTTGGCATCATGTAATTCTTGGATATGGGATTATCATTGACATAAAGTATGATGTACATATGGCCATGACCTCGGTTGTTCGGCTCGAAATCCAAAAATGTTCATACTCGTTGACAACTAAGATTGAATTCGTTTTGATTTTACCACTTACATTTAGGTTAAAAATTTACACGAGAATTGTGAGTACATTTTACATAAAGGGCGTAAAAAGGGAAAATTACATCGAGGTCCATACATTTACCATAAATGGACCTAAAAAGGGAAAATTACACCAAGGTCCATAGTACTATAGCACGAAGCACCATATAATTAAGCAAGGAAAATAGTCGGGACAGTTCTTCTCGAGAAAGCTCTTCGATTATTTTCAAAATATGGCCAAATTTGGCGACATGAAATTTTTGGATATGGGATCATCATCGTCAGAAAATATGATTTACATATGGCCATGACCTTGGTCGTTCGGCTTGAAATCCAAAAATGTTCATAGTCATTGACAACTAAGATTAAATTAGTTTAGATTTTACCATTCACTTTTAGGTTAAAACTTTACTTGCACCGGGTGAGTACATTTTACATCAAGGACCTAAAAAAGGGAAAATTGCATCTAGTTCCATACATCTGGCACGAAGCACCATACAATTAAGCAAGAAAAACAGACGGGTCGACTCCTTCTCAAAAAAGCACCTCATCGAGCCATACTCGTCATGCTACTTCCTCTTTGATTATTTTCAAAAATATGGCTCAATTTGGCGTTATGCAATTCTTGGATATGGGATCACCATCTACATAAAGTATTATGTACATATGGTCATGACCTCGGTCGTTCGGCTATAAATCCAAAAATGTTCATACTCATTGACAACTATGCTCAAATTCTTTTAGATTTGACCAGTTACTTTTAGGTTAAAATCTTACACGGGCGGTGGGTGTACATTTTACACCAAGGACCTAAAAAAGTGAAAATTACATCGTGGTCCATATATCTACCAAAAAGGGCCCTAAAAAGGCGAAAATTACATGGAGGTCCATATAGATCTAACACGAGGCACCATAAAATTAAGCAAGGAAAATAGTCGGGTCGGCTCCTTCTCGAGAAAGCACCTCATCAAGCCATAATCTTCATACTACTTCCTCTTCGATTGTTTTCAAAATATGGCCAAATTTTCCACATGCAGTGGAAGTACATTTTACACCGAGGACCTAAAAAAAGGGAAAATTAAATCAAGGTCCATACATTTACACATAAATCCCTAAAAAGGGAAAATTACATCAAGGTCCATATACATCTAGCACGAAGCACCATAAAATTAACCAAGGAAAACATTTGGGTCGGCTCCTTCTCAAGAAAGAACCTCATCGAGTCATACTCTTCATACTACTTCGCCTTTGATTGTTTTCAAAATATGAAAAAATTAATTTGGCGGCATGAAAATTCTTGTATGTGGGATCGTCATCGACATAAAGTATGTTGCACATATGGCCATGACCTTGGTCGTTCGACTCAAAATCCAGAAATGTTCATACTCATTGACAACTAAGCTTAAATTTGTTTAGATGTTACCACTGAATTTTAGTTTAAAGTTTTACATCGGTGGTGGGTGTACATTTTACATCAAGGGCCTAAAAAGGAAAATTACATAAAGTTCCATATATTTACCACAAAGGCACCTAAAACAGGGAAAATTACATCGAGGTCCATACATCTAGCACGAGACACCATAAAATTAAGCAAGGAAAACAGTCAGGTCGGCTCCTTCTCGAGAAAGCACCTCATCAATACATAGTCTTCATACTACTTCCTCTTCGATTGTTTTCAAAATATGGACAAATTTGGCGACACGGAAATTTTTGGAAATGGGATCGTCATCGACATAAACTATGATGTACATATGGCCATGACTTTTTTCGTTCTGCTCGAAATCCAAACAATTTCATACTCGTTGATAACTAAGCTTAAATTCGTTTATATTTTACCACTTACTTTTAGGTTAAAATTTTACACGGGCGGTGGGAGTACATTTTACATCAAGGGCCTAAAAAAGGGAAAATTGAATCTTTTAAAATCTCTTTGGTTTTTGGTACATTGATTGCCTAGTGGCTACCATCAAAATATAGTTGTAGAACTTTAAGAGAAATATATCACTTACTCTTAGTTCAAATTGACAAATCGGCTTAAATTCTTTAGGAAGGAGGGAGTACTACTTGCGACACGAAAAGAAGAGCACTCCTCACTTTCGAACCAGCTTGCTCCGGGTGTGAGAAGTTGGGACTAGGAATCCTGGTCGGACCTGGTCCCTCACAAAAAAGGAACATAAATGGTATGCATACAATGCAATGGGCCCACCCCCTGAAATTTACTACTATTCACTGTACATGTACCTTGTGTCCTCCTTCATCGCACTTTGCTCTAACATCGCACCTCCTTCAAATTGTCCTCTTCGCCCCCTGCTCTATGTTCTCGGTCCCTTCTCCCTCCTAGATTTTTTCAACAAGGAAAACTCCTAGTGGCAATATTGTTTACCATGACAAGATTTTACCACCACTTTCTTTAAGATTAAATTCTTACACGGGCGACGGGAGTACATTTTACACCAAGGACCTAAAAAAGGGAAAATTACATCAAGGTCCGTATACATCTATCATGAAGCACCATAAAATTAACCAAGGAAAATAGTCGGGTTGGATCCTTCTCGGGAAAGCACCTCATCGAGCCATACTCTTCATACTACTTCCTCTTCAATTGTTTTCGAAATATGGCAAAATTCGCTGACATGAAAATTCTTGGATATGGGATCATCAACAGAAAATATGATGTATATATGGCCATGACCTTGGTCGTTCGGCTTGAAATCCAAGAATGTTCATACTCATTGACAACTAAGATTAAATTCGTTTAGACTTTACCACTCACTTTTAGGTTAAAATTTTACACGGATCGGGTGAGTACATTTTACATCAAGGACATAAAAAGGGGAAAATTGCTTCGAGGCCCATAATCTAATACGAAGTACCATAAAATTAAGCAAGGAAAACATATAGGTCGACTCCTTCTCGAAAAAGCACCTCATTGAGCCATACTCGTCATACTACTTCCTCTTCGATTATTTTTAAATATGGCTCAATTTGGCATCATGCAATTCTTGGATATGGGATCATCATCGACATAAAGTATGATGCACATATGGCCATGACATCGGCTGTTCGGCCCAAAATCCAAAAATGTCCATACTCGTTGACAACTAAGCTTAAATTCGTTTAGATTTTACCACTGACCTTTAGGTTAAAATATTACATGGGTGGTGGGAGTACATTTTACACAAAAAGGACCTAACAAGGTAAAATTAAATCAAGGTCCATACATCTACCAAATACGGCCCTAAAAGGGGAAAATTACATTGAGGTCCATATACATCTAGCATGAGGCACCATAAAATTAAGCAAGTAAAATAGTTGGGTCGGCTCCATCTCGAGAAAGCACCTCATCTCAAACCGTACTCTTCATAGTACTTCCTCTTCGATTTTTTGCAAAATATGACTACATGGGCGGTGGAAGTACATTTCACACCGAGGACCTAAAAATGGAAAATTAAATCGAGGTTCATACATTTACAAATAGGGCCTAAAAGGGGAAAATTACATCAAGGACCATATACATATAGCATGAAGAACCATAACCAAGTAAAATAGTCGGGTCGTCTCCTTCTCGGGAAAGCACCTCATCGAGCCATACTCTTAATACTACTTCCTCTTTGATTGTTTTCAAAATATGGCCAAATTCAGTGGCATGCAAATTGTTGGATATGGGATCATCACCGATAGAAAATATGATTTACATCTGGCCATGACCTTGGTCGTTCGGCTTGAAATCCAAAAATGTTCATACTTGTTGACAATTAATATTAAATTCGTTTAGATTTTACCATTCACATTTAGGTTAAAATTTTACTCGCACCGGGTAAGTACATTTTACATCAAGGACCTAAAAAAGTAAATATTGCATCGAGGTGTAAGATCCCTCCTTTGTAAAGAAAAGGATCCCTGTGATTGCAATGCTAGTCCCTGGAGCAATGCTAGCATCCACAATTTAAGATGAAGTACACAGAAACAAAGGTCATTATTACAAGTCATTCCAGAGACAACATAGTCTTTTACAACTCCATGGCCACAGGCCTAGTACAAGAGTTTAAATATGTAATAAGATAAATAAGTCTTCATCTTCATGTGCCACAGGCAAACATGTTGAGTGTAGACTCATGACTCCTAATCATCATCAGAATAACCTGCAACATCACAAGTTACAGCCATAGTGGGCCAATACATTGGAATAGTATTGGCAAGTGATACCTTAGTAGAATATTGGTGGACTAAATACTATATGCATTTTGGCTAAATGTAGCTTAGGCTTGCTTTGCTCAAAATAGGTTTTGCCTATCAGTTGAAAACACTAAGTTTTCTTTGACGAAAATCTTTCCCAAGGAACCACCAATAGACATTGGGATCCTTCACCCTTGTTCAACCACAAGTTTTTACTTAGAAATTGGGATGAGGAGATTCTTGATAGCTTCTATGTCTTGATGCTCAAGTTGTCCAATACCAGGGACATGGCTAAGTACTTAGATTCTTCTATCTGCAGAGGTTGTGCACTTTCCCCACAAGACTTGATTTTCACCAAGACAGGACCTTTCAGAAGCCTTTCCTTAGACCAAATGGACGCGCTCCAACCTATCATCCCACTACCACCAACTGTCCAAATGGCTAAGTTATTGCAACCTATATGATCCAGGCAGAGCCCATATTGCCAAGTGGCTGCACTAGAAGCTTCTTAACATATGGCATCTCAAATCCCTTAGTTCCTGGGTGGCTTTCCACAAGTGAGATACACAAGGTAAACCATAGAAATGGGCCTTGTGTAACCACTCAACATAACCCAATCTTTCCATTCCACCTAGGTATTTCATTCACTTAGTTGTTCTATTAAGAAAAAACATAGTCCAAAGACTTAGAAATATTTATTCATAGCATGAATATATAACCACCCTTGGTTGCTACTAGATAGGCTAAGCATGGAATAGATAAGCATCTTAACTTAGAAATTTCTAGCAATTCTACAACTACTAGGATTTCCCAAGCATAGCATATAGATTAAAATATATCCATGCAAGACTAGCAAAATATTTCTAATGCATAGTTGAAAAACATAGGGATAAAATCATGAAGCACCACTTGCCTTGGTAGTTTGGAGAGTAGCTACAATCCTCACAATCACAATCACTATTTGCACCAAACTCTACACATAAAATGATAGCACCAAATCACATACAAAATAAATACAAGCAAAAATATATGGATGCATGCAAAAAGATATGTGATGATTTTCTATACTCAACAAGACAAGTGCACAGTACTGATTCATAAACAAGTTCTAAACTTGCCAAAAAAAACTTTATTTGAACATTAAACCATTTCTCAAACAATTAATATACACAAAATAGGCCTACACATATTTCTGTAAAAATAACCATTTTAACAGAAACAAAACATTAAAAAACATTCCATATATGGAAAGGGCTTTCTCTCCTGATTCCATTGATATAAAATTTGTCAAATTTGGACGTGGGTATCAAAAGTTATGAATTTATCAAGTATAAACATCTAAAAGATATAAAATCTGATTTTAAATCAAAGAACTGGCCACGCGGCAGCGTCTGAATGGACGATATCTGAATGGACGATACCGTTTCGCACCGGATCACGCTCGGCTGCCGTTGGATCTAACTAAACATGCACGGCTCAGATCTAAACTTACCTCTTCATCACAGATCTAATGTTACACGTTAGATCTAAATCCTACGGCCACAATCCTATTGACCACAGACGGGCGGCGCTAGCGCCGGCGACTGGCGGCGGCGGCTCTGTCAGAGTCATTGCCGACGTTCTAGGTCGCGCGGGAGAGGGGAAAGGGGCTTACTGTGCTCTCTGTGTGCTGCTGATGCTCAAGGTGGGATTAGATGGCGACGGGGCGCGTAGAGGTGGTCGCTGGAGCTCGTCGGAGTCGTGCACGGCGTCGGGTCCTTGCAGACAGAGTTGTTGCCAATGCTCTGGACCTTCCCAGCACAAACCAGAGGCATCAGTAGTTGCACAAGGACAAGGCGAACCTAGTCGTATGCATGAGGGGTCAAGGGGCGCTTAGTATTTACCGTAATCGATCGCCGGAGTTCGAGCAGAGGGCGACGGAGCTCAGTCGTTGACGTTGCCGAGGCTACAGACCATGCGCGGGCAAACGAAATGTATCAGTAGGTGCGCACGGAGATGTAGAACAAGTCAGTATGAACCATAGGCAGAGGGGCGTGCGATGCTCACCGGAATTCGACTACGAACTCGTCGGAGCAGTGAGGTTGCGGCGAGGAATTCTCGCAGCCTGGGGGTGCTCTATGCTTGGGGTCTGGGGGAAAATGGAGAGGGGCAGAGGGGGTTTAAGTAGTAAGGGCGCGGCGCGATTAATTCAGGCATTGAACGGGAATTGAAGCCGCAATCAAACAGGAAACGCCCGGCGAGATTTTGGGGATGAACTAGTCGCCAGGGTGGAGACGACGACTGCCATGTGGGTCGTGGCTGTCAGCGAGAGAAAGAAAGAGGGAATGGGCCCAAGCGGTCAGTGACTCAGTGGGTATGGCTGCGAGTGAGAGAGAGAAGGGGAACCCGGGTGGGCTTAGTGGGCTGGTTTCACTGTTGGGCCAAATGACTGGCGCCGGCCTTTTCCTTTTCTCTATTCATTTTCTATTTCTGTTTTGATTTTCTGAATCCATTTTCAAACAAATTCAAATGACATTTGAATTCAAATTTGTTCTGGATTTTTGCAGAGTGTAACAATCATATTTCTGGGTATAAAATCCACTGTTCAAAATATAGGCCGAATCAACGATTAATAGGCCGATTAATCGCTACTAGGGACCTGACCGTGTCGATTACCACTAATCCTTTATGTTAATCATTTAGCCCGATTAATAGGTCTGACACTCCGATTACTAGGTATGTTCTCGATTAACCACTACACTTGGTCAAAAAATTTGCAAAATTATCAACACATATCGCCTATCCATCCGCTAGCCCGCCCCAATGAGGTAGGTTTTGCGAAGCTCCCGCTCAATCCGTGCCTCCAGGAGCTTATTTCAGCCATCACAAACTAGTTCCTTGTCGCTGTTGACCAGTTCCTCGTAGTTGCCGACAAGACCTCAGATACAAGAGCTCGAGCGCCTTGAGGATCTCATCCGGGAGCTTAAGGCTGAGGATTCATACGTGTTTTAGGTGCTAATTTTTGTAGGCTGCACCGATTAAATCAGTTAATCGTCCGAATTCCGATTAATCCCTACTCCCAAGCCAACCGAGCAGCTAATGATTACCGATTTCCTTAATATTGATAAAAACATATGGTCTCTTTGTATTAGCTTGGTCCTATTGATCAAACAAAAAAAACAGTGACATGGCACTTGATTTGATCAAATTTTGAAAATGGCTTTAAATTCACATTTGTTTTGCAAATTTTTGGTTTAAGCATTAGCAAGCAAGCAAAACATTCTGAGAGCAACAAGGTTTGGTTTTGAACAAATACTTTCCCATTGGAGAGTGGTATTTTATTAATGCTTGATTACATAAAATAATAGCACTTAGTGCTTTGTTTTCTTGAAATGGGTCTGATATTTGATCCCTAAATGATATGCATGCATGAATGATATGCAATCTTTGAAAACATGAATTTAGGGATGTTACAAATCTAACCCCCTTAAGGTGAATCTCGCCCTCTAGATTCGGATTGGCTAGCAAATAGGTGAGGGTGGTCTTTCCGAAGATCATCTTCTCTTTCCCAAGTTGCTTCTTCTTCAGAATGATGGTTCCATTGAACTTTGTAGAATTTGATAGTCTTAGTTCGAGTAACTCTTTCTGCAGTCTCAAGAATCTTGATAGGTTTCTCTTCATAGGTGAGATCACTTTCCAATTGGACTTCTTCCAAAGGTATAGTATCCTTCAAAGAAGTCTCTTCCATTTCTGGATGACATTTCTTAAGCTGACTCACATGAAACACATTATGAACAGCTGACAAAGACCCTGGCAATTCAATCTCATAAGCTACTTCACCTTTTCGACTCAGAATCTTGAATGGTCCTACATATCTTGGGGCCAACTTTCCTTTGACTCCAAACCTCTTCACTCCACGAAGTGGTGACACTCTAAGATAAGCTCTATCACCAACTTCATAGATGACTTCTCTACGCTTAGGATCTGCGTAGCTCTTTTGTCGGGATTGTGCTATCTTCAATCTGTCCTTAACTATCTTGACTTTCTCTTCAGCCTCTTTGATGAGTTCTGGTCCGAACAAACTTCTTTCTCCCACACCATTCCATAGCAATGGGGTGGTACACTTTCTCCCCTAGAGAAACTCAAATGGTGCCATCTCAATACTGGCTTGATAGCTGTTATTGTAAGAAAATTCTGCGTAAGGCAGACTTTCATCCCAACTGGCTCCATAGTCTAGAGCACATTCTCTCAACATATCTTCAAGAATCTGATTAGTCCTTTCTGTCTGTCCATCAGTTTGAGGATGAAATGCAGTGCTGAATTCCAACCTCGTTCCCAATGACTCATGTAGCTGCCTCCAAAAATGAGAAGTGAATTGGGTTCCCCTATCCGACACAATACTCTTGGGTACTCCATGCAGACATACAATTCTGCTCATATAGATCTTGGCTAACTTAGCACTTGTATAAGTTGTCTTCACGGGTATAAAATGAGCCACTTTAGTTAGGCGATCCACCACTACCCAAATAGACTCATATCCTGACCGGGTCCTTGGCAATCCGGTGATGAAGTCCATACCAATCTTGTCCCACTTCCAATCAGGAATAGGTAGTGGTTGTAACAATCCTGCTGGTTTCTGATGTTCCGCTTTCACTCTACTACATAAATCATACAAAGCAATATGTTCGGCGATGTCTTTCTTGAGATTATTCCACCAAAATCTTTCCTTCATATCCATGTACATTTTGGTGTTACCCGGATGAATGGAATACGGTGAGTTGTGTGCTTCTTGTAAAATCAGTTTCCGAAGCTCCGGATCTTGTGGAACACAGATACGTTTCCCATACCATAAAGTACCATGTTCGTCTTCATGGAATCCTTTGGCTTTTCCCTTGCCAATCTTTTCCTTAATCTCTTCAATTTCCTTATCTGCTTTTTGGGCTTCTTTGATCTTGTCCAACGAAGTAGGTTGAACATCCAAAGACATGAGATGTCCTTCAGGCACAATCTCCAATCTGAGATCTCTAAATTGGGTACATAAATCTTCTGGAAATTCTCCCTTAGTAAGGCCATTCACAAAGACCTTACGGCTTAGAGCATCTGCTACAACATTTGCTTTACCGGGGTGGTATTTCAAACTCAAGTCATAGTCCTTGATGAGTTCTAGCCATCTTCTTTGTCTCATGTTAATTTCCTTCTGGGTGAAGATATACTTCAAACTTTTGTGATCTGTGAACACTTCACATCGCTTTCCCAAAAGATAATGTCTCCATGTTTTGAGTGCATGGACAACAGAGGCTAACTCTAAATCATGAGTAGGGTAGTTTACTTCATGAGTTTTGAGTTGTCTCGAGGCATAAGCTACAACTTTCCCTTCTTGCATAAGTACTGCACCTAATCCATGATGAGATGCATCACAATATACTTGGAAATCTTTCTCCAAATCTGGCAAACACAAGACTGGTGCTGTCACTAGTCTCTTCTTCAATTCTTGAAAGCTGAGTTCACATCCTTCAGACCAAGCAAATTTCTTGTCTTTCTTTAGCAATTCTGTCATAGATTTTGCTACCTTGGAGAAATTCTCAATGAACCTTCTGTAGTAACCTGCTAAGCCAAGAAAACTACGAACCTCTTTCACTGACTTGGGAGATTCCCATTCAGTCACAGCTGAAACTTTAGCAGGATCAACTGCTACACCATCTCCTGACACAACGTGTCCAAGAAATCCAACTTCATTTAACCAAAATTCACACTTGCTGAATTTGGCATATAACTTATGCTCTCTAAGTTTTTCAAGTATCAATCGTAGATGTCCTTCATGCTCTTCTTTGCTCTTGGAATAGATCAAAATGTCATCGATGAAAATGACAACAAACTTATCAAGGAATTCCATGAACACCTTGTTCATCATATTCATGAAGTATGCTGGTGCATTGGTCAAACCAAATGGCATCACGGTATACTCATACAATCCATACCTTGTGGTGAAAGTCGTCTTAGGTATGTCTTGTTCTCTTATCCTGAGCTGGAAATAACCTGACCGGAGATCAATTTTTGAGAACACACAAGCTCCTTCTAGCTGATCAAACAAGTCATTGATTCTAGGCAAAGGGTATTTGTTCTTGATAGTTACCTCATTGAGTGAACGGTAATCTATGCATAGCCTTTGACTTCTATCTTTCTTTTCCACAAACAAAACTGGTGCTCCCCAAGATGAAGAACTTGGTTGGATAAATCCTTTTTGCAACTGTTCACCAAGTTGCTTCTTGAGTTCTTTCAACTCATCAACTGACATCTTGTACGGTCTCTTTGCTATTGGTCCAGATCCTGGTAACAAGTCAATAAGAAACTCCACATCTCTATCTAGTGGCATTCCTGGCAATTCTTCTGGAAACACGTCCGGATATTCACTCACAATTGGCACACTGTCTATGCTAACCCCCTTAAGAGAATTTAGCTTACTCCCTTTTGATTCAAAGTTAGACTTGAATCTAGTACTCCTTCATACTTAGTCATTTCTGGGGTTGTGAGTGCAACAGTACGATTGGAACAATCCAGTACTCCTTCATACTTAGTCATCCAATCCATTCCCAAAATCACATCCAATCCTTGGGAATCTAGGATTATCAGACTCACTGGAAACTTATGTTTTCCAAACTCTACCACTAGATCCCGGCATCCAAGACTTACTATCATGTCTCCACCAGGAGAACTCACTTTTATTGGACACTCAATGTTTTCAGTTGGGAACCCATTTCTATGAACAAATGCTTTTGATATGAATGAATGCGATGCTCCAGTATCAAAAAGAACAAGTGCTGGAATAGAATTGAGTTTGAACTTACCAGCAACAGCATCTGGCTCCTCATAGATTTCCTCCACATTGATGTGGTTCACTTGCCCTTTCTGGAAAGGGTTGGGCTTGTTGGGTCCTTCAAATTTCTTTTATGGGCATTCATTTGCATAATGCCCCATCTTCTTGCACTTGAAACACTCAACCTGACTAAGATCTTTCTTGATAGGATGGCTTCCACTGCCACTTCCACTGTGGTGGCTCTTATATCCACCCTTGTGATTCTTGTACTTGTCATTGTCATGACTACGGTGACACTTGTTGTCATGATGACGGTTGTGGTTGTGGTGCTTGTTGAATTTCACATGCTTGTGGGATCCTGAACTCCCACTATCATCATAATGGGAACGCTTGTGAGACGATCCCGAGCTGTGCTTGTCAGAGTGCTTTCTCTTCCTACTTTCAACTTGCTTCATCTTGTTCTCCAAAATAGCAGCCTTGTCACAAAGAGACTGGTATGTGGGAACATAGGCCACAGCTAACTGCAGGTTCAGTTCATCATTCAACCCTTCAAGGAACTTTACCTTCCTCTTAGCATCAGTGTCAACTTCATCCGGTGCATAACGCACCAGATTGTTGAACTCTTCAATATATTCAGCCACGCTGCGGTGGCGCTGCTTCAGGTTATGGAACTCTTTCTTCTTCAAACTCATCACTCCGGATGAGATGTGAGAAGTACGGAAACCATCTTCAAAGATAGCCCATGTCACATCCTCAATGGGAGTGGTGATTTGGATGTTATCCCACCAAGTGGCTGCTGGTCCTTCCAACAAGTGAGCTGCAAATCTGACTTTCTCTTCATTAGTATAGCCAATTGTTACCAAGTCCTTGTTCACTGAGCGTAGCCAATCGTTGGCCACCATAGGATCAGTAGTTCCTGAGAACTTTGCTGGCCTTAGTCTCAAGAATCTGGTAAGCATGTCAAAACCCAGTGGGTTGTTCTGATTGTTGTTGTTGTTATTGTTGTTATTGTTGTTATTGTTGTTGTTGTTCTGGTTCTGGATGAACGTAGTCATCATTTGCATCAGCTGAGCCTGAGCTATCATCATTTGCTGCATCTCAGGAGTGATGTTGTTGTTGTTGGGGTTGGGATTGGCACGTCGGGGAGGCATCTGTGGTTTGTTCAATAGAGATAAGAATGAGATACCCATAGATGCTAACATGCACAATACATCACATAAACATTCACCAAACATGCATCATAATAACAATAGTTCAACAACATAAATGACAAGTTTGCAAAGTAAACACACCAATAGCAAGCCATCCACATGTTGGATGGTCATTGCGACTCAATAATCAAAGACATGATAAATAGAAGTAAATGAGTAGTCATCACTACTCCTCGGCATCAACCTCCTCCTCAACAAATGTAAGACCTGCATTCTCCATAGCGGTCTTGTATTCCTCGACATTGGTGGTCAAGGTCTCTACTTTGGCTTTGAGAGCCCTCTTCTAAGAACAAAGCCTCTCAATCACAGTCTGCTGATGCTCGAGCTCGAAGTCCTTGGCCTCCAATTTTGCAGTCATGTCTCGAATCCTCTTGTTCCTATCTTGGACTCGCTTCTCTTGGATCTTGAACTTTCTGTCCTGACTCTCGAACTTGGCCTCCATCTCCTTGACTATCTCATCTTGCTCCGCGAAGAGCTTGTCCTTCTCACGAAGCTGCACCTAGAGTTCGTCATTGTAAGGTTCCCAACCTTTAATAAGGTATAGATCCCTGTGTTTACAATGCTAGTCCCTGGATCAATAGCTAGCATCCACAGTTAAGATGTAATATTAAGAAACAAAGGTCATAATACAACTTTATAACCAGGAATAAAATATTTCATTACATCTTACATAGCTCATTTGGCTATCACATTACATTGCAGCAGAATATCTATAAGCATGGGGTACTTCATCTTCAAAGTGCCACAGGCAGTCATGTTGGTTGTAGACTTGTAATCCTAATCAATAAACTTCACTAATCATCAAACAAACCTGCAACATAATAAGTTGCAGCCACAAGGGTCAATACATTTGAATTGTATTGGCAAGTTTCACTACTATGTAGAAATAAGTGGATCCTATCATTTACATGCATATTTGGCTAAGTAGGGTTTAGGCTCTTTTGCAGAAAGCAATATAATTTGATCCTATCTTTTCAAAATAGTTTTTGATCTTTGTCAAATCTTTTTGAACTTCTTGGAAAACTCCAAGTGCTTCTAATCCCTTGTTGTCACCATCAAGTTTTACTTTGAGAAATTGGAATGTCGAGATCTTCCATAGCTTCAGGCCTTAGTTGATCAGTATTGTCCATAACCAGGGACACGGCTAAGTACTTAGAATTTTTGATCTTCTGCAGAAGTTGTACACTTCACCCACATGACACAATCTCATCTTGATGCCACCAGTGGCCGCTGGATAAGTACTCACCAAGATGGAGTACTGGCAGATTGAGAATGTGACAAAGTCTTTCCATAGGAGTCCTCCCAATACACAATGCTAGCTTCTCATCCAGGCACCAATGTAGGGTTTCAAGTTCCCTTACACAAATCTAGTTAACCTGAAGGTGCCAATGCATGGGTCTTCTACTATGTAGTTGACTAAGCTAGAGCCCATTTAGCATGTGGCTGTACACGGAAGCCACTGTACGAGAAACATGTTCAATCTCTAAGTCCCTGGGTGGTTTCCTTCTAGTGCACAACAAAAAGAGATAGCCATATAAACATGGTTCCTTTTGTTGCCACCTTGTCCAACCTTGAGTATCCTTTTCCACCCAGGTGGTTCATTGAGTACTTGTTTTATTATATAAAACATATATCTTTTTAACTCTTCATATATTCATAACATGTATCCCATCCCTAAATATAGCAGGGCTAAGCATACTACAACTACAATGTTTCCACTAAGGAATATATAGGGGTATCCTATTAGGATTTCGCATAGCATAAAATATAGAAATCCTTATCATGCATGTTTCAAAAATCCACTAAGTGTAATGAAAATAATAGGACTTGGATGATAGTGTCACTTTCCTTTTTAGTAGAGAATGTTGGTTCACTTCTTGATCTTGCAAATATCACACTCTTCTAATTCCACTACAATTCAATCAAGTAAACACATATTCAAACACAACATTCAAACAACTTAACACACATAAAATAACAAAAAAAAAGTCATGCATGCAAGCATGCAAAAGATAGTTTTATTTGCAAAGGTGGTTTCTACTAGGCTCTAAACATTATAAAGTTCAAAGTGGTCATTTACTAAAGTGGTAAAACCATTTGCAAAAGGTTTTATCTATAAACCATTTTTAAACCAAATCATTATTTTATGTGGTTGAAAATGCTTTTTAGCATAGCAATATTATTTAAAGGGTTCACCAAATATATTTTAATTCTCAAAACTTGGTGTTTTGGGTCAGAAGGTTTGAATCAAAATATTTCCCAAAGGTTTTACTCAAAAATCATTTCCATATCAAAATCAATACTTTTATTTGACTAGAAATGAGCTAATTCAAGTATTTATTACTAAACTTCACAAAATACATTTTTAAAACTATAAGTTGGTTCCTAGGGTCAGTAGGTTCACAACAAACCATTTTTCAAAGATTTCACATTAAAATTATATCTAGAACAATTTTTATATTCAAAATAAGCCTACACATGTTTCTGCAATTTCAACCAATTTTACAGAAGCAAAAAATTAAACAAAGTGCATGGTTGCAAAGTACTTGTCTTGCTGAATCCATTGATATAAAATTTGCAAAATTTGGACGTGTAGAACTAAAGTTATGAATTTTTGAAATTTGCAAATCTAATAGAACATATTTCTGTTTTTAATCCTGAGTCTGGCCACGTGGCGTGTTCTTATTGGACGGTACCTCTTCGTGCGGATCGGGCTTTCTGGACCGCAGAATCTAACTTAAAACGTGTGGCTCAGATGGGCGTGTACCCCTTCGGTTAATATCTAATCGCAGCCAGACACTTTGCATCTAACGGTTCACAGCAGCTCGACCAAGATCTAGCGGCGCTGGCGGCGGCAGACGGCGGAGCACGCTCTGCTCGCGGCGGAGCTGGCGATACAGGAAGCGAGGGAGAGGGGGAGAGGGCTCACCGTGTTCGCCTTGATGTGCTGATGCTCAACCCGTTCACTAGGAGGCAGGGGCGCACGGGTACGAAGGAAATTGCTCGCCGGAGTTGCTGCGAGCGGCGGGCGTCTCTGGAGGTCGTCGGGAATGGAGCTACAGATCGTGCCGAGGCAAAACAAGGACACGGTCAGATGCGTACAGTCCTGGGGATCTTAGGAGTATCAATAGGAAGGCTCGGGGCGGTCTGCTCTTACCAGGAAAGTTCACCAGAGCAATGGCAGACGGCGGTGGCGAGTTGAGGTCGACGAAGCCGAGCTTCCAGAGCGCGCGGGAGCGAACTGGTGCTATGGGCAGGTGCGCCTGGCAATGGGGAATGTGCTAGCGTGCAGAGGGAGGCGAGGGGTGGTCGTGGTTCGCCGGATTTTGCTGGAGAAAGTCGCCGGAGCAGAGAAGCTTGAGCTCGAAATTCCGGCAGCCTAGTGGCAGAGGGGAGGCGATGTTTGGGGGAAAGATAGAGGAGGGCGAGGCGATTTAACGAGCGTGGTCACTGCGAGAAATTACTCAAGCATTGACGCGTATTCATCGCCGCATTTAATCGGCAGCAACGGCAGGGGCGTGGTCGTGGGGTTGAAGACGACGGTGAGGTGGCGGTGGGACCTGTCTGTCAGCGAGGTGGAGGGGGAAAGAGTGGGGCCTGCCTGTCTGCGTCTATGTGGGTGCGTGTGTGGGTAAAAAAGTTTTGCGCGTGGGGGGAAAGATGGGCTGCGAGTGGGCTGTTGGGCCTGTTGGGTATTCGATTCACTTTTTTTTATACAGTAAGCTTTTTCTTTTTCCATTTGATTTTCTGTTTTGATTTTCAAACAAACAATTCAAACAACAAATAAATTCAAACTTTTACCAAACTTTGTATTTATTCTAATTCTGATTAACCACATAATCCAAAGACCAAAATAGATTAATTTTATTCTTTTTAGGATCCATTTAATAATTAAATAAAATAGACCTTAGTCATTAATTCAAATAGGATTTGATTTATTTTAAAACTCCATTTGAAATCTAAATAATACCAAAATCAATTCAGTAGGTTTTATTTGAAATATAAAACACTTGGAAAACTTATTTAAAATAAATTAATAAGTTTTAGTGTTTATTTAAAATGGAAAGCCTTTACTTTAATAAAATTGGGTATTAATAAATCCTCATTATTTTATTTAAATAAAACTTTACTCTTTTTATCAAATAGGAATATTTTATTTCAAAAGCTTGGCCAAGATTTAATTTGGCTTTATAAAATAATCTTTATTTATAATTCTACCTTTCCTTTTGAAAACTAAATCTTTTTGTTAAAAGATCCAAAAATAGTGATTCCAAATATTTTAACTTTATTGTTTATTTATCTTTTTAAATCCCTTTAGGATTTTATTTGATCAAAATAGGTTTTGATATTTCCCATTGGAATCAAAAAGTTTCTTCTCACCCTGAATTTCAACAAAGTTTTATTTTGTTTATTTATTTTTCACATTTCAAAATTTGGAAAATTTTGGGATGTGACAGTCATTGCTGAGCATGACGTTGGTCCTATCAGTGTCTATGTGCCTAAGAAGAACCTCTAAGTCCTGGAGGTATAGACAAATCGTCTCTGCTGTCTCCCTCGAAGTATCCTCTAAGTCAATGGCCTCACCATCCTCATCACGTCTACCGAAGGTGTGGAAGTGAGTACCTCTAACCTGTCGAGAGTGTCTCCCTAACAGACGTCCAATCAAGTCCTGCATGACTACCTCTAGGCCTCTCTCCTTGTCGTCGTGCATGAGCTTGAAGATGATTGCCTCCGTGGTAGGCTCACTCTGGCGTCCTGGCTGATTAACCTTGAAGCCCCAAAGGTCTTTCCTCTCAAACTTGGTGAGGGGAAGCACCATGATGGTAGGAAGAGGGAGATTGAGAAAAATAGTGAGCTCAATAATACGAGGGCCAAAACGAGTTCCCTGGAACTCTTCAACCGTGCTGATAGTAACATTAGGCATCTATTTAATAAGATAGAAAAAGTTAGAATCAACACAATTCAAGACAAATCACAAGACAAGGCATCACATGCATAACTTTGGAAATCAAAACACACAAGTCATGGCATACATGGATCCATTACAAACAACCAAGGTTCAACTTATTTTAAACAACATTTGGAAAAATAAAATGATAAGTGTGGTGGTCCAACTAATGTGGTACATTACAATCCCATCTCACTTGCCAAGTTGGCTAACAGGGCATCCCTAGAGGCAATCTGTTTGTCTAGATCACAAGACTCCATTGCTAAGTCTATGATGTCCTTCCTTAGGCTTTGGTTGGCAGCCTCTAACTCTTGGGTATGCTTCTTTTCTTACCTAAGATCATTCTGGGTGTTAAGCATTCTGCACTTGATTCTATCACCAAGTTCTTTGATGGCCCTCCAAGCTGCATCCCTTGCTGAATCAAAGAATGTGGTGTGCATCATTGTGTTGGTGACCATGCAGAATCCTGAGTCCTTGTGGTTGTATTCCTTGTTTTTATACAAGTGAAGTTGCACCCACCAGTACTCAACTCCTTCATCCATCACAGGAAAACCTTTGTACACAGCTGCACCATGTATTCCCATGGCAACCATGAGGTCCTTGAGAGCCTTGGGGAACTCTGTCTCACATTCCAAAGTCATAGTCATGAGTGGTCCCTTTTTCACGGCTTCGTTGATGGAGTTCATCTACAAATAGAGATGAGAAAGAAGATTAGAAAAGTTTACCAGAAGAAAAGACAAGTGTGGAAGTTGTTGAAAAAAATTTCCTTAGCGGTTTCCAATCCTAGGGTCATAATCCTACAGGCAACACAGTGCTCTGATACCATCTATAAGATCCCTCCTTTGTAAAGAAAAGGATCCCTGTGATTGCAATGCTAGTCCCTAGATCAATGCTAGCATCCACAGTTTAAGATGAAGTACACAGAAACAAAGGTCATTATTACAAGTCATTCCAGAGACAACAGTCTTTTACAACTCCATGGCCACGGGCCTAGTACAAGAGTTTAAATATGTAATAAGATAAATAAGTCTTCATCTTCATGTGCCACAGGCAAACATGTTGAGTGTAGACTCATGACTCCTAATCATCATCAGAATAACCTGCAACATCACAAGTTACAGCCACAGTGGGTCAATACATTGGAATAGTATTGGCAAGTGATACCTTAGTAGAATATTAGTGGACTAAATACTATATGCATTTTGGCTAAATGTAGCTTAGGCTTGCTTTGCTCAAAATAGGTTTTGCCTATCAGTTGAAAACACTAAGTTTTATTTGATGAAAATATTTCCCAAGGAACCACCAACAGACATTGGGATCCTTCACCCTTGTTCAACCACAAGTTTTTACTTAAAAATTGGGATGAGGAGATTCTTGATATCTTCTATGTCTTGATGCTCAAGTTGTCCAATACCAGGGACATGGCTAAGTACTTAGATTCTTCCATCTGCAGAGGTTGTGCACTTTCCCCACAAGACTTGATTTTCACCAAGACAGGACCTTTCAGAAGCCTGCCCTTAGACCAAATGGACGCGCTCCAACCTATCATCCCACTACCACCAACTGTCCAAATGGCTAAGTTATTGCAACCTATATGATCCAGGCACAGCCCATATTGCCAAGTGGCTGCACTAGAAGCTTCTTAACATATGGCATCTCAAATCCCTTTGTTCCTGGGTGGCTTTCCACAAGTGAGATACACAAGGTAAACCATAGAAATGGGCCTTGTGTAACCACTCAACATAACCCAATCTTTCCATTCCACCCAGGTGTTTCATTCACTTAGTTGTTTTATTAAGCAAAAACATAGTCCAAAGACTTAGAAATATCTATTCATAGCATGAATATATAACCACCCTTGGTTGCTACTAGCTAGGCTAAGCATGGCATAGATAAGCATCTTAACTTAGAAATTTCTAGCAATTCTACAACTACTAGGATTTCCCAAGCATAGCATATAGATTAAAATATATCCATGCAAGACTAGCAAAATATTTCTAATGCATAGTTGAAAAACATAGGGATAAAATCATGAAGCACCACTTGCCTTGGTAGTTTGGAGAGTAGCTACAATCCTCACAATCACAATCAATATTTGCACCAAAATCTACACATAAAATGATAGCACCAAATCACATACAAAATAAATACAAGCAAAATTATATGGATGCATGCAAAAAAGATATGTGATGATTTTATATACTCAACAAGACAAGTGCACAGTACTGATTCATAAACAAGTTCTAAACTTGCCAAACAAACTTTATTTGAACATTAAACCATTTCTCAAACAATTAATATACACAAAATAGGCCTACACATGTTTCTATAAAAATAACCATTTTAACAGAAACAAAACATTAAAACACATTGCATATATGGAAAGGGCTTTCTCTCCTGATTCCATTGATATAAAATTTGTCAATTTGGACGTGGGAATCAAAAGTTATGAATTTATCAAGTTTAAACATCTAATAGATATAAAATCTGATTTTAAATCAAAGAACTGGCCACGCGGCAGCGTCTGATTGGACGATAACGTTTCGCACCGGATCACGCTCGGCTACCGTTGGATCTAACTAAACATGCACGGCTCAGATCTAAACTTACCTCTTCGTCACAGATCTAATCTTACACGTTAGATCTAAATCCTACGGCCACAATCCTATTGACCACAGACGGGCGGCGCTAGCGGCGGGGACTGGCGGCGGCGGCTCTGTCAGAGTCATTGCCGACGTTCTAGGTCGCGCGGGAGAGGGGAAAGGAGCTTACTGTGCTCGTTGTGTGCTGCTGATGCTCAAGGTGGGCTTAGATGGCGAAGGGGCTCGCAGAGGTGGTCGCTGGAGCTCGTCGGAGTCGTGCACGGCGTCGGGTCCTTGCAGACAGAGTTGTTGCCGACGCTCTGGACCTTCCTAGCACAAACCAGAGGCATAATTAGTTGCGCAAGGACAAGGCGAACCTAGTCGTATGCATGAGGGGTCAAGGGGCGCTCAGTATTTACCGTAATCGATCGCCGGAGTTCGAGCAGAGGGCGGCGGAGCTCAGTCGTTGACGTTGCCGAGGCTATAGACCATGCGCGAGCAAACGAAATGTATCAGTAGGTGCGCACGGAGATGTAGAACAAGTGAGTATGAACCATAGGCAGAGGGGCGTGCGGTGCTCACCGGAATTCGACGACGAACTCGTCGGAGCAGTGAGATTGCGGCGAGGAATTCTCGCAGCCTGGGGGCGCTCTGTGCTTGGGGTCTGGGGGAAAATGGAGAGGGGGCAGAGGGGGTTTAAGTAGCAAGGGCGCGGCACGATTAACTCAGGCATTGAATGGGAATTGAAGCCGCAATCAAACAGGAAACGCCCGTCGAGATTTTGGGGATGAACTGGTCGCCAGGGTGGAGACGACGACTGCCATGTGGGCCGCGGCTGTCAGCGAGAGAAAGAAAGAGGGAATGGGCCCAAGCGGTCAGTGACTCAGTGGGTATGGCTGCGAGTGAGAGAGAGAAGGGGGAACCCGGGTGGGCTTAGTGGGCTGGTTTCACTGTTGGGCCAAATGACTGGCGCCGGCCTTTTCCTTTTCTCTATTCATTTTCTATTTCTGTTTTGATTTTCTGAATCAATTTTCAAACAAATTCAAATGATATTTGAATTCAAATTTGTTCTGGATTTTTGTAGAGTGTAACAATCATATTTCTGGGTATAACAACATGTGGTCTCTCTGTATTAGCTTGGTCCTATTGATCAAACAAAAAAACAGTGACATGGCACTTGATTTGATCAAATTTTGAAAATGGTTTTAAATTCACATTTGTTTTGCAAATTTTTGGTTTAAGCATTAGCAAGCAAGCAAGCAAAACATTCTGAGAGCAACAAGGTTTGGTTTTGAACAAATACTTTCGCATTGGAGAGTGGTATTTTATTAATGCTTGATTACATAAAATAATAGCACTTAGTGCTTTGTTTTCTTGAAATGGGTCTGATATTTGATCCCTAAATGATATGCATGCATGAATGATATGCAATCTTTGAAAACATGATTTTAGGGATGTTACACGAGGTCCATACATATGGCACGAAGCACCATACAATTAAGCAAGGAAAACATACGGTTTGACTCCTTCTCAAAAAAGCACCTCATCGAGCCATACTCGTTATACTACTTCCTCTTTGATTATTTTCAAAATATGTCTCAATTTGGCGTCATGTTATTCTTAGATATGGGATTATCATTGACATAAAGTATGATGTACATATGGACCTAACCTTGGTAGTTCGTCTCGAAATTCAAAAAATGTTCATACTTGTTGACAACTATGCTTAAATTCGTTTAGAGTTTACCACTTACATTTAGGTTAAAATCTTACATGGGAAGTGGGAGTACATTTTACAATAAGGACCTAAAAAGGGTAAAATTACATCGAGTTCCATAAATCTACCAAATAGGGCCTTAAAAAGGGAAATTACATCAAGGTCCATATACATCTAGCACGATGCACCATAAAATTAAGCAAGGAAAATAGTCGGGTTGGCACCTTCTCGAGAAAGTGTTGGAGATATTCCCTAGAGGCAATATTAAAAGTGGTTATTATTATATCTTTGTGTTTATGATAAATGTTTACATTCATGCTATAATAGTATTAACCGGAAACATTAATACTTGTGTGATTTGTAAATTAAATTAGAGTCCCTGGTAAAGCCTCTTTATAATACTAGCTTGTTGGTTAATAGATGATCGTGGTTTCTCGATCATGAACATTGAGATGTTGTTAACAATAATATCATATCATTAGGAGAATGGTATGATGGACATACTCCTATAGATAAGCGTAGCATTAAGATCAAGTCATTTCAATAGTTCATTTGCTATAAGCTTTCTGATACATAGTAACCTAATTCCTTCGACCATGAGATCATGCTAATCACCATCACCGGAAGGATGCTTTGATGACATCAAACACCACACCATAACTGGGTGGCTATAAAAATGGCATTGAGTGTTCGGAAAGTATGTGTTGAGGCACATGGATCAAGAGTGGGATTTGTCCATCCATATGACGGATAGATATACTCTGGGCCCTCTCGGTGGAATGTCATCCAATTGGCTTGCAAGCATGTGACTGGCTCACAAGGGATCACATATCACGGGAACAAGAAAAGAGTACTTATCAGTAACGAGGTTGAACTAGGTATGCAGAGATACCGACGATCAAACCTCGGATAAGTAAACTATCGCGAGACAAAGGGAAATTGGTATCATATGTAAGTGGTTCATTCGATCGCAAAGTAATCGTAGAAATATGTGCGAGCCATATGAATTTCCAGATTCCTCTATTGGTTATTGATCGGAGAAGTGTCTCAGTCATGTCCGCATAATTCACGAACCGTAGGGAGACACACTTAAGGATTCGATGTTGTTTAGTAGATATGAATGTAAGTAGGGAGACCGAATGTTGTTCGAAGTCTCGGATGGGATCCGTGTAGCACCCCGGGTAAACCACTACTAGAAAATCGCTGTTGTTTTTCGTATGTGCATCATCATGCATGCATATTGTTTACTTAAAAACTATTTTGATATAAGACATATTTTGTTTTCTACATTAGCCCTCTCCTTGTTATTCAAAGTGCAACCCCAGGTCTTCCTGGATATTTTGTATGTCTAAAAAAAGTTTACCAAAGTCTTCTAAAATAATAACAAAAATTTTATATTATTTTTTAGGAGGCAGACAGCCAGGCCCAAAAGCCTAGCCGTCCACCTCCAAACCCTAACTACCCCAAACCCTAACCGGATCCTATACCCTCCACCATCAGCCGCCGCCACCCTCCCTGATCCAAACTCCCCACGCCGCTGCACGCCCACCACACATGCACGCTGTGCGCCCCCTGTCTGGAACCGTTCAACACACGCACACCCCACCCTCCCGATCGACCCCGTCCACCAACTGCCCATCCCGCCTGCGTCCCTGGACCCACCCCGTCGCCCTGCTCCTGGCCCTCTTCCGCAACCCCCAACCTCGTGTTCCCCTTCCTCGACCCGCTCGCTCATCCTCGAACCCCGCCGCCAACCGCTCGGCACCCTCGAGCCCCGCATCGGGACCTCCATCCCCGCTCGCCTCTCCTCCTGCAAGCGTGCTGCCGACCCTCTCCTCTCTGGCCAAGTCCGCCTCCCGGCCGCGACCTCCGTCGCCATGACGCGGCCACGCGGGTCGCCTCCCCACGCCTCTCTCTCTGGCCACCCTTCCCGCGGCAGCCTCCACTCGCCTCTGGCCGCCCGAGACCGCGCGCCTCCTTCCTCGCGAAGCCCCACCGCCGGCCTTCCTCCCCTGACCCGTGCCCTCCTCCGTCGTGCTCTGCCCGACTCCGACCTCTTTGACCTTCGCCGCCTGCGCCCCTCTACACCGCCACGGGGCCCGGCCGGCCTCCTCTGCAGCAGCTCCTCGATCCCCGCGGGTTGCAGGCGCTCGCCGCACCCCTCCACCGCTCGTCGCTGACCCCCTCGTGGCCGCCCGCTAGCTCGCCGTGTCTCCCGTCGCCGAGCCGCTGCGTCCACCTTCGCGCTGTCCCGTGACCTCCTCTCCGCCGACTGACGTCCCCGCATGACCATCTCCGATGTCCCTGTCCCACGGGCTCTTCTCCGCTGGCAGCAACCGGTGCCGTCGTGGCTTGCACGTCCTTGAACCGTGCCAGGACGCCGTCACCTTCTCCTTGTGCACGCAGGTGCTTCTGTCTCTGTCCCAGCGCATGTGGCTCGCTGATTGTCATTGGTGTTCAGTCATCAGCACGTGTTGGCCAGTCATTCCTAGTTTCAGACAAGATGGATGTTTCGGTGGCGTTTGATGCACTCTAGCAGTGATGTTGAGTTTGCGTTTTGGGGATGTTAGTGGAATGGTGATGTGGAGATGGTGTAGATGTTCGTCTCCAATTGAGATCGGCTCGCCAAGTTCGCCATCGACCGCGACGCCAAGGATTCCATCGCGGGGCACCAAGCTCTCCCTCCCGGATCCGAAGACCGAACCCGAACCCTCGGAACCAAGATCTTCGACTCTAATGTGTGACCCCTATCCGAGACCCCTCATATTTTTATAATATATGATATTGATCTTGTTGCATATTAAATGAACATGTTTGCATACATATTGTGGGCGTTTGGGGGTATCTAGATGATTCACCTAAATTAAAGATAGAGACCATATGCGGGCGAATCTAGTCCAATATTGGTCCCATTTAAATTTGTGCATCGAACCGATGATATAATCTTGCCTTGTTAATACAACATTTAAATTGCGGGATATCTAAACAATATGAACTTAATAAATAATTGCCGGGACCACGGTTCCACTTAATATGGCCTAATTGCATCACACCTTTGACATGTCATACATCATACATGCATCATGCCCGATCTTCTGCCATAATATTAAATAGTGCATCCGGTGTTTCTTCTAGTGCTTTGCTTCTTCACGGATTAGGGCGATGAGTTGATGCGAGTGACGCCCGTTCTTCGAATGAACCTTCGACAATGTTTTTCAGGCGAGCATTCTCCCTCTTTCTACCTATCTTACTTTTATAGTCTTTATTTCTTCCTATTGATCTATTGCTATCTGTGATGCGATGCTCTAGTTTTTGTACCCGTGATATCCCCTTGCAGCCTTATATTGCCTTGGACACATCCTATTACTTGTTGTTTGGTAGTTAGTTGGACTTGCGTGTCGTAGTCGCTTGCTCAAGTGCGGTTGCGTGTCATCAAATACCACAGTTGTTGGAAGATTGCCGCATATTTAATGTTGGAGATGATCATGGATTTAATTACTGTTTAATAACTAAAATTGAAAGTAGGTAAATGCAGAGGCACCGGTGGGTAATAGACAATATTTTGTTTTTAACCGCTCACTGGTGTCCCGTAGGACCCCGAGTTCTTGACACCTGTTCCGAGATCGAGCGCGCTAACCACAGGTGGGATGTGTGGGCACCCCCATCGATTAGTACCTGATTTCAAAGTACTGTACCGGGGGCCACAAAGTAGTTTGGGGCTTTATTACTATCCTGTACTTATGCCATGCTTTACTGCTTTATTTACGATTGCGCGTGGAGCGCCTGTACTGTTTTGGATCGTGGCACGATTTCGCGGTATCGACAAGCCCAGTCACACTTTTGGGTTCCCAGTCGTTTACAGCCGTTCTCGCAAACCCTGGGTCCGTATCGGAGACCGGCCGACTTCGTTACGGGTAGCTTAGTGGGGTGGCCCCCCATGTGCTTGCTTTGGGTCTGGGAAACGTCGTGTCCGAAACCCCGTCGACATACCGTTGGGTGTATGTTTTGTGATCTTGTACCTACCTGATCTGACAACAAGGGTGTAGGTGCGTGTGGAAACTTTGGTGCACCCCTGCAGGGTTAAATCTTTTCGAGAAGCCGTGTCCGCGGTTATGGACGACTTGGATCATAGTTCTCGATCATAGACAACTATAACTAAAGTTTACTGTTATAATTTGACTTGTATCCGATATGACTAGTAATCAGCTTCACTACAACGGAATGGCTAAATAAAAGTACCAACAACTGCTGGGTTTGGGATATCTCATGCTTATTGTATCTGACTAGTAAGTGTTGCAACTACAACGGAATGGTTAACTAAAACTGCCCACTGCTTATTATATCAGGATGACTATTTATACCTGACTAGTAATTGCTGCAATGATAACTGAATAAATAAAACTACCAACTATGTGAGTTCCTCGGTTGACTTCCTCGTTTGGTCTCGAGGGGGAAATACCAGGATGGGTATGTTTGGTGGTAGCATCAGGTTGGTTCCGAATAGGTCTTTCTTATCCCTCTCTGATAGACAACAGTTATATCGAGTCTCTATAGGTTGTTTAGTGCATGCCGCGCTGCCGCTTCAGTCCACCATACCTATGTAGGCGAGGACCGCCGAATTCTAGCCTCGTCGTGTACTGGCCTCAGTACTGACCGCTCTCTCTTTTTCCTTTGCCCTTTGTCGTCGCCCCTTTTGTTTAAGCAGGTTTTGAGATCGACGTCGTTAGCAGGGTTACCCTTCCGGCTTGGCCTGGGCAGGGTTATGGACGCCATTTGTTATTCTTCGGGGCTCTTAGCCCCATTTGCATCTTGTCCGTAGTCGAACGTTGTATCATTTTCAAGGTGATTTGGATCTTTGTATTGTATATCTGTATTCTTGACTCTTTGAGTCATGGTTGTATATATTTGTTTTGTGGGTTCCATCGAGGACTATTGTGTAATGATATTACTTCGTTTTCCACCCGCACGAAAGTGCCTAGTGGGCACCTTTGAATCGTTTCTATGCGGGTTTGGCGAGAAGCGCTAAAAATTGCATAGGGCCGATTCTGAGGGTGTTACAATCCGGGATATCACGAGGAGATACGGAATGGTCCGGAGAATAAGATTCATATAAGGAAAGTCTGATTCCGGAGTTCGGGAATGATTTCGATGTTTTCATTGGAGAGGTTCTAGAAGGTTCTATAAGGTTCACCGAACCGGAAGGGCAATGGTCTATGAATATATCATGGGTAAGTGGAATGATTGGATCATGTCCTAGGTCACTTGGCTTGGGCATTTGCGAGAGAGAATTAAAGATCTAAATTGAAAGTCAAAAGGGAGGTTTGAAAAGTCAAACTGGAACAATGGTTTCCTAGTGGAAGAAGGAAAGAGTCCTTCCTTCAATCCAACTTGGGTTTGGGTTTGGATTCAAACTCTCCCCTCCCAAGGCTGCCCCTCTCATAAATAGAGGGGGAGGGCTTCCCCAAACAACACCAAGCCAGCCCTCCCCACCCATGCGCCGCCGCCGCCGTTGCACGCCTCCACCGACTCCTCCTCCTCCACTCCGGCCTACTAAACCTAGATCGCCGGAAAACCCTAGATCCAGCATAACTCGCACCGGCTTAGGCGAAGCCCTGCGGGATCTTCCCTCTACTTCCGACACCACGCCGTCATGCTGCCGGAATCGCGAGGGGAGAACTACAACCTCCGTTGCCTGCTGGAACAAGGGAGAGGAAGGTCTTCATCGAGTACCGAACATGTGACCGACTGTGGAAGCGCTGCCAGAACGCAGTGCCGGAAGGATCGTCTACGCGATCTTGAGATCGGCAAGTGTACGACTACATCACCCACGAGAATCTGCTCACGTTAACCGCTTTGGAATCTTCGAGGGTGAGTACTCTAATCGACTCGTTGCTACAATCTAGTAGATAGATCTTGGCTTGTTTGTTTGCATGCAGTAGAAATTTTTTGTTTTCCATGCTATGAACCCCTACAGTGGTATCAGAGCCGTGTCTATATGTAGATATGTTGCACGAGTAGAACACAATGGTCATTGTGGGCGTTGATGCTTTTGTTGTCGATTGCTTCTTGTGTACTTTGCATCGTGCGGGATGGTGGGATGAAGCGGCCCGGGCTAACCTTACATGACATTGTTCATGAGACTTGCTCCACGCATGACATGCAACTTGTATTGCATAAGTGGCTTTGCGGGTGCCTGTTTCTCCCAACATAGTTAAGATTCAATTTACAACGGGTGATTGACAATACTAGTATCAACGTTGTGGTTCTTGTTCGTAAGTTAGAACAACACTTATTGAAAGCCCCAAACCACATAAAACATGCAAAGAAAATTAGAGGCGTATAACTTTGTTTTGCAGGGGTGTGCTGTGATGTGATATGGCCATGATTGTGATTATATATGATGTATGCAATGTTCCTTATTGTAAGTCGGCAATCGGCAGGAGCCATATGGTTGTCTTTTAATTCTGTTAAGACATCCGTGTCTATTACTCAAAGTAGTTGTAATAGTTGATGCTGGTGGACGACAACCATGGAGCGGCGCCATTGACCTTGACGCCATGTCGGTGATGATGGAGATCATGTTCGTGCTTGAAGATGGAGATCGGAAGCACGAGAAGAAAGGCCATATCATATCACATATTATGAATTGCATGCGATGTTAATACTTTATGCATCTTGTATTGCTTAGATAACGACGGTAGCATTATAAGATGATCCCTCAAGCACAAAAATTTCAAGTTATAAAGTGTTCATCCTTAGTAAGCACCGTTGCTAAAGCTTGTTGTTTCGAAGCACCACATGATGATCGGGTGTGTTAGATTCTGCGAGTGTATACAACGTGAGCAAGCCAGATTTTCTCATGTGGAAGCTAAGGTTTGATCTTGACGAGCCTAGCATGTACAGACATGGTCTCGGAACACGGACCACCGAAAGGTAAAGCATGAGTCATATAGTAGATATGATGAACATGTTGATTGTTCGCCATTGAAGCTACATCAACTCTCATGATGATCGATTTTGGTTTGGTTGATTTGGTTCGTGTGATCACTAAAATAATGAGAGAGATATTGTTTTGAGTGGGAGTTCACCTAGATTAATTTAACTATTAATTAGAACTCAATTTGTCATAAACTTAGTCTAAACTATTGCAAATATGTTGTAGATCAATGGCGGCCCCTACCATCAATTTTAATGCGTTCCTAGAGAAAGAAAAGTTGAAAAACAATGGAAGAAACTTCGCGGATTGGTTCCGCAATTTGAGGATCGTCCTTAATGCTGGTAATTTGACCTATGTGCTGGATGCACCGCTGGGTGACCCACCTATAGCTGATGCTACCGATGAGGTAAAGAATGTTTTCCTCGCTCGGAAGAATCATTACTCCACAGTTCAGTGTGTTATCTTGTATGGTTTGGAATCGGAGCTTCAGAAAAGGTTTGAGAACCATGACCCACATGATATTGTCTGTGAACTCAAAATGATATTTGAGGCTCACGCGGCAGTTGAGAGTTATGAGGCTTCTGAAAAGTTCTTTAACTACAAGATGGAAGAGGGCAGCTCCGTCAGTGAGCATGTGCTTAAGATGTCTGGGCACGCAAGCAAGCTTCAAAGCTTGGGTATAGTGATTCCTAATGCTTTGGGGATTCACCGTGTCCTCCAATCACTACCACCAAGTTACAAGAACTTTGTGATGAACTACAATATGCAAAACATGGACAATTTGTTGCCTGAACTCTTCTCCATGTTAATGTTTGCGGAAGTGGAGATCAAGAAAGAGCACAAAGTGTTGTTGGTCAATAAGACCACCAAATTCAAGAAGCAAGGCAAGTCTAAGAAAAAGGGAAACTTCAAGAAGGGCGGTAAGAAAGTTACCGTGCCGACGAGTAAGACCAAGGCTGGGCCTAAGCCTGATACTGAGTGCTTTTACTGCAAGGGAGAAGGCCACTGGAAGCGGAATTGCCCTAAGTACTTGGCGGATTTGAAGAACGGCAACATCAAGAAGAAAGGTATATCTGATATACATGTTATTGATGTGTATCTCACTAGTACTCGTAGTAGTGCCGGGTTTTTTATACTGGTTCAGTTGCTCACATTTGTAACTTGAAACAGGTGTTGCAGAATAGACGGAAACTAGCGAAGAACAAGGTGACTATGCGCGTTGGAAATGGATCAAAGGTTGATGTGATCGCGGTCGGCACGCTACCTCTTCATCTACCATCGGGATTAGTTTTATACTTCAATAATTGTTATTTGGTGCCTGCGTTGAGCATGAACATTATATCCGGATCATGTTTATTGCGAGAAGGTTACTTGTTTAAATCCGAGAATAATGGTTGTTCGATTTATATGAGTAATATGTTTTATGCATATGCACCTTTGGTAGATGGTTTATTCTTATTGAATCTCGATTGTAGTAATACACATATTAATAACATTGAAGATAAATGTTTGAAATTGAAAAATAACTCGACCTATATGTGGCACTGTCGTCTTGGTCATATTGAAGTGAAGCGTATGAACAAACTCCAATCCGATGGACTTCTTGAATCACTTGATTTCGAATCACTTGAAAGATGTGAAGCATGTCTGATGGGTAAAATGACTAAGACTCCATTTTCTGGTATGATGGAGTGAGCTACGGACTTATTGGAAATCATACATACTGATGTGTGTGGCCCAATGAGTGTAGCATCGCGCGGTGGTTATCGTTATGTTCTTACCTTCACGGATGACTTAAGTAGATATGGGTATATCTATTTCATGAAACATAAGTCTGAAACTTTCGAGAAGTTTAAGGAATTTCAAAGTGAGGTAGAGAATCAACATAACAAGAAGATTAAATTTCTACGATCCGATCGCGGAGGTGAATATCTAAGTTACGAGTTTGGCGAGCATTTGAAGAAATGCGGAATACTTTCACAATTTACACCGCCGGGAACACCACAACGTAATGGTGTGTCCGAACGTTGTAATCGAATTCTCTTAGATATGGTTCGTTGTATGATGTCACTTACAGATTTACCGCTATCATTTTGGGGTTGTATATTAGAAACATCCGCATTCACTTTAAATAAGGCACCATCTAAATTTGTTGAAACGACACCGTATGAATTATGGTTTGGGAAGAAACCTAAATTGTCGTTCCTTAAAGTTTGGGGTTGCGAAGCTTATGTAAAGAATTTATAGCCCGACAAGCTTGAACCCAAAGCGAAAAAATGTGTCTTCATAGGATACCCGAAGGAAACTATTGGGTATACCTTCTATCATAGATCTAAGGGAAAAATCTTCGTTGCCAAGAATGGATCCTTTCTAGAGAAGGAGTTTCTCTCGAAAGAAGTGACTAGAAGGAAGGTAGAACTCGACGAGGTTGTTGAACCTTCTCTCGAACTTGCGAGTAGCGTAGCACCGGAAGTAGTTCATGTGGCGCCTACACCAATAAGATAGGAAGCTAATGATGTTGATCATGAAACTTCGGTTGAATTTACTACGGAACCTCGCAGGTCAACGAGAACTCGTACCACTCCTGATTGGTATGATCCCGTTATGAGTGTCATGTTGGTGGACAACACCGATGACCCTGTGACATATGAGGAAGCGATGATGAGCCCAGATTTCAATAAATGGCAAGAAGCCATGAAATCCGAGATTGGATCCATGTACGAAAACCAAGTATGGACTTTGGTGGACTTACCGGATGGTCGGAAGGATGTCGAGAACAAATGGATTTTCAAGAAGAAAACAGATGCTGATGGTAATGTTACTATCTATAAAGCTCGACTTGTCACAAAAGGGTTTCGACAAATTCAAGGGGTTGACTACGATGAGACTTTCTCACCAGTAGCGAAGCTAAAGTCTATGAGGATTTTGTTAGCAATCGCTGCATATTATGATTATGAGATATGGAAGATGGATGTCAAAACAACGTTCCTCAATGGAGACATTGATGAAGAGTTGTATATGATGCAACCCAAAGGTTTTGTCTATCCTAAAGATGCTAACAAGGTATGCAAACTTCAACGGTCCATTTATGGATTGAAGCAAGCATCCCGAAGTTGGAATAAACGTTTTGATAAGGTAATCAAAAGCTTTGGTTTAGTACAAACTTATGGAGAAGCTTGTATTTACAAGAAAGTGAGTGGGAGCTCTGTAGCATTCTTAATACTATATGTAGATGACATATTGTTGATTGGGAATAATGTAGACCTTCTTAATAGTGTCAAGGATTATTTGAATAATAGTTTTTCAATGAAAGATCTTGGCAAAGCAGCTTACATATTAGGCATAAAGATTTATAGAGATAGATCGATACGCCTAATATCATTGTCACGGAGTACATATTTGGACAAAGTTATAAAGAGGTTTGGAATGGAAGATAGCAAGAAAGGGTTCTTGCCCATGTTGCCCAATACGACCTTGAGTAAAACTCAAAGTCCTGCAACGGCAGAAGATAGAAAAAGGATGAGGAAGACTCTATATGCCTCATCCATAGGATCTCTTATGTATGCCATGCTATGTACTAGACCCGACATTGCATATGTTGTTAGTTTGACTAGCAGATATCAAAGTGATCCAGGAGTGGATCATTGGACAGCGTTCAAAAACATCCTTAAGTACTTGAGAAGAACTAAGGATATGGTTCTTTCTTATGGAGGTGATGAACAGCTCGTTGTTAATGGTTACACCGATGCTAGTTGGAACACCGATCCGGATGATTCTAAATCTCAATCTGGATACATATTTACTTTGAATGGTGCAAAAGTTAGCTGGAGGAGTGCAAAGCAAAGCGTTGTGGCGAGATCTTCAACTGAATCGGAATACATAGCTGCTTCGGAGGCTTCACAAGAGGCGATATGGATGAAGGAGTTCATTACAGAGGTCGGTGTGGTTCCAAGTGCGTTGGACCCAATGTCTATATACTGTGATAACATGGGCGCCATAGCCAATGCGCAAGAACCAAGGTCACACAAGAAGCTGAAGCACATCAAGCTACGTTTTCATGCTATTCGAGAGCATGTCCAAGATAGTGACATAAAGATTTGCAAAGTACACACAGATCTGAATGTGGCGGATCCGTTGACTAAACCTCTCCCGAGGGCAAAACATGACCAGCACCAAACTGCCATGGGTGTTCGGTATATTACCATGTAATCTAGATTAGTTTACTCTAGTGCAAGTGGCATATTGTTGGAAATATGCCCTAGAGGCAATTATAAAAGTGGTTATTATTATATCTTTGTGTTTATGATAAATGTTTACATTCATGCTATAATAGTATTAACCGGAAACATTAATACTTGTTGGATTTGTAAACTAAATTAGAGTCCCTGGTAAAGCCTCTTTATAATACTAGCTTGTTGGTTAATAGATGATCGTGGTTTCTCGATCATGAACATTGAGATGTTGTTAACAACAAGATCATATCATTAGGAGAATGGTATGATGGACATACTCCTATAGATAAGCGTAGCATTAAGATCAAGTCATTTCAATAGTTCATTTGCTATAAGCTTTCTGATACATAGTAACCTAATTCCTTCAACCATGAGATCATGCTAATCACCATCACCGGAAGGATGCTTTGATGACATCAAACACCACACTGTAACTGGGTGGCTATAAAGGTGGCATTGAGTGTTCGGAAAGTATGTGTTGAGGCACATGGATCAAGAGTGGGATTTGTCCATCCATATGATGGATAGATATACTTTGGGCCCTCTCGGTGGAATGTCATCCAATTGGCTTGCAAGCATGTGACTGGCTCACAAGGGATCACATATCACGGGAATAAGAAAAGAGTACTTATCGGTAACGAGGTTGAACTAGGTATGCAGAGATACCGACGATCAAACCTCGGATAAGTAAACAATCGCGAGACAAAGGGAAATTGGTATCGTATGTAAGTGGTTTATTCGATCGCAAAGTAATCGTAGAAATATGTGGAAGCCATATGAATTTCCAGATTCCTCTATTGGTTATTGATCGGAGAAGTGTCTCGGCCATGTCCGCATAATTCACGAACCGTAGGGAGACACACTTAAGGGTTCGATGTTGTTTAGTAGATATGGAATGTAAGTAGGGAGACCGAATGTTGTTCGGAGTCTCGGATGGGATCCGGGATATCACGAGGAGATCCGGAATGGTCCAGAAAATAAGATTCATATAAGGAAAGTCTGATTCCGGAGTTCGGGAATGATTTCGATGTTTTCATCGGAGAGGTTCTAGAAGGTTCTAGAAGGTTCACCGAACCGGAAGGGGAATGTTCCATGAATATATCATGGGTAAGTGGAATGATTGGATCATGTCCTAGGTCACTTGGTTTGGGCATTTGCGAGAGGGAATTAAATCTCTAAATTGAAAGTCATAAGGGAGGTTTGAAAAGTCAAACTGGAACAATGGTTTCCTAGTGGAAGAAGGAAAGAGGCCTTCCTTCAATCCAACTTGGGTTTGGGTTTGGATTCAAACTCTCCCCTCCCAAGGTTGTCCCCTCTCATAAATAGAGGGGGAGGGCTGCCCCAAACAACACCAAGCCAGCCCTCCCCACCCCATGCGCCGTCGCCGCACGCCGCCGCCGACTCCTCCTCCTCCACTCCGGCCTTCTAAACCTAGATCTTCGGAAAACCCTAGATCCACCATGACTCGCATCAGCTTAGGCAAAGCCCTGCGAGATCTTCCCTCAACTTCCGACACCACACCATCGTACTGTAGGAATCGCGAGGGGAGAACTACAACCTCCGCTGCCTGCTGGAACAAGGGAGAGGAAGGTCTTCATCGAGTACCGAACATGTGACCGACTGTGTAAGCGCTGCCGGAACACAGTGCCGTAAGGATCGTCTACGTGATCTTGAGATCGGCAAGTGTACAACTACATCACCCACAAGAATCTGCTCCCGTTAACCGCTTTGGAATCTTCGAGGGTGAGTACTCTAATCGACTCGTTGCTACAATCTAGTAGATAGATCTTGGCTTGTTTGTATGCGATAGAGCCACGAGAGTTTGCATGAGGTAGAAATTTTTTGTTTTCTATGATACAAACCCCTATAGAAAGCACCTCATATCAAGCAATACTCTTCACACTACTTCCTCTTTGATTGTATTCAAAATATGACCAAATTTTACATGGGCGGTGGGAGTACATTTTACACAGAAGACCTAAAAAAGGGAAAATTAAATCGGGGTCCATACATTTACAAATAGGGCCCTAAAAGGGGAAAATTACATCGAGGTCCATATACATCTAGCACAAAGAACCATAAACCTAACCAAGGAAAACAAATTGGTCGTCTCCTTCTCGATAAAGCACCTGATCGAGCTATACTCTTTATACTACTTCCTCTTCGATTGTTTTCAAAATATGGCCAAATTCGGTGGTATGCAAATTCTTGGATATGGGATCATCATCGACAGAAAATATGATTTACATATGGCCATGACCTCGGTCGTTCGTCTTGAAATCCTAAAATGTTCATACTCGTTGATAACTAAGATTAAATTCATTTAGATTTTACACTCACTTTTAGGTTAAAATTTTAAACGGACCGGGTGAGTACATTTTACATCAATGACCTAAAAAGGCGAAAATTGCTTCGAGGTCCATACATCTAGTATGAAGCACCATAAAATTAAAAAAGGAAAACGGACGGGTTGACTCCTTCTCGAAAAATCATCTCATCGAGCCATACTCGTCATGCTACTTCCTCTTTGATTATTTTCAAAATATGGCTCAATTTGGCATCATGCAATTCTTGGATATGGGATCATGATCAACATAAACTATGATGTACATATGGCCATGACCTCGGTCATTCATCTCAAAATCCAAAAATGTTCATACTCGTTGACAACTAAGCTTAAATTCTTTTAGATTTTACCACTTAGTTTTAGGTTAAAATCTTACACGGGTGGTGGGAGTATATTTTAAACCAAAGACCTAAAAAAAGTGAAACTTAAATCGTGGTCCGTACATATAACAAAAATGGCCCTAAAAGGGGGAAATTACATTGAGGTCCATATACATCTAACACATGGCACCATAAAATTAAGCAAGGAAAATAGTCGGGTCGGCTCCTTCTCAAGAAAGCACCTCATCAAGCCATAATCTTCATACTACTTCCACTTCGATTGTTTTCAAAATATGGACAAATTTTACACCGACGGTGGGAGTACATTTTACACCGAGCAGCTAAAAAAGGGAAAATTAAATCGAGGTCCATACATTTACACAAAATGCCCTCAAAGGAAAAGTACATCAAGGTCCATATACATCTAGCACGAAGCACCATAAAATTAACCAAGGAAAACATTCTGGTGGCTCCTTCTCGAGAAAGCACCTCATCGAGCCATACTCTTCATACTACTTCCTCTTCAATTATTTTCAAAATATGGCCAAATTCGGCGGCATGCAAATTCTTGAATATGGGACCATCATCGATAGAAAATATGATTTTTACATATGTCCATGACCTTGGTCGTTTGTCTTGAAATCCTAAAATGTTCATACTCATTGACAACTAAGATTAAATTCGTTTATATTTTACCACTCACTATTAGGGTAAAATTTTACACGGACCAGGTGAGTACATTTTACATCAAGGACCTAAAAAAAGGGAAAATTGCATCGACGCCCATACATCTAGCAGGAAGCACCATAAAATTAAGCAAGTAAAACAGACGGGACGGTCCTTCTCGAAAAAGCACCTCATCGAGCCATACTCATCATACTACTTCCTGTTTGATAATTTTTAACATATGTCTCAATTTGGCGTCTTGCAATTCTTGGATAGGGGATCATCATTGACATAAAGTATGATGTACATATGGCCATGACCTCGGTCGTTCGTCTCGAAATCCAAAAAATTAAATTCATATAGAGTTTACCACTTACTTTTGGGTTAAATTTTACATGGGCTGTGGGAGTACATTTTACATCAAGAACCTAAAAAGGTAAAATTGCATCGAGGTCCATACATTTAGCACAAAGGGCACTAAAAATTTTGTCAAACTTTTCATAGCTTGACTTTTTAGAAAAAAGGCCTTAAGCCTTGGGACCGAGGGAGTAATAATAAAGGGAATAGAGCATTGCCCTCTCCTCCCACCATCCCCTCTCTCTATCACATTCCCACACTCACCTCTCAACTCTGAGTCGTCAACCCAAGTTGCTTCGATGTAACAAATGCCAAAACCTTTGTCTGTGGTGGAGCTGGTGCTTCAGAGCTACAGGTGGCTTGTTCGATTCCTCCGGCCGCAGCGCCCTTTCTGAAGCGTCCTTCGCCTTTCACGTGTGTGCGGGTCACGCGCAACGTGAGGTGTCCATCGCCCTTAGGGTTTCGGTCAGCTGCGTCGGAACCCTCATTGCCTGCCAAGCGGTCATCCAACATTATGGCCCCTGCTTCGTCAGGCCCGAATGCTCGTGCGGCGGCGGACGCGTTCTTGTCGTCTGCAGGTTGTACCCTCATTCCCATTGTGCCACATTTCAGAGTGTACACGGAGAAACCCCTATCGGCGGCTCCCCCTTCATCCACGATTGTCCGTGCTGGTTCTTCGTCAGTGACGCCTTGTTCATCTGCTCAATCCATCGACCCCTATGCAGCAAGTTCGCCCCTCCCCCCCCACACTGCAACAAGGTTAGATATGTAGGATTGGGGCTTTAACCCAAATCCAACATGCATCTAGTCAGATTTTGGCAACGTCTACTGCAGGTCCCTTGTTGAACTGCTTAGTTATATGTCATATTCTTGATATTTGTCTTTTGTGTTATTCTTTATATGTCATATTCTTGATAATTGTCTTTTGTGTTATTCTGCTTAGTTATGATATATTCTTGTTAATGACGATCCAGGGTTCTGTTTTGGTACTTAGATGATGCTTTGTGCTGTTTAGTAATTTTCCATGACGCATTGTGTTGTTCTTGTTTTTTTATGATGCATTGTGTCATGTCTCCTCATTGTGTCATGTCTCCTCATTGTGTCATTTCGTCCATTTTGATCCGCGTTCTCCTGTTTAAGATTAAATGATATGCCTTCTAGCTGTTCACATTATTTCAAATACCTGCCAGTTTAGGTAATTTTGATTATGCTGACACTGTTTATTAAATTAATTACATGATGCCTTGTGCTGTTTTCGTATTTTTGATAATGCATTGCATATATGTTGTTTTCTCTATCCATATAATTCATTGTGCTATTTTATCCATACAGATTAGTCATTGTGCTTCTTCATCAATCTAATTAAATGGTATGCCTTCTAGTTTGTTTAATCAATACTGTTTTGGTATTTTTGATGATGCATTGCATATATGCTATTTTGTCTATCCAGACAATTTATTGTGTTGTTTTATCCATACAAATTATTCATTATGCTTCTTGATCAATCTAATTAAATGGTATGCCTTATAGCTATTTAATCAATCTAATTTTGAAGACCCACCGGGCTAGGTGATTCTGACGATACATTATGATGTTTAAGCAATTTAATTTACCTGATACCTTGTGTTGTTTAGGTAATTTTGATGGTGCAATGATGCATTGTGATCTTTAGTCAATTTATATGATGCATTGTGGTGTTTTGGTAATTAAGAAGGTCTTACGCAATGGTAATTTTCATGTAGGATGGCCCAACTGTAATGCCGAAATTAGACTACAATTTTGATCGGAATGCTCCTGCTCCAAGTGGCTATGAAGATGCTCTCCCCATCATACCAAGGGAGTTGAAGCTTTCAGGCAGGAGAGTGGAGGCCTTGGCAAGGGCGAGTGCTGCAAGGTCACCGCTAGTTCTGCCAAACCAAGAGGACGCCCTAGGTCGGTCGGACACCATGCCATCATGCATCATCCTAGGCACTTCTACATCCACTTAGTCCAGCATGACTTGTATATGCTTATCATCTCGACTTACTTCAAACCTTATGTGAAGGGACGCCCCTACCCGCAGCTACTAGTGGTCCAAGCGTACGAGGAATGCGAGTGGGTTATCCATGCCAACCCCAACAAAGACCAGATCGTCTTGGACAAATGATGGGATACCTTTGTTGCTTTCCATGAGTTGAAGGAGGGTGACTGCCTTGTGTTCAAGGTCACTACAGACAGGTTCAAGATGAAAATCTATGACCGCATCACCTCCTGCCGGAAGGTGTTCATCTGTCGTGAGCACGCTCAGCTTAATTAAGGGCCTCTTTGGATCGAATGATTTTTGAAGGAATTTTGGAGGAATTCAACCCATAGGATTTTTCCATAAGGAAGCCATTTGTATGAAAGAAATTATACCTCCAAAATTCATATTGATTGCATTCTTACAGCCCAATCCCATAGGAATCTCAACATCCAGTTTTTTACACTGATTTGCGTAGGATTGAGGCACTTTTCCTTTGTGTTTGATGTGTTTCAAGTCTATAGATTTGCTCTCTTTTGCAATCCTATTATTTGTACATGCAACCCTATTAAATTCCTGTGTTATGAAATCCTGTGATCTAAAGAAGCCCTAAGTTCTCTTTAAATTTGTCGTTCGATCTTTTGGTGAGTGTTTGTGATGATTAGGCGTCAAGCCCTAAGTATATTTAATTTAATGTGACTACTACTAGTACTGTAAAACTATTACTACTTTCCATTGGTTAGTTCTACGGAGTACTAGTACTAGTTTTAGTATCTTTTGCATGTGGCGGTACGAGAGATTGTAGATGCCTGATCACAAAAAAATATTGTAGAAGCCTCCGGGTTACGTAATTCCACTCTAGTTTTTCGTTGCTCGGATTGAATCTTGTCCACTTCTTGATAATACATTACTACAGACCTTTGGTGGGTTGTAAAAATATTTACAGCTACTTGCTTGATCGCTAGCATGGTGGCCTACCCATAGTCTACTCTGAGAGACCTATGTTTTACTTCCTACTGCGGCAGAGCATTCATCCTGCCCAGTGGGTCTTTGGATGGACCAACGAGATTTCTGAGAGGGCGGCAACGAGACCCAGACCTTGACATCTTGCTTCCACTATTCACTCTCTTCCTACTAGTACTCCTACCTTGCTCCGCCTTCGCAGAAACCATTTCCTTAACCACTGCTCCTCCCTTGATTCTTTACTAAATCATCCACCGATGTCACAAAATAACCTGTCTCATTGGAAGAATAGCAAGATGGTGCTAGAGAAACCCCGCCGGAAGGGGGACCTGCAGGCTCAGACCGAGAAACGGGACCAGCAATGGGGCGAGGGCTCCTCCTCGCGCATGTATCTGAAGAGCTGCTATCAGTAGTACCAAGAGTCTGGGTAGGTGTTTGTACTTCTATTGATTCCTGGCTGTCTGCTCCTACTATTGAACCGTCTTTCTACATCTTCCAGGCCAGGCGGCTCAAGCGTCGAATTTTCCACACCACGGGTCGATAGCACGACGGATGTCTCTGACTTGTATGATGACATCATGCCCGCTCTCCGTCGAAAAAAGAGGTAGGCACTATACATGTAGTGGCATTTTTATGTTCTTCTCCGCATGCACTCCATGCATGATCTATTACTGATGATGTATTTTCCATGCAGGAAGTCACGGTGATAATCTTGGCCAAAGTAGATGAAATCAATAGCCAAAACATCAAAATTCTGCAGAAAAACTTTGAGCTCAACCTGGAGTGTGATTGCCTCTGAGACGATCTGGCATTTCAAAATAGACTCACACAATCTTATGAGCATGACTGCTCAACCCTTCGCATTGACTGCAGTAATTTGAAGAAGGAAGTTGCCGAGCTCCGCAGCCAGCTTCTACCATTGCGGAGGCCGTCGAGGTCACGCCCCGCTAAGTAAGGAAGGGAGAAGCCTTCTCATGTTGGTCGTCGAGCTCATGACCATTGTGGAGGCCGTGCCTGAGACGGTGAAATGTTTAGCTTTGGAGTAGGAATTGGTAGGAAGGGAGAAGCCTTCCACTAGCCCTTTTTTTGGTTTCTCATCCGTCTTTGCATAATTATATTCCACTCTTATTAGCAATCAAATGCTCTCTATGGAGCGTTTTGTTAACGATGGTACTAGTTACTACTACCTAATTATTTTTATAGTAGCCCACTAAATTATTACTTCCATTCTTGGTGTATTGTTGTATTCATTGGAGGATGAGATGGTTGGCTGATAATTGTTGCATGCTCTGTTTAATGGGTCCCACGTGCTGAATCTAACCGGTGCATTCATTTGGTTTTGACTTGACTCCACTTTTTCCTATACGATGAACATAGCTTATCATCATATTGGTTCATGCAACATAGGGGATAGAGGAAAATCATTTTTCTATTCCTCAAGGGAAAATTATCCGCGTTGATTAGTGAGAGTCATTAGCGGACGGCGCAAAAAAGGATTTGTCACTCAATCAACAAAAAAATGGAGCTTTTCCGCATATGCATGCAACTCAGTAACTAGACTATGATAAGATCAACGAATATGGAGAGTATGAGTAATATGATCAACCCAATAGAATCCACTTAATACATGATGCATGTAACTCAGTAACCAACTACTATCATGCATGTAATCATGATGCATGTTAGTTACATAGTGCGTTTTTTAGCTCCATACATTCACTCATTTTTTGTTGATTGAGATGCATACATTCACTCCTAAAAATGGAGTAACCAACTAGTACTATCATACACGTAATCACGATGTGCTGACATAATAGCAATAACATGCGTTAGTATGTTTTTTGAACTGCATGCATTCACTTTTGAAAATGGAGTACATGGAAACTTTGAAATCGTGGAGCGCCAAAATAATAGGCCCCCATCTAGTCCGATTAATTGGCGTGCTACTACTATATTGTGGCCTACACGTCTACCCCTAAAGTCTACTCTAGGACACCCAGCGATTGCTTGCATAGAAGTCCGCGCCAGAGCATTCATAGGAAAGGTATCGGCTCTGGTCCGTTGATTTTGGATGGACGGAAAAGATTTCTATACAGCCAAAATCACGTGGTCCCCACTGCCTCGCGTCCCTCTATTTCAAACACTACGAAACTTCTCACGCCCCTCCATTTCAAACACTGCGAAAGTTATCGCGCCCCTCCGTTTCGAACACTATGAAATTTCTCGTGCCCCTCCATTTGAATCAAACAATACTAATTAATAGTATTTTCCTCTCGAGTCGGTGATACCTCGTAAACGTATCTATAATTTTTGATGTTCCATGATTGTTTAGTATCCACTTTTCTATGTTTTGTCTACACTTTGAGGTATTTTTATATATTTTCTAGAAATAACCTATTAACAAGATGCCGCAGAGCCAGCTGCATGTTTTCTGCTGTTTTTAGTTTCATAAAATCTAGTAAGGAAATATTCTCGGAATTGGACGGGACAAAAGCCAAAGTCAATATTTCACCGAGGAGAACACAGAGACCAAAGGGTGACCGGAGGGGAGCCACAGGGTGCCCGCACCTCCCCCCCCCCAGGCGTGGGCCCACCCTAGGCCGCGCCTGGGCAGGGTGTGGGCTCCCTGGCAGCCCTCCTGCCTCACCTCTTTGCCTATTAAAGCCCCCTGATGCCAAAACCCTAAGTACCCGATCAGATCTCCACCAAACAGCCCATAGCCGCCGCCACCTTCGTCCCTAGATCGGGGGGATCTGAAGCTCTTCCCGGCACCTTGGCGGAGGGGAGAGGTCATCTCGGAGGCCTTCTTCATCACCATGCCAGCCTCCGGTATGAAGCATGAGTAGTTCACCCTTGGACTATGGGTCCATACAGTATCTAAATCGTTGTTTCTCCTCCTTTGTGCTATCATGTTTAGCTCTTGTGAGCTCCATTCATGATCAAGATCATCTATTTGTAATCATACATGTTGTGTTTGCGGGAATCCAATGGATATTGAGACTACTATGTAAGATTTATTATTGATTCTATCATGACTTATTGACTATTGATTCTGTCATGTCTGTGTTGTTTGAGATCTTGCATGCTCTCTGTTTCTACTAGCTATCTTGTCCAAGTAGATGCTAGTGACTCCAAGAGGGAGTATTTATGCTCGATAGTGGGTTCATGCCTCTATTGAATCTGGGGATATGCTCGATAGTGGGTTCATGCCTCTATTTGTAATCATACATGTTGTGTTTGCGGGAATCCAATGGATATTGAGACTACTATGTAAGATTTATTATTGATTCTATCATGACTTATTGACTATTGATTCTGTCATGTCTGTGTTGTTTGAGATCTTGCATGCTCTCTGTTTCTACTAGCTATCTTGTCCAAGTAGATGCTAGTGGCTCCAAGAGGGAGTATTTATGCTCGATAGTAGGTTCATGCCTCTATTGAATCTGGGGAAGTGACAGAAATCTTTAAGGTTGTAGATGTGCTATTGCTACTAGGGAGAAAACAACAATATTTTGTTCATGGAACAATTGTATTGTTTACTTTACACACATTGCTTAATGCAGTTATCCGTTGCTTGCAACTTAATACTAAAGGGGTTTCAGATGATAACCTTAAGGTGGATTACTAGTCATAGATGCAGTTGGATGGCGGTCTATGTTTATAGTTATAATTCCCAATCAAATCTCATAGGATCATGAATGTCTAGTATTTGCATTGTTATGCCTTGCTCAGTTCCTGTCAATTGCCCCGCTGTAATTTTTTTACCCAGCATGTTATGTTATTTATCTTAAGGAGAACACCTCTAGTGAACTGTGGACCCCGGTCCAATCTTTACCATTGATACATCATCTAATGTTACAGTTTACTTTATGCAAGCAACCATAACCTTCCACAATGTACGTTTAATCCTTTGTTTTTAGTAAACCAGTGAGATTGACAACCTCACTGTAAGTTGGGGCAAAGTCTTGAGTTTGTGTTGTGCAGGATTCCAAGTTGTTAGCAACACCTTGGGGTTGTTTCCTTACTCCTATTGGTTCGATAACCTTGGTTTCATAACTGAGGGAAAACTTGCTGCCGTGCTCACCATACCTTACTCTTGGGGTCTTCCAACGAAGCTCTACTACTGAGCCACGTCAGTCGGTACTACAGTAATATCAATATATTTCAAAAAATGATTCTTCCCCAGACACACAAAGAAAAACCCTTAGCCCTGCTCAGACTCTCTTGCATCTTCCACCACCGGCTCCGGCGGAAGAACCTCCCGCAGCACTTCTCATGCTGGCTTTGCCCGCTGTAACTCGACACCATGCACTCCTCACCCACCAGTATGACGAAGCCGCATCAGCTGCGGTCTCATCCAACGCACCATCGCCACTTCACCGACGTGCAGTGCACCCGATCCAAGTCACCGCACCTGGCTTCCTTTCCCCACTTTCCCGTGCACGACGCCGAATCCATCAACGACTGCCCAAGATCTGCTTCCGTGCCGCCGGCATCCACCCCAACCGTACCATACCAGAGCCGCCATGCACTGCACCGATTCTGCCTCAGCAACGCTCTCGTCCACCATGCTCAAGCCGGCATTGACCGCCCAAGATCTTCTTCCCTGATGCAAATAGCCACGGCAACCGCAACACCCTTGGTGACCTGGATGTCACCTGCGCAGATACGGATGATGGTTAGAAGCCTCTCCGACCATGGTAACCAAATCTCCCAACTCTTTTTTTTTGTCAGTAGCAGAGCAGGTTCAAGCCTATTGCAGTGAACTAGGAGAGCCTAGATCTCAGGCGCCTGATTTTTAGTTATATCTAAGTTGTTGACGTCGTTCTACTATTTTGTCCTAATTCACAGTTGCAACTGATAAAATTTGTACCAATTCTTAGTTGCAACCTAGTTGCAATTCATTAAATTCTTAGTTACAACCTAGTTGAAACTCATGTGTAACTCGTATATTGCACGAATCACGAGGTATATTCAATGATAAGAGAGGCGACTGAGACATAACTAAAAATCAGCCATCTGATTTCTAGCAAAATCGATATTTCTAATCGTGCTACACACCAAGTTAGTGTGCACGCTTGTTCTTTTTTGCTACATAAAGGTCACTAGACATGTTGGCTTGCATTCGCTGCTCTACAAATTTTAAATTCATGCACATGTTCTTAGCTACTCCATATAACAGTAATTGTCTGCTATTGTTTAGTTCTTGCAAAATGTAAAGTCAGTGGAAAATATTAGTGTCGATTCCCTGCTCCACTGTTACTGAATTTATCTGGTTAGTCCTGAGCTATGTTCGTGCTATTATTTTCTCCCTGGCATCATCCTGCTAACATGTAGTACGCGTTCAAACTATTCGTACTAATTCGATTATAATTTTTTTGTTGCCATATGGTTCTTCAAAATCTACAACACTGACTATTTTCTTTGTCTTTGCTTAGATCTCCAAAAGGGAGATCTAAACATGTTGGTTTGCACAGCCTCTTCTAGTTCGTCCTAAGCAATGACATAAGTATCCTCTACCGTATATATAGTTCATTCATGGTTTGCCTTCCTACTCTACAAGTTCTCTTATGATGCCTTTATAATTTCTGTCTGGTTTATTATTAGCTATGACAGTAACTGCATGTCATTGTGTATCTCACCACAAATTCCGAGTCACCCAATGTCTCTTGCATTCTAGGATACACAACTGTTTGCATATATATGTTAGGCCACGCAGAGATAAAACAAAACTTTTCCCTCTAACATGGTGATCCCAAGATCTAGCTGAGGTAGAAGGCCACGAGGTTTACCACTAGACGCGCAGTTGGGGATTACTGATGTAGCGCGCCAGTTGATGCGGTGCAATCCTTTGTGATCCGATCGTCCTGGTGCTGATCATACATCACCTCTACTGGTATCCACACGTACAAGAAGGAGCACCGGCGGCAAACTGCTAGGTTCGTATCGACAGCGGGACTGATGTGGAGCTAGGGTTTCCAACACATGGAATGACCTAACCGAACAACAATTAACCCTTCTGGGTTACGGTGCTCCACTATATATATCGAGTGAACGTGGGCTTCACTTTCGTGTCCCATTCACCAAAGCCCATATAATACCAGTCCCTGTGAGTCCGACTCACTGACTCAGTCCTAATCCGGCTCGGGTCCAGCCAACTAGATTTACGGTTCAGACCCAATCCGAACTTGCTCCCGCTCTTAAGTGTGTTACCCCGCAGGCTCATGGCTACTTGGACACGATTAGAGTCCGACTCTCAATCGATCAGTCGGTAGCAGCTCCTAGCAGAACGTGCTGACTCCCAAGTACCAATGAGTCATGACGACTTGCCTTTCCAATGCGACTTACGTCCAAGTCCCTTTTGCCTCACGATATGCCTTGTCAGACTATAGGCGAATATTTGTCATCCCTTAAATAGTCTGACTCTCTTCTCGATCCGAGATAAGTGATTCACCCGACTAACTCTTAGTCGATCGTCTCAGTTAACACTTAACTGAGTCGTGCATGGCCATGCTTTCCGAATCATATCATCCGAGAGGGCCCAGAGAATATCTCTCCAAGTGGAGGGGAACAATCCCATCTTGGTTATTCACATCACGCAGCTTGATTCTCAGTCGACCCGAACTCTGCCTTTATAACTGCCCAGTTACGGATCAGCGTTTGATAGAACCTAAGACGGTGATCCTCAACTCGGACTATGCAATAACCTCAGGTCTAAGGATTACATTGATTGAGATATACAAATGACAACTTGTTCTTTGTACCTCAATATGGGTCAATCCGAATCGCTAAACTCTTTAGCCGAATCTATGTAAGTCGGAATGGCATTTCCATGGCCATGACAAGTGGAACCGAGTCATCAAGCCGACTTTCACATTGGTCTAAGTTGTGTGTCCAGCACAACCTCGATGACCAAGGATATTTAGTATGAACAACATGAATGCAAAGTTCCACAACAGAATCACATATTCAATGATATACATCAAATGCTCATACAAGGACAACTTAATATCTTTATGAATACAATGGGAATTATCATCCTACATGATTGCCTCTAGGGCATATTCCCAACAATATATTTGTTGAAATGACCTGGCTAGTTTATATTTGCTGAAATTCTAAGAAACACAGTTTGATTGCTCAATTCATTTGTTGGCACACTTATGTAATGCTTGCTTGTCCTGATATGCAGGTTCACAATTGATGCCATTATATTTCGTATCTAATGGTTCGTCATAAGCAACAACATAACTATCATCTACTATATATAGTTCATTCGTGGTTTCCATTCCTGCTCTACAAGTTCTAGTATGATCTTGTTACAATTCATTCGTGGTTTCCATTTGCGCTTACGTGTTTTGAACTTTTCAATGTTGCTCGATATATAGTCTATTCATAGTTTCCATTCTTGCTCTACAAGTTCTCTTATGATGCCTTTATAATTTATATGTGGTTCCTAGCTACGACAGTAACTACATGTGCATTATGTAGCTCACCGCAAATTCTGGGTCACCCAACGTCTCTTGCATTCCAGGATAAACAACTTCTTCCATATATTTGCTGAAACTCTAAGGAATACTTTGATTAATTGATTATTTCATTGTAGGCACACTTCTCTAATGCTTGCTTGTCCTCTTCTATAGGTTCGCAAGAGGTGCCATTATATTTTTAATCTAGTGCTGGTCCATCCTAATCAACGACATAACTATCTTCTAGTGTGTAATTCATTCGTGGTTTGTGTTCCTGCTCGGCAAGTTATCGCATGATGTCATTGTAATTTCTGTCTCATTCATTCTTAGCTACTAAAGTAACTGCATTCCCATTGTGTAGCTCACCGCAAATTCTAAGACACCCAACGTCTCTTGCATTCGACGATATACTACTATTTCCATATATATTTGTTGAAAGGACCTGGCTAGTTTATATTTATGGAAATTCTAGGTAACACTCTGTTTGATTGCTCAATTCATTTTTAGGCACACTTGTGTAAGGCTTGCTTGTCCTGTTCTACTGGTTCAGAAGCAATGCCATTGTATTTCATATCTAATGGTTCATCCTAAACAGCGACATAGCTATCCTCTATATATAGTTCATTCATGGTTTGCATTCTTGCTCTACAAGTTCTCTTATGATGTCATTATAATTTCTATTCGGTTCCTAGCTACGATAGTAACTGCATGCCCATTTTGTAGCTCACCGCAAATTCTGGGTCACCCAACATCTCTTGCATTCCAGGATAAACGACTGCTTCCATATATATTTGTTAAAATGACCTGGCTACTTTATATTTGTTGAAATGCTAAAAAACACTTTGATTGATTGCTCATCTCTTTGTAGGCACAATTGTCTAATGCTTGCTTATCCTCTTCTATAGGTTCGCCAGAGATGCCATTATATCTCTAATCTGGTGATGGTTCATCCTTAAGCAACGGCATAACTATCCTCTAATGTGTAGTTCATTCGTGGTTTCTGTTCCTGCTCTGCAAGTTCTGTTATGATGCCACTATAATTTCTATCTAGTTCATTCCTAGGTACGATAGTAACTGCATGCCATTGTGTATCTCACCGCAAATTCTGAGTCAACCAATGTCTCTTGCTTTCCGGGAAATACAACTGCTTCCATATGTATTTGTTGAAATAACCTGGCTAGTTTATATTTGCTGAAATTCTAAGAAACACTCTGTTTGACTGCTCATTTCATTGTAGGCACACTTATCTAATGCTTGTCTGTCCTGTTCTACAGGTTCACAAGTGACGCCATTATATTTCGTATCTGGTTCTGGTTCGTCCTAAGCAACGACCTAACTATCCTCTATTGTATAGTTCATTTGTGGTTTGCATTCTTGCTCTACAAGTTCTCTCATGATGCCGTTATAATTTATGTCTTGTTCATTCTTAGCTATGACAGTAATTGCATGCCATTGTCTGGTTTATTCTTATATATATTTGTTGAAATGACCTAGCTAGTTTATATTTGCTGAAATTCTAAGCCACACACATTGTTATATTTCAAGTTTTATGGTAGGCACACTTGTTTAATGTTTGCTTGTCCTGTTTGTTTGACATGATGGTCAATATATTTGAACCATTGACTCCAATTCATAGCTCATGTCGTATCAGTTAAATGAGTATCCTTGTTTGACGTATTAACGTGTTATTACTTAGTTTCAGACTGCAATTATTGTTATCGCCACCAAAGAAGGGGCTGCAAGATCATGTCTCAAGTTTGTTTTCCAATATAGATGTCACACTCAAAAGGGAGATGCAGGTGATATATGGAGAAAGCAAATTGAGGATTGCTATCAACTCGATTGTCAACTGAAATGCCGATAGATGGAGAAAGCAAATTGAGGACTACTATCAACTCGATTGTGAACTGAAATGCCGATTTTACTTTCTCTTGAGTTGATAATATGTAATAATTTTAAGTAGTTTGCATTTGATGTAATATCTAGACTAATTGCATAGGCCATGTAGGCATTTAGTTCATGCCTTCCACACATAGCGGTAGGTGGTACCGTACCTACGCTAGCCAGGTCGATTAGGGTACAGTATCGTGCTATGTATTTGCCCGTCTTGTATTAGGATGACGATGAATAGTAAAAATGCTCACACGTTGTACACCTTTTATGATACCGAAATGGGCTCCAGAAATGCAGAAACTGTAAAAGACAGTAAAAGTAAAGGGGCCGACCCACGGGCGAGATTAGTAACAGTAACGGGGCATAACAGTGGCAAGCCGAAACAGTAACAAGCCGAAACCATAACATGCGGAAACAGTAACAGACTGGAACCGTAATAGGCCGAAACAGTAACAGGCCAAAACAGTAAAAGGACGAAACAGTAACTGTCCAAAATCATAATAGGACGAAACAATAAAATGCAGAAACAGTAACAGGACGGAACAGTACATGCCGAAATAGTAACACACAAAACAGTAGGGACCAGAAAAATAACAGGCCAGAATCTTAAATTGCCGAAACAGTAATGGGCCAGAATAGTAGCAGGCCAGAACAGTAACATGCCGAGTTTGCATCAGGCCAGAACAGTAACAGGCCGATGAACTTACCAGGTTAGAATAGTAACGGGCTAGAACATGGCCGGACATTTACGGGTCTAAACAGTAACGGGCCCAAAGTATATGGGCCCATTTCAAACAATGTGTAGCTATATAGTAATGGGCCAGAAAGGTTACGATCTAAAACGGGCTGACCAAATGGGCCCATTTCGAACAGTGCAGGGCGGAACACTAACGGGCCTGGATATTTATGGGCCATGCAAACGGGACACATTCAAACAGTGTATGTGGAAACAGTAATAGGTCGGAAAGTTTATGGGCTCCCATGGCTGCATGAGTGGGCCCATTTGTAACAGTGCATGGTGAAACAGTAACGGGCCACGATCCTGTTGGGCCTACTTAATGGGTCGGCCCACTTAATAATTACTAGGCCTTGACTGGGCCTGGCTTTTACCACGGTTTCATTGATAGTTAATGGCGTTAACTGGCCGTTAACGATGCACGACACGTGGCAGTTTGTATGACGTCAGCAGTCAACACGGTTGGCGAATAAATCTACGACAGAACGAATTTTCGTGGCTAATGAGTGCGATCTGCCATGGTCAAAAAAAATCATGGTAGAATCATTTGTGACGGGGCTTCTACCACGATGGTCATCTGTCGTAGAAGGCTTTTCAACCACGAAAAACGGACTTTCAACCACAAAAATTGTCTGTTGTAAAAGGACATTTTTCTTGTAGTGAAACATGATATTTATATTGTTACTCTTGATTTAATACCAATTATTAAACTTTACAGAGTAAACAGGGTTTGCTGAAAGTTTGCAGCAGGACTTTTAAACTTTAGATTTACACTCAAAACAATACGATACCAGTTCGTAAAGTAACTATCCAGAATTCTATAGTTATATTCTCTCAATTATAACTAAGCATAAGGTGGTAAACGGATGACTACAACAATTATGCAAATTCACTTTGATTTAATTTATGATAAATTGTGTTCAACTTTAATCATATTACTATTTGAACTTCCACTCAAAACAACATCCCTCGTGTTGTTTTGGTGATTATACGAACCAAATCCACTACACCAAGTCCGATCATCACGAGAGATGATGCAGCTTCAAAGGCGAACAATCAACATGTTTATCATATCATCCATATGACTCATGCTTTACCTTTTGGTATTCCATGTTCCAGGGCCATGTCTATACATGCTAGGCTCGTCAAGGTTAACCTTAGTATCCGCATGTGCAAATCTGGTTGCACCCGTTGTATGCACACGTAGAATCTATCACACCCGATCATCACGTGATACCGAAACAATGAGTCTTAGCAACGGTGCCTACTGAGGACAAACACTTCATTACTTGATATTTAGTAAGAGGGGTCATCATATAATGCTACTATCGCGATCTAAGAAATACAAGATGCATAAAAATGATTAACATCGCATGCAATTCATAATATGTGATATGATATGGCCTTTCTTCTTGTGCCTTTGATCTTCATATCCAAAGCATGAACATGATCTCCATCATCACCGTTGTGCTGTCAAGTTCAATAGCCGCTTCATGGTTGTCCTCCACCAACAACAATTATTACAACTACTTGATGAATAGACACGTAGGTCTTAAACAAAATTTAAAGACAACCATAAGGCTCCTGCCAGTTGCCAACTTAAAATAAGGATCATTGCATACATCATATATAATCACAATCACATCATGGCCATATCACATCACAACACAAGACCTGCAAAAACAAGTTAGCCGCCTCTAATTTTCTTTGCATGTTTTACATGGCTGGGTCTTTCGAATAAGAACCATTCTAACTTACGAACATGAACCACAACGTTGATATAAGTATTGTCAAGTTCCCGTTGTAAATTTAATCTTCACTATGGTGGGAGAGATAGACACCCGCAAAGCCACTTGTGCAATGCAAGTTGCACGTTGAGCGTGGAGCAAGTCTCATGTATGATGACATGTAAGGTTAGCCCGGGCCGCTTCATCCTACCATCCCGCAAGATGCAAAGTACACGAAAACCAAGCAAAAATAAAGAGCATCAATGCCCACAAAACCATTGTGTTCTACTCATGCAATAAATCTACGCATAGAGTCGGCTTTGATACCACTATAGGGTTCGCATCATGGAAAACAAAAAAATCTATAGCGGGAACACACAAAATCCAAGATCTAATCTACGAGATCTATGCATTGAAATTGTAGAGAACTAACCCTCGTAGTTCCAAAGCATTTAACAAGATCGGATTCTTGTGGTTGCTGTAGTCGATCACTTGCCGATCTCAAGATCGTGTAGACGATCCTTCTGGCGCCATGTTTCGGCAGCACTTCTGCAGTCAGTCACACGTATGGTAGTCGATGAAGACCTTCATCTCCCTTGTTCCAGTAGGCAGTGGAGGTAGTAGATATCCTCGGAATCCCAACAGCATGACAGTGTGGTGGTGGTGGAGGAGGAGAGATTTCTGCAGGGCTTCTCCTAAGCCGGAGCAGGACGGTGGACGATAGAGAAGAGGGGGCGGCGGCTAGGGTTAGGCGCCAAGGGCAAGAGGTACTAGGGGGTGCGCCCCCACCCCTCCTTATATAGGTGGGGTGGCCAAGGCTGTTCCCATCCCTAGTTGAGTCCCTCCCCAACTCGGCCTCCAAAGGAACAGGTTGAAACCTTTTCCACCTAGACTTCCCTCTTACCAAAAACTAGAGTTTGACTTTTCAAACTAGGATTTGACTATTCAAACTAGGGTTTTACCCTTCCACTAGTCTTGGCCGAATTGGCCCTTTAGGTTTTGGTGTGGCCAGCCTCTAGGGCATACCACATCCCAAGTGAACCCTCCCGGAGTGGTGGGCCTTCCAGAACATTCTTGAAGGTTCCGGTCAAAACACCGAAAACATTTCCGAACCCTAGAAAACCACTTTCCATATATGAATCTTATTCTCCGGACCATTCCATATCTCCTCGTGATGTCCTGGATCCAATCCGAGACTCCGAACAACATTCGGTCTCCAACTCATATTCCATATCTACCAAACAACATCGAATCCTTAAGTGTGTCTCCCTACGATTCGTGAACTATGCAGACATGATCGAGACACCTCTCCGATCAATAACCATTAGTGGGATCTGGAAATCCATTATGGCTCCCACATTTTTCTACGATGACTTCGTGATCGAATGAACCATTTACATACGATACCGATTCCCTTTGTCACGCGATACTTCAGTTATCCGAGGTTTGATCATCGGTATCTCCATACCTAGTTCAACCTCGTTACCGATAAGTACTCTTTACTCATTCCGTGATATGACATCCCTTGTGACCTAGTCACATGCTTGCAAGCCAATTGGATGACATTCCACCGAGAGGGCCCAGAGTATATATATATGTCATATGGATGGACAAATCCCACTCTTGATCCATGTGCCTCAACACATACTTTCATAATACCTAATGCCACCTTTATAACCATCCAGCCACGAAGTGGTGTTTGATGTCATCAAAGCATCCATCCGGTGATGGTGATTAACATGATATCATGGTCGAAGGATTAGGTTACTATGTATTTGAAAGCTTGTAGCAAACAAACTCTAAATGTCTTGATCTTACGCTACGCTAACTATAGGAGTATGTCCATCACATCATTCTCCTAATGACATGATCTTGTTATTAATAACATTCAATGTCCATGATCAGGAAACCATGATCATCTATTAATCAACAAACTAGTTTAACAAGAGGCTTACAAGGGACTCTTTTATGTTTACAAAACACAAAAGTATTAATGTTTCCGGTTAATATAATTATAGCATGAGATGTAAACATTTATCATAAATACAAAGATATAATAATAACCACTTTATTATTGCCTCTTGGGCATATCTCCAACAGGTTCAGGCCCCTACAGGGAAAACCCTACTACTTTTCTGTTCTTGATTGATGGAGAAATCGAAGGTTACAATGGCGCTGAGATGGCTAGGGTTGCGCAGATTGAATATGGCATGTTTGTGGCGAGCTAAGTCATCCTCCTCGGTGGCCCTTACTAGCCTTTATATGGGGAGGCCAGGTCTCGAGTGCCATCTGAGTCGGTTACAAGTTGTAATATATCTCTAACTTTCCTAGCTTGGAAGTGAGTCTTCTTGTTTGTTACGTCAGGATCTTGTGTCCTCATGGGCTTTGTATCACCCAAACCATCATGGGCTTCGTGGAACTTATAAGATCATATAGTGGGCCTCCAGCTGGACCAAGCCAGATAGGCCAAAGGTGAGTGCATGTTGGGCATACCTATGTCACTCACTCCATTGTTGAAATACCGAAACTTGGGGATATCCCATTCTACCCTACAAAATCCAAATCCCTTTGGTAGAAAGCAAGAGTAGGTCCTGATCATGTTTCCACAAAGCCATACTTCATTCCCTTGAGTTCATATAATTTTCTTACTATTCTTAGGTTCGTGGGAAAACCTAGGCGGCTAGGGTCGCCCTGAGGCTTCCGACTTGTGATTTTCCCCGTAGAAAGTTTGTGAGAGTTTAGAGACTACCTTAAAGTATACCACGAGTAAGTGATCTATTCCTTCATGTGATAGGCTCAAAGAATAAGGTGAGCCCTCGTGACCTTGGGAAATCCTCAATGGGATCCCACATAGTTGGGGATATGCTAAATGGGTACCACCATTGCATGTCTCTAATCTGGCTAACCCGGGTGGACCACAGTTGGTAGCAAGGCCCATGGCATGCTAGGCGGCCCAGTTAGACGGATCCAGAAGGGAGGCCCATGGTGGATAAAGGAAGGCTACGGTGTAGTCATGATTCAACCTGGAGGCTTGGAGTGCAAGACACGTAAGACTAATTTGTGTCAATGTAGAACTCTATAACATGTTCGGCTAGCACTTTTCCATGTAACCCTAGGTTCTGGCGCCTTTATAATCTAGACCTCTAGGAGCCTTTAGGGTACAACTCACATCACCATGCACAGCGAACTAATCCCTATAACTTGGCGTATTACAATTATAGTGATTTATAGAAGGAGTAGGATTCCGCCACCGTTGTGGGATCTAAACCTAGGTAAGTTGTGTTATATCGTACACACCAACTCGCCGCCTTCCCTCACCTCTCTAAACACGCTTTGTGAGGACCCCTCCATGGAATACTCATCATCAATACCACGCCAGTTGGTGCCCACCGTGGGGCAATATCCGCTTCGGTCTCTACACAAGGAGAGGTCCAACCTCTTCGTGGGAATTAGCGACAGTGTAGCCATCGGGCACGCCCTCTTCTCTAGCAACGTTCTAATCGTCCCACCTTACAAGTTCTGGATCCTGATGAAGTCGCCACCCATTCCTCTATTGTTCCAATCAGGGACATACACCTCTTCATCGGCAAAACTGGCACGGGCACTAGTTCCTAGGAAGTCGGGGGATTATCAAGGCCCGCACGGACCACCTCCGGGCAGGATATGTTTGCGGAAGGATCGAACCCGGATCTCTCTTTGGAGTTTTCCGGCTTAGATCAGAAAAATTCAAGGCCCACCTAGACTGCCCCTATGTAGGATATAATGGTGGAAGACCATAGAAAATCCGCTGGGTTACCGCGTGCATCTGGAAAGAAAAGGTCACACTTTGTCGGTGTTGTAACCATCTTCGATATGGCTCGTTGTGTTCAGAGAGATGGTGGGAACCCTCAAGATTACCTCGCCAGATGGCTCCACTTGAGAGCCGACTTGGAGGGATATCCTAGTAATGGCGTGATCTACCACTTCGTTGAAGGCCTCACACACATCACACTTCTCCGGCATACGCTCAGGAGCCAGCAGGCCACTAGAAACCTTACTCTTGCTTAGATGGTCAACACTATTAACAGTATCGCAGCTGCCGATGAGCAGGCCCAGGCCAACCTTGCTGCCTTCCTTGGGCCATCGTCACCTCCGCCTAACGGCCCCGCTGCCTCAGCATTGTCCATTTCCATCGAAGAAGCTGACACTCCCTTCGACTATGTCCTGGACACACTCTACACCGACATCATCATGGAATCGGAGGAGATCGAGGCAAACCCAGAAGAACTTTTTTTTGAAAGGAAAGCGCTGGAGGAAACCCCCACAGCAAGTTTGATTTTTGAAATAATAAGAACCCAATTCTCATCTGTGAGGACTTGAACTTGGGTGGCTGGGTCATAAATCCACTTCCCTAACCAAGTGAGTTAGACTCACTTCTTTAACACGGAAGAACTTGACACTTCCATTGGGAAACCCCAAGAGCAAGGTATGATGCAGCACAGCAGCAAGTTTTCCCTCAGTAAGAAACCGATGTTATTGAACCAGTAGGAGGCAGGAAACGCCTCAAAGGTGTTGCAAGCAACGTGGAAACCTGCACGACACAAACTCAAGACTTTTCCCCAACTAACAGTGAGGTTATCAATCTCACCAGTTGCTGTAACAAAGGATTAACTGTATGGTGTGGAAGGTGATGATGGTTTGCAGCAAGTAAACAGTAACAGTGGAAGATGTATCAATGGTAAAGATTGGACTGAGGTCCATAGTTCACTAGAGGTGTTCTCCTTAGATAAACAAACATGGCATGCTGGTAAACAAATTACAGCAGGGCAATTGACAGGACTGAGCAAGGCATAATAATGCAATAGTAGACATAAAGATCCTATGAGATTCGATTGGGCAATACAACAAGATATATAGACCACCATCCAACTGCATCTATGACTAGAAGTACACCTTTGGGTTATCATCCGAACCCCCTCCAGTATTAATTTGCAAGCAACATAAAATTGCTTTAAGCAAAGTGTGTAAGGTAAAAATCCACTTGTTCCATGAACAAGAGACCGTTGTTTTCCCCCTAGTGGCAACAACACATCTACAACCGTAGATATTTCTGTCACTTCCCTTGATTAAGTAGAGGCATGAACCCACTATCGAGCATAAATATCCCCTCTTGGAGTCACTAGAAACTACTTGGCCAAGATAGCTACTAACAACGGAGAGCATGCAAGATCACAAACAACACAAACATGATAGAATCAATAAGACAAAACCATTAATCAATCTGACATAGTAATCGCAATATCCATCGGATCCCCGCAAACACAACATGCATGATTACAAATAGATGAGATCTTGATCATGAACGGAGCTCACAAGATCTAGACATGAAAGCACGAGGAGGAGATACAACCATCTAGCTACTACATGGACTCGTAGTCCAAGGTGGAACTACTCACGCTTCATACTGAAGGCTGGCATGATGAAGAAGAAGGCCCCCGGGATGATCTCCCCTCCGGCAGGGTGCCGGGAAGAGCTTCAGATCCCCCCGATCTAGGGACAATGGTGGCGGCGACTACAAACGGTTTCGTGGAATTTTTGATCGGGTGCTTAGGATTTAGGCATCGGGGGCTTCTTATAGGCAAAGAGGCGAGGCATGGGGGCCACCAGGGCGGCTGCACCCCCTAGGTGCAGGGTGGGCCCACCCACGCGGCCAGGGGGTGTGGCCCCCTGGTGGGTACCCTCCGTCTCGTACTCTGGCTTCGTGTTCCCCACGGTAAAATATTGACTTTGGCTTTTGTCACATCCAGTTCCGAGAATATTGATTTTCTGCCTTTCTGGAACCAAAAACAAAAGAAAACAGGCAACTGGCACTATGGCAACTTGTTAATAGGTCAGTACCAGAAAACATATAAAAACACCTCAAAATGTGGACAAAGCAAAGAAAAGTAGATAGTAAACAAGCATGGAACATCAAAAATTGTAGATACATTTCTGACGTATCGGCCTTCACCTCCCACCAGGTGCTAGTCGCCATCGGGAGTGTGATCGAGGAAGATAAGCAAACTGAATCATCTCCGCCAAAGCCGCAGGACAACGGGAAGGCAGTGGCCAAGAATGCCAATGATTCCTTGGATCCGGACCCATGGCTCCTATGGAAATCCCCATGCAACAGCTGTAGGAACTCGCTACCGGACCCAGCAACATCAATCTGGAAAATCCACCGCCACCGCCATCTACGTCTGTGGCAACCTACGTCACTCCCGCTGATAGAGTGATGTACGTCAACCTACTCGTAAAGTCCATGACCGTAGCCCATATCTAGTCTGTCTTCCAGCTTGATGAGAAGTGCCAGCAGCTCCTAGAGGAGGCATGGAACATCACAGAGCAAGGCGCAAAGCTAGATAGAGATCTGGCTAGAGCGCACAAATCAATCGAGGTGGATAAGGCCATGGAGACGGAATACAATAATTTGCGCAAGCAGCAGAAGGCCAATAAGGCTCAAGCTCACGTCGTCAATGATCCCGGCATTTGGCGTAACTTGGGGTGGGCTCCGTCAAAGCCAGCACAAGCTAAGCCATATATTGACAAAGATGGAAAGCAGGTTATGCCAACGCCCGCCCTCAACATGTCCATCTCCAAGACTTTACTTGAGCAAGATAGATCGCCTGCATCACTGGATCGGGTCTATGACCTCTTCGCCAAAGCTGTCAAACAGCAGGAAAAGGTCACTTCTCAGAGGCTTGAGTCTGACCCAGCATATTGCCAGTCTAGCACCCCCAGCAAGATATCCTGATGATGTTGTCTCCCGTATGGGTTCATTAGAACAAATACGGAGGTATGCGCGCAACAGGACTGATGCTATCCCCATATCCTCCGACCATGGAGGTAAATCTTAGCCCCGTTGCTCGCCTCCACCTCCCTAGCATTCCAGGCAGCATGAAGACCCAAAATCTCACCATCTACGAGCATGCCTCCGCCTAGACGCCCACGGCGAGGCATCGTCATTCGTGATAACATGGAGCAGCCTCGGCATGACGAAGAGCGCAGTTGAAACAATGGGCACATGAGTAGGTTGCATAATGACCCTTTATGTCTGACAAACAACCGCGACAGGTGTGAGGGGTCGCAGGAGGGCAACAACAAGAAGGCTAACCCACTGCCGCCACCGTCGCCAACCAGCATCCACCATGGCAAAGGAGGACCGCGTAGATCACACATCCCTCTCCATGATGGCGATAAGCACAAAGCCAACCCAGAGCCGTATGATGCATGTTCACGCCTCGACAAGATCTATGAACACCGGGAAGGACAATACCTAGGACCATGTTGTTTTGGCCGAGTCATATGGGCCACAACTTACCCCAAGGGTTTCCGGATTGACAAGACGATCAAGCCCTATGATGAAACTACCAAGCTAGCCACATGGTTGCAGGATTACAACGAGGCAGTGGAAATCGTAGGGGGAAACCCCAACCACGTTGTCAAGTACCTCCCATTAATGTTGACCGTCACTGCCCGCTAATGGATCGACGACTTGCCGGAGAAGTCCATATGCAATTGGTTGGACATGCATGAAGCATTCACCAAACATTTTGAGGGTACGTACAAACGTCCCTGCATTGTTAGTGACCTACAGTGGTGCATATAGGAAAAGGACGAGTCATCTCGGGCCTACCTCTCTCGTTGGCTCGATATGAAAAATTCATGCATGGGAGTGCATGATCAAACCGCTATGGATGCCTTTATCAATGGCTTAGAAAAAGGAACCTTGCTTCGACATACATTGAAGCTCCTGCGGGACAATCACAATATGGATCTCAATTAGATGATCTCCTTGGCCAGTGAGTTCGCGACTACAGATGGTGATGCTCGTCGTTCTTTACATGCAGTGGCTATCCACACCAAAGCTAAGAAGAACAACAACAATAAGTGGAAGAATTCTCTCAAAGAAAAGCCTGCATCTGACATGATCGCCATGCCTTTCGCTGGTAGAGGCGAAGGCGGATAGCGTGGTCATGGCCGGGGGCTAGTCGTGGGCACCAGTGCAGTAGTGAAACTACCCCAGCAGCACCCCACGTTCCCCAAACATACGACGAGTACCGTTATATGCCGTGTTTCGTTCACCTCCACGCCAATGACAAAGCCACCCACACCAACTGCCAACGCAAGTTTGTCAATGATCTCAAGGAAGACCTAGAGTCCGGCTACAAACAAAGCCAGAAGAATCGACCACGCGGCAAGGGAAAGGGAAAGAATAAGGAAGAGGAGTTCAAGGATTCAGATGACATGGATGAGGACGTGGATCCCAAACACGCCGGAAAGGGTGATGGCAAGGGCAAAAAACCTTCGAGAAGAGGGCCCACATCTACCACACTTTCCTTGTACCCCAACTATCCGGGCACAGAAGACTTCACTGAGGACACTGATGGCCAACCCCCCCCCCCCAGTTCCCTAGTACCTACGCTGGTCGAAAGTTCCAATCACCTGGGACAGGACGGATCACCTAGACCTCATTCAAACAGAGAACTAGTATGCCATGGTCATCAAACCCCTGATTGACGGCAGCAGGTTCACCAAGTGCCTCGTGAATAGTGGAAGAAGCATCAACATCATGTACCTGGATACACCGCATATGATGAACTTGACGGAGACCAACCTAAGACGAACCAGCATCGTGTTCCATGGCGTCGTTCCTGGCCAGGAGGTTTGGTTCCTTGGGTGTATTACCCTTCTAGTCGCCTTTGGTGATGTCAACATTTACTGCCAAGAGCGCATGACCATTGAAGTGGTCCCCTTCAAGAGGGTGTACCACGTCATTTTTGGACGCGACATCTTCCACTACTTCATGGCTGAACCATGCTTTGTCTACAACAAGCTCAAGATACCCAGGACAAATGGTATCATCACCGTTGTCGGAAGCTTATCAAAGGCAAGGGAGTGCGAGCTAAGTGAAGCCTCCTTTGACGAAGCCATCCTCTATGGCGATGAATTCAAGGACATCCAGCATTAGGTCGATGCCTCGGAGATGCCAGCTTCGGAGAAATAGATCTCTAACTCCGAACCCGCATTCAAGGCCGCCATTGAAACCAAGCCGGTGGAACTTGTGTTAGGTCATGCCTCCAAGACTACCGCCATTGGGAAAAGCTTGGATCCCAAATAGGAAAGTGCACTGGTCGAGTTCCTCCATGAGAACAAGGAAATCTTTACCTGGCAACCTGCCGACATGCAAGGTGTTCCTAGGGAATTTGCCGAGCATAGCTTAAACATCGATCCTAAATCCAAACCGGTGAAAAGACCTCTACATTGCTTTGGGGACGAGAAGAGATGCGCCATTGACAAGTATCTAGTTAGGTTACTTAAGGCTAGTCTTATCCGATAAGTCTTTTACACCCAATGGCTGGACAATCCTGTACTTGTGCCCAAAAGGGGAACCAAAGAATTAAGAATGTGCATTGATTACACTGGCTTGAACAAATCATGCCTGAAAGATCCGTTTGCTTTTCCTCACATTGAATCGTCGGCTGGCTCGAAGCTTCTGTGTTTTCTAGATGCATACTCAGGATACCACTAGATCAAGATGCAAAAGTCAGACCAATTGGCCACTTCGCTCATCACACCCTATGACACTTATTGCTATGTTACGATACCCTTTGGGCTGAAAATGTAGGTGTTATGTACCAGCAGACAATACAGCATTTCCTCCACGACCAAATTGGTCGAAATATACACGCCTACGTGGATGACATCATGGTGATGTCAAATAAATCAAACAACCTCATCACCGACTTAGAGGAAACCTTTGATAACCTCTGAAATTTTAACATGATGCTCAACACTAAGAAGTGCGTCTTCGGGGTTCCTTCCAGCAAATTGTTAGGCTTCATCGTTTCACATCATGGAATCAAGGTCAACCCGGAGAATATCAAGGCCATCCTCAACATCAAGCATCCGACATGCCTAAAGGACATTCAACGAATCACAGGCTGCATAGCAGCAGTAAGTTGGTTCGTCAGCCTACTTGGGGAGAAGGCCATGTCGCTTTACAAGTTTCTTAAGAAGGCGGACAAATTCGTATGGATGGATGAGGTGGATGCAGCACTTCAGGAGTTGGAGAGGATACTCTCCTCCGCACCTATACTCACAGCACTGGAGTCAATGGAGCCCATGTTTATCTACATGGCAACACCCAACCGGTTTATCAGCATCGTTGTCATGGTGGAACCAACACATAATTATGGCGTACAACGACCAGTTTACTATGTAAGTGAGGTCTTGGCGGAGTCCAAAAAGCGTTACCCGCACTACCAAAAGTTGGCTTACAGAGTTTTTCTTTCTTCTCGGAAGCTTAGGCATTACTTCCAAGAGCACCCAATAAGCATAGTGAGCAAGGATCCACTGTCCGACATCATCAACAATAGCGACACTACAGGGAGAGTGGAAAAGTGGGGCATCGAGCTTGCCTCATTCGAAATCACCTACAAGATACACGACACTATCAAGTCACAGGTGTTGGCAGATTTTATTGCAGATTGGACCGAACTGCCAAACGACAATCTTGTGCTATACTTAGAGTTTTAGGTCATGCAATTTGATGGATCAAAGCTACTCAATGGCTTGGGGGCTGGTGTATTTTGCAATCACCAACAAGAGATAAACTACAGTATGTCCTGCAGATCCACTTTAGCGCTACAAATAACATGGTGGAATATGAAGCATCCATTCACGGACTTCGCGTAGCTAAGGATATTAGCATCAAGCACATAGTTTTTTATGGAGATTCTGACTTGGTTGCCCAGTGATACGTCGGAAACATATCTATAATTTTCCATGCTCCATGCTTATTTTGTATCAACTTTGCTATGTTTTGTCTACACTTTGAGGTATTTTTATACACTTCTTGGAACTAACCTATTGACAAGATGCCACAGTGCTAGTTGCCTATTTTCTGTTGTTTCTGGTTTCAGAAAGCTAAAAAATGAATATTCTCAGAATTGGATGGGACAAAAGCCAAAGTTCATATTTTTCCCTGGGCGATACAGAAAATCGAAGACGAGACGGAGGAGGACACCAGGGTGGCCACACCCTAGGTGGGCGCGGGGCCCACCCTGGCCGCGCCCATAGGGGGTGTGGGCCCCCTGGCCCTCCACCGACCTTGCCTCCTTCGCCTATAAGAAGCCTCTGACCCAGAAACCTTAAATCATCGACAAGAAAGCCACGAAAAGTTCCACAGCGCCGCTGCCACCAAAGGGGAGATTCGGGGGACAGAAAGTCTCTGTTCTGGCACCCTGCCGGGACGGGGAAGTGCCCCCAGAGCCATCTTCATCGATCTCCATCACCATCTCCATCGTCGTTGCTGATTCCCATGATGAGGAGGGAGTAGTTCTTCCTCGAGGCTAAGGGCTCTATCGGTAGCTATGTGTTCATCTCTTTCTCTATGCATGATATTCTTGTGGTCATGAGCTTTGTAATCAAGTAGATCTACTCTGTTAATCAAGTGCTTCATTAGATCTACGGCTCTCCCCATGTGTGTGAAAGTGGCAGCGTGCACGCCATGGTGGAACTTAGGCTAGAGTCTACATAAATACTCATCGTGCTTTAATAGATCTATGCTTTTCCCCACGTGTGTGAGAGTGACAGCGTGCACGCCGTGTGTGGCACTTAAGCTAGGTTACATATATATTTATCATGAGTATATTTTGAGTTGGTTGTCTCTATGAAATTGTGATGTTTGTTAGAACCATCTAGCGCTCAAGGTGACAGTGTGGGGTTATCTATATTGGGAAAGGCGAACTTTGAGGAGTGTTGTTATAACCCTACCGTGGATTAGAGTGTCCAACCAGAGAGTATTTAAGAGTGGTATCATTAAGAGAAGATATTTATATGAGAGAGTGTTCACTAGTGAAAGTATGATCCCTAGGCCTTGTTTCTAAACATTGAAACACCGTTTGCTACTAGATTTGTTACATGTTTGATTGCTTCCTTCTTGTTGCCTTTAGTATTTACCTCACCGTCAAGCTATTTTTGGGCACCGTTACCGCTTGTATTTCACTATCTCTTCGCCGAACTAGTGCACCTATACACCTGACAAGTGTATTGGGTGTGTTGGGGACACAAGAGACTTCTTGTATCTTGATTGCAGGGTTGCTTGAGAGGGATACCTTTGACCACTTCCTCCCTGATTTCGATAAACCTTGGGTAATCCACTTAAGGGAAACTTGCTGCTGTTCTACAAACCTCTGCCCTTGGAGGCCCAACAACTATCTACAAGAATAGAAGTGCCTAGAAATCACCCAGCAGGTGGCTGTCACCTGGAACACGTGAAACCATATGATGGCGGCATATCGAGACGAGTAGACAAGATAGCCAAGTGCTTCGAAGGCTACGAAGTCAAGTACGTCAAGAGGGAGGAAAATGAGGCGGCGGATCTACTGACAAAGCTTGGATCCGCCTGCAAAACCAATTCCTCCTAGCATTTTCCTAGAGCATCTACGGATCCCATCCGTGAAGGGAGCGAACTTCGAGAATCCGGATAGAGTTGACTCATTTGTTAATGTAGTAACAGTGATCCATCCGGCTTGGACGAAACCATTTATGGACTACCTCAAATACAGAACACTGCCCGCCGATGAAGTCGAAAGACGGCAGATAGTACATCGAGCAAAAGTCTATACGATAATAAATGGGCAGCTATACAAGAGAAGCACTACAGGAGTTTTCCTAAAGTGTGTTTCCCAGCAACAAGGTATGGATATCCTTCATGAGGTTCATCTTGGCGATTGCGGACATCACGCCGCTCCTCGATCTTTGGTCTCTAAAGCCTTACGGCAAGGATTCTATTGGTTGGCCATGAAGGCGGACGCCGACAAGCTGGTTGAGACGTGTATTGGGTGTCAGTTTTATGCATGGAAACCACATGTTCTAGATGAAGAATTGTGAACCATACCAATTACTTGGCCTTTTGAAGTCCGGGGGCTTGACATGGTTGGACCACTGCATACGGCACCTTGTGGGTTTACGCATCTGCTTGTAGCAGTTGATAAATTTACTAAATGGATAGAAGCTAAACCCATTAGAAATCTCAATAGGGAAACATCCCTCAAGTTTGTCCATGATCTAGTGGTGAGATTTGGTCTCCCACATAGCATCATCACCGACAATGGCAGCAACTTGTCACTCGGAGAAGTCGAGGCTTACTGTCACAAGAAAGGCATCCGCCTTGACTTAGCATATGTGGCACATCCACAGTCTAACAGTCAAGTTGAATTCTGCAGGGAATAAAGCCACGTCTAGAAGCACCGCTACATAGAGAAGTTGGAGCTTGGGCGGAGGAATTGCCATCTATTTCGTGGAGCTTAAGAACTACTCCCAATAGATCCACCGGCTATACCCCTGTCTTCATGGTTTATGGAGTAGAAGCAGTCCTACCCTCCAATATCCTCTAGGATGCACCAAGATTCACTGCTTATGATGAAGATGACGTAGAAGAATCCAGACGCTTATATGTGGACCTTCTCATGGAGGAATGCATCCTGGCATGCCAGAAATCCGCCATCTAACAGCAGAAGCTACGCATCTACCATAGTCGTCGCATTAGGCATCACTCATTTAAAGAGGGGTATCTAGTGCTCTGACTTCAGTAGGAGTCACACAAACTATCCCCTCCATGGGAAGGACCGTTCATCATAAACAAGGCGCTGCTCAATGGTTCCTATTACCTCATTGATAATCGTGAGTTGAAATATAGGCCAAACAAAGATCATAAGCGCAAGCAACGTGACTCTAATGATGATTACCCGGAGTTTGATCGGCCGTGGAACATAGCATAGCTAAGTCCTTTTTACACTTAGCATATTTTATTATATACTATGTACCTTTAAATGATCAATGAAATAAAGAATTTGGTTCACTCATATGCCTGAGTATTTTACCTCCTTTAGTGTTCATTTTTGGATCATGTAAAACCCTTTATGCACAAGCTTTGCATTTTCACTTGTGAAAATTCTGCCTACGGGCATTAGCTTAAATTTTCTGGTCTACACGTTTTCTATTGTTTTTATGTAGATTCTGGAGTACTGACTTTTCGGCACTCAAAGCAGACAATTATGCACTTTGGTTCTGGATGGTGCCATTAGGCAGCATCACCTAAGCGCATGGTTCTGTGCTAAGGGTTTTCCGACTCACGAAAGGTCAAGCATAAAAATTGAAATAATGGATAAGCCACCACTTGCTTAAAAAAGTATACAAGTATATACATATTGAAACTAGATAATAGTAGCAGGAGGCTTGAAGCTAAGTTTTCTGCCTAGCATCTCCAAATTGTTTTCCGCATACACTTATTACATCACCAGAGGGACAAGAAATGCAAAATGTTTTTACTCCTCTGGTGCAGGAGACTTTGAAGCTGCATCGTCGGAGACTGGAGAACGATCTAGAGATGCATCCACAAAGTTGGCGGTCTTCAGCGACTCGGAAAATGCTATGTCACTATCAATGGTCTCCAAGGGTACGAACACAACCGCCTTGACCAACCTGGCGACCCTGGTATCATAGCCGGAAAGGGGGCCAGATAGCCTCACTATCGACCTTATGTCCCTCCTCATCCATGTCAGTCATACCAGTGGTCACCATGTCAATGTCTGCATCTCCATAGTGTTCCTTGACCATCGTTAATGCCATCCTTGCGCCGGCCTGTACAGAGGAAGCTTTCCAACTTACAATGCGCTCGGGGCTCGACGAAGGATCTCCGAGTATTTCATCACTGAATCCACCACTTTGATGTTGATGTCTAGAGGCTTGGCTATCTCTTTGTCCTTGGCAATGACAGTGTTGATGAAGTTTCCTGCAAGAATCATGCACTCCTTCTGAGGTGGAGCACTTTCACCCAAGTTGTCTAGGCCAATGGGAGCTGCATTTCTGACAAAGATAAAAGGGTCATTGGTTCAAAAAACTACGTTAAGTACCTAGCTTGGTGAAAAATGAAATGAAGACAGAGGAAGCTTACCAAAGATGTTGGTCTCATCTTGCTGGCAAATCTCCGCCAATGAGTCTTGTTCCTTCTAGAGAATCTTGTATGCCTTAAGGCCGCATGCATTTTGCTCGTCGGTAGCTTTCTTCTATTCCTTGAGGAGCTTGATTTCTTCCTTTAGGCGGTTCATCTTGGTGTTTGCAAATCCTTGCAAGGATTTCATTTATTATTCATGCATCTTGAGAGTATCAGTCCTTTCCCACTTCAAGATTTTGTTTCATCATCTACTTCTTGGATGTGCTCTGATCAACAATGCTTTTAGCCTTGGTGACAGATTCTGCAAGTTAGACAAACAATAGCATAATGCAAGTCCTCTAGTTGTTAAGTGTATGAAGTGTTAGACACATTGGTGTGGCAGAGGCGGAAAAACTGGCGCATATACAAACAGTAAAGGAATCAATGTACCTTTGGGCACTAGCCATCTTCGAACATGTAGTAGGTGATAGTGAAGCCATGCTTCCTATCCTTCACGTTGACTATGTATTTGAGGCGAAGCTTGATGGAGTCACTAAGAAGTTGTCCTTGGAGATTTTGAGGGTATCTTTCCTATCCTTTGTGAACTGATGCATCAGCTTATTGTGGTGCTGCAGGGGTTGAATCCGCCTGACGAACCAGCACATGGCCAGGTCCAAGCTAGTCAAACCACTGTCAATGAACCATTCTATCCTCTTCATGGAGTGAGAGGCTTCGTCGTTGGAGGGGAGGATAGCTTGGGACCTCCATGTGGTGACTTCAGTGGCGGCCCCGTCAATGAAGTCCGGGTAAGATCCTTTTCAGACGAGCAGAGGGATATCTGTTTCGTAGAAGTAGCTCCTCTGCCAGTTCTCGCAGGACTCATGTCCTACAATGTCGAGGAACCACCGGCCAAGCCGGATCTTAAAGATAATCATAATGCAGTTTTTGAGTCCGTCCTTGCTATCTCCGACTTCCCTCTTGATGGTGAATAAGTATATAAACAGGTCTAGCCTATGCCTAATCTCGGGGTATCGTACGCACAAAGCTACAAAATTGCTAAGTGTAAGAATGCTATGGGGAGAGAGGTTGTGAGAAAAACCCTAAAGTGTTGCAGGACTTGAATGTAGAAGTCGAAGACGGGGAGGGAGATGCCGCGTACCAGTTGAGCTTTCAGGTACACCTTCTCTCTGACATGGGGAGAAGGGATCACCTCACTGGCCGGTTGATACGTCGGAAACGTATCTATAATTTTTGATGCTCCATGCTTGTTTAGTATCTACTTTGCTTTACTTTTCTACACTTTGATGTGCTTTTTACATGTTTTCTGGTACTAACATATTAACAAGTTGCAACAGTGTCAGATGCCTGTTTTCTGCTGTTTTTGGTTTCAGAAAAGTTAGTAAAGAAATATTCTCGGAATTGGACGGGACAAACATCAAAGTCAATTACTTTCCATGGGGAACAAGAAGTCCATAGGGGATCCGGAGAGGCCGGCCAGGGCAGCCAGACCTACCCTAGGCACGGGTGGGCCCTGCCCCGCGCCTAGGAGGGGTGTGGGGCCCCTGGCTGCCGCCTCGGCCTCACCCTTCGCCTATAAGAAGCCCCCGATGCAGAAACCCTAAGCACCCGATCAAATATCCACGAAACCGTCTGTAGCCGCCGCCACCATCGTCCCTAGATCGGGGGATCTGAAGTTCTTCCCGGCACCCTGCCGGAGGGGAGATCATCCCGGAGGCCTTCTCTCCGGTATGATGCGTGAGTAGTTCCACCTTGGACTATGGGTCCATGTAGTAGCTAGATGGTTGTATCTCCTCCTTTGTGCTTTCATGTATAGATCTTGTGAGCTCCGTTCATGATCAAGATCTAATCTATTTGTAATCATGCATGTTGTGTTTGCGGGGATCTGATGGATATTGAGATTATTATGTTGGTTTGATTAATGGTTTTGTCTTTATGATTCTATCATGTCTGTGTTGTTTGTGATCTTGCATGCTCTCCGTTGTTAGTAGCTATCTTGGCCAAGTAGTTGCTAGTGACTCCAAGAGGGGGTATTTATGCTCGATAGTGGGTTCATGCCTCTAGTTTCCAAGGGAAGTGACAATAATATCTTCGGTTGTAGATGTGTTGTTGCTACTAGGGAGAAAACAACGATCTCTTGTTCATGGAACATGTGGACTGTTTACCTTACACACTTTGCTTAAAGCAGTTGTCTGTTGCTTGCAACTTAATACTGGAGGGGGTTCGGATGATAACCTGAAGGTGGACTTCTAGTCATAGATGCAGTTGGATGACGGTATATGTATCTTGTTGTATTTCGCAATCGAATCTCATAGGATCTTTCTGACTAGTAATTGCATTGGTATGCCTTAGTCAGTTCCTGTCAATTGCCCTGCTGTAATTTGTTTACCCTGCATGTCATGTTGTTTATCTAAGGAGAGCACCTCTAGTGAACTATGAACCCCAGTACAATCTTTACCATTGATACATCTTCTACTGTTACTTGTTTACTTGCTGCAAACCATTACCTCCCACACCATATGTTTAATCCTTTGTTATAGCAAACTGGTGAGCTTGACAACCTCACTGATTCGTTGGGGCAAAGTCTTGAGTTTGTGTTGTGCAGGTCTCCGTGTTGCTTGCAACACCTGTGTGACGTTTCCTTCCTCCTTCTAGTTCGATAACCTCGGTCTCAACTGAGGGAAAACTTGATGCTTGCTCTTCACACCCTACGCTTGGGGTTACCAACGAAGTGTCGCGTCGAGCATCATCAAGGCTTTTCTGGCGCCGTTGTCGGGCAGGCTAAGGACGTCTTCACAAGGGGAGTCCTTCACTTCCTTTCTCTTTACTTTGTTTTTAGTTTGCTTTGTTTCTTTTGCTTGGTTTTGTTTGCCTCTTTTCAAAAAACCCAAAAAAAAATAGTTCATGCTCTAGCTGCTACTGCTGTTTTTGGCTTGCCCACCTTTGCCAAAATGAACTCTGTTGAGAACACCAAGTTGTGTGACTTCACTAGCACCAACAACAATGATTTCCTTAGCACACCTATTGATCCACCTGCTCTTGATGCTACCTTTTATGAAATAAAGTCTGCTTTGTTGAATCTTGTGATGAGAGAGCATTTTTTTTTGGTGCTGGTTCTGATGATCCTGCTGCCCATATCAATAGCTTTGTTGAACTTTGTGAAATGCAGAAGTATAAGGATGTAGATGGAGATATTATTAAGCTAAAGCTTTTTACTTTCTCCTTGAGAGGAAAAGCTAAAGAATGGTTTCTTTCTTTGCCTAAAAATAGTATTGATTCTTGGACTAAGTGCAAAGATGCTTTTATTGGAAAGTACTATCCCCCTGCTAAGATTATTGCTATGAGAAGTGACATTATGAAATTTAAACAACTTGATAATGAACATGTTGCTCAGCTTGGGAAATAATGAAAACTTTGGTTAAAATTTTTCCCACTCATGGACTCACTGCTTTGATGATTATCCAGACTTTTTATGCAGGTTTGAACTACTCTTCAAGGAACCTGCTGGATTCAGCTGCTGGAGGTACTTTCATGGGCCTCACCTTGGGTGCTGCAACAAGTCTCCTTGATAATATGGTGGTTAACTACTCTGAATGGCATGCTGAGAGAGCTCCACATGGTAAGAAGGTAAATTCTGTTGAGGAAACTTCCTCCTTGAGTGAAAAGATTGATGTTATTATGGCTATGCTTGTTAATGGGAAAGCTCCTTTAGATCCTAATAGTGTTCCCTTAGCCTCTTTGGTTGCTCAAGAAGAGCAAGTTGATGTGAACTTCATTAGAAACAACAATTTCAACGATAATGCTTATGGTAATTATAGGCCTTATCCTCCTAGTGGAAATGCTTATCATGGTAGATCAGGAATGCCTAGTGAAGAAAGAATTCTAGAAGTAGAGAGATCCACCAAGAATTTTATGCAGATACAATATGAGCAAAATAAGATTTTCACTAAAACATGGAGGAACAATCTATTATCTTGAAAAAAATTACTCATCATCTTGAGAATTTGAATAAAGAAATTTCTAGTTTACAGTCAAAAAATTTGAGTGCTGGGAAAAATATATCCTCTTTGTCTAAAGCTCGGTCTTCCTTGATTAATAAAATGGCTACTAAACCTGAAACTATGGAAAACACATTTGCTACTGCTCATGCCATACAAGTTACTATTGATGAAAATGTTAGGATGTTAGCTCAGCTCCATGCTAAGTGGGAAAGGGAAGCTGAAATTGATAGAAGCAATAGTGTGTGCACCATCACCACTAAACCACAAGTAGTCCCTATTCCTCATCCTACTGTGCCTAAGCCTATTGACTGCCTACTACTAGTGATGATAAGTTTGACTTTGATATTGATGGTTTCAATATTTATGAAGTGATTATGTTCTTGCAAAAGCTTGCTAGAAGTCCTGATGCTAGTGATATACATGTTGCTTTCACCAAAAACGTTACAGATGCTCTTGTGAAAATTAAGGAAGAAAAGCTAAAACACAAATCTTCTATTTCTAGGAAAGTAGAAGATAGTTGGGAACCCATTATTAATATGCAAGTAAATGACTTTGATCTCAAAGCTTCATGTGATCTTGGTTCTAGTGTCTCTATTATGCCTAGGAAGATGTATGAAATACTTGATTTGCCACCATTGGAAGATTGTTATTTGGATGTCCCACTCAATGATAATTCTAAGAAGAAACTCATGGGGAGTATTAATGATGTTCTAATTATGGTTAACCATGCTTATGTCCTTGTTGATTTCTATGTTTTGGATGTTGAATACAATGCTTCTTGTCCTGTTACTTTGGAAAGACCTTTTCTTAGAACAGTTGGTGCCATCATTGATATGAAAGAAGACACCATTAAATATCATTTTCCATTCAAGAAAGGTATTGAACACTTCCCTATGAGGAGAGAGAGGTTGCTTTTTTCACCTCCTTTGAAAGCAAGATTTGATGTTAATGCTTCTTCATTTGAAAATACTTGATTCTTCTTGCTTCTTGTGTCTAACTTAAAGGCGTTAAAGAAAAGTAATTGTTGGGAGATAACCCAAGAGTTTACTTGAGTCTTGGAAGTTATTACTTTAGTAATGACCTCTCCTTATCCTTTTTTTTTTGCTTTTTGTGCCAGGAATGACCTCTAATGAGAGGGAAGTAAGATTTGGGGAGTTGCTGTCCCGAAACAGATTTCTGTCCTCCACCATAAAAATTATTGATGAGTCTCTATAACTCGGATTGATCTCAAAATTTACGAATAAATCCCCCAGTATGTTAGATAACTTACGTTAGTTCAACACTTTTTGATTTGAGCAAAAGAAGATGTTCAAAAAAATCGGTTTATGCCTGCTAGTCTGTTTTGACAGATTTCTGTCATTATTTGCATTTGCTTCTTATTGATTCCTTTTTGAGTTGTCTTTAGGTGCATTGAGATTTTTTAAGGAGTTGCTACAGTAGCCTATGTTTTTAGTGAAAAGTTTTGATGTTCCAAAGCTTTGCCAGAGGTTTAATATCTTTTGAATAAACTAATGTTGCTAAGGAAGATTGTGTGAAGTTTTGTATGAAGGAAAAAATTTCAGGTGTAGAAAGAGAATGATGCAATGAGATGAAGAATGGACAAAATCTCAAGCTTGGGGATACCACCATGGTGTCACCCCAAGAAATATCCAAGAGGTACAAGCGTCAAAGCTTGGGGATGCCCAAGGCATCCCCTTCTTTATCAATAAAAAGCTCAGGTCTGTCTAGACACTTCGTTTTTATTGTTTCATGCATAGTTGTGTTGTTCTTGGAGCGTCTTAGTTTTCGTTTGTGTTGATTAGGTTGTTTAGTTTGCTTGAATAAAATAGTTTGGACCCCCCGTTCTCGCTGTGTTGTTTTGCAAATAAGTTGCTTGGTGTTGGAAAGGAGTAGTAAGTTTTTGCTTGAAGTGCAAGAGGAGCTTGCATTGACTGTGACTTAGACTTTAGCATGACGTGCTAGGTGTTGTTTTAGCATTATGCTTAGTGATTATTGCTATAGCATGTCTTTTTTCAAACAATTGGGATTGCTTAGTGTGCCTTGAAGAAATTATGCGTTGTTTTACCATGCAAAAGCATAGTATTGTGGTATTCTCCTTTGATGCTTTGCTTGGGTTGACTTGGCACATGCTTACACCATGTATGACTATGACAAGTCACCATTAGCCTCTATGATCATTTAGTCCTTGACTTGTAGTACCACTCTTTGCTTTGATTAGTATGCTTTGTTGCTCTGCATGATTATGGCCATTATGCTCTCTTAGTTGGTTGCTCCCAGTCTTTTGCTAGCCTCCACTTGTATGAGTAAGTTCTACTCATGCTTCCAACTCCCAATAAACCAAGTTTTTCCAAAGTGTCCACTATAAACTCCTATGCATGGTGTGTTACACCATTCCAAGTATATTCTTGTTTTCAGCTATCTTCCAATTAAAAATTATTTTGTTATGTTAAAACTTAGTGATTAAAGCCCTCACGAACTTGATCGTACACTTTATTCCTTGCCCCTAATGAACTTGAACCATTGTGACAACTCTGTTGTATATGCTTGCACTTATAAGTTGGAATTAGTAGAACCATGCTGTCACGGGGAATTTTTCAACATTGCACTTGTACTTTGTAGTCAGTTGATATCATGCTCTTTTGTCTATGGATGTCACCGGTGTGAAATAAAGAGGGAACTTGTAAGTCCATGGAGTAAGTATTCTGTGTTAGCGAAACGCCTGGGCCGCTAGCCTAAGCCATGCCTAATCATGGTGGAAACTTGCAGCATCACCATAGTGAGTTATCTATGAAGCATCCTTAATAAAAAGCTATGCATATAGTAAATAAAAAGATTGGTGTGATGCTCATTGTCTGCTTGCCTTGTCATTTTGGTTATGGGAAAGCTCCTGTACCATGTGCAAGGGGTACCCCGTTGGCGGTTCTCAATGATATGCAAATACTTACAATGACAAGAACTTACCTGTGACTGAAGTTGAGTATGCATGAGGTATGGCCCTCGTATTCAAGGGACTTGATATTGCCAACTTATACTTTGTCAAGCATATACTCCATCTTTGCCACTTTAACCTTAATCACTTCAAGATGCTTATGATAGGGGCAATGAGGGCTGAAAGCTAACAAGTACCATAATTTTTTGAAGCTATTTTTGAAACTTGTAATCCTTGCTTCCTTTATAAGAAAGGCCTTTCTTCCACCATTACTTGAGTCTCCACCTTCTACCTTTAGGCACCATTAAGAGAGCATAGTTGTCATTCTATGTGCAGTATTCCAAAGCTTATCAATTGATGCATATTGTGATATTACTTATTATTGTGCTACTTGTTTCTAGTCACCCTTGTGAACTTTTAAGGTGTCCTATGCATCTATTTTCTACTCTATGAGGGACAAGCTGATTGCCACTATGTTATGTTTTTTGTATGTGAAACAAACAAACGTTTTTCAATGCATGTTAAAATGATCTTTGTTTGTAGCCTTTCATGTTGCATGCATAGTTACTTTGTCCTATTGTTATAACTCCATCTTTCATGCACATGTTTAGAGTTCTTTGATCCCAGCTTTCAATGCTTGCAAATGGTTGGATCTTTATTGTGAGGGTGCATGATACCTCAAAAATTATTCTGTTTATCACTTACCTACTCGAGGACGAGCAGGAGTTAAGCTTGGGGATGTTGATACGTCGGAAACGTATCTATAATTTTTTATGCTCCATGCTTGTTTAGTATCTACTTTGCTTTACTTGTCTACACTTTGAGGTGCTTTTTACATGTTTTCTGGTACTAACCTCTTAACAAGTTGCAACAGTGCCAGATGCCTGTTTTCTGCTGTTTTTGATTTCAGAAAAGTTAGTAAAGAAATATTCTCGGAATTGGACGGGACAAACATCAAAGTCAATTACTTTCCGTGGGGAACAAGAAGTCCATAGGGGAGCCGGAGAGGCCGGCTAGGGAGGCTACACCCACCCTAGGCGCGGGTGGGCCCTGCCCCACACCTTGGAGGGGTGTGGAGCCCCTGGTCGCTGCCTCGGCCTCCCCCTTCGCCTATAATAAGCCCCCGATGTAGAAACCCTAAGCACCCGATCAAATATCCACGAAACCGTCTGTAGCCGCCGCCACCATCGTCTCTAGATCGGGGGGATCCGAAGTTCTTCCCAGCACCCTGCCGGAGGGGAGATCATCCCGGAGGCCTTCTCTCCGGTATGATGCGTGAGTAGTTCCACCTTGGACTATGGGTCCATGTAGTAGCTATATGGTTGTATCTCCTCCTTTGTGCTTTCATGTATAGATATTGTGAGCTCCGTTCATGATTAAGATCTAATCTATTTGTAATCATGCATGTTGTGTTTGCGGGGATCCGATGGATATTGAGATTATTATGTTGGTTTGATTAATGATTTTGTCTTTATGATTCTATCATGTCTGTGTTTTTTGTGATCTTGCATGCTCTCTGTTGTTAGTAGCTATCTTGGCCAAGTAGTTGCTAGTGACTCCAAGAGGGGGTATTTATGCTCGATAGTGGGTTCATGCCTCTAGTTTCTAAGGGAAGTGACAATAATATCTTCGGTTGTTCATGAAACATGTGGATTGTTTATCTTACACACTTTGCTTGAAGCAATTGTCTGTTGCTTGCAACTTAATACTGGAGGGAGTTCGGATGATAACCTGAAGGTGGACTTCTAGTCATAGATGTAGTTGGATGACGGTCTATGTATATTGTTGTATTGCCCAATCGAATCTCATAGGATCTTTCTGACTAGTAATTGCATTGTTATGCCTTGCTCAGTTCCTGTCAATTGTCGTTCTGTAATTTGTTTACCATGCATGCCATGTTGTTTATCTAAGGAGAGCACCTCTAGTGAACTATGGACCCCTGTCCAATCTTTACCATTGATACATCTTCCACTGTTACTTGTTTACTTGCTACAAACAATTACCTTCCACACCATACGTTTAATCCTTTGTTACAGCAAACCGGTGAGCTTGAGAACCTCACTGATTCGTTGGGGCAAAGTCTTGAGTTTGTGTTGTGCAGGTCTCCGCGTTGCTTGCAACACATGTGTGATGTTTCCTTCCTCCTTCTGGTTCGATAACCTCGGTCTCAACTAAGGAAAAACTTGTTGCTTGCTCTTCACACCCTAGGCTTGGGGTTACCAACGAAGTGCCGCATCGAGCATCATCACCGGTGCCGGCCGCCAGACCAGTCCCTCTACCGAGGGGAGGTACCCTTCGGTTTGTTTGAGGTTAGAAAAGGAGATATATGAGCCCCTCCAGACCCCCTTGTGGGAGTCTGTTTATTCCTCTAACGGCTCAAACGCCGCCATCTTTTGGTCACCGCCGGTGGTTTCCACCACCACGGAGACCGGCACCGCCACTCCTTCTGGCGGGACATTCACCAAGGACGACGGCTTCTGTGAAGCCTCGCTGGTCGTCGCCATGGAAGGAGAGTTGATGATGCTAGCCATTGGAGGAGAGGAACTAGGAAATGAGGAGGTGTATAGGGTTTTTCCATGCGGGGAGCTCGAGGATTCCTTGGCGAGAGGAAGAATAAGATGCAGGGGAGTGAATGCAGGTAAAGGTAAAATGACCTACGTAGTAAAAATATATAATCCTGGCATCAAGATTCATGCAGGATTGATCCAATGATCGACGTGTGGACGACGTGTGTGTGTACATGCGCGGAAATTGTGCCACGTTCCCCCCGTTGCCACTTGATGTTTCAGATTTCACGCGCGGGAAAACCACTATGATTATAATTGTTGCCATATGTGAGTTTCGAGGTTGCATAGGCTACAGTCTATGTCATCTTACTGACAATAGTAGACAAACATCCCATCTGAAGATTCCGACATGGACGAATCATGTATGGCTATGAGAATACTAAGACAGAAAACTCAGTGATTCTCCGACTTACGCACTAAAGACGGAGAATATTGCAGGGTTCTTTGGAGGACTATAAGATATTGCTTGACGAATTGTTGGCATTACCTAGACAGAGCATTCAAACTAAAGGCCAAGACGGCGCAAGATCTTGGAATTATCCGGGGGATACTGTTGGGGATATGCTAAATGGGTACCGCCATTGCATGTCTCTAATCCGGCTAACCCGGGTGGTCCATAGTTGGTAGCAAGTCCCATGGCCTGCTGGGATGCCTAGTTAGAACAGATCCATAAGGAAGGCCCATGCAGGATAAAGGAAGGCTACGGTGCAGTCATGATCCAACCCGGAGCCTTGAAGTGCAAGACACGTAAGACTAGTTTGTGTTAGTGTAGAACTTTGTAACCTGTCCAGCTAGAACTTTTCCCTATAACCCTAGGTTCTAGCGCCTTTATAAGCCGGACCTCTGGGAGTCTTTAGGTAACAACTGATATCACCTCGCACAGCGAACCGATCCCTATAACTCGGCGTATTTCCATTATAATGATTTATTGCAGGAGTAGGATTCTGCCACCTTTGTGGGATCTAAACCTGGGTAAGCTGTGTTACCTTGTATCCGTCGGCTCGTCGCCTTCTCCCATCTCTCTAAACACACTCTGTGAGGACCCCCTCCATGCAGTACTCGTCAAAAATACCATGACACACACCTCTCCAACATGACGTACATTTCTCCCAAGGAAGGAAACACAAGAATATATCTTCGTTTCCATGTGCTTCGTTATTCCTAACCGATCTCTTTACTTGTGTTCTTACATCTATGATAGCCATCGTGCGTGAAGTACTTTCTATCATCATGTAGGTTGCCTCAACTAGTTTGATTTAGGCTAACTTATGTTCCACAAAGCATATAACTTACAAAGAAATCAAAGAAATTTGTAGAACCTATTCATCCCCTCTAGGTCAACCATCTCTATCCTTTTAGATAGTAATGAGGACCATCGAGAGGGGAGACAATTGAGTGTAAGCGAGACGACTGGAGCTGGACAAAATCATCGGGCAATGTCGGCAACGAGTCGGGATCGCAGGAGAAAGGTCGATCGCTTGAGGAAGATAGAGTGATGTGGGGTAGTGGGCTGAGTCTAAACCATACATGTTCGGTACAACCACGTAACCAGTTAGTATGACTAGTGGGAGCAGTGGTATTTTTGTAATTTCCAAAATACATAAAACTAACAAGAGTTATTTCTCACACATACTTAATTAGAAAATTAAAGTAAAAAAGATCCTCAAATTGGACATAAAGTGTACAATATTAATCCTACTTTCCAAGAACTTTAAGAATACTTTTACTTGGATAAAAAATCAAGTTATTAAAATCAATAAAAATAAATCAATAAATAATTCTTAATGATTTTTTAATACAATAAAAAATTATAAATATCATCTAAAAGAATATTTTTTAAAAAATCTTGAATAAAGAAAATTCTAATGTGAAATTCAACCAAATAAAAAAATACAAGATTATTCAAATAAGAATAGAATGCAAAATAACTCTAAAAGGGCAATTTTGTAATTAAACCTGAATTAAGAAGAAATCCATAATAAGGGGGGATAACAACACACCTAAACAATGCATCTCATTTTATGCATAATAGCATCAGTTTGGTTCTTTAGACATTGTCCATATTGGATAACAATGCTATTTTAGAAACCCGATGTCCCAGTTTAAGTAGAAAATTTGAACTGCATTATCTCGTAGCTACCAGTCAAGTTCAATCTTGCATATCCTTTATTTTATATAAAACTACTTTACAGAAGTACTATCACCTGCATTTGAATAAAAATATTGTTTTATGAATGAAATGAAATGGTGAGGCAATGAAATCATGGTAATACAAATTGGAGAAACATGTGGCGAAAGAATAAGACTTAACAACAAATATAGTCATTCAGAGTGTCATACAGACTCGATCTTGTTATGGGGAAAGCGAGTCACAAGTACATTCTTCCTTTCATATGTCTTTGGTTATTATGCCTAGCTATAATCCAGAGAGGAGAGCATCGGGTGGGTGCATGTAACGTCCCCATCTTTTGTAGCAGATTTCAACTTGAGTGTTGAGTGTGTTTGAAGGGAGGGTAATTAAGCGTAGGTCTTCGGGCTGCAACTAATTACAGTGTGGACTACAAGGTCGTGGAGAGGGATTCCACATGACTCATATATATTTGGTTCGCGCTTCATACCAATATAAGTGTGAATAAGAACAACAAGGTTAAGGGTGTTTGTAGAAAAAATAGTGCGTATCTAGAGTAAAACAAATGTGGATTGTCACTCCCTGTTTGGGGAACCGAACTATGATCACAATGGGAAAGGGACTCCTTGAAATTCTAACAACCTGTGAAAACTGACTGACATAGATTTATCTTAATCTAAAATTTATCTTTCCAAGAAACCGTTTTTGAAAACTGCATGAGCCTAGGATGTCTGATACATAACTATAGTTAGTACATCAACCACCCAAATAGGTAAAAATTATTGGGTATGCTCGTACTCATCTGTACCTTCGTACCTTCTCACCCTTGATTAGATTATGAGAAGATCGAAGAGGATACTAGTGAAGACCAAGAGGAGGGAGATCTACTACAAGGGGCCAGATCTTTGTAGAGGCATTGAAGGCATATATTATGTGATAGAATATAGAGCAGAAGATGAATACTTTGAAAAGGAGCCTTGGATAGGACAAACTAGAATAAGTTAGATGAGCCTAGCAGTAAAAATTTATACTAAACAAGTAGTCAAGCTCCAATGGTACTAAACATACTTGTACCATTGATCTTAAAACTAGATAGTTTGGATTTGAATTTCAAATGTGAATCCTCATTGGACCAAGGAGGATCTCGAACCTTTTGTACACTTTTGACTGTGACTACGAATAAATGAGAAGTTGGGCATACAATGTTTCTGTTGTACCACTCTAATGATTGTAATATTTATGAAACGGTGTTTCATGATTGTTATGTCAAAGACTTGCACACTACAACATGTAGTCGTATACTAGATCATTGTACGAATGATGAAAGTGTATTGTGCATTGTTCTCTTTTTGGAGGCATCGCTTTTGAAGAACATCTTTTGTAATCCAGGCGTTATCTTTGGTTGTGGTTTGTATGCAAGCTATCGCACATGTCATGGCGATGCCTGTTTTTTTCAGCTGTGTGCAACCTTAGGGATTGTTTGATTTCTAGCCACATTTTGCTGAGCCAAAAGTGTGGCAGCCACAAAAGTGTGACAGCCATAAAAAGTGTGGCTAAAACATTTGAAGTCAAACTTTGGCAAAAGTTAACAAATACGGACCTAGAGGCTAGGTGTAAATGGTTTCTCAGTAATATTTATATATTCCTTTTGTCAAAATAAAAATTTGTCGCGTGAAAATCGACGAAGACTAGAAACAAGGGCGACGCCGGAGGCATTTAAAAATAACTTTGTTCATGAAACGTGTTCGCTCCTAGAAATAGGATCTCGGGAGGAATCCCCATATGCCCCCAAATTCACGGCCATCGGCTGTCCCTGCCTCCTTCATCGGCCACTCTGGCCATAGCAGGAGGGTGAGGACCCCGGTGCTTCGGCTCCAGCTTTAGTTAGGGTTATCCTAGTGCTTCCTTGGGACCCTACTTCTTTGGAAGAGATGGCATCGCTTTGGAATAATTGGCCTTTGCTTTTTCTCCATCTCGGCGCCACTCCAACCGGTAGCATAGAGGAGTAGGTGACCCGATCATTTCACGGCTCTTTGGATCCGGTGATATTCGTGTCTGGTGGTCAAACGTCGGCACTCTCACGGGTGGCGATTGTTTTGATTGTTGTAGTTGTGTTTGGTGTCTTGCTGTTGGGTGCATAGATGACATTAGACGGTGACGTTCCTCTTTTTTAACTGCATCAGATGAAGTTGACGGCGTACTAGTGACCACGGGGAAAATCCCGACCGACATGCCACAAAGTCTCGGTTCATCGCCTTGAAAAGCAGCGTTGTATGCGAATGTGCTCTCCTAGATTTTGGTATGGCGGTTGTTCGCCTCTTTTTCTGGCGCTACCATGGTGGTGACGGAGGACGATGGTGGACAATGTTCCGGCAGGCATACATTTACCCAATGATGGAATAGTAATTTTACTTCTTGCGGATTTTTTTGTGCAAAGTTATGTGACGCATGATAGTTTTATGTAGTGATCATACGTGTAATCTCTATAAAACAGATTGTCCAATAAAATACTCCCTCTATTTTATAATATAAGCATTTTTAGCAAGCTGTTTTAACTTGCTAAAAATATTTATATTTTGAAACGGCCGTAGTACATGATTATACTTATTAAAAAAGGACGATGAAACAATGTCACTCGTCGATCGGAAGCCTTTTCTACTGCTCTTTTCCTCTTTGTTCCGCTTGCCGGCCGGGCATGCATGCACGAAATACTTGTCGGCCAGCAGAATCAAGTGATCTCTTGCACCTCAAGCAACACACATGCACTCAGCATATCCATCTCACATCATAATGTTTGTTTGCTCAAAATAAAGCCAGGGCCCGTGGAGAGCTTTGGTTAGGAAATTAAGCAGCATGTATAGACCGGTGTAGTTTTTTCCTCAATTTCTTCAGAGTTCAGACTTCGGAGATCAGTGCATGCAGATGCGGTGCCTTTCTTCAAAACGGAAACTACTTCTGGAGTTCTGGGTATGTTCTTGCCTTGCCGGAAACGGAAGATCGACTGATGTTAGTGTTCAATTAAATGGGAACCCCTGCATTCTTTACTCTCGTAGCCTTGTGGTTATCACGCGTAAAGACGACTGGTTAGTTGGATACACCGGCCGGCCTACCTCCACTAAAGCCAAAGCAAAAGCACGGTTCTTTTCTTAGACTAGTCACAATGGGAAGTATCATATATAGTATCATGCATATGATACTAGTATATAATACGATCTGCATAATGCATAGTATCATATATTATAGTCTTGGTGTATTTATTGTTTTGTAAAATCTCAATGTAAAATTGTGGACAAGATTTGTTTTAGATTAATTTTTCTAGTTTTATGTGCTATGATACCGTATCTACCTATGATACCAACACAATCTCTTTCATCATTAATTGCTATGACACATAAGTATTTTGCATGCATGTGATGCATGATACCATCTATGATACTTCCATTGAGGCTAGTCTTATTGCTCTATTCTTCTACGGTTCTACCGATAAAGAATCAATGGTGATGATATGATTGGTTTGATTTTTCTTACTGTCTTCTACTGTTCGTAAATAAATGCTGATTATTCCGAGTTTAATTAGCTGCTAGATTCATCACAAGATAGAGCATTTCCGGTTGCACTAATATCACTTTTGTGGTCAGCTAAACCCTAATTAAGCACAGTCCAATCTAAAACTTGTTTGTGCTCATTTCCAGCTAGGTCCATGTATCTTTGATAGTACTGTTTAAGTCACCAAGCAACCACTACTCATTCTGATTCTATGGAAAAGGAGGGGGTTTCATGTCATGCACCATTGTCCATGTAAAAGCCGATGCCGTGCACATGGGGCATGCGAATACTTAAACAAAATCGAGGTGCTTTGACGCGCTAACCCTGACAATTGTTGGGCGTTACTTAATAATCCCACAACATGTATCTCACATGCAAACAACACGTTTAGGACGTCTACATGCACATGACGTTTCTGAGAATACATCGTAAAAGGTTCCTTCAAATTTGATGGATACTAACAAATATAATGTCATTTACATCATTCACATGAATATCATCTGTCTTCACTAGTTACCGTATTGTCGATTTTTTTTGTATTTTGCGGACATATCTTACAAACATATTGGACAAACTAACAATGGTATGCATACAAAACGCATATATTCCTTTTACTTGTTACTAGAGGTGTTATGTACCTTCACTAATAAGTATGCGTAGTTCCGGCGTGTCTCACAAAGATACAACCTTCTTCAGACGGTAGAAATGATCTACGGGTTGTGATGGGATAATAACGTTTGTTTCCCTAGCATGCAAACATGTAGGTCTAGATGCAACACACAATTCAAAAACTAATTAAATTAAGAAATTGTTCTGAATAAAACAAAGAAATCTATACCACTATATAATATACGAATAACTTTGAACATTAACCGTTGAATAAATATTGTCAAAACCTAACATTGCTGACGGTTGGATCTTATTTTCGTACATTAAATTATGTCACGTCTAGCATCTAAAAGATTCTATTGTTAGCCTTTAGCATAATGTACACTATGCACAAACCTCAAAACATACTTCTCCATCATTTTAGAATCTTCTATGCTTATTAAAAGGGCATTTTCTATCCTAAATGATTTTGATGTTTGATGATAACACACGTGTCGAACTAATCGTTTGCTAAGTGTATTTCAGCTTATCCTAGCTGTCAAGGCATTCATGTACCCTCAAAAAGTTCCATAGCAAGACATAGTTTTTCCTAGGCTTTTGCTTGAGTTGTAGGAAAACAGTCCTATTAAGAGGGGGTTCGCATTGGATAGTTTGTGTGGAACCAACTCTATCTTTTAGCCCATCGAGCTTTCCCACAATGGTTGAGATCTAGGGGATCATCTGTCCTTGTTGCTACTACATGTTGTCCATGTGTCAACCGGTAGTACCACCGCTTGACACCGGTAGTACCGCTTGGCGATACCAGGAGAGTCCGAGAGTTCTTGCGAGCCTCATATTCTCTTAGGGATCACCCGGTACCTCCGAGCTGGTAGTATCGCCCTATCCGGTAGTACCGCTCATATCTACCGCTCTGCGGTGGTACCGCCCATATTGAGCTGACGCTACGGGGGAGACAGTGGCTTTGGTTCGCTGCTAGGCCACTTCCAGTGTCACGTCTGGTACCAGTCTGGTAGTACCGGTTGCATCCGGTACTACCGCTTGGGTCAGGCAGCAACGAGAAGATTCTCCCTAGAGGGTATAAAAGGGCCCTTCTTCTCCAACTAGAAGTTTGCCTCTTTTATCTCTCTCCTCCATTGTTCTTGAGCTTTAATTTCACTAGATCTCCCCCCATAGTGCTCCAATCTCCTTGATACTTTGGGATTTGGTGGAGGAGGTCTAGATCTAGGGTTTCACCAAAGCAAAGTTGATTCCCCCTTGTTTTCCCTTGTGGATCTTGTTACTCTTGGGTTCTTTTAACCCTAGACGGAAGAGGTCGGTCTTGGAGCTCGGACATTGGTTGTAAAGCTTCGGGATCGTGTTGGGAGACTCCAAGTGTTGTGGAGGTCTACTCAACAAGTTTGTAAATGTTTCGATCGCCACCTTGAAGGCCACCACATAGTGGATCGTGTGCTTGCCTTGCGGCGGGTGCGTGGTAGAATAGGGTGAGGCCTTTTGTGGCGCTGGTGGTCTTAGTACTGCCCACCCCTCCAACGAAGACGTACTTCCCCTCAAAACGAAGGAACTTTGGGAAAACATCTCTATGTCTACTTTCGGTGATCTCTAAACTTTGCTCTCTATTATTGTTGCTTGCTTGCTTGTTTGTCATATAGTTTCTCTCACCTAGCTGCATATCTAGAGAACCTACTTTGTGTCAAGCCTTAAAATTGAAAATAAGTTAAAATTGAGTAGAGCCTATTCACCACCCCCCTCTAGTCACTTATACCGATCTTTTAATTGGTATTAGAGCCTCGGCTCTTACTTTGGCTTAACTGTCTAAGAGAAATATGAGCGGCGAGCCGAAGGAGGATGAATCCCCTAATTGAAACTCTCCCATCTCTAAGAAAGATCTTACTGATTCTGTGAATACGGTTAGGGAATAGATGAGAGGCTTGCTTGAGTTATATCTTGGTAAAAAGGTTGTTGTTGTTGTCGATACCCATGCTGGTTCATCCAATGGTGACAAATCGATGGATGAGTTCCCCAAGGACGCTTCCGTCGGTGAGGGTAGCCATAAGGAAAAGGATAAACCTTATGAAAGTTTGCCTCCACCTCCTAGTAACAATAATGCTCCCCTTCCTACACCTCATATCAACCATAGTGGTCCTCCTCCTAAGCTTGATGAATCTAATTTCGCCACTTGGCAATACCTTATGCGTTCTCACTTCAAAAGTTCAAGTGTTCATCTTTGGAAGGTTGTGGAGTATGGATTCGACCCGCACAATCCCTACAACTTGACGCCCATGGAAGAGATCAACTATCAACTCAATGCTACTGCTATGGCCATTCTCCAAGATGCCTTGACCCATGAGCAAATGAATCACATTCGCTCCTATGAGACCGCCAAGGATGCTGGAACTCACTTGAGTGTGTCTATCTTGGCAACAAGAGCATCTAAAGCTCCAAGTTTGAAGAAATGCACTATGAAGCCGATGCCTTGGAAAGGAAGATGAGACTCCCGAAGAGCTCTATCAAAGGGTCACCGCTTTCTCAATTAGGATGATTGACCATGGAAGCAAGGATGTGGATGATAAGTCGGTCAAGCGCAAGTTCAGGCAAGCCACATTGCCATTCCAAAGAGACTTCACCAACAATATTCCACTATAAGAAATGTTTCCTTCCACAACAACTTGGCCCGTCGGTCATCATAGAAGGCGCGTCTTCCGCGACGAAATTCTTGGCTCGACAGTGGCCTATGGAAAACTTTTTTTTCTGTTTTGCGCCCCTCTACTACGACGAAACCACTAAAAGCATGGACAAAGCTCGACGGGCGTGTGGCAGAAGCAAGATTTCCGGTTCCTCGGGCGATGTTGACTTGCCAAAGTATTTTTAGGCGTGTGGGTCCTAGACGTTAGTGACTCTAGCGGACCAAACTTTTCGGTCGCGCCTCCCTGATTTGAACTTGATAAAATTGTTCGATGCCTTTTCCATTTAATCAGGCTGCTGGATCCCACATGCCTGCCTCTCATTAGAGGAATCGTGTGTATGATGGAATTTTTTTCCTTCCCCGTTCCGAACTTGATAGTGTTTCTCGATGCATCTGCCGTTTAATCAGGCTGCTGAGTCCCACGTGTCATCCTCACACTAGAAGAAACGTGTGTATCATGGATTTTTTTTTGGCTCGTGTCTCCCTAATTTAAACTCGATAATGTTGCTCGATCTATCTGCCATTAATCAAGTTGTTGGGTCTCACATATCAGCCTCTCATTAGAAAAATCGTGTGTATGATGGATTTTTTTGCTCCCGCTACCCTATTCGGAACTTGATATCGTTGTTAGATGCATCTACCGTTTAATCACGCTGATGGGCCCCACATGTCATCCTCTCATTAGAAGAAACGTGTGCATGATGGATATTTCCTTGGATCATGCCTCCTTGATTTGAACTCGATGATGTTGCTCGATCTATCTGTCATTAATCACGTTGCCGGATCCCACATGCCAACCTCTCATTAGAAGAATCATGTGTATGATGGAATTTTTTTATTTCGCTCCCGCTACCTTGTTCTAAACTAGATAGCGATGCTAGATGCATATATCGTTTAATCACGCAGTTGGGCCCCACATGTCATCCTCTCATTAGAAGAAACGTGTGTATAATCGATTTTTTGTCCTCGGTCGCGCTACCCTGATTTGAACTCGATAATGTTGATCAATATATCTGTCGTTTAGTCATGATGTTGGGTACCCCATGTTAGCCTCTCATTAGATAAATCATGCATGATGGAATTTTTTTCTTTGCTCCCGCTATCCGGTTCCGAACTTGATAGATTTGTCTACCGTTTAATCATACAGCTAGGCCCCACATGTCATCCTCTCATTAGGAGAAACGTGTGTATGATGGTATTTTTCTTCTCTAGCGGTTAGAAGAATCGTGTACCAGTGAACAACATATCGTTGCTCGCGGTATCAGTCATTTATTCAAGCTTGTGGGTCCCTTATGTTAGCCTCACATTAGAAGAATCATGTGTATTATGTAAAAAAAAATTCTCTAGCGCTACCCTGTTCCAAACTACATGGTGTTGCTCGACGAATCTGTCGTTTGGTCACGTTGCTTGGTGTTCTCGAAGAAATGTGTGCATGTTGGACTTTTTTTCTTCACACGTGCGTCCGTGTTTCAAACTTCGCAACATTGCATGATGCATCGGCCGTTAATACAGGCTGGTTGGTCCCCATGTCAGCCTCTTATTAGAATAAATATGTGCATGCTGGACTTTTTTTCTCGCTCTCTCCTCCCTATTTCGAACTTGGCAATGTTACTCGATGCATCAGCCTTTTATATAGGATGGTGGTCCCCCGTATCAGCCTCTCGATATAATAAACATCTGTGTGCTGGACTTTTTTCTCGCTCGCACCTCCCTGTTTCGAACTTAAAAACGTTTCTCGATGTGGCAGCCGTTTATACAGGGTGGTGGGTCCCCTATGTCGACCTCTCATTAGAATAAATGTGTGCATGCTAGACTTTTTTCTCTCTCATGCCTGCCTCTTTAGAACTTGGCAATATTGCTCGATGTTGTAGCACGTGTATAAGGTCTCTATGGTGGGTCCCACATGTCAGTATCATTTTTTTAAATGACATGTAAATATCTCTGTAAATGAAATGTGTATATGATGGACTTTTTTCGGCTTTGTCAGCTGTTTTGACCTTGGCAACGTAGCTCGATGTGGCAGACATGTATGATCTTCTTGTTGGGGCCCACATGTCAGCCTCTCTAGTATGTCCTAGCTTTTGGGTCCCTGATGCCAGCCTCTCTGTACAAGTACTTAACTTCTTTTTTTCAAGCTCCCGCATTAAGTGGGACGCTGCAGGCATAGTTTTAAAAACTGGACCGGTTCACTTGGTAAACCAGAAAAAACCAGAACCAAAGGCCTCATCTATTTTTTAAGTGCACTGGACCGTCTAGCTAACGAACTAGGAAAAACCAGAAAAAACAATCGAACCAGCGGTTTAGTGGAAAACCAGTCGGCGGTCTGACCGGTGGAAAACCATCCTAGGAAGAAAATATGGTGCTGAGATCGGGAATCGATCCTGAGACCTCCAAGCTCACGCCAACAAAGACTTTTATGGGGTAGCCAACTGGTTCGACTAGAGTTTGTGTGAAAGTACTTCATATATACTCTAAATATGGTTCTCTTTTTTAATAGATTAGTATTTTCCCATCCATCTTTTTTTCTTAATAAACCAGCACCAAAACCGGTTTGAACCAGCGGTCCAACCAGCGAACCGTGAACCGAGGATCTTACCGGTTCGATCGCCGATCTGGTTTTTTAAACTATGGCTGCAGGCTGGTGGGTCCGTCATGTCAGCCTCTCCGTAAAGAAATATTGCTAGAAGAAAATTAAGAGGGACGCTGCAGGCTGGTGGGTCCGCCATGTCAGCCTCCCCATAAAGCAATATTGCTAGAAAACATTAAGAGGGACGTTGTAGGCTGGTGGGTTTGTCATGTCACCCTCTCCGTAAATAAATTTTGCTAGAAGAAAATTAAGAGAGATATTGCAGGCTTGTTTGGTCCGTCATGTCAGCCTCTCCGTAAATTAATATTACTAGAAGAAAACTAAGAGGGACGTTGCAGGCTGGTGGGTCCATCATGTTAGCATCCATGTAAAGCAATATTGTTAGTAGGAAATAATGTAAACCCAAAAAAAATTCAAGCACAGAGAATTGAAACTCAAGACATCACACATATAATCGTGTGTATTGCCACTACAACAAAGAAATCAAACAATATTAGGTTTTATCTCCTCATTAGTAAACTCTGCATTATGTTGTGGATCCGCCAGATTCAGAACAAAAACCTCACTAAAGGAGGTGAAAATAGATAATTATTTTGACAGATATATTCACATAAAAATATCAAAAGAACCAGAGACACACACCACATGTGCTAGAATTGGACTGGTATCCAATGAAATCACACTCTCATCACTTTCCAAAATACAACCAACGGTTCCAATGGAACACAGGCAAAAGCTTAGTGCAAGCAGCCCAGCAGCAGCAACATAACTTTTCATAAATTCAGTAGCATTTGAATAATTCAGCAGTACAGAATAAAACAGAGAAAATAGACAAATTCCTAGTTCATATTCAGCGGCACTTAACCAATTCAGTAGCATTTCAAAATGACTGATTCAGCAATAGCACTGAAATTCAATAGCAGTACATAGGGAACCAGACCTCACCGACAGAGTGGGAAAAAACGATAATTCTTTTGAAAAATATATTTATGTAAAAATATCTAAAGAACGAGAGACACACATCGCGTGCGCCAAAACTGGACTGGTATCCAATCACTTCACTTGGTGAAATCACGATGTATATTTACCCTATCTACCTCTCATCACTGTCCAGAACACAACCAACGGTTTTGATGAAACACATGCAAAAGCTCTAGTGCAAGTGGCCCAGCAGCAGCGACAGAACTTTTCACAAATTCAGTAGCATTTAAATTATTCAGCAGTACAGAATTAGACGGAGAAAATATTAATAGATTTCTAGTTCATATTCAGCAGTACTTGACCAATTCAGCAGCATTTCAAAATGACTGATTCAGCAATATAGGCACTAAAATTTAATAGCAGTACAGAGGGAATCAGACCTTACCGACGGAGGGCGAAAAGCCATAATTATTTTGACATATATATTCATGTAAAAATATCTAAAGAACCAGAGACGCACACACCGCGCCAAAACTGGACTGGTATCCAATGACTTTACTTGGTGAAATCACATTCTCATCACTGTCCAAAACACAACCAACGGTTCTGATGAAACACAGACAAAATCTCTAGAGCAAGAAGCCCAACAGCAGCGATGGAACTTTTCACAAATTCAGTAGCATTTGAATGATTCAGCAGTACAGAATAAGACGGAAAAAATATTGAAAAATTCCTTGTTCATATTCAGCGGCATTTCAAATGACCGATTCAACAATACAGACACTAAAATTCAATAGCAGTACAGAGGAAACCAGACATCACCGATGGAGGGGGAAAATCCATAATTCTTTTGACAGATATATTTATGTAAAAATATCTAAAGAACTAGAGACACACACCGCACCAAAACTGGACTGGTATCCAATGACTTCACTTGGTAAAATCACATTCTCATCATTGTCCAAAACACAACCAATGGTTCCGATGAAACACAGGCAAAAGCTCTAGAGCAAGTAGCCCAGCAGCAGCGATAGAACTTTTCATAAATTTAATAGCATTTGAATGATTCAGCAGTACAGAATAAGACAGAGAAAATATTGACAGATTCCTTGTTCATATTCAGCAACACTTGACCAATTCAGCAGCATTTCAAAATGAATGATTCAGCAATACAGACACTAAAATTCAATAGCAGTACAGAGGGAACCAGTTCTTACTTCAGCTCTAAAAACCATGTTCACAATCAATTTGCCCTTTTCTCCAAACACACTCAAATCATTGGAGCAAGCAAAACTGACAATCAAGTCTGCTTTTGTATGCAACCTCCTCCTCACATATTAAGATGGAACACAATCATTGTCATAATAGTTGGTCTTGGTCATATAGGAAACCGTCATATAGATACAAATATACCATACGTACTAGTCATATCTCCAATCCAGCAAAAGGTTATCACAGCTTTATCACCCATATATGATCAGTGGAGATAAGACAACCACATAATTAATTACGATAGCATACTACCAAAGAGCTAGACAATAAGGAACTTCATGACCAGCCTGTTGCATTCAGGGTAGCGAGATACATCGACCTTGACCATTCTTCCAATGGTAAGTTTGGCTGCTTTCCGGAACTTGGTCCACCTAGAAGTAGCTGCTAAGCTCCCATCGGTCCAGTTAATAGCGTAGCGTCCCTCGACTTGCACTCCCTCGCTCTGCATCATGAATACTATTGTGCCCTTTTGTCTGGCCTCGAGTTGCTTTGTGGCACTCTTAGGCAATTTCTGAGTCAAAGCAAGAGATAGACGCATAATTAATAAGAGCAATAAACTGAATCATGTGAAACTTGAGAAGACATTGAGAGAAGTTTACCTGCTGCCACTCACAAACATAATCCGGTGCGACCTTGATATGACACATGTGTAGGATACTATCTGACAAGGAGCTTGTGTCGGTGCCTGTGCTGGGGTTTGTGAAGTAGCTGGTGCTGGTGCAGGAACATGGACTGGTGCAGGATATGGTGCCACGGCCTGTGTTGGTGCAGGAGATGGTGTCGATGCAGTTAATTGAAGAGGGGCTAGTGCAGGAGCCAGAACCGGTGCTGGCTCTAGCAACTTAATGCTAGATTTGTTCTGACGGGTAGGTAAGCTGACTGTAGGGATGATAGAGGCATATGAGATGTGTGCAAGAAAAATGGTTCTTATAATCCAACGGTTACTCATAAGACAGTGATCAGAGGATATGATGAGTATACAAGCAAATTAAGTTACTACTACTTCCAATCTTTATCCTTCGGTCAATAGGTGTCGGGGCAGGAACTAGGTATAGTGCGAGTGCCGATGCCAGCAGCTTGATGTTGGTTACCTTCTAGGGGAGGTAAGGGGACTACAGGAGTGGTCAGAGAGGCATATGAGATGTGTACAAGCAAAATGGTTTCTTATTACACTCCTATATAGTGATCAGAATATACAAGAAAATTAAGTTCCTACCTCTATTCTTTCTCCTACTTAGGTCAACAGGTGTCGTTGCAGGAACTGGGGCCGGTGCCAGCAGCTTGATGCTGGCACCCTTCTGGAAGGGGATTGCACAAGTGGTAAGAGTCATACGATTAGTTAAGACAATGATGCAGAACAGTTAGTTACAAGAAAGTCATCAGAGGTTGTGATGAGTACATAAGCAAATTAATTAGTAGTACCTCTGTTCTTGGCCATTTGGTCAACAGGTGTACGATAGCTTGTAAGTATCTGCCTAGGCTTGCTAAAATCGAGTGAAACCTCATCCCCTGGTTCAGACCATTCTCATGGACATACTTGAACCAACCTCGACCACCCAAATAGGTGGTAGCCATCTCGAAGACATCCACATCATATAGTTGCTGCAAGCCTTTTGGGTCTTCGGTATACAGAGTTAGAAACTTGTCATTTCCGAACAGCTTGTTTATAATGGGACGAGTGACACAAGGGACAACCTTCATGATAAAATTGATAGACAAGTAAGATGACAACAAGAAAAGTGAGATACAAGATATTACATTAAGTCTTTCTAAACCGCTTGGAATCCATACCTGATACCATGGGTACCCTTCGCGAAGGGTGGCCATGCACCATTTTTCTTCCATCTGCCTTTGGAAGGGCATACAGCCCTCCCCCCCTTGACAAGAGGATAGTAGAACAAAGGGCTGAGCAGCTGGTGCGTGGTACTGGATGAAATTAAGTGGAAAGGTTAAATTATATAAAGATCATGTAAATCTAATAATAACAGACAAAATCATTGCCTGTAAAGTAAATAGATTTGATGTTTGTGAACTTTTGATGAGCGTAAAGATATATAGCTGATAACAATAACACGGAAAATTATAACATGTGAAATTGAGTATTTCCAAATTATACCCACTTCTTATAGAGGTCACTGCCCACATGGGTACTGTTTTTGCGCTTCCTCGTCGTGTAGACAATGCCGCTTTTGGTGCGAGCATGAGCAATATACTAGCCTCTACAGCAGCCTTAGCCTCTGCAGCAGCACCTTCAATCTGCATAAATAGCAACAGAGCTCAACAGTTCAATACAGTACATAGTAGTCATATATGACTGTGTATGAGACAGTAAGACAGATCCAGATCTGGATTAACATAAACATAGTGCCAGCGTTAATAAAATCATACATGTTTCTGAACATCTGATAAGCATGCATGACATCAAGCGGATAATAATTAAATCAGATTGCACCATGGTAAGTGGATTAAGAAAAAATACCCTTCTCTTTAAGATGGGAAGTGGCCTTGCGCTTGTTTGGTGAGTAATGGTACTGTCCGGATCCTCCGGCATGTGGGGGTATCATGTCGTTTGTCGCACCTGGAGCACCGTGCTATAGTAAATAAAAAACAAGATGGTGTCACGGAGGTTTCCACAAAAACAGGATGCAGACAGAGACAACTTTTCGCACAGGGATACATCCAGACAGACAACCACTTTCAGCATGGGAAAGAATGGAAGAACACAACGAATATGCTGCTTCATTACCTCTTTAAGGCAACTTTTAAGGGAACTGAAGGGACCATCATTGTCCGTAGTGATCGTACACACCACTGATCCATCCTTCTCCATATAGAATCTGACGCAAAATCCATTGCACATTAGTAGAGACTAGCTAAATGCCCGTGCATTGCTACGGAACATAAATTTTTAACTGGCCTAGGGATAGTAATAATTCTCCAGAATCATGAAACCAAAAGAAGATTGATCAAGTTTGCAAAATCATATAAAATACTTCAATATCATTGAGAAGATTTTGTATAGTAGTAGAATTTTCAAACCACAAATTAAATAACAGAGCTTGATTGTTGAAAAATTCGATCGTATCAACAAGTAACACCTAGTTGATAAATCGGCCTATCAGAGAAAAGGGAATGGAAACGTTAGTACAATATCTTGTTGTTTTGTTCATCTTTTCTTCACATAAGTTCCCACAAATCCTGACCCTTCAGACTTTTGTGATAACAAACAAAAATAAATGGATGCCGCTACAGAGAGCTTCGGGTTTTAGGCGACAGATAGCATCGAAGCATGTGGCCGCGCGAATGAAGCTGTGTCAGGGGAGACGACGGGGATTCAGGGCGTGTGGGCGGTCAACGATAGAGAAATTCTTTTTGTCGGGTGCTTAAGATTGGTGATTGATTTTTTATTAATTGCCTTGATTGGCTTCCATGTAATTTTTTTGATTATAGGTGGTTGATTTCCATGTATTCCATCCTTGATTGGTATACATGCGTGGTGGAGCGGTGATTGATTCTTTTAACTTACTAAATTGTTGTTTATTGGATGGCTCGGATGTGGTAATGTTTGATGGTACTATTGGATGGCCCAGATTGCCTCAATGTTTGATGCCCAAAGTAATCCACCAACTCCCATTTAATAGTAAAGATTAAAGGTTACAAAGTGAAGAACACCGACTTGGAACCCGACCAAATGCCCCAATCAAAACAGCGGTGAGCATGCCCTGGTCCCGAATCCAAACGAAATCAGTACCCCCCACCCTACCTACCCACATCCACCTCACCCCTACCCCAATGGCCCAATCGATCAGAATAGAGGAGGGAAAATACCCTGATTAGGTGAACAGATCCTGATTAGGTGACACTTGCTTGCTTGCCTGATGATGGGAGCTACTGATTGGAGGTTGCTGGTCAGAAGAGAAAAGGATGGGCAACGGGAGTAGTAATACTACTACTATTAGTAGGGACAGTAGTACTACACTTTTTCTATAGTCTCAATTTGCAGCGGCGGGAAGGGATTTCTAGGTTTTTTGCAAAAAAAATCAACACGTCGTGGCGTGGGATAATAAATTATGTGGGACCCATAACCAACCTCTTTTTTTCCATTGGTGTCCCGTGTTCCTCTCCCAGTACCGAGGAAATCATCCCGTGTTCCTCTCAGGACCGAGAAAATTGCCTAGTATCAAATCAAATTGATTCGGCTCACGGAAAAAAAATTGAACGGAAGAGCTAATATATTAATATCAAAAACAAAGTACATTATAGTTCATACAACATATACTCTGAAGATCAGCATTTGATGGAGGGGAAGGGCTCGCAGAGGAAAAGACGATGTTTGTTGCCACATAGGGCACCAGCTCGATGCCTCAAAAGCCGCTTGGGAAGCCCCAATAGCAGGAAACACACACAAACACATATATACTATTAATATACGGAATATTTTTCCAGTTACAGATCTGCTAACAAATTCCTAAAAAATATAAGGTAGCTCCATCTTACAGTACTACGATAGTAGCGGACCAATCATGGGATAGATCTACATATATTTAGAGCGATCTTAGGTGCACCCCAAGAGTTTTGTAGCTAGGCTAGTGGTCATTAGACTGCATATACAGCACCAAAAGTACACCCCTTATGATCAACAAACCTGCATCAACTCCATCCAGAAGCATTGTACCCGATCCATAGCCTCAGGGTGCAGGCTCATCAACGAATATGTCATCATTATTACCATCAAAGTCCTCTTCGACTGTCTGCTTCTACAATTAGTAGATTAACAAATACATTTAAAAGAAACATCAAAGACACATAACCTGAAAATTTGTCGTTCTATAGATATAGTATCTTGTCATCTGACATAGCGTAAGTACCTGAAATGAAACCCGTTTCATGCAACTTGCGCTTTTTTTCTCCCCAACCCCCCTTCTACAAGTTGATCTACATACTTAGGAGCTGCCTCTGTTAGTTAATCTAGATGATCAACATCTGCTTCCCCTACTTGATCTGGATGATAAAGATGTTCTTCCCCCGGTTCATATGCTTGACCATGAAATAACCATCTAACATGTGTGATTAGCATCCCAAACATATAAATATGGTTTTTCACTATACTGAAAGGCAGCACCCTCTGATTCACACACAAGCGACAGAGGCAATGTACTTCTGAGTTGTCACAATGAGCTCTAACAAACTCAATAAATCATACAACACCAAATATATGTTTAGGGTTGCCTAATGGAGCAACCTGCATTCCAAATATCTCCATTTGTTTAATTATGATATACAAGATTGGTTCTTAATTAGTAAAACAAAAGCAGGAAACATATAGATGGAGTACAAAAACTATATATGCCCGTGCATTTCAGCAAACATATTGACAGCAAAAATTGATGAAGTTACTTAAGAACATAGACCAAGACTAGAATCAACTATGACCATGCAGACTAAGGACAAATTAAACTAGGTATTTGAGGAGGCGGATCGGGTGAAATGGAAATAAATTGACAACCAGATCGATCTAGAGATAGAAGTACTACTGTGGGATCCACGTGACCACCGGTGCGTCTCAAGAAGGGAAAGCTTCTTCGTGCGTACGGTGGTGAGATGAGGAGCGGCGGTGAGCGCGTCTATTTTGTGGGCAACGGGTGAGGGTCTAGGTGGTAGAGGATGGATGTTAACACAACGCGAAGGGGTGAGGAGGGATAACTTTCAAAATTCTAACCTACCCTGCTTTGGGTACCCCTATATACGTGGCCCCCTGTCAGTGACCATAGATCAAAATTGACCCATTTTGGCTAAATCGAGATGAACTATTAAAGTGGCGAAATCAGCATGAAAACTTGAAAATTCATGAAATGCGTGCATTATCCGTTAAATATATGTATTAGTTTGTGTAAAATTATGGAAGGTGTCATTTTGAGCCATATATTATCTTATCTTACCACTTTGAACATTGACTGTTGGACCAGGACTCACGAATCCCAATAATACCAGTCGTCAGAATTTCTTTTTCATTCTATTAGCATCTGATACTAGAAGATACTATTGATATAGTATTTAGCACAGTAAATGCTATGCACAACAATGTTATCACTTGGAAAAAAATAAAAATATCCATTTTGGATTTTCTCTTTGTAAGCAAAGCTTTATTGGCCAGGATGCATCCAATGTACGGAGTACAAAACATGGACACGGTATCAACAACTATGGTTGTGCAAGTAAAAAAAGTAAATATGATTGTGACATTGGTAATCTTATTTGAAAGACGGCATATACATATGAACTCATTAAATGCTCGAAAGCGTACATGCGTCTGGGTCTATCTGACGGGGATAACATCCCCAAGTGGCAGTGGGAGTAGTGTACCTTAGAATCTCCAGCTTCAAAATTTCGAGAGAGCGCTGAAATATCCCGCCCATCCATTGATGACCCACAAGTATAGGGGGTGTATCGTAGTACTTTCGATAAATAGGAGTGTCGATCCCAACGAGGAGCAGAAGGTGATGAACAGTGGTATGGAGCAGGAAATCCTTGTGAATACTTAGCAAACGGATTTTTAGTGGTTTTCTGATAAGGCAACAAAACAAGGAGCAAGTAATAAAGACAACAAGAAAACGCAGCAAGTGCTCCAATCCTTTCTTAGCAAAGGACAAGCCGGTGGAAATACTTATAAGGACCAAACGTTCTTGAGGACACATGGGAATTCTGTCAAGTGCTTTCGCTTCAGATAGCTGAGTACTCTTCTTTGGTGTTGTAAGTGTTGTGTGGGTGAACCTGTGCTAACATACCGACCTTACTTGGACTAATACATACTTATGATTAAACCCCCTGCAAACATCCGTAACTACAAGAAAGTAATTAAGATATAAATCTAACCACAACCTTAAACTCTGAGATCCTACACTCTCTTGTGCAAAGGTGTCCTAACGAGGGTTTAGGTTTTTGTCACTCTGGCAACCCCACAATTAGTAGCCAAATACACAATGCATTCCCCTAGGCTCATAAATGGTGAAGTATCATGTAGTCGATGTTCACATGACACCATTAGAATAATAGCACCACAACTTAAATACTAAACCATTGAATAATAACTCAACACAAATCCACTACTAACAACATGACTTCTCCCATGTCCTTAATAACTAAATGAACTACTCACGAGACATCATATGGATCAAGATCAAAGATGATATGGTAATGGATAACAATATGAACATAAACAATAATCCAATGGTTCCACTCACAAGCATCAACTACAATAGTAATTAACACCGGGAAAGTTTCCCCTAAGAACTAAAGCAATATCCAACACAATTATTACAGCGGGACAGAGTGGTGATGATGGTGCTGGTGGAGATGATGGCGTGGATGATGATGATGATGATCCTGATGAAGCCTAGCTTGACGATGGTGTTGATGGCGACGATCTCCCCTCTCCGGGAATGAATTTCCCTGGCAGAAATTTGTATGCCGGAGAGATCTTTATCTCTCGGTGTTTTCCGCCCCCCCCCTCCCCCAAGAGGCGGCGAAAATCTATCTTTGGTCGCTCCCTTGGCCTTAGGGTTTCATAGGGAAGATGTAGGCGAAGGGGCGGAGTCGGGAGCCAGGCAGGTGGGCCACACCTACCCTAGGTGTGGCCCAGGGGGGACCCGCGCCTAGGAGGGTGTGGGGCCCCTGCGGCCCCTCTTCGCTCCTCCTTCTGGCTTCCTCAATCTTCTGGAAAAATAATATTTTCTCATATTTTTCTGGTATTTTTCTGATCTTCGCGAAATTGCACCAAAACGCCTTCTTTTCCATCAGAATCCAAACTCCGGCAGTTCATCCTCCAAGAATCATCCAACATGCATAAACAGATGAAAAGTCATAAGTAATACCTCATAATAAGACATATATCAATGAATAGAGGTAAATTATGATATAGAAAGGTGATGCAAATTTGGCGTATCATCCATTCAAACACCCCGCCCATTCATTCAAACATCTATCCCCAAAAATCAATTTATTGCACAAATTTAGCCTGGAACCTTGAAAGGGCGTATACATTTAAAGGTTATACTTTGTCTGTAAAAAGGGGCAGTGGCATTTTGAGCCATCATGTTTGTAGTTGCTTCACAATGAAAACATGTTAGAAGCTTCGACCTCAACATTTTGTTATGGCGCCAAACATCGCACGCATCCATTCAAACATACTTCACCTTTTTTAAGAATGCAAAATTCCTTTTCTATCCCTGCTCTAGAAACAAAAACCCTAGGAGCACTGCAATAATAGAGGGATATAGGTGGTAATTTTGCGTTCTCCCATGTGCATCACCCCATCGACGTGGTTCCCTGCCCTTCTTCAATAAGTATTTACATGTCCGCCCACTCTGTCCTTACACTGACTTTGTGGACCCACAGTGCAAGTGACTTGCATGTTAGTGACTTAGAATTATGGGAAGTGGAGATTCCCATTGTTTGTAGTTCAAAATTCAAACATTTTTTTGCTAAACCAAGATAAACTCGTCGAAACTGGCACAGAAACTTGAAAAAATACGAAACTTGGGCATTATTCGTCAAATAATTCATACTTTGTGATAAACTTGGTGCGATGAGATTTTGAACCATAAAATTGGTGCGGTGATAAAATTGGTAACGCCATTGTATTCCACGAATATGACCATAAAGTTTGGACATTATTGAAAATTTCCGAAACATAAAACCCCTAAACCCTAAAAACAAAAACACTAATAAACCCCTAAACCCTGACCAAGCAGGCATCATGCACTTGTAGATCAAATTTGAGATACTTCCATTGAATTGGGCAACGCCATTCTATTCGACAAATATATGCATAAAGCTTGAACATTATTAAAAATTCCCTAAAACCTAAACCCTTAACCCCTAAATACTAAAACCCTAAACCCATAATTCAACCCTAACCAGGTAGGTACCATGCACTTATAGATCAAAATTTGAGATACTTTCATTAAATTGCAGTAACGCCATTCTGTTCCACAAATATAAGCATAAAGCTTGAATATTATTGAAAATTCCCTAAACCCTAAAACCCTAAACCCTTAAACGACCCTGACCAAGAAGGTATATCATCCACTTATAGATCAACATTTTAGATATACTTTCATTAAATTACACTAACGCCATTCGATTGCACGAATCTAAGCATAAAGCTTAAACATTATTGAAAATGTCCTATAACCTGAACCGTAAACCCTACAACCCTAAACCCCTCAACGACCCTGACCAAGCTGGTATACATAAGCGGACCCAAGAAAGTTGCAAAGCCTAGGCAATCCTTTAACTCAAACGTCTAAGTTGCTAACTATTAGTCAAATAATCATGCTATTAGGCTGCGCGGCCGGCCGGAATCCCGGGCAGTTGCCCGGGCAACAGGGATGTTGAGTCCTCCCCTGCCGATATATATCATCCACTTATAGATCAACATTTGAGATAAACTTTTATTAAATTATGCTAAAGCCCTTCCTTTCCACGAATCTAAGCATAAAGCTTGAACATTATTGAAAATGCCATAAAACCTAAACCTTAAACCCCTAAACCCTAAACCCTGACCAAGCAGCCTAGGTATCATGCACTTATATGTAAAAATTTGAGATACTTTCATTAAATTGCGCTAACGCCTTTCTACTTCACAAATATACGCATATAGCTCGACATTATTGAAAATTCACTAAACCCTAACACCCTAAAACCTAAACCCTAAGACCTATACCCCTAAACCCTAAAAACCATAAACCCTCAACCCTAAGCCCTATACCCCTAAACCCTAAAAATCCTTGACCCCTAACCCTGACAAAGCAGGTATCATGCACTTATAGATCAAAATTTGAGATACTTTCATTATTAAATCGTTGATAAGTCATTCTATTCCATGAATATAAGCATAAAGCTCGAACTTTGTTGAAAATTCCCGAAACACTAAACAACCCCAAAAACCTAAACCCTCAATCCCTAAATTCCCTAAACCCTAAACAACCCCTAAAACCCAAACCCTCAGCCCCTAAATACTAAAACCCTAAACCCCCCAACCCATAATTAAACCCTAACCAAGTAGGTATCATGCACTTATAGATCCAAATTTGAGGTATTTTCATTAAATTGTGGTAAAGCCATTCTGTTCCACAAATATAAGCATAAAGCTTAAACATTATTAAAAATTCCCTAAACACAAAACCCCTAAACAACCCTGACTAACCAGGTATATCATCCACTTATAGATTGGTATTTGAGATATACTTTCATTATATTAAGCTAACACCATTCCATTCCACAAATCTAAGCATAAAGCTTGAACATTATTATTGAAAATGCCCTAAAACCTAAACCTTAACCCTATAACCCTAAACCCTGACCAAGTAGGTATCATGCACTTATAGACCAAAATTTGAGATACTTCCATTAAATTGCGCTAATGCTATTCTAATTCACGACAGCTCAAACATTATTTGAAAATTCCCTAAACCCTAACCCCCTATAGCCTAAACCCTAAGCCATATACCCTTAAAAACCCTTTTAAACATGTAACCCTAAGCTTAGACATAACCCTAAACGATAAACTACCCCAAAAAAGCAAAACCCTAAACCCGCAATACTAAAACCTTAAACCCTCGACCCATAAACCCTAACCAACCATGTATCATGCACTTAGAGATCAAAATTTGAGATACTTTCTGTCACATCCCAAGATTTTCCAAATCTTGTAATGTGAAAAATAAATGAATGAAATAAAACTTTGTTGATTTTCAGGGTGAGAAGAAACTTTTGAACCCATTTGGAAACTTTCAAAACCTATTTGGATCAAATAAAATCCTAAAGGGATTTAAAAAGATAAATAAACAATAAAATTAAAAATATTTGGAAATACTATTTTTGAATCTTTTAATAAAAAGATTTAGTTTTCAAATGAAAAGGAAGAAATTTAAATAAGGATTATTTTAAAGAGCCAAACTAAAACTTGGCCAAGCCTTTAAAATAATAACATTTCTATATGATAAAAATAGTAAAGGTTTATTTAAATAAAATAAAAAGGATTTAATATCCAAGTTTATTAAAAATAAAGGTTTTGCTATTTTAATTAAACATCAAAACTTATTTATTTAAAACAAGTTTTCCAAGTATTCTTTTTAAAAAAAAACCCTACTGATTTGGTTTTGAAAATAATTAAATTTCAAATGGAGATTTTAAATAAAACAAATTCTATTTTGATTTAATAAACATGGTCTATTTATTTAGTTAATAATGGACCCTAAAATAAAAAAATATTATTTTGATCTTTGGACTTTGGTTTATGTTGATAAACAGAACCAGATTCAATTGCAATGTTTGGTGAAAGTTTGATTTAATTTGAATGTTTGATTGTTGTTTGAAATTCAAACAGAAAACAGAATTGGAAAAGAATAAAGCATTCAGAAGAAAAAAAATATAGAAATGGACTCAGCCCAACTGGCCAAGCCCAACGAGCCCAGCTAGCCCAGCTTCTCTTCCCCACGCGCGAAGCGTTTTCTACCTCAACGCACACCCGCAGAGCGACTGACGTGTGGACCCCTCCCCCTCACTCCCTTTCTCGCTGACAAGCATGCCCCACCTCTCCAGCTCATCTTCTTCCTCCCCGCAACGACTACGCCGGCCGTTTCCTGCCGTTGATGCCGCGGTTAAATTCGCCTTAACGCCTTCGCCATTACTCGCTACGACCACGCACGTTAAAGCGCCCACTCCTCCTCTTCCTTTCCCCTCAGACTCCGCGCTCTGAACGCCACCAGGCTGCCCTGAATCGAAGCAGCAACGTCAATGCTCCGACCACCGTCCCCGGCAAATTCCGGCGAGACCAGTCACCGCCTTGCCTCCCCGACCAAGCACACACATTCCCCAGCCTCAGGCGCTTCTGCCTGTACCTTCCGTTCAACCGCGGGCGTCCCAGAGCGTCGACTACAACAACTCCGAGCTCCGCCGCGTCTGCAAGCAACTCCGGCGATCCTTCTGGTAAGAACCTGACCACCCCGCTCTTTCCCGATGATGCTCCCGCACTCCCCAACCTCGGCTGCATCTAACCATGCCTTTGCTTTTCCTCGGGGCGAACCGCAGCACCTCCCTCGACAACGACCAGAGCCACCCGACGCCGTTCCCCACTCCGGCGAGCGATTACTCCTACGCCAGTGCGCCCCTCGACCAACCGACCACGCCTTGAGCATCACCACGACCCTGCGAGCACGGTGAGACCATCTCCTGCCCTCTTTGCTTCCTGTAACCACCGTTAGCTCCTCGTCCGACCGTGCGCCGCCGCCAGCCGTCGCTAGCGCCGCCAGTTAATGGTTGAGCTGCTGTGAGCCATGCGATGCAAATCGTCTGGCTAAGAATAGAACTTGAGCGAAGCGGTATGAGCTAGTCTGAGCCGTGCGATCTGTTTAGATCCAACGCCCCACCGAGCACGATCCGACCGAAGCGGTACCAGCCAGTAGCATCCCGCCGCGTGGCACCAGACGATTTAGAAATAGAATTTGAAATCAGATTTAGATGCAAATTTGAAACCCTTGTAACTTTTGAACCACACGTCCAAAATTTACAAACTTTATATCAATGGAATCAGTGGAACAAGCCCTAGCCAACCATGCAATATGTTTAGTAAAAAGCTTCTGGTAAAATGTTTGTTTTTGCAGAAACATTTGTATGCTTGTTTAGATTAGAAAAATTATTCCAAAATGTTTTTGGGGTTGAAACCTTTGCAAATTGGTTTATTGTGAACCTACTGACCCTAGGAACCAACCCATGGTTTTAAAAATGGATTTTGTGAAGTTTAGGAATAAAAACTTGAATTAGCCCATTTCTAGCCAAATAAAAACATTGATTTTGCTATGAAAATGTTTTTGGGAGTAAAAGCTTTGGGAAAATGATTTGACTCAAACCTACTGACCCTAAAATACCAAGTTTTGAGAAACAACAACTTATTTGGTGAACAACATAAAGTTTTTGCTTTGACAAAAAACATTTTTCACCACATAAAATAATGATTGGATTTAAAAATGGTTTTTAAGATAAAACCCTTTTGCAAATAACGTTGCCACTTTAGAAAGTGACCACTTTGAACCTCACAAAGTTTAGAAGCCTAGTGGAGACCACCATTGCAAATAAAACTATTTTTGCATGCTTGCATGCATGGCTTAGTTCCTATTATTTTATGTGTGTGTTTGATTGTTTGATTATTGGTTGGAATGCTAGTTGATATTGTGTTTGCTTGATTGATTTGTAGTGAAGTTAGAAAAGTGTGAAACTAGCAAAGATCAAGAAGTGAACCAACATTCCCAACCAAAAAAAAAGGAAAGTGACACTATCATCTAAAGTCCTACTATTTTCATTATACTTAGTGGATTTTGAAACATGCATGAAAAAGAATTTCTATACTTATGCTATGCTAAATCCTAATAGGATTCCCCTTATATATTTTCTTAGTGAAAACAATGTAGTTGTTACATGCTTAACCATGCTATATCTTGAGAAGAGGTACATGTTGAGATTTTATGAAGTTGAGAAAAGGACTTGTGTTTTTATATAAAAAAACAAGGACTCAATGAACCACCTGGGTGGACAAGGATACTTTGAGTTTTGGAGAAGGTGGCAACAAAAGGAACCATGTCTATGGAAATCTCTTTGTGTTGTGCTCTAAAAGAAAACCACCCAGGGACTTAGAGATTGAACATGTTTCTCCAATTGTGGCTTTCGTGTACAACCACATGCTACTTATGGCTCTGGCTTAGTCAACTACATTGGGAAGACCCATGCATTGTCTTCAGGTTACTGAAAATGAGGGACCTGGAATCCTACATGGGTACTGAAGACAAGCTAGCAATGGTGTATGGGAGGACCCTCTAGAAAGACTTCGTCACATTCTCAATCTGAAAGTACTCCATCTTGGTGAGTACCAATCCAGCGGCCACTGGTGGCAACAAGATGAGGGTGTGACATGTGGGTAAAGTGTACAACTTCTGCAGAAGATAATAAAATCTAAGTATTTAGCCGTGTCCCCGGTTATGGACAATACTGAGCAACTAAAGCTTGAAGCTATGGGAAATCTCGACATTCCAATTTCTAAAGAAAAACTTTTAAGTGACAACTAAAGACTTGATGCACTTGGGGGGTACCAAGGAGCTCAAGAGATTTTGATAAAACTTGATGCACTTGGAGTTACCAAGGAGCTCAAGAGATTTTGATAAAACTTGATGCACTTGGGGGTACCAAGGAGCTCAAGAGATTTTTGACAAGGACTTGAACACTTGGGGATTTACCAAGGAGTTCAAGGGATTTTGATAAAGAGATTTGATAAAAGATCAAAATCATTTTGAAAGATAGGATAAACTATTGCTTTATGCAAATGAGCCTAAAACTCTACTTAGCCAAATATGCATGTAATGATAGGATCCACTTATATTCTACATAGAAGTGAAACTTGCCAATACAATTCAAATGTATTGACCCTTGTGGCTGTAACTTGTAATGTTGCAGGTTTGATTGATTTTAGTGAAGATTGATTGATTAGGATTACAAAGTCTACAACCAACATGTTTGCCTGTGGCACTTTGAAGATGAAGGACCCCATACTTATAGTTAATCCGCTGCAATGTAATGTAATAGCCAAATGAGCTATGTAAGATGTAATAAAATTATGTTATTCCTGGTTATAAAGTTGTATTATGACCTTTGTTTCCTGATATTACATCTTAACTGTGGATGCTAGCTATTGATCCAGGGACTAGCATTGTAAACACAGGGGACTCTACCTTATTTAAAGGTTGGGACCCTTACACTTTCATTATTAAATTGTTGCTAATTCATTCTATTCCATGAATATATGCATAAAGCTCGAACTTTATTGAAAATTCCTGAAGCCCTAAACCCTAAACCCCTAAATACCTAAAACCTAAACCCTAAAACCTGAAACACTAAACCCCTAAACCCTAAAACCCGAAACCCTAAACAACCCTGACCAGGTACGTGGTATAATCATAAGCATAAAGCTTGAACATTATTGAAAGTTCCCTAAACCCCTAAATGACCCTAACCAGGTAGGGGTATCATCCACTTGTAGATCAACATTTGATATATACTTTCATTAAATTATGATGACGCCATTCTATTCCACGAATATAATCCTAAAGCTTGAACATTATTGAAAATGTCCCAAAACCTAAACCCTAAACCCCTAAACTCTAGAACCGTAAACCCTAAACCCTCAACCCCTAAACACTGACCAACCAGGTATCATCTAGTTATAGATCAAAATTTTGAGATACTTTCATTAAATTGTCGGTAAGTCATTTTATTCCATGAACATTATTGAAATTTTCTAAAACCTAAACTCCTAAATCCTGACCAAGGAGTTATCATGCACATATAGATAAAATTTTAGATACTTTCATTTAAATTGTGTAACGCCATTCTATCTGAGGAATATAAGCATACAACCCGGACATTATTGAAAATTTACTAAACCATAAACCCTAAACTACACCTAAAACCAAAACCCCTCAGTACTAAAACCCTCGACCCATAAACCATATAACCAAGCACGTATCATGCACTTATAGATCAAATTTGAGATACTTACATTAAATTGCGGTAACGATATTATATTCCATGAATATAAGCATAAACCTCAGACATTATTGAAAATACCCTAAACCCTAAACCCCTAAACCCCTAAATGACCCTGACCAAGCAGGGCATTATATATCAATCAAATCTGGAATCTCCTTTTGTAAACATTGCTTGAAATGCCAAGATGCACCAATCTACTAAATATGGACACTTTATCATAAACTATGCAGAGATATTGCCGTGACCTTGGACATCTTGTTTGAAACCTTTCAAAATATAATGCTTATCAATTTTGGCAAATGTGCGGAAACTCATTTAAATGCTGCTAAGCATACTGTCGCTGGTGTGTGGGTCCAGATAGGGCCAGCACGTGAGGAGCGGCTACGCCGGAGTAGCATATGTTGGAAGCTTCAACCTCAAAATTTCCGCACAGCGCCGAAACATCCCGCGCATCTATTCAAAAATCCTGCCCCGTTTTTTCAAATGCAAAATTCTTCTATTATCCTTGGCCTGGAAACAAGGACCATAGGAGCACTGCAATAATAGAGGGGCATAGGTGGTAAATTTGCATCATCCCACCTATATCCCCCCCATCACCTCTTAGTCGCCCACCCCCTCCGACCTCCACCTTCTTCTAGATGCTCCACTATTAGCCTTCTCTTCCACACCGAAGCTCATTCACCGTCGACGCTCTCTTCTACACGGGATCATCTTCATCGTCGGCGCACTCTTCCACACCGAAGATCCTTCCCCATCGGTGCTCTCTTCCACTCAGGAACATCTTCCCCTCCAACGCAACGAATTCACCTCGAAATGCCCACTCAACGCCCCTGCCACCCTCTTGCGCATCCCACCCGCCCCCACCGCATATCTATGAAAGCATTAGAATGTTGATCGATATCATGGATGCTATTGCCATTTAGTTTGCGACCACATCTTGGTAGTTCTTATCCACATCATAAGCTTGTTGCTATTTGTCACATCCCAAAATTCTCCTAATTTTTGGAATGTGAAATAAATAAATAAATAAGTTTGATTGATTGATTGACTGTGTTGAAAATTCTCAAAGAGAAGAAACTTTTTGAATAGAAAATCCTCTCAACCATGAATTCAAAATCTTATATTCTTTTGTTAAGACCTAAGTAGCCATATAGGCAAAAGGGCATGGATTGATTATGGATTTTAGAGTTGGTGTGCAAGATTTCAAAATTCAAAATCATTAAGCATGCATGACCATCATTGCATATAAACCCTAAGAAAAATTTAGTATTGCCTAAAAGAAAAATCAAAACCCTAAATGGGATTTTCCCATTCTAAGTACAACCCTTGAGCTATGGATTTGTCCATAGTAACAATTAAGCAATAGAATTCATAAATGATGTATACCTACAAATATCAATTTTAGAAAACAACATAAATTTATTTGAGTCATTTTGCTGCTATAATACAAAAGTTATGTTTAATATAAGAAATAATAGTAATGCCCTATTGGCAAACAAAATATTTATTGGTTGGCAAATTATAAACATACATAACTAATGTAGTTAATGTGCTAAAATGATCAGGATGATTTTACCAATTTTTAGAAATTTGAATGGACTAATTTGGAGCCCCAAAACAGAAGTTATAAAGGAAAAACACAAAAGAATAAAAGAAAAAGACTACAGAAAAAAAAGGGAAACAAACTAACCTAACCGGACCAGCCCTAGCCGGCCCATCCCTACCCTACCGCGCATGCAGCGGCAAAGTAGCACAGCGCAGCCCAGCATCGGCCCACCAGGCAACCACCGCCGGCCCGCCCGCAGATCCCCTCTCCCCTCTCTCCCGCTGACAGATGGCCCCACCTCTACTTCTTCCACCTCCAGCCAGAGTCCCTGAAGAACACGGTTCTGATTCAAATCCGCGCGATTATCCGTCCTCGGTTCGAATCCGTGCCCTCTACTCCAAGAAATCCTCCCCTCTTATACCACTGCTTCGATCTCCTCCAATTTTTCCTCCTTTTCCAAACCCTAGCACCGCTCCAGATCAAATCCGATCTTGCCTCTGCATCGCTGCCGCCATTGAAGCCAGACGAGGTCGATGTCAACGTCCCCGAGCACCCCGCTGCCTCCTTTTGCCCCTAACCTCTCCCTCTCGCTGCGATGCTTCGCCCTGACCTCCTTCCTTTTCCGCATGAGCACCGCAGAGCCTGCATGCACTCGCCGGAGCTCCACTATTGCTGCTAACCTCCGTCCTCTCGCAGTCGTCACTACGGGAAGCGAAGGAAGACGTCGACTACACCATCCTCCTCCCCGTCCTCTCCTTCGTCCCATGGTGTTATTCCCCGTCACCGTTGACCACCGGAGCGGCATCGAAGACCACTGTCTGTGCCGCCAGCCACCATCTACCGCCGCCACTGACGTCATCCCCGGCGAGGGCCTGCGCAACCTTCTGCTCCCAACCGTCGGATCTGATCTGGACGTCCCTGATTAGATCCAGCCTGAACCGGTACCTTCCAATCGCTGAGCACCGCGTGGCACACACCTCGTCAACGCGCTGCGTCATTTCTTCGTCATCTGCCAGGTCAGCAGGTCAGAGCCAGTCAGCGCGAGTTATTTGATTTTAATATTTAAAATAGCCAGAATTATGTCCAATCTTGTAAAATTCATATAAAATTGAATACATGTCCAAAAATTATAAATAATATATGGTTGGATTCATAAAATTGTGTAGAACAATAATACAAGATTAGATATAACTTTTACAGTACATATTTACTGTAATAAATTAAATGGTTTAATGAGCTTTTTAGACATAATAAATCATAGTAAATTACCTGTAGATCCTAAAAATACAAATAAAGTGTCTATGGATTCATAATTTCATATAAAACATTAATATGCTGTTAGATCCAAATTTTGCAGTGTAAAATTGCTGTAGTGATTTAAATAGTTTTAATGGACTTTTAGAGTATTAAATTCATAGTAAATAATTTATAAATCAGAAAAATATGAATAATATGTCTCTGGAATCACATTCTCATGTAGATTACAGATATGTATTTAGTTTGAATTTTAGACAACAGAAATTGTTTAAATGATTTAAACTCCATTAAACACTATTTAAATCATAAGAAAAGATTTATAACTCCGATTAAGTTGAATCCAATTGCTACTGGTTCGTATTAATGCCCTCTATCCAGTACACTTTAGATACAAATTTAATACGTCAATTAGTACAGAAGTTTCAACAGAACTATTAAAACCCCAGATTGGCAATCAAGTATTAATAATAGATATCCTATTGCATTAAATGATCTCCTGCATGCATCATGTGTTGTAGTATTGTTCAGAGAACTAATTACAACCATTATGACTTATTAAACCATCATGCATGTTTTTGATCATCCTTGTTGTGTTTGCTATGTTTGCAATTGTTTTGATTGGAACTATCTTGTCCTCGTATTAGATTGTTCGGAGAGTGCGATTGCTGCGAAGAAATACAATCAACACCCATATTATCAACATAAGGAAAGTTACACCACTTGTTCATAATTTGTCCCAGTTTTGATTCTATGCATGTGATCTTCAAAATTCTGTAGTATGCATGTGTAGGATGATCTAGTAGAATTTTTCCTTAGTATTATTTTGCAAGTGCGATGATTTTGTAGTATGCCATGAGTAGCTCTATACTTAGGATTTCCCATCCTAATAGGTTACCCCTGTTTTTACTAAGTATTGCTTGCTATGCTATATATACAAAGTACCGTTGGGGGGTTCGAAAGACAAAGAATTTTTCTAAGTATAAAGGCTCTCTAGAGCAAACTTTTCTTCTCAAATCCACTTCAAAATAAAACTAAGTTTTCTTCTGGGCGGAATGGTTGTCGGGACAACGAGTCAGATTTTGGTGGAGGACAGCCGCCCAGGAATCAAAGAAGTCTGCCATGTTTCAGAATTCAGAAGCTTCCAGTGCAACCACAATACATTATGGGCTCTGTCTTGGCCTAGTACTTAGTGGGAAACCTCACCTGGGTACCAACATATGGAGGTTCTTGGCACGGTTGGATCCGGAAGGTAGAGGGGCTACTAAGGGAAAGTCTCGCTATGGTCTTGTCTGTAAAAGGAATTGATCGTGGATTGTGGGTAAAGTGCACAAACTCTCGAGAGTATTGCAATCTGATCGATCAGCCGTGTTCACGGAAACAGAACAACATTGAGCATCTGAAGGATGGAGCCTCTGAAGGATCTTCCTCTCTCTTTTCTAAAACAAAGTTTTGAAACCCCATGGCGTGCGTAATATCGCTAATGGGTGGGAATTTGGGAACTTGGTGTGTAATATCCAAGTGACGCTTGGTGCGTAATATCCAAGTGTTTGGTTGTTTGGACACTTGGTGCGTAATATCCTCGTGTGCCACTCGACCTTATTTTATCTAAGCAAATGTTTACAAAGTAGGACAATCCTCTCTTCTTCTCTCTACCTAAGAAAATTAGCTTTATGCAAATGAACTCCAAAGCCTAAACTAGCCTTGCATGTAGAGTTAGTCTTTCCTTCCTTGGTGTAATTTGCCAATACATTCAAAGTATTGATCCAACTTGTTGGCTGCACGTTTTATGTGCAGAATTTCGGAGATCGTTGAAAGGTGCGCTAGGATCGCGGGTCTTCACTCAACCTGCCTGTGGCATTGATGGGACTCCAAGTTGTATTTATATCGCTTCTATTGTAATAATGTAAACTCTGGATTATTCGATTCATGTAATAAAGACTTGTGTTTTACATGATATTTCATCGACTGTGAGTGCTAGCTATTGATCCAGGGACTAGCATGTTAATCACAGGGACTTAGGATCTTACTTGATCCGAGGTCACTACACTATTATTTACTTTCTTACATCCTCACATTATCGTTGTAATCCTGCAACACTAACTCGTAGATGATATTCTTTCTGAGCGCTCGAATGGGTCATGGGAACAACTCATAAAGGATCCAACACTGACAATCTGACGCCATACAAGGCCGAAGTGCAAGGTTTTTGTGTGTTACTTAGGCTATTTTCTTGTCATGTTAATAAGTTATATTACATGTATGCATATTAACTTAATAAGTCATCCTGCCTAACAACCTTCCATGACATTTTCATTCATGTTTTGTTATGTTTCTATCTGCAAATGCTTAATTCAGAAAATGTCCATCTAGTCATTTTTAATGCTATATTTTTGGTGTTTTCAACTGATTTCATCCTTCCAAACCTGCTAGCTAGTTTGAATCATACATCTGGTCATTTTTTATGCTATATTTTTGGTGTTTTTCAAGTGCTTTCATCATTTCAAACCAGCTAACTCGTTTTTCAATGTTATGACTTAATGCAAAGAAAGGACAATGGAGTACAAGCACCAGAGTTCCAGCTTCTCGACTCAGATACTACTTGCAGATTGACCAGGAATCGTGTCCGCTTGAGAAGGAGCAAGTGTCAGCCTAAACGAGCTATGGAAGTTCATACTTACTTAAAGCTTATTTGCTAGGGGTGATCCCTTAGGGAGGCCTGATCTTTCATGAATCCCAAGGAAATCGAGGAGGGAATGAGGGGGATGAGGAGGGAGGCGAAACCCACGAACTCACACGCGAAGAACTCGATGAACACACACACGAAAACATGATACAAGCCTATAGCTCACGCCAGTGGCAACCGGTCCAACGCAATCTCTAGGATCGGCGTTGGACAAGACACTCTCCCACGGCCAACAACGGGGGTGAGAGGATTGATGAGATCTTGACTACTTGGAGACGAACACCGAACTCCAAGGACTTGTACAACTTGAACGCACGAGGCAAAATCCAAGAGGAGGTGGGGGATAATTGGTGCTCCTTGTCAAGGAGCATGAGACTAGTAATTGATAGATCCTCTAGGGGTGTCTTCAATTACAATTATCCAAGTCTAGGGTTTACAATAGAGGATGGGGCTATTTATAGGCCAGACACATAAACAGGGTTAGTTTGGGTACGAAACAGTAAAGTCTAGGCAAAATAAGGGGTTACACGGGTCAAGCCCGAAAGTTGACTTGTCTCTGGGATTTCCGGCGAGAGGCCCGGCGGCACCGGAGTGGTTCCCAAAAATTCCGGTGGCTACCGACATTTCTGTTTGCGAACCAAAAAGCCTTACAGAACATGTTTTTGGTCGTCGCCGGAAGTTTCCGGTCGTTGCCGGGATTGTCGGCAAGGGGGTCGGTCGATCGGGCCTGTCACCGGAAGTTCCGGCGAGGGAACCGGTTCGCCGAGCCTGGCGCCGGTTTGCTCTGGCGTATCTCCTCGGGCTGCCTTTGGTCCCTCCCTTGACGATGCTTCATTGGGTTCATTGCTGAGAATGCACAAAGTTTGGGAATGAAGTAGCAAGCCATCCAAGGGTGTATCGAAGTCACACGAGGAAAGGAGCGAGTTAACCTTAGCTTGTAGTAGCTTGGCTCGAGCGCGGGTCATCGGTCCACTTGGGGGACTAGTTGGCGGGGATGTAGACGCATCCGTAGGACGGGCTTGCTTGTACTTGGTGTTGTTGATGTAGTGGTTGGCGCTTGCTTGTAGGTTAAGTACGTCTTTGGCTTGTTGTACTTGATGTCCTCTTGCACTTGACGTTCGGCTTTTGTTGCTATGTGCACAAGCTCAACCATGTTGTTGTACTTTTGGAACTCGGTGATGCGCTTGATTTGGTGGTTCAAGCCATTGAGGAAACGTGTCATTGTTTGTTCATCACGCTCTTCAATGTTGGCACGGATCATGTTGAGCTCCATTTGCTTGAAGTACTCCTCCACGGTCTTTGTCCCTTGACTAAGCGTTTTAATCTTGTTAAAGAGGTCACGCGTGTAGTGCGAAGGAACAAAGCGGGATCTCATATGAGCCTTCATATCTTGCCAAGTTGTAATTGGAGGTTCTTCTTTGCTTCACGAGCGAGTTGTACTTGTTCCCACCAAAGGTTGGCATAATCATCAAACTCGAGGGATGCCATGGCCATCATATTCTCATTGCTATAGTTGTGCATGCGGAAGATCTTGTTAACCTTGAGTTCCCACGAGATATTCTTCGGGTTCATTGGAACCGGTGAACTTGGGCATGGTGAATTTGAGCTTGCCGAAAGTTTCTTCTTCATTGCGGTTACGGTATCAGCGGTTGCCATGATTTTGGCGGCCATGTTCATCTTCCGAGCTCTCATGTCTTGCTTGGTGATGGTTGCGTTGCCCTTGCGGTTGTTGAGGTGCCGCGTTTGGTGGTGGAACTTGATTTTGACGAGGAGCTTGGGGAGCTTGCTCGTGTTGTTGGCGCGGTTGAGGACGAGGTGGAGGCGCTTGGTCCTCACAACAAGCTTGGGGAGCCTGCTCTTGGTCATGGCGTGGTTGATGACGATGAGCATTGTCTTGCGCCATGTGGCGAGGAGGACGGTGAGCCGCATGTACAATGGGCCGCTCCCTCTCTTCATGATGTGGAGGAGGCTCGTCATGGTGCTCATGTTGTCGACGTTGACGTTCATATCGATAATGATGCCTTGGTGGGTCTTCGAGTGCTTCATGTCGACGGCGGCCTTGTTCGTCCAATTCGGAGGCTTCACTTGTTGTTGAAGGGATGTGTTGTTGACGATGGGCTTGGGGGTCCATGTGAGGTTGCTCTTGTTGAATTACGAGTGCCCTTGGTTGTGGATGGTTCGCTTCACGTCTTGGAGGTCTTGCGAAGAGGTCACCGTCATAGCTTGACGTTGCGGCGTGTCGCGGCGATGGTACCGCTTGAGAAGATCTCATGGAGTGAAGGATGGGTCCAACTTGGTGCCTTGGAGCATGATGGCGTGACGAACTTGATTCACTTGAGGAGTGTCGTGACGAGCTTGAGTCGCGATATCGCGGTCTTGCAAGCCCATCAATGAGGCGTTGAAGCTTTTCATCCGTTGCGGCGAGAGCACGACCAAGAGCTTCATTTTGATGGCCGAGGTTTTGTTGCATAGCATGCATTTGTCCTCGGACCTCTTCGAAGCGGTTGTCGATGTTCTTGAATTCCACTCGGGTTTCGCTAATTGTTCATCTTGGCGCTGCTCAAGGGCTTCACAACGGTAGTTGAATTCTCCTCGGACCTTCCAATGATCCCATCTTGTCATGTATTGTGTTTCTTCCTCTTGAGGTGGCGTTGGTTGGGACGAATCACCATTCCTGTCCATGATGCAAAGCCGACAAGAGTTGTATATGGAGAAGAAAACGTGGGAAGTTAGCCTTTTACCTCACCTTGAAGATTGTATCAAACCAATTTCCACACAAGAGATCTAAGAGCTTGCAAAGTGAAATCACAAAGAAACTCACACACCAATAAACTACAACTCTCAAAAGCTTTTGGTGGAAGGTTAGGATTATGGAAAACCAAACGAAACGATCCAGACAAAGGTTATTGTTCTAGGTGGTAAAGGACCAAATATGAAGCATAAAAGGACACGATCTACAAAAACACGAGGAAACACACACGTGGAGATGAAAGGGGTTAACACGACTATGAAAGTGAGCACCAAAATGTCCTAGTGTAGACTAAGCTCGGTGTCGTGCCAATGCAAGGAGAGATCGCAACTCGTTTGCCAAAAGAGGGTTAAGAAACGGATTTCTGCACTTGCCTTGGCGCGCTTTTTCCTCTCTCTTTGCTTACAAGCTTGATACTCTCTTTTGTATTGGGATACTTTATCTTTCTTTTTTTATTCTTTTTCTCCCTTTCTATACTACTATGTTAACTTTTGTATTTTCCCTCACACTCTCACTTTCCAATGACAAGTGCACAATGCTTAGACAAACACAAAAAGAGTTGCTCCCATAGGATACAAACACACAAAGGAAGATATGGGGTTGTCAAAGTGGCGCAAGTTATACCTTTGGTATTGTTGATGACTTGCAACCGGTGTTGGGGAAGATGTTCGGGTGTCGCGTTATCGAGGAGCGCGTGGATTATTGACTTGCGGAAGCTTGTTGTTAGTTTTGGGTGACACGCACACGAAACACGAACAAACAAAAGAAAACTGTCAAAAATTGTGATCTGCAAAATTTTCGACGCAGGAACCGGCGGAGCCGGGTCTGCCGCCGGAAATTCCGGTCGTTTGTCCGGTCGTGCCAGGGCTGTCGCCAAAAAATTCCAGTTGCAGAACCGGTTCGCCGGATCTGGTGCCAAAACCTGTTCGTGACGAACTCCAGAAAGTCAAACTAATAAATCCGTCAAAATTTCGACAAAATTGGGCTGGGGAAAGGTCAAGGGGTGTAGATCAACACCCAAATCAACAGATCCATGGACCAAAACCACGAAAAACTCACCAAATCCATAGATCAATCTGAAGGCAATTTGGGGCTCTTTTTTGGGGAATTTTTGATTTTATGATGGATAGAAAAAAAATTGAGGGGAAATTCGTGATCAACCTGGCTCTTGATACCAATATGTTAGGGGTGATCCCTTAGGGAGGCCCGATCTTTCACGAATCCCAAGGAAATCGAGGAGGGAGTGAGGGGGATGAGGAGGGAGGCAAAACCCACGAACTCACACGTGAAGAACTCGCTGAACACACATGCGAAAACACGATACAAGCCTATAGCTCACGCCAGTGGCAACCGGTCCAACACAATCTCTAGGATCGGCGTTGGGCAAGACACTCTCCCACGGCCAACAACGAGGGTGAGAGGCTTGATGAAATCTTGACTACTTGGAGACGAACACCGAACTCCAATGACTTGTACAACTTGAACGCACGAGGCAAAATCCAAGAGGAGGTGGGGGATAATTGGTGCTCCTTGTCAAGGAGCATGAGACTAGTAATTGATATATCCTCTAGGGGTGTCTTCAATTACAATTATCCAAGTCTAGGGTTTACAATAGAGGATGGGGCTATTTATAGGCCAACCACATAAACAGGGGTAGTTTGGGTACGAAACGGTAAAGTCTAGGTGAAATAAGGGGTTACATGGGTCAATCCCGGAAGTTGACTTGTCTCTGGGGATTTCCGGCGAGAGGCCCGGCGGCGCCGGAGTGGTAGCCGAAAATTCCGGTGGCCGCCGACATTTCTGGTCGCGAACTGGAAAGCCTTACAGAACATGTTTTCGGTCGTCGCCGGAAGTTTTTGGTCATTGCCGGGATTGTCGGCGAGGGGGTCGATCGATCGGGCTTGTCGCCGGAAGTTCCGGCGAGGGAACCGGTTTGCCGAGCCTGGCGCCGGTTTGCTCTGGCGTATCTCCTCGGGCTGCCTTTGGTCCCTCCCTTGACGATGCTTCATTGGGTTCATAGCTGAGAATGCACAAAGTTTGGGAATGAAGTAGCAAGCCATCCAAGGGTGTATCAAAGTCAAACAAGGAAAGGAGCGAGTTAACCTTAGCTTGTAGTAGCTTGGCTCGAGCGCGGGTCATCGTTCCACTTGGGGGACTAGTTGGCAGGGATGTAGACGCATCCGTAGGACGGGCTGCATCATTATGGGTCACACTTAAGATTTTTGGCTTCTAGACAAGGTCCACTAAGTATATAGATAGCTCGTAAGTTGCACTTTTTGGCTTGTGTAGTTTATTCATACATAGTGGATGCCCAGCATGTGCAACATTGGAAATTTGTGGTGTCTAGAGAGTCTTTTTCACTGGTGAGGGTGAGTCTAGCAAGTTTTTGTGGACCCTGAGTCTAGTACAAGACTCATGCCTTTATTGTTTCTTTCTACTCGGATGAGTTGGTCCCCTATCTGGTGTAAATGGTGGAGAACATATTATTTTCTTAGATGCGATCCTAGTAAATTTCTTAGCCACGTCTAGTATGCTTGCTCTTAAATGATCTCTAGTTTATATAATACTAATTTTTCTTCTTGTTCTTTGTTTTAACCCTTTTCACCATATTGTACCAGGCTGCAGTTAAAACGAAGCAGGAGTCCTCGGAAGGCAGGACTGAAAGTTGTGATCCCTCTTCTCATTCATCCTCCCATTATATTTTTCAAGCAAACAACTTACTTACCAGTCCACCTAGAATAGCTCCTATAGGTGATATATATACGAAGGTTGTGTTGCTTGTAGAAAGAAAGGGTGTAGCTGCTCTTAGATCTGTAACTAAAATGTTGGAGAAGAGGACAAATGATATATTGAAGCGAATTGTCATGTACCGATCTCTTATTGAGGATACCAACACTCTGTAATTTTTAGAATGCAGATCTTGTTTAATGATGTGTTGTAATATAATTTTATTGTTGTGTAATAAGTAGTTTAAATTTCTATATGTGTATTAATTGGTGTCTTGGCATTCGTGTGTTGTTCTGCAAAATAAGTCGGCGGCTCCAAAAATTCCAAAACAGTAAAAGGCTGGAACAAAATGATCAATAAAACGATGTGTGGATGTGAACATGAATAGTAAAAAACAAAGCATTAAAGGGCCAAATAGTAAAAGGACAAAACAGAAGGGTTGTAACAGTAATTGGCTGTAACAGTGAAAGGTCGGAACAATGAATGGCCAGAACGGTAACAGGCGTGAACAGTACCCAGTCAAAATCCTAATGGGCTAGAACAGTAACATGTCTGAATACTTATAGACCCAAACAGTGAAAGGCTAGATAGTCAGCAGGCTAGAACAGTAAAAAGCTAGCTAGCTAGCAGACTTGAACAGTAAAAGGCTAGATGTCAGCAGGCCGGAATAGTAAAAGGCCAGAATCACAAAAGGCTAGAACAGTAAAAGGAAAAAATTGTTAGCATGCCGGAACAGTAAATGACCAGATTTACAGCAGGCCGGAACAGTAAACGGCCAGATTCATAGCAGGCCAGAACAGTAAAAGGCTAGATTGTCAGAAGGCCGGAATAGTAAAAGGCCAGATTGACAGCAGGCCGGAACAGTATACGACCAGATTCACAGCAGGCCTAAATAGTAGAAGGTCGGATATACAGCAAGCCAAAACAATAGAAGGCTAGATTCAAAGCAGGTCGGAACAGTGGAAGGATAGAATAACAGCAGGCCGAAACAGTAAAGGGCCAGAATCTCAGTAGGTTGGAACAATACTGGGCCGGAATGGAGCATGTCGCACAGTGTTTGGTTACCATGGGCCTTATGTAGGCCAAAACAGAGGCGGGCCTAAAACTATACGGGCCCAATTTATGGGCCCATTTCAAATAGTGTTGGGGGAACAGTAACGGGCCGATTTACTATTGGGCTCCCTTAATGGGTCGGCCCACTTAATAATTATCAGGCCTTGGTTGGGCCTGACTTTCTACCATGGTTTCCATGACAGTTAACGACACTAATTGGCCATTAACGACGTTTGCCATGTGATAGTTTGCATGACATCAGCAGTCAACACGGCTGGCAAACAGATCTACGATAGAACAAGTTTTCGTGGCTAAAGGGTGTGATCTGCCACGGTAAAAAAACCATGGTGGATTCATTTATGACGAGGCTTTTACCACAAAGAGCATCCGTCGTAGAGGACTTTTCAGCCATGAAAAATGGGCCTTCAACCACGAAAATTGTCTGTTGTAAAAGGACATTTTTCTTGTAGTGTTTGCTCAAGAGTGGATTTCTATGCCATGTCTTCAAATGAAGTGTTGAGTGAGTTTGTGTCTCTTGGAATCATCAACAATACCATCAATGATGCTCTTACTCGTGCTTGGAGGATGGATTCTCCAAATCTTGCTTTGAAGGCCAAGGCCCAAGTCTATGATGAGGAAGGCGATGGCTTGGAGGTGGTAGAAAGTGATGACGACGACATCAAGTGTGCCTTGCATGAGCATCTAGCTCTTGCATCAAGGACCTTTTGGAGGAACCAAGGAAAGGGCAATGCCTCAAGAGCACAACCAAGCAACTCAAATCCCAAGTTGAGATCATGCTACAATTGTCAAGGAACTAGCCATTTTGTTGCTGACTGCCCATATGAGAAGAGAGAATACCATGGAGGGAGGCTTTTGTTGAAATCCAAGTACAAGCCAACACCAAACAAGAACTTCGTCAAGAAAGTCCAAAACAAGAAATTCGGCAATAAGAACTTTCCAAACAAGAAGGAACCACAAAAGTATGTGTTAGTGGCTCATGAAGAATATGAAGAAACTCAAGAGGAAGAGAGTGATGATGTGGGGGTGGCTGCCATTGCCACAATTTCTACCGCTTCTGCTTCCCCAACCGCTTCCGCTTCTACCTCAACCACTTCACCAACATCTCTCTTCGACTCTCCCAATGAGAACAAGCTCGTCACCAAGGACACATGCCTTATGGCTAAAGCCTCTATGGTAACTCCTAAACCCTTAACTCCCTCTCTTGATGATCCTTCGTGTGATGATGATATAGGTCTCAAGATTAAGAAGGAAGTGGTGGAATCCACTAGCTTATTAACTAACTTGGAAGGTGATGTTAAGATGTGTGTTGAGTCCCTCATGAGTCAAATAATTGAAGCACGCTATATCATCGATGAAAGAGATGACACCATCTCGAAGATGTTTGGGCATGCTCGTGAGGCCGCCATTGAGATTGTCGCCCTAAACGATGCTCTTGAGGAAGAGCAACGTAAAAGAGTTATTCTCTAAAGGACCAATGTTTCTCATAAAGAATCATATAACTTGAATGTCTCAAAACTTACTAAAGAATGTGACCATGGTCACCATGATCTTGCACTAAGTAAAGTTCTTAAAAAGGAAAGGATTGAGTTTGGGGTTGGTCATGCTAGACTAAATGAAGAGCTTAAGTAACTCAAGAAACATTCTGTCAAATTATCATGAACAACTTCAAACTCAGGTGACAAAAGAAAGTTCAATTGTGTCAACTAGTGTTGCTTCTTGTTCTACTAACCCTTGTTGTGAGCATGGAGATCTTATAAAAGTGAACAATAGGTTGAAGGCCACAATTGAGAAAGGTATAGTCTCGTGCATACAAGGTGAGAAAAGTCTAAATGCCTTTTTGAGCAATCAAAGGGACAACGTGAATAAATAAGGACTTGGATTTGCACCCAATACCAATATGAAGAACAAGTGCAAGAAGAAGAAGAAGAAGAAGAAGAATGAGCCTACTCCCCCTTCCAAAATGGTTACCTTTGTGAAGGAGGGGAGAAGGCAAACGAAAAGGAATCATGTTTCATTAATGATGGTGATGAACCATCTCATAATGACTTTGTGGGAAAATACAATCCATCCCATGTCCTCATGGCATCTTATGATGGCCATGTCTATGCTAAATATGTAGGAACCTCTTATGGTGATGATTACCATTGGGCCATTTGGGTTCCTAAGATACTTGTGACTAACAAACGAGAACCCATACAACAATGGTTACCTAAGACCAAGCATTGATTTCTTTTGTAGGACTATGCTTCTAGTGGAAGAAAATGGGTGGTTGATAGTGGTGCCACTAGTCATATGACCAGAAGAAACGAGATGCTTGATGAGATAAAACCAAATTCTTCCAACATGTGTGTCACTTATGGGGATGGATCAACTTCTAAGGTATGGGTTTTGGGTAAGGTAGTGGTCACACCGGATATTTCCATTGTGGACATTATGCTTGTAACAACCCTTTCATACAATTTACTTTCCGTTCATCAACTTACACTCATGGGTTTCATAGCCTACTTTGATTCCTAGGTTGTGGTTCTCATGTGGAGCAAGACTCTCTCTATAGCCTTTGTTGGGCATGTCGAGAACGGTTTGTATGTGGTATATTTCGATAAGAAACCTACACCTACCGCGGCTTGCCTAATGGATAAAGGTGACATGGGATGGCTTTGGCATCACCGTCTTGCCCACGTCAACATGAGAGATTTGCAAAGTCTCCACACATGTGGTCACATCCTTGGACTAAAATATAATATTCATTTTGTCAAAGATCGTGTGTGTATGGCTTGTATTGAAGGAAAGATCTATGAGTCGGCGCATCCCCCCACAGCTACCATCTATTCCAATGGGATCTTGGAGGTACTTCACATGGACCTCTTTGGTCCTCCATCCTTTGATAGTCTTGGGGGGAAGAAGTATTGCTTGGTTATTGTGGTTGACTACTCAAGATACACTTGGGTATATTTCTTCAAGAAGAGTGAAACTCAACAAACCATCATTGAATTTGCCAACGAAGTTCAACGTCAACATAACAATAAAATCTTGTCCATTAGAAGTGACAATGGTATCGAGTTCAAAAACTATACCTTGGATGAGTTCCTTAGTGATGAGGGAATCAAGCATCAATATTCTACTCCATATACCCCACAACAAAATGGTGTGTCGAAAAGGAAGAACCAGACCCTTTTAGATATGGTAAGAGCCATGATTGCAGAGTTCAAGTCTCCCTATAACTTTTGGGCCAAAGCTATCTCAGCCGCTTGTCATATTGCCAATCGTGTGTATCTCCGCAAGTACTTGGATATGACCCCTTATGAGATCCTCACCGACAATAAACCAAATATCCAATACCTTCATGTATTTGGGTGTAGGTGCTTTATTCTCAAGAAAGTTAACCGGTTATCTAAATTCGAGTCTCGTGCTATTGAAGTTATCTTTGGTGGCTATGCTTTGGATTCTCACGCTTATAGAGTGTATAACAAGTCCACCAGACAAGTTATAGTCTCTTGTAACGTGAGATTCGATGAGCATAATGGCTCCCAAGTGGGGCAACTTGATCTTGGTGATGTAGGTGATGAAATTCCTCCTCAAGCCATAAGAAGAATGGGTGTGGGATTTTTTCGCCTTGTTGAGGATCCCCTTGTGGTGGAAGGATAATGAAAATGCTCTACTCATGTGGAGCCCTCACCTACTCAAGATCTTCACCAAACCCATAGCCCTCAAGATACCCCGGTTGAAGAGATAGCTCGTGATCAAGGTTAATTGTAAGAGAATGATGGGTGTGTATCACCCCATATGGACCAAGGTCAATCTCATGAAGTTGTACAAGGTAAAAATGTCGAGCAAGATCATTTTCAAGGTCAAAACGAGGATCAAAATAGTGGTGATGACAAAGAGGTTGCTCAAGAATCCATTGAGGAAGCCGACACTCATCGTGAAGGGCTTACCCTTGATAATGTTGTTGGTGATCTTGAAAGGGGCATTACTACTTGTAACTAAGTGGCTAACTTTGTTGGCCACAATAGTTCCATTTCTTGTGTAAAGCCCCAAAGGTGTATGAGGCGCTTGAAGACCCGAATTGGGTTGAAGCCACGCATGAAGAGCTTAGGAACTTCAAGCGCAACAAAGTGTGGTCATTAGTGGAGAGACCCAAGGACTGCCATAATGTCATTGGAACCAAGTGGATCTTTAAGAACAAGCAAGATGCAAGCAAAATGGTCATTCGCAACAAGGCAAGATTGGTGTCTCAAGGATTCTCCCAAGTCGAGGGTATCGACTAGGTGAAACTTTTGCCCCCATTTCCTGTCTTGAGTCTATTCGTATCTTGCTTGCATATGCATCTCATCATAACTTCAAGTTGCAATAAATGGATGTTAAAAGTGCATTTTTTAATGGTCCCTTAGATGAGTTGGTGTATGTCAAGCAACCTCAAGGTTTTGAGGATCCCAAGTTTCCAAAACACGTTTACAAACTTGATAAGGCGCTCTATGGGCTTAAACAAGCTCCTCGTGCATGGTACGAGCACCTTAGAAAGTTATCGGTAGATCATGGTTTCAAAGTTGGGCTAATCGACCCTACTCTTTTTACTAAGAGAGTTGGAGGAAACTTGTTCATATGCCAAATTTATGTTGATGACATTATCTTTGGTTCTCCTAACAAAGCTTTCAATGATGTATTTGCTAAGCTAATGACCGATGAGTTTGAGATGTCTATGATGGGAGAATTGCAATTCTTTCTTGGATTTGAAGTGAAGCAATTATTTGGAGGTATCTTCATTAATCAAGCTAAATACATTCAAGATATGCTCAAGAGGTTCAAGTTGACGGATGCAAATGGAGTCAAGACTCCCATGCCACTCAAGTGTGATCTTACTCTTGATACTAAGGGTAAAGATGTGGATCAAAAGTTATATCGTTCTATGATTGGTTCTTTGATTTATCTTTGTGCATTTAGACCAGATATCATGTTGAGTGTGGGTATCTCTGTACGGTTTCAAGCCACCCCAAAAGAAAGCCACCTTGTGGCGGTCAAGCGAATCTTTTGATATTTAGTTGATACCGCAAACTTTGGCCTATGGTATCCCAAGGGCTCAAGTTTTGTTCTTCATGGTTTCACGGATTCGGATTGGGCGGGAGATAAAGTTGGAAGGAAATCAACCTTTGGGGATTGCCAATTCCTTGGTAGGTCCTTGGTGTGTTGGTCATCTAAGAAACAAAATTGTGTCTCCTTGTCTTTCGTCGAGGCCGAGTATATTGTGGCCGCTAGTTGTTTTGCACAATTGTTGTGGATGAGGCAAACTCTAAAGGATTATGGTGTCACTTGCGACAAAGTGCCTCTTCTTTGTGATAATGAAAGTGCAATAAAGATATCCAACAACTCGGTGCAACACACAAGAATGAAGCATATTTATATTCGTCGTCATTTCATCCACGAGCATGTGAATAATGGTGATATTGATCTTTCTTATGTGAGCACTAAGAAGAATGTTGCGGATTTATTCACCAAGCCCCTTGATGATAAGATATTCCGGGAGTTAAGGCATGAGCTAAATATCATAGATTCGAGCAATGTGGCTTGAGACAATGCACCCATACCCATGAATTCATATGTTATTATATCTAGATGTTGGCATGGAAATAGGGGGAGTGCAGTCATAATTGATTGGGCTATCCCTCCCTCCATTATGCCCAAAGTGACAAAAATCATTCTCTTAATATCATTTTGTGATATGTGAGCTTCAATGATGAGTTTTGGTAATGGACCCAGGATATATCTTCGTGGTGCCAAGCCAAGTATACTCAAACATGGTGGCCTAGACCACCTCCCTCTCCCAATGATAGGTTGGTATTATCTCGTGTTTGTCATCTTTTGTTTAGTTTGGATGTTGGGGCCATGCACTCCCATTTGGTTCTTATTGATTTTTCTTTATTAGAGTGCATTTGACCCTATATCAGTTTGGAAGTCTTATCTTAAGCCTATTTTCCCTATCCTCAAGCCCCTACCACTCTTGCACAAGATCCCTCCTTTTGTCCCTGGCAGATTTTTCCTGGTGGAACCGGTAGTACCGAAAAACCGATAGTAATACCGGACCGGGTTTGTTCCTAGGCGCAATCCTAGAAACAGTCCCAGGTCCGGCTGTACCGGGTTTTTCAGGCGGTACTGTCGGTGTCCGATACTACCGGTCATTTCAACCGGTATTACCGGACCGCGGTTCTAACTATAGGATAGGTTGCGGTGGAGGCACCCCTCAGTGCCCCATTATTCCCCCGTCTCCTCCTCATTCCCCCGCCTCCACCGGAGAAATAAACCGCCACCTGAGCCTCGCTGCTGCCTCCTTCCTCCGAATCTGGCCTCCTTGCGGGCTCCTCGTCCTTCTCCATCGCCATGGCCTCCGGTACAACCGCCCTTCTATTTCTCCTTGCTTTTGTCCATGAATCTAGGTTTTGCTTAGATGCATGGTCAAAAGCTCTTGTGTGGGGTTATACCACTTGGATGTCACCATATAACACTCCTTGCACTGAGAAATTTCAATCGCCACGGATTTTTGTGGTCAATTCATGGTCCGTTCTTACCGGATCTGCATGTTGTTCTGCATGACCGGTAGTACCGGAATTTTTTTCCGGTACTACCGCTCGGATCTTCTGGTACTACCGGACCCATCTAACCGCAAAAATGTGTCAAGTATGTGACTTATTTTAGTTCTTTCCTTTCGAGTTCTTGTGCCCTTATCCCCCTGCTATTCTCCCTCTTCATTTCATTGGTGCAGGTGGGTTTCGGGGGTTCTAGGAAGCGCTCCAAGTCTCGTCATGATATCGAGGAGGAGTCGGCGTTCGAAGAGGAAGTCATGCCCCAACCTAGCATCCACATGAAGACGAAGGCTACTCGGGGTGGTCGTGGAGGTGCTACCAAGCGTTCCACCAGCCGTGGCAGTGCCCCTCCCCCTACTTCGTCGAGTCGCACCAAGAGTACAAGGTCTAGGCCATCAGGGCCATAGTTGATGTCTGACACACTTGACTCTGAATTTACTGCTTTGAGGACTGAGAATCCGTATGTGACTGCTCGGGGCCGTAATAGGGAGGAGAGTTTGTTCTACACCTATTTCTATGAGAGGGTGTACAAGGAGGTGCTCATGAATAATGACAAGTTGGTTTTGCCTCATATGTGGATCGACATGGTTCATGTGAACAGCAATCTAGACTATTTTGGGGAGGCTAAGGAGATATGCACCAACATTGGCTTGCTTCCACTCATAGAATTCAAGCAAGATTATGATCCTATTCTTATGGCTCAGTTCTATGCCACCACCAACTTTGCAAAGAATCAGACAAGAGCAATCACTTGGATGACTCAAGGTGTCGTTAAGGAAGCCACTTTGGACGAGTTTGGACATATTCTGGGATATGAGGACCATGGCATTAAAAATCCTTGTGGCTTTCGCTATCACGTGCTTGAGCATCCCATGAAGAAGTAGGTCCTTGCTCCTCTCTATATCTGAGGCCGAGGTGTTGTTGGCAAGATCAAGGATCTTCTCCCTACCTATTATATTGTGAATCGCATCTTCTGTGAGACTGTTGCTCCTCGTTCAGGAAACTTTGATGAGATGCATGGCTACATGGTTGACCTCATATTCAACACCTTTATCAACCGGGACTCCGGTAATACTCTTGATGTGATGGATTTCATTTGGAGTGATATGGCCATTGCCGCTTTTACTCAAAGAGTTCCCCTGTTTGCTCCCTACATCATGGCTCTTATCATCTCCAAGTGCCCCCCATTGCAAGTAACCTTTCTACTCATCGGCTTGTTGCTCACAAACATAAGTCTTTATTGGTCGAGAAGCATTCCAAACCACGCAACGCGGATGGCAAAGAGGTTGATGAGGAGGGAAATGTAATTGGGGAGGAATCCAACGAAGAATATAGTGGTGACGGTGACTTTGTTGTGTTTCATCGCAAGGGTGCTCCGCCCTCATGGGCCAAAAGGATTGCAGCCAAGCTTAAGAAGGTGTTTTGCTTCCAAGTCGACAACCAAAATAGCATGTATGAAGCCCATGTCTATGCCAAGAAAGCTTGTGCTCGTCAGAAGGAGATGATGGAAGCCTAAGGTTTGACGGTCTCCCAAGGCTCTGAGAACAACATTACCCCCGAAGAGCAATGGATCTCCAAGCATAACAGCTAGGATGATGATGCCACCTCTTCTTTCCGTGCTTTGAGGACCCATGATGATGACTATGATGATGAGGAGGAGTGATCTTCGGGGCGTTAGTCTTTTTCTTGTCCCTTTTTGGTGTCTTGATGCCAAAGGGGGAGAAGTTGCAACATAGGTTGCGGGATTTGCATGGGGAAGTCACAAGCTCGCTTTTTATTTAATCTTTGGTTGCTTGTGAACTTCATTATTTACCTTGCCCCCTATTCTTCGTGAACTCTATGTGCTAACTATTTGTGTTATGTAAGTTGAGACTATGTGGTTATCTTATGGATCCATCGTATATGACTTTGTGGCTAAGCTTATATGGATCCATCTTATGTGATGATGCTATTTACTTATTGCCCTTGTATCTCTCATCATATAGTGTGTGCAAAGGTATGAGTTCCTAGTATAGTGTTCCTTGTCTTCGCACTCTTGCTTGGTTTGTAAAATAGAGTAGAAGTGTTATCCTAGTTTGTGCTTGTTTGGGCGCACACATTTAGGGGTAGCCCGTCTCTATTTTTCAAACCTTGTGCGTTATCGTAATTCTTGTCATGCAAATGGGTGTGTTGTCATCAAACACCAAAAAGGGGGAGATTGAAATGGCATTTCCTGTCCTAAATGGTTTTGATGTTTGATGAAAACACACGTGTTGAACTAATCGTTTGCTAAGTGTATTTCAGGTTATCCTAGTTGTCAAGGCATTCATGTACCCTCAAAAAGGTCCATAACAAGACATAGTTTTTCCTAGGCTTTTGCTTGAGTCATAGGAAAACCTTACTATCAAGAGGGGGTCCGCATTGGAGTTTAGGTGTAATCAACTCTATCTTTTATCCCATAGAGATTTCCACAATGGTTGAGATCTAGGGGATCATCTGTCCCTGTTTCTACTGCATGTTATCCCTGTGTCAACCGGTACTACCACCACTTGACACCGGTAGTACCGCTTGGCGGTAAGTCCGAGAGTGCTTGCGAGCCTCGTCTCCTCTTCGGGCTCACCCGGTACCTATGAGCCGGTAGTACTGCCCCATCCGGTAGTAACGCTCATATATCCGGTACTATCACTCTACGGTGGTACCGCCATATTGAGCTGACGCTACCGGGGGAGACAGCGTCTTTGGTTCGCTGCTAGGCCACTTCTGGTACCGCGTACGGTACCAGTCCGGTAGTACCGGTTGCATCCAGTACTACCTGAAGGGAATATGCCCTGAGAGGCAATAATAAAGTGTTTATTATGTGTATTCCAAGTATATAATAGATGTTTATTTTGCATGCTATAATTGTATTAATATGGAAACGTTAATACATGTGTGTTTAATAAACAAACAGAAAGTTCCTAGTTATGACTCTCTCATAAACTAGCTCGTTGATTAACAAGATGATCAAGGTTTTCTGATCATGGACATTGGATGTTGTTAATAACGGGATCACAACATTAGTGTAATGGTGTGATGAACATTCATCCGAAGTATAGCATTACGATCAAAGTCACTGAGTTTATATTTCTATAACAACTTACAAAGTGATCCTAATCCTTAGACAATGAGATCATGTCAATCACGAATACCAGAACAGTTTCTTGATAACATCAAACGTCACACCGAAACGGGGTGATTATAAAGATGGGTTTAGAACTAATAAAGTGTTATGTTGAGGCCCATGGATCGAGAGTGGAATTTTTTCATCCCGATGACGGATAGATATACTCTGGACCCTCTCGGTGATATCGCATTGGTTAGCTTGCAAGCAAGTGATTTGATCACTAGAATGTTATATCACGGGAATGATAAAAGAATGCATATCAATAACGAGACCAAAGTAGGTATGGAGATACCGATGATCGAATCTCGGACATGTAATATATCGCAAAATAAAGGGATTAAGATACTAGCGTAAAAGTTTCCGACGATCACAAGAAAGTCATCGTTGAATGTGTGGGAGTCAGTATGGGTCTCCAGATCCCGCTTCTGATTATTGATCCGAGAGGGGTCTCGATCATGTACGCATTATTCGCGAACCGTAGGGTGACACACTTAAGATACACCGACATCCAATTGGAGCAAAAGTTTCATGCCGTAAAGAATAACAAGCGCATAAATTTATTTCACTAGATACCGAAACGGGTTTTCGGGTGAAATTGCAGAAAGTGTTTTTGCATGTGAAATGGAATTCTAGCAAGGGGTTATATGTGAATGTTTGTAATTAAAGTAATTGACAAAATTCTGAATAAATAAAAGGAGTTTTATTTAATGAGAGTTTGCATTAAATTTGGTGGAAATTTAATAGCAATTTTGAGTGGGATTTTGAGTGGAGGGAAATGAAGAGGTTTTTGTGAGTGGAGTGTCCACCCACATGAATGAAGGAGGGGAGGGGGAAGCCCCATGGCCGGAGGCCACCCCCTTGGGTGCCCCCCTCCTCCTATAAAAGGCACCCCTCTCCCTCTCTCTCACTTACACCTCCTCGTGAAGGATCTCTCTCCCCCTCTAGAATTTATTCCCCATGGTCGTGGACTAGCGAGATACATGTTCCCGGTGTCTATTCGGCAAGAAAGAGTTGTGCTTCCGCTGCATCGCTGGAGCGAGGAGGCGGAGGTTGCTCGGTGCCTCGGACGTGTGTGCGAGCATGGATGTGCTGCTGATTTGCGGTGCTAGGACTTCCTCTTGATCTTAAGATCGGCAAGAGATCGTCTACATCAACCACGAGTTTAACTCGTTAAGCTTTGTCGGTCTTCAAGGGTATGTTCTCTACGGAAATACATCCGCCCGTTGTTTGTATCTAGTAGATAGATCTTGGTACATAGTTGTTTCCATCGTAGGAATTTTTTTGTTTTCTATGCTACGAACCCTACAGTGGTATCAGAGCCGGATCTATGCGTAGATGCTTTACACGGGTAGTACACATATGAGTATGTGGGCGATGATGATCATGTTGTTGCTTCTTAGTTGTAATTTTGGATATTGGTGGTATAGTGGGATGAAGCGGCCCGGACAAACTTTACATGTCCTCGCACATGAGGCATGTTCCACGCTTGACATGCAACTAGTTTGCATAAGTGGCTAGCAGGTGTCTGTCTCTCCTACTATAGTCAATATCTATTTTGCAACGAGTTGTCAACAATTTGGTTATCCTCATTGTGTTTCATGTTCGCAGGTATGAACGGTTCTATCTTCGAAAGCCCTAAGCCACGTAAAACTTGCAATGAATAAATTAGAGGAGTCTAGTTTAGATTGTTGCTGGGCTAGTGTTATGATATGATGATGTTGTAAGTAGAAGTATGAGATGATACTCTTACAACACACATAACGTGTAGGTTCCATAAACCTTGGCCTTACACATAAAGGTATGATAAGTGATCATACCACGATGCACATGATATAGATCATATGCGGGAACCATATCATTTCACTTATAAACATGTGATGTTTTATAGCATCTTATATTGCTTGTTTGGCGTTTTTAGCATAATAAGATGATCCCTCATTTAAATATCAAGATAAGAATGTGTTCTTCCTTTAGTATGCACCGATTATGTTTTCGTCGCTCCACGACATCACGTGATGACCGGGTGTTCTTGGATCCACGACCATATTTTGGGTGTAAGACAGTTACACACGCGGATACTAAGGTTCTTACTTGGCGAGCCTAGCATGTACAGACATGGCCTCAGAACACGGACCAAAAGGTTAAGCATGAGTCATATAGTAGATATGATGCCCATTTGATGCTCGCCTTTAAAGCTACACCGACTCACGTGATGATTAGACTTGGTGTAGTGGATTTGGTTCATGTAATCACCAAAAAGACATGAGGGATGTCGTTTTTGAGTGGTAGTTCATTCGTAATGTGGATTAGTTGAACTCAATATATCATAAACTTAGTCTAAACTTTACAAATTCTGTTGTAGATGGCACCACCTGCTTTTAATTTCAATGTGTTCATGGAGAAAGAGAAACTTGCAACGAACGATAGCGACTTTACCGAATGGGCCATGAATTTGAGGATTCCCCTCTCTGCTGCACAAAAGCAATATGTGCTAGAAGCGCCGCTAGGCCCCCCATCTTTTGAGGATGACCCTAACAAGGAGAAGAATGTCTATCAGACTCGTCAGGAGGACCACAACTTAGTTCATTACGGCATATTATATGGGCTAGAGCCAGAACTTCGAAAGCATTTCAAAAACGACAATGCATTTGATACAATGGGTGAGTTGAAAATGATTTTCGACACACATGCTGCTGTAGAGAGCTACGATGCTTCAGAAAAGTTCTTTAGCTGCATGATGGAAGAGCACAACTCCGTAAGTGAGCATGTACTCAAGATGTCGGGTTACGCCGATAAGCTTGTGTCCTTGGGAATATCGATTCCCATTGACTTAGACATCCATCGTGTTCTGTAGTCTCTGCCACCTAGCTATAAGAGCTTCGTGATGAACTATAATATGCAAGGCATGAAGAAGTCTCTCCCCGAGCTTCTATCAATGCTTAAAACTGCAGAAATGGAGATCAAGAAGGAACATCAAGTGTTGATGATCAATAAGAACACTGGTTTCAAGAAAGACCAGAAGGGAAACGGAAGGGAAGTAAGGGCGGCAAGCCGGTTGTCATGCCTGAAAAGAAACACCGAGTTGGCCCTAAGTCTGATACTGAGTGCATTGTAAGGGGGCTGGCCACTGGAAGCGCAACTGCCCCAAGTATTTGGCAGACAAGAAGCCGACAAGGCAAACAAAGGTATATATGATATACATGTTATTGATGTGTACTTGACTAGTGCTCACAGTAGCACCTGGGTATTTGATACCGGTTCAGTTGCTAATATTTGTAACTCGAATCAGGGGCAGCGGAACAAGCGACCGCTAGCAAGGGGTGAGGTCAAGATGCGTGTCGGCAATGGATCAAGCGTTCATGTGATCGCCGTCGGAACGCTACCTCTCCACTTGCCGTCGGGATTAGTAATAAACTTGAATAATTGTTATCTGGTGCCAGCACTTAGCATGAACATTGTATCTGGATCGTGTTTGATGCGGAGTGGTTATTCATTTAAATCCGAGAACAATGGTTGTTCTATTTATATGAATGAAATTTTTTATGGTCATGCACCGATGATGAATAGTTTATTTCTATTGGATCTCGATAATAATGTTACACATATTCATAATGTTGATGCTAAAAGGATTAAACTTAATGATGATATATCCGCATATATGTGGCACTGCCGTCTAGGTCATATTGGCGTTAAACGCATGAAGAAGCTCCATTCGGATGGACTTTTGGAATCACTTGATTTTGAATCATTTGATACATGTGAGCCATGCCTTATGGGCAAGATGACTAGAATGTCGTTTTCCGGTTCAATGGAACGGACGACATATTTATTGGAAATCATACATTCTGATGTATGTGGTCCAATGAGTGTGTCGGCGCGAGGTGGATATCGTTATTTTGTTACTTTCACGGATGATTTTAGTAGATACGATTATATCTACTTGATGAAACACAAGTCTGGAACCTTTGAAAAGTTCAAGGAATTTCAGAATGAAGTGGAAAATCATCGTAATAGAAAGATCAAATTTCTACGGTCCGACCGAGGAGGTGAGTATCTAAGTTACGAGTTTAGCACTCACATGAAAGAGTGTGGAATTGTTTCACAACTCACACCTGCCAGAACACCATAGAGAAATGGTGTGTCGGAACGCTGTAATCGTACTTTATTGGATATGGTTCGATCTATGATGTCTCTGATGGAATTGCCGTTGTTATTTTGGGGTTATGCACTAGAAACTGCTGCATTCACTTTAAATCGGGCACCATCTAAATCGTTGAAAAGACACCATATGAATTGTGGTTTGGAAACAAACCTAAGATGTCATTTCTTAAAGTTTGGGGATGCGATGTTTTTGTGAAGAAACTTCAAACAGATAAACTCGAACCCAAAGCGGAAAAATGCGTCTTCATAGGATACCCCTAAGGAAACTATTGGGTATTCCTTCTATCACAGATCCGGGGGCAAGGTTTTTGTTGCCAAGAATGGATCCTTTATAGAGAAAGAGTTTCTCGCGAAAGGTGTGAGTAGTCGGAAGGTAGAACTCGAAGAGGTTATTGAACCTTCTCTTCAAAGTATGGCGATTAGCGCAGCGCCAGAAGTCGTTCCGGAGTTGGCTTCACCAGTTGAAGAGGGAACTAATGATAATGATCATGAAACTCTAAAAGAGAGTACTACCGAACCTCGCAGGTCTAGCATGACACGTGCATCTCCCGAGCTGTACGGAAACCCTGTTGTGAATTTCATGGTTGATGACCCTGCGACATATGAAGAAGTGATGATGAGCCAGGATTCCAACAAATGGTTAGAAGCCATGAAATCCGAGATGTAATCCATGTATGAAAATCAAGTTTGGAACTTGGTGGAATTACCTCACGACCGAAAGGCCGTGGAGAACAAATGGATTTTCAAAAGGAAAACTGATGCTGATGGTAATGTGACCGTCTATAAAGCTCGACTTGTCGCAAAGGGGTTTCGACAAATTTAAGGAGTTGACTACGACGAGACATTCTCTCCCATAGCGATGCTAAAGTTAGTTAGGATTATGTTAGCAATTGCTGCATATTTCGATTATGAGACATGGCAGATGGATGTCAAAACCGCGTTTCTCAATGGTAATATTGAAGAAGAGTTGTATATGATACAACCAAAGGGTTTTGTTGATCCTAAGGATGCTAACAAGGTGTGCAAACTTCAGTGATCCATCTATGGATTGAAACAAGCATCACGAAGTTGGAATCTCCGCTTTGATGAGGTGATCAGAGAGTTTGGATTTGTCCAAACTTATGGAGAAGCTTGTATTTACAAGAAAGTGAGTGGGACCAATGTGGCATTTATGATACTATATGTGGATGACATATTATTGATCAGAAATGATATAGATCTTTTAGACAGTGTTAAAAGTTATCTAAATAGCAAATTTTCAATGAAGGACCTAGGTTAAGCGTCATACATATTAGTCATAAAGATCTATAGAGATAGATCTAGGCGCCTAATAGGGCTATCGCAAATTACATACCTTGATAAGATTTTAAAGAAGTTTAAAATGGACGGAAGTAAGAAGGGGTTCTTACCTATGTTGCAAGGCAAGACATTGAGTAAGACTCAAAGTTCGGCTACAGCGGAAGAAAGATAGATAATGGAAGTCCCGTATGTTTCAGCCATAGGCTCTATAATGTACGCCATGCTATGTACAAGACCGGATGTGGCACATGCTATTAGTTTGACTAGTAGGTACCAATCGGATCCAGGTTCGGAACACTGAATAGCGGTCAAGAATATCCTTAAGTACTTACGAAGAACTAAGGATATGTTTCTTGTGTATGGAGGTGAAGAAGAGCTCGTCGCTAAATGTTATGTTGACGCAAGCTTTGACACCGATCCGGATGACTCTAAGTCTCAATCCGGATACGTATTTCTCATGAATGACAGAGCGGTTAGTCGGAGGAGTTCCAAACAACCTATGGTGGCAGGATCAACAACGGAGACCGAATATGTTGCTGCTTCGGAAGCGACTCAGGAAGCAGTTTGGATGAAGGAGTTCATATCCGAACTAGGTGTGGTTGGAGCGCGTTGGACCCAATGGTGATCTATTGTGACAACAATGGTGCCATTGCCAATGCCAAAGAACCAAGGTCTCACAAGAATTCCAAGCATATTAAGCGCCGGTTTCACTCCATCCGCGAGCATGTCAAGGATGGAGATATAAAGATTTGTAAAGTACACACGGATCTCAATGTAGCAGATCCGTTGACTAAAACTCTCCCTAGAGCAAAACATGATCAACACTAGAACTCCATGGGTGTTAGATTCATCACTATGTAACTAGATTATTGTCTCTAGTGCAAGTGGGAGACTGAAGGGAATATGCCCTAAGAGGCAATAATAAAGTGTTTATTATGTGTATTCCAAGTATATGATAGATGTTTATTTTGCATGTTATAATTGTATTAATATGGAAACGTTAATACATGTGTGTTTAATAAACAAACATAAAGTTCCTAGTTATGCCTCTCTCATAAACTAGCTCGTTGATTAACAAGATGATCAAGGTTTCCTGATCATGGACATTGGATGTTGTTAATAACGGGATCACAACATTAGTGTAATGGTGTGATGAACATTCATTCGAAGTATAGCATTACGATCAAAGTCATTGAGTTTATATTGCTATAACAACTTACGAAGTGAACCTAATCCTTAGACCATGAGATCATGTCAATCACTAACATCGGAAGAGTTTCTTGATAACATCAAATGTCGCACCGTAATAGGGTGATTATAAAGATGGGTTTAGAACTAATAAAGTGTTATGTTGAGGCCCATGGATCGAGAGTGGAATGTGTTCATCCCGATGACGGATAGATATACTCTGGGCCCTCTCGGTGATATCGCATTGGTTAGCTTGCAAGCAAGTGATTTGATCACTAGAATGTTATATCACGGGAATGATAAAAGAGTGCATGTCAGTAACGAGACCAAACTAGGTATGGAGATAGCGATGATCGAATCTCGGACATGTAATATATCGCTAAACAAAGGGATTAAGATACTAGCATAAAAGGTTCTGACGATCACAAGAAAGTCATCGTTGAATGTGCGGGAGTCAGTATGGGTCTCCAGATCCCGCTTCTGATTATTGATACGAGAGGGGTCTCGATCATGTCCGCATTATTCACGAACCGTAGGGTGACACACTTAAGACACACCGACATCCAATTGGAGCAAAAGTTTCATGCCGGAAAGAATAACAAGCGCATGAATTTATTTCACTAGATACCGAAACAGGTTTTCGGGTGAAATTGCAGAAAGTGTTTTTGCATGTGAAATGGAATTCTAGCAAGGGGTTATAGGTGAATGTTTGTCATTAAAGTAATTGACAGAATTCTGAATAAATAAAAGGAGTTTTATTTAATGAGAGTTTGCATTAAATTTGGTGGAAATTTAATAGCAATTTTGAGTGGAGGGAAATGAAGAGGTTTTTGTGAGTGGAGTGTCCACCCACATGAATGAAGGAGGGGAGGGGGCAACCCCATGGCTGGCGGCCACCCCCTTGGGTGACCCCCCTCCTCCTATAAAAGGCACCCCTCTCCCTCTCTCTTACTTACACCTCCTCGTGAAGGATCTCTCTCCCCCTCTAGAATTTATTCCCCATGGTCTCGGACTAGCGAGATACATGTTCTCGGTGGCTATTCGTCAATAAAGAGTTGTGCTTCCGCTGCATCGCTGGAGCGAGGAGGCAGACGTTGCTCGGTGCCTCGGACGTGTGTGCGAGCACGGATGCGCTGCTGATTTGCGGCGCTAGGACTTCCTCTCGATCTTGAGATTGGTAAGAGATCGTCTACATCAACCACGAGTTTAACTCGTTAAGCTTTGTCGGTCTTCAAGGGTATGTTCTCTATGGATATACATATGCCCGTTATTTGTATCTAGTAGATAGATATTGGTACATAGTTTTTCCCGTCATAGGAAATTTTTGTTTTCTATGCTATGAACCCTATACTACCGCGTCTGGAACCGATACTACTGCTTGGGTCAGGCAACAACGGGAAGATTATCCTAGAGGGTATAAAAGTACCCTTCTTCCCCAATGAGAAGTTTGCATCTTTTATGTCTCTCCTCCATTGTTCTTGAGCTATAATTTCACTAGATCTCCCCCATAGTGCTCCAATCTCGTTGATACTTTGGGATTTGGTGGAGGAGGTCTAGATCTAGGGTTTCACCAAAGTAAAGTTGATCCCCCTTGTTTTCCCTTGTGAATCTTGTTACTCTTGGGTTCTTTGAACCCTAGACGGAATAGGTCGGTCTCAGAGCTTGGACATTGGTTATAAACCTTCGGGATCGTGTTGGGAGACTCAAAGTGGTATGGAGATCTACCCAACAAGTTTGTAAAGGTTTTGGCCGCCACCTTGAAGGCCACCGCATAGTGGATCATGTGCTTGCCTTGCGGCGGGTGCGCGTGAGAATACAGTGAGGCCTTTCGTGGCGCTGATGGTCTTAGTACCGTCCATCCCTCCAACAGATACGTACTTCAAAAGGAAGGAACTTCGGGAAAATATCTCCATGTCTACTTTCAGTGATCTATATTCTTTACTCTCTATTATTGTTGCTTGCTTGTTTGTCATATAGGTTCTCTCACCTAGCTGCATATTTAGAGAACCTACTTTGTGTCAAGCCTTAAAATTGAAAAGAAGTTAAAAATTGAGTAGCGCCTATTCACCCCACCTATAGTCACTTATACTGATCTTTCACTTATAATTTCCCAAATCACATCTTCTTAATAGAACTATCATTTTTACTGTAAATTTTACCGTTCATGAGATCATAGACTTGTTTGATGTGTTTGTAGTCGTAAAGCAAATGAAATGAAGCTTTTAGTTATAGAACATGCATTCATATAACAAACCTACATATATTTAAGATTCGATTCAGTTTTGTTGTATACATATTTTATCGTCACTATCATCTCGGCCCCCTATGGTCAAATCCTGGATCCGTCCCTGAGCACAATGGACATTATGAACGACCTCAAAATATACTTCTCCATCATTTTAGAATCTTCTATGCTTATAATATCCCAAATTACATTTTTCTTAATAGAACTATCATTCTTTACTTTGTGATTTTCTCTCGGTTCAAGACTATACCTTTACAAAAGTTAATTTATGTTTTGCATATAGAGCACTAGCTATTCCTGTTATTGTGCATTATCAACACAACATACTTATTTATAACAAACACCTTCAGACAAAATGTGTTTAACATATTTTAGCTAAGTTTTCTTTAAAGTATGTCACACAGTTTTAACTTTTAGCTAGCTAATAAAGTTGTTTCCTAAATGATATAAATTATAAAAACTAAATACAGACTCGTCGCTTTATGGATGTGGTTCAAAATTATAAATTTTTGAGCTTTAATAATAATGATTTGATATAGTGATGATATTTCATACTCCGTACTTCTATTATTTAAGCTCTCACGTGCAAGTCATGTGCAACTTACTAGTACCAAAAAGAGAAAAAAAATCTAGGAAGGGCCAGGGGTATTTGATCCATAGAGGGTTGTTTCCAAGAATAAATAATTGTTTAGGGACTCGTTCATTCAAAGAGGTTGCATATGATTTTCGTAGCATTTGAATCCTTATGAAAGTTTATTTTGTTGGTTGTTTGATTTGTAGGATTGAATCGTGTAGGTTTTTTCCTAAGGAATAATTTACACTGGATTTCATAGAAAATATAATATTTACTCACAACTATTTTTTCTGAATCCTTTGTTCTTCCTGTAATAGAAGCAAATAAACTTTGATGGATATGAAATCCTGTAGAATTTACATGAAATTGTAATCCTCCTTTTTAAAATTCTTGCCTTTTTACAGTCCTATGAATCAAAGTGGCCCTTATGCATAATAGTGAACATAGTCCTATGAATCAAAGTGGCCCTTATGCATAATAGTGAACATAGATACAATAGTCAGTAAGAGCATCTCTAGCAGACACCATAAAAGGGAGAAACCATAAAAATAACCGTAACTTTTTTCGCGTGATAAAAGTGGCCAGAACAGACGCCCCAAAATCGACCGAACCGAAAAAAAATTAGGGCCCCCCCCGAGAAAATACCCCCGCGGAACCAGAAAAAACCAGGTTTCGAGCTCAACCTGGACGCGAACCATATCCTCTATTTTCGTTGGCGGGAGGGAAGTTTCAGCTCATACCCCTCCCATCTGCACGCACAGCCGCCGCCTGCCACCGTAGATTTAGGTCACTCCCGCTCGATCTCTTGCGTGTAGAAGGCCGCCAGATCCCGCCGACCCCGTTCCCCGGCCGCCGTGGGTCAAAAAACTCCTCCCGACGCAGATCCGGTCGCGCCCCACCGTCGTCGTCCTCCCGCCGCCCGTCAAAGGTAAAATCCACCGCCGCTCGAGTTCGAGCTCGTAGATCTCCTCTCCACAAGCTCTAAATATCGTCCGTGATTTGTAGATGGACCTGGACCCTTGCAAGAAATTTTTGTTGGATGACTCATCCTCCTCCGATGACTCGGATGTGGAGACGCTGCTCGGGAACCACCGTCAACACATGATGGTGACCGTTCGCGCCCTCAAGGAGGAGGACGACTGTAGGAGGAAGAGGCGGCGAGGCTCCACGGTCGACCGCCTTTGCATCCCTCGCAACCGCAAGTTGGGAAACGACATGCTCATGCGAGATTTTTTTCGCCAAGGTACCCACATACCCGCCTCACCTCTTTCATAGACGCTATCGAATGCGTTGCTCGCTGTTCGTGAAGATAGTGAAAGCTTGCGAGGCCAAGACGCGGTACTTCAAGCGTCAAAGAAATACCACGGGGCTGCTTGGATTCAGCCCATACCAAAAAATCTCCGTGGCCATGAGAGTGCTCGCATTTGGGATCCTGACCGATGTAACACCCTCAGAATTGGCCCTATGCAAGTTTCAGCGCTTCCCGCCAAACCCGCATAGAAACGATTCAAAGGTGCCCACCAGGCACTTGCGTGCGGGTGGAAAACGAAGTAATATCATTACACAATAGTCCTCGATGGAACCCACAAAACATATATATACAACGGCGACTCAATGAGTCAAGAATACAGATATACAGTACAAAGATCCAAATCACCTTGAAAACGATACAGCGTCCGAGTACGGACAAGATGCAAATTAAGCTAAGAGCCCTGAAGAATAACCAAAGGCGTCCATAACCCTGCCTAGGCCAAGCCGGAAGGGTAACCCTGCTAACGATGTCGATCTCGAAACCTGCTTACACAAAAGGGGTGCCGACAAAGGGCAAAGGAAAAAGCGAGCGGTCAGTACTGAGGCCAGTACACGGCGAGACTAGAATTCGGCGGTCCTCGCCTACATAGGTATGGTGGACTGAGCGGCAGTGCGGCATGTACTAAACAACCTATAGAGACTCGAGATAACTGTCGGCTATCAGAGAGGGATAAGAAAGACCTATTCGGAACCATCCTGATACTACCACCAAACATACCCATCCTGGTATTTCCCCCTCGAGACCAAACGAGGAAGTCAACCAAGGAACTCACACAGTTGGCAGTTTTATTCATTCCGTTATAGTGGCGGCAATTACTAGTCAAATATAGATAGTCATCCTGATATAATAAGCAGTGGGCAGTTTTAGTTAACCATTCCGTTGTAGTTGCAACTTACTAGTGAGATACAATAAGCATGAGATATCCCAAACCCCGCAGTTGTTGGTACTTTTATTTAGCCATTCCGTTGTAGTGAAGCTGATTACTAGTCATATCGGATACAAGTCAAATTATAACAGTAAACTTTAGTTACAGTTGTCTATGATCGAGAACTGTGCTCCAAGTCGTCCATAACCGCGGACACGGCTTTTCGAAAAGATTTAACCCTGCAGGGGTGCACCAAAGTATCCACACGCACTTCGACCCTTTTTGCCAGATCAGTTAACATACACCCATCGGTATGTCGGCGGGGCCTAAGTCATGACGTTTCCCAGACCCAAAGCAAGTACATGGGGGCCACCCCACTAAGCTACCCGCAATGAAGTCGGCCGGTCTCCGAGACGGACTCAGGGTTTGCGTCAATGGTTGTAAACGACTGGGAACCCGAAAGTGTGACTGGGCTTGTCGATACCGCGAAAACACTCCGCTTACCTAAACAGTACAGGCGCTCCACGCTCAATCGTAAATAAAGCAGTAAAGCATGGCATAAGTACAGGATAGTAATAAAGCCCCAAACTACTTTGTGGCCCCCAGTACAATACTTTGAAATCAGGTACTAATCGATGGGGGTGCCCACACACCCCACCTGTGGTTAGCGCGCTCGATCTCGGAACAGGTGTCAAGAACTCGGGGTCCTACGGGACACCAGTGAGCGGTTAAAATCCAAATATTATCTATTACCCACCGGTGCCTCTGCATTTACCTACTTTCAATTTAGTTATTAAACAATAATTAAAGCCATGATCATCTCCAACATTAAACATGCGGAAATACTCCAACAACTGTGGTACTTGACGACACGCAACATCACTTGAGCAAGCGACTACGACGCGCAGGTCCAACTATCTACCAAACAACAGGTAATAGTATGTGTCCAAGGCAATATAAGGCCGCAAGGGATATCACGGGTACGGAAACTAGAGCATCGCAACACAGATAGCAATAGATCAACAGGAGGAAATAAAGACTATAAATGCAAAATAGGTAGAAGGGGAAGGGATGCTCGCCTGAAAACATTGCCGAAGGTTCATCCGAAGATCGGGTCGACACTCACATCAACTCATCGGCCTAATCCGTGAAGAAGCAAAGCACTAGAAGAAACACCGGATGGACTATTTAATACTACGGTAGAAAATCGGGCATGATGCATGTATGATGTATGACATGGCAAAGGTGCGATGCATTAAGGCAATATTAAGCGGAAACCGGGGTCCCGACATTTATTATTAGGTTCGAGTTATTTATCTACCCCGCAAATTAAGTGTTGGGTTAACAGGGCGGAACATAGCATCGGTTCGCTACACCAATTTAAATGGAGTCCGGAATAAGACAAAGATATCCCGCATATAGACTCCATATTTAATTATGAGATGAATTGGCATAATGCCCCCAAACCACAGACAAGTATGCATGCATGAACAATTTAATATGCAACAAGTTTGTATTTCATTTATAAAAATAGGGGCGCAGAAAGGGGTCACACATTAGGGTCGAAGATCTTGGTTCCGATGGTTCGGGGGAATCGGTCTTCGGATCTCGACGGGAACGGGCTTCGGAATCCATGAGGCGATCTTGGTGGTTCGAGGGTTCGGTCGATGGGTTCGGGGTCTTGACGTGGTCCTCTCGGGTTCAAGCACCGATTGGCCTTGTTGTTGAAAGGACCTTCGCAAACTTCATCATCACCAACACACCGGAGAGCAACGAGCTGCAGTGACACGACAACATAAAAGACCACATCACATTGTAACTAGGCTAGCACACACAGAGAACAAATAGGGTGCTTGCCAAAAGCAGTCAACCTACGCACGCTCAAGCAGAGGCATGGTCGTTGGCCGGTTCCTGGTTACGCGGAAGGAGGACGGAGGCCGACAGATGTTCAAGGCGCCGAAAGGGAGAAGCAGCCGTCTACGCAGGAGGTGCTCGCGAGGAAGGCCAGCGGCTCAGAGGTGGCCGACACGCCGGGGAAGCGGAGGAAGGAGGCCGGAGAGGGGCCCGCGGCGTCGATGCCGAGCTTGGTGTAGGCGACGCTGGAGGACGGGGTGCTACGCCTGCAAGGGGTAGCAGAGGAGGTGGCCACACGGAGGGAGGCGCGGGACGATGGCGGCCGGACGCAGGGCGGCGTCGATGCGGCCGAAAGCGAGGAGGACGAGGCCGCGAGGTGCTCGGGGCGGCGAGACGAGCTCGGCAGGGAGAGGAGGTGCCTAGGACTGCAGAAGAGGGCGGCCGGAGGGGCGGCTCGGGTCGGTGGCGACGGTGACGACGTGTTGAGGCCGGGGCCGGCGGACGCGATGGCAAGGACGGCCGGAGCTTGGCTCGGGGCGGCACAACCGGGAGGAGCTAGGGCCGGCGGCGGGGTCGTGGCCCGAGGATGCGTGGGAGGCCGGCGAGCGACGGGGCCGTGGCGGCGCGGTGGCTGGCGGGACCTTGAGCTCCTGGCGGCGGCGGAGGAGGAAGAGGGAGGATGCGGGGGATACGAGGTGGGGGAGAGGAGCGTCGGGGGTAGGAGGCCGCGGGGTGGGAGCGAGGCGTTTGCATGTGGGGCCAGGGTGGAAGGGAGAGGAGGTGGGGAGTGGGTCAGCTGTGTGTGTGTGGTGTTGGGCAGGTGTGTGAGGGTGTGGAGAGGAGGTGGGGCCAGGAGGCTGATGTGGCGGCATGGGAGTTGGGGAAGTGGTGAGGTGGTGGGTGGTGATTGGTGGGGGTGATGTGGCTGGGATGGGTAGATTAGGTTGGGGTAGGAAAAGGGTTTAGGTAGTCCGGTTTTGTACTGGGGGTGGCCGACTAGGTCGGATCGGCCCGGTACGGCTGTCCCCTAAAAATAAACTAAATATTTTATTATTTAAAACGGGGCTTTTGAAATCCATTGGTAGACGAAACAAAATAATCCGGAGACCCGGGTTTTGGATTTTGAAATAAAGGCGGGGTATTTAGAAAACAAAATATGTTTTTCGAAAATAGTTTCAGACAAACAAATGCATGATGATGACGATGCTCAAATGCAATGTGGCATGATGACATGAGCATGCGGTCATGATGATGCAATGCACAAAAACAACGCGATTTTCTAGTAGTGGTTTTTGCGGGGCGCCACAATTCGACACCACTAACAATGGATCTCGCCCTCGAGATTCGCCTCATGGTACCGGGAAGAAGGGCGGCGATCTGAATCTTCTCGCATCGTGTAGATCTTCGCGACACCACTAACAAGAGGTCGTTATCCGTGATCGACGAGAGAACACTCCGGAAAACAAAGGCGAAGGTCGAGGTATCAACCAATCAATCCACCTCTAACTTCGATAGAAAGAGAGAATCGATGCATTCTCATCCAATTCAATGTACACAAGCGAATAGAGTGAGTAGTCGGCATGGGGGCCAGTCCATCACGCACCCAAACTATTACTCTGCACAATCAGTAGAAAAGCGTGCAACCATTCTCGGAATCAGACTGAAGATCTCGACAATCGAGGTTCATAAACAAAGGAGTGATGCAGACTCTGCATCGGATCTGGCGAAGATGATGTCATCGCATCGGAAAACACCGGAAGGCACGAGAAGGAACAAAGAGAAGTCCACCAGACGAAGGATTCCTCGGGTAGCATGAAGACCAGATGTAGCAACACCGTTACCAAAGGAGGAAGCGAAACCCTGAAGGTACGAGGGAACCCAACCACGAGAAATCCTGGACTTGAGGAAAGGTAAGAGAGTGGATTCAAAACACGCAGAGGTAAGAGGAGAATAGCAGAGGGGTAAGGAGTAAAAGCAGACCTAATCAGAACTATCCAACCGATTTTGCAAAAATAGTTTTGACACTCTACTTCGGCCGTTAGCTAGGTTATCCTACAGGCTGGACTTGTGGGGTATCGTAACTTCTGAGCTCTGATACCACTCTGTAACACCCTCAGAATCGGCCCTATGCAAGTTTCAGCGCTTCCCGCCAAACCCGCATAGAAACGATTCAAAGGTGCCCACCAGGCACTTGCGTGCGGGTGGAAAACAAAGTAATATCATTACACAATAGTCCTCGATGGAACCCACAAAACATATATATACAACGGCGACTCAATGAGTCAAGAATACAGATATACAGTACAAAGATCCAAATCACCTTGAAAACGATACAGCGTCCGAGTACGGACAAGATGCAAATTGAGCTAAGAGCCCTGAAGAATAACCAAAGGCGTCCATAACCCTGCCCAGGCCAAGCTGGAAGGGTAACCCTGCTAACGACGTCGATCTCGAAACCTGCTTACACAAAAGGGGTGCCGACAAAGGGCAAAGGAAAAAGAGAGCGGTCAGTACTGAGGCCAGTACACGGCGAGACTAGAATTCGGCGGTCCTCGCCTACATAGGTATGGTGGACTGAGCGGCAGTGCGGCATGCACTAAACAACCTATAGAGACTCGAGATAACTGTCGGCTATCAGAGAGGGATAAGAAAGACCTATTCGGAACCATCCTGATACTACCACCAAACATACCCATCCTGGTATTTTCCCCTCGAGACCAAACGAGGAAGTCAACCGAGGAACTCACACAGTTGGCAGTTTTATTCATTCCGTTATAGTGGCGGCAATTACTAGTCAAATATAGATAGTCATCCTGATATAATAAGCAGTGGGCAGTTTTAGTTAACCATTCCGTTGTAGTTGCAACTTGCTAGTCAGATACAATAAGCATGAGATATCCCAAACCCCGCAGTTGTTGGTACTTTTATTTAGCCATTCCGTTTTAGTGAAGCTGATTACTAGTCATATCGGATACAAGTCAAATTATAACAGTAAACTTTAGTTATAGTTGTCTATGATCGAGAACTGTGCTCCAAGTCGTCCATAACCGCGGACACGGCTTTTCGAAAAGATTTAACCCTGCAGGGGTGCACCAAAGTATCCACACGCACTTCGACCCTTTTTGCCAGATCAGTTAACATACACCCATCGGTATGTCGGCGGGGCCTAAGTCATGACGTTTCCCAGACCCAAAGCAAGTACATGGGGGTCACCCCACTAAGCTACCCGCAATGAAGTCGGCCGGTCTCCGAGACGGACTCAGGGTTTGCGTCAATGGCTGTAAACGACTGGGAACCCGAAAGTGTGACTGGGCTTGTCGATACCGCGAAAACACTCCGCTTACCTAAACAGTACAGGCGCTCCACGCGCAATCGTAAATAAAGCAGTAAAGCATGGCATAAGTACATGATAGTAATAAAGCCCCAAACTACTTTGTGGCCCCCAGTACAATATTTTGAAATCAGGTACTAATCGATGGGGGTGCCCACACACCCCACCTGTGGTTAGCGCGCTCGATCTCGGAACAGGTGTCAAGAACTCGGGGTCCTACGGGACACCAGTGAGCGGTTAAAATCCAAATATTGTCTATTACCCACCGGTGCCTCTGCATTTACCTACTTTCAATTTTAGTTATTAAACAATAATTAAAGCCATGATCATCTCCAATATTAAACATGCGGCAATACTCCAACAACTGTGGTACTTGACGACACGCAACAGCACTTGAGCAAGCGACTACGACGCGTAGGTCCAACTATCTACCAAACAACAGGTAATAGGATGTGTCCAAGGCAATATAAGGCCGCAAGGGATATCACGGGTACGGAAACTAGAGCATCGCAACACAGATAGCAATAGATCAACAGGAGGAAATAAAGACTATAAATGCAAAATAGGTAGAAGGGGAAGGGATGCTCGCCTGAAAACATTGCCGAAGGTTCATCCGAAGATCGGGTCGACACTCACATCAACTCATCGTCCTAATCCGTGAAGAAGCAAAGCACTAGAAGAAACACCGGATGGACTATTTAATACTACGGTAGAAAATCGGGCATGATGCATGTATGATGTATGACATGGCAAAGGTGCGATGCATTAAGGCAATATTAAGCGGAAACCGGGGTCCCGACATTTATTATTAGGTTCGAGTTATTTATCTACCCCGCAAATTAAGTGTTGGGTTAACAGGGCGGAACATGGCATCGGTTCGCTACACCAATTTAAATGGAGTCCGGAATAAGACAAAGATATCCCGCATATAGACTCCATATTTAATTATGAGATGAATTGGCATAATGCCCCCAAACCACAGACAAGTATGCATGCATGAACAATTTAATATGCAACAAGTTTGTATTTCATTTATAAAAATAGGGGCGCAGAAAGGGGTCACACATTAGGGTCGAAGATCTTGGTTCCGATGGTTCGGGGGAATCGGTCTTCGGATCTCGACGGGAACGGGCTTCGGAATCCATGAGGCGATCTTGGTGGTTCGAGGGTTCGGTCGATGGGTTCGGGGTCTTGACGTGGTCCTCTCGGGTTCAAGTACCGATTGGCCTTGTTGTTGAAAGGACCTTCGCAAACTTCATCATCACCAACACACCGGAGAGCAACGAGCTGCAGTGACACGACAACATAAAAGACCACATCACATTGTAACTGGGCTAGCACACACAGAGAACAAATAGGGTGCTTGCCAAAAGCAGTCAACCTACGCACGCTCAAGCAGAGGCATGGTCGTTGGCCGGTTCCTGGTTACACGGAAGGAGGACGGAGGCCGACAGATGTTCAAGGCGCCGAAAGGGAGAAGCAGCCGTCTACGCAGGAGGTGCTCGCGAGGAAGGCCAGCGGCTCAGAGGTGGCCGACACGCCGGGGAAGCGGAGGAAGGAGGCCGGAGAGGGGCCCGCGGTGTCGATGCCGAGCTTGGTGTAGGCGATGCTGGAGGACAGGGTGCTGCGCCTGCAAGGGGTAGCAGAGGAGGCGGCCACACGGAGGGAGGCGCGGACGATGGCGGCCGGACGCAGGGCGGCGTAGATGCGGCCGAAAGCGAGGAGGACGAGGCCGCGAGGTGCTCGGGGCGGCGAGACGAGCTCGGCGGGGAGAGGAGGTGCCTAGGACTGCAGAAGAGGGCGGCCGGAGGGGCGGCTCGGGTCGGTGGCGACGGTGACGACGTGTTGAGGCCGGGGCCGGCAGAGGCGATGGCAAGGACGGCCGGAGCTTGGCTCGGGGCGGCACAACCGGGAGGAGCTAGGGCCGGCGGCGGGGTCGTGGCCCGAGGATGCGCGGGAGGCCGGCGAGCGACGGGGCCGTGGCGGCGCGGTGGCTGGCGGGACCTTGAGCTCCTGGCGGCGGCGGAGGAGGAAGAGGGAGGATGCGGGGGAGACGAGGTGGGGGAGAGGAGCGTCGGGGGTAGGAGGCCGCGGGGTGGGAGCGAGGCGTTTGCGTGTGGGGCCAGGGTGGAAGGGAGAGGAGGTGGGGAGTGGGTCAGCTGTGTGTGTGTGGTGTTGGGCAGGTGTGTGAGGGTGTGGAGAGGAGGTGGGGCCAGGAGGCTGATGTGGCGGCATGGGAGTGGAGGGAGTTGGGGAAGTGGTGAGGTGGCGGGTGGTGATTGGTGGGGGTGATGTGGCTGGGATGGGTAGATTAGGTTGGGGTAGGAAAAGGGTTTAGGTAGTCCGGTTTTGTACGGGGGGTGGCCGACTAGGTCGGATCGGCCCGGTACGGCTGTCCCCTAAAAATAAACTAAATATTTTATTATTTAAAACGGGGCTTTTGAAATCCATTGGTAGACGAAACAAAATAATCCGGAGACCCGGGTTTTGGATTTTGAAATAAAGGCGGGGTATTTAGAAAACAAAATATGTTTTTCGAAAATAGTTTCAGACAAACAAATGCATGATGATGACGATGCTCAAATGCAATGTGGCATGATGACATGAGTATGCGGTCATGATGATGCAATGCACAAAAACAACGCGATTTTTTAGTAGTGGTTTTTGCGGGGCGCCACAACCGATTATACCGATGAGTATCTTCGCATCGGCGAAGATACGACTATGGAGAGTGTTCGTAGATATGCCAAGATGATTATTCGTAGTTTTAGCCTGGTGTATCCGTGAGCACCGAACAAGCAGGACACAATTAGGTTGATGGCGATGAATGAGAGAAGAGGATGGCCGAACATGTTAGGAAGCATAGATTGTATGCATTGGACTTGGAAAAACTTCCCGAAGGCATGACATGGATAATATTGTGGCAAAAGCCGAGATGCAACAATTGTGCTAGAAGCCGTTGCATCCGAGAACTTGTGGATTTGGCATTGTTTTTTTTGTTTTATTGACACCCTCAACAATTGTGCTAGAAGCCGTTCCAAGTATATGATAGATGTTTATTTTGCATGCTATAATTGTATTAGTATGTAAACGTTAATACATGTGTGTTTTATAAACAAAAGAAAGTTCCTAGTTATGCCTCTCTCATAAACTAGCTCGTTGATTAACAAGATGATCAATGTTTCCTGATCATGGACATTGGATGTTGTTAATAACGGGATCACAACATTAGTGTAATGGTGTGATGAACATTCATCCAAAGTATAGCATTACGATCAAAGTCATTGAATTTATATTACTATAACAACTTACAAAGTGATCCTAATCCTTAGACCATGAGATCATGTCAATCACTAACACCGGAAGAGTTTCTTGATAACATCAAACGTCACACTGTAACAGGGTGATTATAAATATGGGTTTAGAACTAATAAAGTGTTATGTTGAGGCCCATGGATTGAGAGTGGAATGTGTTCATCTCGATGACGGATAGATATACTCTGGGCCCTCTCGGTGATATCACATTGGTTAGCTTGCAAGCAAGTGATTTGATCACTAGGATGGTATATCACGGGAATGATAAAAGAGTGCATGTCAGTAACGAGACCAAACTAGGTATGGAGATACCGATGATCGAATCTCGGACATGTAATATATCGCGAAACAAAGGGATTAAGATACTAGCGTAAAAGGTTCCGACGATCACAAGAAAGTCATCGTTGAATGTGTGGGAGTCAGTATCTTCTGATTATTGTTCCGAGAGGGGTCTCGATCATGTCCGCATTATTCGCGAACCGTAGGGTGAAACACTTAAGAAACACCGACATCCAATTAGAGCAAAAGTTTCATGCCGGAAAGAATAACAAGCGCAGGAATTTATTTCACTAGATACTGAAACAGGTTTTCGGGTAAAATTGCAAAAAATGTTTTTGCATGTGAAATGGAATTCTAGCAAGGGGTTATATGTGAATGTTTGTCATTAAAATAATTGACAAAATTCTGAATAAATAAAAGGAGTTTTATTTAATGAGAGTTTGCATTAAATTTGGTGAAAATTAAATAGCAATTTTGAGTGGAGGGAAATGAAGAGGTTTTTGTGAGTGGAGTGTCCACCCACATGAATGAAGGAGGGGAGGGGGCAGCCCCATGGCCGACAGCCACCCCCTTGGGTGCCCCCTCCTCCTATAAAAGGACCCCTCTCCCTCTCTCTTACTTACACCTCCTCGTGAAGGATCTCTCTCCCCCTCTAGAATTTATTCCCTATGGTCTCGGACTAGCGAGATACATGTTCTCGGTGGCTATTCGTCAAGAAAGAATTGTGCTTCCGCTGCATCGCTGAAGCGAGGAGGCGAAGGTTGCTCGGTGCCTCGGACGTGTGTGCGAGCACGGATGCGCTGCTGATTTGCGGCGCTAGGACTTCCTCTCGATATTGAGATCGGCAAGAGATCGTCTACATCAACCACGAGTTTAACTCGTTAAGCTTTGTCGGTCTTCAAGTGTATGTTCTCTACGGATATACATCTGCCCATTATTTGTATCTAGTAGATAGATATTGGTACATATTTGTTCCCATCGTAGGAAATTTTTGTTTTCTATGCTGCGAACCCTACACTACCGCGTCTGGAACCGATACTACTGTTTGGGTCAGGCAACAACGAGAAGATTATCCTAGAGGGTATAAAAGGACCCTTCTTCCCCAACGAGAAGTTTGCCTCTTTTATGTCTCTCCTCCATTGTTCTTGAGCTATAATTTCACTAGATCTCCCCCCATAGTGCTCCAATCTCGTTGATACTTTGGGATTTGGTGGAGGAGGTCTAGATCTAGGGTTTCACCAAAGTAAAGTTGATCCCCCTTGTTTTCCCTTGTGAATCTTGTTACTCTTGGGTTCTTTGAACCCTAGACGGAATAGGTCGGTCTCAGAGCTTGGACATTGGTTGTAAAGCTTCGGGATCGTGTTGGGAGACTCAAGGTATTGTGGAGATCTACCCAACAAGTTTGTAAAGGTTTCGGCCGCCACCTTGAAGGCCACCGCATAGTGGATCGTGTGCTTGCCTTGTGGCGGGTGCGCATGAGAATAGGGTGAGGCCTTTCGTGGCGCTGGTGGTCTTAGTACTGTCCACCCCTTCAATGGATACGTACTTCTCCTCAAAAGGAAGGAACTTCGGGAAAACATCTCCATGTCTACTTTCAGTATCTATATTCTTTACTCTCTATTATTGTTGCTTGCTTCTTTGTCATATAGATTCTCTCACCTAGCTGCATATCTAGAGAACCTACTTTGTGTCAAGCCTTAAAATTGTAAAAGAAGTTAAAAATTGAGTAGCGCCTATTCACCCCACCTATAGTCACTTATACTGATCTTTCACTTATAATTTCCCAAATTACATCTTCTTAATAGAACTATCATTTTTACTATAAATTTTACCGTTCATGAGATCATAGACTTGTTTGATATGTTTGTAGTCGTAAAGCAAATGAAATGAAGCTTTTAGTTATAGAACATGCATTCATATAACAAACCTACATATATTTAAGACTCGATTCAGTTTTGTTGTATACATATTTTATCGTCACTATCATCTCGCCCCCTCCTATGGTCAAATCCTGGATCCGTCCCTGAGCACAATGGACATTATGCACAACCTCAAAATATACTTCTCCATCATTTTAGAATCTTCTATGCTTATAATATCCCAAATTACATTTTTCTTAATAGAACTATCATTCTTTACTTTGTGATTTTCTCTCGGTTCAAGACTATACCTTTACAAAAGTTAATTTATGTTTTGCATATAGAGCACTAGCTATTCCTGTTATTGTGCATTATCAACACAACATACTTATTTATAACAAACACCTTGAGACAAAATGTGTTTAACATATTTTAGCTAAGTTTTCTTTAAAGTATGTCACACAGTTTTTAACTTTTAGCTAGCTAATAAAGTTGTTTCCTAAATGATATAAATTATAAAAACTAAATACAGACTCGTCGCTTTATGGATGTGGTTCAAAATTATAAATTTTTGAGCTTTACTAATAATGATTTGATATAGTGATGATATTTCATACTCCGTACTTCTATTATTTAAGGTCTCACGTGCAAGTCATGTGCAACTTACTAGTACCAAAAAGAGAAAAAAAATCTAGGAAGGGCCAGGGGTATTTGATCCATAGAGGGTTGTATCCAAGAATAAATAATTGTTTAGGGACTCGTTCATTCAAAGAGGTTGCATATGATTTTCGTAGCATTTGAATCCTTACGAAAGTTTCTTTTGTTGGTTGTTTGATTTGTAGGATTGAATCGTGTAGGTTTTTTCCTAAGGAATAATTTACACTGGATTTCATATAAAATATAATATTTACTCACAACTATTTTTTCTGAATCCTTTGTTCTTCCTGTAATAGAATCAAATAAACTTTGATGGATATGAAATCCTGTAGAATTTACATGAAATTATAATCCTCCTTTTTAAAATTCTTGCCTTTTTACAATCCTATAAATCAAAGTGGCCCTTATGCATAATAGTGAACATAGATACAATAGTCAGTAAGAGCATCTCTAGCAGACACCATAAAAGGGATAAACCATAAAAATAACCGCCACTTTTCGGTTTCGCGTGATAAAAGTGGCCAGAACAGACGCCCCAAAATTGACTGAACCGAAAAAAATTAGGCCCCCCCCGAGAAAATACCCCCGCGGAACTAGAAAAACCCAGGTTTCGAGCTCAACCTGGACGCGAACCATATCCTCCATTTTCGTTGGCGGGAGGGAAGTTTCAGCTCATACCCCTCTCTTCCGCCCGCACAGCCGCCGCCCGCCACCGTAGATTTAGGTCACTCCCGCTCGATCTCTTGCGTGTACAAGGCCGCCGGATCCTGCCGACCCCGTTCCCTGGCCGCTGTGGGTCGAAAAACTCCTCCCGACGCAGATCTGGTCGCGCCCCACCGCCACCGTCCTCCCGCCGCCTGTCAAAGGTAAAATCCACCGCTGCTCGAGTTCGAGCTCGTAGATCTCCTCTCCACAAGCTCTAAATATCGTCCGTGATTTGTAGATGGACCTAGACCCTTGCAAGAAATTTTTGTTGGATGAGTCGTCCTCCTCCGACGACTCGGATGTGGAGATGCTGCTCGGGAACCACCGTCAACACATGATGGTGACCGTTCGCGCCCTCAAGGAGGAGGACGAATGTAGGAGGAAGAGGCGACGAGGCTCCACGGTCGACCGCCTTTGCATCCCTCGCAACCGGAAGTTGGGCAACGACATGCTCATGCGAGATTTTTTCTCCAAGGTACCCACATACCCGCCTCACCTCTTTCATAGACGCTATCGAATGCGTCACTCGCTGTTCATTAAGATAGTGAAAGCTTGCGAGGCCAAGACGCGGTACTTCAAGCGTCGAAGAAATACCACGAGCTGCTTGGATTCAGCCCATACCAAAAAATCTCCGTGGCCATGAGAGTGCTCGCATTTGGGATCCCGACCGATTATACCGATGAGTATCTTCGCATCGGCGAAGATACGACCATGGAGAGTGTTCGTAGATATGCCAAGACGATTATTCGTAGTTTTGGCCTGGTGTATCCGCGAGCACCGAACAAGCAGGACACAATTAGGTTGATGGCGATGAATGAGAGAAGAGGATGGCCGGGCCTGTTAGGAACCATATATTGTATGTATTGGACTTGGAAAAACTGCCCGAAGGCATGACATGGACAATATTGTGGCAAAAGCCGAGATGCAACAATTGTGCTAGAAGCCGTTGCATCCGAGAACTTGTGGATTTGGCATTGTTTTTTTTGGTTTTATTGACACCCTCAATGATATCAATGTGCTCCATAGATCTCCTCTATTTGCAAAGCTAGCTAGTGGTGAAGCATCCGTTTGCAACTGCACTGTCAATGGTTCTAATTATGACAAGTGGTATTATCTAGCTGACGGTATTTATTCTCGTTGGGCTACATTTGTCAAGACCATCTCGAATCCTCAAACTAGGAAAGAGATCGAATTTGCAAAGGCTCAAGAGAGTGTTCGAAAGGACATTTAGAGAGCCTTTTGGTGTTTTGCAAGCTCAATTTGCAGTTGTGCGAGGTCCAGCTCATTTTTGGACAAGAAAACTCTCAATGACATAATGACATGTTGTGTCATTTTCACAACATGACTGTTAAGGATGAGAGGGGTCTAGACTTGGACATTTTTTACGACAATGTTGACAGCCGTGTGAAGCCAGCTAGAAACCCAAATGCCATCCAAAGCCTTTCTCCAAACCTACCGAGACATTGAGAACATGACCACCCATGACCAGCTACATCATGACCTTATTGAGCACCACTGCCAGCTATTTGGGAGGAACTAGGCTGTCACATTTTTTCATTCATGTGTGTGAAATATTATTTGCATTCGGAACTATTCATTTAATTTGGTCATCTGTTGTAATTGGATTATTGTTTATTCAATTTGTTTGGACAATTTGTTGTAATTGGATAATTATTGTAATGTACAATTAATAATTTTGGGCTTTTGCTTTACGATGGTATCATATTTCTGTTTGAAAATGCGAGATGTGATGAAATTGACATAAAATAGTTCAATTTACGGGTTTGACCCTTGTTATGGCCGAACAGACTCCGTATACGCGAAAATGGGAAAAGAGAATATTCTATTTATGGCTAGGGTTTCTGGTTTCTGTTCCGTCTCGTCGTTCGTGACTTGAAAAAACTCACGAAAAGCGATCTGAAAACGCGTTTTCTGGTTTGTCCTTTTATGGTGTCAACTAGAAATGCTCTAAATCATATACACGACTACACCATGATCCACAAAGATGCAGGGACCAATCAGCAATAACCTCCAAGAGCTTATCTTTCATATTTTTTTTAGGACAAGAGCTATCTGTTTCCTGAACAAAAATATCAAATCAGAAGAAAAAGAAGATCTAAAAACAAAGCAACATACAGTATCAACTACCTTAACAGAAAATCCGAAAAAGAGAAGGGTCCACGCGCTAAAGTCGCGCAGAACTCAGAGCAAGTGAGGTCACCCCCTCAATTCTCAAATCCTCGCCTCCACCTCTCATCCGCTCGTTTCCCCACCACGACCGCCTCCGGCGACCTATCGCCGCCGCCATGGGCTCCGACCGCGGGGAGCTGGCGCGCCTCTGCAGCGGTCGCAACTGGTCCAAGGCCATCCGCCTCCTCGACTCCATCCTCGCCCGTTCCCCATCCTCCATCCACGACCTCTGGTACACTACTTCTCCCTCCCTCCCTCCCCGATCTGCTCCCGCGGGGTCTCTGATCTAGCAGTCTATGGTTATGACTCTGCGATCCTGAATTTTTCTTCCTCCCCCTCGCAGCAACCGGGCCTTCTGCTACTCCCAGCTCGAGCTCCACAAACACGTTGTCAAGGACTGCGACCGCGCGCTGCAGCTCGAACCAGCTCTGCTCCAGGCCTACGTCCTCAAAGGTACGGGTCTTTTGCTCCCTCTCTGCATCCTGTTATTACTTCCTTCCCTGCCGGCGGTGATGATAGTCAGCCCATCAGATTTTGCTAGTGTGACCTAATGCTTAGAACTCTGTGTTCCCTATGTAGTTTGTAGATGCCTCAGTATTGAGGAGTATAGTTACTTTTATGAGCGTGTAATTCCCTGTTTGTGTATTGCTGTAAGTAATCGAGATCTCTTTCTAAGAAACTCCTGCTCAGAAGAAGAAGACCAAAGTGTGTTACTACACTTATTGAATACACATGGAGGTGTGGATAACATTAATGTACAACTGACTCAAGGATAATGGTTTGATTAAAAAATCTAAACAATACCTAATGTGATGTGAGCTATGTGTCAGTGTTAATATGCTCTTTTTTTGTCTGAAATTTGCTATCTTGGGCCTTCTCTCTTTGCACTTATTTCGTGCTCACCGTTGAAGCCTCCAGGTACTGTACAACTACAATCCAAAGAACACCTGAATGAAAATGTTCTCCTATTTGCAGCTTCCTAGGCGCTGTGCGCACTGTTGTTCTGTATACACGTACTGTTGTTTTTGAAGTAAATGCCACCATTAACTTCTACATTATTATTACTATTTTTAATCAGGCAAGGCACTGTGTGCACTAGGGAAAAACGAGGAAGCTTTGGTTGCTTGGGAGCAAGGACATGAAGTTGCTGTCCGTGACACAATTGACTTGAAACAGTTACTGGAATTGGAAGAATTAGTTTCTTCTGTTAAAATATGTGAGACGGTTGAGTGTGAAGACGTTGTGGATGCATCACCATGTGATACCAAAGTTGTTATCTCAGAAGATCGTTTTATCGACACATCATTCACTGCAGCTACAACTGATACAAAAACTGTTGTTTGCGAAGAGAATGTTGGAAATTCTGAAGTTTCATCAAATGGTGATACAGTGTTACCTAACAACAGTAAAAACCATAAAGATTCTTGCAGTCCAGCAAAAGACACCACGGTGACACATCAAACTCCCAAGAAACAACCGAAGGTAGATAAGAAAAACAAAGCAAAAGGTAAAAAGAAAAAAAATAACCAAGCTGAAGATACGGAAGACAGAAGCAGCAGTTCAGATGAAATGATAACACTAGATCAAGCACTGTTTGCTACGAAAGTATCAAAATCATCCAAATCAATAAGTTTGGATTTCCGACTTTCCCGAGGCATTGCACAGGTATTTTAGATAGAGATTCAATATTCACATCTTGAACATTATCACTGAACTGCATCTTTTCAGGTAAATGAAGGAAGGTATGACCAAGCAATATCCATTTTTGATCAGGTTTTGTTTTGGTCTTTTCTCAGTTTGCTTCTGTTTATCCTCTCTAGTCAGGGAAGGAACCTGATAATCATCATTGACATCTGTAGATACTGCGGGAAACTCCAACTTATCCCGAGGCACTGATTGGGAGAGGTTCAGCTTATGCATTTCAAAGAGAATTGGACTCTGCTATTTCTGACTTCACCAAGGTAGAACTTCCAAATTCAGAACTTTCTCTACCCTGTCGTGTAAAATGACCTCATGTCCTTACCTTAATGCAGGCTATTGATTCAAACCCATCAGCTGGGGAGGCATGGAAGCGGCGGGGACAAGCTCGCGCTGCTTTAGGAGAGTTCGTTGAGGCAAGCTTACTGTATCTATGTAAAATTTAAAACTGACGCAGGATTGATCTGTAAAGACAGACTACTATATGTCAGAAACACTTGACATTTTATGGTAGTAGTTGCATACTTGCATTATGACAGCAACAAAAATTAACAACCATGTAACTATATGCATGGTTTTTAAGGCGGTAAGGTGTCGTAAGGCGTTCTATCCCTGCTCTGACGCCTAAGTGGGTGCTCAAGCGCCCAAGTTGGACAACTAAGTGCATAAAGCAGGAAAATTTCCAAGGCGCCTTATTGCCTAAGCATCCTAAGATGGACACCTTAAAAAAAATGACTATATGCATATATTGCATTTTAATCCTTTTCTTTTCAGGCTATTGACGACTTGACTAAAGCATTGGAATTTGAACCAGATTCTCCTGATATTTTACATGAAAGGGGTTAGTTATTTTCTCTACCAATGCTTGAATCTCATTCTCATGTGATGTCCCCTAATGCCATTTGTTGTATATATCTTTTGAGGACTCGAGGATTGTCGGACTTCGTGATCAATTCATGTGATCTTGCAATTTAGTAACACAGTGGTATATCTAGGTTGTTAGAGCACACTTTTGAATCCTGATAGCACATGCTGGCTAATTGTAGGAATTGTGAACTTCAAATTCAAGGACTACGATTCCGCAGTCGAAGATCTCTCAACATGTGTGAAGCGTGACAAGAAAAACAGCTCTGCCCACACTTATTTAGTAAGCAAATGCTATCTTTGATCCCCTATCAATGAACTTCAAATTCTTTGTTCGAAAATCAAATGGAATACTTCTTTTGTGCACCATTTTCTTTGGTTGAAATGAGGGGACTTCCTTTCACTATTTGATCCTACTGTTAGGTATAATGTTAGAGTAGTCAGTGGCACTCTTCTGTAAAAACCCTTTTCTTTGTAATTTACTTCACAATCTGAGATTCAGCCAAGCTACATTCCATGTCGGAATCCCCGTATTGGTTGTTTGGATAGCAAATATTAGCGGTCAGTTCATAGAAAACGAGTTTTAAGAGGATTTTTAGGAGAACCAGTTTTACTAACTTTTCTGTCAAGAACAGGGTTACAGGATATCATGTTTGGGTCAGGAAAGTCTAAACCCTGTATTGTACTGTTCCCCTGCGTTCGTCTTCTCCGTCTCGCGGACTTTGGAGCCGCGAGTGCACAAGTCTGGCCGTGGCGACAATCGTCGGGAGCACTGGCACTGTTATGTTGAATTTGGGATTGCCCATCACACATCACACTCAGCGGCATGGTCAAGTTGTTCACGGACTAATCGAGCTTCTTGAGGTTCGTGAGGCTACGCGACACATGCCCAGTGAGACGATTCTCATCATCAGGGAGCGTACAGAAATTTCCTAGACTCTTGCTAATTGTGCCATTGAGTCCGGCCATAACTCGGCTGATTGAGCATATTCACCTTCTCTTGGTAGTAGCTCACGCCCAGCCAGTCCTTGAAGGGATTGTTCCCCGGGAACGAAACCAACCAACCTCTCCAGGTAACCGACCTCAGCGATAACTGTAACAACGCCATTGCCTCTGGCGAGCATGCTTCGCCGAGCTTGTATGCGCAGAACTTGTTCCGTGAGAAGGTGACATACTGACATTTGCCTCCTTGAGTGCCAAAGGAGCTAGGAGATTGTTGTTGTCTGAGCTTCACGTTCTGGAGCTACGACAGAGTGTTGAGGGCCTGTGGTACGAGGCCGATGAGCATGTCATGTTGTCTTGTTGAGCCAGAGGCTGTCGAGCTGCTTGCAGGTGGCGATGCCATTGGTGATAGGGCCGGAGAACTAGTCGTCGTGCAGCCAGGCCTCATGGAGGTGGTCTCAGCTGGCTGGATCCCCTTCAAGCGTCCGTCCATCGAAGGTCGCAGAGGTAGACGACTGGGCCACCGCACAGTCGCTGCCCAAGTACCTCGAGTTTTGCCTAATCGCGTTTTCACAAAACGAGGAATAGTAGTTTTTCCCAACACGCACTTTCCTGGGTTTGTGGAAAGTCGGTTTTGTCTATTTGAGTTTTAGTTGCTGGATCCAAACAGGATTTTAGTTTGTTAGATGGTTATTCCAGATCACAAAAAACTAGTTCTGTCAAAACTGCATATCCAAACAAGGCCTTAGAGTTTAAGTAATAAACAATCTTAAAAGCCATAAAACCTTGAGCAAATTTCTCTCATGAACTTGTAGTATAGCAGGAAATTTTTATATTTTGGTCAGTTCTGAGACGACAACTCATATTGCTTACTTGTGTACTCTTGAGTGGCATGTATGAGAATGCAATTATTTTACGAATTTGAATGAGTGTGCCATTAGGTCTTTACTTCTTTGAAGATTCTCTTGCTTTCACTACTACTTTAGAATAATAATCTTCGTATTGCTGCAGGGTCTTACTCTTTCAGCAGTTGGAGAGTACAAACGTGCTGAAGACGAGCATCTCCTTGGCATAAAATATGATGGGAGTTTTCTTGACAGTTGGGCTCACCTTTCTCAGGTTTATTCCGGGATCTTAGAGACCTGTGTGCTGCCATATCTTCTGTATTCATATCAAGTTACATATCTATGCACACATTTCCATTTTCTAGGGGTTATAGCTATACTGTTTAAGACCGGTACTGGTTGCAGTTGCTTTAGTTCAGTTGTCTGCAATGATTGTACTTACATGAAAAGGACTTGCACATGCTAATTTTTTCACATGAAGACCACTTGGTTTGCATTATCTGATAAGTTGTCGAGCTGCTGGTATCAGACTGGCACCTCTGTAGCTTTACAAACTACACAAATTAATGCCTCCTGCCATAGGTTCAAAGTGCTATTGAAGAGTATATCAGGTCTCTTAGGTAAAATGCAGTGATGAATAATGTAATGAAGAGTCTACTCTACTATGTTTCCTGTTTCAGGAGTATATGCTTGTGTTCCTCTGTATTATGCCAGAAGCACATTTATTCTTTGGGGAGTTACTGATTAATTGCCACTATGTGATGTCTTCTGTTGTAGCTTTATCTTGATTTAGCTTATCCAGAGAAGATGTTGGATAACCTTCAGAAAGTTCTTCAAATTGATTCAAGGTGAATAACGGTGTTCATTATCTTTATTTCTTTTGCCTAACTGGATTATTTCTTTATTCAGTTGATTTACTTGATTATTCCTAGGTTTTCAAAAGCGTACCATCTACGTGGAATTCTCTACCATGGAATGGGCAGGCATAGGTGTTCCCTCTTGCTGATGCCTATGTATTCTATTAATATGTTAAATAGTTTTGGCGTAGATGCCCTCTCTGTATACCAACATGTGGTGCCGTTTAAATGAAGAAATATATTAGGTTGTATTTTTGTCGCCATACATACATCCAAGTGTTAACGTTTGACATAAATCTCTTACATTTTTTGTAATTCTTGTTGTCTGTTTAAGTGATATGTATAGATAGTATAATTCTACTGCCCTATTTCCATCATGATCATATGGAACTAAACTTTGGCATATTCAGTTTTGTCTGCTTGCTTTTGGATGTTAACTGTCGACGACTTGGTGCTAGCCAGTATCCTATCCTATGATGAATGTTGCTTTCAATGTGATGGTAGCTTGTAAGGCCTTTGTTCCTTTTGTTTGCTAAACAATTTGGTGTTTAGTTGATTAGTTACAGTCACACAATGACTCACGGTGTTGGGAGCGAAAGTGGGTTTAGTTAAACAGACACAACCATGTTTGATATTCATAGACAATGGTCTATTAGGTTTATCTTCAAATCTGGACCTCTTACTCTGGTACCATGACAGAACTAGAATTTAAAAAGTAGTGGTCAACCTTGTACAATTTGCTATAGACATCTTGAAACTTGGCGGCTACTTTGCTTTATGTTATCTTCTAATACATGAGTGAGCTGTTCCTACAGATAGATTGTTTTCTCCTGACTACAGTCCTTATCCTAGTTCTTTGTCATCTATAACTGCTAGCTTGCCAAGTTACCCCTTAACCTAAGGTTTTTGCAGGAGTGCTATTAAAGAATTATCAATTGCTTTGTCATATGATGGTTCAAGTATTGAGTGCCTATACCTGCGTGCCTCTTGCCATCATGCCATTGGAGAATACAAGTCTGCGGTATGTGCCTTCGTCTTTGGTGAACTAGTGAATGCTAATTAGCTTTATCAGAAGTGCTAAGGATCCTGCTGAGCTGACTTCAGCTACATCTTTTTGTTGCCATATGCTACAGTTCTCAGCAAATTTAACACTAGTTATTGCTTTATTCTTGATGTTCACATCTTTTCCTTTGAAGATCAAAGATTATGACGACGTACTCGATCTGGAGCTTGATTCCATGGATAAGTTTGTGCTGCAATGTTTGGCCTTCTATCAGGTACACACTTTCTTCCTTTTCAGTTCTTTTCCTGTGGAGCTTGTTAATTATGTCAGAAGCCAGAACCATATGTTTCTCTGATCTTAAAAATCTCAAATCCATGTAAGATGTGAGTGTGCAAAAGAATGAATGTTTTGTGTCCCACTTCTACAAAAGCTTCAACCCCGTCTTCCATTTTTTAAATCCGCACAAGCTACTAGAGTTGTGACCACTAATTTGTGACTTGTGAGACTAAAGAACTAAAGGATATAGGACCTCTTTAATTCAGAGGATTATTTTAGGATTTCAGTTCTTAGGAAGTCTACAAACCTTAGGATTTTTTCTATGGGGCACTTTGCATTCATTTTCTATGGTTCATGAGTTCCTATGTTTTTCCTATGGTGTAAAGAAACATCTTTTGTGGCAGTTCCTATGATTAGGATTGAAGAACAAATACCATTGCAATCCTGCATATCTGGAATCCCGTGAATGAAAGACTGTTGCATCCCGCTTGGATGTTGGAATTGGGGTTAGAAATTCGGGAATCGGAATTGTACCTTAGCAATATTTGTTGTTTGGATAGCAATTGATTTGGAATCCGGATTGGTGGCCCATTTCTACAGATTTTCTTGAACTAGAAACAAATATGGAGCTAGACCCTTGGTATGGAAATGTTAGTTGCACTTTCCTTGACTCACATACCAGCTCCAATGCAGTGCTGCCTTCAGCAACTCCTGCGGTGAGCTCCCTCCGGCCCACTGCCTCCAGAAACTCCTGTCAACACTTCCGTCGACCCACTGCCACCGTTTTACTCCTGCTGGCCTGTCGCTGCCACCGCCACCGACGAGCTCTCCTGTCTCATTGCCATCTCGGAGGTCCTCTTCCTCTCCATCGCCCTCTTCTTCCTCATGACTGGTGTTGCTGATGCCCCTTCATCTTCCACCCACTGCAGGCAAAACCTCCTCTTCTTCTTTCTTGGCGCACCGGCCTGTCAGATTCCAAATCAGGGGTTACTGTACTCTATCAGCGAGGTCAGAACTTTAGACAAGCACATCTCCATTTCTCCACCTCAGCACCTGTAGAGGTCACATCTGGAGTAAATGAGTGAAGCTCTCAGTTCCGCATTGTGAAGGCATGTCGTGCGGCAACTGGAATCTTATTTGATTTGCTGGTATCGGATGCTAGGGCAGCGACAGCCATGGTTGGGAAGAGCATCTTGGAGAAGATGAGAAGTGAAAAGAAGAGCGTCATAAGTTAGTGATTTTCCTGTTAAATAAGAGTAGAAAGCAACCAAGCAGGAATGGAAGCAGGCTGTGATTGGCTAAGGTGGTTGGTTTCATTTGCAAACAGTAGATTTTTTCGTAACTAATCAAAAATATTGAACCATAGTTCATTACCATATAATTTCCAAAGATAAATTCAGTTCCAACATCTATACGAACTAGAATCGACTCCCGCAAAGTACAGTGCTTGTTAAGCCATCACTCATCTTTACAATGTCAAGCCCCTGTTCGTGTAGACGGTTAATATTTATTTTTTAGGCAGACTTGGCTGCTATTCTGTTGGAGCAATAGCATGGCTGTTGCGTCAGCTCCAGCAGCTTTTATCTAATGCAAACATTTATTTGTCTAGGCTCTTCAGTGGGGTTTTCTGTTTGCTGCCTTTGCCTACTCTTCTGTATTTAGAGCCATATTTTCATTTCTATGCTAACCTTGGATTTCTTAAATTTACTTCTTGCAGAAAGAAATTGCTCTGTATACTGCTTCAAAGGCCAATTTAGAGTTCTCTCAGTTCAACATTGATGATGATGTTGACCCATTATTCAAGGTTGAACTTTATCTTTTAAATCCATTACAATATCTTTCTGGTGCATCAGTTAAACTTCTATATGGACAATAGGAATATTGGTGCAAAAGACTGCACCCCAAAAATGTGGCCGAGAAGGTATATCGCCAGCCACCATTACGGATCTCACTGCGAAGTGGGCGCCTTAACAAGCAAGATTTCAAATTCACAAAGCACCAAACCAGTCTTCTCCTAGCCGCGGATTCAATTGGGAAGAAAATTCAGTATAATTGCCGTGGCTTCTTGCCAAATCAACGCCAGGTATCCTTCCTGGAAGCTCTGCAGATTTGTGAAGTTATCTGAGGCATAGAATAGTCTTGTCAAGAATATTGGTGGATGCTAGATAGAGCTTGATTATAGAACATGTAATCTATGCTATTTTTTTGGGGTTTGTGGAGATAGGCTACATGTGCACCCAATTACTTTTGTTTGTGCTGTTTTTATTGGTCAGACTTTATATCTTCAGAGTTCAGATCAAAGCGCTATCCCTTGTTTCATTGAAGTGGAGTTGTTTGATATTTGCTTAGATCATTATGTTATATTCCAGCCTATTTTTATAACTTCTATTCAGATTTTTTCTTTACTGATCACCTGGTTTAATGAGACTTCATTTTCCTTTTGTAGTACCGTATGGCTGGTTTAGCTGCTATTGAGATTGCTCAGAAAGTTTCCAAGGCTTGGCGCTTTCTGAGAAACCCGAAGAACAGTGCAAAGTTAGTTAGGAGAAGGGATAAGCTTAATATGAGCGTAAACAGGGGAGGCTATTGTAGCACCAGTACTTTGTCTGCTGGTTCTCCAACATCTAGTCCAAGTGAGGAAAGAGTTTCATCTGGGATTTCTCTCTCCTGGCAGGATGTCTATAATATTGCTGTAAAATGGAGACAGGTATCTGAACCTTGTGATCCAGTTCTTTGGGTCAATAAGCTTAGGTGAGCTAAATACTTGCATAAGAAGTGACTTTTTCAACCATTTTCTTGCCTAACTTCTTTTTTGCTATACCAGTGAGGAGTTCAATTCTGGATTTGGGTCTCACACCCCATTGCTTCTTGGTCAAGCAAGAATTGTTCGTTACTATCCATATTACTTAAGGTTTGTAGACACCCATCATTTTCCTTTGCTGTTTGGTTATTTGTGGTCAGCCACTAATAGTCCTAGATAAATCTTCTTTTACATGGCAGAACTTTGGAAGCTGCAAAATCCATTATGCTTGACTTGAAGTATGTCAATAATGCAGAGGATCGTGCAATTTTTCTTACCGATATTGACAAGTTAAAAAAAGTAAGCCGCTGAATGATCTGTTTGAGTACCATGAGTGCATGATCATATCAATTCTATCCTTCATGCCGAGCTTCGTTTCATATTATTTTTAGAAGTCAAGCAAACTCTGTGCCTTTCATTTCTAGCGCATGCCATACCGGGGTTAGAACTTAGAAGGCTCCAAGAGAGAAATAAGGTGCTGTAGCTCTAGAAAAAAAGTGCTATTGCTCCATGACAGCTATATATACCAAATAAGAAAAATAGTGATAACTGATAAGATCTGAAATCTCAAGGATTGATTTCCTCTTGGATGCGTTAAATAAGTTACCTAGGACTTGACTGATTTCTCATAGTATGCTTTGCTTGGCATAACATTGTTCTGCTTCTGATTTTTACTTGAAGCTTACTATATCATGTTTGCAAACTAACCAATGTTCTTATGAGAACAAAACCTGCAGATAGAAGTTGCCTCATCATGCTCGGATTTGTACAACGTAGTTGGTGAGACCTACTGGGTTGCTACTAGATGCGACAGTACTGCATTTCAGGGGTAATTAACTCTTTAGCTTGTCTGAATATATATTATTAGTATTCGTGATAGCTCCCATCCAAACTGCAGCAAAGTACTCCCTCCGTTTCAAAATATAAGATGTTTTAGCTTTGTGAAAAAAGTGTATCTAGACCTCTTTTAGTGTGTAGGTTCGTGTAGATTCGGAGTGAACCTACACACTAAAAGGGTCTAGATACACTCCTTTCACAAAGCTAAAACATCTTATATTTTAAAGCGGTGGGAGTACTTCGTAATAGCATTATAGCATCCTTGTGCTTATATTTAATAATACAACATAACCTTTCTTCCAGGAGGCGTCTTGAAGGGACAAGAATAACCACTCAAAATGTGTAAGTTCTCTATGCAACTTTCCTTTTCCCTACCCATTTGGGTCTGGTGCCCATACTCATATGATAGATTGTCTCCTTACCCTCCTGCAATCATTCTTACTTTGTGTTCATGGCATTACAGGGCCAATGCAGGATTTGACTTCGCAATACGAACTCCTTGTACATCATCTAGATGGGAGGAATACCAGGAAGAAATGACTGCAGCTTGGGAGGTACGATTTAGATTTGCTCTTCTTTTTGGTGCCCCTCTTGAGTAATACCTGATAGGGCCAGGCTGTAGTCTACACGTGTGAACCTTCGTCTTCCTCCCCTCCTGTGCTGCCACCCCGACCACCGCCTCACTTCCTCATTCGCTGGCGCCTCGCCTCCTCTCCACTTCTGCTACGTCCAGATATATCTGCCAATGACGGTGTTGGCGTCAAGTCGGGGCGCCAGCATGACCTCAGCCCGGTCAAGCCTTTTTCTAACCCTATCACTATAAAGACTTAATACCAAATGTCCAGCAGGAAAATTGTTCGGTACTTCAGTAGCAAATTGCTTCGAAATATGCTGTGATATCCTGCTGTCACAATTTTTGGGAGCCTCGTTTCGTCAAATCAGTTGCAATTGAAAAGAGTTTAAGTTTTAGTAGACCACCTGTATTTGCACCTAACATCTAGAGTGAGACAAGCTAATAATTATGTCTGCAGGCCATTTGCGAGGCATATTGTAGTGACCCGAACCCCACACGGGATTCCAATGCACTTGATGCCGTGAAGGCGGCAATATTGCGCATGACATATTACTGGTACAGATTGTAACTTTCAACTCTATTTCTCTGCCACCGTAAATGGAGTGTGCCAATCAATTTGGGGGAACTTGCAGGTACAACTTCATGCCACTCTCGAGAGGCTCATCTGTTGTTGGCTATGTGGTGTTGCTCGGCTTATTCCTCGCGGCAAGCATGGATGTGACAGCAAGTATCCCACCAGGGGTTCAGGTCGACTGGGAGGCGATCCTGTCCCCAGATCCCGGCACGTTCGTCGATGCTGTAAAGCCATGGCTGTACCCATCTGTGAAGATGAGCAAGAGCCTGAAAGATTACGCGGATGTCAGCGTTGCTTTCGGCACGACAGGATCGGTCGTAGCGGCCTTGACTTCTGTCGACCCATAAGTTTATGAATGGTTTCGATAAACGTTAGTTTGCTTTGGTTGTTTTTCTTTATTTGACCAATAAATTCTCGTGGTTTGCTTTCGATTTGAATTATTATTATTTGTGCTATGTTGTAAAATGAATAATAAGGTTATTCTTTTTTCATTGGAACAATTGTTCTTTGTAACTTGTAACAAATAATACAATGAAACATATGCTTGCATAAAGGATATTATTTCTAGGTTCATGCTCTGGGCATTTCTTATTGCTCGAAATGGTTTTCTTTCGGCCGGAGAAGAGACAATTTATTATACATCAAAATCTTTGGCATACTACATATACTACACGGGAGAACTGAGCTGGAGTTTCTCCCGTTTTTTTTAAGATTACAACCAGAATCTGCATCTGCTCACACAAGAAGCGCATGCATGCGTCAAGTAGTGTTGGGCATGGACACAAAATCTTGATAAATACAGGATTTGATCAGACACCGTTTAGCACTGTTCCCATAGCCTCCTCTTTATAAACGACGTGCATGCCGTCTTGGAGGACGGTCGCGCTGGCTCGCGAGCTGGAGCTCAGACATTCGTCAAGGTCGTTAGTTTAAGCTAAGAATACGCACAGTCCATTTTTATTTCCAGGAATATTAGGCCATACATGACTCGGGGTACTATCTCTGGTTGCAAGAGGGATAAAAGGGTAGCAGCACGGATGCCCTGGAGGAGGCGAGGCGGTAGCGAAGCAGCCCGTGATTGTCTCTCTGCACGGTTATAAACGAGGCATCATTGATGCCTTGCCACCAACTCTACCTGATAGCAGCAAAACTAAGAGGCATTCGGTCCTGATTTGTCGGTCATGGCACAGAGAACGGAGTCGACTACTGGCGCTTCAAGAACTCATGGGGAAAGGGTTGGGGCGAGGGAGGGTTTGGGACGATCCGCAGACACGTCACCGACGAGCGAGGTGTCATGGGTATGTTCATGAGACCATTAGTACATCCGGTGCTTAATAACTGATCGTTCTTTTGTTAACTGGGCTACTAGAATATACCACGGTTTCGTATTAGAGTAGACCACGTTTGTTATGTTTGTTGGTTCTCGACTATGCTTTTTTCTCCCAAGTCCTATACTTTAAGGATGCACAATGTAATCACGCAATATCAATCTAGCAATACAATCAACTATTATTGTCTTTATGGTATCAGGTCCTTTTCGTTCTTCGACCAAGGGTTTAGCCACCACCACTTGCGCCGCGCCGCTTTCGGGAGATCGACCTCTGTTGGGGCCGCATGACTAGTAGATTAGATCTCGCATCGTCAAAATTTTCTCGCCGATCGCTTGAATGACGTTTCTTCTTCTTTCACCGATCATAGATCGAATTGCGTCGCTAAGTGCCGCATGTCCTCATCACGCGGCTCTACTCGACATCGGCTCATCTCTGGCAAATCCTCGCTAACGACCGTGCCAAGGACGCTAAGTGCGGTGCTCAAAGGGACGCCTTCACGTGCTGCCGCAGGCTTCTCCGTCCGCACGTTGCCACCTCGCCAGCTCGCCTTCACCGACATGAACCGGGACAATCATGCTCGAGTATGCGCTTCGCCATTAACAAAGGGCCGCATCTATATTGTCGCCGGTCATCATCACCGACAAAAATCTACACCAACAACTCCATCACATGTACTGCATCGTCGCCGCCACCAACAATCAAGGTCTTAGTCAACACCAACGGGTTCTACGACGCCGCACTCATGCATGTATAGATGAATAAAACGGGTTTGATCTACAACCTCTTCTTCAACAAACGCGGAAGATCTCCTGCATGTGGATGAATAAAGCGGGTTCGATCCCCGACATCTACTACCGCTATAGTACAATACCATCGACAACCACCTCACAGTCGACCATCACGACCTCACCACCAGAGTTGCGATCTAATTTTTATTTGCATCTCAATGTTTTTCTTGTAACCACTTCGTCAACTCCGGCGCATACGACGTGCAACCGATAGTACATGGAGGTCTTCTCTGCTGCTTTCTCCGATTCTGGCTCGCATGGTTTGTCATGGTCCCGGTCTGTACGGTATTGGCAACACCGACGTGTGTCTCCGTCCCCGGCGCGCTCCCGAATTTGACAAGCTTGGCACGACGTGGAGCCTACCTCTACTACCACAACTCTAGCTACATCTATCTAGAGATGACTACCGCTGCAGCCATCTTTTTAGTATTTTATTACTCTAGTGACTTTCGCCAGGCTCAACAACGAGACTGTCCACAACTATATTAAACTCAACGACTTCATCAGCGGCGACTACATCACCAACATGATCAACCACAACTACGACGTGCTCACTCTCGGCTACATTGACAACAACTTCAAGGGCTATCATCCACTAGCATCCTATCCAGTCGGACTGTCCATGATTCTCCTGCTTATCGTGTCACTACCGATCCAACTCTACGCGCGAGGGGAGGGGGTAGAGTATACCACCGTTTTGTATTAGAGTAGGTCACGATTATTATGTTTGGTAGTTCTCTACTAGGCTTCTTGGATCCCAAATCGTGTACTCCTATGAAATCAACCCAAGGGCTCACAATGTAATCATGCAATATCAGTCTAGCAATACAGTCAACTATTATTGCGTTCATGGACCATTGTTTTTGAATGTATGCGTCCACATTATTTCTTGGAGGAGTATCCCTTTGTCTGACATATTTATAGAGTCGGTTTAAGTGAGCAAGGCCGATCCAACTCATAGTCGAACCCGGTATATGGGAGCAAGTAGCAAGCTATGTTCTAATTGCCACTCCCACCCAGAGAACTGTCATTTTGACACCCGAGCTCCATAGAGCGTTTTTGGAAAATCAAAAAATTCAACAAAATTATATCATGATATAGTCAATAATTCAATTTGTCTGTGCGTAAGTTTTCAATACGAAATACTTTATATTCTATTCTTAGCAAAATAACAAAATTACAGATCTGGTAACATGAACGGTGCAACTTTTGAATCTTATAATTTTTTCAATTAGTCTTATTTGCTGACCCTAAAATATAAAGTATTTCACATTAAAAATTTACATGCTCATAGTGTACATATTTGACTACATTCAGGTAGTTTTTTTAAACAGAACCTTTGAAATCAAGATCTTAATCTACCATGTCCATGCTAACGACGCTGCTTCCCGCTTGCCTTCCCGAACATCGTACCGCTCAAGTTCTAAATCCTTGTCGTCCAACTACTACGCATGTGTATATGATAACCCGTAAAGATGCTAAGCTAACACCAATTAATTAACTTTGGAGGTAATGTTTGATTGATAGTCTAGTATCCGTGACTCACGCACATATACGTTGATTCGCTTCCCGAGCCGACGAACTCTGTGATGCGCAAGCATGAGTGAAGCAAACATCATGATGTATTTTTTAACTTGCTAGATTCACCTGCATCTATACATAGCTGAAATAACTTGTCACACACGATTTATCCAACTACGCAAGGGGTGGGCGATGGGCCTCCAAGTCGCAAACGGTTTAGTAAACCGTGTATAAAATGGTGAATATCGCACATGAGTGAGTTAAACATCGGGAAAATACTAGAACTTCCTCCCCTGAGCAACTCTGGAGACGCCCCTAACCCTATAACCCCCCTCCTTGATCTCGGCTCCATAGGTCACCGCTACTGCCGGCTCTGGCTGTGGTGACGGCGGTGGCGGTGCCCATCCTATCGAATAAGGAGGATAGTAGAGGCATTCCGTGGTGGTGCTCCATGGGCAGAGGCGGGGGTGATGGCCGGGGGGTGCAGGGCAGCGTGGTCATGATGACCAGGGCTTGATATCCTCCAGGAAGTGGTGAATTGGAGGTGCTGGCGCCCGCTTGCGGCCGTGTGCTCCGATCTTATCTTATCCTTAAGGCCCGATCTGGTCCTTAGGGATGATCTATGCCAATGTGGACGTGCGGGGTGCCTTCTCCTCTACAACCAGTCCAACAAGGAGGTGACTAGAGGCGTGGGGGATTGCTAGTCTTGTGAATAAACGTGGTAGTCCTAGTGTTCTTCTTGATTTGGCAGTCGATATTTTCCAGAACTTCTGTTAGAGATCTTCATGGATTGACGCACGGCACCCCTAGATATCTGGCCAACCATGCACTTCCTATGTGAAAGAGATATGCCCTAGAGGCAAATAATAAAAGGTGTTTATTATCATATCTCAATTAGTTTATAATAGTTTTATACCGTGCTATAACTGTATCAATCGGAAACATTGATACAGGCGTGGTATATAAATGTTATCGCCATATTTTGGCCAAAGGAGGAGATGGGCCGTAATCAAGATGGGCTTGGAAGATACATATATGCAACATGTTGTTGAATCGGCCTTGTGCGTGGATTTGGGCTAAATTGCCCGTGTATCTTATATTGTAGTAGGTTACGTTTCGGTTTAAGTAAAGAGATAGGATTTTTAGGGTTATTCCAAAGATAGAAAGAATCCGGACTATAAATATGTACCTAAGGTTATTGAGAAAAGGAGGACGACCACGTTCACAACAAACACAATCTCGGCGCATCGCCACCCCTTGTTTCTAGGGTTTTTCTCGGGTAAGTGTCATGCTGCCTAGATTGCGATCTAGGCAGTATCTGCTTATGCGTTATTTAGTGTTACTCGTGCTGAAGCCTTGTTGATGGCGAGTAATACTGTTATCATAGATCTGTTTGGGCTAGCATCGGTACTTTTTTGTTATGATTGCTTAGCTATGCTGCCTTTACTTATCTCGCTGCCTTTGCACCTTTTTTGGGTGTAAGGGTAGCATCTTGCTTGATCTTTATTCAGTCGATTTGATCCGTTATAGTTTTGCCTTGTTTTCCAAGGTTTAGTTTGATATCCACGTAGTCAGGCCTTGCAAACGGGTTGAACGATCCAGTAGTACGTGAGGATATGGTTTGCTAATTCGAGAGGAGTTGTTCCGGGAATTGACTTTACGTCGGTTGTTAGGCTTTCTCTAGGGTTAGTTTTCTATCATCTTTCGTATTTACCAGGCTCAATTACGTGTAGGATGTTCCAATTACGTGGTGAAAACGTTAAACTGTCGTAGATCGATTTAACTTGTATTGATGAAGCAAAACCCCATGTTATCATAGACCTAATGCAGAACCATGGGATAATCGGCTCTAGGAGCCGATTCACAGGGAAACCTGGGAGCCGGTCACGGCTCGAATTTTACGTATACTTGTTTGCCATGCAGGAAACCAATCGAAGCAATCCATCACCTTCCTGACCAGGTATAGGTCAGGTGGCACGCCCTCGAACCAGCCAGGACGTGTGCCGGAGTTTGCGGGCCGTTGCCCGAGGGACCAGGGCCCACCAGCAGTTCTGGGAGCCTCCCGGCTCTCCGTGTTGCCCGTCGCTGCTCGCCGGTGGGTTTTGGCAGGCAACACATTCTGGCACGCTCGGTGGGACATTCAACAACGTCTACATCAACATCCGACGCTGCGATGGAGAACAGACCGGTCACGTACGACGATCTGCCTGAGGAGCACAAGGCGAAGTATGATGATATCAAAGCTCTCTTCGAAGCCGATCTCATCGGCTCTTTTGAGAGGACCCGTAAGCATGGCATCAGGTGGAAAGGGTTCTCACCCGGAGGTGCTCTTGACGAGGTGGATCTGTCTGTTCCTTCAGAGGAGCGCACCAGAGCTCTGCGACAGGAAGTCAATTACATGGTGGCTCATTCTCTTCATCGCCATTCTGAGAGCCTAGTGAACGCTTTCGAGCGCGTCGCGGTTCGCGTAGTTCAGGAGATCATGAAACATCAGTACTCTCCGTCGGGGCCTACTCTAGGGACTCACCAGGGAGAAAGACCGCTCCAGACTAGGCCACAACTGCCATTCACGCTTGCAGCTCCGGAGCCGCCAGGGGCACCGGCGTACGTCGTCTACAAGGTTGGAGGTGACCCTGGCGATTGCCAATTCCTGTTTGAACCACCTAAAGAGATCCCACATGGATATGTGTGCACCTACGTGCCGGACTGCAATAACCTGACGCGCACGAACCAGGTGGCAACTGCAGGGATTTCTGGGGCAGGAGTTTCTGGAGCAGGGGCTTCGGGGGCAGGTATTTACGGAGCAGGGATGTCCGGGATGGACGCTGATAAACAGGCATGGCTAGCCAAGTACGCCACCGGAGCGAGTTCTGAGAATTTAGCCCCTGCAGCTCAAACGGTGGAGCAAATCCGTACCATCTTGAGAGACCAGTTCGGCTTCGTGCCGAAGAGAAGGACAATCGGCTATTCTAAGCCGTACCCCAACGAGTTTGATCTAATTCCGCTGCCACCCAAGTATCGGCTCCCTGAGTTCTCAAGGTTTAGCGGATCAGAAGGGTCGAGCTCGATCGAGCACGTGAGCCGATACCTGGCATAGTTAGGCATGATTTCAGCATCGGATCAGTTACGCGTAAGGTTCTTTGCGCAATCTCTGACAGGACCAGCTTTTGGGTGGTACACCTCGTTGCCACCGGATTCGATCCAGACCTGGAAGCAACTGGAAGAACAGTTCCACATTCAGTATCATTCAGAAGCTATCGAGGCTGGCATTGCAGATCTGGCGCAGGTGCGGCAAAAGCGGGGAGAAACGGTAGCTGAGTACATTCAACGTTTCAGGACTGTCAAGAACCGATGTTATTCGGCTCGTTTAACTGAGAAAGAAGCGGTCGAGCTGGCAGTGTTGGGTCTCTCAGCACCTATCAAGGATCTGGCTTTCCAAGTAGAGTACAATTCATTGGCGCACATGGCCCAGAAACTGACGATGTATGAACAGCGCCACCCTGAGTTGTACCAAGACAAGTTCAAACGTCCGATAGGCCTGGTCGATACAGAAGAAGAGGATCCTACACAAGACCAGGAGGTGGCCGTGGCTGAATGGGCTCGGGGGGCAGATCCTGTGTCCTGCAAATGGGTGAAGCAACAAGGGCCTGCAAAAGGGTTCGACTTCGATGTGAGCAAAGCTGAGCAGATATTCGACTTACTGCTGAAAGAAAAGCAGCTGAAGTTACCCGAAGGCCACAAAATCCCTACGGCTCAAGAGATGAACGGGAGACCATACTGCAAGTGGCATCACTCATTCACCCACACCACCAATGACTGCAAAGAGCTACGTCGCCAGATCCAAACGGCGATAGAACAGGGCCGTCTGATCCTTGGGCAATTCGCCATGAAAGTAGACACAAACCCATTTCCCGGCGTCAACATGGTAGAACACAGCCACTCCACGAGGCGTCAGTTGGATTTCTCGTTCGATGTTAATATGGCAGGACCTGTGTACCACCATGGCACATATAAGGAGGAAGACGGTCGCTCTCGGGGCAAAGAAAGAGAGGAGGCCGGTCCACGTGACCGGCCCCGTTATGATGACAGGCGGTATTTAACCGAGGAGCAAGTGAGAAGCGTGCGATATCAGAAGCCACACTCCACACATCTCCTTAACAAGTATGAGCGTCAGTACGACCGACGTCGCCGGCACGATAGAGATGATGAAGGATATGAGCACCTCGCTAGCGAAAAGTCAAAGGAAAAGGAAGGCATGGACAAACATTGGGATTGTACCTTCTTCAAGTATTGCTGGGATGCCGGAATGAGCCGATTGCCTACAATCGACAACTGCCCAGAATATGGACAGCAGAAGGATGACACAGGTCCAGTCTCAGTGTTCAAGCGCCTAGGACCTCTCCCTCCTCGAGCAAAAGACCTCGAGGAGCCAATGGGTGAAAAAGAAGAAGACAGATATCATCGGCCAAGGTGGTGTCCCGATGGACTCAGACACACCCAAAAGCGTCGAGTTCAGCGACTGCGTAGCCTGGAGGAAGCCGAAGCATAGTACCTCCACGCTTTAAGGAAAGCACGGCTCGACCTGGCCGTGAAAGTTCGGCAAACCTTGGAAACGGAGGCTCGTCCGAAAAGGAAAGAATGGCGCCCTAAACCAGTAAAAGCCGATGCGAAGACATCGGCTGGCACAAACATGGTGTTCACACTTCCGTCAGAGTTTTGCGTTCCAAGAACCAAAGAACTACCAGTGGCACAGTTTGACTGCGGCCCACGGCCGGTTATCTTTGAAAAGCCACAAGAGAAGGGCTACAAACATTTGAAAGCTCTGTACCTGCGAGGTTATATCAATGGGCAGCCTGTCCGCAAGATGTTGGTTGACACCGGAGCGGCAGTCAATATAATGCCATACTCCATGCTACGGCGTTTGGGACGCTCCACTGCAGATCTGATCAAAACCAACATAACGTTAAGCAACTTCAACGGCCAAACTTCAGAGACGCAAGGCGTTCTGAATGTGGAACTGACCGTGGGCAGAAAAACCATCCCTACGTCATTCTTCATCGTTGACAGCAAAAGCACCTACGCTATCTTGCTGGGGAGGGATTGGATTCACGCCAACTGCTGCATTCCATCCACGATGCACCAGTGCCTGATACAGTGGGATGGAGATGAAGTGGAGGTCATCCATGCAGATGATTCGATCGAGATCTCCATAGCTGGCATGAACATCTGGGAGGCAGGACACCAAGAGCCGATCTCTGGAGTCAGTCTAGACGGCTGTGAGCGCATTGAAGCTACAAAAAACGGGGTGAGGCTGGCCTTATCCACTGGCCTGACAGAGTAGCAAAGTCCACGATAGTACGTGGTATGGCCGATCCCTGCGATCGGCCACAAAAAATAAAAAGCAGCAATCTTACGACAAACAGGTCATGCAGACGTAGTAGGGAGGTTCCCTGCCATTGTAGAGCACAGATAAGTTGTAAACCTTCCTTGACTAATGCAATCAAAAAGGGGGCCGATTCCGGCAATCGGCCCAAATTACCTTTGTTATCCTCACCAACTGTTTGCCCCGTGTTTAGCATCGATTTAGCAGGTGACGGAAAGCTAGGGTATGGGTTTACATCCGCTGATGAGCTAGAGGAGATTGACATCGGTCCTGGGGATAAGCCACGACCAACATTTATCAGCAAGAAGTTAGATCCGAATCTGCGGGGTCCGATGATAGCTTTGTTGAAAGAATATCCAGATTGCTTTGCCTGGGACTATACAGAGATGCCCGGGTTAGACAGGAGCATCATTGAGCATCGACTCCCGCTTAAAAAAGGGTTTCGGCCATTCCAGCAGCGAGCACGACAGATGAAGGCCGAAATTTTGAAAGAAGTCAAGAAAGAGATCGAGAAAATGTTGACAGCTAAGTTAATCAGGCCATGCAGGTATGCTGAGTGGATTTCTAGTATCGTACCTGTAGAGAAAAAGGATGGCCGCTGGCGTGTTGCCATAGATTTTCGGGATCTCAATAGAGCCACTCCAAAGGATGAGTACCCGATGCCGGTAGCAGAGACATTAATCAACGCAGCTGCTGGTCATAAGGTTTTGAGCTTCATGGATGGCAATGCCGGTTACAACCAAATTTTTATGGCTCCGGAAGATATACACAAGACTGCATTCAGAGTCCCAGGTTCGGTGGGGTTGTTTGAATATGTAGTCATGACGTTTGGACTGAAGAATGCCGGCGCCACATACCAAAGAGCCATGAATTACATTTTCCATGATCTGATCGGCAAGCTGGTGGAAATTTATATCGATGACGTGGTGGTCAAGTCTGCTTCAGTACAAGGACACTTGGACGATCTGCGACGCGTCCTGGACCGAACAAGGAAATTCGGGCTACGAATGAATCCAAAGAAGTGTGCCTTCGGTGTAACGGCCGGTCAGTTCTTGGGTTTTTTGGTCCATGAACGCGGAATCGAGATCGGCCTGAAAAGTCAGGAGGCAGTGCGAACAATGAAGCCACCTACCACGAAGAAAGAACTGCAGTCTCTCATCGGCAAGATCAACTTCGTCAGAAGATTCATCTCCAATCTGTCAGGAAGAATAGAGCCCTTCATGGGACTTGTGAAAATTAAAACTGATGAGGAGTTCCGCTGGGGGACAGAACAACAACGAGCCTTCGACGAAATCAAAGAATATTTGACGAAGCCGCCAGTGTTGGTTCCGCCCCAGCCGGATAGGCCGTTCTACATTTACTTGTCAGTAGCTGACACGTCCATCGCCTCGGTGGTGGTACAAGTTTATGATGGTTTGGAGCGAGTTGTGTTTTACATCAGCAGAAGGATGCTGGATGCAGAGACAAGGTATCCTGAGATCGATAAGTTGTGCCTCTGCCTGTTTTTCACCTGCACCAAGCTGCGCCACATCTTGCTCTCAGCAGAGATTATCATTATATGCAAATCAGATGTCATAAAGCACATGCTGTCGGCTCCTATGTTGAAAGGCCGACTCGGCAAATGGATGTTTGCATTATCGGAATTTGACATCCGGTACCAACCCGCGAAAGCGGTTAAGGGTCAGGCATTGGCCGACCTTATTGCTGAAAGGATCAACACCGATATAGCAGCGCTGTCTATACGAGCGTGGGCTATGTTTTTCGATGGATCGGTTTGTGATGATGGTTGCGGCATTGGCATTCTACTCGTGTCGCCCCGGGGGGCAACATATTCCTTCTCCATCAGGCTAGCTACCCCTCGCACCAACAACGTCGCCGAGTATGAGGCGATACGCAAGGGAATGGAGTTGCTCATCGAAGCTGGAGCAGAGGCAGTGGAAATTTTTGGAGACTCCAAATTGGTGATTTCCCAACTCACGGAGGAATGCAAGTGTGAGAGCGAGTCGCTCTTCCCATTATGGCTGCAATGCCGTGAGCTCATGGCACAGTTCCGGTACATAAACTTTAACTGGATCCCGCGATCGCAGAATACAGAGGCGAATGATCTCGCACAAATGGCTTCAGGCTACAAGGACGTAGCAGAGGGAACTGATGTTCAAGTACACTTCCTGGAGGCGGACGACTGGAGAGCCGATATCTTCAATTATTTGAAAGATTCGGCTCGGGGGGCACCTAAACGGATAAGGTACAAGGCCATGAAGTATGTGCTTATCGGGGACGACATGTTCTACAGGACTCTGGAAGGGTTACTGCTCAAATGTCTGGGACCAACCGAGGCCAATCGGCTCCTACACGAGGTACACGAAGGCGCCTGTGGAACTCACCAATCGGCTCACAAGATGAAATGGTTGATCAGGCGATCAGGGTTTTATTGGCCCACCATGCTTGAGGACTGCTTTAAGTACTACAAAGGGTGTCAAGCATGTCAGAAATTTGGAAAAATTCAGACATTACCCGCGTCAGCAATGAACCCCATCATCAAACCTTGGCCATTCCGAGGTTGGGGCATGGATATGATTGGCAAGATCAATCCTCCATCAAGCAAAGGCCACATGTGGATTTTGGCCATTACGGATTATTTCACTAAATGGGTGGAAGCCGTCCCTATGAAGTCAGTGACCTCGAAGGATGTTATCGATTTTGTGAAAGAACATGTCATTCATAGATTCGGGATTCCCCAAACTATCACGACCGATGGAGGTTCGGTCTTCACTTCTCACGAGTTTAGAGAGTTCTGCGAGGACACGGGAATTAAGCTGATCCGATCATCTCCATACTATGCTCAAGCAAATGGGCAAGCTGAAGCGTCCAACCAGAGCCTTATCAAGTTGATCAAGAGGAAAATCGATGAGCACCCTAGGCGTTGGCACGAGGTTTTGTCAGAGGCTTTATGGGCCTATCGCATGTCATGTCATGGAGCGATAAAAACCTCGCCATACCATCTAGTCTATGGACAAGAAACCGTATTGCCCTGGGAGATTACGGCTGGATCGAGACGTGTCACTTTTCAGAACGATCTAACAACTGAAGAATATGCGGCCCTGATGAGTGACAGTGTTGATGATTTGACTGAGCTTAGGCTGTGGTCGCTTGAGAAAATCAAAGAGAACAAGGCCAAGGTAGCTCGTGCATATAATAAGAAGGTGAGACCAAAGGAGTTCCACGTTGGCGATCTCGTATGGGAAGCTGTATTGCCATTGAGAACTAAGGATGCAGCATACGGTAAATGGTCTCCAAATTGGCACGGGCCATACAGGGTCGATCAAGTTTTAAGGGGGAACGCGTACATGCTGGAGGAGCTGGATGGCGTGAAATTCCCAGTGGCTGTCAACGGACAGCATCTCAAGAAATATTTCCCAAGCATGTGGGATGAAGGACAGTGAAATATGGGGGCCGATACATGAAATCGGCCAATAAAAAAAAATACAGCCGATGCACAGCCATCGACTCTAGAGGTTCAAACTGCTACGAGCAGGTGTCGGTTTACGTGAAGAAGCTACTGAAGGAATGCCTCGAAGGCGTGGAGGGCGTCAGCGCGGACACGATCCACCTCAGCGATTTCGGCTTCGTCATCTTCGTCCTTGCCCATCACTAGCTGCTTGTTCAGGGCACGTATTTCTGCCAGGTCAGTCTTCAGTTGAGCTTTGAGGCCTTCTGCTTCGTCTTGGGAGCGGGCGATGAATGCTTCCTTGTCACGAATGAGCTGTTTAGTCGCCCGGACCTTCTCTTCAAGATCTTCCAAGTCCTTTTTCAAGTACGCGAGCTCGGCGGTACTGACAGAGGTGTCAGTTTTGGCATCCAGAGACGCCTTTTTCTCGTTGAGCTGCTGACATTTGTCTGCAATATTGGCCTTCAGCGGGAGTTGGGCGCGGCGCAGGGTAATCCTCTCACGAGCCAACTTCACCCTTGACCCGTAGAAAGACAGAGTTACAACTGGCCAGAGCTTCACCTGCAATGCTACTAGGAGTTGGTCCTTGATTTCAGCAAGAACACTCTTCACCTCTTCAGAACCCTCGATCAACTTCTCGATCGGGGAGGACAGCAAGGCTTTGAGGCGCTGGAATTGAGGTAGAACAGCCCTTGCTCGTGGTTCATCGTTGGCAACAGGGAGAGTTGGTTCGATGGACTCAGGGTCGAACATCAGCAGGCCTGAAATATCACAACCCTGGCAGGACGAAATGGCGTCAGTATGCATCTAACATGGAAGGATGAGCCGAACAAGGCGAACGTACCTCTCCTAAGATCAAGGGGACAGCAGATGACGAGACAATCGGCTTGTGTGTTGTCGCTGGGGGCTCGACTAAAGTGGTAACCGTTTCATCTACACCGTGAGGGATTACTAGATCCGGCCTTGCGGGAGACATCGGCGCTGCCCCGGCTTTCCCACTAGGAGTGTCAGTCGCCTGCATGGAAGGTGCTTGCCGATGTAAATAGTGATGAATCGGCAGATAAAAAACAATTGGTAAGAGCATGGAGGGTGATGTTGCGAAACCTCCTGGCTCGACGAAGAAGTTTGCAGTCCCTTGCGAGCCCTTTTGGGGCTCACGACTGGCCCCGCCTCGACTGATGCTCGGGGGGCAGCAGGTTCAGGAACTGGCCTTTTCCTGGGAGCCGATTGTGGCAAATCTGGCTGACTCGGTGTGATGGTCCTCTCAGAGTCTGTTGGACCCAATTCTCCTCGATTGGATTGTGTGTCCTCGCTGGAGGTGTCTTCGACGGAAGCCTGTAAGAAAGGAGAGCTAGTAAGCACGAGCATGTTTGCAAGGATGAAAGAGATCAACCAGGGCATGGATCAGCATACATGCGAACTTTCTGGAGAAGGGCTCCGGCGCCTCAAAGTCTTCCTGGCAGCTACCTTCCTCACCACCGTTCGTGTTTTAGTTGGAACTCGAGAGGCGGCTAACCCAGAAGTTGCTTGGCTCTTGGAAGCCGATTGTGGTGATATCGGCTGGTTCTGCATCACGACCTTTTGCAAAGGTGGCGAGTTTTTGCAGAAAAGGACCACAGGAGCTGGTGGGAGGAATTCGAAGGGGGAGCCATCACCGTGTGTAGGTTCAGGACCATCTTGTTGCTGCAAGGAGACAGAGCGGGTTATTAGAAGAATTATTCGTGAGCTGCATCAAGAAAATTTACAAGTAGTGGTACCTGTTCTACGGGGATATCATATTCAGCATCGAGCTGTTCCAGCAACGGTCCCAGAGCTCTCCTGAAGGCATGAGTCTTCCACATCGACCACCAGTTCTCAAAACCATCGGTTGATGAAGTAAAGATGAGGTTGTTGGGAATTGGGATGGTCAGAGCATCAAAGAAGGAATAACACCTTTGACTGGTGAGAGGATCGGGCAGGTCAGCTCTGCTCTCCGTAAGATGGTGGAGAAAGAAATGGGGAGGTACTTGTCCAAGGCCAAATTGCCGAGCCACTACGACTGGCTGGTAGAATTCATATCCAGGCTTGATTATTCTATTGGATGTGCTCATGCCAACTGGAAGAAAGCAGGGACGGATCACAGTGGAAAATAGCTGCCGAGTGTTGGTATCATCGGCAAAGTTGTCTAGCCTGAAGGAGATTGGATTTTCAAAATGTTCTGATTCTTCCGTGTAAGGAAAGAAGATAGGATTATCCAGGCCTTGCAAGAAAATGCTGAACCATTTGGATGCTTCCTGAGGGATCAGTTTGCTACCTGGCAGTCTGTACAGAGCTTGGACATAGCTGGTGCATCGGATCTGCTTCCCTTTGACATTTGGAAAGGTGCAACTCGCCAAAAGGGGGAAGTTTGGGACATGGTTTTGAAAATACAGTTGAGACCATAGCTGGATGAACCACCAAGGACCTCCTGTTTTGACTGCTATGCCGGAGAATAATTTGACAGACATCAACTGGAGATATCGATAGACTTCTCCAAGGAACAGTTTGCCGACGCCGAGTTGAGTGCCTTTGGCAAGTTCGTAGGCCAAGGAGAGGTAATTCTTGGTTGGAGCCAGGGAAGGGCCACAGAATATGAAATGTTCCAGCCAGAAGTTGAGGAAAGCCGTGTGTTCCTTCTCTGTGACAGGGCCTTTAGTTTTCATGTGTTTTTGAAGATAGGCACCCCAGTTCGTGCAGTCTGTTTTGGAAGAAAGCTTGTAGGGGACCTTTGTCAGCTTAAAAGCAGAGGGGCTGGGTGATGTAACGTCCAGACCAGTAATCATCACCACGTCTAACAGAGTTGGTGTCATGGGGCCATGACCAAACATGAAGCAGTTCAGAGCATCGGACCAGAAATAGCCGATGGTTTTTAGAAGATTTTCATGTTTCTCCAGGGGAGACAAAGACAAATGCAAGGCATCAGCTATTCCCATGGTTTCCCATTGGGATTGATAAGTTTTGGCTACTCTGCTGAACCAAGAGGCCCAATGTTCAGGAGGATTAGGCCAGGCTCGCAAGCAGTCGGCCCAAGAATTCAAATCTAGGTTTTGGCTTACGAAGGGGATTCTGTTTGCCTCGCAAGAGATCAGATGGGCAGGACTAGATTCTGCACGGGGGCCAAGACAGAGAGAATTTGGGAGAGAAGGATGCGGCAGCAGGATGTCTGAAACCTAAAAAATTTAACGGTGGAATAAAGCATTAATTCAGGTGTTTGCTATTAATTCTAGCGCCGTGTTCAGACTACGAGGAGCAGGCGTACCTTCAGACCAGAGACCGCTGTGTTGATATTGGACGATTCCGCCATCTGGTTTGCCGGCAGAGATGGATCTATGCGATTGGGGATCGAGGGTTCTTGTCGCTGTAAGCTCGATCTATGCGGTGAGGAAATTGGAGATCTGGTCTAGCCTTTTTGAAGAGGGTCGCAGGCTACCGTTTGAAGTTGGAGAGTGGCCGCTCAGATTTATCTAAATATGCGACCAAATTTGACCTTGTCAACGTTGTGGGGAAAGTCGATGTGTTACCATCGGCTCGTTGGGCTTTGACTTGGTTGACCATATGAGTATGGTATGGTGAAAGCCGATACATTGCTATCGGCTTCTGGAGCGTTGACCTATTTTGACTATCGGCAAAAGCGAATCGGAAAAACAATCTTTGTTGATTCAAAAGACGATTGTTTACAATGGAGCCGATTGCTTACAAAAGGAAATCTACTACTAGTACTACTACTACTAGTTCCTAATCTAGAGGCCGGTGTCGTCGCCGCTGTCTTCGCCGTCGTCGCACTCGCTGTCCTCAGCGCTGCTGCCGGCGTCGTCTTCGTCGCTGCTGCTGAGGATGTTAGCGGGGGCCTCCTCGTCCTCGTCGTCGTATTCGGTGTCCTCGCTGGACCCGGCGCGGAAGCGCTTCACCGACGGGTATTCATCGGAGGAGGTGTCCTCCTCCGCTTCCTCCTCCTCGTCGGAGGATTCGACGCCATCCCAGGACCAGGCGTCGTCGGAGCTCTCCACCTCCAGTTCCCCGTCGACAAGGAACTGGAGGCCCTCCTCGCCGTCGGTCAGGGACTCGTCGTCCTCCGACCAGGCGGCGAAGTCCCAGTCCCTCTCGTCCCACCATTGTGGGGCGAGAGCCTCGTACGCCGCCATTGGCGGGTGCTCCGGCGTCGGCTCTCGGTTGCTCATCGTGTTGGAAGATTGGGAGGAAAGGGCGGATGATTCGGAGGAAGAAGAGGAGGCCATGGCGGAGGAAGAGGGTTTTTTCGGCGGAGGGAGAGGGTTTTTTGTCTAATGGAGGAAGATGGGGGCTGCAAACTGCTAAGATGAATTTAAATAAGGGGAATAGTGGGAGATGGTTCAATGCCATAGCAGTTTCCATAATGTGGTGCCAAAACGGTCAAATCATGCACTGCGGAGGAGTTGAGAAGACAGGGCATCATGATGAGGGGGTGGCGTGACGATTCTGCTCTGCAACGCGTAACCCGATATAAAAAAAAGGGGGAAGAAAAAACATCAGCAGAGTGGTTTTGGAATTATTATTGCCAAAACCAGGGGGGCATGTGTTATCGCCAAGGAGGAGATGGGCCGTAATTAAGATGGGCTTGGAAGATACATATATGCAACGTGTTGTTGAATCGGCCTTGTGCGTGGATTTGGGCTAAATTGCCCGTGTATCTTATATTGTAGTAGGTTACGTTTCGGTTTAAGTAAAGAGATAGGATTGTTAGGGTTATTCCAAAGATAGAAAGTCTCCGGACTATAAATATGTACCTAAGGTTATTGAGAAAAGGAGGACGACCACGTTCACAACAAACACAATCTCGGCGCATCGCCACCCCTTGTTTCTAGGGTTTTTCTCGGGTAAGTGTCATGCTGCCTAGATCGCATCTTGCGATCTAGGCAGTATCTGCTTATGCGTTATTTAGTGTTACTCGTGCTGAAGCCTTGTTGATGGCGAGTAATACTGTTATCATAGATCTGTTTGGGCTAGCATCGGTACTTTTTTGTTATGATTGCTTAGCTATGCTGCCTTTACTTATCTCGCTGCCTTTGCACCTTTTTTGGGTGTAAGGGTAGCATCTTGCTTGATCTTTATTCAGTCGATTTGATCCGTTATAGTTTTGCCTTGTTTTCCAAGGTTTAGTTTGATATCCACGTAGTCAGGCCTTGCAAACGGGTTGAACGATCCAGTAGTACGTGAGGATATGGTTTGCTAATTCGAGAGGAGTTGTTCCGGGAATTGACTTTACGTCGGTTGTTAGGCCTTCTCTAGGGTTAGTTTTCTATCATCTTTCGTATTTACCAGGCTCAATTACGTGTAGGATGTTCCAATTACGTGGTGAAAACGTTAAACTGTCGTAGATAGATTTAACTTGTATTGATGAAGCAAAACCCCATGTTATCATAGATCTAATGCAGAACCATGGGATAATCGGCTCCAGGAGCCGATTCACAGGGAAACCTGGGAGCCGGTCACGGCTCGAATTTTACGTATACTTGTTTGCCATGCAGGAAACCAATCGAAGCAATCCATCACCTTCCTGACCAGGTATAGGTCAGGTGGCACGCCCTCGAACCAGCCAGGACGTGTGCCGGAGTTTGCGGGCCGTTGCCCGAGGGACCAGGGCCCACCCGCAGTTCTGGGAGCCTCCCGGCTCTCCGTGTTGCCCGTCGCTGCTCGCCGGTGGGTTTTGGCAGGCAACAATAAACAAACCAAGTCCCTAGTAGCCTCTACTTGACCAATTCATTGATCAACTGATGATCAAGGTTTTCTGATCATGAAGCATTTATACGAATTGACAATGAAGTTATATCACTAGTGAATGATATGATGGACACGCTTACCCAATATAAGTATTGCATCACGATCAAGTCACATAGTTTATCCTTGCAATAATTAGGAAACATAGTGACCTTCTCCTTTGACCGTGCGATCATATTTAATCACTATCACCTGCGGTTGCTTTGATTGCATCAACCTTCACACTGTAACAAGGTGATCATAAATATGTATATAAGATATTCCAAAGGGATATGTTGAGGCGTATGCATCAATATTGAGATTTGTTCTCCCGCGTGATGAGAAGATACACTGAGCCCACTTGGTGAGATTGCATGCAAGAAGCTATAGCGAATTACTAGGTCATTAGGATGCGATATCACGGGAACGAGATAAGTAGACTTGTTGGTAACGAGATTGAAAAAGGTATGTTGATGCCAATGATCAGATCTTGGACGAGTTATGTATCAAATTAACAAAAGGAATTGGACACGGCGTTTATGGTTCAAACGACAATAACATCGTGGAATGTAAAGGGGTCATTATGGGTATCCAAATCCCGCTGATGATCATTGATATGAGAGGTATCTCTATCATGTCTGTGATGTTCCCGAACCGCAAGGTAACACACTTAAGGGTTCTACGATGCTGAGAGATCATTTTGGAATCATCGGGATCACCGGAAGAAAGAAGAGAGAAAACCAAAAGGGTTCTAGGTAAAGTCCGAAGTAGTTCAGAATGATCAAAACGGAGTTTTTGTTCATGAGAAAATTTAAATGTGATTTTTTATATTAATTATTGAATTAATTAATAAAAAATATAATTTAACATGATTTTTTAGGCAAATCCTCCCTAATGGGACACTCCCCGGAGGGAAGGGTATATGCAGGGAGCCTCCGCATGGGGCACCCGCCCGTCCGGCCATGGGCGACGTGCGGGGTAGAGTGGGGCCCACCCGACCGGCCACCTCCCCATGGCGCGCCCTAATCCTCCTTTAGTCCCACCTTGCCATCTGGCAGGTGGGAGTCCTCATCTTCTCTTATATAAATAGGTTCTAAGGGAGAGGTAAAATAACAATAAAAAATTGGAAATTTCCTAAGGCATTTTTTCCTTAGGGAGTTTCCCCCCCCCTCTCTCTCTCTCTCTCGTTGGATCGCGTGCTTGTGGTTCCAAGAAGAACTGCGCGCATGGGAGACATCACCACTTCGGCACACTGTCGTGCTGCTAGATCCCGGTTCTAGAAGGTCTACTTTCGCAATCCCGGCTAGATCGAGGAGAATGGGAGTCGCTGTTGAGCATCGGTCATGTGTGAAACCATGGGGATACTGCCACTTGTGGTGCCCGGACTGTTATGCCAGGAGTAACGTGACCTTGAGATCGGCTACGAGTACGACTACATCATCCACGTTCTTCGAGGACATTAAACGCTTTCTGTCTACAAGGGTATATCGTCAAAACCTCTCTCCATTACTGCATTAAATCATAGATAGATCTTGGCATTGGTACTGTGCTAGTTAGAAAAATTATTGTTTTCTGTTACGAATCCCTTCACTATGTGGCTTCACGAAGGCGTGTCGTGAAGCTTCATTGTACATTGACACCATGGGACATGTCTGTATCTCAGTTTCCATGGTGTGCCCAATGGTGGAGAAGGTCGTGGTGACTGAGATTTAAGGACTAGTAAGGGCATGGGGGGCTTGGAGGCGATGAAGATTTTCCTTCACAGGATGGTGTCTTGCGATACATTTATCATCCACTTCGAATATGGTACCGGTGATCCTGGTGTTCGATGACTTGCAGGAGCATCCTCAGCAAGTAGGGGCGATATAACTAGATGATTTCAAGTTTGGTGGTGCTCCTCGAGTGTTGAGTCTTTACTTTTAGGGTGAAAAACTAAGTTCTGGCCTTCATTGGTTCTATCTGGCAATGGCCTAGCTAAAGTTATTGTTTTGAGAGCATATACTTCCTTTAAGGTGAAAACCTAAGATCTTGGATCATGCGATGATGCACTTGTGCATTGTTCTCTTCTTGGAGGTGTCACTTTTGGAGACATTTTTTGTATTACGGAAATTGTTTTTGGTGGTGGTTTATGGGATGCTACTGTGAGGAATTGATCACCGTGGAAAGGCCTTTTTCTTCTCTTTTCCTTTTTCAGGTTATGTGCATCCAAGATGTCTTTCTAAAATTTTGTTGGTGCATAGGCTAGGTGTTATTAATATCTTCAAGATATTAATGCATTCCCTTTATCAAAATAAATTACTACAACTTCGCGCATAATTTTTATTATTAAAATCATGTTCTTGTTATTCCCTTTGTCAAAAAAAGTCTGCTAGATGAAGTTTAAGCTCAGTTATTTCAAAGGAACCAAGATTAAGTTTTATCAAATAAGCTTTTAGTAATGGTTGAGAAGCTTGCACCAAGTTCAAAGAGTACAATTATCTTATTAATTCCTACATGTATCTTAACAGTAGCTTAAAATATATCTTCTAGCCTGGCAGGGAGTTTCTCAAATAAGTTTTTATAATTTTATTCTAGCTCGCATACCCTTATAGATTCTTAACTAATAAATTGTTGGTACATAGCTTCATTACCTTCCTCAGTGTCGAGGTTCTTCAAGGTGAACATTTTAACAAGATCCTCCACGATGTAGTCTGGGGATGGAGAGTTGCTATAGTCTAGATCTTCAAGTTCTTCATCCTTTTTTTAGCTCTCATCATCTTGAGTTCTTCAACCAGGTTAGGCTCAGGCTTTTCCGCAAAATTCGCAAGTATGAGAGTTTGACTCTCGGATATTTTTTCCAATTGTGCCTCCATGGTCTTGGTTATTTCCTGAAGAGTATGGACATCATTTCTTATAGAAATAGCTTGGTTAGAAAATTTACCAATAATATTGTCATGCTTCTCCGTTATTTTGATAAGAATATAATTTTTCTCAGATTGAGCTTGCATAAAATCTTCGAAAGAATTTTCAAGTATTGGGAGATTACATGATTTGCTCCATCATTATTTTTGTTGTTGTAAGGAGCACCTATAGGGTTAGGTTATTGCTTTTGAAAGTTTGAGAAATGGAGTGTACTTCTCAATTTTAAAATTGGATATGACATTATGTTGGGTTTGTTCCTTAACCTTAATTATACTATAAGCTCATCTACCTTGTAGTAAATTATCATTCTTCTCCCAATGATAGAGTTCATCTTTCTTGAGGAGAACCTCTTAACATGCCATTTGGCATGGTGGTTTTGTGCATATCATCAAAAATCTTTGTGGCAACTTCAACTTGTTTATCCATGAATGTGCCTTTAGCGTGTCAAGCATAGACTTATATATATATATATATAATTAAGAGCATTATAAAATAAATATAAAATTAACCACTCTTCTATCCCATGGTTGATATAGTTTTTTACATACACCTTTCATCCTTTCCCATATGCGAACGCTAGTGGTCTGTGGCCTTCTTGTCTAAATCCTGTAATATTAGATCAAAGTTGCATAGTTTTAGTAGAAGGGAAAAACTTAGTCATGAAAATACTGGTACACTCCTCCCATGAAGTGATAGTGTCTTTAGACAAAGCTAACAACCAATCTTTTGAAATATATTTTCAAATAATGAGTTCATTTGCACCTGCAAGCCTAATTGGATTTCCACTATATTTGTGCTTTCTTATCATATATTTCATATTTTGTAGCAGCGTGTTGGCCTGCAGCTAAAATAATGGTGGTATTCAGGCTTGTATAAAAAAAATCTTTGAGCTATGTGGGGCGCTGAAAGATCACGGATGCCGCCTAGAGGGGGGGGGGTTGAATAGGCAGTTAATTTTTTTTGCGAGATGGGCTTAACAATGGTGGAATAGAACTATCATTTTCTTTTGTTAAGAACAAAGCCTATATATACTAAGGTTTACCTATATGCACCAACAACTTATGATAAGCAAGACAAGCAACATTGTGATAGCAAGATAGATTATTTCAAGCACGGAGGCTATCACAATATAAAGTTCATAAGTAAAGAGATCGGGTATAGAGATAACCGAGGCACGCGGGGACGACGATATTTTACCGAGTTCCTTCCAACATGGAAGTATGTCTCATTGGAGGGGTGGGTAGTCTAAGACCACCAACGCCACAAGAGGCCCCACCCTATTCTACCAATCACCTGCCGCACGGCAAACACCCGATCCACTATGGGACACTTGAGGATGGTCACCAAACTCGTACAAGATTGGGGCAATCTCCACAACTTAATTGTAGGCTCCCAATAAACGCCACCAAGACCACAAACTTGAGGATATCTCCACAACTTAATTGGAGGCCCCAAGAACACACCACAAATACCAAACAACCGTCTAGGGTTCTAAGAACCCAAGAGGGACAAGCTTCTATGATTTCACGAACCAAATCCTTCGAGGAGAACTTAAACTGATGCACCGAATGCAAAAGGCAATAACACCACAAAGATGCTCCAATCCTTCACTCTCAAGTTCCAACAAAGCTACTAAAGCAATTGGGGAAACAGGAGAGACAGAACACAAGGAGAACACAAAATCCTCCAAGATCTAGATCCCAAATATTCACTCACAAAGAGATAAATTGGTTAGGTCAAATTGTAGATCTAGATCCCCTCACTCTTCCTCTCAAATGGATGGAAGAATCATTGGATGGGGAGGAAGAAATCAAGCTTAAAGAGGGGTCAAAGCAATGGGGAAAAAGCTTAAAGAAAGAGTGAGAAGAATTAACTAATAAAAAGAAAAGAGGAGGCTTAAATAGGGGGGCAAGGAAATCAGCCCGTTGGGGCCAACTGTCATCCTGGGCCGGTAGTATCACTGTTGGGACGGTACTACCGCCAAGGAATCAGCAGCGCCAAGAACTGGGTCAATACAGGCGATCCTTGGCGATCGAGCGAGCAGAAGTAGAAAGGGGATCAGGGACATGGCAGCCAGAGCGAGCGAGGGAATCGGGGCCGGTGCACGCAAGCGAGGCAGATGGCGCATCATGGGAAGATGTAGTGATTTCTACACACAACTGACTAGAACACATATCTTTATTTCTCCTCAACCAAGTTACAAGTGCTCCTTTAGCTGTATCAGAGGGAAAAGGAAGAATATCACTACTACGCGAGCCCTCTGGTCTTGAATGAATCGATCCCCTCTCCAGGAGGTCGTGCCCCTCCTTATAAAGGGGTCCCTTGGTTCCTCCTAGGGCTGACGTGGTAAGCATATTCTCAGAATATGCTTGTCCCAAAGTGGTAACTCGGCGGACTCCTTTCCGTGTCTCCCTTCTATCGGCGGCAAAGACCCAGAACCCCCACATGTGAGCCTCGGGCTTGCCCACTGTCACCTCCGTGACGCCTGTCTGCCCCTCTGCGGCTCTGCTCTTTGTCTTTAGCGCTTTGCCCTGTGTCGATTCCTCCTAGCCAGTAGCTAGGGTTTGACTCTAGGATCCTTCTTCTTCTCCTGCAAGCTTCTCGTTACTCAGCCTCGTGTCACATAACTCGGCTCGGCCTTCACCTGCATATGAGCCGATCAACCTTATTCGGCCGACTTAGCCCACACGTCGTCCAAGTGAGGTATTAATCACCCGATTTGGCTAAGCCATGCCTTATTTGGCCGAGCCTTGCATAACTTGGCCGAATTAGTTTATAACTCGACATATGGTAAGAGAGGTTCCTTCCTTCTTTCCACTATCTTGACCCTACCTAGGGTCATCCCCCAAACATTAGTCCTCGAAGCTGGTGTGGTCCTGCCGGAGATTTTGGCCAGGCCACATCGGTTTCCAGACATTCATTCCTTCTTACTTATTGTCCAAGGTATTTCTTAGCCGACGCTCTTTTTCAGCTATCCTTATTTCATTTATCCTCTCTTACCGAGGTATGAGCTACATTCTGAGTCATTCTTGTTTCTCCAAGGTATCCACTTGGCTTCTTGAGTAAGACTCATCCCACGTGTACCAATCATTACTACCGTCTAGTTTTTTGTACTGCTATAGTGTTTGCTGACATGCTACAGTGATTACTGCGCCCGTCATGTCGGCGCAGTGATGCTTCGATAAACGTAACAGTCACACTACCTGATCTCCTCCTGCATCGTGTGGCCCTAGCTGTGGCTCCATTCTTTGTCCGCAGATGGATGATACACGCGTCCACGCGGTTACCGCGATACAGCCACGATCCCACTACCGCTCACCCTACGCGGTTATAAGTAGGGAGTGGGGGTGGGTTGATTCACTTTTCCCCTCCCCACTCCATTCGTCTTCCTCCCAACGCCGCTGTAGCCATTTGGGCTCCAATGACCGCGCCACCGTAGTTCCTCCTTGACGGCTATGCCGCGGCTCTTCTGCTCTCGCGAGCTCGCCTCCGCGTCCCTGCTTTCGGGTCTCCGCCGGTGTGCTTCTCCGCAGCGTTTCGTGGCGCCGCCTCTAGGTCTCTTCCCTAGGTGTTCTTCCTGTTTACCTCAGTCTCCCGCGGTGGTTCTTTCTCCGCTTCGCCGCTATGTTCGTCGCCGTCACGATGGGGCCCTGGACTTCTAGGCCTCTCCCCGCCGCTAGTTATTCTTCCGTCGACTCCTCCGACGAGCCTATGTCTAGCTCTATCAGCGGCGCCCTTGTTGGGGAGGAGGAGCTTATGGCGGGTCCAGAACAGGGCTCCTCGCAAGGTTCCATGGTCACTCGCCGAGAGGTCGAGTGGCTGCACAAGACTCACCGAATCCCTGCCGAGGTAAACTGTCGCTTACCCGGCAAAGAATCTTCCCCTGTACTTGATGAGGGCGAGTACGTAGTTTTCATGTCTCACTTTTCCCGAGGATTCGGCCTTCCACTTAGTGATTTCGCTAGGAGCTTCTTAGATTACTTAGGCCTTCAGCTGCATCACCTGCCGGCTAATGCCGTAGATTCTCTCTCGGCCTTTATCTCGGCTTCGGAGGGATACTTCGGCCTTTGGCCTTCAGTAGACGTATGGTCTAAATTTTTCCAAATCCAAGCTAACGTAGTGCCGGATAAATCTCTCCAACCCTCCGAGAAATCTTTAACCCAATGTGGGGATGCCTCCATTACACCTCGGAAAAACTCCGTGTTCCCCCATGTCGCGGGTCTTGAGTCTTGTAAAAAGTGGCATAGATCATTTTTCTATGTCAAGAATACCGGAGCAGAAGATAAGATTCTAGCTCCTTCTTTCCTAGCTAATCCAGCTGGCCAGGTGCACGAGGTCAATCCTCTCGCTTCAGAGGCCCCTATTGTTTCCAAGAAGCGCACTGCCTTGATCGATCCTTCTGATGCTGCCCCCAGGAAGCGAACCAAGAAATCTTCCCAGCACATTCCGAGGCATAAGGCTATGCCTGGAGTTACCGGGTAAGTTTCCCTTCATATTTTCATTCGTATTTCTTGTTTCTCTCTTTCTATTTCCGAATTAACTTTTACTTCCTTATAGAGCTCCACTTTCCGCTAAGCCTAGCGGTCCGAGTATGACATCTCATACTACTCGGCCGCGCTCACCGCCACCTCCGAAAGATGTTCGGGTTCCCAGTCCTCCTCATGATAATCCTCCTCCAGGGCTGACTAATGCATCTCCTCGGAGAGACGAGCCCATTGCTCCCCCTGTTGTCTCTGATGATACCACAATGCCGGATCACCCGGCTGACTCAGCTGTCCCCCTCAAGACTCCCAAAGTTTCCCCCATCGATCCTTCGTCTACCGCAGTTCCAGCTTCTGCTCAAACTTCCGCTGAGGTTACCACTAACTCGGCCCCCTTGGAGACTGTCGTTCCTCCTGCTGCAAAGGATGTTGCACCCAGTTCTGAGGTTGTTGCTCCTGCCGAAGTTCCCGCAAAGAGCAAGAAAGTCATCATCGCTAAACCTTTGCCATCTCAAAATGGGCAATCAAGTTCTTCTCAACCTAGCGTTGCTGATATGCTTTGCATCTAGATCCGAGTCAAGTTTTTCTTGATTCGGATCTTTTGTGATTTTCTGCGTATAACTTGTTGTTTTTTCAAGTTGCCCATGATCGCCAAACGGCCGAATTTCAAAGGTTACTCTTTTCGCACAAGAAACTTCAAGATAAATTCAACCAAATGGTCCCTGTGGTGAAGAAAACTGGTAAACTATTCGGCTCTTAGTGCCTTCTATGTTTGTAGAAGATTCCATTTTTTGTACTAGATTCTGATATGTTGTTGTGCAGTTAATGTCAACAATCTGAATAACCGGCTTACGAAGAAGGTTGGCGCTCTTGAAGGTTAGTTACCCCTTTGCCCTTTTATTTATCTTTTTTTGTTCTAGGTAAACCTTGGGTATCTTACAGTATTCCGGCTTGGGTATAGCCGAGTTACAAACACTTGCAGTGTCGCATCAAGAATGCATATCTATGCCTGATATGATGCTGCATTTTTTAGAGCAAGCTGTTACTCACTCGGCACAACTTAAGGAGAAAGATGACGAGATAGCCCGGCTCCGCGCCGAGGTTGAATCTCTCAAACTTGCCCAGAATTCCGAGTTAGAGAAGATTGACCAGGAGTTTTCCGAGGAGAAAAACCGACTAAGTCTGTAGCTTCAGAAAGACAAGGAACTTCTTGACACCGCCGAGCTAAAGAACCAGACGATGACCGAAGAAATCGCTGGTTTTGAGAAGAATAGGGCGAGCTGGACCACGGATCTCCAGAAAATGCTGCGATATATCCATCGTGAGTTTTCTGTTATTGGTCGAGTTACTCTTTTCCCCTTGCTTTTCTTGACTTATCTGATTTCCTTTCCTGTAGATCATTTTCCAGAATCTAAGTCTGTGGCTCCAAGGCTGTGATTTCTGCTCACGAGCGCCGAGGTGTTCCCATTGCTCCGAATCAAGAATATTCGATGGAGGATTTTTTGGTTGTCGTTGCCGCTGCTATTGGGCCAATGAAAGTTATGGGAAAAGATTTGGTGCAAGCATCTATTCGAGCCTACCATGTCCTCTGGCCGAATGAGCGGGAGATTGATGAAGTAGAAGTGCTTGTGGCGAGGCTGATGGAATCCCAAACTTGCTTGAATCTTTGGAGGGAATCCGCTGGACGAGCTGGAGCTGATATGACACTTACTGTTGTTTTGTTGTGGTACGGGGATATCTCCCTCGATATTTTGATGAACTTGCGCACTGGATCTCCTTGGATTGAAAATCCGGATTTCGTTGCTCGTCGCCAAGATCGTGCTTTCCAGCTTATTGAATATGCTGATGTTCATTGCTAGATCGAGGGGCCGAGTTTCCTTCCTAACCAGGCCAGAGATGATGTTGAGGCTGTGGATGAAGATGAATCCGGTGGCGATTCTGGTGATGAGAAAGGATCGGATGAAGGTTCCGATAATGCTGATGATTCTAGCGATAGATCGGGTGGGGATGCCGAGGCTCGATCCTCTTCCAAGGGAACTGAGGATTCTCAAGCCGAAGGCGGAGTCTCTCAGCAGCCAAAGCCTGCCCAAGATGTCCCTGCGACCTCCGTCGATGCCGAGGTAACCTCTGCAGAGGCCCAAGCAACTTCGGAGGCCCCTGTTCCTAAGGACGTTCCTTCTAGCGAGGCCGAGGTAGCCCCAACTGCGTCCGAGATACCAACGTAGGAAACTCCTTCCGCTGCTACTATTCCTCCCACGGGTGATTCGGCAGCTGCCGATGTTTAGGCTCAACAACTCTTATTTGTTTAAGTCCCCGATATGCCGGGTGTATGCTGTCCTAAAATAATTATCCGCCTTTTGGTACAATGTGAACCGTTTCACTTTTGGCATCATATGTTGTAGTAATGTTGTTACTCTATCTAGTTGAGTTTGTGTGATTCATATCTTTGTTTGTAAAATTTTAACTTCGTAAATCTGAATCATGTTTCCACATGTCTGATTCTCGTTTGGCGTCCATCTTGTGTCTTTCGTCTATTCTTAGTTGCAAAACTCTTGGCTTTACAATTTTGTCTCAAGGACTATGAGTCCTAAGTCCATATATCTTTTAGACTGATGGACTTACTACCTGTCCGATTTATTTGTCGGTAAAACAATATAAATAGGATACTTTCCTCGTTATATCTCGAATTGCTGATGTTATTGCTCGTGTGATTATGATAGTACAAATTGTTGGTCGTCTCCTCCGAGTTATTTCTCGGGTTGCCAAAGAGATTATTTATATTACATCTGTGACTGATGATAGACTAGTCAGGGCAGTCCCCGAGTCATTGCTTGGGCTACCGAGGTTTCATATATAACCAAGTCGACAAACAGTACATGGCAGTCCCCAAGTTACTGCTTGAGTCACCGAAGTTTCATACATACCCAAAATATGATAAATAATGTGAGGCAGTCCCCGAGTCACTGCTCGGGCTGCCGAAGTTTCATACATAGTTAAAAATGACAAATAACATGGGGCAGTCCCCGAGTTACTGCTCGGGCTGCCGAAGTTTCATACATAGTTAAAAACGACAAATAACATGGGGCAGTCCCCGAGTTACTGCTTGGGCTGTCGAAGTTTCATACATAATTAAAAATGACAAATACATGGGGCAGTCCCCGAGTTATTGCTGATACATGTCTGATACATCAATGTGATACATCATACTGTTAGATGCAATACACCTCCTCTAAGTGTAAAACAGACGAAGTAAAGCCACGTTCCATGGTCTTTTTGATTCATCTCCGGACTTGCTTGCCTTGTTCTTTTCTAGTGTCTGAGCGTCGATTAAGTAGTATGCATCGTTGTGTAGTGCTTTACTCACGATAAATTGGCCTTCCCATGGGGGTGAGAGCTTATGCATGCCAGTTGTGTGTTGCACTAGCCGAAGAACTAGATCTCCTTCCTTAAAAACTCTTGGACTCACTTTCTTGCTATGATATCATCTGAGTTCTTGCTGATAAATAGCTGATCTTGAGAGTGCCAATTCTCTTGCTTCTTCTAGCAAGTCCACATCATCTTGTCGTGATATTTTGTTTACTTTGGCACTTGTGTATTGGGCAACTCTTGGCGAGTCATGCATTATGTCGGCTGGAAGTACAGCTTCTACCCATATACGAGAAAGAATGGGGTATACCCCGTCGATCTATTCGGGGTGGTCCTGAGGCTCCATAGCACTGCTGGGAGTTCCTCAATCCAGCATCCTGTCGACCTCTGCAGCGGTTCAATCAGCCGAGGTTTTATCCCGGACAATACTAGTCCATTTGATCTTTCTACTTGCCCATTCGAAGTCGGGTGATCCATTGAGGCAACATCGAGTATTATGTGCTTCTCTTGGCAGAATCTAGCAAAGGCTCCTTCAGCAAAGTTTGTGCCATTATCTGTGATGATACTGTGTGGGTATCCATATCTCAATATAATATCTTTGAGGAATTTCACCGCCGTGGGCCCGTCACATTTTCTTATTGGCTTCACTTCTATCCACTTCGTGAATTTGTCCACCATGACCAGAATATGAGTCATTCCGCCGCGGGCCAGCTTAAATGGGCCTACCATATCTAAACACGACATAGAAAATGGCCAAGTGATTGGTATTGTTTTTAACTCGGATGAAGGCAGATGTATTTTGCTGGCATATCTCTGGCAGTCATTACACTTTGTTACCAATTCTTTTTATTTCTTCAGCGCAGTTGGCCAATAAAATCCATGCCTAAATGCTTTGGCCACTAGGGCTCTGGACGAGGCATGATGCCCACATTCTCCTTGATGTATATCCAAAAGGATTTCTTGCCCTTCTGCTGAGTCAACGCATTGTTGCAGTACATTTGTCACACTTCTCTTATAAAGCTCATTATTTATGATTGTGTATGGTTTTGCTCTTGTCACTATCTGCCTGGCCATAACCTTATCATCCGGCAAGATCTCTTCTTTGAGGAATGAGAATATGGGTTGTGCCCATGTTGGCGTGACTTTTTCTGGGAAAATTATGTTGTCAATCTCCATTATTTCCGCCGACATAACATCTGTGGGCTTTTCCCAATCCATCTGTGGGTCAACTGAATCAATTTCTGAGTAGTTCAGATCATGTTCTTTGTCAATTTCCATTGGGACACACCCTTCTGTCTGATCTACCGAGATACGAATTGACTCGAATTCTGGCGAAGGTGTAATTGATGGTTTTCTTAGGTGTTCCAGAGCTATACCAGGCAGAATTGACTGCCTGGTTGATCCGAGCTTCGATAGTGTATCTGCAGCATCATTTTCTACTCGAGGTATGTGATGGAATTCACATCCATCAAAATAACCACTGATTTTCTGCACATGAAACCTATATAGGGCCATATTCGCATCTAGTGCGTCCCAATTCCCCGACACTTGCTGTACTATGAGGTCTGAATCCCCGTAACACAGAATCCGATGTATGCCGATCTCTTTTGCCATTTTTAGGCCATGAACAAGCGCTTCATATTCGGCTACATTATTTGATGCATCGAAATGTATTTGCAACACATATTTTAACTGATCTTTTTTCGGTGAGGTTAGCACTATTCCTGCTCCTAGCCCATTTCTTAACTTGGACCCGTCAAAGTGCATCGTCCAATAATTCGGATCTGACAATGGGGGCTCATACTGCACCTCGGGCCCAGTCTACAAAAAAGTCGGCCACTGCCTGAGATTTAATTGCATCTCGCCTATCAAATTGCGGAGCATAAGACGATAACTCAATTGCCCATTTTGCTATCCGGCCACTCGCATCTTTGTTGCTTAGTATCTCGGCTATTGGTGCCTCACAAATCACCTTTATTGGGTGTTCTTCAAAATAATGTTTGAGTTTCTTTGCCGACATGTATACTCCGTAAGCCATTTTCTGGTAGTGTGGGTAGTTTTTCTTGGAGGCCGATAATACCTCACTTAGGTAATATACCGGCCTTTGTACCAACTTACCCTCTTCTTTCGTTCCACGACAACTACTACACTTACCACTCTATTTGTAGCTGCCACATAGAGTAGCATAGACTCTTTTGACAATGGGGAAGCCAAGATTGGTGCCGTGACCAGCATATTTTTTAACTCATGAAAGGCACTGTTGGCCTGAGGTGTCCAGGTGAACTTATTGGATTTTTTCATCAATTGATACAAAGGTAATGCTTTTTCACCTAGCCGACTCACGAACCGACTCAGGGACGCATGACACCCTATAAACTTTTGTACATCATTTAGGCATTTCAGTAGTTCCATTCTTTCAACTGCTCGGATCTTAGTCGGATTTGCCTCTATACCTCGGCTGGATACGAGGAAACCGAGTAATTTTCCAGCCGGCACACCAAAGGTACATTTTTTTGGGTTAAGCTTCATTCGGAACCTTCTTAAGTTCGCAAATGTCTGCCGAATATCTTCTAGGAGCGTGTTGCTCTCTTTGGTTTTTATAACCACATCATCCACATATACTTGCACATTTTTTCCAATTTGGCCGTGCAGACATTTTTTCATGCATCTTTGGTGCGTGGCTCCTGCATTACGCAGGCCGAATGGCATGGTGCGATAGCAATAATCCCCATACGGGGTGATAAACGCGGTCTTTATTTGATCAGCCGGGTTTAACGGTATCTGGTGGAAACCAGAGTACGCGTCTACAAATGATAATAGCTCACAGCCTACGGTTGAATCAATGACTTGGTCTATCCTAGGTAAAGGAAAAGGACCTTTGGGACACGCCTTGTTAAGGTTCGTGTAATCGATGCACATTCGCCATACAATGGCTACATTTGGGTCATCCTTTTTATTTTCTACCAACACTGGATTTGATAGCCAATCCGGATGAAGTACTTCCATGATGAACCCGGCTGCAAGGAACCGAGCTATCTCATCTCCTATTATCTTTCTCCTATCTTCAGCGAAGCGGCGAAGAGGTTGCTTCACCGGCCTAGCTCCTGGCCTTACGTGCAAAGAGTGCTCAGCCAACTCCCTCGGTACTCCTTGCAGGTCCTGTGTTGACCATGCAAAGATATCCTGATTCTCACGGAGGAAGTTGGTGAGCTCGTTTTTCTATTTGTCATCCAGGCCAGCACCGATGGTGATGGTATGCTCTAGGAATTGATCATCGATCTGGATCTTTTTCGTCTCCTTAGTCGTCTGGAATGATACACTCCCATGCAGGTTGGAAAGTGCCGGCATGTTAAGCTGTGCCGACTGAGCCAGAGCTGCCACTTCCTGAATTCTTCTTTTCTCCCTTGCAATCACCAAAGACTCGGCCAGGTTCGATCCGGCTGAAGCACATTCCATTGATTTCCTATAATCTCCAGCTACTGTTATCACCCCCTGAGGTCCTGGTAGCTTCATTTTCAAGTAATTGATATGACAGCTGCTCATAAACTTGGCCAATGCCGGCCGACCGAGTAAAGCATGATAGAAACTTTCCAGATCCACCACCTCAAACTCCAAATTATCAGCTCTACAATTCTCTCTTGTGCCGAATAGTACATCTACTCGGACTTTCCCAATGGGCTCGCACGAGAGTCCCGACACTATCCCATGGAATGTTGTCCTCGTTGACTGCAGCATATTCGGAGTTATTCCGAGTTTGTGGATTGTGTCTGTGTACATGATATTGATGCTGCTCCCATTATCTATGAGTACTTTTCAGAACTTCACATTGATGCTAGGCCTGACAAACGTTGGATCCAGTACCAAGGCATATGATCCTGGGTTCGGCATTATCTTCGGATGATCCCTTATGCTCCGGGTTATCTCCTGATCAGACCATGGCACATATCTCGGAACTGCCGGCATAACTCCATTCGCCTCCATATGTCGGCGTTGTACGCTCTGTCTATCTTTTTGTTCTGTTGTGAACACACAGTATGATTGGTGATGTTCCCTATAATCATTGCGCCCATTATTCCCGAGGTTTCCCCTTCCATCTTGATTCTGATTTATCACTTGGTGCATTGCATCCCTTCGATCCGGATTCTCATACCTCGGAGGGGGTGGAGGTAACATTAGTTGTTGTGCATTTCCCCCGTCAGTTGCGGCTGCTGTTGGTGATGCGTCTGATGCTGCGGTGCTTGTATGGCCGTCGGGTTTCCCATTGCACTCTTCATCCAGGCGCATTGGCGAGTGGTGTGATTGGCTGGCTTGGCCGGGTTAGGCATGTGGAATTTACACGGCTGATCCAGCATGGACTCAAACATGTACTTCGGCCTTTCTTGCCACTGTTTCTTCTGTTCAGGTGTCCACTGCTTCTTCCCCTCGTTCCTCGGCGTCCACTGCTGAGGACCATTCTTCTATCGTTGATTGTTCCCATGACTCGGCTGATCCCGCACCACTGCTGCTACTTGATTTGAACTGTATCTGTAATCCGGCCTCTCATCCCTTATTCTACCTTGGTAATCATTGCGCCCCGATGATCCATCGCCATCTCGAGCATAATGATCCTGTTGCTCATGATGCTCCGCCGACATAAGCTCTGGTTGAGTCGGATCACCTAAGGCATATGAATCTGCTACTCTGATCGTTTCCGCCAATGCGGTTGGCATATCTCTCTATAACCTTTGCCACAATACACTTCCATACCTGCACCCCTGAGCGAACCAGGCAATTGCTTGAGACTCTATAATCCCCTCACATGAATTTCTAAGGTTGCACCACCGAGTCAGGAACTCTCTATCAATTTCATTCGGTTTCTGCTTGCACATTGCGAGCTGTTGTGGCCTGTTTGGCCTCTTATATGTACTAGTGAAATTACTGACAAACATTTCCTCAAAATCTAACCAACAGTTGATACTTCCTGTCGGCAAATTATTCAGCCAGACTCTGGCCGACCCTTCCAACATCTGTGGCACGTATCTTACAGCCCATCTCAAATTTCCCCCAGCTATTTTTACGGCCGTGGCATAATCAATCAGCCAATCTTGGGGCTTCGTACTTCCATTGTACGTTTTCGTGCCTCTTGCCAACTGAAAGTTCGGCACGGGCGGTTCGCCCATAATCCGAGGTCCAAAACATGTCGGGCCAGGCAGACCCTGTTCTTCCAACAGCTTGGACCGATACAATCTGTCCAGCTTCAATCTCGCATCAGTCGATGACAAGTTTCTATAGATAATTCTCTCCTGTATTCCATAACGGTTCTGCCCACCATGCTCTGCATTTTCCACCTCCGAGTAACCATCATTATATCTGTCATTTGCCTAATTATGCGGAGCTTGTCTTGCTTCTCGCTCTTGCCGAGGTTCATGCCTCGGCTGGTGATCCTGTGGAGGGTACCTCCTTCCTTCAGCCGGGTTATTGTTCTCGAGGTTTCCCCTTCCGAGATTCCCGTGCTCTCTGTTTACACGGCCGGGGTTTCTATCACCGTTGTTACCTCGGCTTCCATTGCCTCTATTTTCATTGATCTTCCCGGCCACTGCCGGGTCATATGGGACAATTTGCTTGTTTATATTTCCCGAAGTTAGTGCTTTGTCTTTCCGCGCATTGTTTCCGGGCGATGATGTCGCTGCCGCGGATAATGCGGGGGCAGCCCCTGCCGAATGAACCATGCGGGAAGCTCCCGGCTTCGCCGGGTTAGCCCTAAGCATTTCTTCATTCTGCTGGTTCGCAATGCGTACCAGCTCTTTTACTCTTTCTTGCTGCTTTTGCCGGGCTTCCCCGCTTAGCCCTTCCAACTCTAGGGCTGCTGCATTTTCCGCCCTGAGGTTCTTTGCCGGGGTACTATACCTCGGCAAACCTGGGTCGACCGAATCATCTGGTTGAGCCTCATGCTCTTTGTTGATATCATTCATGAGGTTCTTTCCTCTTAATCTCAGAACATCTACTCGGCCAGGGGCCGTATCTAGATTGTTTGCCCTAGCATATTCTCGCAAGGTCATGTTAAAGGACTCCTGCAAGGAAGACACCTTTTTTGCTTCCTCTAACATTTTCAATCTAGTTTCTTCTAATTCCGCCTGTGCGTTTGCCGGGTCAACTATCGGCGCTACAGGCGTAGTTAAGTTATCTATAGCTGCCTGGAGGATATTCTCTAGCCTCTCCGGAGGCGGCCATCTTACCATTGCTGCTTTTGGAGTTACCTCCTGCACCTCGGCTGCCCTTGTCACCGGTGGATCTGCTGCAATTGGCTTTGGAGCTGCTTGTTTTGTTGTTACCTGTCCTCCTACCGCTGGGTCCTTGCTTGGTCCGACGCATGCCCCTTCTGCTGGTGCTGGAGCCGTCATCATCACCTCTACGCTGCCTGCAGGGCGAACGCCACGCTGACTGCTGGCAGCACTAAGGGGAGGATCTCCTACGACGATGACTCAGCGAGGATAGAAGCAGGAGGTGTCGATGCCGACATAGATCTTGTGAGCGCCTAGGTTGATGAAGATGCCGTTGCGCGGGGGCGCCCTCCTCCTAAAACTGCTAGCGTTGTCGCTGACATAGTCCTAGATGTCGAATCTCTGGACTAGACCAGAAACAACCCGCTCGGCAATGTCGATGAAGTTTCACGTCCGGATCTTGACTCCAGCTAGCACCGCTGCTGGCCCCATGGTGGGCGCCAACTGTCGTGGTGGTGGCACGGCAGATGCCATGGGTAGGCTAAAGTATGGTGCCAATGGATGCTAGTGGGATCCGGGGAAGGAATATGTAGTGATTTCTATACACAACTAACTAGAACACAGATCTTTATTTCTCCTCAACCAAGTTACAAGTGCTCCTTGAGCTGTATCAGAGGGAAAAGGAAGAAGATCACTACTACGCGAGCCCTCTGGTCTTGAATGAATCGATCCCCTCTCCAGGAGGTCGTGCCCCTCCTTATAAAGGGGTCCCTTGGTTCCTCCTAGGGCTGACGTGGCAAGCATATTCTCGGAATATGCTTGTCCCAAAGTGGTAACTCGGCGGACTCCTTTCCGTGTCTCCCTTCTATCGGCAGCAAAGACATAGACCCCCCACATGTGATCCTCAGGCTTGCCCACTGTCACCTCTATGACGCCTGTCTGCCCCTCTACGACTCTGCTCTTTGTCTTTAGCGCTTGGCCCTGTGTAGATTCCTCCTAGCCAGTAGCTAGGGTTTGACTCTAGGATCCTTATTATTCTCCTGCAAGCTTCTCGTTACTCAGCCTCGTGTCACATAACTCGTCTCGGCCTTCACCTGCGTATGAGCCGATCAACCTTATTCGGCTGACTTAGCCCACACGTCGGCCGAGTGAGTTATTAATCACCCGATTTGGCTAAGCCATTCCTTATTCGGCCGAGCCTTGCATAACTCGGACGAATTAGTTTATAACTTGGCATATAGTAAGAGAGGTTTCTTCCTTATTTTGACCCTACCTAGGGTCATCCCCCCAACATTAGTCCCCGAAGCTGGTGCGGTCCTGCCGGAGATTTCGGCCGGGCCACATCGGTTTCCAGACATTCATTCCTTCTTACTTACTGTCTGAGGTATTTCTTAGCCGACGCTCTTTTTCAGCTATCCTTCTTTCGTTTATCTTCTCTTACCGAGGTATGAGCTGCATTCCGAGTCATTCTCATTTCTCCGGGGTATCCACTTGGCTTCTTGAGTAAGCCTCATCCCACGTGTAACAATCATTAATACCGTCTAGTTTTTTGTACTGCTACAGTGTTTGCTGACATGCTACAGTGATTACTGCGCCCATCATGTCGGCGCAGTGATGCTTCGATAAACGCAACGGTCACACTGCCTGATCTCCTCCTGCATCGTGTGGCCCTAGCTGTGGCTCCATTCTTTGTCCGCGGATGGATGATACACGTGTCCACGCGGTTACCACGACACAGCCACGATCCCACTACCGCTCACCCTATGCGGTTATAAGTAGGGGAGTGGGGGTAGGTTGATTCACTTTTACCCTCCCCACTCCCTTCGTCTTCCTCCCAACGCCGCCATAGCCATTTGCGCTCCAGCGATCGTTCCACCGCAGTTCCTCCTTAACGGATATGCCGCGGCTCTTCTGCTCTCGCGAGCTCGCCGCCGCGTCCCCGCTTTCGGGTCTCCGACGGTGTGCTTCTCCGCAGCGTTTCGTGGCGCCGCCGCTAGGTCTCTTCCCTAGGTGCTCTTCCTGTTTACCTCAATCTCTCGTGGCGGTTCTTTCCCCGCTTTGCCGCTGCATTCGTCACCGTCACGACATGGCCCTGGACTTCTAGGCCTCTCCCCGCCGCCAGTTATTCTTCCGTCGACTCCTCTGATGAGCCTATGTCTAGCTCTGTCAGCGGTGCCCTCGTCGGGGAGGAGAAGCTTATGGCAGGTCCAGAACGGGGATCTTGGCAAGGTTCCACGGTCACTCGCCGAGAGGTCGAGTGGCTGTGCAAGACTCTTTGAATCCCTGCCGAGGTAAACTTTCGCTTACCCGACAAAGAATCTTCCCCTGTACTTGATGAGGGCGAGTACGTAGTTTTCATGTCTCACTTTGCCCGAGGATTCGGCCTTCCTCTTAGTGATTTCGCTAGGAGCTTCTTAGATTACTTTGGCCTTCAGCCGCATCACCTACCGGCTAATGTCGTAGCTTCTCTCTCGGCCTTTATCTCGGCTTCGGAGGGATACTTCGGCCTTCGGACTTCAGTAGACGTATGGTCTAAATTTTTCCAAATCCGAGCTAACGTAGTGCCGGATAAATCTCTCCAACCCTCCGAGAAATCTTTAACCCAATGTGGGGCCGCCTCTATTACACGTCGGAAAAACTCCGTGTTCCCCCGTGTTGCGGGTCTTGAGTCTTGTAAAAAGTGGCATAGATCTTTTTTCTATGTCAAGAATACCGGAGCAGAAGATAAGATTTGTCTCCCTGCTTTCTCCATCGGCCCTCCTTCGAAGAAGAACTGGCCCTATAACCCGAAGAAGTCCCATGCTCTCGCCGAGGCATTCGAGCTTCGGCTTAAGGAATTAACTCATGTCGGGCTTCGGGGTGAAGATCTGATGACCGCGTTCATCAGCAGCCGAATCTGTCCCTTCCAACTCCGTTCTCACAAGCTTTGCTACATGAGTGGTCCTTTGGATCCCAACCGAGTCTCCACGGTTGATCTTGATGACTACCAGATTTATAAACATGTCTGGGCTATCTTCAAGACTGAGATGCCCGAGGAATGGAAGTGGGGAATGAAGCCCTTCTCTCGTGAGAACCCGCATCCCCAGGTAAACTATACATGAGTAGTTTCATCCGAATTATCTTTCCTTCATTCTTTCGCTAACTCTTGTTTGCTTTTCTCGCAGAGATTTGTAGAGCAGACCACGGAAGATGCCGAGGTTTTGGCTCTTCCTTGGACCGCTGATCGCAATACTCCGGACAACGGAGAACCCAACCCAGAGGAATTCATTCCTAAGCCGGAAGCTGCTCATGTCTGCGCCCGGAGCAAAACCTCGGCTCGGGCTGATGAAGGTGACTCGGATGACGTCAAAATTCTTGAGGTAGTTGCCGCGGTGCCTATCTCTTACGCATTTCCGGCTCCTTCTTTCCCAGCTAATCCAGCTGGCCAGGTTGAGCCTCATGCTCTTTGTTGATATCATTCATGAGGTTCTTTCCTCTTAATCTCAGATCATCTACTCGGCCAGGGGCCATATCTAGCTCGTTTGCCCTAGCATATTCTCGCAAGGTCCTGTTAAAGGACTCCTGCAAGGCCAACACCTTTTTTGCTTCCTCTAACATTTGCAATCTAGTTTCTTCTAATTCTCTCGTGCGTTTGTCGGGTCAACTATCGGCGCTACAGGCATAGTCAAGTTATCTATAGCTGCCTGGAGGATATTCTCTGGCCTCTCCAGAGGTGGCCATCTTACCCTTGCTGCTTTTGGAGTTACCTCCTGCACCTCGGCTGCCCTGGTCACCGGTGGATCTGCTGCAATTGGCTTTGGAGCTACTTGTTTCGTCGTTACCTGTCCTCCTACCGCCGTGTCCTTGCTTGGTCCGGCGCCTGCCCCTGCTGCTGGTGCTGGAGCCGTCATCATCACCTCTACGCTGCCTGCGGGGCGAACGCCACGCTGACCGCTAGCAGCACTAAGAGGAGGATCTCCTACGACGATGACTCGGCGAGGATAGACGAGGAGGTGTCAACGCCGACGTAGATCTTGTGAGCGCCCAGGTTGATGAAGATGCCGCTGCGCGGGGGCGTCCTCCTCCTGAAACTGCTAGCGTTGTCGCTGACGTAGTCCCAGATGTCTAATATCTAGACTAGGCCAGAAACAACCCGCTCGCTAGTGTCGATGAAGTTTCTCGTCCGGATCTTGACTCCACCTAGCACCGCTGCTGGCCCCATGGTGGGCGCCAACTGTCGTGGTGGTGGCACGGCAGATGCCATGGGTAGGCCAAAGTATGGGGCCAATGGATGCTAGTGGGATCCGGGGAGGGAAGATGTAGTGATTTCTATACAAAACTGACTAGAACACAGATCTTTATTTCTCCTCAACCAAGTTACAAGTGCTCCTTGAGCTGTATCAGAGGGAAAAGGAAGAAGATCACTACTACACGAGCCCTCTGGTCTTGAATGAATCGATCCCCTCTCCAGGAGGCCGTGCCCCTCCTTATAAAGGGGTCCCTTGGTTCCTCCTAGGGCTGACGTGGTAAGCATATTCTCGGAATATGCTTGTCCCAAAGTGGTAACTCGGCGGACTCATTTTCGTGTCTCCCTTCTATCGGCGGCAAAGACCCATAACCCCCACATGTGAGCCTCGGGCTTGCCCACTGTCACCTTCGTGACGCCTGTCTGCCCCTCTGCGGCTCTGCTCTTTGTCTTTAGCGCTTGGCCCTGTGTAGATTCCTCCTAGCCAGTAGCTAGGGTTTGACTCTGGGATCCTTCTTCTCCTGCAAGCTTCTCGTTACTCAGGCTCGTGTCACATAACTCGGCTCGGCCTTCACCTGCGTATGAGCCAATCAACCTTATTCGGCCGACTTAGCCCACACGTCGGCCGAGTGAGGTATTAATCACCCGATTTGGCTAAGCCATGCCTTATTCTGCCGAGCCTTGCATAACTCGGACGAATTAGTTTATAACTCGGCATATGGTAAGATAGGTTCCTTCCTTCTTTCCACTATCTTGACCCTACATAGGGTCATCCCCCCAACACAAACCTAGGCCGGGCCGGTAGTACTGGCCTTCCGGGGCGGTAGAGCCGCGATGGGCTAGTACTACCGGCCAGCGTAGCCGGGCCAGGAAGAAGGTTAAGCACTGCCTAGGGGCGGCCGGTACCGGGTCCGGAAGCCCACCCAATAGTACCTCTTGGCCCAGACAAAATCTTTTTCTTTTTAAATCAAATAAGAGGCAATATTCAAATGACAATAAGTTGAGTTAGAAAGCTCCGATCGACATGAAACCAATTTCGTTGGAAAGAGGACTACAAGAGATATCCAATAAAGTGAGAATACTTCATGTATTGGATACCACCAAGTGAGAATACTTCATGTATTTTAAAGTGAGATACCTCCCTTGGTGAGAATCCGGAAAACCTTCAAGATCAAATCCTCAATAAGATATAAAGGGGAAATCCGTATTTGATGAACCAGAGCTTGTTATGAATACCACAAGCTCTAGAACCTCACATAGATAAGTGTAGGGTTCGTTGCATAGAAAACAAAAAATTTCTACCACAAGAACGAAAAAAACCAAGACCCAATCTATGGAAAAGCCAAGATCTAATCTTGAGATAGGTGCAACGAGATAGATGAGAACTAACCCTCGAAGATCCAAAGCCTTAACGAGATATAATATTGTGATTGATGACGACGATCCTTCCAGCGCTGTAATCCGAAAATGCTTCCGCGCTCGGTCACATGTACGGAGTCGATGAAGACCTTCCTCTCCATGTTCCAGCGGGCAGCGGAGGTAGTAGATCCCCTTGAAATCACAGAAGCATGACAACGTGGTGGTGGTGGTGGAGGAGAAATCCTACAGGGCTTCGCCTAAGCTAGAGCAGGAAGAAAGAGGAGGGAGGAGAGGTGGCGGCTAGGGTTTGGTGAAGGGGCAAAGGGGGTGGCCACCCATCCCCTCTTTATATAGAGGGAGGTGCGGCTAGGGTTTCCCCATTGGCCCACTCCTCCCAGGGCCGGCGCAAGAGGGAGGGGGAGTTTCCTTCCCCCAAGTCTTATCCCCTATTTTCTAGGGATTCTTCCTTATCCCTATGGGGCTAGCCGGTTGTGCTTCTTGGGATTGATGCGGCTGGACCATGGGGCCCCACAACATTCCCTCAGCCCATGTGGCCCCTCCCAAGGTGGTGGGCCCACTGGCCCTCTAGAACCTTCTAGAAGATCTGGTCAAAATACTAAAACTTTTCCCGAACCCCGGAAGATGACCTCCATTATATGAATCTTATTCTCCGGACTATTTAGGACCTCCTTGTGATGTCCTGGATCCCATCCGAGACTCCTAACAACATTGGGTCTCCAACTCGCATTCCATATCTACTTAAACAACATCGAACCTTAAGTGTGTCACCCTACGGTTCACGAACTATGTAGACATGATCGAGACACCTCTCCGATCAATAATCAATAGCAGGGCCTAGAGATCCATAATGGCGCCACATATTCAACGATGACTTCATGATCGAAAGAACCATTAACATACGATATTGATTCCCTTTGCCGCGCGATACTCTACTTATCCGAGGTTTGATCATCGGTATCTCCATACCTAGTTTAACCTTGTTACCGATAAGTACTCTTTACTCGTACCATGATATGACATCCCTTGTGAGCTAGTCACATGCTTCCAAGCCAATTAGATGAAATTCCACCGAGAGGGCCCAGAGTATATCTATCTGTCATTTGGATGGATAAATCCCACTCTTGATCCATGCGCTCAACACATACTTTCAGAATACCTAATGCCACCTTTATAACCACCCTACTACGAAGTGGTGTTTGATGTCATCAAAGCACTCATCCGGTGATGGTGATTAACATGATCTCATGGCTGAAGGATTAGGTTACTATGTATTTGAAAGCTTGTAGCAAAACAAACTTAATGACTTGATCTTATGCTATGCTTATTATGGGTGTGTGTCCATCACATCATTATCCTAATGATATGATCTTGTTATTAATAACATCCAATGTTCATGATCAGGAAACCATGATCATCTATTAATCAACAAGTTAGTTTAACAAGAGGCTTACTAGGGACTCTTTTATGTTTACAAAACACACAGGTATTAATATTTCCTGTTAATACAATTATAGCATGGGATACAAACATTTATCATAAACACAAAGATATAATAATAACCACTTTATTATTGCCTCTTGGGCATATCTCCAACAGTCTCCCACTTGCACTAGAGTCAATAATCTAGTTTGGAGAAACTTGTAAATTCAATACCTTGGCTTTCTGGTATTCTATATACACGATCGCTAGTGGTAAACATAATCTTCGGATCTGATACTTTCAGGTCTGTGTGTATTTGCATGTCTTTGCGTCTCTATGCATCACTCATTCTCCAATGAGATGGCATTGTATAAATTTGGTCATTTGGTGAGACCTTTAGTTCCTTGGGGTTAATTTATGTCGATAAAATTGTTGTACAATATATCTTCATAGTACTAGCCCTCTGTGAACCACACCTAGTTTGATAACAAACTACTTGAGACAAGTGCCCTATTTTGATGCTACAATAGTAGTCATATACTTAGCCTTTTGTTGTAGTATATGTCACAATGTATTAGGAAGTCATCCAAATCCATTATGGAATCTTCTTTCCATTACATTGTGCCACCCATAGTTTAAATTGAGAGAAACTTATTTGTATCTTGTGACAAAACTATTATCAATGTAACACATTACAATGAACTACCTATCTGTTTGTCACCTCTATATAAATAACATATTCTTAGTTCTTCCAAAGATCATAAGAATATCCTTACTATCGTCCAATGATGATCTTATGAGTCATTCTGGTATATGCTCATAACATTTATAGCATAGCACATATCTAGATGTGTACATATCACAATATGATTTATCAAAATATTCTTGTGATTTCACTCACCAAGTGTCAAAATACTTGAATTTTGATTCAGTCCTTTTCCATGCGACAAGAACCTTTCTTGTAGTTTCTATATCAAACTCTTTCAATATCTCATCTATGTACTTCCGGAACAACCATATTAGCACCTTAATCTATCCATATAGACATTAATGCCTAATATTTGGGTTATGCCTAATTCTTTCATCAAAATCAAATTCTAATGAAATTCTTAACCTGTGTCAATAAAATATACATCATTTCCAATCAACAATATGTCTTTCACATAATGTATTAGAAATATGTCTTAGCGCTTCCACTTAATTTCTTGCAAATGCAAGCATCTTTATCGTCTCTGATGAAATTAAACCATTTTAACAGTTTCATAACGGTGAAGATTCCAACTCTGTGATGCTTACTTCAACCATTGAAGTTTGCATGCACTTTTAGCATCCTTTGAATTAACAAAACCCTTTGGATCGTGTCATGTACACGTCCTAGGTAACCATTATATCAGAAGAACTTTGTTTTGTTTGTTCAACTACCATATACCAAAATTATATGTAGTGGTTGCTATATTGATCCGTCTAGACTAAATAACGTTATGAAAGATCAAACCTTGTCATAGTCAACTCCTTAAACATTGTCGTAAACTCTTTCTCGACATGTCGACTATTTTTTGTTTGTGAAACATCCATGTCTATTTCTTTATAGATCCAAATACGACTGAAAGGTTTTACACCTTTCTAGAGGGTCTTCCAAGTTCAAATACTTGATTTCTCATGTATGGAACTATCATGGATTTTATGGCTTCAAGCCATTTGAAGGAGTCGGGACCTATCATCGCTTCTTTGCATGTAGTCGGTTCATCATTGTCAAATAATAATGATTTACTCTTAAATCTTAGTATTTGATTGTTTACCCGATCTACTCGGTTCAATAGGAACTTAGACCTTCGTGACCACAACCTTTGAGGCACGTGAGCCATGAGCATTGTTTCTGCCTCTAGGACACTTTACGGTGTTGCACAACTCAACACATATAGCTAAGGTTCAATAACCTTATCAAAGTTCTATTGTCCTCCCACTTAACTTTTCATGAAAAATCCTTCTCAAGAAACTTGGCATTCTAAGCGATAAAAACTTTTGCCTTCGGTGTTATGGAGGAATACCCAACGGTTAAACGAATTAACATACAAAGACATGCTCATCCGACTTTGGTTGGAAACATTTTATTTATGCATGGCATACCAAAATTTAAGAAATGACAACTTTGGTTTTATCCTAGACCATAACTTATATGGTGTCATTTCAGTGGATCACGATGGTGCTCTTTTCAGTGTAAAAGCGGTAGTCAGTAAAGATATAATCTTTAAAATACAATGACAGTTTTATAACTGACACTTTTGATCTCACCATGTCAAACAAGGTTTTATTACATATCTCGAACACTTCATACTCCTATGGTGTTTCAGGAAATTCAAATCCATGGAACGATTCCTCAAATATTAGGTGTTATGCTAAACTTGTAACTCAAATATTTTCCTTTATGATTCAATCATAAATTCTTTATTTTCTTGTTACAATGATTTTCCATTTCATCTTGAAAGTCTTTGAACATTTTCAAATATTTCACACTTCATCCTCATTAAGTAAATATACACATATACTCACTCAAATTTCCAGAGAAAGCACATGAAGTTGAAATTCGTCGCTCACGACTACACATAATAGACTACATACATCAATATGTACAAATTTCAATAAGTTAGTCGTTCGTTCTTCTTTAGACTTTGAACGAAATTTCAATTATCTCCAGGAAAGTCTCACAAGTGTTCGTTTGATCAAAATCAAAAGACTCCAAAATTCCATTAGCATGGAGTTTCTTCATGTTTTCTTTCTAATATAATTTAAACGGCGATGTCACTTCATGTAATGCCCCAAAAAATATTACAAAATAAAATTTGCGTGTTAATTTCTTTTCACATCATTATGACATCATCATGCATATTTGGCCTCTAAAATATTTTCACCAAAAGCCTATTTTGTTTTCTAATTAGTCCCTCCTCTAATTTTAAATCAAAACCCTGGTCTTTTCCGGATCTTTTATTTATCTTAAAAATATTTATAAAAGTCTATATAAAAATAAAATAAATAAATAAAAATATTTTTTAGGGGGAGGCAGCCGGCCGGGCTAAACGGCCCAGCTAGCCACCTACGGCCCCGTATCCTAACCCTAATCTGCACCCCTCTGCTAACCAGCTCCACCTCGCCACGCACGCGTGGACCAACCGACCGGACCCAAACCAACTCGCCACGCACGCTCTCGTTCGTCTCGATCCCATCCCATCTCTGCTTCGTTCTCAACTGAACTCCGCCCCACCGCTGCCAGCATCCTCCTCTACCTCGCCTCTCATCCTCCTCCGTGAGCCTGTCGCTGCCAGGATCCGCTCCGGCAAGCTCGCCGGCCTCCTTATCCGCTCGATCCCGCGACCAGGGAGCCGGCCCATCGCCTCTCTCCCTGCCGCTGGTCCCCGCTCTCCCCGTCCCGACATCGTTGCCCTGCTGCGACATCCTGCCTCCGCCGAGCCGCATTTGCGCCGCCAGGGGGCATCCCCTTCGTCTTCCATCCTGTGCCCTTCCTCGGCTAAGCTGCCGCCGAGCGCATGTCTCCCTGATGCTCTCCTCCCAGAGACCTGTGTCGGCCCGTCTTCTACATCAGAGTGTCGCGGCCCTGAGCGCCTCCGCATCGCCTGTGGCGAGCTTCGTCTCCCCTGCCGCCAATGTCACCACGTCTCTTCAGCGTCGTTCGCGCCCAACCCCCGCCTGCAGTCCTTCGCCTCGCAACATAGCGTCATGGCTATCCTGCCCAAGCTTCATTGTCTCGTACTTCTATGGTAGCAGCGAGCATCGGCCGCCCAGCTCCCTCTCTGCAGTACGGCGCCGCCATCGTATATTCTTCAACGCTGCTTCCTTGCTTATCTGCAGGCTCTGCCACGCAGCACCGCCCGTATCTCGAGCTTTTCACGGCCCTGTCGCCGAGCCTCTACAGCGCCTTTGCCCTGCGCGCGTGTTGCCGTGCCAAGCCTGTCGCTGTTTTTCCCCGTCGCCGGCCGTTGTCCATGGATCCAGAAGGCCTTTGTTTTTTCTTTGCCTGGATACGACAAGCTCTTCAGTAGGGATACGGTGCCAGCACTGGTTATGCCCCTATTCCTGCCATGTTTATTTGGTACCTCCGCTTCTTTTCCTAATCGTTGGTGTATGTGCCTGCTTGTAGATGTGTGTTCTCGTGGACACTAAAACTAGCCAAGGATTGCTTGGCATATCACCGGTGTCCCATGCTAGACGTTGTTGTCTCACTCAGACCATCACCACCACCTCCCGGAGCTGTGTCTTCGTCAAGTTTGATCGACGCCAAGGGACACATCCACAAGACCAACATCGACCTAGACAATTCCGATGAACTGTCGGCGCTGAATCCCAAGACGCTCGTCGCGGACGCCAAGGCCTCGTTCCCGGAGGAGAAGTCCGGACTTGGACCACCAAGCTCTCCTTCCCGGAACAACAAGTGCTCCGTCATGGATCTGATGGCCAAGAAACCTGAAGACCGATCCCTCGAACCCTCGGAACCCCAAGATCGTAGATCTGACATGTGTGACCCTTTTGCCAAGCCCCTATTTTTATAAATGCTATATATATAACTTGTGCATATTAAAATATCCATGCTTGCATAAATATATTATTGTTCGGGGATATATGGCAATTCATATACTAAGTAAATATGAAATATATGGGAGTGCTATTTGTCTTGTCCCGGTTCCATTTAATATTGTGTAGCGAACTGATGCCATGTTTTGTCTTACTAAGCCAACATTGAAATTGCGGGTTAGATAAATAACTTGAACCTTCTATTTAAATGTCGGGATCCTAATTCCGCTTAATATTGCTAAATGGGACCGCATGTTGCCATGTCATGCATCATAACATAATCATGCCGGATCTTCCGTCCTAGTATTAAATATTGCATCCGTTGCTTCTTCTAGTGTTTTGCTTTTTCGCGGACTAGGACGATGGGTTGATGCGAGTGTCGACCCGATATTCGGGTGAACCTTCGACAATGTTTTCAGGCGAGCATTCTCCCCCTTCTATCTATTTTGCATTTATAGTCTTTACTTCCTTCATTTGTCTACTGCTATCCTTATTATCGATGCTTTAGTATTGTCCCCTTTTATTTACATGCTCCACTATATTGTCTTGGTTATCCTATTGCCTTGTTTGACTAGCTAGCCTTGCCCTTGCGAGTCATAGGCATGCTAGTATTACTCTCATACAGGTAAAACACGATACTTAGATATTGTTGGTGATAAGATAATTAATCTGGTGATGTTGGTTATATTTTATGGATATGGTTATAGTTTCACCTAATGATAAGGCCCCGGCAGGGACCACCTTTAGGAATTGCTTGAGCCGACCTAGGACCCGTTCGTTCTACGATACCAGTTCTAAGTTGATTGCGCTAACCAAACGTGGGTACTCTGGGAACCCCCCAAACTACCGGCGCTATTTGTATATCCAGAGGGTTACAAAATTGGTTTTCCATTTGGTGCATATGCATAATATGTCCCCGGACATGGGTTGAGTTGTGATATGATTTTGGTGGATTGCCATGGCTTGCATTGCATAAAATTGGGATATCGTGTCGGAGGTGGGATGGAGATCTACAAGTTATCTTCCGAGCATCGCCCGGCCATAGACTCAAACGCTGTGCCTCCCTCGAGAATCGTCGTACCTCTTGGTTGGATCAACATAGTAGGTGATGCGTCTGGATATGCGCGTAGTTATGGGACAACTATTGTTGTGAGATTCGAATGGCACGCGTAATATGTTGCCTGAAGGGTTGAGCATGCGTTTGGGGTACAGTAGTGCACCCCTGCAGGGTAAATATTTTCAAGAAGCCATGTGTCCTCGGTTATGGACGCCTCAGGAGTACAGTGTCATGATCATAGAAAACGTCACTAATGTTTTGCCTCTAATAATATGATTAGTAATTAGCCTTATCAACTAAATACCTGATTAACTAAAATTGTCACCATGTGTGTGTTCTATAAGAGGACTTCCTCGACTGGTCTTCGAGGGGGAAATCTTCGGATGGGTTATGCTTGGTGTTATATATAGTTATCGTATAGTGCTCTCTTATCTCGCTCTAATAGACGAAGTTGTAGCGTGTCTCTATAAGTTAGATAGTGCAAGATTTGCTGCCGCTGAGCCCACCATACCTATGTAGGCGAGGACCGCCGAATTCTAAGACTCGCCGTGTACTGGCCTCAGTACTGACCGCTCTCTTTCTGTTTTCCTTTGCCCTTTGCTGGCACCCTTTTGGCTTGACAGGTATGTGATCGACGACGTTAGCAAGGTTACCCTTCCGGCTTGGCCTGGTCAGGGTTGGACACCACTTGTTTATTGTTCAGGACTCTTAGTCCCATTTGGATATTGTCCGTACTCGGATACTATTTTTGCTTTCTCTTTGAATTGTATCATTTGTATTCTTGACTCGTTGAGTCGTTGTTGTATATATAAGTTCTTGTGACTCTATTGTGAACTACCGTGATGTAACTACTTGTAATCAAATCCCACCCACACGAAAGTGTCTGGCGAGCGTCTTTGAATCGCTTCTATGCGGGTTTTTGGCGGGAAATGCTAAGATCTGCATAGAACCGATTCGGGGGCGTTACACTTCATAAGTGATCTTTCAATCATTTGTCTTATGACATTTTTAGCATTTAGTTTTATGGACGTGATTTCTCCAACTATATTTGTAAATCATTCATCTTATATGGAATACCGTAATTATTTGAACAACCTTTTGTTCTCATAATACCCGATCAAAATAACAATTATTAAGACAAATCTTGAAGGTAAACTTTGATGTCAACGAGAAACACAACAACACTTTGTTTGTTTTCGATGAACATCATCACATATCCTCTTGTTGGTTACTTAGGACATTTTAGTTCATGAATTGTGTTGTTCTGTATGACACTTCACACCAACCAATTCAGTATCCAATACCCAAGAACCACATTGTTTAACTAGCAAAGAATATAACCATAACATGTATATCATCTATATACCTAAGCTGGACATTTCTAGTCTTTTCTTTTTCTGCCAAATATTTCCGAGATTCTCTTTCAGCACTTCCTTTCCCTTTTAAAAGAATCCAGCAACATCAACAGTGGCGCCATACTCATGACACATAGTCCAAAGCGTGTATAGTCAAATACTAATACCTTTGGACTTGCACTTTGAAGTAGATCACCATCATCAAATGTTTGGCGTTCTTTCAAAATCCATTCTTTAGTAATCTTTTAGTGTAGTAAAAATTTTACCTACATCTTGTATTCATCCTTATCATGACAACTTTCATGATCTAGCTACTATAGCTTATAAAGCCGAATCACGAGTATAATGTTACTTTCCAAAACCCTTTTGGAGGATTAAGACATCTAGCGTCTCCAACCTTCACAAATTCTTATACAATATGCGAACATGTATTTTGCTAAATTATACTCTATCATATTGCAACCAAAACATTGTTTTTAGATATCGCAATTTCTTCCACACATGATGGTTTATGAAACAATCCTTTCAGCTCCTAGATAACCTTGATATTAAAACAAACTTTGAATATCAAGAATCATGAAGGCAAATATGATACTTAGATACTAACACTGGAATTGTTACTCTTGATTTAATACTAATTATTAAACTTCATGGAGTTTGTTGAAAGTTTGCAGTAGGACTTTTAAACTTTAGATTGACACTCAAAACAATACGATACCAGTTCGTAAAGTAACTATCCAGAATTCTATAGTTCTATTATCTCAATTATAACTAAGCATAAGGTAGTGAACGGATGCCAATGACTACAACAATTATGCAAATTCACTTTGATTTAATTTATGATAAATTGAGTTCAACTTTAATCATATTACTATTTGAACTCCCACTTAAAATGAACATCCCTTGAGTCGTTTTGGTGATTACACGAACCAAATCCACTACACCAAGTCTAATATTCATGAGAGAAGATGTAGCTTCAAAGGTGAATAATCAACATGTTCATCATATCATTCATATGACTCACGGATTACCTTTCGGTAATCCGTGTTCCGAGACCATGTCTATACATGTTAGGCTCATCAAGGTTAATATTAGTATTCGCATGTGCAAATCTGGCTTGCACCCGTTGTATGCACATATAGAATCTATAACACCCGATCACCATGTGATGCTTCAAAATGACGAGACTTAGCAACGGTGCCTACTAAGGACGAACACTTTATTACTTGATATTTAGTGAGAGTGATCATCTAATAGTGATACCGTCGTGATCTAAGAAATATAAGACACATAAAGGAACATCACATGCAATTCATAATATGTGATATCATATGGCCTTTCTTCTTGTGCCATTGATCTCCATCTCCAAAGTACGGACATGATATCCATCATCACCAGCATGGCATCAAGGTCAGTGGCGCCGCTTCATGGTTGTCCATCACTAATAGCAACTACTACAACTACTTGGAATAGAGCTATTACATGATGAATAGACACGCATGTCTTAACAAGTTTAAATACAACCATTAGGATCCTACCAGTTGCCATATTACAATAAAGATCATCTCATACATCAAATAAAATCACAATCTCATCATGGCCATATCACATCACATGCCCCTGCAAAAACAAGTTAGACGCCTCTAATTTTATTTGCATATTTTACGTGGCTTGGGGTTTTCGAATAAGAACCGTTCTTACCTACGAACAAGAACCACAACACTGATACAAGTGTTGTAAGGTGCAGATTGCAAATTGGATCTTAACTATGGTGGGAGAGACAGACACCCGCAAAGCCACTTGTGCAATTCAAGTTGCATGTTAAGCGTGGAGCAAGTTTCATATGCGCTGACATGTAAGGTTAGCCCGAGCCACTTCATCCCACCATCCCGCAATATGCAAAGTACGTGAAAAGCAAATGACAACAAAAGAATCAACGCCCATAAAACCTCTACTCGTGCAATAGATCTACGCATAGACACGACTCTGATACCATTGTACGGTTCGTAGCATAGAAAACAAAAAATTTATACCGCAAGAACGAACAAAACCAAGATACAATCTAAGGAAAAACCAAAATCTAATCTATGAGATAGGTGCAACGAGATAGATGTGAACTAACCCTCGAAGATCCAAAGCCTTAACGAGATCTAATCTTGTGGTTGATGATGACGATCCTTCCGGCGCTGCGATCTGGTAGCGCTTCCACACTCGGTCACACGTACGGAGTCGATGAAGACCTTCCTCTCCCTATTACAGCGGGCAGTAGAGGTAGTAGATCCCCTCAGAATCCCAGCAACACGACGACGTGGTGGTGGTGGAGGAGAAATCCTACAGGTCTTCTCCTAAGCCGGAGCAGGAAGAAAGAGGAGGGAGGAGAGGTGGCGGCTAGAGTTTGGTGAAGGGGCAAAGGGGGTGGCCACCCCTCACCTTTTTATATAGAGGGGATGCGTCTAGGGTTTCCCCTTGTCCCACTCCTACTAGGGCCGGCACAAGAGGGAGGGAGGGGGAGTTTCCTTCCCCCAAGTCTTATCCCCTATTTTCTAGGGATTCTTCCTTATCCCTATGGGGCTGGACGGTTGGGCTTCTTGGACTTGATTCGGCTGGCCCACGGGTCCCCGAAACATTCCCTCAACCCATGTGGCCCCTCCTAGGGTGGTGGGACCACTGGTGTCCCTCTAGAACCTTCTAGAAGCTCCGGTCAAAATACCGAAACTTTTCCCGAACCCCGAAAGATGACTTCCATTATATGAATCCTATTCTACAGACTATTCCATACCTCCTCGTGATGTCTTGGATCCCATCAGAGACTCCGAACAACATTCGGTCTCAAAATCACATTCCATATCTACTTAAACAATATCGAACCTTAAGTGTGTCACCCTACGGTTCGCGAACTATGCAGACATGATTGAGACACCTCTCCAATCAATAACCAATAGCGGGACCTGGAGATCCATAATGGATCCCACATATTCAACGATGACTTCGTGATCGAAAGAACCATTAACATACGATACTGATTCCCTTTGTCGTGCGATACTCTACTTATCCGAGGTTTGATCATCGGTATCTCAATACCTAGTTCAACCTCATTACCGATAAGTAATCTTTACTCGTACTGTGATAAGACATCCCTTGTGATCTAGTCACATTCTTGCAAGCCAATTGGATGACATTCCACCGAGAGGGCCCAGAGTATATCTATCTGTCATTTGGATGGACAAATCCCACTCTTGATCCATGCGCTTCAACACATACTTTCAGAATACCTAATGCCACCTTTATAACCACCCAGTTATGAAGTGGCGTTTGATTTCATCAATGCACCCATCCGGTGATGGTGATTAACATGATCTTATGGTCGAAGGATTAGGTTACTATGTATTTGAAAGCTTGTAGCAAAACAAACTTAATGACTTGATCTTATGCTATCCTTACTATGGGCGTGTGTCCATCACATCATTCTCCTAATGATATGATCTTGTTAATAACATCCAATATTCATGATCAGGACCCATGATCATCTATTAATCAACAAGCTAGTTTAACAAGAGGCTTACTAGGGACTCTTTTATGTTTATAAAACACACAAGTATTAATGTTTCCTGTTAATACAATTATAGCATGAGATGTAAAAATTTATCATAAACACAAAGATATAATAATAACCACTTTATGATTGCCTCTTATGCATGTATCCAACAATAAGATCCAAATAACAACCAAGAACAATATGCTAAGTATGCAAATGTTTGAGCTCTCTCCAAACAATATGGACGAGTTACTCACTCGAGATCCCCTCTTGATAGTATGGCTATCTATCCTAAACCCGGTCTCCCAACTAACAACATGAGACTGACAAAAGGGAAAACCTATCAAGATTACCTTTGCCTTGAGCATTCCACTTGAGCGCAATGTAGACGATCTTGACCTTCTCAAGATGGAACACCTTTCTTGATTCCTCTTCATCGATCCATGACCACCGAGGATGGCAAGCATCAAACATGATATCTTCTAGAGATGGCGCATGTTGAGCTTCCACAACACTACTTATTCTTCATTTCATCTATCTTGAAGCCAACACATGCTCCAAGCGATGCCAATGGACAATTACGACAAGTGCAACTTAATACACACATTAGTCCATAAAGATTGTCATTAATTACCAAAACCATACATGGGGGCCCACATTCTCTTTCATACAAACTTAAATTTGAAATCTAATTGAATGAATTCTTATTAAATATTTACAAAAAACAAGGCGGAAGATTGTTTACTGTCTTTGCAATAGAAGTGGTATTATTGACCAAACAAGTGGCGGGGCTTGAGAATGAATTGAGGAGGAGGGGATTGTTTATGGTCTAAAGCAAAGTTGGGAGGACCACTTCACATTAGTACTGTTGGGGGTTCGAGTGCACAAAACAAAAAATTCCTATAATCGAAACTCTAATGCCATGATCTATCTATTAGTAATGCAGTAACGGGAGGGGATACAATATTCATACCTTTGAAGACCGAACACGGTTAACATACCGTGGGGATCATGGTTGATGAAGTCGTATCGACGCTGACCTCGAGGTATCAAAGTCCAACGAACCTGACAACTCCTAGCACTGAAAGCACGACACTGCCCGAGGGAGTCACACACGTACAGTTTTGATGACAACTCCCGATTCTCTCTGATCTAGCCAAAATTGCAGAAGTAGATCTCCTGTCTCTGAATCCTGCAGCGTGACGGTGCTCCGCGGTGAAGAACTCCTCGTTCGCACATCTTAACAAGGGGGCCACGGTCAGGAGGGAGAGAGATAAGAGAGATGCAACCTTAGGCCTTTTCTTATTTTATTATGTATTTAATTTACTCCTATGGCTCTCTTTATGTAGGGCAAAAGTGGGCACACAGATCCTTCCCTAAGCCACGTGGGACTAAACAAGAGGGGAGAGAGGGGAAAGAGGGTGGCCGCCGGCCAGGGTCCCCATGGGACCAACGTGGTGCCCTAGGGGCCCATGCGGCCACCTCCTCCTTCTCTCTCTTTTCCCTCTTTCCCTCATGGGCCCTTTCCCTATGGAAATTGGCCCATAGGGATTTTAATCCTTTTAATTTTATTAAATAAATATAATTAAATGATTAAATCACTATTTAATATTCAACTACATATTATTTAATTCCTGTGGATGTGGAACACCTTCCATCCACTCCGAACACCCTCCAGACTTTCTCGGAACCCTTTCGATTTCTCTCTTTCTTTTCTTCGGTGAGTCTAAATATACCATTAACGATCTCCGAGCTTCGTCAAACCCTTAAGCGTGGTATCCAATAGTTTGGGAACTCTCCAGACATGGTCGAGACCCCTCTCCGACCAATGATCATCAACGGGCCCTCGATGCCCATGATGCAAACCTATGCATTCACGAAACTTGTCGTTGAACCATCAACATTATGTCTTATTCCTTTTATCTCTACGATACTTGCATTGTCCGAGGCTTGATCAACAACATCACCATGTCGGGTTCAACCTCGTTACTAACAATAGCTACTTTACTCGTTCTGATAAGTGATATCCTCGTGACCTAGTCACACGCTGCGTAACTTATGGATATAACTAATCCGAGTGGGCCTAGAGTATCTTCCGTCACGCGGATGGACAAATCCCGCTCTTGATGCGTATGCCTCTACCTGCTCCTTCGAATACCCAATGACACCCACCGTTCCACGAGTGTCGTTAGATGCCATCAAAGTATTCTCGGGAGGTAGTGATTAGATATGGTCTCACGATCTAAGGAACAAGTCACTACGTTTTCTAATCATCGCAAGTTGAACTTCGTGACATGATCGTGTTATGATGCTTAGATAGGGTATGTTCACCATCTCATTCTCCAATGAGATGACTTCATTGTCAATTGACGCCGAAGCATCAACATGGATCAGGAACCCTTGATCATCCGTTGACTAATGAACCAGTGATTAGAGATTTCACTGGGAACTCCTGGGTGTTTGTATATCACACGTGCATTGATGTTTCCAATCAATACAATTATAGCATGATATAAAACTTAATCATAAACTTTATGAATATGATAATAATCCATATTATTATTTGTCTTTAGGGTATATTTCCTTCAAGTAACTCATTTATAGGCTAAAATGGTAATGATATACATGCTAGTATCAGAAAATCTTTAGGCTTGTGGGGAATAGTTATATTTGCAATCTAATTGAATGAGCCATATTTAATTCTTAGAAGAGAAATGAAGTATAAGATTTGTATTGTCTTATGATGGTTTATTTGTTATCATTGACAACGAGTATACTGTCTGGATCCACGGTGGCGCTCAATCAAGACTTGAAAATGGACCACAAAAATTCTGAACCAAAGGTGGGAGGACCAATTCACATTGGTAGATCATTTATAGGCTAACATATATTGATTTGATAGATGCTAGTATCAAAAGATGTTGAGTAGATGCGGCCAGGGCCGGCCCTGAGGGGGGACTGGAGGGGCGGCCGCCCCGGGCCCAAAATTTTGGGGGGCCCTTCACAGATATGTGCTGCATATATGGGCTATAATAGATATCAGAAAAAATAAAAAATAGCAGTTTCGAGTTTTCTATTTGTCTAGATTAGGTATCTACTTTGCTAGACACACATATATTTCTGATTTGGAGTCCATCACGGAAGCACGTACATAACATACGATCAGATCAGCTATCGATCTCTTTTATCGTATCGTACCTAGACAGGGCGCACGTCGATTCCTGCCTCGACCTTGACTCGACGCTGTGCTCTTGATCCTAGGAAGGCCCGCATGCGGCAAGCAGCAAGCCGTCGTCCATCATCCGATGGTCGCCTATCGCCTCGCACCCTCGCCCTCTGCCCGCGGCCTGCCTCTCATCTCGCCTTGGCCATTCAGCGTCTAGAGGTCCCAATTCTGAATTTCTGATCCCACTCCCAGTCTTCTGCAGTCTAACGTTGCTCCAAATTTTTGTTCTAATTAGTAGTTCTTCTTTATATTATTAGTGTGGTTAATTGGTTATGGCACCTGGTTCCGGTGCTAAGAAAATAAAAAGAGGAAGGAAGAATAGAAGTTGATTGGCTCACGGAGAGGATCCCTTCATAAATTTTTGAAGGGTAACACGAGCACTTAGGAATCCAGTTGAGTTAGCACTAGTTTTTGTTGGACAACAGAGTAATGTTGATCTAGAGGATGATATCGGTATAGAGGAGAACGATGACATCAACGTGGGTAATAACAATGTAAGTGATTATGATATCGCATTTGATTCATCTCCTACAATATCTTTGAGTGTTGATTTGGAACCAATTACTAGTGTGGATATTTATGATCCGGTATCGAGAAGAAGTTTTTGGACGAGATTGATATTGATTCCATTGTCACTGAATTCTCTTCTAGGAATACACGGAGAAATTTTGAAGGTCATACGTAAACATTGTCATTTTTATATGAATATTGCAAATGGGTATACTTGAAGTATTTATTCTTCACCATTTCATACGCGTATATAAAAAAATAGCAAGGGGCCCTAAATTTTAGTTTCGCCCCGGTCCCCTAAAATCTCAGGGCCGGCCCTGGATGCGGCACAATAAGTTTGAGATCGAATTAAATGAATCGTATTTAATATTTGCAAGAGACAAGTTGTACGATTATTTGACGATCTTACGTTGGCATTTGGTTATTGGAAGTGTAAATATTGATTGGACGAGTGATGAGGCGTGGGTAAGATTTGATGAGGATCCACATATAAATTCTAAACAAAAATTCAGAGGAAACGTTCATATTAGTAAGTCATTTATGGACAAAGATAATGACTATAAATGACTAAAATAGTGACCATATACAAGCTAGTATCAAAGCAATCTTTGAGCTGGTGTGGTGCAATTAATGTGAAATCTAATTGAAGGAATCATGTTTAACTCTTACGTGAGAAATGAGGTGTAAGAACGTTATTATCTTAGGACAAGATTTTTTGGTGCCAACGAGAGGATTGTCAAGCTTCATGCACTAGCCAACGCAACCAAAAGTCCGAACTGATGGAAAGGGCTAGTGCAATCCACTTATACACTTCAACACCCTCTCTCACGTGTGACGGAGAGAAGTCAGCACGTGCAACCGGAAGAGAACGACGGCGCGTGAAACTCACATATGACTCAAGAGGCCTATACGTGGACATAGAGGGGTCAACAGCAATTTTAGGATAAATTGCGAAAGCCAGGACTCGAACTCGAGACCTTAGGCTCTGATACCATGTCAAACTTCATGCACTAGCCAACGCAACCAAAAGTCTAAACTGATAGAAATGACTAGTGCAATCCACTTATATACTTCAACACGGTTCACAATAGTAAACCATTTATATGCTAAAAATGATTATCTACAACGGTAATAACACGACATCATTCAGCCGGTCAGGGCCACTATATATGTTCTCAACTAAGGTCTGCCACTAGAGTGAAATAATGGTAAAGAGCTTAGATTGCATCATCGTTTCAAATTGAAGATTAAATTTTGAGTCTGGGTGTACCCATGATAAACATACTTTTATTTAAATGGGTTGGCTCGTGGCCTCCTAAACTGGCCTTGAGGCCACTGAGTCAGATCCAAGATCCAAGGACAGAGCCGGGTCGGCGCATTCCCATCCTGACTATTTAGACATTTATGAGTTATAAAAGTAATAATATATGAGATTTTATCAAAAAATCTTTGAGCTCCACGGGATGCAATTAAATTTGAAATCTAATTGAATGAATCCTATTTAATTCTCGGTCAAAAATGAGGCATAAGATTATTCACGATCTTTGGGATATTATTGATCAAATAGTGGCGGGAAATAGTTGTGGAGGGAGGCACATAAATTATAACGCAATATTATTGGGAGGACCATTTCGCAGTAGCAATTCATTTATAGTCTAAGATATGATATACGTGCTAGTATCAGAGAATCTTTGAGATTTTGGGGCGCAGTTATCATCACGGCGAGTCATTTATGGACTAAGATAGGGAGTATATACAAGCTAATATCTTACGACAAGTTTTTTGTTACCAACGAAAATGACAATATTGACTGGACCAACGGCTTGAAGAAGGCTTGAGGATGGACCAACCAAATTCGAAGCCGAAGCTGGAGTCACAGCTCACAGGTTCACGTAGTAGATCATTTATTTATATAAGCTAAAAATGGTTCTCTACAACAGTAATATCAAAAGAAAAACTTTCAGCTGGTGGGGCACTAGCCACTCTGTTCTCAAATAAGAATCCGCCAAAACAACAACCATTCGAAATGTTGATTAGGATGAAAGTATAAAAGAAGAGAAATCCAATAATATTACGTATGAAAAATCGATGAATTCTTCAAGCGGTAACTGTCTAGTTTGGGCCAATAGCTATTTAGTAAACCGGGCTAGGGAAGCCCAATACGACGAGGCCCACTAGTGTAGTTACGACCAACTTCCTTATTTAGCTCCCTGCACACTACTCTCCGTTAGCAGTTTCGCCTCCCCGAAATGTTTCTTCCTGTGGGCAGCCACGACGGCGGCGGCGGCGCCGGCGCCGCCGTTGAGCTCCCTGCCGAGAGGGGGGAGCTCCCCTTGGGTTCCACCGGAGTACTACAGGACCGCCTCAGCGCGCTTTCCGACGATATCCTCCTCTCGATTCTCCTCCGCCTCCCTTCCACCGCCGCCGCGGCCCGGACCAGCGTCCTCTCCCGCCGCTGGCGCGGCCTCTGGTCCCAGCTACCGGAGATCCGCTTCCCCTTTCCCTCCGATCCAGCCGCCGTCGGCCCCGCGCTCGCCGCTAGCGCCACTGGCCCGGCCCTTCGCCTCCTCCACGTCGCGTGCCGCGACGATGCCGGCGCCGAGGCCTGGCTCCGCACCGCCGCCGGACGCCTCGGCGCAGGCGGCGAGCTTTACTTCTACAACAGGACGCCCGGGGAGGAGAGGGCTCACGTGGGGGCGCTGTCCTGGCAGTGCCACACCTTCCAGCTGCCCTGCTTCGAGACGGCCGGCAGGGTGTGGCTGCGCCTAGGGTTCGTCGACCTGAATCTCCCTCTGACCGGCGTGTTTGAAAGGCTCACTGAGCTGCGGCTGGAGCACGTGAATTTGGATTGCGGGTCCGAGCTCGGCGACATGGTCTCGTCGCCGCGGTGCCCGGCGCTGCGGGAGCTCTGCATCTCGATCGCACGGGGAGTGGACAGCCTCTGCATCATCTCGGAGACACTAGAGCGTCTTGAATTGGATATGATGAATGGACTTGAGGACCTCACGGTTAATGCGCCAATGCTCAGAGCGCTGAATGTGCACGCTTGCTTTACTTGGAGGAAGCCAGTCGCTGCCATCTATGCCTCGAGGCTGGAGTTGCTCTGGTGGAGTGATGCATTTGATCCCAGCTTTGTGGTGTTCAGCGAAATGGCGAACCTCCAGCAGCTGACCACCTTCAACATACCTGTTTATGGGCGGTTTGATTTTGCACTCCTTCAGGATTCTCTGATGCTTTTACAACACTTTCCGGTGGTCTCCCAGCTTGACCTCAAACTCAACTATGAGCGTGTGAGTAAACCTTTTCTTTAATTTAAAAGGAATACTTAAGTAACAAAAGTACCTTTCAAGTTCAATAGATTATTTCCTTAGTTTTTTATTTCTGTAGACGACAGTCTTTATCTATTAGTGCTACCAAATGGTAAAGAATACTTAAGGGTGGTCACTCACCCAGCACTATGTGCAGTCAAGAAAGGGGAGGTGGACAGGAAGAGAAGAATGCATTTACCAGATCAGTACTTTAAATAGTTTTACATTATTTCTTCATATGCCATAAAGGTGTGTGATTTCCTGTCAAGTCTGGAATGTGGCCTTTCCGAGATGTTAGGTGCGAATCGCGTGGATGGGATATGTCACTAAATTATCTATTGATTTGGTAAAGAAGTATTAGACAGTGCTTTTGAAACTAGATTGTTCAGTTTTGACTGTCTTCCTTTGATTTGCAGGATTTAAGTCGGTATGTGTACTTGATGGGCACCGTAACCAAGCTTCCCAACATTAAGATTTTGTCTCTGTGGTTACACACAAAAGGACATGCAATTGGAGCTTCTGTGTTCCATTTGCTTAGTATATGTCCTGGTGTTAGAAAGCTGAAGGTGACATTACGTGATAACTTGAAGGTAAAGTTATAACTTCTTTTATCGAGTACTTTGGTTGTTACTGGAGTGATATTAATTGATTTTTCGATAATGGGCGCTTTATTACTCATAAGACCGCATCAAAGTGATACAATTCAAAGGAGCATTACACCCATGAAAATATGAAATTGACCTGATTTCAGTTCTAGTGGCATACTCTGTTGGTCTCATACTTTGCTCCAAAGTATCCGATTAGAAACTACATCCACACACATGAAAATATGAAATTGACCTAATTTCAATCACGAGTCTACTATACAGATTCCTCATGCATGTTCCAAAGGTCCAAAAGCCCCTGTTTTGATCTTGAAGCTGATTCAGTGGTCTAGGCTGTCTTCAGTTTCTTGTTTAGGTTGACTATAACTTTCAAACCATTTTGGCAGTTGCAACTGACATGCATATCTATCCATCTATTTTTCTTTGTCTGCCATGACAGATTTGAATTTTCTATGTCCTCTTTAGTTTCTGAAATAAAGCTCTAAAATTTAGCTGGACCATTATGTTGAGATAGCTCAAATGGATGTCAAGTTGGCTGACACGTTGTTCAGTAGCCTCAACGTGGTAACACAACTGGTAGGTAGTTCGAATATTAGAAATGTATGTCACAAGATATGGTGTATGTGTGGAGCCCAACCAATGGTTACTATGTGAGCCATGAGCACTAGCAGATGATGTTAGAGGCTTCAGATCAATTTGAAGCAATTGTTGAATATGGATAGTTGGCAACTGGTGGTAGTGCACAATACTTAGGTTTGGTGTTATTCTACAAATATACTACACCATGGATATATATCTGTAATAGCTTTTGCTAAATCTCGGACCTTTTGGTACCACTCCTCTGTTTTCTCTTCTGTTTGTGTTACATTCACGATATCAGCTAGTCTTGAGCATTATTATGCTTCTTATTTCAGGTGGATACTCCATGCACATCGGTTTGCGCTTGCCAGCAAGAGAACTGGAATACATCTTACACCCTGGATATCCTTGAGGAAGTGGAAATCCGTAACTTCAGAGGATCTGAGCATGATTTTGCCTTTGCGGAGATGCTGTTCAGTATGTCCCCGGCGATAAAGAAGATGACCATAACGTTACATCATCTGGCCAGTCCAAGCGAGTTGCTGCTAAGCCTGGGCAACCTGGGAACCTGTTTCGAAATAAAGTATGACACGAGCGAGGTGTCATATGAACCATCCTTCAGCCTTTTCCCAGAGACTCCAGACGACCATTGCACTTAGTAATTCTGCAGCTTTGCCTCGGCCCCTGATGCTCTTGATGCGACACCTTGAGGTTCAGTTGCGTATCATTGTATTTTTCTTTTCGTTTCTGAAGGATGATCCTTGCATTGTCACCATACCTTGTTGCAAACTATGGAGGAACTGGATGGCTGTTTCCAATTTCCTAATTTAATAATGTATCATGCCGGGATGCAATACAATTGTCTTTTTAGCGTGAATACAGGTTTTGTTAACTTGTTGCTTCACCAGTGGGGCTTGCAATGTTGTTTAAATGTTCCACTTTGTAGTACTGTTAAATGTTCAATTCTGTATAATACTTAAAAGTTCTTTTTTTTTGGGCGAAAGGCTGCCCGCTTTATTTAACCATCATCACAAAGGCAGTAGTTGACTAAACCAAGCCCTCCTAAGGAGGTCTGGCGGTTTGACTAAACCAAGCCTTACACAACTTACTACTGCAGCCCTCCTTAGATAGCTTATCTTCTGATGTGTTGGCTGTGCGTCACACCGCCCTTACTTCTACCTGATCAAAGTCACGGAAATGGTGTTCAACTCTTTTATAACTGGACCTAGGATTGACTGGTCTTGGGGCAACGTCGTTCAGTTTCCTCGCCGCATTTGTGCTGTCGGTCTCTGGCACAGAACTTCGAGATCCCAGCTTCCAAAAGACAGAGCCGGTGAAGAGCTGCCTCCCTGTTTAACATTACGCCTTGTGCAGTTCAGAACCTAGCGCAAGTCCGTTTGTGGGTTGTGACCAGGTTGCTGATATGGGGACAGATGGAGGGGCAGTTTGATACGTTCCTCTGTCCTTATTTCACTCATCTGCATTCTTTTAGCCAAAACAAGATTCAGGACTCACTGAAATTACTGCAAGAGGAACTACAGCTACATCGTCCCATACACTCAAATTTAGAATCAATAAAATCAGCAAAATGCAACAGCTATATGCTGTGTAACATCCGAAGACAAATTTGCTTGCTCGGTAACAGCACAAGTTTCCAAAATCAGTGTGCATGTGCATCAGAGAAAAAACTCATCAGCTTAACTGCGACCTACCAAATGTGTGAAGTGCCATGGAAAATGTTGCATACTTGCTATAATAATGCATTGAAAATACTGTCAGTGTATAATTCAGCTACACACCTGAAGTCGCAGTTGAGTAAAAAATATCTGGGCTGAGTTCATACTGTACTGGACTACCCAAAATATTATAAACTGTAAACTGGTAGAAACTTGCTCCAATTTGTCAAAGCATAGCAAAGAAATCAGCTTTCGGACTCATGCGGTCCACAGATTAATGATCCCAGAGGCATGTGTAGGAGCACTCAAAACGTCAGTCCACAGTAAGAGTGTGGCACAATCGAAGAAACGAATGGTGGCTGACAAACAGACAGAATAAGATTTATCAGGAAATCTCCATATCTTTATAAGTCCTAAGTGATATTTATACGTGTACATCATTTTATGGTTGACAACCTCAAGGGAAATGTGTGTAAAACAGACTCTTGGTTGCTCAACGCCACAGTTTGTAAAAGTGACTGTAGTTCATACATCACCACTGTATCTCAACTAACAGCAGAGATGTCGCTAGCTCTATTTCCTGTGCACAAAGTTCATGATGCCATCACGGCATCACCAGTAATCTCCACAAGTGCAAGACCCGTCGACAAAATGGTGGAACCTGTTTCTATCTCTGAACACTATCTTCCTGCCAGTGATCTTGGATAATAGCTTCAGCACAGCATGGCAGTCAGAGCACGCCCGTAGGTTCTTGACAATCTTGATCGTCGCCGCAGGCTCCGTGCTTATCAGTCCAAACGCAACGGCAAGCTTCTCGCTGTGGACTGCAAGTGCCTTCTCCTTCATTGCCTCGTCCAGGTCATGCAGCACTAGCTCAGTCTGTGGAACATGTCCATGCTCCTTCACAAGGCCATTCATCTTGTCTAGCATGGCATATATTTCATCGGTGCGGGGATGGCTCATATCCCCTGCAACAAACTCGTATACCTTGCGGTCTATCTCAATGGCACTACAACCAGGCTCTTTCTGGATGCCATTAGCCTTCATCATTGACCGCACCCGCGCAACTTCTTCCCATTTACCAACAGCTGCGTAGATGTTTGAGAGGAGAATGTACATCCCTGAGTTGGCTAACCCCTTGGCGACAAGATAGTCAGCAATCTGCTGGCCTAACACCATGTTCTTGTGAAGCCGGCATGCAGCAAGTAGCGACACCCACAAGACAGCGTCAGGTACTATTGTCATGCTCTGGACAAGCTGGAACGCTTCTTCTATGAGCCCCGCACGACCAAGAAGATCCACCATGCAACCGTAGTGCTCGATCTTGGGATCAATGTCGTACTCCTGCTCCATTGACCGGAAGAACTCGCGGCCCTCCTCGACCAACCCAGAATGACTGCACGCATTGAGCAAGCCAATAAAGGTGATATCTGTTGGCCAGAGGCCCTGCTCACGCAATTGCGCAAACATCTCCAGTGCCCTTGTGCTATCTCCGTGCATTGCGTAACCATTGATCATGGCGTTCCACACAACAATATCTTTGTCACCAATGCCATGGAAGACAGCGACCGCGTCCTCCAAGCTTCCGCACTTGCAGTACATGTCAACGAGTGCCGTGCCCACTCTGACATTGAGTCGAACACGCTGACTGTTCTTGACATAGGAATGAAGCCACTTCCCTGACTCCACGGTACCAAGCTGTGCAACCGCAGACAGGACCAGCACGACAGTCACCTCGTCGGGCTCAACACTCGATCTCAGCATCCGCCGGAACAACTGGAGCGCCTCGTTGGGCTTCCCGTGCTGCGTGTACCCGTCAATCATAGCGTTCCAACAGATGAAGTCCTTCTTGGGCAACCCGTCGAATAGCCTGCGCGCGTCGTCCAGCGCTCCCATGTTCGCGTAGCAGGTGAGCATCGCCGTGACAGACACGACGTGCGGGTCCGGCTGCATCTCTTCGAACAGCGCACGGGCGGCGGCAGCGTCACCCGCCCGCGCGTACATGCCGAGCAGCGCGGTGGCGACGTAGGAGTCGCCGGAGAGGGCCAGCTTGAAGGCATACCCGTGCAGGGCGCGCCCGAGGGAGAGTCCGCGGCAGGCGGGGAGGGAGGCGGAGAGGGTGTGGGCGGTGGGGAGGAGGCCGTCGGACAGCATGTCGGAGAGGAGCGCGAGCGCGGCGAGACTGAGGCCGCGCGAGGAGTGGGCGCGGATGGCCGAGGTGTAGAAGATGGCGGTGGGGTCCTGGGTGCGGTGGAGGAGGGTGAGGGAGTGGTCCAAGCGGCCGGACGCAGCGTAGGCGCGCTGCAGGCGGAAGGCGACGGCCCGGTCGCTGTCAAGGCCAGCGCGGACCACGTAAGCGTGGAGCTCGGAGGTGCGACGGGCGGTCGAGCAAGCGGTGAGGAGCGACGCGGCGCGTTCGGCGGTGAGGATGCCATGGTGTCCGTTGGAGTCCCTCGCGGTGGCGACAGAGGGGAGCACCGCGGCCGACATGGGAAGCTCGCGACGGACAGCGAGGCGGAAGCGAGTGGCGCGTCATTCACCGGCTCAGTCTCAGCGTGCACTGTGCATCTTATCCTCGGGCGGGAATGGGCCTAGATTGGGCTGGCATTGTGGTAATATGCCTATTGGGCTGACAACAAGGCCATAATATGTCACGGACCTCACTCCTAGTCCTGTTCCCACTCCCCTCCCGAACCCCTTCCTCTCCACGAGCAAAATCGCCGTCGGAGCCACGATTCCGGCGGATTCGCACTATACTTGAAGCGGCGTGAGGTCGGGATGCGGTGCAAACCAGAGCTTCGCGCCAAAATCCGCATCCTCGACCCGCCTGCTATCCCTCACTCTTAAATTCTAACAAAGCTACTAAAACTATTGGGGGAACAAGATAAGAGGAATCAAAGGGGAACATAAATCTCCCAAAATCTAGATCCCAAAGATATACTCACAAAGAGATGTTTTGGTTTGGTCAAAATATAGATCTAGATTTCCTCTCTCTTTCACTCAAATATGGGCAAGAATCATTGGAGAGAAAGAGATTAATCAAGCTTTCTAAATCTAGATCAAATGTGGGCAAAGCTTAGACAAATAGAAGAGGAAGAAGCAACCCAGACTGAAAATAGGCAAAAGGCTTAAATAGCGACCCCACAAAATCTGGCTGTTGGGGCATTTTTTTCAATCAGGGCCGGTAGTATCTGAATGGGTCAGTACTACCGCTCGGCCCACACCAGCGCCAGGAGACAACAAGCAAGCGAGAGAGGCAGGGGATCTGGGGAGATCTGCGCGCAGCATGCGAGGCGAGTGGGGCCAACGCGAGCGGTGCAAGCAGGGCCCAGACGCGTGGGTCAACGCACGCGCGGCGAACGAGCCAGCGCGGTCGACGCGCGAACGCGCGGGCGCGCGCGAGCAATGACCGTGGCTGGGCCCAGCGAGGCAGCATGCGCGGGAGCAGCGAGGCCAACACGGCCAGCGAGCGAGCGCGAAGTCAACGCGCGAGCGAGGCAGGGCTAGCAACGCGAGCGAGGCAGGGGATCGGGGTGAGCTTGGGCGAGATCGAATGCGGCTGCACGCGCGCGACCGAAGGCAGGAGGCAGGCAAGCTGGGCTGGTAGTACCGGCCCACCCGGGCGGTACTACCGGGATAAACTATTGGGCGAGGCAGAAAGAAATGTGCGCGCGCGGACTAGGCCGTACGCAGTGGTACTACCGCTCGGCCCAGAAGAGGTTATTTCTTTTTTCTTTTTTCTTTTTTCAAAACAAATATGGGGCAAATTCAAACGACTATAACTTTTGATTGGTAACTCCGATTGACCCGATTTCAATTGCGTTGGATAGAGGATGACAAGAGCTTTTCAATAAGAATGTATCAAGTAATATAATATGAGATACCTCACTTAGTGAGACACCGGAAAACCACATAGATCAAAATCGCAACAAGATGAGAGATCCGATTTTGATGAACAAGAGCTTATTATGGAGATTACCACAAGCTCTAAATCCTCACATGGATAAGACCAAATAACAATCAAATATGGTGATGCAAGGATGCAAAGGTTTGAGCTCTCTCTAAACAATGTGATCGAGTTACTCATTCGATAGCCCTTCTTGATAGTACGGTAATCTATCCTAAAGCCGGTCTCCCACACACAACATGAGACCGGCAAAAGGGAAAACCTATCAAGATTATACCTTTGCCTTGAGAATTCCACTCGAGCTATATGTAGACGAACTTGACCTTCTCAAGATGGAACGCCTTTCTTGATTCCTCATCATCGATCCATGAGCACCGAGGATGACAAGCAACAAACATGAGATCTTCTAGAGATAGCGCATTTTGAGCTTGCACAACACATCTTCTCCTCATTTCATTGACCTTGAATCCAACACATGCTCTAAGCAATACCAAAGGACAATTCCTACAAGTGCGACTTAATACACACATTAGTCCATAAAGATTGTCATTAATTACCAAAACCACACATGGGGGACCACATGTTCTTTCAATCTTCCCCATTTTGGTAATTGATGACAATCCCTTTAAGAGGGTTTATATAAGGAATTTTAATGAATAAAATGGTAACACTAATATCAAATGCTACATAAGTATGTTATATTGGTACCACCACCATATATAGAGCAAACTTGTAGCACCCCGGGTAAAACCACTACTAGAATATCGCCTGTTGTTTGTATTGTTGCATCATCATGACATCATCACGCATACCTTTGCCTAAAATCATTTCGTTAAAACCCCATCTTTATTTTGGCATTACTCTCCCTCTTATTCTAAAAATACAAAACCTGGATCCGTCGGAATATGTTATTTGTTTAAAACTATTTTACATAACCTTTTATTAAATTAAAACCAATTATCACAAAAATAATATATATTTTTGTGGGGGAGTCAGCCAGCTGCCAGGCCCAAAAGCCCAGCAGCCAGCCAACTACCACGCCACAACTGGAACCCTAATCCCCTCCTCTCTTCCAACCCTAACCCCCACCCCGCCAATCCACCTCGCAACGCTCCTCTCTCCCCTCGCTAGGCCCCACCGCGACCGGCCTCATATGAAGTTCTGCACGACCCCGTGTCTCCCGTGTCTCCCCTCGCGATCCCCAACAACCGCCGCCGCCCTCCCGCTCGCCTCCTCGCGCAAGCTGTCTTGCTGCCGGCGCCCCTCCCGAGCCGCCAAGCACGCGCCGCCGCTGCCTGGAGCCCTGCTTTCTCCCCATCGCGCCTACCCCGCGACCCTCCTCCCGCTCGCCCTCTCCGCATCACCGCTGCCTTCCTCTCTGCGCTCGACCTCTCCCCCCGATGGCGCCCCTCTCCTCCCATGAGCACGCCGCCGGCGCCACCTTGTCCCACCGCACGACCGCCTACCAAGCTCCGCTAGGCGCCGCCAGGGGTGCCCCGACTCTGCCTTCGCGTCTCACCGCCCGAGCTCGCCCCGGCTATGGCGCCACCGCCTCGGCGTCCCTACTCTCGCGGCCACTCCTGCAAGCCTGCGCCTCAACGGCCGCCACCAGGGGCTCCCCTCTGCTGCGCCCCTCGTCGACGGGCCGATGTCATCACCGGCGCCCTCCCCCGTGGCCTCTTCCCCGTGTTGTTCCCTCTCAGGCCCTCGCTGGCCCCGTCCTCCTCCCCTCCGGCGCACGCTATCGCCAGGTGCCTGTCGCCCGGGCCTCGCCAACGACGCCCTCTCTCTCGACCCGGTGGTCCCCTGCAGCACGTGGCCTCGGCAGCGTCCTTCCTAGACCTCGCCCCTGCACCCCGCCATGGCGTCTGCCTCCTCGCCGTGCTTCTCCGAGCCACCACGGGTTCTCCCCCCAGCTTCCCGACCAGAAACCGCCGCCGCCGCGGGTCGCTTCTGCCACGCCAAGCTCGCCCCTATGCTCCGTGTTCCCGGTGTGCTCTCTGTTGGGCGTGCGTGTATGCAGGTGGTGTGTTTGTGCCATCTGGGGCACACCCTCCATTATGCCTGCATGCTCGTGTAGCCTCTACCGGTGTTGATCTGCCTTGGAGCGCACGATGCACGCCTCACTCGAAATTTATCAACGTGGATCCAAGTTCGCCACTGTCTAAAAGAGGGACGACAAGAACCCCAATAGGAGGCCCGGAGGTGATGGCACCAGATCGACAAGGTCTCCTTCCTGGATGTCAAGTTCTCTGACCTGGGACCCGAAGACGCTAAGACCCCGGACGCCAAGACCGTCCACACGGATCCGATGTCCGAGACCCCGAAGACCGATCTTGGATCCGAAGCCCGAACCCCATCGAACCATCGGCACCCAGGACCTTCAAACACCAATGTGTGACCTTTCTCCGAGCCCCTATTTTGATAATATAATACAACTTGTTGCATATTCAATTACTCATGCTTGCATCTCATCATGTGGTTTGGGGGCATTATGCCGATTCACCTAATAATTAATATGGAGTCCATATGCGGGCGAATCTAGTCTAATATTGGCCCATTTAAAATTGTGTAGCGAACGGGTGACATGTTTTGCCTTGTTGAGACAACATTTAAATTGCGGGGTATCTAAACAACATGAACCTTCTAATTAATTGTCGGGACCCCGGTTCCGCTTAATATTGCCTAATTGCATCGCATCCTTGCCATGCCATACATCATACATGCATCATGCCCGATCTTCTACCGTAGTATTAAATATTGAATCCGGTGTTTCTGCTAGTGCTTTGCTTCTTCACGGATTAGGCCAATGAGTTGATGCGAGTGTCGATCCGATCTTCGAATGAACCTTCGGCAATGTTTTCAGGCGAGCATTCTCCCCCTTTCTACCTATCTTACTTTTATAGTCTTTACTTCCTCCTGTTGATCTATTGCTATCTGTGTTGCGATGCTATAGATTCCGTATCCCGTTATACTCCCTTCAACCCTTATATTGCCATGGACACATCCTATTACCTGTTGTTTTGTAGATAGTTGGACTTGCGTGTCGTAGTCGCTTGCTCAAGTGCTGTTGCGTGTCGTCCTGTACCACGGTTGTTGGAAGGCTGCCTTATGCTTTTATGTTGGAGATGATCATGGATTTAATTATTGTTTAATAACTAAAATTGAAAGTAGGTAAATGCAGAGGCACCGGTGGGTAATAGACAATATTTGGATTTTAACCGCTCACTGGTGTCCCGTAGGACCCCGAGTTCTTGACACCTGTTCCGAGATCGAGCGCGCTAACCACATGTGGGGTGTGTGGGCACCCCCACCGATTTAGTACCTGATTTCAAAGTACTGTACTGGGGGCCACAAAGTAGTTTGGAGCTTTATTACTATCCTGTACTTATGCCATGCTTTACTGCTTTAATTACGATTGCGCGTGGAGCGCCTGTACTGTTTAAGAACCCCGTGATACGTTTTTGCTGTATCGACAAGCCCAGTCACACTTTCGGGTTCCCAGTCGTTTACAGCCGTCAACACAAACCCTGGGTCCGTCTCGGAGACCGTCCGACTTCGTTACGGGTAGCTTAGTGGGGTGGCCCCCTGTGCTTGCTTTGGGTCTGGGAAACGTCGTGTCCGAAACCCCGTCGACATACCGTTGGGTGTATGTTTTGTGATCTTGTACCTACCTGATCTGACAACAAGGGTGTAGGTGCGTGTGGGAACTTTGGTGCACCCCTACAGGGTTAAATCTTTTCGAGAAGCCGTGTCTGCGGTTATGGACAACTTGGAGCACAGTTCTCGATCATAGACAACTATAACTAAAGTTACAGTTATAATTTGACTTGTATCCGACATGATTAGTAATCAGCTTCACTACAACGGAATGGATAAATAAAAGTACCAACAACTGCTGGGTTTGGGATATCTCATGCTAATTGTATTTGACTAGTAAGTGTTGCAACTACAATGGAATGGTTAACTAAAAGTGCTCACTGCTTATTATATCAGGATGACTATTTATACCTGACTAGTAATTGCTGCAACGATAAAACTGCCAACTGTGTGAGTTCCTCAGTTGACTTCCTCGTTTGGTCTCGAGGGGGTTATACCAGGATGGGTATGTTTGGTAGTAGTATCAGGTTGGTTCCGAATAGGTCTTTCTTATCCCTCTCTGATAGCCGACAGTTATATCGAGTCTCTATAGGTTGTTTAGTGCATGCTGCGCTGCCGCTTCAGTCCACCATACTTATGTAGGCGAGAACCGCCGAATTCTAGTCTCGCCGTGTACTGGCCTCAGTACTGACCGCTCTCTTTTTCCTTTGCCCTTTGCCGGCACCCCTTTTGTTTTAGCAGGTTTTGAGATCGACGTCGTTAGCAGGGTTACCCTTCCGGCTTGGCCTGGGCAGGGTTATGGACGCCATTGGTTATTCTTCAGGGCTCTTAGCTCAATTTGCATCTTGTCCGTACTCGGACGCTGTATCGTTTTAAAGGTGATTTGGATCTTGGTATTGTATATCTGTATTCTTGACTCATTGAGTCGCTGTTGTATATATATGTTTTGTGGGTTCCATCGAGGACTATTGTGTAATGATATTACTTCGTTTTCCACCCGCATGAAAGTGCCTGGTGGGCACCTTTGAATCGTTTCTATGCGGGTTTGGCGGAAAGCGCTAAAACTTGCATAGGGCCGATTCTGAGGGTGTTACAAAACTCCCCCACAATCTATGCATGTGTGATGAACTTGAATTCCAGTGCATATATTGCCAATCATTATCATTGGTGGAGTTTCCTCTATATATACCACATGCTAAGCAACAACAAAGATGCAAGAGCATGAGAGACAAATGCTTAAGAACTAACTTAATGCATAAACCAATTTCCCTTAAACCCTCTAAAACTTCTCCCCCATTAGCATCGATTGCCGAAATGGGTGACAAGTTCTAGAAGGCAAATATAGTAATAATTCCTCCAAAGGTGTGCCTTTGCACATATCCAATAACAAATACTTGGGAGGGAGTAGAACTATATCGAGGACCCGAAGATTGACAAAATAAATAAAGTCAAATGATGCAAGCAATTACAAGGTCTGACAAACCAATTGAAACAACAAATGAGTTCAAATGGAATCAACAAGATATTATGATATGAGCAAAAGAGTGTGTTAAATAACAAATAGAGAAGCTCCCCAATATTTGTGAATTTTTTTAAAGTAAATGCATTAGAATACATATTACACAAATATGGAATCCTCGCTCCCCATAAGCATTTAAAACACAACAAATGAAAGATCAAATAAATTCTTAAATAAAATAGAGAAGCTCCCCAAGATTTGTGCACACTTTAGAATTGTTGTATTTCAATACAAAAATGCACAAATATGGAATCCTCACTCCTCCATAAACATTTAAGACGCAATAAATGAGCAAGAAGACAAATGAGCATTATTAAATAAATTAGTGAGATCCCCAAAGATAATGCACCAATTATGATAATTGCATTTGGGAACAAGGTGCATAATCATGAAATCCTCACTCGTCCAACTTCATTTAACAATACACGGCATGATAGAACAAATATGAGTGCCCGAAGATGCAAACAAGAGGAAAAAGCACTCATAGACAAATAAATTTGGAAGCCACCGAAGAATCAAAAGTAATAAAAGGTGGTATCCAAGGAATAAAATCTCAACTAAGATTACCGTCTCATATGTGTATATGTTTCTAAGAGGATAACATCACAAAGACATATCTCCATAATGAAACAACCACACACAAGGAAGATATACAAAAAAACATATGAAATACAAAATGAAGTCATAACATATACCAATAAGATTTTTGCTTGAACGCATGGCCAAGGGCTCAAATATATCTTATTGTACATTGATGAGCTTCAAAAACCAACACACTACATATATTACAACTATCACCAAGGGAAAAGGAGAAAGTTGGCATACATGAAGAAAGGCAACAAGTATCACAAGAAAAAATACTAGCAAAATATCACTATTGCACATGAGATAACTTGAGGAAAGGATGGGCAATAAAATTGCTAGATTGACATATTTGGGATTGGAAGATCATATGCATGATTTTGTATAGTCCAAATTATATGCACTCATCTCAACTTATACACATATACAATAGAGAGTTCTCTTAATACCATTGCTAGAGATACAATAATAAATATAATAACAAAAATTCATGCCAAGATGCAACCTACAAAAGATTAGAAGCAAGATAAATATGCATGAGCAAGAGATACTTGTTGCCGAGATATAATTGGTAGGATGTAGAGGATATGAATTCATTGATCATCCTATAGCTTGCCTCAAATTTTTATGTATGCACCACTTCTTCAAAATTGAGAGACAAGCATCCAATATATCTCCAATGTACCTAAAACACAATTAAGTACAAAATGGTCCCCAAACATATTGGGTCCAAAGTAGTTAGTGCAACTACAATACATAGGAGAGACTCCACATAAATATGTGCATATTGATATGAAATTGAATTTCATGCACAACTTAGCCGGTGGGATCTGGTGGAGTTTCCCCTATATATTGGATCAAAGAAAACAAGCATGCCATAATATAAACATATAGTAAATATGCATGCATAAAGCTTTCAAGAACCAAAAAGGAGATATAATTTGAACAAAAACACCAAGTAAATCGAGAATGCACATGCTAGAGTGTGACATGACAAACAATGTCCAAAATGTATCAAAGAACCAATTCAACACATGAAAGATCACAAATTCAACAAATGAACTAGGCAAAAGCCAAAGAGCAAAAGATATATAAAAACACAAATGCTCAAGTATTTATCTCATTCTAAAATGGTCAAAATGTGAAACAAAGAATGAGACAAAACCAACTCCTAAAAAGAGTAAGGTTCCAACAAGTAAACCAAACTCTCCAAACTTTTCATGATGTCACAAAATACCAAAACAAAAAGATTGAGCTTCCAAGCATCTAAAACCCGATAGGAATCAAACAAATAAGCATAAAATGATTGTTCTAGATAATATAGGAGATCTCACTCATAAGTAGTACATTATATAGAATGTTGCTTTTGAATGAAAAATGCACACAAATGAGATCATATACTACCTACATTAAATAAAACACAAGAGGATACCAATTAAATAGGAAGATCCAAAAGTAGCAAGGAATTCATGGGAGCACACAAAATACTTACTTGGCCAAGGATAGGACAAGATTAAGCAAAAGGCCAAAGTGAATACGATCAATAAATTTTACCATAAATTTAGTACTAATAGTCCAATGACAAGAAGTATTGGGAATAATTTGTAGGGGTTCGTAGCATGGAAAACAAAAATTTTCTATCGCATACAAACAAACAAGCCAAGATCTATCTACTAGATTGTAGCAACGAGTCGATGGAATAACTCACCCTCGAAGATTCCAAAGCGTTTAACGAGAGCGGATTCTCGTGGGTGATGTAGTCGTACTCTTCCCGATCTCAAGATCGTGTAGACGATCCTTCCGGCGCTGCGTTCCGGCAGCGCTCCCGCAGTCGGTCACACGTTCGGTACTCGACGAAGACCTTCCTCTCCCTTGTTCCAGCAGGCAGCGGAGGTTGTAGCACTCTCCTCGCGATTCCGGCAGCACAACGGCGTGGTACCGGAAGTAGAGGGGAGATCCCGCAGGGCTTCGCCTTAAGCCGGAGCGAGTATGGTGGATTATGAGAGAGGGCTATTAGTGGTCTAGAGATTAGACACACCAATTAGAAGGCTCTAAACCGCAGGCTAAAGCAATTAGAAGCTCTAAACCAAACGGCTCTAAACCTGAGATTAGAGGTGGAAACTTGTGTGTCTCAAGGAGGAGCCCTGCCCCTCCTTTTATGGGTGGAGGGGCCTTGGCGCGCCAGGGGAGGGAGGTAGTCCCTCCACAACTCGGCCTAGGGCTGGGCGCCGGCCTGGAGGAGTTGGACTCCTCCTCCAAGTTGGTTCCAACTCCTCTTGCTTGTTTCCCACAGTTTCCTGTTTCCCACAGTTTCCTGTTTTAGCCGTTTGACTTTCAAACTGGCAATTTGACTTTCATGTTTTTGGAACAGCAAGAACACTTAGTACATGATGCAATCATTCAATGACACACTCATGTACCCTCCCCCCCGGAGTGCCGGACAATCCGGAACCTTCTAGAACATTCCCGATGAAAACACCGGAATCATTCCCGAACTCCGAAACGGGACTTTCCTTATATGAATCTTATTCTCCGGACCATTCCGGATCACCTCGTGACATCCCGGATCCCATCCGAGACTCCGAACAACATTCGGTCTCTTTCTCATAATACCATAACTACTCAAAAACAACGTCGAATCCTTAAGTGTGTCTCCTTACGGTTCGTGAATTATGCGGACATGATCGAGACACTTCTCCGAACAATAACCAATAGAGGAATCTGGAAATTCATATGGCTCCCACATATTTCTACGATTACTTTGCGATCGAATGAACCACTTACATACGATACCAATTTCCCTTTGTCTCACGATATGTTACTTATCCGAGGTTATGATCGTCGGTATCTCTGCATACCTAGTTCAACCTCGTTACTGATAAGTACTCTTTTCTCGTTCCCGTGATATGTGATCCCTTGTGAGCCAGTCACATGCTTACAAGCTAATTGGATGACATTTCACCGAGAGGGCCCAGAGAATATCTATCTGTCATATGGATGGACAAATCCCACTCTTGATCCATGTGTCTCAACCAATACTTTCCGAACACTCAATGCCACCTTTATAGCCACCCAGTTACGGTGTGGTGTTTGATGTCATCAAAGCATCCATCCGGTAAAGGTGATATGCATGATCTCATGGTCGAAGGAATTTAGGTTACTATGTATCAGAAAGCATATAGCAATTGAACTATTGAAATGACTTGATCTTTATGCTACGCTTATCTATAGGAGTATGTCCACCATATCATTCTCCTAACGATATGATCTTGTTGTTGATAACATCTCAATGTTCATGATAGGGAAACCACAATCATTTATCAACCAACAAGCTAGTGAGGTATAGAGGCTATACTAGGGACTTCAAATTAAGTTTACAAATCACACAAGTATTAATGTTTCCCTGTTAATACTATTATAGCATGAATGTAAACATTTATCATAAACACAAAGATATAATAATAACTATATTTATTATTGCCTCTAGGGCATATCTCCAACAGTCTCCCACTTGCACTAGAGTCATCTAATCTAGATTACATGGTAATATACCGAACACCCATGGCAGTTTGGTGTTGGTCATGTTTTGCCCTCGGGAGAGGTTTAGTCAACGGATCCGCCACATTCAGATCTGTGTGTACTTTGCAAATCTTTATATCCCCATCCTGGATATGTTCTCGAATAGCGTGAAAACGTAGCTTGATATGCTTCAGCTTCTTGTGTGACCTTGGTTCTTGCGCATTGGCTATGGCGCCCATGTTATCACAGTAGATAGACATTGGGTCTAGCGCACTAGGAACCACACCCAGCTCTGTAATGAACTCTTTCATCCATATCGCTTCTTGTGAAGCCTCCGAAGCAGCCATGTATTCCGATTCAGTTGAAGATCTCGCCACAACGCTTTGCTTTGCACTCCTCCAGCTAACTGCTGCACCATTCAAAATAAATACGTATCCAGATTGTGATTTAGAATCATCCGGATCGGTGTTCCAACTAGCATCGGTGTAACCATTAACAACGAGTTGTTCATCACCTCCATAAGAAAGAACCATATCCTTAGTTCTTCTCAAGTACTTAAGGATGTTTTTGACCGCTGTCCAATGATCCACTCCTGGATCACTTTGATATCTGCTAGTTAGACTAACAGCATATGCGATGTCGGGTCTAGTACATAGCATGGCATACATTAGAGATCCTATGGCTGATGCATAGGGAGTCTTACTCATCCTTTCTCTATCTTCTGCCGATGTCGGACTTTGAGTTTTACTCAAGGTCGTATTGGGCAACATGGGCAAGAACCCTTTCTTGCTTTCTTCCATTCCAAACCTCTTTAGAACTTTGTCCAAATATGTACTCTGTGACAATGATATTTGGCGTTTCGATCTATCTCTATAAATCTTTATGCCTAATATGTAAGCTGCTTCGCCAAGATCCTTCATTGAAAAACTATTATTCAAATATTCCTTGACACTATTAAGAAGGTCTACATCATTCCCAATCAACAATATGTCATCCACATATAGTATTAAGAATGCTACAGAGCTCCCACTCACTTTCTTGTAAATACAAGCTTCTCCATAAGTTTGTATAAAACCAAAACTTTTGATTACCTTATCAAAACGTTGATTCCAACTTCGGGATGCTTGCTTCAATCCATAGATGGACCGTTGAAGTTTGCATACCTTGTTAGCATCTTTAGGATCGACAAAACCTTTGGGTTGCATCATATACAACTCTTCATCAATATCTCCATTGAGGAATGCTGTTTTGACATCCATCTGCCATATCTCATAATCATAATATGCAGCGATTGCTAACATAATCCTCACAGACTTTAGCTTCGCTACTGGTGAGAAAGTCTCATCGTAGTCAACTCCTTGAATTTATCGAAACCCTTTTGCGACAAGTCGAGCTTTATAGACAGTAACATTACCATCAGCATATGTTTTCTTCTTGAAAATCCATTTGTTCTCGACAGCCTTTCGGCCATCCGGTAAGTCCACCAAAGTCCATACTTGGTTTTCGTACATGGATCCAATCTCGGATTTCATGGCTTCTTGCCATTTATTGGAATCTGGGATCATCATCGCTTCCTCATATGTCTCGGGGTCATCGGTGTTGTCCACCAACATGACACTCATAACGTGATCATACCAATCTGGAGTGGTACGATTTCTCGTTGATCTCCGAGGCTCTGTAGCAACTTCAACCGAAGTTTCATGATCACCATCATTAGCTCCCTCTCTAATTGGTGCAGGCACCACAGGAACTTCTTCCGGTGCTGCGCTACTCGCAATTTCGAGAGAAGGTTCGACAACCTCGTCGAGTTCTACTTTCCTTCCAGTCACTTCTTTCGAGAGAAATTCCTTCTCTAGAAAGGATCCATTCTTGGCAACGAAGATTTTTCCTTCGGATCTATGATAGAAGGTATACCCAATAGTTTCCTTCGGGTATCCTATGAAGACGCATTTTTCCGCTTTGGGTTCAAGCTTGTCCGGCTGTAACTTCTTTACATAGGCTTCGCATCCCCAAACTTTAAGGAACGACAATTTAGGTTTCTTCCCAAACCATAATTCATACGGTGTCATTTCAACGGATTTAGATGGTGCCCTATTTAAAGTGAATGCGGCTGTTTCTAATGCACAACCCCAAAATGATAGCGGTAAATCTGTAAGTGACATCATAGAACGAACCATATCTAAGAGAGTTCGATTACGACGTTCGGACACACCATTACGCTGTGGTGTTCCCGGCGGTGTCAATTGTGAAAGTATTCCGCACTTCTTTAAATGCTCGCCAAACTCGTAACTTAGATATTCACCTCCACGATCAGAACGTAGAAACTTAATCTTCTTGTTACGTTGATTCTCTACCTCACTTTGAAACTCCTTAAACTTCTCGAAAGTTTCGGACTTATGTTTCATGAAATAGATATACCCATATCTACTCAAATCATCCGTGAAGGTAAGAACATAACGATAACCACCGCGCGATGCTACACTCATTGGACCACACACATCGGTATGTATAATTTCCAATAAGTCCGTAGCTCGCTCCATCATACCAGAAAATGGAGTCTTAGTCATTTTTCCCATCAGACATGCTTCGCATCTTTCAAGTGATTCAAAATCAAGTGATTCAAGAAGTCCATCGGAATGGAGTTTCTTCATACGCTTCACTCCAATGTGACCAAGACGACAATGCCACATATAGGTCGAATTATCGCTTGATTTCAAACGTTTAGCCTCAATGTTGTTGATATGTGTATTTCCACTATCGAGATTCAATAAGAATAGACCATCTATCAAAGGTGCATGTGCATAAAACATATTACTCATATAAATAGAACAACCATTATTCTCTGATTTAAACAAGTAACCGTCTCGCAATAAACAAGATCCTGATATAATGTTCATGCTCAACACAGGCACTAAATAACAATTATTTAAGTATAAAACTAATCCCGATGGTAGATGAAGGGGTAGCGTGCCGACCGCGATCACATCAACCTTTGATCCGTTTCCCACGCACATCGTCACCTCGTTCTTCGCTAGCTTCCGTTTATTCTGCAGCACCTGTTTCGAGTTACAAATATGAGCAACCGGACCAGTATCAAATACCCAGGCACTACTACGAGTACTAGTGAGATACACATCAATAACATGTATATCAGATATACCTTTCTTCTTGATGTTGCCGTTCTTCAAATCCGCCAAGTACTTTGGGCAATTCCGCTTCCAGTGACCTTCTCCCTTGCAGTAAAAGCACTCAGTATCAGGCTTAGGTCCAGCCTTGGTCTTCTTCGTCGGCGTGGTAACTTTCTTACCACCCTTCTTGAAGTGTCCCTTTTGCTTAGACTTGCCTTTCTTGAATTTGGTGGTCTTATTGACCAACAACACTTGGTGCTCTTTCTTAATCTCCACTTCTGCAGATTTCAACATGGCAAAGAGTTCTGGCAACGTCTTGTTCATGTTCTGCATGTTGTAGTTCATCACAAAGTTCTTGTAACTTGGTGGTAGTGATTGGAGGACACGGTAAATCCCCAAAGCATTAGGAATCACAATACCCAAGCTTTGAAGTTTGTTTGCGTGCCCAGACATCTTAAGCACATGCTCACTGACGGAGCTGCCCTCTTCCATCTTGCAGTTAAAGAACTTTTCAGAAGCTTCATAACTTTCAATTGCCGCATGAGTCTCAAAAATCAATTTGAGATCCTCGACAATATCATATGGGTCTGAATCCTCAAACCTTTTCTGAAGCTCCGATTCCAAACCATACAAGATAGCACACTGAACTATGGAGTACTGATTCTTCCGAGCGAGGTAAACATTCTTTACTTCATCGGGAGCATCATCTGCAGGTGGGTCACCCAGCGGTGCATCCAGCACATAGGTCAAATTACCAGCTGTGAGGACAATCCTCAAATTGCGGAACCAATCCGCGAAGTTGCTTCCATTGTTTTTCAACTTTTCTTTCTCTAGGAACGCATTAAAATTGATGGTAGGGGCTGCCATTGATCTACAACATATTTGCAATAGTTTAGACTAAGTTTATGACAAATTGAGTTCAAATTAATAATGAAATTAAACTAGGTGAACTCCCACTCAAAACAATATCCCTCACATTGTTTTAGTGATCACATGAACCAAATCCACCATATCAACACCGATCATCACGAGAGTTGACATAGTTTCAATGGCGAACAATCGACATGTTCATCATATCTACTATATGATTCATGCTTTACCTTTCGGTGATCCGTGTTCCGAGACCATGTCTGTACATGCTAGGCTCGTCAAGATCAAACCTTAGTTTCTGCATGAGCAAATCTGGCTTGCTCACGTTGTATACACTTGCAGAATCTAACACACCCGATCATCACGTGGTGCTTCGAAACAACAAGCTTTAGCAACGGTGCTAACTAAGGGTGAACACTTTATGATTTGAAATTGATGTGCATGAGGGATCATCTTATAATGCTACCGTCGTCTACTAAGCAATACAAGATGCATAAAGGATTAACATCACATGCAATTCAATATATATGTGATATGATATGGCCTTTCTTCTTTGTGCTTCCGATCTCCATCTTCAAGCACGAACATGATCTCCATCATCATCGGCATTGCATCAAGGTCAATGACGCTTCTCCATGGTTGTCGTCCACCGGCTTCAACTATTACAACTACTTTGAATAGACACGTGGGTCTTAACATAAATTAAAGACAACCATATGGCTCCTGCCGGTTGCCAACTTACAATAAGGAACATTGCATACATCAAATATAATCACAATCATGGCCATATCACATCACTGCACACCCCTGCAAAACAAAGTTAGACGCCTCTACTTTCTTTGCATATTTTACGTGGTTTGGGGCTTTCAATAAGTGTCGTTCTAACTTACGAACAAGAACCACAACATTGATACTAGCATTGTTGATCACCCGTTGTAAATTGGATCTTAACTATGCTAGGAGAAACAGGCACCCGCAAAGCCACTTATGCAATACAAGTTGCATGTCAAGCGTGGAGCAAGTCTCATGAACGATGTCATGTAAGGTTAGCCCGGGCCGCTTCATCCCAACATACCGCAAGATGCAAAGTACACAAGAAGTAATCGACAATAAAAGCATCAACGCCCACAATGACCATTGTGTTCTACTCGTGCAACGGATCTACATATAGCTTGGCTCTGATACCACTGTAGGGGTTCGTAGCATGGAAAACAAAAATTTTCTATCGCATACAAACAAACAAGCCAAGATCTATCTACTAGATTGTAGCAACGAGTCGGTGGAATAACTCACCCTCGAAGATTCCAAAGCGTTTAACGAGAGCGGATTCTCGTGGGTGATGTAGTCGTACTCTTCCCGATCTCAAGATCGTGTAGACGATCCTTCCGGCGCTGCGTTCCGGCAGCGCTCCCGCAGTCGGTCACACGTTCGGTACTCGACGAAGACCTTCCTCTCCCTTGTTCCAGTAGGCAGCGGAGGTTGTAGCACTCTCCTCGCGATTCCGGCAGCACAACGGCGTGGTACCGGAAGTAGAGGGGAGATCCCGCAGGGCTTCGCCTTAAGCCGGAGCGAGTATGGTGGATTATGAGAGAGGGCTATTAGTGGTCTAGAGATTAGACACACCAATTAGAAGGCTCTAAACCGCAGGCTAAAGCAATTAGAAGCTCTAAACCAAACGGCTCTAAACCTGAGATTAGAGGTGGAAACTTGTGTGTCTCAAGGAGGAGCCCTGCCCCTCCTTTTATGGGTGGAGGGGCCTTGGCGCGCCAGGGGAGGGAGGGAGTCCCTCCCCAACTCGGCCTAGGGCTGGGCGCCGGCCTGGAGGAGTTGGACTCCTCCTCCAAGTTGGTTCCAACTCCTCTTGCTTGTTTCCCACAGTTTCCTGTTTCCCACAGTTTCCTGTTTTAGCCGTTTGACTTTCAAACTGGCAATTTGACTTTCATGTTTTTGGAACAGCAAGAACACTTAGTACATGATGCAATCATTCAATGACACACTCATGTACCCTCCCCCCCGGAGTGCCGGACAATCCGGAACCTTCTAGAACATTCCCGATGAAAACACCGGAATCATTCCCGAACTCCGAAACGGGACTTTCCTTATATGAATCTTATTCTCCGGACCATTCCGGATCACCTCGTGATATCCCGGATCCCATCCGAGACTCCGAACAACATTCGGTCTCTTTCTCATAATACCATAACTACTCAAAAACAACGTCGAATCCTTAAGTGTGTCTCCCTACGGTTCGTGAATTATGCGGACATGATCGAGACACTTCTCCGAACAATAACCAATAGAGGAATCTGGAAATTCATATGGCTCCCACATATTTCTACGATTACTTTGCGATCGAATGAACCACTTACATATGATACCAATTTCCCTTTGTCTCACGATATGTTACTTATCCGAGGTTATGATCGTCGGTATCTCTGCATACCTAGTTCAACCTCGTTACTGATAAGTACTCTTTTCTCGTTCCCGTGATATGTGATCCCTTGTGAGCCAGTCACATGCTTGCAAGCTAATTGGATGACATTTCACCGAGAGGGCCCAGAGAATATCTATCCGTCATATGGATGGACAAATCCCACTCTTGATCCATGTGTCTCAACCAATACTTTCCGAACACTCAATGCCACCTTTATAGCCACCCAGTTACGGTGTGGTGTTTGATGTCATCAAAGCATCCATCCGGTAAAGGTGATATGCATGATCTCATGGTCGAAGGAATTTAGGTTACTATGTATCAGAAAGCATATAGCAATTGAACTATTGAAATGACTTGATCTTTATGCTACGCTTATCTATAGGAGTATGTCCACCATATCATTCTCCTAACGATATGATCTTGTTGTTGATAACATCTCAATGTTCATGATAGGGAAACCACAATCATTTATCAACCAACAAGCTAGTGAGGTATAGAGGCTATACTAGGGACTTCAAATTAAGTTTACAAATCACACAAGTATTAATGTTTCCCTGTTAATACTATTATAGCATGAATGTAAACATTTATCATAAACACAAAGATATAATAATAACTATATTTATTATTGCCTCTAGGGCATATCTCCAACATAATTTTACCAAGGTAGCTTGCATGAATATCCAAGATCATAGTCACAACAAGAAGCATATAACTAAATATAAGAATTAAGCATGATACTTCGAACAAGATTCTTGGTAGCTTCCAATAGTCACACAATCACTAGTGATTAGAGTAACTTGAAGCAAATGGTTTTCATGAGTATATATATATATATATCTAAATATGAGGAAACACACACCAAGAAACACTCTCACATATAAGATACAAAATATGAGCAATAAAGGCATTCAAGCAAATTGGAACTTGTATGAGTAAATGGGTCACATAGGAGCTAGATAATTATCAATATCAATTCTAAGTGAACAACCTCGAATATTCACATTTTCTAGGATTGTAATATGCCCTAAGCATATGACTCCCCCATAATGTGATACTACCATAAAACCAACACGAGGCAACGGATCCAAATAGATATAATTAATGGCCATAGAACTTAAATTTCTCATGAGAAACATACCACAAAGAGACTAGATAATATTGCAATATCAATACTAGGTGGTCCTCATGTACACACATTTTTAGGATTGTGGAATTTCCAAGCATAACACTCCCCCAAAATGGCGCATTTTGATCTTGCACAACACATCTTCTCCTTATTTCATTGACCTTGAATCCAACACATGCTCTACGCTATACCAAAGGACAATTCCTACAAGTGCGACTTAATACACACATTAGTCCATAAAGATTGTCAATTATAAAAACCACACATAGGGGCCCACATGTTCTTTCATAGTCAAACTTTCCGGTTGATCACCCATCCTCACTACTCCCCCTCAGCACGCTTAACTTTCTCGTTCCTGTAGAGTCTGTTTCCACAAAGCAATTTATACATTGTTGTCAATACTATGATATCAATCCTATTAACTCTTATATCATCATGTCACATGTTTGTATTTTTTGAAATTATAAACAATTATTGAAGTAAACAACAATGAATAAGTAAAAATATTATTGAATTCAAATAAAAATATAATGATTTTTTTATTTTCTATTTAATATGGAATAATTAATATCTGTAAATCTATAAATCGGAATTCGATAAATAATATGTCTAAATTGATCAGAAAAATGAGAGGAATCCAAATATGATATCAATATCAACTTATACCAAAATATTCCATGATTCTTACTATAATTTCATTTTCCCATTTAAAACGACACGCATAAAGATTCTTAGCTCGGGGCTGAGACTCGCTAAACTTGAAGTGGATCTCTGATTAAACAGCATATTTTGAACCTAAAAATAATTTTTATAAAAAATCATGAGCATCCGATCATGTACATGTAGTTCATATCTGACCCACTTCCTACCGATTCGGCAGGAATTTGTCTTTTTCACCAGGGATAGACAGAAAGGTTTGAGATACCCTGTTAGGACATTATCCATATAAGGTGGTCTAGTATTTTTGAAAAATGTGGTGGTAGTATTTTGAATTACCCATTTGGTGGTTGCTTCACAAAACCGTTCGTTTTTTGCACTCAGAAAATAGCTTTTTAGTGCGACGAAAAGGAAAACTTCCTCCTGAAACATTATTTGTCATCCCATGATCCACATGTATGTACAATATGGACACATTATCATAAAATGTACCTTCATTCTAGCCATAACATTTGTCATTTGACCCGAGAGTCAAGAAACCTCGAACGAGATAGGTCATTTTGTGAAGGTTTTTTGAGACATAATCAATATACCAAGTTTGATATTTTTCCTTCAACTAGGTCACATAATATGGCACCACGTGAAGGTTTCGCATTGTTTGGATCGTTTTTGAATTTCTTATGTCCGTTTTAAACTATCGTTAAACTTTGTCGAAGGGCGGACATGAAGATTCTTAGCTCGGGGCTGAGACTCGCTAAACTTGAAGTGGATCTCTGATGAAACAACATATTATGAACCTGAAAATGATCATGTACGTGTAGTTCATATCTGACCCACTACCTACCGATTTGGTAGGATTCTGTGTTTTTCACCTGGGATAGACAGAAAGTTTTGAGATCCCCTGTTAGGACATTATCCATGTAAGGTGGTCTAGTGTTTTTGAAAAATGTGGTGGTAGCATTTTGAATTAGCCATTTGGTGGTTGCTTCATAAAACCGTCCGTTTTTTGCACTCGAAAAATGGAAGATGACTATTTGGTGCGACGAAAGGAAAAATTCCTCCTGAAACATTGTTCGCCATCCCATGATGCAAATGTATACACAATATGGACACATTATCACAAACTATGCCTTCATTCTAGCCATAACATTGGCCATTTGACCCGAAAGCCAAAAAACCTCGAATGGATAGATCATTTTGTGAAGGTTTTTTGAGACATAATCAATATACCAACTTTGATATTTTTTCTTATAACTATGTCACATAATATGACACCACGTGAAGGTTTCACATTGTTTGGATCGTTTTTGAATTTCTTATGTCCGTTTTAAACTATCATTAAACTTTGTCGAAGGGCGGTCATGGAAATTCTTAGCTCGGGGCTGAGACTCGCTAAACTTCAAGTGGATCTCTGATGAAACAACATATTGGAACCTAAAAATGAGTTTTGTAAAAAATCATGAGCATTCGATCATGTACCTTTAGTTCATATCTGACCCACTTCCTACCGATTCGGCAGGAATTTGTCTTTTTCACCAGGGATAGACGAAAAGGTTTGAGATCCCCCTGTTATGAAAATTTTCATATAAGGTGGTCTAGTATTTTTGAAAAATGTGGTGGTAGCATTTTGAATTAGCCATTTGGTGGTTGATTCATAAAACCGCCGTTTTTTGCACTTAAAAAATAGAAAATGGCTTTTTGGTACGACAAGAAGGAAAACTTCTTTCTGAAACATTATTGCCATCCCATGATGCATATGTATGCACAATATGGATACATTATCACAAACTATGCCTTCATTCTAGCCATAACATTGATCATTTGATCAGAAAGCCAAGAAACCTCGAACGATATAGGTCATTTTGTGAAGGTTTTTTAAGACATAATCAATATACCAAGTTTGATATTTTTCCTTTAACTATGTCACATAATATGACACCACGCGAATGGTTCACATTGTTTGAATCGTTTTTGAAATTCTTATGTTCGTTTTAAACTATCGTTAAACTTTGTCGAATGGCGGGCATGAAAATTCTTAGCTCGGGGCTAGGACTCGCGAAACATCAAGTGGATCTCTGATAAAACAACATATTGTGAACCTAAAAATGATTTTTAAAAAAAATTATGAGCTTCTGATCATGTACATGTAGTTCATATCTGACCCACTTCCTACCGATTTAGCAGGAATTTGTCTTTTTCACCAGGGATAGACGAAAAAGCTTGAGATTCCCCTGTTATGACATTATCCATATAAGGTGGTCTAGTATTTTTGAAAAATGTGATGGTAGTATTTTGAATTAGCCATTTGGTGGTTGCTTCATAAAACCGCCTTTTTTTGTACTCAAAAAATAGAAAATGGATTTTTGGTGCGACGAAAAGGAAATTTCCTTCTGAAACATTGTTCTCCATGCCATAATGCACATGTATGCATAATATGGACACTTTATCACAAACTATGCCTTTATTCTAGCCATAACATTGGTCATTGACCCGAAAGCCAAGAAATCTTGAACGAGATATGTCATTTTGCGAAGGTTTTTTGAGACATAATCAATACCAAGTTTGATATTTTTCCTTCTAACTATGTCACATAATATGACACCACGCAAAGATTTCACATTTTTTGAATCGTTTCGAATTTCTAATGCCCGTTTTAAACTATCGTTAAACTTTGTCGAATGGTGGGCATGAAGATTCTTAGCTCGTGGCTGAGACTCGCTAAACTTGAAGTGGATCTCTGATGAAACAACATATTGTGAACCTAAAAATGATTTTTCTAAAAAATCACGAGCATCCGATAATGTACTTGTAGTTCATATCTGCCCACTTCCTACCGATTCGGCGGGAATTTGTCTTTTTCATCAGGGATAGATAGAAAGGTTTGAGATTCCCCTGTTATGACATTATACATGTAAGATGGTCTTTTATTTTTGAAAAATATGATGGTAGCATTTTGAATTAGCCATTTGGTGGTTGATTCACAAAATCGCCCGTTTTTTGCACTCAAAAAATGGAAAATGGCTTTTTGGTGCGACGAAAAGGAAATCTTCCTCATGAAACATTGTTCACCAACCCATGATGCACATGTATGTATAATATGGACACATTATCACAAACTATACTTTCATTCTAGCCGTAACATTGGTCATTTGATCCAAAAGCTAAGAAACCTCGAACGAGATAGGTCATTTTGTGAAGCTTTTTTTAGACATAATCAATATACTAAGTTTGATATTTTTTCTTCTAACCATGTCACATAATATGATAACATGTGAAGGTATCGTATTGTTTGGATCGTTTTTGAATTTCTAATGCCCGTTTTAAACTATATATAATGTTTTCTGTTTTACTTAATTTTTGTTTAAAAATGTGTAATATTTGAGTATAATATATAGATTTTATTTTTCTGGAAATTTAGATATATTATTTGTATTTTTCTGAATTAGAATGATTTAGTTATGATTTTTTTAAAATTAATGAGGTAAAAGAAAAAATAGCTATGTGGGAAAAAAATCTGAAGACCTATCCCGACGGCTTAGTCGTCCACAGACCAACCAATTTTTTTTAAAGAACTGTGCCGACGGCTAGGCCTCTCTACTACGCCAATGACTGCGCTACGCCGAGGGCTACCCTCGGCACCGTCATCTACGTCGACAGCCGTCCCTACACCGACGACCGGACTGGTCGGCTGACTGGAGGAGGCAGCTACGCCGACAGCCCCGACATTTGGCCGTGGGCATAGTCGACCGGCCATAGGCGCCTCAGTTCTTTCATGTTGTGAGGACAGCGTCCTCTAACATGGACTCGGCCGTCGTCGACTTCGCCGCGACGGAGTTCATGAAGGCCTACATACTGACGCCGCTAGAGGCCGGCGGCGACAAGAATACAGAGGTTGCCAGCGAGGTCCGCGAGACGGCGGAGATGGTGATGGACGGGAGGGCCAATGCTGTTGACTAGACCTCGCTGATCTGGGTACTCGTGGAGGAGATGTTCGACCTTAGCAATGGGATGATATTCAACTCGGCATGCTACTACGGCGCCTACCTGCAGAGGCTTATGTGGGTGCACTCGCCGGACGACTTCGTGCCCACGTCGGCATTGTGTCCCCAGGATGCGCAACGCAATAAGCGGCCAGCAATCAAGCCAAGAAACAAGCAGTTAGCAACCAGTGCGTACCAAAATCTCCGCTTGGAGCTGGACTGCAAGATGCAGGAACTTTTTTATGCCAGATCCATGCAGCTTGAAGCAAGATATACAGAGCTTGAAGAGCTAGCAATGCAAAATGACCCTGATAGAAGGAATCTTAAGTTAGACAAAAAAATTAGCTCAATGAGGCTGTAGTTACCCTAAAAAGAAAAAGGAATGATGAACTGCCACGCTCAGAGCTGGATTCCAAGATGGAAAAACATTTTGATGAGAGATCCAAGCAGGTTGACACCAGATCCTTGCAGATTGAAGCAAGGCCTGCAGAATTTGATGCCAGATGCAAACAACTCGACGAGAGGCACATGCAGCTTGAGGCAAGATCTGTGGATTTGGAAGCAAAATCCATGAGGCTAGACGCAAAATCCAAGGTGATTGACGCGAGATTCAAGCAGGTTGACGCGAGATGGAAGCAGATTGAAGCAAGGTCCACCGAGTTAGACGCGATATCCAACCAACTTGACGCAAGAAATTTGCAGTTTGACGAAAGATCTATGGAGCTAGAAGCGAAATCTAGTAGGATTGAAGCGAGATCGGTGGAGCTTGTAGCGGGATCAATGGAGCTTGAAGCTCTACATTCGCAAAATGACTATGAGAGGATGGACCATGAGCAATACAAAGAATTGCATGGTAAGCTGCATAATATGGAGTCGCCTAACCAGGCTTTAGTTGCCCAGCGAAGAAAAGAAAACGATGAGTTGAAACGTGTTCAAAAAAAGCTGGTAGATATAAGCGAGCAACTAGCACACTTGAAGGATGACAAGGAAGCAATGGATTCACTCAATCAGGTTCTAGTAAACAAGGAAATAGACAACAACAATGAGTTGCAAGTCGTCCGGAAAAGGCTGATAGATGTAAGTGAGGGACTTGTTTCTTCTTTGTTTGCTAACCTTCTTGTGATTGATCCGTTCCAACAATGCCTGGTACATCTGAAGTTGGTGCTTTTGTAAATTTTATTCTCATTTAATATATCACCATTAATCCCCACTGTGGTTGATTACACGTGTTCATGTAGTACTTTTTGCATCATATATTTCACTAATTATCCTTGTGATCAAATCTGCATGTTTTGTAGGCCTTGCAATTGCAAAAGTTTACAAATGGACGAGGAAATATAGGGGTCAAGAGAATGGGCGAACTTGACATGAAAGCAATTGCAAATGCTTGCAGATTAGATTTATCACAAGAGGATGCGCAAGTTACTTCTGCTTATCTTTGTTCGAAGTGGCAAAATGAATTTTCAAACCAAAAATGGCACCCTTTTAGGATCGTCATGGTTGATGGTGAATGGATGGTATGGAAAATCTCCCTGCTATTCATTTTGGGCTTTTACATGTTGTTCCTGATTTTCGAGCTCTAGTAGCTTGCTTGTAACACCTCTTGTTGTGTCAACACTTCTAACTATTTATAAGGCTGGCAAGCATTTTCATTATTTCATCTGACTGAACATACATTATCTCATTATTTGGTGTAGGAGATTCTCTCGGAGGATGATGACAAGCTCCGGCTGCTAAAAGAAGAGCATGGTGAAGAAATGTGCACCTTGGTAACAAAAGCGCTACTTGAAATCAATGAATACAACCCCAGTGGTCGTTATGTTGTATCGGAGCTCTGGAACTGTAAGGATGGCCGGAAGGCAACACTGGAAGAAGTCATCGAGTTCATCCTGAAACAGTGGCAGTCACATAAGAGGAAGCGCTGATCATCCATTTAACTGCAGTCTCCATGTTCTGCTTTTGCTTTCAAAATACTCCTACGCCCATCCCGAACTAGACCTAGTATAACTTTAATATTAGTGGATTAGTTAGAGGTATGTAGTTGTTCATTAGTACTTACTGATTGTGCAACTAGAACAACCATGTGATCACCTTTCATGGCTAAATGTTAGCTAGATTCTCCTGTTGTAGAATTGGGATCGATGCTAGTACCGATCTAGAATGTATATTGCCTCTTATCTTTGCATATGTGATGCTTGCCCTTAGAATCTGCTGCATGTATGTTCCAGTGTGTATGTCAAGCAAGCTCTGGTGTTATTGAAAGGCTGAATATGGACCTTCAACCTAACATGCAATAGCAGCAATGCAGATAACAGTCCCATTGTCTGTAGTCTGTTGTAGAATTGGGATCGATGTTATTCTAAGGGAAAGCATCACATATCTAGCTAACATTTGTATCACCTTTCATTGATATACATGCTACTTTCAGTTGGTAATTTTATTTGTATCTATGTGGCATGAAAAATATATGCTACTTCCAGGGACTGCTGCCTATGTATACCATCTATAGTATATGTGCATGAAGACTGCCTGAAACAAAATCTACTGAATTGACCGTAACTACAACAAAGCATATAGCTGAGCTGGACTCTGCTTATTTTGCTTCAAGGGAATATGCATGCTGCTTTACATAAGATTCTGTCGCAACTTCGATAGATGGTACGTGTTGCTTTTTAACGGATACTGTAGGCCTTGTAGCTGTAGTTTTCACATGTTACCAGATACTTTTTCTCTTCTTCCGAAAAGATATTTTCTCATCGGAATTCCAGGCTGAAAGTTGAACCTTGTAGCTATCCAACCTAAGCACAATTTTCTCCCTCGCTGCTGTGTCCCAAGGAGAAATCGAGTGCATTGCCTGAAAGTTGAAAGTTGTAGCATGCATGATTTTAGCACTATATATATGCAGAATATGGTTCCTTATACCGAAGGTACTCTTCAACTTTCATTGCTTGTAGTATTAAGCGATAATTGTTTCCTCTGTGTGATCAAACTGACAGTCCCATTTGAGATACCTATGTAAATCTATATCTCTTTATTTTGGAATTGACTCATACTGCTTAATGCTGATGTGCTCCCTCCAGTTTAAGCTACGCCACTTCTAAAATCATAGCCATTCCTTTTTAGATAAAATGCTGCGATTATATTAATGGCAAAAGCGCTAGTGCGGTAAAAGAAATTCTTTATATTGATAGAAACCAGGGTCCTACCAGGTCTCGGCCTCAGGTTGTAAGGGTGGAAGGGAGGATGGCGAGGAGCTTGGTGCAGACGTCGGCGGCTGGGCGCCGTGGTCGCGCGAGGAGGGAGGAGGCGGTGGTGGCGCAGGAAGGCGGCTAGGGTTTAGGGACTCCGACTCTTGAGGGAGTCGGCAACAAATATGTTTATTGCTTAATCCAAAACGTAGCATTACAAGTGTTTATATAATAGCAAGCCCCTAAGTCGACCCGTTGTTGGGCTTCTTCCGGGTATAGACCAAACCGGTCATAACATCTCTCCCCACCTGCGCAAATAGCTCGTCCTCGAGCTGGATATCTGGAAACTGCTGGCGGAACACGTCGAGCTTCTCCCATGTAGCGTCTTCCACGGAAAGGCCAGTCCACTGCACCAGGACATGCCAGACACCGCGTTGCTGGGCCTGCAGCACCTTCTCGGGTCCTGGCAGGATGCGGCCATCGGCCGTAGGAGGTAGAGACGATTGCGCTGCAGGAGGATATCCACGGTAGGCCTTCAACAAGCCGGCATGGAACACGTCGTGGATACGGCCCCCAGGCGGCAGCTCCAGACGGGTCCAGGGACTGCGTCGTCCTGTGAAGAAGGCGCAGCCACACCCAGTCGACTTCTGTGAACTCCGCCTCACGATGATGGGCATCATAGTACTTCTTGGCCAGCTGTTGTGCTTGGTGAAGACGTTGGCGCGCCTCGTCAAAGATGTCGTCGCGGGTGCGGAGCAAGTCGCCTGCGGCCTCGGTCCGAGCCGTCCCGGGCTCAAATGGCAGAATCGCTGGGGGTGGCCGCCCGCAGACCACCTCGAATGGCGTGGTGTGCAGGGCAGTGTGATAGGAGGTGTTGTAGCAGTACTCTGCCCATGCCAACTAGTCCACCCAAGCACGTGGACGATCACCTGTAACACAGCGCAGATACATCGAAATCACCTTGTTAACCACCTCAGATTGGCCAGCCGTCTGAGGGTGGAACGCCGTGCTCAAGCGAAGCTTCACGCCTGCCATCCGAAAGGTATCCCGCCAGACGTGGCCAGTGAACACCGGGTCACGATCGATGACGATGGACGAAGGGAACCAGTGGAGGCGGACGATGCCGCCAAAGAAGGCGCGGGGCACGGACGCGGCGGTGTACGGGTGGACGAGCGCAATGAAGTGCGCATACTTGGAGAAGCGGCCGACCACCATGAGGATGATGGACTTGCCGCCCACCTTGGGAAGCCCCTCGATGAAGTCCATGGAAATGTCTGCCCACACCTGCGAAGGCATATCCAGGGGCTGTAGGAGATCAGATGGCCGCATTGTCTCCGTCTTGTTGCGTTGGCACGTCACACACGACTGTACCCAAGCCTGTACCAATGCACGATCGCTAGGGATGTAGAAGTCCGCATGAAGACGATGGAGGGTGTTCTGCACACCCTCATGGCCGGCCGAGTGTGCCAAGGACAAGACCTGGTGGCGAAGGTCGCCGTGGTTAGGCACGAAGAGGCGACGCTCTTGGAGGAGCAGCCCGTCGGCCAGGCGCTAGGGCGCCTCCAGCTCGCTGGCGTAAAGGCGCTAGCGTAGTCCCTGCGCGTCCTCGGCCGTCGAAGTAGCCCGGTGGATGTCGTCAATGAGAGCGGGCGCACATGACAGTGCCCGAGGAGGTGACGTCCTCCGAAACCTCCTCAGTGTCGCGGTGTGACAGGGCGTCGGCGACCATGTTGAGAGAGCCCGGATGGTACTCGACGGTGAAGTCGTAGCCAAAAAGCTTGCTGATCCACTGGTGCTGCGGAACTGTGGATAGGCATTGGTCCAGCAAGAACTTGAGGCTATAGTGATCCGTGCAAACACGGAACGACCGCCCCCAAAGATATGGCCGCCAGTGACGCACGGCCTGGACCATCCCGATAAGCTTGCGCTCGTACGCCGCGATCTTGTGATGGCATGCGGCGAAGGGGCGGCTGAAGATGGCTAGCGGCCCTCGCCCTGGTGGAGCACGGCGCCGAAGCCGATGCCGGAGTCCACCACGAACGGGCTGCCGAAGTCCGACATCTGAAGCACGGGCCCTATCGTGAGTGCCCACTGGAGAGCCTGGAATGCCTTAGTCGCCTCCTCGTCCCAGGCGAAAGCATCGCGGCGCAGCAGACGCGTCAGTGGCGCGGCGATGAGGCCGAAGTCCTGGACTTACTTCCGATAGTAGCCCGCGAGGCACAAGAAGCCGCGTAGCGCTCGCGGCGACTACGGGGTCGGCCATGCAGCGACGGCGACGACCTTGTACGCATCCATCGCGATGCCCTCCGCCGAGATGACGTGCCCCAGGTATGCGACAGAGGTCGTGCCGAACGAGCACTTCGAGCGCTTGAGGTGGAGGCAATACGCTCGAAGCTCGTTGAAGATGATGGCCACGTGCTGCAGGTGCTCCGCCCAAGATGAACTGTAGATAAGAATGTCATCAAAGAAAACAAGCACAAAGCGGCACAAGTAAGGGTTGATCACGTCGTTCATCAGGGCCTGGAACCTTGCCGGCGCGTTAGAGAGGCCGAATGGCATGACCAAGAACTCAAAGTGGCCGTGATGTGTCCAGAATGCCGTCTTTGCGATGTCATCCGGATGCATCCGCACCTGATGATAGTCGGAGCGCAGGTCGAGCTTGGTGAAGAAGCACGCCCCATGTAGCTCGTCCAAGAGCTCGTGCACGACGGGGATGGGAAATTTGTCCTTGGACGTCACAGCGTTAAGGGCGCGATAGTCGATGCAGAAGCGCCATGTGTCATCGGGATTGCGCACTAGGAGCACCTGCGCAGAGAACGGTGATGTCAAAATCCGAATGATGCCCTGTGCGAGCATGACCGCCACCTGGCGCTCGAGCTCGTCCTTATGCAGCTGGGGGTAGCGGTACAGCCGTACGACGACAAGCGATGTATCCGGTAGCAGGTGGATGTGGTGGTCATAGGGTCGCGCCGGCAGGAGGCCCTGTGGCTCGTCAAAGATGTCGATGTGCTGCTGCAGGAGGTCGACCAGGAGGGGATGTGCCTCGTCGAGCGCGGCCACCATCAGCTGAAGCCGAGGGGTCGCAGGCCCTGAACCTCCGATGCCCATCCACTGGATGCGGCGGCCTCCCTCGCGCCAGAAGATGAGGGACAGCACGGCGAAGTCCCAAAGGATGGGGCCCAGTATGGACAGGAAGTCGATGCCGAGGATGAAGTCGTTACAGCCCAAGTCGATACCGACACAGTTGATGGAGAAGTGCTCGTCAACGATGAGGATGGGAATCTGCCGAGCCACGCCTTGGCAAGCAAGGTGGTCCCCGTTGGCGACAGTGACGCTGAACTGCTCGGCTCCTGATGGCTGCAGTCCTAGACGATGCATGGCGTCCCCAGACAGGAAGTTGTGTGTTGAGCCCGTCTCCACGAGCGCGGTGAGGCGCTCACTGTTGATCGTCACCGGAAGCAGCATGGTCTTTGCCGTCTTGATGCCCGCCATCGCGTGGAGGGAGACGACGAAGGCGGTCGCGTCAACCGGCCCATAGGTCGTGACGCCGGCCTCGGAGAGTGTCGTGGTATCCAAGTAAAAGAGGCGGGAGCACACGTGACCCGGTGCGTATGTTTCGTCGCAGTTGAAGCACAAACCCTTGTGGCGCCGCTCAAGATGCTCGGCCGAGGTTAGGCGACGGAAGGGACGCGTCGGCACCAGCGGGGCCACGGGTGCGGCCGGCAGGGTGGGGCGCGTCGGGGCGGGGGTCCCACGCCTCGGCCCTAGAAGGACTGCTGCATGGCTAGGGCGCGCTGCTCATAAGCGTGTGCGTAGTACATGGCCGTCTGCAAGTCCTATGGGTCGCGCATCTCCACATCGACGCGGATGTGCTCGGGCAGGCCACCGACAAAGAGCTCGGCACGCTGGCGAGCCGCGAAGTTCTGCACCGAGGAGGTGAAGGGGAGGCGACCGAGCTCAGCCAGCCGGCTCCCGCGTATCGGGGGGCCGGACCGAAGGAGGTAAAGTTCGCAGAAGCACTCCCACGGAGGCATCCCACCCTCGTCCTGCTCGAGGGCGTCGTACCACGTCTGGGCGGTGCCGTGGAGGTGGTAGTACGAGATCCACGTGCGGTCGGATGCCAGTGTCCGCTGCCCCCTGAAAAACGGTTCGCACTGGTTGAGCCAGTTCAAGGGGTCGACGGTGCCGTCGTAGGTGGCGAACTCCAGCTTGGTGAAGCGGGGCGGCTGTTGGACGTGCGGAGCGGCGGTGTAGGATCCCTCGTTATGGCCCATCGTGGCGGGGGTTGAGCTGTGTGGCACCAGGGACCCCCTGGCGTAAGGGTCGGCGTACCCACCGAATCCACCAAAGGTGGCGTTCGAAGGATACGCTGACGGATACAACAACATTGGCTGGGCGGGCACCGTCGTTAAGACGGGCGCGTAGAGCCACACCGGTAGCGGGGACGACGAGGGCGGGAACCTGATCTGGGTGATCGGGATCCCCTGGTGAGAGGCGGTGGCCGGCGGTGACGGTGGTGATGACGACGCGGCGGGCCCCTGGCTCGGTGGTGGCAGCACGTAGGGTCCCTGGAGGAAGGTCCGGAGGTTCGAGACCGCCAGGGTCAGATCGCGGATAACCGTCGACATATCCGCCGGAGAGAGGATGGGGGCCGGGTCGAGTGCCGGCTCCGAGGTGATGGAGGCGGCCGGTTCCGAGGTTGTCGGCGGCGCCCCCGTGGTGGCGGCTGGCGTGCCGGTGGTGTCGGCGACAGAGGTGATGGAAAGGCCAGAAGACATCGTCGATCCTGAGGAATCTGATACCAAATTGATAGGAACCAGGGTCCTACCAGGTCTCGGCCTCAGGTTGTAGGGGTGGAAGGGAGGGTGGCAAGGAGCTTGGCGCGGACGACGGCGGCTGGGCGCCATGGTCGCGCGAGGAGGGAGGAGGCGGCGGCGGCGCAGGAAGGCGGCTAGGGTTTAGGGACTCCAACTCCTGAGGGAGTCGGCAACAAATATGTTTATTGCTTAATCCAAAACGTAGCATTACAAGTGTTTATATAATAGTCCAGTTAATAAAATAAAGATAAGTTGAACCAAGCCCCTAAGTCGACCCACTGTTGGGCTTCTTCCGAGTATAGACCAAACCGGTCATAACACATATACACTCTTATACTCAATTTCACTATAGCTTTTATTTAGTCCACTATAGCGCATAGTGCCGGTGTGTTGCGGGATCAAGGAGGAGGATACGACACCAAGATAGAACGTGTGATACTAGGGAGGTGCTGCCGGATTGCAGAACTTCATCGGTTTGAACCAACGCACGTGTACGACTATATTGTCCACAATCCCTCGAGGGCCAAACTCTATGGATCTTCGAGTGTATATAGATCTGATCTAAATCTCGTTACTTGCATCTCGTAGATCTGATCTTACATGGTTACTTTTGCTATTTTATTGGATTTTTTCCATGCTGCAAACCCATTACACCGACCACAGTCGGGGAAGATGATGAGAGGAAACGAAGGGGAGTGCACGTCGCGAGAGCTTGCGCTTGATAAGGCAGGCAAACGGCAGCGCTCTCCAGCGATTTAGGGTTAGAGCATGGAAGGGAAATTTGAGGCTACTAGTATAGTCTGACGGCGTTTACGTAAAAATAACCTCCAAAACATATCTGTTCCCTAAACTAACATGTAAGATTCCTGCTAGTGGGTCTCACTCAATACCACGTCAACCAATACATCAGGTTGTATGGCCCAGTGACCGACCCCAAGCTCTCTCGTATTTAATTATCATAAGCTCTTGTAGAATTATATAAATAATAATCGATGATAATATTGTAGCAATTACAAAAAGTATATATGAGGGTATAGGTGCACCGGCCTAGCCCTATAACAAACCGACTAGGATTCTTAAACCTAACAAGAGTTGTATTCTAATATCCCCGCAGTGTCAACGGTAGTCTCGACGACGTTGAGACTAAAACGAATGTCTTAAAACAGAGTAGTCGCCATGCCTTTAGTAAAGATATCAGTGAACTGAGCTGAAGTAGACACATGTAGAACATGAACTTGACCGAGAGCCACCTTCTCTCAAAAAAAATGAATGTCGATCTCTATATGGTTGGTACGACGGTGTTGAACCGAATTTCCTGACATGTAAATAGCTGAAATATTATCACAGTAAATAATAGTAGCTTGCTCAATAGGGAGATGCATCTCCGACAGCAACTGGCGCAATCAAACCGTATCAGCAACCGCATGAGCCACGGCACGATACTCAGATTCGGCTAATGGGCGAGAAACCGTAACATGCCTTTTTGAAGACCAAGAAACCAAATTGTTACCAAGAAAAACACAAAATTCGGATGTGGACCGTCGAGTATCGGGGCAACCAGCCCAGTCTGCATCAGAGTAAGCTGTCAACGAGGTGGGAGAGGATTTGTTTATATGAAGACCTAAATCTAATGTGCCTTTGAGATACCGAAGAATACGTTTGACATGGTTGAAGTGAGGAACAGGAGGATCATGCATGTAAAGGCAAGCTTGTTGGACAGAAAAAGAAATTTCAGGACAAGTAAGAGTAAGATATTGGAGGGCGCCGGTAAGACTACAATAAAGAAAAGGATTAGAAAAGGGATCACCATCGGAAGAAAGTTTTGAACCTGTATCAGCAGGAGTACGAGATGGTTGACAATCAAGCATACCAGCACGAGAAATAAGATCTAGGGTGTACTGACGTTGAGATAAGAAAAGACCAGATGAGTCACGGATGACAGCAATACCTAAGAAGTGATGAAGAAGACCTAGATCGGACATAGAAAATTCTTTGCGAAGAAGATAGATAATATGATCTAAAAAAGTGTTGTGGGGAACCTGTGAGAATAATATCATCAACATAGAGAAGTAGATAAGCGGTGTCAATATTATGATGAAAGGTGAAGAGATAAATGTCAGAACGAGAAGGAGTAAATCCAATTGTCTGAGCATAAGTAGAAAAACGTTGAAACCAAGCCTGTGGTGCTTGTTTTAGACCATAGAGAGATTTTTGAAGAAGACAAACATGATTAGGATAAGAAGAATTTTCAAAGCCAAGAGGTTGTTGACAATAAACTATTTCTTAAAGAGAGCCATGGAGAAAAGCGTTTTTGACATCGAGTTAATGGATGGGCCAAGAAGAAGAAATGGTGATGCTAAGAACAGTACGAATAATGTTGGGTTTGACAATTGGAGAGAAAGTCTCATCATAATCGATGTCGTGTTTCTGAGAGTAACCACGACATACCCATCGAGCTTTATAACATGCAAGACTTCCATTGGAATTAGATTTGTGTCAAAAAAACCATTTGTCGGAAACTATATTAGTGTTTGATGGACGAGGAACTAATTGCCATGTATTATTTTGAATGAGAGCATCATATTCATCTTTCATGGTTGCGGCCCAATTAGGATCTAGGAGAGATGATTTGTAAGATTTGGGAATAGAGGAAGAAGACAGAGATGCATTGATATTTAGACGATCTTTAGCAGGTAAACAAAAACCGGATTTGCCACGTGTGCACATGGTATGATCATTAGTGGGAGATGGGACGATAATAGCATGAGGAGGGATGGATGATGATGTGGAAGACCCGCCCAGCACAACGGAAGAAGTGGACGTGGGAGTCGGAGGTGGAGACGGTGGTGGCAGGAAGTCTGCCGCGGCAGAGTTTTCGGCAGTTTCAGCAGCCGCGACAGAGGTGGCGACAGGAGAAGGCGCGACAGGATCGGCTGCCGCGGCAGGAGCGATGGCAGGAGGTGGCTGATGAAAGAAGGGAAAATTATTTGGACGAGGGAGACTAGTAGATGGTGTGGATGCTTTAGGATCGAGAGATTGACGCTCAGAAAAGGGAAAAATATTTTCAGCAAAAGTTACATGACGAGACACATGGACGCGACCACTAACAAGATATAGACAATAATAGCCTTTGTGTTCGTCGAAAAAACCTAGATGGACGCACGGGATAGAACGGGGTGAAAGTTTCTTAGGAGAAGTAGAGTAGGAGTTAGGAAAACAAAGACAGTCAAAGACACGAACGTCGGAGTAGTTTGGGTGAGAAAGAAATAAAGAGAAGTAGGGTATGGTTTGAGGATTAACTTTAGATGGTCGAATGTTAAGTAGATATGTGGCCGTGTGGAGAGCTTCAGCCCAGAACTTTGGAAGCATAGAATATTGAATAAGAAGGGTGTGAGTGATGTCATTAAGAGTGCAAAGAGAACGCTCGGCCTTGCCGTTTTGAGGGGAGGTATAGGGACAGGAAAAACACAGAAGAATTCCATATTGGAGAAAGAAATTTCGGTTTTTAAAGTTGTCAAATTCACGACCATTATCGCATTGAATAAATCTTATAGGAAGGAAAAAGTGGACCGAGACATAGCAGTGAAAATTAAGAAAAATATTGTGAACGTCGGATTTGTTGCGTAAGGTAAAGGTCCAAACATAGTGTGTAAAATCATCAAGAATAACAAGATAATACTTAAAACCAGAAATACTTTCTATTTGTGCCATAGATCACAATGAAGTAAATCAAAATGAAAAGTACTAAAGGATAGAGAGGAGCTAAAGGGGAGACGAACATGTTTGCCTAATTGACACGAATGAAAAATAGAAGAATTATGATAATCTCTATTACAAGGTATTGAAAATTCACTAAGAAGAGTAGATAACACATTATTATTGGGATGGCCGAGATGTTGGTGCCACAAATCAATAGAGGCCACCATAGATGATGGAGGGGCAGCGACCGGAACACCATGGAGGGAATAAAAATCACCGGAGCTATTGAATCGAGCGATCTCGGCCTTGGTCCGGTAATCCTTCACATACAAACCAAAGGGGTCAAATTCGATAGAAACGTGATTGTCATTGGTGAATTGGCAAACAGAAATCAGATTTTTAATTAGTGCAGGAGCTACAAGAACATCACGAATAAGCAAAGGTTTGATTGGGGATTGGATTTGGGCTTGACCGAAACAGTAAATAGGAATAGATGATCCCTCACCGAGAGTAATATATTGAAAAGGTGATGGTGTGCAAGAAGATAGCAAATTACTTGATGTATATGACGAGGTTCGAGCTTGCCAATGCCCATTGTTATGGACTTGGGTTTTTTAGAAGATGGGGATGCTGGAAGTCATGGAACGCTTAACAGACAAGCAATGCGGGACACGAGGTTTACCCAGGTTCAGGCCCCCGGAGGGAAAACCCTACTCTTGATTATGGCAGAACCGAAGGTTACAAGGGTGTACAGATGCAATCTAGCGTGGAGGTGTGTATGCGAGGGTGGAAGCTATATCTATTGTGGTGTAGCCTATTGTATTGTAATCTGTCCTCCTCGTTGGACCATCCTAGCCCTTATATATGAGGAGGCTAGGTCTCAGGTACCGATACGAGTAGGTTACAAGTTGTATTCAAACTCTAGTCTTGAGCTCTCCTTGTCTTGTGCACTTGGGAGTCCATATCCATATGTGCTTCATATCAGACGAACCGTCATAGGAGTCATGGACCCGGGCAGGTCGTTGAGTGGGCCTTCCGTCGGATTGGACCAGGTAGGCTAACATCGGGTACCCGTAGGGCATATCCATATCAGCAGACATATGACTAGAAGAACCAAAATCGAAAATCCAATCCGTACCTGGGAGCTGGCTTGTAGAAAATCAGATTGGTCCCAGCTCGGAGTCGAAGTAGAGGCCGGTGTAGACATGGGAGCTGGCGGGTGTGGCGGCATCGACAGTAGGGCCGTCATCAGCGTATAGATAGAGCCACTATCATTGTACTGTGACATATTGTACTACGACATGTAGGGTGAGGTTGTAGCACCATATGAGGTGGTACGCGGCCGTCGGCTGTCACGACGCAAGGACGGGAGCGCCGGTGTGAGGGCGGGCACCGGGCTGCCAGCTACCAGTGTAGGCAGGCGGGGCACCATAGGGTGTCGAGGCGGACCAGGTCATAAGCCACGCCTGGACTAGCCCGGTCCACAGATCAGGATAAGGACGCCAGCCGGGGGGCGGCGGTGATGCAGTTGGTGGTGCAGACGATGGAGCCGGAGCCAAGGGCGGAGGAGGAGCAGGCACCATACGAAACTGCGGCAGATTAGGGTTTCGACCCCTGTAGTTGGGACTTGGCGCCAGCCCGATGGTTGAGGAGGAGACATTGGAGGAGGTGGCGGCGATGGTGCAGGCGTTCGAGGAGCAACAGTGAAGGCCTGAGGACGGGAGTCCTTGTTGGTTTGGGCACGATTGAATTATCGCAGCATCAAGCGAACCTCGATGAAGGAGGGGCGCGGACGCATCATAGGGATGAAGGAGGCATGTTTATTGAACCGCTCGCTGAGGCTGACGAGGAGGACATTCATGAGCTACCTATCGTCGATCGGATCATCGAGTTCGCGGAGTTCATCCGCGGTCGCCTTAATGCGTTGGCAGTAGACGCCGACGGGTGCATCACCTTGCACCGTGTTCCAAAGCTCGGTGTGGAGATTGTTGGCGCAAGCATCGACGTTGTCCCGGAAGAGCTGACGAAGGGCTGCCCATAGATCGGAGGAGGAGGCACCATCACGGTGTACGAGATTGAAGATTTCTGTGGATACTCACATGTAGATCCATTGAATAATGGCAAGATCATCCTTGACCCATTGTGGATCGTGAGGTTGAGGGCGAGCATCATCGGTGACGTGAGAGCGAAGGTTGCATCGCCCGAGGTGGAAGTCGAAGAGGTGACGCCAATGGTAGTAGTTGTGAGCGGCGAGGTCTAGGGTTATGGGTATGTAGGGGATAATATCGAATATAGTGTCGGTGAAGGAGACTGAAGGGGCTATTGGTGGAGGTAGAGATAAAGTAGAGGTAGAGGTGGAGGGGGCCGTGGCCGCGGTGACCTTGGCGGTGACGATGGTGGCGTGCCGCTCGAAGAAGCCGGGCGACGGCGGCGGCGGGGTCGGCGGGTCTAAGGTTATGTGGAGGATCCGTTGACTAAACATCTCCCGAGGGCAAAAAATTACCAGCACCAGACCGCCATGGGTGTTCGGTATATTACCATGTAATCTAGATTAGTTGACTCTAGTGCAAGTGGGAGACTGTTGGATATATGCCCTAGAGGCAATAATAAAAGTGGTTATTATTATATCTTTGTGTTTATGATAAATGTTTACATTCATGCTATAATAGTATTAACCAGAAACATTAATACTTGTGTGATTTGTAAACTAAATTAGAGTCCCTAGTAAAGCCTCTTTGTAATACTAGATTGTTGGTTGATAAATGATCATGGCTTCCCGATCATGAACATTGAGATGTTATTAACAACAAGATCATATCATTAGGAGAATGATGTGATGGACATACTCCTATAGATAAGCATAGCATAACGATCAAGTCATTTCAATAGTTTGTTTGCTATAAGCTTTCTGATACATAGTAACCTAATTCCTTCGACCATGAGATCATGCTAATCACCATCACCGGAAGGATGCTTTGATGACATCAAACACCACACCATAACTGGGTGTCTATAAAGGTGGCATTGAGTGTTCAGAAAGTATGTGTTGAGGCACATGGATCAAGAGTGGGATTTGTCCATCCATATGACGGATAGATATACTCTAGGCCCTCTCGGTGGAATGCCATCCAATTAGCTTGCAAGCATGTGACTGGCTCACAAGGGATCACATACCACGGGAACGACAAAAGAGTACTTATTAGTAACGAGGTGGAAATAGGTATGCAAAGATACTGACGATCAAACCTCGGATAAGTAAACTATCATAAGACAAAGAGAAATTGGTATCGTATGTAAGTGGTTCATTCTATCGCAAAATAATCATAGAAATATGTGGGATCCATATGAATTTCTAGATTCCTCTATTGGTTATTGATCGGAGAAGTGTGTCAGTCATGTCCGCGTAATTCATGAACCGTAGGGAGACACACTTAAGGATTCGATGTTGTTTAGTAGATATGGAATGTAAGTAGAGTGACCGAATGTTGTTCGGAGTCTCGGATGGGATCCAGGATATCACGAGGAGATCCGGAATGGTCTAGAGAATAAGATTCATATAAGGAAAGTCCAATTTCGGAGTTCGGGAATGATTTTGATGTTTTCATCAGAGAGGTTCTAGAAGGGTCTAGAAGGTTCAACGGACCGGAAGAGGAAGGGAACATGAATGTGTCATGGATAGGTGGAATGATTGAATCATATCCTAGGTCACTTGGTTGGGCATTAGCAAGAAAGAAATCAAGCTCCAAATTGAAAGTCAAAAAGCAAGTTTCAAAAGTCAAAATGGGACAATGTACCCTAGTGGAGGAAGGAAAGAATCCTTCTTTCCCTCCACCACAAGCCAACTAGGATAGGGAGTTGGGGAAGGATTCAAACTCCCCTCTCCCAAGCTACCCTCCCTCTCATAAATAGAGGGGAGGGGTGCCCCAAGGCCACACAACCAGCCCTCCCCACCAAGCCCCCCCGCAGCGCCGCTGCCGCACCGCTGCCCAGCGCCGCCGCTGGATCTTCGTCGTCGCCCTAGCCATCGTCGGCTCCACCTCCTCCTCTCCGGCCCTCTAAACCTAGAACGCAGGAAACCCTAGATCCACCATAACCTGCTCCGGCTTAGGCGAAGCCCTGCAGGATTTTCCCTCTACTTCTGACACCACAACGTCGTGCTGCCAGAATCGTGAGGGGAGAACTACAACCTCCGCTACCTGTTGGAACAAGGGAGAGGAAAGTATTCATCGAGTACCGAACATGTGACCGACCGCGGAAGCACTGCCGGAACGCAACGCCGGAAGGATCGTCTACACAATCTTGAGATCGGCTAGTGTACAACTACATCACCCACGAGAATCTGCTCTCGTTAACCGCTTTGGAATCTTTGAGGGTGAGTACTCTAATAGACTCGTTGCTACAATCTAGTAGATAGATCTTGGCTTGTTTGTGTGCATGCGGTAGAATTTTTTGTTTTCCATGCTACGAACCCCTACAGTGGTATTAGAGCCGTGTCTATATGTAGATCTGTTGCACGAGTAGAACACAATGGTCATTATGGACGGTGGTGCTTTTATTATCAATTGCTTTTTGTGTACTTTGCATCTTGCGGTATGATGGGATGAAGCGGCTCGGCCTAACCTTACATGACAGCGTTCATGAGACTTGCTCCATTCTTAACATGCAACTTGTATTGCATAAGTGGCTTTGCGGGTGTCTGTCTCTCCCATCATAGTATAGATTCAATTTACGATGGGCACTTGATAGTTCAAGCATCAACGTTGTGGTTCTTGTTCGTAAGTTAGAACGACACTTATTGAAAGCCCCAAACCACGTAAAATAAGCAAAGAAAATTAGAGGCGTCTAACTTTGTTTTGTAGGGGTGTGCTGTGATGTGATATGGCCATGATTGTGATTATATATCATGTATGCAATGTTCCTTATTGTAAGTCGGCAACCGGCAGGAGCCTTATGGTTGTCCTCTAAATTTCGTTAAGACATGTGTGTCTATTATTCAAAGTAGTTGTAATAGTTGATGCTGGTGGACAACAACCATGGAGCGGTGCCATTGACCTTGACGCCATGCCGGTGATGATGGATATCATGTTCGTGCTTGAAGGTGGAGATCGGAAGCACAAGAAGAAAGGCCATATCATATCACATATTTTGAATTGCATGTGATGTTAATCCTTTTATGCATCTTGTATTGCTTAGTTAGCGATGGTAGCATTATAAGATGATCCCTCTCACAAAATATCAAGTTATAAAGTGTTCATCCTTAGTAGGCACCGTTGCTAAAGCTCGTCGTTTCGAAGCACCACGCGATGATCGGGTGTGTTAGATTCTTCGAGTGTATACAACGGGAGTAAGACATATTTGCTCATGTTGAAGATAAGGTTTGATCTTGACGAGACTAGCATGTACAGACATGGTCTCGGAACACGGATCACCGAAAGGTAAAGCATGAATCATATAGAAGATATGATGAACATGTTGATTGTTCGCCATTGAAGTTACATCAACTCTCGTGATGATCGGTTTTGATGTGGTGGATTTGGTTCGTGTGATCACTAAAACAATGTAAGGGATATTGTTTTGAGTGGGAGTTCACCTAGATTAATTTAACTATTAATTAGAACTCAATTTGTCATAAACTTATTCTAAACTATTGCAAATATGTTGTAGATCAATGGCGGCCCCTACCATCAATTTTAATGCATTCCTAGAGAAAGAAAAGTTGAAAAACAATGGAATCAACTTCGCGGATTGGCTCCGCAACTTCAGGATTATCCTCAATGCTGGTAATTTTACCTATGTGCTGGATGTACCGCTGGGTGACCCACCTGCAGCTGATGCTACCGATGAGGTGAAGAATGTTTTCCCCACTCGGAAGAATTAGTACTCCATAGTTCAGTGTGCTATTTTGTATGGTTTCGAATCGGATCTTCAGAAAAGGTTTGAGAACCATGACCCACATGATATTGTCCGTGAACTCAAAATGATATTTGAGGCTCACGCGGCAGTTGAGAGTTATGAGGCTTCTGAAAAGTTCTTTAACTGCAAGATGGAAGAGGACAGCTCTGTTAGTGAGCACGTGCTTAAGATGTCTGGGCATGCAAGCAAGCTTCAAAGCTTGGGTATAGTGATTCCTAACGCTTTGGGGATTCACCTTGTCCTCCAATCACTACCACCAAGTTACAAGAACTTTGTGATGAACTACAATATGCAAAACATGGACAAGTTGTTGCCCGAACTCTTCTCCATGTTAAAGTCTATGGAAATGGAGATCAATAAAGAGCACCAAGTGTTGATGGTCAATAAGACCACCAAATTCAAGAAGCAAGGCAAGTCTAAGAAAAAGGGAAACTTCAAGAAGGGCAGTAATAAAGTTACCGCGACGGCGAAGAAGACCAAGGCTTGGCCTAAGCCTGATACTGAGTGCTTTTACTGCAAGGGAGAAGGTCACTGGAAGCGGAATTGCCCTAAGTACTTGGCGGATTTTAAGAATGACAACATCAAGAAGAAAGGTATATCCGATATACACATTATTGATACTGGTTCGGTTGCTCATATTTTTAACTCGAAACAGGTACTGTAGAATAGACGGAAACTAGCGAAGAACGAGGTGACGATGCGCGTTGGAAATGGATCAAAGGTTGATGTGATCGCGGTCAGCACGCTACCTCTTCATCTACCATCGGGATTAGTTTTATAGTTAAATAATTGTTATTTGTTGCATGCGTTGAGCATGAACATTATATCTGGATCATGTTTATTGCGAGACAGTTACTTGTTTAAGTCCGAGAATAATGGTTGTTCGATTTATATGAGTAATATGTTTTATGCATATGCCCCTTTGATAGATGGTCTATTCTTGTTGAATCTCGATTGTAGTAATACACATATTAATAACATTGAAGCTAAACGTTTGAAATTGAGCGATAACTCGACCTATATGTGGCACTGTCATGTTGGTCACATTGGAGTGAAGCGTATGAAGAAACTCCATTCTGATGGACTTCTTGAATCACTTGATTTTGAATCACTTGAAAGATGCGAAGCATGTCTGTGGGTAAAATGACTAAGACTCCATTTTCTGGTATGATGGAGCGAGCTACGGACTTATTGGAAATCATACATACCGATGTGTGTGGCCCAATGAGTGTAGCATCGCGCGGTGGTTATCGTTATGTTCTTACTTTCACGGATGACTTGAGTAGATATGGGTATATCTATTTCATGAAACATAAGTCTGAAAGTTTCGAGAAGTTTAAGGAATTTCAAAGTGAAGTAGAGAATCAACCTAACAAGAAGATTAAGTTTCTACGATCTGATCGTGGAGGTGAATATCTAAGTTACGAGTTCGGCGAGCATTTTAAGAAATGTGAAATACTTTCACAATTGACACCTCCGAGAACACCACAACATAATGGTGTGTCTGAACATCGTAATCGAACTCTCTTAGATATGGTTTGTTCTATGATGTCACTTACAGATTTACCGCTATTGCTTTGGGGTTATGCATTAGAAACAGCTGCATTCACTTTAAATAGGGAACCATCTAAATCCGTTAAAATGACACCGTATGAATTATGGTTTGGGAAGAAACCTAAATTGTCGTTCCTTAAAGTTTGGGGTTGCGAAGCTTATGTAAATAAGTTACAGCCCGACAAGCTTGAACCCAAAGCGGAAAAATGCGTCTTCATAGGATACCCGAAGGAAACTATTGGGTATACCTTCTATCATAGGTCCGAGGGAAAAATCTTCGTTGCCAAGAATGGATCCTTTCTAGAGAAGGAGTTTCTCTTGAAAGAAGTGACTGTAAGGAAAGTAGAACTCGACGAGGTTGTCGAACCTTCTCTAGGACTTGAGAGTAGCGCAGCACCAGAAGTGGTTCCTGTGGCGCCTACACCAATAAGAGAGTAAGCTAATGATGTTGATCATGAAACTTCAGTTGAAGTTACTACGGAACCTCGCAGGTCAACGAGAACTTGTACCACTCCTGATTGGTATGATCCCGTTATGAGTGTCATGTTGGTGGACAACACCGACGACCCTGCGACATATAAGGAAGCGATGATGAGCCCATATTCTAATAAATGGCAAGAAGCCATGAAATCCGAGATTGGATCCATGTACGAAAACCAAGTATAGACTTTGGTGGACTTATCGGATGGCCGAAAGGCTGTCGAGAACAAATGGATTTTCAAGAAGAAAACAGATGCTGATGGTAATGTTGCTGTCAATAAAGCTCGACTTGTCGCAAAAGGGTTTCAAAAAATTTAAGGAGCTGACTACGATGAGACTTTCTCACCGGTAGAGAAGCTAAAGTCTGTGAGGCTTTTGTTAGCAATCGCTGCATATTATGATTATGAGATATGGTAGATGGATGTCAAAATGGCGTTCCTCAATGGAGACATTTATGAAGAGTTGTATATGGTACAACCCAAAGGTTTTGTCGATCCTAAAGATGCTAACAAGGTATGCAAACTTCAACGGTCCATTTATGGATTGAAGCAAGCATCCCGAAGTTTGAATCAACGTTTTGATAAGGTAATCAAAAGTTTTGGATTTATACAAACTTATGGAGAAGCTTGTATTTACAAGAAAGTGAGTGGGAGCTCTGTAGCATTCCTAGTACTATATGTGGATGACATGATTGGGAATGATGTAGACCTACTTAATAGTGTCAAAGATTATTTGAATAATAGTTTTTCAATGAAAGATCTTGGTGAAGCAGCTTACATATTAGGCATAAAGATTTATAGATATAGATCGAGACGCCTAATATCATTGTCACAAAGTACATATTTGGACAAAGTTCTAAAGAGGTTTGGAATGGAAGATAGCAAGAAAGGGTTCTTGCCCATGTTGCCCAATACGACCTTGAGTAAAACTCAAAGTCCTGCTATGACAGAAGATAGAGAAAGGATGAGTAAGACTCCCTATTCCTCAGCCATAGGATCTATCATGTACGCCATGCTATGTACTAGACCCGACATTGCATATGCTGTCAGTTTGACTATCAGATATCAAAGTGATCCAGGAGTGGATCATTGGACAGCAGTCAAAAACATCCTTAAGTACTTGAGAAGAACTAAGGATATGGTTCTTTCTTATGGAGGTGATGAACAACTAGTTGTTAATGGTTACACCGGTGCTAGTTGGAACATCGATCCGGATAATTCTAAATCTCAATCTGGATATGTATTTACTTTGAATGGTGCAGCAGTTAGCTGGAGGAGTGCAAAGCAATGCATTGTGACGAGATCTTCAACTGAATCGGAATACATAGCTGCTTCAGAGGCTTCACAAGCGGCGATATGGATGAAGGAGTTCATTACAGAGCTTGGTGTGGTTCCCAGTGCGCTAGACCCAATGTCTATCTACTGTGATAACATGGGCGCCATAGCCAATGCGCAAGAACCAAGGTCACACAAGAAGCTGAAGCATATCAAGCTGCGTTTTCACACTATTCGAGAGCATGTCCAAGATGGTGACATAAAGATTTGCAAAGTACACACAGATCTAAATGTGGAGGATCCGTTGACTAAACGTCTTCCGAGGGCAAAACATTACCAGCACCAGACCGCCATGGGTGTTCGGTATATTACCATGTAATCTAGATTAGTTGACTCTAGTGCAAGTGGGAGACTGTTGGATATATGCCCTAGAGGCAATAATAAAAGTGGTTATTATTATATCTTTGTGTTTATGATAAATGTTTACATTCATGCTATAATAGTATTAACCAGAAACATTAATACTTGTGTGATTTGTAAACTAAATTAGAGTCCCTAGTAAAGCCTCTTTGTAAATACTAGCTTGTTGGTTGATAGATGATCGTGGTTTCCCGATCATGAACATTGAGATGTTATTAACAACAAGATCATATCATTAGGAGAATTATGTGATGGACATACTCCTATAGATAACTGTAGCATAACGATCAAGTCATTTCAACAGTTCGTTTGCTATAAGCTTTCTGATACATAGTAACCTAATTCCATCGACCATGAGATCATGCTAATCACCATCACCGGAAGGATGCTTTGATGACATCAAACACCACACCGTAACTGGGTGGCTATAAAGGTGGCATTGAGTGTTCGGAACGTATGTGTTGAGGCACATGGATCAAGAGTGGGATTTGTCCATCCATATGACTGATAGATATACTCTGGGCCCTCTCGGTGGAATGTCATCCAATTAGCTTGCAAGCATGTGACTGTCTCACAAGGGATCACATATCACGGGAACTAGAAAAGAGTACTTATCAGTAACGAGGTTGAACTAGGTATGCAGAGACACCTATGATCAAACCTCGGATAAGTAAACTATCGCGAGACAAAGGGAAATTGGTATCGTATGTAAGTGGTTCATTCGATCGCAAAGTAATCGTAGAAATATGTGGGAGCCATATGAATTTCCAGATTCCTCTATTGGTTATTGATCGGAGAAGTGTCTCGGTCATGTCCGCATAATTCCCGAACCGTAGGGAGACACACTTAAGGATTCAATGTTGTTTAGTAGATATGGAATGTAAGTAGGGAGACCGAATGTTGTTCGGAGTCTCGGATGGGATATAGGATATCATGAGGAGATCCGGAATGGTCCGGAGAATAAGATTCATATAAGGAAAGTCCAATTCCGGAGTTCAGGAATGATACCGATGTTTTCATCGGAGAGGTTCTAGAAGGGTCTAGAAGGTTCACCGGACCGGAAGGGGAAGGGAACATGAATGTGTCATGGATAATTGGAATGATTGAATCATGTCCTAGGTCACTTCGTTGGGCATTATCAAGAAAGAAATCAAGCTCCAAATTGAAAGTCAAAAGGCAAGTTTGAAAAGTCAAACTCGGACAATGTATCCTAGTGGAGGAAGAAAAGAATCCTTCTTTCCCTCCACCACAAGGCAACTAGGAGAGGGATTTGGGGAAGGATTGAAACTCCCCTCTCCCAAGATGACCTCCCTCTCATAAATAGAGGGGAGGGGTGCCCCAAGGCCACACATCCAGCCCTCCCCACCAAGCCGCGCTACCGCCGCCGCCCACCCGCATCGCCGCCGCCGCCGGATCATCGTTGTCGCCCTAGCCACCGCAGAATCCACCTCCTCCTCTATGGACCTCTAAACCTAGATCACCGGAAACCCTAGATCCACCATAACCTGCTCCGGCTTAGGCGAAGCCCTGCAGGATTTTCCCTCTACTTCCGACACCACACCGTCGTGCTGCCGGAATCGTGAGGGGAGAACTACAACCTCCGCTGCCTGCTGGAACAAGGGAGAGGAAGGTCTTCATTGAGTACCGAACGTGTGACCGACTGCGGAAGCGCTTCCGAAAAGCAGCGCCGGAAGGATCGTCTACGCGATCTTGAGATCGGCAAGTGTACGACTACATCACCCACGAGAATCTGCTCTCATTAACCGCTTTGGAATCTTCGAGGGTGAGTACTCAATCGACTCATTGCTACAATCTATTAGATAGATCTTGGCTTGTTTGTGTGCATGCAGTAGAATTTTTTTGTTTTCCATGCTATGAACCCCTACAAAGTTGTATTCTAATAGCTCTCTCTCTCGTATTCAATCATCGTAAGCTCTCTCCGACCCTGAAGCTCTCTCTCGTATTCAATTATCGTAAATCGATATTCCGAAAGAGAAACTCGGAAAACTGTCGTATATCGTGCCCGCGTGGTAAAAATCGCAATTATAATGCGCGCAAAGCTAAAACGAGCGGGGCGCTGCAAATTTGAGCGCACAACATATTTCACTATCCGGAGCGATATATTTGCTGCGCCGAGTACAACGTTGTGCAACACTCTGGCTCGCGCGTGAAACTGTTATGCTGAAATTTCCCCATGCCAGCGTCCCCGATCGACCTTACCTCCCCGCCGCGCTGCCGTCGGCAACCCTCCAGCAATGGACAGGTTCACCGGTACCCCTCTGGCCCCTTCCTACTCGGTCCCCTGCCATCAGTGGAGGTGTTTCGCCACCGCTCGCGCCAAACCCTAGCATCGCTGCTGGCTTCGGGAGCCCGATGCTCGTCTATGGGATCTTTCTGGAACACGCAGAGCAGCGCCGCCTTGCCGCAACCGCCACCATCGGCGAAACCAAGGAACACAGTCACCAAGTGCCTTGCTGCGGCAACGCCGAGTGTCTAGACCGAGTCGAAGACGGGAAAGAATGACGCTCCTTGCCATGCCCAACCTCCGCCTCCACTTCCTCGATCATTGGCGCCAGCGTCTGCGACTGATTTTAGTGCGCACAACATGTTCAACAATTTGACTACAGGGTAAAAAAGTGAAGGGAATATGCATGAGAGGCAATAATAAAGTTGTTATTATCGTATTCCAAGTATATGATAGATGTTTATTTTGCATGCTATAATTGTATTAAAAGAAAGTGTTAATACATGTGTGTTTAATAAACAAATAAAGTGTTTCTAGTTATGCCTCTCATATAAACTAGCTCGTTTATTAACAAGATGATCAAGGTTTCCTGATCATGGACATTGGATGTTGTTAATAACAAGGTCACAACATTGGTGGAATGATGTGATGAATATTCATCTGAAGTATAGTAGTACGATCATAGTCATTATGTTTAAATTACTGTAACATCATTACAAAGTAACTTTAGTCCTTAGACCATGAGATCATGATAATTGCTAACACCGAAAGAGTACTTTGATAACATCAAACGTCACGCCATAGCAGAGTGACTATAAAGGTGGGTTTGGACACTCTGAAAGTGTTATATTGAGGCAAATGGATCAAGAGTGGGATTTGTCCATCCAAATGACGGAGATAGATACTCTAGGCCCTCTCGGTGATATCACATTGATATAGCTTTCAAGCAAGTGATGGGGATCACTAGAATGTTATATCACGGGAACAAGAAAAGAGTACATGTCGGCAACGAGATCAAAATAGGTATGGGGATATCGATGATCGAATCTCAGACATGTAAAATATCGCGAGACAAAGGGATTTAGTTACAGCGTTAAAGGTTCACATGATCACAAGAAATCATCGTCGAATCTGTGGGAGTCAGTACGGATCTCCAGGTCCCGCTGGTGATTATTGATTGGAGAGGGGTCTCGATCATGTATGCATTATTCGCGAACCATAGGGTGACACAATTAAGGGATACTGACACCATTTGGATCAAATGAAATGCCAGAGAAGAAATATCAAAGCGCTGAAATTATTTCAATGGACACTGGAATTGTTTTGGGTGAAATTGCTGAAATTGGTTCTGCATGTGAAATTGAAATGTAGAAAGGGGTTTATGTGAATGTTTGTTAATTAATGTAGTTAAAAAAATTCTTAATAAAATAAATAAAAGAGTTTTATTAAATGAGAGGTTGCATTAATTTGGTGGAAATTTAATGAAGGTGAGTGGAAGTTTGAGTGGATAAATGGTTTATGTGAGTGGAGGCTTATTATGTGAGTGGGAGCTCCACCCACATGAATGAGGGGAGAGGTGGGAGCACCACCTTTCCCGCCGGCCATGGGAGGGGATGCCCCCTCCCCTATAAAAGGCACCCCTCCCTCACTTCTCACTCACACCTCCTCGATAAGGATCTCTCTCCCCCTCTAGTACTATTCTCCCATGGTCTCGGCTTAGCGAGATACATATTCCCATTGGCTTTTTCAGGAGCAAGGATTTGCTGCTTCCGCTGCATTGTTGGAGCGAGGACGTGGTGGTTGTCAGAGGACCGAACATGTGTGCGATCATGGATGCTCTGCTAAGTTGCGGTGCTGGACTTCTACATGATCTTGAGATCGACAAGCGAATGACTACATCATCCACGAGTCCAACCTCATAAAGTTTTGTCGCTCTTCAAGGGTATGTATTTTATGGATGTATATCCACCCGTTAATTGTATCTATGTAGATGGATATTGGTGCTCAATAGTTCCCATCGTTGGAAAAAATTTGTTTTCTATGTTGTGAACCCAACAGTGGTATCAGAGCCAGATCTATGCGTAGATGCTACACATATGGTTATGTGGGCGCTGATGATCACGTTATTGCTTCTTATGTGTATTTTGGATATTGGTGGCATAGTGGGATGAAGCGGCCCGGACTAACTTTACATGTCCTCGCACATGAGACATGTTCCACGCTTGACGTGCAACTAGTTTTGTATAAGTGGCTTGCAGGTGTCTGTCTCTCCTACTATAGTTAATATCTGATTTACAACGAGTTGCCAATAATTTGATTATCATTGTTGTGGCTCCAAGTTCGTATTATGAACGGTTCTATCTCCGAAAGCCCTCAGCCATGTAAAAATATGCAAAAGATAAATTAGAGGCGTCTAGTTTTTTGGTTTTGCCGGGAAAGTACTATGATATTGTAGTATTATAATTTGTAGTATGGATTGATACTATTGGAAATCATAATATGCAAAAGTGTAAGTTCCATAGACCTTTCCCTTACACATATAGGAATGATAAAGATCATACCACAATGCACAAGATAGTGATCAAGTGCAAGAACCATATCATATCACTTTTAGCATATGATGTTTGTATCCATCTTATATTGCTTGTTTGACGCTTTAGTAGCATTATAAGATGATCCCTCGTTTAAATATCAAAATAAAATGTGTTCTTCCTTTAGTATGAACCGTTGAGAAAGTTCATCGTTTTAAGACACCACGTGATGATTGGGTGTGATAGACTCAATGTTCGCATACAACGGGTGTAAGACAGTTCTACACACGCGAATACTAAGGTTCTTACTTGGCGAGCCTAGCATGTACAGACATGGCCTCGGAACACGAACCGAAAGGTAAATCATGAGTCATATGGTTGATATGATTACCATCTAGATGCTCGCCTTTGAAGCTACAATAATTCACGTGATGATAGGTCTTGTTGTAGTGGATCTGGTTCATGTAATCACCAAAAAGACACGAGGGATGTTGTTTTTAAGTGGGAGTTCATTTGTAATTTGGATTAGTTGAACTCAATCTATCATAAAATTAGTCTAAATAAAATTTGCAATTTTTTTTGTAGATGGCACCACCCGCTTTTAATTTCAATGTGTTCATGGAGAAAGAGAAACTTACAGCGAATGGTAGCAATTTTACCAACTGGGCCATGCATTTTAGATTCTCCTCACTGCTACACAAAAGCAATATGTGATAGAAGTGCCGCTAGGCCCCCCACCACTTGATGATGATCCCGACGAAGTAAAGAATGTTTACTTAAGTCGTCAGGAGGACCATATATGGTTCGTTATGACATACTGTATGGGCTAACCGGAACTTCGAAAGCGTTTCAAGAATGGTAATACCTTTGATACCATGGGTGAATTGAAAATGATTTTCGATACCCATGCTACTATGGAGAGTTATGATTCTTCGGGAAAGTTCTTTAGATACATGATGGAGGAGAACAACTCCGTTAGTGAGCACGTACTCAAAATATGTGGGTACGCCGATAAGCTTGTTTCCTTAGGAATAATGATTCCCATTGACTTAGCCATACATCATGTTCTCCAATCTCTACCACCAAGCTACAAGAGCTTCGTGATGAACTATAACATGCAAGGCATGAAGAAGACTCTCTTCGAGCTTCTGTCTATGCTTAAGACTGCTGAAGTGGAGATCAAGAAAGAACATCAAGTGTTGAGACCACTGGTTTCAAGAAGGACAAGAAGGGAAAACATAAGGGTAACTTGAAGAGGGGCGGCAAAGCTGTTGCTACGCCTAAGAAGAATACTCGGGCTGGTCCTAAGCCTGATACTGAGTGCTACTATTGTAAGGGGACTGACCACTAGAAGCTCAACTGCCCCAAGTATTTGGCAGACAAGAAGGCCGGCAAGATGAACAAAGGTATATATGATATACATGTTATTGATGTGTACTTGACTAGTACTCACAGTAGCACCTGGGTATTTGATACTGGATCGGTTGCTAATATATGTCCATATTGTGAATGCAAGTGCATCATGGGATGGCGAACAATGTTGCAGAAGGAATTTTTCTTTTTCGTCGCACCAAAAAGCCATTTTCCATTTTTCAAGTGCCCAAAACGGAGTGTTTTGTGAAGCGAACACTAAACTGAAGTTTAAAAATGGTACCACCCTATTTTTCAAAAATACTAGACCACCTTGCAAGGATAATGTCCCAACTAGGGTATCTTAAACCTTTCCGCCCCACCTCCTCATGAAAAGGACAAATTCCTGCCAAATTGATTGGAAGTGGGTTAGATTTGAACTACATGTACATGATCTGATGCCCATGATTTTTCACAAAAATATTTTTTAGGTTCACAATATGTTATTTCACCAGAGATCCAATGCAAGTTTATCGAGGCTTAGCCCTGAGCTAAGAATCTTTAGGAAAATCCTTCACAAAGTTTGGAGCATATTCATAGCTTCATTTCTCATGACTACGAGTTCTACTTTGGAAAAGCCTTAGAATTTATGTAATAACATGAATAATAGTTCAGAAGGCATTTCAACATCATAGGATAGACAAATCAACCCACAATTTTGATTTATTGTTCCAATTTGAATTTTAGTTTAAATTTGAATCTCGGCACACATTCAAATTTGAATTCAAATGACAAGTTATCATATCACAAATAGCATCACAACTTTCCACTTTAGACCACAAGTGGCAAATTATTGCAGCAACATGTTATCATATCCTCTTCCTATGACTCGATTTCTTCTCCTTCTTACCACTAGATTTTTTCTCCTTCTCAACTTCTAAGCACACAACATGTTAATGCTCCTCTTTTTATTACCATAACCAGTAGGTTTCCCCATAGCACGTCCAAGAGTAGGTTTGACCTATTGCACCTCCTCAGCAGCTACAACTAGTTTAGTTTGTACAACAATGTCAAGAATTGGTTGAGTATGCAATTCAATAGTTGGCATTGATTCAGTTAGTAGTAAAACATCCTCCAAAATAGCTTATGTCTGGAGTACAACCTCCATAACTAATGTTGGTTGCACCACAGCCTCCAATGCAGGTTCAGTTAGCTCATGTGCAGCCAAAACATGGGCAGTGTGCACCTCAACAGCAGTGATAGGTTCAATTTGTACCTTATCTGCACTAAACATGACTTTCTTACTTCTCTTCTTTCTATAGCCATTGAGTCTTGCTTTTTCATTGGCCAGCATTCTTCACAACAAGAGGTGCAACTGTTTTTGCATGCTTCCTCCTGAAAAATAAAGAATATCATCACTTGGTTGGAAAATGAAACAAGCAGAAAACAAAAACTTGCAAAACCATAAACATAAACATACTTTGGCATTTGAGGAGTGTAACGACATTTGGGGGAACCTATTCTATGCCCAAGTTCTTCACATAACTTGCATCTGTTTTTGTTACCTTTTTGAGCCCTTTTTGGCTTTTCATTTTTATTTTATTTTCCCCTTCTTGCTACTACCACCTTTCTCAAATAATGCTTTGAATATGCTCTGTTTGGGCCTCCCAGCCTTTCTTCTAGTGATGGGGGGACACATGGAAAATTTTATTTCCTCCTCAGGTCACTAAGATTGGTATGTTAGTGCTGGAATTGGAGTTACATATGCAGCCTTGAATCTTTGTACTGAGTAATATTCATGCAAATATGGGTTCATATTTAACTTGGGTTTAGATGCCAAATAAAGTATGGCATGATCACATGGTTTCCTAGTGTGTTTCCACTCTAGGCAAGTGCAGGCATGCAACTCACTGTTTACAGCATGCCTCTTACCATTTTTTGTATCTCTAACTTTAGCACCCCACATGGAAGATTTTTCAATAGATAAATGTGAAAGATTTTTGCTCCTGTTAACCACTTGCTGTACCACAACTAGAAGCTTGTCCCCTTACAAAATATCACCAATTCTTCTTCTAAATTCCCACAAGTTGTTGTTGATATGATCACACTTAATGGCAGTATTAAAACCTGATCTATACCATAAAATAGAATGGTAGGTGTTCAACCATGTACTAATGTCATTGTCTTACCAAGGTGATAGGAATGTGTTTGTGTGGTGTAAGATCTTGCTGCTGGCCACATTCTTCCAAATTATTCTCCTCTGAATTATTTTATCAGATTCATCCATATATGGCCAAAGCACTCCCTCTGCTTAGCATGGGGAGGTTTTTTACTGCATTTTCTAGCCCTTTACATGCATCTGTGTGGATGGCCAAAGGTGATACTGGCCCTATGCATATTTTTAGTTGTATCATGAACCATGTCTATGATGCCTCTAACTCTGATTGAAACATTCCAATGACAATAGGGAACATCCAATTATGTCCATATAGAGCATTGCATGCTGCCAACTAGCCATTCCACTTTCCAGAAAAAAAGATGAGTCTATGCTCAAATATGGATGACACCTTGCTTTGAATCCATCGATGCAAGACTTTAAACACATAAAAAACTTGCTAAAATAAACCTTGCCATCCTATTTTACCTCAGTATCCATCTCCACCACACTGCTAGGTGAACTCTTCTCCATCTCTGCTTTAAAACTATACAACATCCTAAAAGTATTTGCCTAGTCTCCATATAATGATTTCATTGCCCTTTGTTTTGCCTTCCACACTGTAGTATATTTTAGCACAATAGGTATTACTTTTCCAAGTCAACTTTAAGTCTCTTGGCTGTCATGTTTGGTGTCTTGGCTAAAATAGGAATTATCTTCTCTGTAACCCAAAGTTGTGATGTCATCTTTAAAACTCTCTATGAACTGGTCATACAAGTATGTTGATAGGAGATTTGATTTACTCTTGCTGTACTTTCATCAGGTTGTCTTCTAGCAGATATGTACCATTTGCAAGGATTGGCAATCCCATCAAAACCTTGGCACCGAGCATAAAATTTCTTTCGATCAGTTCACATAGTCTTGGAATCAAACTCTTTTTTCATTGCATAGGTCCTAAAAGACATCCTAAACTCATCCATGTTAGGACACAACTTTCCAACTTCAATAATAGGGTTCTCTTTAACTTACCAGCTCATTATTATTTGCATCATCCACATCATCTACATCCTCTCTCATTAGCTCTTCATCCACATCTCCAGGGACTGAACTTGTGTTAGCATCATCAGGCAAAGTACTGTCATCCTTCTCCTTATCTCTATCATCAACTGGAATGCCAAACATTTTTGCCATCTCACTATCAGCTATTGGAGAAATTACCAAATATGTACATTCTTGTAATTCTAATATATTCCAATCAATAGTAACAACCTTTCTAGTACCATGGAATCCCTCTTCTAAATCTACATCAAACTCTGTCAGTTCAGTAATTATTGGCAACATCTTATTTTGTGCAACCCACTCATCATCTGCCATATGTGCATCCTTCTTTAATGGCACATAACCAACTCTAGAATGACTTTGCAGATCAATTAGCTCTGCATAAAAAGTTACTTGTTTGCTTGCCCAACCTTCTCGTTGATCAATTTAAGCTACAATATGTTCTCCATCTTCAATTCTCACATATTCACCTTTCTAGTTGTCGAACCGTTGCAGTGATACCTCTTGAGCTGGTCCCCAAACAATACTCTCCCCAATTATCTCCACCAAATTCTCCACGACCTTCTCATCCCTTCTCTGTAGTTCCTGAGGATCAATATCTGAAAATTTGACATCCAACCTCACATTTGTATCTCTGTCAATGTCTTGCATGCTACCATATGATAGCTTGGCCTTACAAGGAAAAAATTCGACTGTAATTGCAAATGTAGGCGCAGAATCTCCCATGTTTTGTCAATGGCGGGCAGCGGCAGTGTAAGCATGCTGCGCAGGACTTAATCAAGTTCATAAACAAAAATTACAGGGTGAATTACCGATTTGAAGCACTGTCTCCTCCATCCATCTCATTCAGCGCACACACTCTTCTCCACCCACCCATAATCTAGATTCCAAATCGGCGGGGAAAAACAGAGAATGAGTCTGGGCAGTCATAGATCTATCCAAAATTGTGGGGAACGGACTAGGGTTGAAAAATTATTCACTCGCGTTAGCTCCACTACTGCCGAGAAAGTTGCTCCACCGCCTGCCAGAAGAAACTAATGCCTATGACAGAGAGGATGCTTCGGCGCCGCTCGAGGTGGAACACAGTTGAGTTGTGGACGGTTGACTTTGGTGACGTGGCCCTTCAGTGGGTCCCACCAGTTAGAGCAGATAACCCCCACTCTGCTAACCTGATCCTAGCGCATTAACGGTTTGTCACACAGGAGCGATTTCAGCCAGAAGAAATGTCGCATGCTAGCTATTGCATGCAACGATGTCACTTTGTAGATGATTCCTCTTAACATGGCACAGGGGTAAGGATGGTGATGGAACGGGTTTGGATGGATATACCAAAACCAAATTCAAATGCAAATTCATGAACCTCACTCTATCCCACCTACGAATATATCCATGGGCATGGATGTCGCCCTATATCTAGACCCGCAAGATATCCATGTATCCATGGATATCATTGGTTTACACGCTATATACATAATCATAATAACATTCAACATAACTATGATATTAGAGCAATTTTCGACAGTATTTGAATAGCATTTTAGCCGGTATGCTAGGAGAGGAGCCGTCTCCATCGCTTCCCCTGGCCTGGCGGATGCCTCGTGCCCTCATCTAGTCATGCGAGTATGACATGGGGCTTTACAACATACTGAGTAATTAGGGAATTGGGGATTACCGATTACTACATGGTGGACATGTGGCTTGGAAGTTGGGGCCTTTTATTGAGTAAATATTGCACATGTAAAAAACAATCTTATTGACATGTGGGTTCTACGTGCCAGCCGGGTATCCGTTGGATATCTATGAAGCAAAACCACTACCCATGATTGTCCCGTGAATTAGCGGATATCCACCCCATGAAATCCGTGGATATAATTAGGCTACATACTCTTACCCGCCGGGTTATATATCCATGGATACCTAGATCCATTGATAAAATTGCCATCCTAGGGGGCTATTTGCCCAAAGTTTAGTGACGGAAATTTTTTCCTTCCCATCCAACGCCGAAAAAATTTGCACCTCTTCCTCAGTCGCGCCAATTAATTCCAAACCCTCGCTCACTCACCATCCTCCCTCACGGCCATGGCACCCTCTGTTCCCCATCCACGGCGGCCCCAGACATCTCGCCGATGCGTCCTCCACCTTCTTGCTCGTAATCCCCTTCAACGGTGGAGGCCAAGAGCAAGAAACCCAAACCCCACACACCTACTGCCAATCAGGACGACATGGACCTGCCCCCACAGGAGGCGCCCCCGGCATCGCGGGACCGTTGCACGACTAGAATCATGAGGGCGTGGTGGAGCGCCTCTCCGACTTCCGTGACAACCTCCTCCTCCTTCCCCGCCCGTCGTCGTGGCCTCGTCCACCATGCGCAAGGCCGGCCTTCATGCCATCGGCCTCCTCGACTTCGTCCGCCTAGACCACTCATCTTCCAGCGCCCCGTGCCACAACCTCACTGACGTAGTCATCGCCAGCTACCTCCCCGTTCGGGAGTGGAGCTATGTCCGAGGAGGCAGCCTCCAGGTTTTCCCTGACACCTTTGGCCAGGGGCGAATCTATCAGGTAGGCTTCGATAGGCTCAAGCCTACCCACCATTTTCTCCGGAACATTCTTATCTAGAGTTACTGCAGCCATGGATTTGCAGGTTGAGGATTTCTCTGATCCGTAGAACATAATAAGAAGAATAAACATGCGTCCCAGGTAACGACGGGGTAACTAGGCCAGAATTGGGCCTTTCTGCTGTCATGCACGATGGAAAAACTAGGCCAGTATTGTGGCCCATTTAACAGGCAAACTGTCATGCACGATGGAAGAAAAATAGGGGAAGGGGAGCAACACCTTATTTTAGGACAGGCCTACGCGTCCCCCGGGGATATGTGGTTTTTATCCCCCGGGTCCCCAGCTAACTACGTGTCCTCTATTTGAATTCAAAATCCCGCTTTTGCTATATTTGCCCCGCTTTTGCTACATTGTAGCAGAAAACGGTTCGGTCTAGAAAAATAAAAACAGACTGGACCTCGCCGGAGATTTCGCCGGAGACCTCGCCGGCGACCATGTAGCAAAAAAGTTGTGCTATTGTAGCATATCCGACCTCGCCGGAGACTCGCCGTTAGACCTCACCGGAGACCGTGTAGCAAAAATGTTGCGCTATTGTAGTAAAATCACAAAACAGTTGTAGCAAAAAAAACTTATATTGTAGCAAACTCCTATTTCGCCGGATATCTCGCCGAAAAACCCAAGGCACCCTTGTAGCACTGCCGCGTGCCTATGTAGCAAGGCAGTTGTGTCGATGTAGCATTGCCCTCCTCCGCTTGTTGCAAAAGGTGCCGTCGCCGGAGAGCACGCTGTCGCCGGAGATGATGCTGGAGTGCTTCTGTCGCAAGACCGCCATGCCTATGTAGCAGAACCTTGCACCACTTGTAGCAAAAGGCAGCGTCGCCGGCAAAGAAGACACCGCCTGTTGTAGCAAGCGTCGTGTGGCATCCCGCCAAAACCACTACTGGAAAATCGCGTTGATTTTTTTTGCATTGCATCATCATGACATCATCATGCATCTCATTGACTAAAACTATTTTGTTAAAACCTACTTTTGCTTTCTACAAAGATCCCTCTCTAACTCAAAATAATCCCCGGACCCTTCCGGATATTTTATTTGTCTAAAAATAAACTGCACAAGTCTTTAAAACAATACATAAATTTTATATAAATTTTAGGGGGCAGCCAAACCGGGCCGATCCGACCCAATCGGCCACCCCCAGTTCAAACGGCCCACCTAGACCCTTTTTCTACCCAAACCTAGTCTACTCAACCCCCTCCACCTCACCCCGACCAACCATGGCTTGCCACCTCACCTTTCCCTCCACCTCATCACACCCACAGCCACCTCACCAATCCCTGACCCCGCGCATGGCCCACCACTTCCCCCCTCACCCCCACCCCGACCCACTCCCCTGGTCAAACCCACCCCACCCGCCTGACCCCTCTCTCCCTAGAACCCCGGCCCCACCAACAACCTCTCTCCCTGGGCCACCCCTCTCTCTCACCCACCCCGCGTCAACTCCCCTCCCCATCCTCTCTCTCCCCGCTGCGCTCGCCGCCCCTCGTCTCCTCCTTCCCCGGCCGACCTCGCCTCCGGCCGCGAGCCTCACCTCCCCGTAGCCGCCCTCTGCTCCTCCTCCTCGCCCCGCTTCGCCGACCGCCGGGGGTCGCCGCCACCACCCCGGCAGCAGCAGCCGCGCCCGAGCCCCGCCGCCCTGGTCCCTCTCCTCCGCCTCGAGCTCCGGCCTCCCCGCCGCCGGGGACGTTCCTCCTCCGCGAGCCCGACCCTCATCGCCTCCGCAGCGCCACCGCCTCCCTCTCCCTCCGCGGTCGCCCCGTCGGCCTCCTCCCGAGCCCCGCCAACCTCCGTGTTCCTCGGGCCGCGGCCGTGGCCGTCGTCGCCGCGGGCTCCCCACCAGCGGCCGCCTCGATCTCCTTCGCCTCCCGCGCATCCTTGGCCGCCTTCCGAGTCGAGCTGCACCGCCTCCCCTCCTTCTCTCACCGCCGCCTGCCACCCTATCCTGCGAGCTGTGCCCTACCTGCGCATCTCCATGTCACCTCGCGCCCGCTAGCCTCGCCTCCGCCTCGCAAGCGCGCGCCACCGACGCCTGCAGACATCAGTGACGTCCCTGACGCCCTCCTCGAGCTCACCCTGCTAGTCTTGTTCCGAGTGGCCGCTCAGCGACTCCACGTACGGCGCCCCTGTCCTCCTTTCGGTAACAGACGTATGCCTCTGCTATGCCCTTGTCTGCTAGAGTTTGGAGATGATCTGGTGGTAGTGGCCATCTGGTGATGCTGGAGTGGTGGCTATACTTTTGTACCACCACGAACGGCTACCGTTGCAAAACAGATAAACCATGTCCTCGACCACAACCTGTGGGCAAGTTATTCGAAGACTCTGGGCAGACAAAAACAATAAGTTCGTTGGTTGCAAGATTTACATGGAGCCGTATATTAGTGACACCGACCATATCTCTCGAAGACCACACAATATTTTGACAAGATCTTCAACGTCACTCGAAGTACAAGACCGATCCGATGCCGACCCAAGTTCTTCCTCCCGGAACCGTCAAGATCTCCGTCACCAAACCCTCGCGGCCTTCCACACGGAACACCGAGAACTCCCCCCTGAACGCCAAGGTCGTCGACACGGATACGACATGAACTTCCCCTCGGACGCCAAGATCTACCTCTCGGACCCGACGACCGCGATGATGTTGAACCAAGATCCCCATCGGACAAGATCGACACCGACCAGGGCGGATCCGATGTGCCCCCGACGCCAACCAAGTTCTCCTCTTGTATCCGAACCTCGCCGATCCCGTCGAACCTTGAGCCCCTGAGACCGACCCTGAACCCCTCGGAGCCCAAGATCGCCGAGCCCTAATGTGTGACCCCTTTCTCGAGCCCTATTTTTATAAATGTAATATAAAACTTGTTGCATATTAATTGTTCATCTCGCATGCATATCATGTGGGTTGGGGGCACTATGCCGATTCACCATATAATTAAATATGGGGCCCATATGCAGGCAAATCTAGTCTTATATTGGCCTCATTTAAATTTGTGTAGCGAACCGGTAACTTATCTTGCCCTGTTATTACAACATTTAATTTGTGGGGTAGCTAAACAACATGAACCATATATTTAATTGTCGGGACCCCAGGTTCCGCTTAATATGACCTAATTGCATCGCAGCTTTGCCATGTCATACATCATACATGCATCATGCCCGATCTTTGTCGTAGTATTAAATATTGCATCCGGTGTTTATTCTAGTGTTTTGGTTCTTCGCGGATAAGGCCGTTGAGTTGATGCGAGTGTCGACCCGATCTTCGGTTGAACCTTCGGCAATGTTTTCAGGCGAGCATCTCCCCCTTTTCTACCTATCTTACTTTTATAGTATTTATTCCCTCCTGTTGATCTATTGCTATCTGTGTTGCGATGCTCTAGCTTTCGTACCCGTGATATCCCTTGCAGCCTTATATCGCCTTGGACACCTCCTATTACCTGTTGTTTGGTAGATAGTTAGACCTGTGCGTCGTAGTCGCTTGCTCAAGTGTTGTTGCGTGTCGCCAAGTACCACAGTTGTTGGAGTATTGCCGTGTGTTTATTGTTGGAGATGATCAAGACTTTAATTACTGTTTAACAACTAAAATTGAAGTAAGTAAGCAGAGGCACAGGTGGGCAATAGATGTTATTTGGTTGTTAACCGTCCACTTGTGTCCCGTAGGACCCCGAGTACTTGATACCTGTTCCTTGAATATTCGCGCTATCCACATCCGGGAGGATTATGGGACCCCCCTGAGCCAGAGCTTGATTCATTCTTATTTCTTGGGGCCACAAACTAGTTTGAGGTTTTATTTACTATCCTGTACTTATGCCATGCTTTACTGCTTTGTTTAAATGTGCGAGGTACTGCACACTGTACTGTTTAGGTAAGCGGAGTGTTTTCGCGGTATCGACAAGCCCAGTTTTGGGTTCCCAGTCGTTTACAGCCATTGACGCAAACCTTGAGTCCGTCTCGAAGTCAGCTAACTTCGTTGCGGGTGTACTCAATGGGGTGGCCCCCTGAAATATTTCTGAATCCTGTGATTGCTTTGTCGTGAAAGCCTCGTTGGGTTTTGATTTGGTTTTTCCGAGGTTGATCGAGTGTGTGTTGCTATTTGTGCACCCCTGCAGGGTAAAACTTTCTGAAAGCCGTGTCCGCGGTTATGGACGACTTGGACCACAGTATCTCGATCATAGACAACTATAACTAAAGTAGTGCTATAAATTTGACTTTATAATGACTAGTAATCAGCTTCACTATAATGGAATGGCTAAATAAAACTGCCAACAATTGCTTGTTTGGGTTGTCTCTTGCGACCATTGTATCTGACTAGTAAGTATTGAAACTACAACGGAATGGCTAAATAAAAGTATCAACAACTGCTGGGCTTTGGGATATCTCATGCTAATTGTATCTGACTAGTAAGTGTTGTAACTACAATGGAATGGTTAAATAAAAGTGCCCACTGCTTATCTTATCAGGATGACTATCTATACCTGACTAGTAATTGCTGCAACGATAACCGAATAAGTAAAACTGCCAACTGTGTGAGTTCCTCGGTTGACTTCCTCGTTTGGTCTCGAGGGGGAAACACCAGGATGGGTATGTTTGGTGGTAGTATCAGGTTGGTTCCGAATAGGTCTTTCTTATCCCTCTCTGATAGCCGACAGTTATATCGAGTCTCTATAGGTTGTTTAGTGCATGCTGCCGCTGCCGCTTCAGTCCACCATACCTATGTAGGCGAGGACCGCCGAATTCTAGCCTCGCCGTGTACTGGCCTCAGTACTGACCGCTCTCTCTTTTTCCTTTGCCCTTTGTCGGCACCCCTCTTGTTTAAGCAGGTTTTGAGATCGACGTCGTTAGCAGGGTTACCCTTCCGGCTTGGCCTGGGCAGGGTTATGGACGCCATTGGTTATTCTTCCGGGCTCTTAGCCCCATTTGCATCTTGTCCGTAGCCGGACGCTCTATCATTTTCAAGGTGATTTGGATCTTTGTATATTATATCTGTATTCTTGACTCGTTGAGTCGCTGTTGTATATATATATCTGTTCTGTGGGTCCCATCGAGGACTGTTGTGTAATGTTATTACTTCGTTTTCCACCCGCACGAAAGTGCCTGGTGGGCACCTTTGAATCGTTTCTATGCGAGTTTGGCGGGAATCGCTGAAACTTGCATAGGGTCGATTCTGAGGGTGTTACACGTCGCCACCTGTTGTAGCAGAGAGCCCTCGCCCTTGTAGCAGAGCGCCGCTACAGGCCGTAGCAGAGTGCCATCGCCGTTGTAGCAAAGCGCCGCCACCGGCCGTAGAAGCCCCACCACCCTTGTAGCAGATTGCCAGCGCCCTTGTAGCAGAGCGCCGCCGCCGGCTGTAGCAGCCCCACCGCCCTTGTAGTAGATTGCTGCCGCCGGCCATAGCAGCCTCGTCGCACCGTGGTAGCGAACCGCCTCGCCTGCTGTAGCAGCACCGCCATGCTACGGTAGCAACATGCCTCGCCGCTGGCAGCACAGCGCCTCGCTGCTGGAATCAGGGGACACGGGAGGTCTTGGAGAAGGCCGAAGACGACGGCAGCCTGGATCGCTGGCCTTGGATTGTAGCAAAACTCGAGAAAAGATGTACCAAAAAAGTTCAATATCGTTGAAGTAACAAACACTTGTACTATTTTAGCAAAAATGAGGAACAATTATAGCAAAGAAAAAATGGCATCGTAGCAACGTCGCTCGCCACACGTAGCACACCAGAGAGCTGCATGTAGCAGGGCCGCTCGCCGCAGGTAGCAGTGCCCGCCTGGTATACGTACGACTGTAGCAGAGGCTATAGAGATGGACGGTGCCATAAGAACCGGTAAAGCAGACGGGTCTCATAGGGAGAGGGTCGTCGTCGACGGCTCCGGCCAGAGCACGTGCGGTAGGCAGAGGCAGATATAGCGGCGCTCACTGATCCATGGCGCGGCGTGGGCGTGCTTGTATGGAGACCGGCGATGGACGAGTTGCAGGCATAGGCGGGTGGCGGCGCGGTGGCCGGAGCTGCAGGGGCGGGTGGTGGCGGCGTGGCGGCCGGAGCTGCGGGGGGTGGGGCGACGGGTGACGCCGCGGCGGTAGCGAACCTATGGAGGAAAAAAAGTCAGCGCGTGTGCAGGAGGAAGATGCCGAGCGGAGATGAAAACGCGTGGTAGGACCTGACTATGCGCGTGCGGGACCAAGGAGAAACGATCCGGGGGATCGATCCCCCGGAGGAGTAGTAGCCTTTTCCTTATTTTAAGGGACTTGTGTTGGCCGGCGGCGACCGTGCCAAGTGGGTATCAGCGGACATAGTGCCGTTTATTTCTTATATGTACTGGCCAAATCCCTAAACAAGCTAGAGTTCTCTACAACATGTCGTGACTCGTGAGATGCTTGTGAAGTTAACGTGCTGCAAGTATAAGCTTCATTCAGACAATTAGAGCATTTACAATAAAAAACACATTAATGAACAATGAAGCATTTTCCAGTGCTAATCTGGTTTGAGAAGCAATCTATTTATTCTTCAACATTACATGCTTGAATCTTGTAGACAAACAATTTTGTGTTCTTCTCTAACTTGCACAAGATTTTTGTGAGCTTAGTGTTTGAGCCCATCCTCCATTTTTGTCCTAGATTCGCCACTGCCTTTGGCGACGTGCTCTCCCTACCAGCCTCGGGGAGGACCGAGTCCATCGACCACGGTCTTCCGGCAGGCGTCGACCCCTCTGTCGTGGCCTACGCGGCGACAAAGTTTGTGAAGGTGTGTATCCTAACGCCGTTAGAGGACACCAACGCGGGGAGGCTGCCTAGCTATGCTGATTCGGCCACGCGGAGGGTGAAGGATGGGATGGCGCATACTATTGACTGGACATTTCTAATCTGGCGCCTTGTCGTGGTCGTGGATGAGATGTTCGACCTGAGGAAGGGGACGAGGGCTGATTGGGCGTGCCACTACGGCGCGTACCTACAGAGGCTTATCTGGGTGAAGAGGCCTGACCTCTTCTTGCCAACACCGGTGCCACCCAAGCCTGTGCATCTACGGTTTTGAGCGGTTTTTGCTGGTTTATCAACCTGGTGATTTTTTTCTGGTTTTAATTGGATTGGTTTGGTTTGAGCTGGTTTCTGTAAGATATATACACGGCCTGGTTTGGGCTGGTTTTACAGTTTGTACGGTTTCACACTGTACATCCATCTGCATACATACGAGGTCCACGACATGCACGAGCGCCAGATTGAAGCTTGAACCTCCGCTAGCTCCATCCGTGACCACTGCAACGGCATGCACTGGCAGCGGGTACGACGCGCAGATGATGTACGAAGCTAAACGGCGACTGGGACTCCGACAGGACATCGATCAACCTAGGCCAGTTCGTGGACTTTCCTGCCTGTGGGTATTGTGTGCGACTGATTTATACTCTAGCAGGGAAGTAGCTGGTTTCGAAGGTTTCTTCAGTTTGAGACCGTCTCAACCCAGCTAAAGATTTTCTGCACGCGGTTTCAAACCAAGAACCAACAAACCCGATGCAAACCGCAAGTCTGGTCCGGTGCGGGCTGGTCCTCGGTTTAGCCGGTTTGAAACCAAATCCTGACCAGGCTTACTGCCACCCGTGGCTGATGCGTTTTACCAGCGCAAGCAGCATTGCAGCGCTTTCAGTAGGCATGGAAAAGCCACAGTTCAGAAGTTGATGATAATCAGAAGTTATGGTCAAAGCTGGAGTCCAAGATGCAGGAGCTTGAAGCAAGATCAAAGCTTGACGATGAGAGATCCAAGCAAATTGATGCTAGATCAGAACAGCTTGAAGCGTGGTCTATTGAAGTAGCAGCAAAATCCCTGCAGATTGATGCACCAGCGGGACAATGTGACTACGACAGGAGGAACCTTGATCAGGAAAAGGAAAAGTTGCACTATGAGATGCAAGCAATTGAGTCGGGGAACCAGGCTCTGCTTTCCAAGGAATCAGAAAGCAAAGATGAGTTGCGGCGAGTTCGTAAGGAGCTGGCAGAAGTAAAGCAACTAGCAGAGAGACCTCAGAAAGTGTTGATGGGTGTAAGCAAGCAACTCGCACATTCACAGGAGGAGATGCACACAGCGCAGTGCAAGATGCACGGGTATAAAAGAATATCAAAGCTTGTTGGTGGGAGATCCATGCTGCTTGATGTGAGGTCCAAGCTGCTGGACATGAGGTTGAACCAGCTTGATGTTGTTAGATGTATATATTTGTGTATTATAGTTTTCCCATATGTTAGGGGGTTTTCTGCATATTCACACATGTATCTGTATTATATATTGTGGCATTTGGCCCCAGAGGAATACATGTTACATATTCCTGACATGGTATCAGAGCTAGGTTAGACAGTTTTTCTGCAACATCGTCACAGCCGCAACCGTCCCTGTCATCGTCGTTTTTCCTCCGTCGCCGCCGCCGATTGCCGCTTTCTCCGGCCATCTCTCTGGCCATCTGTAGATCGGATCTGCCGCCTCACATCTGCTGGCGACGCCATCTGCAGATCGGATCTGCTGCAGGGCCGTCCGCTGAGCCCGTCTCGTCCTAGTCTTCCACGCACGGGCCACCTACGCCGTCCTCCACGTACGGTCCTCCACGCGCGAGCCGTCCTACTCGTCCTGTTCGTCAGCGTCGTGCCCCCAACCTTTACTTTCCTAGTCAGTATGGTCTTTCTGTTGCCTCTGAGCCGACTTCTTATCGGGATGCTGAGCATCATCCTGAATGGCAGCTGGCCATGGCTGAGGAGATTTCTGCGCTTGAGCGCACTGGCACCTGGGATCTTGTTCCTTTCCCTCCCGGTGTTCGTCCTATCACGTGTAAGTGGGTCTATAAGATTAAGACCCGCACTGATGGATCTCTTGAGCACTATAAAGCGCGTCTTGTGGCTCGTGGTTTTCAGCAGGAGCATGGTCGTGACTATGATGAGACATTTGCTCATGTGGCTCATGTAACCACTGTGCGTACTCTTCTTGTTGTTGCTTCTGTTCGTCACTGGTCTGTGCTTGATGTTCAGAACGCCTTTCTCAATGGCGAGTTTAGTGAGGAGGTTTATATGCAGCCTCCTCCTGGGTATTTTGTTCCCGAGGGGATGGTTTGTCGTCTTCGACGTTCTCTTTATGACCTCAAACAGGCCCCTCGTGTCTGTTTTGAGCGCTTTGCTTCTGTAGTGACTGCTGCTGGTTTCTCCCCTAGTGCATGAAGCTTGACATGGTATCAGAGCCTAAGGTCTCGAGTTCGAGTCCTGGCTTTCGTAATTTATCCTAAAATTGCTGTTGACCCCTCTATGTCCACTTGAGTCATACGTGAGTTTCGCGCGCCGTCGCTCTCTTCCGATTGCACGTGCTGACTTCTCCCCGTCACACGTGAGAGGAGATGTTGAAGTGTATAAATGGATTGCACTAACTCTTTCCATCAGTTCGTACTTTTGGTTGCGTTGGCTAGTGCATGAAGCTTGACAGATGCAAGGTCTTTGGAGTCCGAAGAGAAATCCAAGCATCTTGACGTGCCAGCTGTGCAGTATGACTCTGACAGGAGGAACTTTGAGCAGGACAAGGAAAAGTTGCACGATGAGATGCGTGCAGTTGAGTTGCTCAACAAGGCTCTGATTTCGAAGGAAGCAAAAAGCAACGATGAGTTGCACCGTGTTCAGAAAGAGATGGTTGATGCAGTTGAGTGACTTTCACAATTACAGGATGAGATGCGCATGATGGAATTGCTCAACCAGACTCTTGCTTCCAAGGAAACAGAATGCAACGAACTTGAACAAAGACAGAAAGACATGATATATATATAGGCAAGCAACTAGCACATTTACGGGAGGAGATGCATGCAATGGAGTTGCTCAACCAGGCCTTGGTGACCAAGGAATCAGAAGGCAACAGCGAATTGCAAAAGGTTCAGAACGAGCTGATAGATGTAAGGAAGCAACTAGCAAATTTGCTAGCGGAGATGCACATAGTAGAGTCATTCAACCAAGTTCTAGTTGCCCAGGAAAGAAAGAGCCGAGACGAGTTGCAGTGCATTCGGAAAAAAATGTCAGATGTAAGTGAGGAGCGTGAAGAACTGGTGTCCCTCAACCAGGTTCTAATTATCAAGGAATTAAGTAGTAACAATGAGTTGCAAGTCGTCCGGAAAAGGCTAAAAGATGCAAGTGGGCGACTTCTGACTAGTACCTTCTTTGTTCCAACAATTTCTGGCACCTGATCATGTGATGCTATTGCATCATATCTCACTATATTGACACTAAACTTCAGGGCTTGCAGACGTTTACAAATGGACGAGCAAATATAGGTATCAAGAGGATGGGTGAACTTGACGTGAAAGCATTTGCAAATGCTTGCAGAAGAAATTTGTCGCTAGATGATGCAGAAGTTGCTCTTCTCTGTTCGAAGTGGCAAGATGAAATTACAAACCCAAAATGGCACCCTTTCAGGATCGTCATGATTAATGGTCAAGAGACGGCCGGTATGTAGAGTCCTCTATGCTATTCATTTTACATGTAAAATAGGCTCTAATTTTCTCGCTCTGGTAGCTTTCTTGTAGCACCTCTGGTTGTGTAAACATTGTCTGGTGTAGGAAATTTTCTCAGAGGACGATGAAAATGTTAGCCTTTTAATCTTGATTCTAATTGTGTCTTCATATTTATTATATTCTGCATGTAGTTTAGTTATCTAGGGAGCTTGCCGGCCGGTGAAGCTAGTGCACGCGTCAATGGTGAGATGCCAAGCTGAGATGGAGCAAGGCGTGATGCTGTGTTCTGTGCGATACAGGACAGCCGTGGGAAGCGGCAAGGCGCGTGAAGGAGTGTGATGGCCTGCATTCTCAAGTTTAGCCGAGAGAATCGGTAGTCCAGCTAGATAATCAGTTGTGCATGCTGATGTTGTTAGCTAGTCATCAGTGTATGTTGGCCAGGTCATGTTAGTGGCCGTTAGTGGCCTGGGTTAGCGCTGCATGTAGTTAGTGGGTGAGTTAGTGGCCATGCCGAGTGTGCGTGTGACTATTTAAAGTCATGTAAGTCATCATGTTTAACAGTGAGATTAAGAGGAAAAGGTAAGGGCTGTGTGAAACAGCCGAAGCCACAAAATTCTTTGTCTCGAGAGCCACGTGAAGTAGCAGAGAGAGGAAGCAGAGAGCTGAGCGACTCAGCTCTGTCAATTGGTATCAGAGCTCTCCGCTCTCGGTGCCTGTGGTGATGGCGGACGACGCTGCTCGTGAGAAGGCCATGGCGGCGGAGCGGGAGAAGAAGGTGGCGGAGGAGCCGCTGACTCCACCAAAGGCGCAGCTGACCGCCGGCGACGGCAGCAGCAGCGGCGAGCTTCGCGTTGTCGAGCGTGTGGTTCGGCACGGCTCCGTCGTGGCGGCGGCACCGCCTCTCATGCTGAGCCGCACGAACTACTCCGACTGGGCGCTCGTTATGCGAGTGCAGCTGCAAGGACAAGGCCGATGGGAGGTCGTCGAGCATGGCGTCGGCGACTACCAAGACGACCGTGAGGCTTTGGGTGCCATCCTCCGCGCTGTGCCGCCGGAGATGTACCGCACGCTGGCGGTGAAGAGCACCGCAAAGGAGGCTTGGGACACCCTCAAAACTTTGAGGTTGGGCTCCGAGCGCGTCCGTGAGGCAAGGGCGCAAACTCGCCGCACCGAGTTCGAGAACATCCAGTTCAAGGACGGCGAGAAGGTGGAGCAGTTCGCCATGCGCCTCACCGGCATCATGCACGACCTGGAGGTCCTAGGAGATGGCGTCTCCGACCACAAGGCCGTGTTGAAGTTCCTTCGGGTCGTGCCGAAGCGGTTCAAGCAGCTCGCGCACTCTATCACACAGTTGCTGGACCTCAAGAACATGACGGTGGAGGAGCTGACAGGTCGTTTCATGGCTGTGGAGGAAGAGCTCGACATGGAGGAAGAAGAAGGTGTGCAGCAGGGTGGTTCTCACCTTCTCCTCACCGAGCAGCAGTGGACGGAGCGCATGAGGAAGAAGAACAGGGACAAGAAGAAGATTCGGTGCTCCAATTGTCAAAAGCTTGGGCACTTCGCATGGGAGTGCCCGGAGAAGAAGAAGGACCATGGAGAAGAAGAAGAAGAAGAGAAGGCTCTGCTCGTCGACTATGAGCCGACCCTGCTCTGAATTCGTTCAAGGATTGAAGAATCAAGATTAGGAGGGAGATTGTTAGCCTTTTAATCTTGATTCTAATTGTGTCTTCATATTTATTATATTCTGCATGTAGTTTAGTTATCTAGGGAGCTTGCCGGCCGGTGAAGCTAGTGCACGCGTCAATGGTGAGATGCCAAGCTGAGATGGAGCAAGGCGTGATGCTGTGTTCTGTGCGATACAGGACAGCCGTGGGAAGCGGCAAGGCGCGTGAAGGAGTGTGATGGCCTGCATTCTCAAGTTTAGCCGAGAGAATCGGTAGTCCAGCTAGATAATCAGTTGTGCATGCTGATGTTGTTAGCTAGTCATCAGTGTATGTTGGCCAGGTCATGTTAGTGGCCGTTAGTGGCCTGGGTTAGCGCTGCATGTAGTTAGTGGGTGAGTTAGTGGCCATGCCGAGTGTGCGTGTGACTATTTAAAGTCATGTAAGTCATCATGTTTAACAGTGAGATTAAGAGGAAAAGGTAAGGGCTGTGTGAAACAGCCGAAGCCACAAAATTCTTTGTCTCGAGAGCCACGTGAAGTAGCAGAGAGAGGAAGCAGAGAGCTGAGCGACTCAGCTCTGTCAGAAAAGCTTCGGGAGTTAAAAGAGCACTGTGAAGAAATATACACCTTGGTATCGAAGGCGCTTCTTGAAATCAACGAGTGCAACGCCAGCGGCCGCTTTGTTGAATCGGAGCTCTGGAACTTTAAGGAAGACCGTAAAGCGACACTGGAAGAAGCCATCCAGTTCATCCTGAAACAGTGGCAGACGCATAAGAGGAAGCGCATGTAGCTGCAGGCTCCGTGTGATGCTTTTGCTTCCGTAAAACTAGTACTTCCACCTTAAAGTAGACATAATGTGATTTAGTGTTAGTGGATTGGTTAGAGCTTTGTAGTGGTTCACTTGTTCTTACGGACCATGCAACTAGATCAACCGTGATGAGCTTTTGATTGCTAGTGTTTAGCACTTTAGCCAGATTCTCCAACTGTACCATTAACATGGACACTAGTACTGATTTCAGACTGCAGGCTCCCCCTTGCATCTTTGAGTTATGTGCAGTTCCTGCCCATGGAATTCTTGTATAAAGGGACACTTGAACTCGAATGATAGGCATGTAGGTGCAGTTTTCATGTTTTAACATGTTTTGTTTTGGGGGAAAAGTCACTTATCTGAGTAGGTTGAAAAGTGTACCTTGCTTTAACTTCTAACTTGTGATTTCCACCCTAAGATTCTGGTATGGTTCATTTTACTGCGATATTACTAAAATGTTGTGGTTTGGTAACATGTTGGACATTAGACATCTATAATGTTATCAGGCAAACTTTTTTTTCTTGACCAAGTTCTGCTACCAGATCCATGTCATGTTGTCTGTTATTGCCATGCTTTCAGCCCTGTGTAAACTTCATCGTTTCTTGCCTGTAATATTCATTTTCCTCTGGTCTGTCAATTCATAAATACAAAAGTCCTGCATGAATCTGTATTACGTATATTATTATATCTAGTATTGTATGGTGTGTGTAGTAAGTTTAATTTTCTGCTCTTGCAGCCTGTGAACTTGATCCTAGTAATGATACTTTCCGGCACAAGCGCAGAACATTGAGGTATACTCTTCATATCTTTATATTCTATTCTCATTAGGATTCTGGGTGGAGTTTGATTGGTTCAGTTACCATTTTTCTTCTAATTTGGTAGCCAGAGGAATGATAGTTTCATGTGTTATCCCACATTTTATTGGGGGGAATTGATGTATGTTGTGGGCTATTATGGTTACATGTCTTTGTTTTTTGTTTCAAATGTTTTGGTCTGATCAAGTGTATTATTTTCTGGAGCAAGATCAAGTGCATTTTGTAGCAAGCTATAGTTTACCGAGTTATACTGTCTTTTGTTTGAAATGGAGATTGTATGGAACATAGAAATAGTGATTTGGACTCCATTTAGCAGCTGCCGCCGCTTCCTCAGGGAGGTAGTTTCTACCATATCTGGATGCGTGGGTATCTTGCAAATGCCATGCCTGTTTGCGGTCTCTTCTGCCTGCATGGTTCTGAAAAAAATACTATAACAACCATATCTACTTGCCTCTGTGGTTGTTTATTAGGCACTTAGGCGTTGTCTTTCTAAGAGGTACTAAATAAGCCAATTATCTTATGAAATTTAATGTCAATGCCACTAGTTTACTCCGAACTTCTGATTTGCCATCATTATGCTGCTATTTATGGAAATGCCATTGGTCCGTTAGTTGTGTTTTTGCCTTTTCTATTCATAGTCAAGAGGATAGGAAGTGTGGGGTGTGGCTGACCAAGGAAGCAAAGCCCCATGGTTGACCAGGAAGGGGATTTTATCAGGGAAGAAGAGGTGAAGAACGAGAGTATCCACGGACGGTTCAGTCCACAGGGGTGATAGATTCAGGAAGGGACTTTTATCGGGATCGAGTTGGAGAGGGGCGTGTACCAAAGCGCTTTGAGCTGACGGTAATGTTGGTGGATGGCAAAAACGAAAAGCAAACTAACAGATCGGCTGATCTTCTTTTTGTAAGTAACATTAAAGTAGGAGTAACCAAGATTTGGGAATGAACTAGTGGCAGTGACATATAATTCCCATTTTCTTATTTTCACAAAGTAGCTACTGTAACTTCAAATGAATCTAGTTTCGCAATCATGTACTCTACATCTTGATGTTATTGGATGATTCAGATTTGTTCGTGAAAAATATTTGCCACTCCAACCATCTCAATCTGTTAAACAAGATGCATGTAATCCCACCTTTTCTGGCTTCAACGTGTTTTTTTTTGTCATATTCCGACAATGCCTCGATGATCCAATCTTATCTCAACTACAACCACCTGCTTGATATTCTTGACAGATAAGATACTATGCTTCTATGGAGATGAAGCGACGGGTAGTGAAAGTATTCGGTCTGGCAAATCAGCTTGTTATGTCGTCTTGTCTTGTTAGTATGGTTGATACTGTCTTCCATTGCTGTCACCCCGTTTAACGCTAACCCGGTTACTCCTCGAGGCCGGCAACTCCTGGATGCTCTTCCTTTGGATTTTTCTCTTCACGGAAAGGGTTCTTCTTCGACACCTCGCGTTTCTCAGGCTCAGTTACAGGAGGCTCTTCGCTCGGTTTCCATTCATGTACGGCGGTCTTGGTCAGCTTCGCCAGCGAGGTCCAGAACGCATATTTTGGGCAGATCTATTCTTGTTTTCACTCCGGTCCTTGAGGAGGTTGTTCCTTCGGTGTGTGCGCGGAAGCTGACCCAGGAGGGGTCGGCTGACCGCGACGTCCGTGTCCAGTTCCAGGATGCTGCCGTGCTTGGTCCAACCCAGACGGGGTTGGCTGATCATGACGAGGTAGATGACCGCGTCTCCATGGTCAGGGAGGACCTTGGGAGGCTTTTGGACGTCTCGCCTACTCTGTTAGGTCAGGCGACTTCGGCGATAGATGGGGGTGACCGGACCCAGGAGGGTTCTGGGTTGTCTCAGTCTCCGCCACGGGTTTCTTCTCCAGGGGAGTGGTACAACATTCAGGCGGAGCGCACGCCATGGAGCCGACGCCTCTGGGGCGTCCGCGACTGATGAGGACTCCATGATCAAGGCCATGCGGCGTAAGGCGGAGAGGAATTTAGATTCGCCAGGTATAACGAGTTTTTCGAAGTCCTTTTTGTCTTTTTCTACTCCTGTTATTTCTTCTAAACTAGCCAATGTTGGCATTAGTTTGGGTAGCTCTGTATAGGAAGTTTCTTTTTCTTCTAATGTTTTGCAACACATGGAGGTTGACCGTCTAACGGTTACTCCTAAGGTCGGTGTTTTTCCTGATGCTTCACTAACTGAGGGGGAGGAGTTGCATGCCACAGTAGATGGTCAACTCCTTTCTCATTTAGTCGGTGAAGTGTCGGAGGTAGACTTTGATGAGACTGGGCTTGCCTCTATGTATGAGATGAAAGCTTCTGGTCGAAAATCAAAGGGCCAGCGGTCGTGTAAGAGATCCCATGTATCCAAATCTCCTATAGTTTCTCAATGAATGGAATGTTTTCAAATAGCAGAGGTCTTCGGGACTTGGCTAAACATTTATTCTTTGCTGATTGTGTGAGAGACCATAATTTGGATTTTCTGGAAATTTCTGAGACTGGTAAACGGGAATTTTCACAAGCTCTACTCAATCGCCTTTCTGGTGGAGTAGACTTCACGTGGATATCACGTCCGCCGCGTGGTCGATCCGGGGGGATCCTATTAGGCGTCAGAGATGAGACTATGGAAGTTTTAGCTAGTTCGGTGGGAGATTTTTTTATAAAACTCCATATCCGTAACAAGACTAAAAATTTCACATGGTCTCTGATCGCCGTATATGGGGCCGCCCAGGAGGTTTATAAGGCTGAATTTTTACGTGAGCTTGTGAATTTGGCAAAGGACAATCCATATCCTATTCTTATAGAAGGAGATTTTAATTTGCTCAGATTTCCTCACGAGAAAAGTCGAGGCCGGTTCGATGAACATTGGCCTTTTCTGTTCAATGTTGTTATAGACAGTCTGGACTTGAGAGGGGTTACAACGTTAGGAAGGCAATTTACATGGGCTAATAGTCTTCCGGAGCCAACATACGAAAAGCTTGATAGAGTGCTTATGGATACTGACTGGGAACAAAAGTTCCCTATGGTAACTGTTCGTGCTCTAGAGCGTATTGAGGTTTTGTCGGATCATGCACCCTTACTTTTATCTTTTGGAACACCGCCGTGGAAATCTACGAATGAGTTTAAATTTGAACTTGGTTGGATGATCCGGGACGGTTTTTATGAGATGGTTAAGGCTATTTGGGAGAAACCGGTAGGTGGCGAAACGCCTATACTACGATGGAATAACAAAATGCGCACTTTGCGCAAGTTCCTTCGGGGTTGGGCCAGGCACACAGCTGGTATCCTCAAAAAATAAAAATTACGCCTAACATCTATTATTAATGACTTAGAGGCTTCCGCAGAAGTTGGGCCGTTAACTACAGAACAAATTGAGCTCAAAAGTCAATCCAATGCGGAGATAGCCCGACTTCTGCGCGAGGAGGAACTCAAATGGTACCAACGCTCTAAAGCAAAATTCATTCTGTAAGGAGATGCAAATATTAGGTACTTCCTGTTGTTGCCAATGGCAAGCATAAGAAGAAATTTATTCACTCTCTGATTCAGGATGAAGGTATGATTGAGGGACAGGAGCATCTGAAGTCATATATCACTTCCTATTATAAATCCTTGTTTGGGGCCCAGAGGAAAACTCCTTCTCTATGGATGAGTCCCAAACGTCCGATATACCCCAGGTTTCTGATGAAGAAAACTGCTTTCTAACTTCCTCATATACTGAGGAAGAGGTCAAGAAAGCGGTTTTTCAAATGGAACATAACAAAGCACCAGGACCTGATGGTTTCCCAGCGGAATTTTACCAAAAATTCTGGAACGTTATCAAGAAGGACCTGATGAATTTGTTTGGGTTTTTGCAAGTCGGACAATTGGATCTCTTTAGCCTTAACTTTGGCAATATAATTTTACTTCCTAAGGTTAACAATGCAGAATGTATACAACAGTATCTTCCAATCTGCTTGCTTAACGTTTGCTTTAAGATTTTTACTAAAGTTGCCACATTAGACTAAACTCAGTTGCTGACAATGTTGTTAGCCCGTCTCAAACTGCGTTCATGCAAGGAAGAAATATCCTAGATGATGTTGTAATTTTGCATAAAACAATCCATGAACTACACTCAAAAAAATTAAATGGTGTATTGTTCAAGATTGACTTTGAGAAGGCATATGACAAAGTTAATTGGTCTTTCCTTCAGCAAACACTCCGCATGAAAGGTTTTTCTGAGGAGTGGCGCTCTCTTATTCAGTCGTTTGTGTCCGGGGGTAGTGTTTCCATTAAAGTAAACGAAGACAGTGGCAAATACTTCCAAACCAAGAAAGGACTGAGACAAGGGGATCCATTATTGCCTTTACTATTTAATATAATGGCTGATATGTTGGCTATCCTTATTAAGAGAGCAAAGGCTGATGGTCAAATTGAAGGACTGGTTCCACATCTTATTGATGGTGGACTTTCCATCCTTCAATACGCCGATGATACAATTCTTTTTATGGATCATGATCTAGAGGAGGCGAAGAATATGAAATTAATATTATCAGCATTCGAGCAGCTATCTGGACTTAAAATAAACTTCCATAAGAGTGATTTGTATTGCTTTGGCGAGGCCCAAAACGAGTCCCACCTATATGTCGAACTTTTCGGCTGTGGTCAGGGGCAGTTTCCAATCAAGTATTTGGGAATACCGATCCATTATCGGCGTCTCACAATTGCTGAATGAAAACTTGTTGAGGAAAGGCTACAAAAACATCTTAATAGTTGGAAAGGTAAATTGCTATCCCTTGGTGGAAGATTAGTACTCATAAATTCAGTACTCACTAATATGGTACTGTATATGATTTCGTTCTTTCAACTACCAAAAGGGGTCTTGAACAAAGTGGATTATTTCCGTTCAAGATTCTTTTGGCAAGGGGATAGTGAGAAAAAGAAATATCGACTGGCCAGATGGAATGTGGTTTGCCGCCCGAAGGAGTTTGGTGGACTGGACATACACGATTTGCAAGTCAAAAACACCGCACTCCTGGGCAAATGACTTTTTAAACTACTTATAGAAGATGGTGTTTGGCAGACCATGTTATGGAGGAAATATGTGGGATCCAAAGCTGTGTCTCAAATGGTTTGGAAACCCGGGGATTCACAGTTTTGGGCAGGTCTTATGGCCACCAAGAAACATTTCTTTCGTTTTGGTGCTTTCGAGATTAAGGATGGATCACAGATTAGGTTTTGGGAAGATAAGTGTCTGGGCTAAATTACTCTTCGCGAACAATATCCAGCTCTATATTCGATTGTTAGACACTAAGGGGATACAATTTCCACAGTGATGGAAGAATATCCTCCTAATGTGTCTTTCAGAAGAAGCCTTATCGGTCCTAGACTGGTATCTTGGAACAATTTATTGTTACGATTATCCATAATACAATTGTCGGACGTTGTCGATGTGTTCAAATGGAAATTACTAGAAAATGGTAAATTTTCTGTTGGCTCACTATATAAAGCCTTGATCCAACCGGATATCCCGGTCAATGATGATAATAGTAAAATTTGGAAAATGAAAATACTCCTTAAGATGAAGATATTTGCATGGTATCTACAGAAAGGGGTAATTCTAACAAAAGATAATCTTGCAAAGAGGAATTGGCATGGAAGTAAACAATGTGTGTTTTTTGTCATCAAGATGAGACAATTCGCTCTTCCATTGCAAATTTGCTCGCTCTATATGGTCATTCATCCAAATAGCTTCTGGTTTATCTCCGCCACGTTCTGTAACCAATGTTTTTGGTAATTGGTTGCATGGAATTGTTGATAGATATAGAACTTTGTTTAGGGTGGGAGCGCTTGCCATTATATGGTCGATATGGCTTTATAGAAATGACAAAATTTTTAATAACATTGTGTCTTCTTCTCTGCAGGTTGTCTATCGAGCCACGATTATCCTCCGATCTTGGAATATTCTCCAACATATGGAGTTTCGCGACTTATTTATGGAGGGATGGACGCGATTGGAGGACGCGGCGAGGGATACTTTCTCCCGACATGGATGGCCACGTGATCTGAGGATTGATCTACCTTAGATTCTAGACATTTATTTAGATAGTGTCTTTGTGTAATACTTGTCTACTTTCTTATTTAGTCCTGTCGTTCGTGTGGCTGTATGCATCTTGGTTATGCAGAGGCCAGGTGTAAACTTTGAACAATTTTAATAAAAACGCCTATTTCTAAAAAAAAATGGTTGATACTGTCTTCATGACTAACCAGTCTTCTTAGCTACTGTTAGCTCCAAATAATCCGGTAGCTACTGTAACATAGAACTTGTACTGTACTTCCTTCCAAGGCATCCATCATAATTTATTATGTTGTGTGAAGCCTTCATACCAAACCGGAAGAAAATTCTGTACTGCTCGGTTGTTTCGGTAACAAGATCAGCTAATTTTGCACCAGTATATACATTTGCCTCAAAATATCTGTGTACTGGAAGGTGTTATACTATACTAAATATTACTCCCTCCGTTTCAAAATATAAAATATTTTAGGTTTGTAAAGAAAATAAATCTAGACTTGTTTTAGTGTGTAGATTCATCCCAAAGTTGAGTGAATCTACATATTAAAACAAGTCTAGATTTATTTTCTTCACAAACCTAAACATCTTATATTTTGAAAAGGAGGGAGTACATGTCTTAATAATATACGTTTGAGCTCCTGTGATTTTGTTCGAGGAAAAAGGCTCTGTTTATTTATCGGGTAATCCTGTTTCTTCTATACTGCAAAATTGAAATAAACAACTTATGACCTGCGTTTCATTGTGAATTCTCTCGGGTGTTTGACAGGTTTTATCATTCAAGACATTCAAGCAGCTCTGCTCCAGATGCCTTGTAAGTTTCTGCGTGTTTGACAGGTTTTGTCATTCAAGAGGTCTGCTCCAGATGCCTTGTTAGTGCTATTATTTTGAACCGAAGAAGCTTGCATAGTTAATCAATTAGTTCCTGGGTGTTTGCAATCTTTTTAAAAGTTTATGGGTAGGTGAGAATATCTTGCTGTGCATAAGATCAAGAACTGAATCTTACTATTCACAAGTGTTAGATTATATTTACTTGCATATCAAGTTAGGGTTTAGACCGGTGCGCTGCACCTCCTCCCCCCTCTCCTATATAAACCATTATATTCTCTCATTGTAAAATTATCAATTATTATTATTATCACAAATTTACATGGTATCAAATTTACATGGTATCAGATTAAGGTTAGATTCTAGGGCATGGCTCCCACGCCTCCCACCCCGCTGCCGCCGCCTCCTCCGGGTTCTTCGAGTGGCGCGCCGCCATGGCCGCCGTCGCGGCTGCCAAACCATCCACCTCATCCGCCCCACCTCCTATCGCCACCACCATCAACTTCGCCGATACAATCTCCGACGTTACTCCATTGATTCCCATCACTTTAGATCTCCCCAAACACAACTACTACCATTGGAGGCATCTTTTTGAGGTGCACTTGGGCCGCTGCAACCTCATGGCGCACGTCGACCCCCACATCCCGCCGTCTCCCTCGGATCCCCGCTGGGTCAAGGATGATCTCGCTGTGATACAGTGGATCTACTAGCGGGTGAGCACCGAGATTTTCAATCTTGTTTTCAGGGCTGCCACTAGCGCCGCCGCCCTTTGGGCAGCCCTCCGTCAGCTTTTTCAGGACAACGCCGACGCCCGTGTCAACACGCTCAACACGGAGCTTCGGAACACCGCCCAGGGCGACTTGCCCGTGGGGGTATACTGCCAGCGCCTCCAGACCATCGCCGATGAACTCCGTGAACTCGGTGATCCCGTTGAGGACAAACAGCTCATCAAGATCCTCCTCGTCGGCCTCAATCAGCGCTTCGACAAGCAGTAGTCCTTCATCCCCATGATGCGGCCGTCTCCTTACTTTGCAGAAGTCCGCTCCATGCTCTTCTGGGCGGACCGCGCCATGACCACTCAAGATTCTCGCCCTCAGGCCTATGCTGCTGCTCCACGACCTCCTGCACCGCCACCGCCTCCGGCGCCGCTTGCGCCTGTTGCACCGCCAGGTTGGCGCCCTAGCCCCAACTATAGGGGCACCCGGCCTATCTATCGGCCGCCTGCACCACGGCCTCCTCCAACAGCACCGGCTCCTCCACCTGCCCTGGCACCACCACCGGCTCCACCTGCAGCACCAGCTTGGCGATCTTCTCAGGACCCTTGGACTGGCATGGTTCAGGCTTGGCCAATGCCCTGAACCGCGCCCTCTCCTGTTGGCGCGCCACCTGCCTACACTCGTTCGTGGCAGCCCGGCGTGCATCCTCATACAGTCTCACCTGGCCTCCTTGCACCACGGGTCCCTGCACAAGCTCATTACGCCGCTCCTTCACCGCCCATGTATGCTGCACCATCGCCGGCTCCCTATGCCTCGCCGATGCACTTGCCGATGCCCTTTGCTATGGGTCCTTATGGCCCTTCGGCACCGGTCACTTATAGTCCTGGAGGCTACTACTCGCCATACACCATGTACTCGACTCCTGCTGCACCGCTACCACCTGCGCCAGTACCTGCTCCGTCAACTGCACTGACTCCCTCTACTCCGAGCTGGGACCAAGCTGTGTTTCTACAGGCCATGAATAATTTTGCTGCTCAAGGTAACTCAGGTACTGATTGGATTTTCGATTCTGGTGCTTCTAGTCACATGTCTAGATCGAATACTATGCTGCCAACTTGCATACCATCTCATTTTTCATCCATTACATTAGGCGATGGTTCCTCCATACCAATTTCATGTGTCGGTCATACAAACCTTGCATCTTCCACTTCCAAACCACTCCTACTTAAAGATGTCTTAGTTGCACCGGCCCTCATTAAAAATTTAATCTCTGTTCGTCGTTTCACCAAAGACAACTATGTTTCCGTCGAATTTGACCCTTTTGGCTTGTCTGTGAAGGATTTCATGACCAAGGCGGAGATCGCTCGCTTCGATAGCTCTGGCGACCTCTACTCTGTTCATGGCGCTCCTGCGGCCTCATCTCCATCATCCATGCTCGCCTCCGTAGATCTATGGCATAAACGCTTAGGCCATCCGAATAAAGCCACTTTATCCTCTCTACTTAGTGATTTTTTGATCCCTTGTAATAAAGAGGTTCATCATTCCTCCGTTTGTGAGTTTTGTCAACAAGGAAAACATGTTCGTTTACCATTTGCGCATTCTACTTCTCATAGTAATTATCCCTTTGAACTTTTGCACTGTGATCTATGGACCTCTCCAACTGTGAGTCTCTCCGGTTCAAATACTAATTAGTTATTTTAGATGATTTTACACACTTCGTTTGGACTTTTCCACTTTGCAACAAATCTGATGTCCACTCACTTTTTATCAACTTTAAAACCTATGTCAACACACACTTCTTTTTACCCATAAAATTTATCCAATGTGACAATGGAAAAGAATTTAACAACTTTGCAAACCGTAATTTCTTTCTCCAACATGGCATTCTCCTTCGTTTCTCTTGCCCTTACACTTCCCCACAAAATGGCAAGGCTGAGCGATCACTCCGCACCATCAATGACATAGTTCGCACACTCCTCATTCAATCATCTATGCCCTCCACGTTTTGGGCTGAAGCTCTTAGAACCGCAACCTATCTTCTCAATATTCGACCATCTAGCACTAATCCAAACACCACACCTTTCTACTCCCTTTTTCTCTCTCACCCAAACTACACTGAGCTTCGCGTTTTTGGTTGCCTTTGCTTTCCAAATGTCTATGCAACTTCCCCAAACAAACTCTCTCCATGTTCCCTTCCTTGTGTCTTCCTAGGTTATTCAAATAAACACAAAGGCTACTAGTGTTTTGATCTTGTGACCGGTCACATTCACATCTCTAGGCATGTCACTTTCGACGAAAACACCTTTCCTTTCGCCACTAGAACCCCTACATCTACTCCCACCACATCCACCCCTCGCCCAGCCAATTCCATAAAACCTCACTTTTTCGTTCCTAACCTGCCCTACAACCCTGCCACGGCTGCCCACTATCCTACCTCGACCAATACCGCTCCCGATTCTCCTGCCACGGTAGTCCCTAACCCTGCTCCGGCCGACTCGGCTGCCTCGACAGCCCCATCAGCACCCGTGTCTCGACCACCCATAACCCAGGTTTACGCTCGCCGCCCCAAAACTCCTGCCCCCGACAATCAAACTACCCAATCCTCTGCCCCTCATGCTGTTGCGTCCTCCTCCTCCGCTGCGCCGGATGCAGCAGCTCCTCCTTCACATGTCTTTCCCATTATCGCACCTAACAACGACCATTCTATGCGCACACGTGCCAAGTCTGGTTTTCGACTTCCTAAAACACGCCTCAATCTTCATGCTTCTCCAACTCTCTCACCTCTTCCCAAAACATACAAATCTGTTCTTCTTGATCCGAACTGGTCCGCTGCCATGCGCGATGAGTTTTAAGCACTCCAATCCAATAACACATGGCAACTTGTTCAAGACCTCCTAATGCAAATGTTGTTTCTGGAAAGTGAGTGTTCCGTCAAAAATTTCATTCTGATGGCACTCTCTCTCGGTATAAAGCGCGTTGGGTTTGTCGTGGGTTCTCTCAATAACACGGTGTCGATTACGACGAAACTTTCTCTCCAGTAGTTAAACCTAGCACCATCCGAACCATTCTTAGTCTTGCTGTTTCCTCTTCCTGGCCCATTCATCAACTCGATGTAAAAAATGCTTTTCTCCATGGTTCCTTAAACGAAGTCGTCTATTCTCAACAACCTTCCGGTTTCAAAGATTCTTCTTTTCCTGATCACGTTTGCCTTCTCCAAAAATCTCTCTATGGCCTCAAACAAGCACCCCGAGCCTGGTTTCAACGTTTTTCTACCTTTATTCAAACTATAGGATTCATTCTCTCTCGTTCTGACTACTCTCTTTTTGTTTACCACTCTAACACCCAGGTTGCATATCTCCTACTTTATGTTGATGATATAGTTCTCACTGCCTCCTCCACAACTTTTATCACTCATATTATTTCTCTCCTACAAACTAAATTCTCTATGACTGATCTAGGTTCCCTTCATCACTTCTTAGGTATAGCTGTCACTCGTGATTCTTCTGGTCTTTTTCTCTCTCAACGCCAGTACTCTGTTGATATCCTAACTAGGGCTGGAATGTTAGATTGTCAATCATCCCGTACACCTGTAGATACTTCTTCTAAATTTTCTTCGGATGGTGATATTTTTCCTGATCCGACTCTATACCGTAGCTTAACTGGAGCCCTTCAGTATCTCACCATTACACGTCCAGAAATATCATATGGTGTCCAGCAAGCTTGTCTTTACATGCATGATCCAAGAGTCCCACATTTTAACCATGTCAAACGCATACTTAGATATCTCAAAGGTACATTAGATCATAGTTTGCATATCAACCACTCATCATCCACATCATTGACAGCATATTCCGATGCAGACTGGGCTAGTTGTCCAGACACTCGTCGATCCACTTCAGGATACTGTGTTTTTCTTGGCAATAATTTAATTTCTTGGTCTTCGAAGCATCAGCTTACGGTTTCTCGCTCGTCCGCAAAGGCTGAGTACCGTGCTGTTGCTCACGCAGTTGCTGAAACAGTTTGGTTGCGTCAGTTACTTGTTGAGTTACATCAACCTATTGGTCATGCCACAGTGGTATATTATGATAACATTTCAGCTGTTTACATGTTTGGAAACCCAGTTCAGCATCGGCGGACAAAGCATATCGAGATTGACATCCATTTTGTTCGAGAGAAGGTCGCTTTGGAAGAAGAGCGTGTTCTTCATGTGCCTTCTACGGCCTAGTTTGCAGATATTTTTACCAAAGGACTTGCTACTATACCATTTACAGAGATTCGTTTCAGTCTCAACGTTGTTGAGCCCACGATTGAGACTGCGGGGGATGTTAGATTATATTTACTTGCATATCAAGTTAGAGTTTAGGCCGGTGCGCTGCACCTCCTCCCTCCCCCTCTCCTATATAAACCATTGTATTCTCTCATTGTAAAATTATCAATTATTATTATTATCACAAATTTACAAGAAGCACGAAACCTTAAAGCTTTCTCCAACCGTCTTCTTTAAAACTCCTTTTCTCTACAAAAAATTGAAACACGCACCTAATCTTGAAAATACCTCACACCCAATCTTCCTTTCATAAATTCTACGTTTTGTCTGCAAGATGAAATTTTCTATTATACGTTCTTGTTCATAACTACGTTTTGACCGTCGACATAGCGGCCGGCCGGTGACGCACGGGGCTATTCCTGTAGTGTATCTGCTCATGTATTCCGAGAGTAAATAGACGTTTCTTCTAACAGTACAGATGATCCCTGTTTCAATGTAGGGTTAATTGGATAGACATCATCGTAACTTTTGGCTATTTGAGAAACGCCATTGTAACTTTTAACTTTTTAAAAACGCCACTGCAATTCTTTCTACATTCTATAAATGCCATTATACTCATTTAAACACACATGTCCGCCAATATACACTTGTATTTTTGTTGTACATACGTGTATATGGTGGGCCGTAGCTGAATCAGGTCAGATGTGACAGCATAAAATTGGAAAAATAAAGCGATAAATTTGTGATAGAATAAAATTAGAGAAACTAATAAGAAATCTTAAAGAGCACCTCATGTAGCTCCACGTACATCTCTAATATATAGCTCCAGATTTAGTTCAGTGTATATATACGTGCGCCTGGTGCTCTCTGGTTCGATCCTTGAACATTTTTAAGCTGCCTGCATGCACTAGCGGCTGCTACTAATTGAAACATTTTACAGGTTGATTAAACGCTGCTTAACTTTTGAGAGCGCACTTGATAATTAATTGAGTGTGCATATCTCGAGCGAACTTTTACATCACAAGTTCACAATCTGGACAGCTATATCATGGATTATTTGCACGTATATACCTTTATAAAAAGAAAATCGAGTTTGAAATTAAGCTCTATATTATGAGACGTTGAACATAACCTGGTATACGAGATGTAAGATTTCTTATTATTTCCTCTAATTTTAGTTCATCACAATTTCATGCCATGCTTCCTCTAATTTTAATCAGTCACGTCTAAGTTTATTTGGATGGGCCCACCATGTATACGATTGTATGGCCAAAATACATATGTATATCGGACATTATGTGTGTTTAAGTATGCATAATGGCATATATAGAATGTATTGAGAATTGTAGTGACATTTTTCAAAAGATGAAAGTTATAGTGGCGTTTGCTGGCCCGATTTGAGCCCCGATAGAGCCAGATCTGGGCCGGCTGGGCCTTGAGCGGGGTGGCGCGGGTGGAACTGCTCGACTGCAGGCCTGTCGCGTGTGACCAGGAGTGGGTGGCGCCCCTCCCTGAGGGCGGCGCGGCAAAAGTGGCAGCTCGACCCGGGCCATGCGGGCCTAGGTCGGGTGCTTGCCCTGTAGATCTGGCATGGATGTTAGTCTGACCTGGGCCAGGTGGGCCTAGGTCGGACCGCTCCTGCTGACGATCTGGCCCTGCGGTTGCGTGTAGTGGCACCCGCAATGCTCGCTCCCTGTCTTGTCTGTACGGCCCGGATCTGGACCTGGGGGGTCTCGAATCGGTGATGACGCTTTTTCCTGTCTAAGTGAGGCCGAGGTGGTCAATGCTAGGCCTGTCTGGGCGGGAGTGTTCCTCAGACCGACGATGGTCCGACAGGTCCGGGTGTGCTCGGTGGCGACGGAGCTGCTACTTGGCGGTTGGGGTCTGCAGTGGTGGCGGATCTCTTGGGGGTGAAGGAGTAGGGCCTAGTGCTGGGTTGGCATGTACGGGGGTACCCTTGCTGCAGTGCGGCGGCGGGGCTTCACGAGCCTTTTTCGGGCTCGGCTAGGCCAGAGTGGGCCTGGTTTGCCCTGCTGCTGTATCCGGTCGGCTACTGCCTTCAGGTGGTGGAGGTAGTTCCCTCCTGCATGCTGATGCCATGCCACACCTCGTCGAAGGTTCCTCCTCTTCAATCCTCCCAGCCTTGCATCGGAGGCACGGTGCGACGGCGGTGGTGGCTTCAAGACCGTGGTGGTGCGCGCTCGTGGGCGGCAAGTTTGGTGGAGCAATCCGAAGCGTCCGAGAGTGTGGTTTTTTGAGGGGTCGGGAGAAATTCTTGTCGTCTTGACACCGACGTGGTGACGCCCGCGGGAGTCGTCGTCCTTCCTGAAGGACGTCGGGTGTATCTCTTCCCCACCTCCCGGAGCGTATCGGGGAAAACCCTAGGACATGTCCGGGCAGCATCGTCATTGTTGTCGTTTTCCTTCTTGGAGGTGTTGCTTGATACGTGATGCTTCGGAGCGCGAGGAGCGGGGTGGTACTTCTCTGGAGGGCGTAGCGGTGGCGGGTCACCCTCGTTTTTGTCGAGCCACTGTCGTCGGCTTTGTTTTCTCTTTTCTTCTTCTTCGTTTTTTTTATTTTTGTCCTTTGGGCGTTGTGCTGTCTGACCTAGCAGCGGTATCAATCGTGGTTGCTAAATTAATATAGCTGGACATATGCCTGCTTCAAGGTTTTATAAATAGCCAGAAATTGCAGTGGCATCTATCTAATTAACCCTTCAATGTATGTCCGAAGAATGAATTGTGCAATTTCTTGGGAGATGGCCCTCGAGACCGCCATCTTGACGAGGTTGCGTAATACAAGTGTCCGGACAAGAAAATTCTACTTGCGAAATGGTCAGTTGTGTTTGTAAGCGAAGACTGATTACTTCTGTTGTTGAAACTCTGCCGCCGTGTTAGTAAACCTGTTGATAGTTCAGAGTTTCTTTCTGGACTCACCATTGTATAACAGGAAAGTACTACACGACATTAGTCTTTTGCACGTGTAGGTAAGGTCGTAAGGAGAAGTGGAGAACCACGAAAAGAAGGGAAATTCGACTGAATAACTAGAACGTCTTGACTTTGACTCTTGAACAGCGCAGCCAAAAAGGATTCGTCAGTCAAACAGAATTCTAGGTAGTAGTTCGTGTCCCCTCGCAAATGGGTGGAGTATTGAACGAGTGCTAGTCATATTAGCTAGTAGAGGACACCAAGATTCTAACGCAATCACTCGAAGAAATCACGTGCCACTATATCATCAGGTGTTGCTTCGTTTGTCTCTTCAAAACAATCGCTTTCGACATTGATAGGCACAACGTCGGTCTCGATATCAATAGTTTTACTTTTACGGGACGTAACAAGGTTGGGACAAATTTATGCACATGGAATGCAAGAGTTATTTTTTATACTTCCTCACTTTCGAAATAAGTGCCGCAGATTCGTTACGTCTAAATATACGCAAATCTAATAAAATTTGTGGCACTTATATCAGAATGGAGAAAGTAATTTTGTATTCAAAGGTACATATTTTGGTGTTGTCTACGTTTCAACTGCCAAGCTTCTAGATAGAGTGTATAGGCCTCCTAATTTTTATTTTTATTTATTTTTTAAACAGTAAAAGTGCAACAGACGTCGCCTAAAGGAAGGGTGTAAATAGCCTTTTAAAATTATTACGGTTAAGGATCTAATAAATACGAAATACAAACCAACGTTTAATTTATTAAACACAAAACCTAATCACTAGATTTATCTAAGTGGACCAACAACCTATGCTAAGCAATACGAGCAACAAGGTGATAACAAGATAAGATACTTCAAGCACGAAGGCTATCATAATGTAAAATGCATAAGTAAAGGGCTCGAAATCAATGGACGCGAAGACAAAGATTTTTATCCCAAAGTTTACTTCCAAAAAAGCTAAACCTCCGTTGAAGAGGTGCCACTATATCAGGTGTTGCTTCGTTTGTCTCTTCAAAACAATCGCTTTGGACATCGGTAGGCACAATCTCGTCAGTCTCTATATCAATAGTTCCTACTTTTATGGGACGTAACAAGGTTTGGACAAATTTATGCACAAGGAATGCAAGCGTTATTTTGTATACTTTCTCTACTTCAAAAAAGTATCGCATATTTATTACATCTAGATACGTGCAAACTAGTCAAATTTGTGGCACTTATTTCAGAATGGAGAAAATAATTTTGTATTCAAAGTTTCATGTTTTGATGTTGTCTGTGTTTCAACTGCCAATATTCTAGCTAGAGTGTATAGGCATCCTCATTTTTTATTTTTTGAACGGGAATAGGCCCAAAGGCTCCAAAAGCTCCATTACTCGGTGGGTAAATTTACAATGAGGACCCTAGCTATTACAAGAGAAACAAGCTTTGCCTCTACTTTTACACGAACAACCCTAGAAGAGAGAAAAAATGAAAGCAAACCGGTCCTTCGCCTCCACCGCTTCGATTAATGGATCTCATGACATGTCCGCTGGCAATGGCGCCAGGGACTACACCACTTGGTCCACCGTCAGGATGAGTCGTCTTCACACTCGTTCCACTTGGCCCAAGCCTCCGTGACGGGCCTCGCTCCACTCGTCGGAAGTTGGTCTATACTTTGTATAATTTGGATCAACATATAACAAACTCCACCTTAAGACAAATTCCTTCTTGTAACATTAACAACAATCATCTCTCTGAACAAACAAAACAAATACTTTCGGCGCCAATGGCCACTTGGGCTAATCAGTTAAACCAACTAAGTTCGAGCAGCAACAGGAACATGTTTAGTCATCATATCAGCAGGATTATCATGAGAGTTAATCGTGCATACCTTTAATTTACCTTGAACAACCATGTCTCTAACAAAATGGTACTTGACATCAATGTGCTTAGTTCTCTCATGGAACATCTGATCTTTTGTAAGATATATGACACTTTGACTGTCATAAAACAAAGTAATGCAAGAATCATCTTCACAAAGCTCAACAAACAAACATTTCAACCAAACAAATTCTTTGCAAGCTTCAGCAATAGCCTGTATTCAGCCTCAGTAGTAGATTGTGCAATAACAGCCTGCAACGTAGCCTTCCAGCTAACAGCACAATCACCAACATTAAACACATAACCCGTGAGGGATCTTCTCTTATCCAAATCGGCAGTAAAATCTGAATCCATATAGCCAACGAGTCCCTCATTGGTCCTGCCAAACTTCAAACAAGTATTGAAAGTGCCAAGAAGGTACCTGAAAACCCACTGAACATCCTTCCAATGTTCTTTACCAGGATTAGCCATGTATCTATTTATCAGACTCATAGCATATAATAAATCAGGACGAGAATAAACCATGACATACATCAAAGAACCAACAACACTAGAATATGACACCTTTGACATGTACTCAAACTCTTCATCAGTAGTAGGACATTGAGAAACTGGCAATTTAAAATGAGGAGCAATAGGAGTACTAACTGACTTGGCACCATCCATATTAAAACAATAAAGAACTTTCTTAATATAACTTTGCTGACTAAGAAACAACAAACCAGATTTTCTATCTCGGGTAATTTCCATACCTAAGATCTTCTTAGTAGCTCCAAGATCTTTCATCTCAAACTCACTACTTAGGTGTGACTTCAAAGTAGTGATTTCTTTCATGCTCTTGGCATCAATTAACATATCATCAACATATAGCAGCAGGTATATAGATGATCCATCAACAAACTTAATATAAACACAACTATCATATTTAGACCTCTCAAAATATGCAAATCTGAATCCACTCGGCCCAAGCCTCTGGCGATGGGTCTCGCTCCACTCGTCAGAAGTTGGCCTATACTTTGTATAATTTGGATCAACATATAACAGCTATTACAAGAGAAACAAGCTTGGCATCTACTTTTACACGAAGAACCCCAGAAGAGAAAAAAAGGAAAGCAAACCGGTCCTTCGTCTCCACGACTTCGATTAAATGGATATCATGACATGTCCGCTGGCGCCAGCGCCGGGGACGACGCCACTTGGTCCAACGTCTGGATGAGTCGTCGTGCTGAGATCGAAAGGGATGAAACATCTTTTATGGTTGTTCTATTTAAATCTCGAAAGGGATGAATAATGGTTGTTCTATTTATATGAGTAACATCTTTTATGGTCATGCACCTTCTGTGAATGGTTTATTTCTTCTGAATCTCGAAAGGGATGAAACACACATCCATAACATTGAGGCTAAGAGATGCAAAGTAGATAGTGATAATACTACTTATTTGTGGCACTGTCGTCTAGGTCATATTGGTGTAAAACGCATGAAGAAACTCCATTCTGATGGACTTTTGGAGTCTCTTGATTTTGAAACATTTGACACATGTGAATCATGCCTCATGGGCAAGATGATCAAAACCCCGTTCTCCGGAATGATGGAGCGAGCAACGGACTTGTTGGAAATCATGCATACCGATGTATGCGGACCGATGAGTGTTTCGATGCGCGGTGGATATCGCTATTTTCTCACTTTTACCGATGACTTAAGTAGATATGGGTATATCTATTTAATGAAACATAAATCTGAAACATTTGAAAAGTTCAAGGAATTTCAGAATGAAGTGGAGAACCATCATAACAGAAAGATTAAGTTTCTACGATCCGATCGTGGAGGTGAATATTTGAGTTATGATTTTCTCACGCATCTTAAAGCAAGCGGAATCGTTTCGCAACTCACGCCACCCGGAACACCACAGCGCAATGGTGTGTCTGAACGCCGGAATCGAACTCTATTAGATATGGTCTGATCGATGATGTCTCTTACTGATTTGCCGTTATCATTTTGGGGTTATGCATTAGAAACCGCTGCATTCACTTTAAATAGGGCACCATCTAAATCCGTTGAGACGACACCGTATGAACTGTGGTTTGGTGCTAAACCTAAGTTGTCGTTTCTTAAAGTTTGGGGATGCGAAGCTTACGTCAAGAAGTTGATGCCGGACAAGCTCGAACCCAAAGCGGAGAAATGCGTCTTCATAGGATACCCTAAGGAAACTATTGGGTATACCTTCTATCACAGAACCGAAGGCAAAGTGTTTGTCGCAAAGAATGGATCCTTTCTTGAGAAGGAGTTTCTCTCGAAAGAAGTGAGTGGGAGGAAAGTAGAGCTAGACGAGGTTGTTGAACCTTCTCTTGAGTTGGAGAGTAGCGCAGCACCTGAAATTGTTCCAGTGCCGCCTGCACCAACAATGGAGGAAGCTAATGACAAGGATCATGAAGCTTCAGACGATGCTGCTACTGAACGTCGCAGGTCGACAAGGTCGCGTGCCCCTCCTGAGTGGTACGGCAACCCTGTCTTGACTGTCTTGTTGGTAGAAGACAGTGAGCCTATGAACTATGAGGAAGCGATGATGAGCCCAGACTCTGAGAAATGGCTAGAGGACATGAAATCCGAATTGGGATCCATGAGCGAAAACCAAGTATGGACTTTGGTGGACCCTCCTAGCGACCGAAAGGCCGTTGAGTGCAAATGGATTTTCAAGAAGAAAACGGACGCGGATGGTAATGTTACCGTCTATAAAGCACGGCTTGTCACGAAAGGTTTTCGACAAGTTCAAGGTGTTGACTACGATGAGACTTTCTCTCCCGTAGCGATGTTTAAGTCCATTCGAATTTTATTAGCAATTGCTGCGTTTCATGATTATGAAATATGGCAGATGGATGTCAAGACTGTGTTCCTCAATGGCAACATTGATGAAGAGTTGTATATGATGCAACCCGAAGGTTTTGTCGATCCTAAGGATGCTGATAAAGTGTGCAAACTTCAACGTTCCATTTATGGACTGAAGCAAGCATCTCGGAGTTGGAACCTTTGTTTTGATCAAGTGATCAAGAGCTTTGGATTTGTTCCAAATTGCTACGAAGCTTGTATCTACAAGAAAGTGAGTGGGAGCTCAGTGACATTTCTGGTACTATATGTGGATGACATATTGATTATTGGAAATGACATTAACATGCTTAACGATGTGAAGAGTTATTTTAACAAGTGTTTTTCAATGAAAGACCTAGGTGAAGCTGCTTATATATTGGGCATCAAAATCTATAGAGATAGACAAAGACGCCTGATAGCTTTAAGCCAGAGTACATACCTAGACAAAGTTCTGAAACGGTTCAGAATGGATAAGGCAAAGAAAGGTTCAGTGCCTATGTTGTCAGGTAAGATATTGAGCAAGGCTCAGTGTCCAGCTACGGTAAATGACAAAGAAGCTATGATCAAAGTGCCTGCCTCGGCCATAGGTTCTATCATGTATGCCATGTTGTGTACTAGACCGGATGTGTCCAATGCTCTTAGTTTGACGAGCAGATACCAAAGTGATCCAGGAGTGGAACACTGGACAGCCGTGAAGAACATCCTAAAGTAATTGAATAGGACTAAAGAAATGTTCTTAGTCTATGGAGGTGATGAACAGCTCGTCATAAAGGGTTACGTCGACGCTAGTTTCGACACCGACAAGGATGATTCTAAATCTCAGACAGGATACGTTTATATTTTGAATGGAGGAGCTGTGAGCTGGAGAAGCTTCAAGCAAGGCATGATCGCGGGATCTACAGTAGAAGCGGAATACATGGCTGCTGCAGAAGCGTCAAGTGAAGGAGTTTGGATCAGGAACTTCATCACTGAGCTTGGCGTGGTTCCAAGTGCATTGGACCCACTGGAGATATTGTGTGACAACACTGGCGCCATAGCACTCGCTAAGGAACCAAGATATCATCCAAAGACCAAACATATCAACCGCAAGTTTCATATAATCCGAGATTATATAGCAGATGGAGATCTGAAGATTAGCAAAGTACATACAGATCTGAATGTCGCAGATCCATTGACTAAATCTCTTCCACGTGCAAAACATGATCAGCACCTCAGTGCCATGGGTGTTAGATTGTTGCCAAATGTAAACTAGATTATTGACTCTAGTGCAAGTGGGAGACTGTTGGAATTATGCCCTAGAGGCAATAATAAAGATGTTATTATTATAATTCTTGTTCATGATAAAGTTTATATTCCATGCTAGAATTGTATTAAGCGGAAACTTTAATACTTGTGTGGTTTGTGAACAACACCGTGTCCCTAGTATGCCTCTATGGACTAGCTCATTGATTAATGATGGTTAAGGTTTCCTAACCATAGACATGAGTTGTCGATTAATAACGAGATCATATCATTAGGAGAATGATATGATGGACAAACCCAAACTAAGCGAAGCAATTAGATCATGTCATCGTGTTCATCTTTGCGAAGCTTTTCTTATGTCAAATATTGTATTCCTTAGACCATGAGATAATGCAACTCCCTGGTATCAGAAGAAAGTTTTGAGGTCATCAAACGTCATCCTATGAGAGGGTGATCATAAAGGTGTCTCTCAGGTGATCGGAAAGTACCTGTTGGGTTGTATGTATCGAGATGGGATTTGTCCCTCCCAAGTCGGAGAGATATACTTCGGGCCCACTCGGTAATCGATATCAACACCGCTTGCAAGCATGTGGTTAAGGAGTTAATCACAAAGTGATATCGGATTACGGAACGAGTAAAGTACTTGCTGTGAACGAGATTGAACTAGGTATGACGGTACCGACGATCAAATCTCGGGCAAGTAAAATATCGCGAGACGAAGGGAATATATATATGGGATTGATTGAATCCTGGCATCGTGGTTCATCCGATATGATCATCGATGAATGTGTGGGAGTCAATATGGGTTTCCAGACCCCGCTGTTGATTATTGATAGAAGATCATGTCTGCATGTTCTCGAACCCGAAGGGTCACACACTTAACGTATCTCGACGCTAGGATATATTGGATAATTGGTTTATGAGTTTTTGTTCGGAGTCTCGGATGGGATCCGGGACATCACGAGAGGTTCCGGAATGGTCCGGAGAATAAGATTCATATAAGGCAATGCAGTTTTTGGAGTTCAGAATTGTTTCGGGTTAATCGGTATTGTACCGGAAGCTTCTAGAACCTTCCGAGGGGGCCAACGTGGCCCCACCTGCCGGGAGGGGGCATGGGACTATGAGGGAGTGCCCTGGCCGCATTGGGCCAGGGGCACAAGGCCCCATAGGGCCCAGCCGGCCAAGCACCTAGGAAACCCTAGGGGAGCTTCTAGAAGGGAGGGGGAAACTGTAGGGGTTCGTAGCATGGAAAACAAAAAATTTCTATCGCATACAAACAAACAAGCCAAGATCTATCTACTAGATTGCAGCAACGAGTCGATGGAATAACTCACCCTCGAAGATTCCAAAGTGTTTAACGAGAGCAGATTCTCGTGGGTGATGTAGTCGTACTCTTTCCGATCTCAAGATCGCGTAGACGATCCTTCCGGCGCCGCGTTCCCGCAGCGCTCCCGCAGTCGGTCACACGTTCGGTACTCGACGAAGACCTTCCTCTCCCTTGTTCCAGCAGGCAGCGGAGGTTGTAGCACTCTCCTCGCGATTCCGGCAGCACAACGGCGTGGTACCGGAGGTAGAGGGGAGATCCCGCAGGGCTTCGCCTTAAGCCGGTGCGAGTATGGTGGAGCTTATGAGAGAGGCTATTAGTGGTCTAGTAATTAGACACACCAATTAGAGGGCTCTAAACCAATTAGAAGGCTCTAAACCGAATAGCTCTAAACCGGGGTCTAGATCTAGGGTTTAGTTTAGAGGATAGGAAACTTGTGTGTGTTAGGAGGGAGCCCTGCCCCTCCTTATATAGGTGGGAGGGCTGGCCGGCCAAGGGGAGGAGTCCCTCCCCAAGTCGGCCTTGGGAGGCGCGCCGGCCAAGGGGACTCCTCCCCCAAGTCGGTCTCCACCTCCTCCTCTTTTCCCACTTCCCAAAACTGCCGTTTGACTTTCAAACTAGCCGTTTGACTTTTCAATTTAGGATTTAAATAAATCCTTTATTTGGGATAGCAAGAACACTTAGTACATGATGCAATCATTCCAATATGCAATGACACACTCATGTACCCTTCCCCCTCCGGAGTGCCGGACATTCCGGGACCTTCTAGAATGTTCCCGATGAAAACACCGGAACCATTCCCCAACTCCGAAACGGAACTTTCCTTATATGAATCTTATTCTCCGGACCATTCCGGATCACCTCGTGATATCCCGGATCCCATCCGAGACTCCGAACAACATTCGGTCTCTTTCTCATAATACCATAACTACTCAAACAACGTCGAATCCTTAAGTGTGTCTCCCTACGGTTCGTGAATTATGCGGACATGATCGAGACACTTCTCCGAACAATAACCAATAGAGGAATCTGGAAATTCATATGGCTCCCACATATTTCTACGATTACTTTGCGATCGAATGAACCATTTACATACGATACCAATTTCCCTTTGTCTCACGATATGTTACTTATCCGAGGTTATGATCGTCGGTATCTCTGCATACCTAGTTCATCCTCGTTACTGATAAGTACTCTTTTCTCGTTCCCGTGATATGTGATCCCTTGTGAACAAGTCACATGCTTGCAAGCTAATTGGATGACATTTCACCGAGAGGGCCCAGAGAATATCTATCCGTCATGTGGATGGACAAATCCCACTCTTGATCCATGTGTTTCAACCAATACTTTCCGAACACTCAATGCCACCTTTATAGCCACCCTGTTACGGTGTGGTGTTTGATGACATCAAAGCATCCATCCAGCAAAGGTGATATGCATGATCTCATGGTCGAAGGAATTAGGTTACTATGTATCAGAAAGCATATAGCAATTGAACTATTGAAATGACTTGATCTTTATGCTACGCTTGTCTATAGGAGTATGTCCACCATATCATTCTCCTAACGATATGATCTTGTTGTTGATAACATCTCAATGTTCATGACAAAGAAACCACATCATCAATCAACCAACAAGCTAGTGAAGTATAGAGGCTATACTAGGGACTTCAAATTAAGTTTACAAATCACACAAGTATTAATGGTTTCCTTGATAATACTATTATAGCATGAATGCAAACATTTATCATAAACACAAAGATATATAATAATAACTATATTTATTATTGCCTCTAGGGCATATCTCCAACAGTCTCCCACTTGCACTAGAGTCATCTAATCTAGATTACATGGTAATATACCGAACACCCATGGCAGTTTGGTGTTGGTCATGTTTTGCCCTCGGGAGAGGTTTAGTCAACGGATCCGCCACATTCAGATCTGTGTGTACTTTGCAAATCTTTATATCCCCATCTTGGATATGTTCTCGAATAGCGTGGAAACGCAGCTTGATATGCTTCAGCTTCTTGTGTGACCTTGGTTCTTGCGCATTGGCTATGGCGCCCATGTTATCACAGTAGATAGACATTGGGTCCAGCGCACTTGGAACCACACTCAGCTCTGTAATGAACTCTTTCATCCATATCGCTTCTTGTGAAGCCTCCGAAGCAGCCATGTATTCCGATTCAGTTGAAGATCTCGCCACAACGCTTTGCTTTGCACTCCTCCAGCTAACTGCTGCACCATTCAAAATAAATACGTATCCAGATTGTGATTTAGAATCATCCGGATCGGTGTTCCAACTAGCATCGGTGTAACCATTAACAACGAGCTGTTCATCACCTCCATAAGAAAGAACCATATCCTTAGTTCTTCTTAAGTACTTAAGGATGTTTTTGACCGCTGTCCAATGATCCACTCCTGGATCACTTTGATATCTGCTAGTTAAACTAACAGCATATGCAATGTCGGGTCTAGTACATAGCATGGCATACATTAGAGATCCTATGGCTGAGGCATAGGGAGTCTTACTCATTCTTTCTCTATCTTCTGCCGATGTCGGACTTTGAGTTTTACTCAAGGTCGTATTGGGCAACATGGGCAAGAACCCTTTCTTGCTATCTTCCATTCCAAACCTCTTTAGAACTTTGTCCAAATATGTACTTTGTGACAATGATATTTGGCGTTTCGATCTATCTCTATAAATCTTTATGCCTAATATGTAAGCTGCTTCGCCAAGATCCTTCATTGAAAAACTATTATTCAAATACTCTTTGACACTACTAAGAAGGTCTACATCATTCCCAATCAACAATATGTCATCCACATACAGTATTAAGAATGCTACAGAGCTCCCACTCACTTTCTTGTAAATACAAGCTTCTCCATAAGTTTGTATAAAACCAAAACTTTTGATTACCTTATCAAAACGTTGATTCCAACTTCGTGATGCTTGCTTCAATCCATAGATGGACCGTTGAAGCTTGCATACCTTGTTAGCATCTTTAGGATCGACAAAACCTTTGGGTTGTATCATATACAACTCTTCATCAATGTCTCCATTGAGGAATGCTGTTTTGACATCCATCTGCCATATCTCATAATCATAATATGCAGCGATTGCTAACATAATCCTCACAGACTTTATCTTCGCTACCGGTGAGAAAGTCTCATCGTAGTCAACTCCTTGAATTTGTCGAAACCCTTTTGCGACAAGTCGAGCTTTATAGACAGTAACATTACCATCAGCATCTGTTTTCTTCTTGAAAATCCATTTGTTCTCGACAGCCTTCCGGCCATCCGGTAAGTCCACCAAAGTCCATACTTGGTTTTCGTACATGGATCCAATCTCGGATTTCATGGCTTCTTGCCATTTATTGGAATCTGGGCTCATCATCGCTTCCTCATATGTCTCGGGGTCATCGGTGTTGTCCACCAACATGACATTCATAACGGAATCATACCAATCTGGAGTGGTACGAGTTCTCGTTGACCTCCGAGTCTCTGTAGCAACTTCAACCGAAGTTTCATGATCACTATCATTAGCTTCCTCTCTTATTGGTGCAGGCACCACAGGAACTTCTTCCGGTGCTGCGCTACTCGTAATTTCGAGAGAAGGTTCGACAACCTCGTCGAGTTCTACTTTCCTTCCAGTCACTTCTTTCGAGAGAAATTCCTTCTCTAGAAAGGATCCATTCTTGGCAACGAAGATTTTGCCTTCGGATCTATGATAGAAGGTATACCCAATAGTTTCCTTCGGGTATCCTATGAAGACGCATTTTTCCGCTTTGGGTTCAAGCTTGTCCGGCTGTAACTTCTTTACATAGGCTTCGCATCCCCAAACTTTAAGGAACGACAATTTAGGTTTCTTCCCAAACCATAATTCATACGGTGTCGTTTCAACGGATTTAGACGGTGCCCTATTTAAAGTGAATGCGGCTGTTTCTAATGCATAACCCCAAAATGATAGTGGTAAATCTGTAAGTGACATCATAGAACGAACCATATCTAAGAGAGTTCGATTACGACGTTCAGACACACCATTACGCTGTGGTGTTCCCGGCGGTGTCAATTGTGAAAGTATTCCGCATTTCTTCAAATGCTCGCCAAACTCGTAACTTAGATATTCACCTCCACGATCAGAACGTAGAAATTTAATCTTCTTGTTACGTTGATTCTCTACCTCACTTTGAAACTCCTTAAACTTCTCGAAAGTTTCGGACTTATGTTTCATGAAATAGATATACCCATATCTACTCAAGTCATCCGTGAAGGTAAGAACATAACGATAACCACTGCGCGACGCTACACTCATTGGACCACACACATCGGTATGTATGATTTCCAATAAGTCTGTAGCTCGCTCCATTATACCAGAAAATGGAGTCTTAGTCATTTTACCCATCAGACATGCCTCGCATCTTTCAAGTGATTCAAGAAGTCCATCGGAATGGAGTTTCTTCATACGCTTCACTCCAATGTGACCAAGACGACAGTGCCACATATAGGTCAAATTATCGCTTGATTTCAAACGTTTAGCCTTAATGTTATTAATATGTGTATTTCTACTATCGAGATTCAATATGAATAGACCATCTATCAAAGGTGCATGTGCATAAAACACATTACTCATATAAATCGAACAACCATTATTCTCGGATTTAAACAAGTAACTGTCTCGCAATAAACAAGATCCTGATATAATGTTCATGCTTAATGCAGGCACCAAATAACAATTATTTAAGTATAAAACTAATCCCGATGGTAGATGAAGAGGTAGCGTGCCGACCGCGATCACATCAACCTTTGATCCGTTTCCTACGCGCATCGTCACCTCGTTCTTCACTAGCTTCCGTTTATTCTGCAGCTCCTGTTTCGAGTTACAAATATGAGCAACCGAACCAGTATCAAATACCCAGGCACTACTACGAGTACTAGTGAGATACACATCAATAACATGTATATCAGATATACCTTTCTTCTTGATGTTGCCGTTCTTCAAATCCGCCAAGTACCTTGGGCAATTCCGCTTCCAGTGACCTTCTCCCTTGCAGTAAAAGCACTCAGTTTCAGGTTTAGGTCCAGCCTTGGTCTTCTTCGTCGGCGTGGTAACTTTCTTACCACCCTTCTTGAAGTGTCCCTTTTGCTTAGACTTGCCTTTCTTGAATTTGGTGGTCTTATTGACCATCAACACTTGGTGCTCTTTCTTGATCTCCACTTCTGCAGATTTTAACATAGCAAATAGTTCTGGCAACTCTTTGTTCATGTTCTGCATGTTGTAGTTCATCACAAAGTTCTTGTAACTTGGTGGTAGTGATTGGAGGATGCGGTAAACTCCCAAAGTATTAGGAATCACTATACCCAAACTTTGAAGTTTATTTGCGTGCCCAGACATCTTAAGCACATGCTCACTGACGGAGCTACCCTCTTCCATCTTGCAGTTAAAGAACTTTTCAGAAGCTTCATAACTTTCAATTGCCGCATGAGTCTCAAAAATTAATTTGAGATCCTCGACAATATCATATGGGTCTGAATTCTCAAACCTTTTCTGAAGCTCCGATTCTAAACCATACAAGATAGCACACTGAACTATGGAGTACTGATTCTTCCGAGCGAGGTAAACATTCTTTACTTCATTGGTAGCATCAGCTGCAGGTGGGTCACCTAGCGGTGCATCCAGCACATAGGTCAAATTACCAGCTGTGAGGACAATCCTCAAATTGCGGAACCAATCCGCGAAGTTGCTTCCATTGTTTTTCAACTTTTCTTTCTCTAGGAACGCATTAAAATTGATGGTAGGGGCTGCCATTGATCTACAACATATTTGCAATAGTTTAGACTAAGTTTATGACAAATTGAGTTCAAATTAATTAATGAAATTAAACTAGGTGAACTCCCACTCAAAACAACATCCCTCACATTGTTTTAGTGATCACACGAACCAAATCCACTACATCAACACCGATCATCACGAGAGTTGATATAGTTTCAATGGCGAACAATCATCATGTTCATCATATCTACTATATGATTCATGCTTTGCCTTTCGGCGATCCGTGTTCCTGAGGCCATGTCTGTACATGCTAGGCTCGTCAAGATCAAACCTTAGCTACCGCATAAGCAAATCTGGCTTGCTTACGTTGTATTCACCCGCGGAATCAAAGACACCCGATTATCACGTGGTGCTTCGAAGCAGCAAGCTTTGGCAACGGTGCATACTAAGGGTGAACACTTTAGAACTTGAAATTTATGTGCATGAGGGATCATCTTATAATGCTACCGTCGTCTACTAAGCAATACAAGATGCATAAAGGATTAACATCACATGCAATTCATAATATGTGATATGATATGGCCTTTCTTCTTTGTGCTTCCGATCTCCATCTTCAAGCACGAATATGATCTCCATCATCACCGGCATAGCATCAAGGTCAATGACGCTTCTCCATGGTTGTCGTCCACCAGCTTCAACTATTACAACTATTTTGAATAGACACGCAGGTCTTAACAGAAATTAAAGACAACCATATGGCTCCTGCCGGTTGCCAACTTACAATAAGGAACATTGCATACATCAAATATAATCACAATCATGGCCATATCACATCACTGCACACCCCTGCAAAACAAAGTTAGACGCTTCTACTTTCTTTGCATATTTTACGTGGTTTGGGGCTTTCCATAAGTGTCGTTCTAACTTACGAACAATAACCACAACATTGATACTAGCATTGTTGATCACCCGTTGTAAATTGGATCTTTACTATGCTAGGAGAAACAGGCACCCGCAAAGCCACTTATGCAAAACGAGTTGCATGTCAAGCGTGGAGCAAGTCTCATGAACGATGTCATGTAAGGTTAGCCCGGGCCGCTTCATCCCAACATACCGCAAGATGCAAAGTACACAAAAAGCAATCTACAATAAAAGCATCAACGCCCACAATGACCATTGTGTTCTACTCGTGCAACAGATCTACATATAGACACGGCTCTGATACCACTGTAGGGGTTCGTAGCATGGAAAACAAAAATTTTCTATCGCATACAAACAAACAAGCCAAGATCTATCTACTAGATTGCAGCAACGAGTCGATGGAATAACTCACCCTCGAAGATTCCAAAGTGTTTAACGAGAGCAGATTCTCGTGGGTGATGTAGTCGTACTCTTTCCGATCTCAAGATCGCGTAGACGATCCTTCCGGCGCCGCGTTCCCGCAGCGCTCCCGCAGTCGGTCACACGTTCGGTACTCGACGAAGACCTTCCTCTCCCTTGTTCCAGCAGGCAGCGGAGGTTGTAGCACTCTCCTCGCGATTCCGGCAGCACAACGGCGTGGTACCGGAGGTAGAGGGGAGATCCCGCAGGGCTTCGCCTTAAGCCGGTGCGAGTATGGTGGAGCTTATGAGAGAGGCTATTAGTGGTCTAGTAATTAGACACACCAATTAGAGGGCTCTAAACCAATTAGAAGGCTCTAAACCGAATAGCTCTAAACCGGGGTCTAGATCTAGGGTTTAGTTTAGAGGATAGGAAACTTGTGTGTGTTAGGAGGGAGCCCTGCCCCTCCTTATATAGGTGGGAGGGCTGGCCGGCCAAGGGGAGGAGTCCCTCCCCAAGTCGGCCTTGGGAGGCGCGCCGGCCAAGGGGACTCCTCCCCCAAGTCGGTCTCCACCTCCTCCTCTTTTCCCACTTCCCAAAACTGCCGTTTGACTTTCAAACTAGCCGTTTGACTTTTCAATTTAGGATTTAAATAAATCCTTTATTTGGGACAACAAGAACACTTAGTACATGATGCAATCATTCCAATATGCAATGACACACTCATGTACCCTTCCCCCTCCGGAGTGCCGGACATTCCGGGACCTTCTAGAATGTTCCCGATGAAAACACCGGAACCATTCCCCAACTCCGAAACGGAACTTTCCTTATATGAATCTTATTCTCCGGACCATTCCGGATCACCTCGTGATATCCCGGATCCCATCCGAGACTCCGAACAACATTCGGTCTCTTTCTCATAATACCATAACTACTCAAACAACGTCGAATCCTTAAGTGTGTCTCCCTACGGTTCGTGAATTATGCGGACATGATCGAGACACTTCTCCGAACAATAACCAATAGAGGAATCTGGAAATTCATATGGCTCCCACATATTTCTACGATTACTTTGCGATCGAATGAACCATTTACATACGATACCAATTTCCCTTTGTCTCACGATATGTTACTTATCCGAGGTTATGATCGTCGGTATCTCTGCATACCTAGTTCATCCTCGTTACTGATAAGTACTCTTTTCTCGTTCCCGTGATATGTGATCCCTTGTGACCAAGTCACATGCTTGCAAGCTAATTGGATGACATTTCACCGAGAGGGCCCAGAGAATATCTATCCGTCATGTGGATGGACAAATCCCACTCTTGATCCATGTGTTTCAACCAATACTTTCCGAACACTCAATGCCACCTTTATAGCCACCCTGTTACGGTGTGGTGTTTGATGACATCAAAGCATCCATCCAGCAAAGGTGATATGCATGATCTCATGGTCGAAGGAATTAGGTTACTATGTATCAGAAAGCATATAGCAATTGAACTATTGAAATGACTTGATCTTTATGCTACGCTTGTCTATAGGAGTATGTCCACCATATCATTCTCCTAACGATATGATCTTGTTGTTGATAACATCTCAATGTTCATGACAAAGAAACCACATCATCAATCAACCAACAAGCTAGTGAAGTATAGAGGCTATACTAGGGACTTCAAATTAAGTTTACAAATCACACAAGTATTAATGGTTTCCTTGATAATACTATTATAGCATGAATGCAAACATTTATCATAAACACAAAGATATATAATAATAACTATATTTATTATTGCCTCTAGGGCATATCTCCAACAGAAACTTGCCCCCCACTCATCCCTCCTTGGCCGCCGGCCCTAGGGCTTGGGGGAGGGGCAAGGGCTGGCCGACCACCCCTCTATATAAAGAGGGCTGGGGGCGCACCCCTCCCACACCTCCTCCTCAATCCCTAGCCGCCCTGCTGCCCTCCTCTCTCTCTCCCTCCCGACTGCGTGTAGGCGAAGCCCTGCTGCAGAAACTCTCCACCACTTGTACCGCGCCGTCGCGTTGTAGATCCAATCCGTCTCTCCACCATACTTACTGGACCGAGGAAGGAGGAGACGTCGAGGTGCCGCAAGTGTGCATCTTTCGGAGGCATCGCCACTTGCGGTGTTAGATCGGATCGGATCGCGAGGAGGAGAAGCGAGTACGACTACATCACCCACGTTCCGACAAACGTTCCGCTGTGCGAATCTTCAAGGGTATGTAGATCTCATCTAATCCCCCTCGTTGTTTGCATCTCCTAGATTAGATCTTGGCTTTCCCGTTCGCATCCGTAGAATTTTTTTGATTTACCATGCTGCAAAACCCATCAGAAGAAACGTGCGGTACCCGTACTCCACGCAAGCCAGAGCGCGACCCGAGGGATCGGTTTGTTCGATCCCCAGGGGATATGTATCATTTCCCTTTTTTTCCCGTTGGGAGGCGCCGACTAAGTTAATGAATTTGGGAGGAGGGGAAGGCTGGCTCACAGCCGCGTCCTATATACAAAAAATTCAAACATTAAGAATTTGTTAAAACTTTGAAATTAACAACGATTTCATGGAATTTTCAAACATATTTACAAATATCGATGTAAATTTCTTCAAAAAAAATACCGATGTAAATTTACATAAGTAAAAACTAACGCCTCCGGTGGACGGAGGCGCTGCTCTCGCCAGGGCGCGGCGCGGCCCTCTGGCGATACCCCACAGGTTAAACATCGAGTTTTATCTCGCTAGCTACGTCTCAACCTCCTTCTTGGCTCGGTCGCGGCCGGCACGCAAGTCCGCGTCGCCGGGGTATCTGCGCGACGTAAAGAGGAGACACGTGTGGACATTGTCGAGTTGTTGCAGTCGGAGATGCCTCGGCAGGAAAACATGGTGGAAGACGTCTCACCCGTAAGGCTCGCCGGTGGTCCGGTAAGCCGACCTGTGGGGTAGTGCTGGTCGCGGAAGCGCTCGTCGGCGCTCATCTCGAACACGAAGGTTGATCGCTGTTGTTTGAGTGGCATCCACGACGGCTCCTCTAGCTCGTCGGACTCAGCGTCAGAACTGCACCCGCCCAACTCCTTGGTGTTGGCTACTCCGGAGTCATCGGAGGATATCCACTCCTCGTCCTTCGAGTCGGTGTGGTTGGGTTTAGGTAGAGGCGGCCACGGGTGCCACGGCTCTTCTACGGGCGGTGGGCGAGGTGGAGGAGGACGGCGTCCAGGCATGGCTGTGCGCCGCCCCTACTGGAGAAAGCAGCACCTCCGGTAAATACAGCGGGAGAGGGTGTGAGGTGTGGGCATGGTGTAGAACAGCAATGGCAATGGACGACGTGCCTACATATAGCGAGAAAAGGGCAGGAAGCCCGGGCGAGAAGCGGTGGACAAGGTGGGAGAACACGCTGGTGAGAAATTCCGCCGGCGCGTGGCCGTCAACGGGACACCGCTCGGGAGACGGGTCATCTATCTTACTGCTAGGGTTGGCCTGCGTCATTTCCGGCTCGATCTGCCCCCCCCCCCCCCCCCCCCCCGAGTTGGGTTCAGCCTGGGGGCACCGGATAACAAAAAGGGTTGCGCCGACACCAAAAAAATTGGGGGACGGGCTGTGCATGAATTTGATCGCCGACGTCCCCGATAGCCCATTAGGGGGGCTTTAGGGCCCCCGAGTGGAGGCGCTATAAGAGCACGATTTATGGGGTGCTTCCCCGATCCATGCACCTAGGTATGAAAAAGAGAAAAATATGATATATATATATACATACTATGATTTGGTCCCAACGATATCACCTCAAGGGGTGGACCAAAAAGCATCTGCGAAAAAAACTCATCTCGGGAGCAAACCCCATCTTCCCCCAACGCCATCCATCGTTGGCCCTGCCTCCTTCGTCCGCCGCTGTGGCCACATGAGGGGGTGGGGACCCCGATGGTTTGGCTCCACCTGTAGTTAGGGTTGGCCTAGTACTTCCTTGAGGCGTTGCTTTCATGGAGGAGACTGCGTCGCGTTTGAATAATTTGTCCTTTCTCTTCCTCCATCTCGACGTCGCTCCAACCAGTGGCGTCGAAGGTAGGTGGTTCAGTCTTCTCGACGGTCTCTCGATCTGATGAGATTCGTGTCTGGTGGCCGACGTTCGTCACTCTCACCGGCGGCGGTCGTGTCAGCTCATGCAATAGTGTTTAATGTCTTGCAGTTGTGCATGTGGAAGATGGTAGGCAGCAACATTTCTCTTCTTAGACTGCATCGGATGAAGACGACAGTGTCAGGATCTGATGACCACGGGGAACATTCCTGGCCAACATGCCACAAAGTCCCAGGCTTGTCGCTTGGGACGACTTGGTTCATCGGCTTGGAAAGCATCCTTATATGCAATGGTGCTCTTCCATATCTAGGTATGGCGGTTATTCGCCTGTTTTTCGGCGCTACCATGGTGACGACAGAGAACGATGAGTAATGGTTCGACGAGGCATAGGCTTCTCCAAGGGTGAAATTGTAATTTTACTTGTGGGTTCTTTGTGCAAATCTGTTTGACAAGCATGTTTGTCTTACATGTTAAATATATATGTAATATCTGAATTGTCTAATGAAATATATGGTTACTTCAAGAAACGACATCACCTGTGTTTCAAAAGTTGTCTTGATTTTTCTTTCCTTCTCACATTTTCCCTCGCTCCTCATTTTACTGTCCAAGAGGTGAAGAGACTACCTCCACATCCGAGCCTAGCTAGGACCATCCAAACTCAGCACCCCCGTTACCAACCTCTAGTGGTCAGCGCGAGTAATTAATGCGCCGAAAGCCATAGCGATTCGCCATGTCTTTTGTGCGCAGGCATGTGTTCCGTCATCTCTCTCAACGCACGTGTGGCCTGCCGAAAAGCGTGCCGATGATGATGCTCACGTGGCTTGTTCTTCTGCTGCCGGAGATAGAATGGCAGACATACACCACCCACGCTGCAGACTATCATCTTCTCTCTCCCGCGTGCCAAACCGTAGCCATGAGCACCACTCACACAAGACCCATGTTGAGCATCATATGCACCGGCAGCGTCGCCAGAACGGGTTTGGGCCACGTAGCCTAACCATCGACCATACATGCGCATTGTACCGTGTGTGGTACACATGCCCGCCGGACCACCGCCTCCCAAGTGACGACTGGAGAATGGCACCTAACAGTATCGACATCCAACCGGTGCCCAAGCCTGGCAGCAGGCCATGGTACGATCAGATTTGCGATCACTCGTGGAGGTTGTCACTGGAGGAGCGGGCCAACGACAACAACGACAAGTGGTGGCTCGACGTATTCCACATATGCTGGACGGAGGGCATGGAGGATTTTGACAGCCTCATCGGGACTCCGAAGTCCTACAACGTGGAGGGATGAAATCGGTTCTAGGGTGTATCAGGATGCACCCTAGATGCCGTGATCGAGCATACCTAGCTCGGCGAAGATATCTTGGAGATGCCATTGTCCCCACCGCCGTCCCTGCCATGAGCTCCGCCACACACGACTGAGCCATGACTTCCAAGGGTTTGACCTACAACTTCGAGGTCCTCCCCACACTCGTCGTCTTCTGACGAGCAGGTGCGCTCCTGCAGTCGTTCTACCTCGCGTGCCTCCCCTACCCCGCCCCCAAAAGGGAGGTGAAGGAAGATTTCATGCTATCAACGAGGCACAACCTATCATAGGGTATCGTCATCGGTGAGTCATGCTAGCCGGAGCATCCCAGGATATGGAGGAGACCCCTGGCGGCGAGTCCTCTCTAGCCTCTGTCATCCACCAGCAGCGGCTCCTGTCAAGCATCGATGACACAGAGGACATGCCCAGCTTCGTCTCGGGGTGGTTGGACTCGATGAACGCTCACGATGCTTGGAAGGGGACGATCGACTAGGAAATCGATCAGTCCATGTGCGAACCCGGCCGGGAGCTCGTCAACCTAACGCGCGACAATGATGGTGTTGTTCCCAAAGGCGTCATCAAGGACGAGCACACCAACGGAGCAGGGCCAAGCGGCATCGTCAAGGACAAGCCGTTGGACTTCAACATCTTCAACAAGTAAGGTGATAATCTCTATGCTGACGACCGCCGCAGTTAGATTAGATTTAGTTAAATTTCGGTTATTTTAGTAAATTTTGTTCTTGAACCGTGTAAAATATAATCAAGTTTAATAAAATTTTAAATTTCTATTCACGTTCAATTTTTTCAAATAAATGTTTGGGACACACGGCTGGGAATAGACATGCCTATTCCCCAAATGCGACAGCGCGACACGGCGTCTCCTAAACAACCGATATGACACTTCTGCTGAACATTGTTTGGAAGGCTTGACTGGAGATGCTCTTAAAGAACCTCTAACCGTCCCTCCAAATTCTGCCCGGTGTTAGTTTTGTGGGCCTGTGTGGGGAAGGGGGAGGGTAGTGGTATCCTGCGGCTGGTTGGACGCGGCCCCTTTAATAGCAATTCTTTTTGAAAATAAAAATGGGTCAAATTAAACCATAATTTTGATCACATAGTTTCATATGTAAAATATATAAAAATGTAAGAAGTTTAACAAAGCAAGCTGATATTTAACAAGGTTTGAAACAAATTTAAAACACATAAAACTAGGTATTTTCTTTGAGTGATCACAGGTGCTCCACAAGATCTTTTAGCAGCTGGTAATAAATATTTTGGTCTCGAATTTTCTAACACATGGATAGAAAGGCAGCAAATGCGGCTGGCACATCGTGATTAACATCCGCAAGATGACCCTACAGAAATACGATTCAGTGTCAATCACTGACTTCTCCAGCTCGTTCTCAATGATCATATTATATACATGTATTTATTACCTACGACATCTGATCTTTTGACCAGGTAAATGCGAGATACCGAACAAAAGAAGATCGAGCTTGGAGGATACCAAATGCCTGCTCGACATCCTTTCTGGAAGTGTCTTTAAAGTGGTCAAAGTGAGATCTCTTGCCTATAACATGGTTTAAGATTGTCTTTATAAATATTGTGTTGGAACTAATCTTGTTAGTTAGTGTTGATTTTCGTTCATATATGTATTGGGTCCAAGATAGCACGACAAGTACTCACATTTAGTTGAGATCACGTGTGTACATGCAAGCTAGTAGTGGGTCTGTTTCTTAGCTACTCCCTCCGTTTGGAAATATAAGATGTATCTAAACACCTTTTAGTGTCTAGATTCATTTGAATCTATACACTAAAAGGTGTCTAGATACATCTCCTTTATAAACCTAAAACATCTTATATTTCTAAACGAAGGGAGTAGTTAGCTGCATGCATAGATAAGTATGGAGAAGAGATATTCCGTGCGGTGGATGTGGTCATGGCGTGAGTTTAGGATCGGAGTGGAGACATGTGAGTCCACATTGTACTGTCTATTTAAGTGTGAGAAAGTGAATGAGAAAAGCAGAGGCCTGCGGGCAGAGAAAACAATGTAGTGTTTGTGGCTGCCAAGGAAGAGAGTCTCGGCAAAGCCTTGTGGTTCTTCCTTGGTGTAGTGTGCGTGTGTATTTCTGTTAGTTTCCAGATCTCTTGTGTGTGTTCATGAGAGAAGGGAGATTGAGAGGTAGAAGAAGAAGAGTGTGCAGCTCCATCATATTGACCATTATGGATAAATACAGGACTCTTTTCTATACAATGCAGAAAAATGGGATTAGAAACAGAAAAATAGGATTGGAAAATCCCGGAGGGACGCACAACAAGCCACGGGTCCGGGCTTTGAAGTTGCGATTGTTGGAACACCCCTGCCGGCTGGCCGGTCCCGAGGCTGCTCCACACCGAGGAAGAAGACTACGGTCAAAAAGCACACAGATAACACAAGTAAATGGCACAGGGAACAAAAGGGAACTTTATTAATCTTTCTCTCGGTAAACTCCCGTACAGTGATTGCTCCTCTATTTATAGACTAAGGGGGATAGGATGCCCACATGGGCCAACCCTGGCCTGGTAGAGGCCACACCGAATGGGCCTCTACCGGCCTGGTTTCCCAACACTCCCCCTGGGTATCTTATCTGTATAACCATGGCTTAAAACTCCGAAAAATCAAGTGAGAAAAATATGGATAAATGCACATGGTATACTTCTTGCTATGTTGCACGAATTGTCTCATTAAAAACCTCATGTGAGAAACTTCATAAAAACTCACTAAGGGAAAAAGAGTACAATTCACTTAACTATAAAGTTAAGCACTCAATCATCGGGATCAAGATTTCAGCGATGAGTTTGTGAAGATTCTCTCCCTGAACCTTGCATCTCCCTAAGTCTCATCATGCCTATCCCACGGACACATCTCTCGAAAGAAGATGCTGTCAATGATTTAGTGAACAAATCAGCGAGATTTTCACATGACTTAGTATGCAAGACTTTCACTTCGTTCATCTTTTGCAATTCATGTGCATAGAAGAACTTGGGGTTTATATGCTTTGTGAGATTACTCTTCACGTAACCCTTCTGGACTTGTGCAACACAAGCGGCATTATCTTCATAGATAATTGTTGGGGTTTGTACGGTGTTCAGTCCACATGACATCTAGATGTGGCTGACTACTCATCGAAGCCATACACATTCTCGTGACGCTTCATATAATGCTATGATTTCCGAGTGGTTCGTCGAAGTTGACACAAGAGTTTGCTTAGACGATTTCCAGGAAATAGCTGTTCTACCACAAAGGAAAACATATCCAGTCTGTGACTTGGATGTGTGCGGGTCCGAAAGGTACCCAGCATCTGCATAGCCTACAACAGATAGGTCTTCGTTTTTTTGGTAAAACAAGCCAAGGTCCTTTGTCCCTTGTATGTACCTAAAGATGTCCTTAACGCCTTTCCAATGCCTCTTGGTAGGCTCAGAACTGTACCTTGCAAGAAAATTGACGGCGAATGCAATATCCGACCGTGTACAATTTGCGAGGTACATAAGTGCGCCAAATGCACTTACGTAGGGGAATTCCGGTCCCAGAATTTCCTCACCCTCTTCTTTAGGCCTGAACGGGTCCTTGTCTTGCTGCAAAGATCTTCCGACCATCGGGGTCTTAGAAGGATATGCCTTTTCAAACCCAAATCGTTCCAACACCTTCTGGGTGTAGGCCGACTGGTGAACTAGAATCCCAGCAGGGGAATGCTCAAGTTGCAGACCCAGGCAGAACTTGGTTTTGCCTAAGTCTTTCATCTCGAATTCCGACATTAGGTAGGAACTCGCTTCCTCAATATCGTCAGGTGTACCTATTATATTCAAATCGTCCACGTACACCGAGATAATACAGAAACCATCCTGGGATCTCCGTATAAAAACACATGGGCAATATTCATTGCTCGCGTAGCCCTTCTGATGAAGAAAATCGCTTAAACGATTATACCACATCCTACCTGACTGTTTTAGTCCATACAGTGACTTCTTAAGCTGAACACTGTATAAGCTCTTATTTGATCTATCCTGGTTCGGGACAGGGATACCTTCTGGTACTTTCATGTATATGTCCGAATCCAAGTTACCGTATAGGTAAGCGGTGACAACATCCATTAGTTTCATTTTTAAGTCCATGTTTACTGCCATTGAGATCAAGTATCTAAAGGTAATTTCATCCATGACTGGGGAGTAAGTTTCCTCAAAGTCGACACCTGGTCGCTGAGTGAAACCTTGAGCAACGAGCCTTTCTTTGTACCTTACTACTTCATTATTCTCGTTTCTCTTTCGAACAAAAACCCACTTATGGCCAATGGGGCGAATGTGGGGAGGAGTTAGACAAACAGGTCCAAATACCTCTCTTTTGTTCAACGATAATAATTCAGCAGTAATTGCCTTCTGCCAATCTTTCCAATCCGACCTTTTCTTGCAATCAGCGAGCGTGTTAGGCTCAGGGTCAAGATCTATGATTGAGGCAATTTTCTTAGCAAAATTAACGTCGACATTTGCCATGGCTCGGTTGTATGACTCGCCCGAATTAACATAGTTAATGGCCATTTCGTCATGGAGTGCATCAGGCACATCCTCTTGCTCAACCGGATTTCCCAATCCAGGAGCTAGGTCCTTTAGCTTTCCCGCTCCGATGTGTGCGCATACAACTTCGCTGGGTATTTCCGATATAGGAAAATTCAAGTCCGGAGTTTCGTGCACTGAAATATCCGTACTTGTGCCAGGTCTCAACTGGCTCCCCTCAACAGGGGCAAACTATAATAAATCTCTCTTATCCTTTTTCTTCGGGCGTCCCTAGGTACTTGGGATTTGAGAAACCGGAATCCGCGTCCTCTTAGGCCTTGGAGCAGGAGCGGGTATACCATCATTTTTCTTTGGTATTTCAACCCTTTCCGGTGCATTGCGTGCATGCACATGCGACTTTGTCACAGTCTTTAAATCACTAAAATGATCGGGCAGTTGATTCGCTAGGGAGTGCAAATCTAGTATCTTTTGGACTTATCTATTAGTCTTAATAGTGCACGGGTCATGAGCGTGGATCCCCGTGGCTTTCCACGTAATTTCTCGACTTTTGTCATCCAGGGGTTGATTACCTCCCCCCAAAGTCGGAAAAAGATCCTCGTCAAAAATGCAGTCAGCAAAACGGGCCGTGTGACAGTCACCTGTCAAGGGGTCCAAGAACCTGATTATGGACACGGTCTCATAACCAACGTATATCCCCGACTTACAGAGCGGTCCCATTGCTGATCGCTGGGATGGTGGTATAGGTACATATACCTGGCATCCGAACCTACGTAGGTGGGAAATTTTCGGTGCCGACCCTTGCACAAGTTGGATGGGAGAGTGGATGTCAAAAAAAAAGTTGGATGGGAGAGTGGATGTTGTAGGCCGATGGTCAAAAATTGATGAGATTAGCGGCGTGTAACACCGCGTGTCCCCAACATGTAGTTGGTAAATTACAACCCTGAAGGAGTGGTCTGGCAATGAATTTAATCCTTTTAATCAATGCCTCCGCAAGTCCATTTTGAGTGTGCACATGCGGTACAGAGTGCTCGAGTTTGATTCCAGTTGCCATGCAATAATCATCGAATGCCTTTGAAGTAAATTCTCCGGCATTGTCCATTCGAATAGACTTTAAACGATAATCAAGGAATTTATTTCTTATTTGTATGATCTGAGAGATCAACTTTGCAAAAGCATGGTTCCTTGTTGACAGCAGGCAAACATTGGACCATTTAGAGGAAGCATCGATGAGCACCATGAAGTACCGAAACGGCCCTGAGAGGGGCTGAATTGGACCACATATATCCCCTTGAATACGTTCCAAGAACGCGGGGAGTTCATCCTTCACCTTTAGGGGGGACGGTCTAATGATCAATTTCCCCGTAGCGCATGCGGAGCACACGAAATCATCTGGATTCGGGAAATTTTTCACATTAACATTATGACCATTCGAGTTGTTAATTATATTTCTCATCATCCTAAGACCGAGGTGGCCTAACCTATCATGCCAAAGGCAGAATAGTTTGGAGCTTCTAAAGACAGTCTTAAGGGTAGCGTAAATAGGTTGTGCTACTATCTTAGTGTAGTACAGCCCAGAAGCTAATGAAGGGAGTCTTTCGACAACATGTCTACCATTTTCGTCGCGCTTGGTAATGAGTAGGAACTCCTTTCCATTCTCATCGTCATCGGTTTCTACATGGAAACCATTGGCGCGGATGTCTCTAAAACTCAAGAGAGTACGAATCGACTCCGGATACAACAATGCCTCTTCAATGATCAGAGTTGTTCCATTTGGGAGTATGATAGTTGCTCTTCCGGAGCCAACTACATTCGGACCGCAGCCGGCGATCGTCATTATGTTACCGGGGTTTTTGGTAATGGATTCAAAATACTTTGTTTCTCTCAAGATGGTATTTGTGGTGCCGCTATCAGCAAGGCACGTTTCCTCCATTTTGGGCGCCACACACGTTCTAAAATATAGTGCCTAATTAATGTAATGGAGCGAGGAAGATGCTACATCAAGTAAGTAAAACACATAAACATTTCAGAACATCACACAACCAAATAATGGAATAAATGAATGAAATAAATGTCATCCAATCGCCGAAAACAAATAAATGTTATGCTCTCATAGAGCTTACAACCATATCAAAAATTGTATCTGATTATTTGCGGAAAAGAAATCATCACAACAAAAAGGAGCTCAGGTGGATTCTGCAAAGAAACCATCAAGCTCAGCCTGTATCTCAAGGTCAGTGAGCTTCTCTTCGTTGTCTATCATCATCGAGGCAGCAGAGATGTCGAGCTAAGGCGGTGGGGGGGGCACAACGTGCTCAACCTCCATGGGCACAGCGGCGTTCGTGGGAACCGCCGAGGGTGCTGCCACTTGTGCTACGTCATGCGCCACTACGGGCGTGACGTTCTGCACAGGCGCCAGTGGTGCCTCAACCTGGACAAGGTGCGCCTCGCGCGCCTTCTTGTTGACCTTGAACGCGTCCACGACGTGTTTAGGGGCCAAACACTGCCTGGGGAAGTGAGTCTTGGAGCCATAGCGGAAGCAGTCCTGGGGCCTCGCCTCCCCCTTGCCTGCCTTGTGTTGCTTGGCCGGGTTGGAGGAGTTGGGGCCCTTCTTGCCTCGCTTCTTGTGGATGGGCTTGCGCACCCTGTAGGCACCGACATTGGCCTCATGACTTGGGCCCCCCGCGAAGGGTTGCGCGGAGAAGTTCTTTTTCAGAACATTATCCTGCGCCTCGGCCACCTGGAGAGCATCAATAAGCGCTGCATATTCCGTGAATCCTTCCCGGCGAAAGTTTCGCGAGGACTGGATGTTGTCTGGATGGAAGGTGGAGAGAGTTTTGTCTATCTTCTGCTGATCGGTGGTACTGGTCCCACACAGCTGAAGAATGGTACAAATCCGGTGCAACCTGGAGTTGTACTCTCCCACTGTCTTGAAGTCCGCAAACCTCAGACGAATCCAATCTGCCTCCGCCTGTGGCTGAATGGTGTACTTCAGCCTAGAGAACCGCTTGTTGAGGGCGGTCCAAAGGGCAGAAGCACTCCGTTCTGTCATGTACTCGTTCTTGAGAGTCTCACACATGTGATGGCGGAGGAAGTGCAGGGCTTTGGCGTTATCCGCCGGGATGGTTTTGCTAGGGGCCGTCGGGGTCCCCGCAATCAACGCATCCTTGATGCATCGGCCCTCGAGGACGATCTCAACGTCCGAGGCCCAAGTCAGGTAGTTAAGACCATCCTGGGTCAACTCCGGGAATTCGCGGCTGACGATTCCGGTCATCTGCAATTTATGCAAAGTGTGTAAGATTACAGCAGGTAATCGGTTGCATAAATGCGATAATCGATACAATAATTCAAATATGACGGCGTTCCAAAATTTAATGTAAAAACGGTACAAGCTAACTATGAGATACAAAGTATTAAAATCATGCGATAATTAATGACTATAGTAAAACATAATACAAAAGCTTGTGCAAAATCGGACCAAAAACAGAGCCAAAAACGGTCCAACCGCCCGTGATCGCGTGCTACCAAACGGCCCAGCCACCCTTGGCTCTGCGCGGCCGGCCCGCTCCAGACCGTCCCGGCCCGCTAAGCTGGGGAACGGAGCTAGCAGAGCTAGCTCCCGACTGGGGCGGCGGTGCCAGCAGCGGGCCGGACCGGCGGCGCGATTGGCGTGTGGGCGTGGCCGGCGAAGGTCGCATGCGGGTATGAAATATATAAAAAAGGTCCAAAGAAAATGGACTGCACGATGCGGGCCAACCGCCTGGCCCAGTGGTATGGCCCACCCTCAACTAGAGCTGATGCTTGCACGGCTTGGACGAGCGGCGAGCGGCTGCTGTTCGCGCGCGGCCAGCGGCGTCCAGGTGGCAACGGCGAGCGGCTGGCGCGGCGACTCGGCGGTGGCCAACAGGGCGCGGCCTGCGCGCGGCGGCCAGGCGCGCGGGGGCCAGCACACGGCGCCAGCACAGCAGCCCGCGGCCAGGCACAGCAGCGCGGCGGCCAGGCACAGCAGCGCGCGGCGGCCAGGCACAGCAGTGCAGCCACAGTAGTGCAGCCACAGCAGCGCGCGGCGGGCCAGCGAGGCCAGCGGCACGCGGCGGCGCTTGGCGGCGCTCGACGGCGCGCGACGACGCTCACGAGTGGCGGCCTCGGGCGGCAGCGGAGGCGCGTGCAGCGGCGGGCGTGGCCGCAGCCAGCGGGGCGGCGGCGAGACCACGCGACAACGGCGGCCCGGCGCGCAGCCGGCAAGCCGTCAGGGCTGCGGCGGCGCGGCGACAAGTACAGCGCGGCGCGGACGCGGGGCCAGCGGCGCAGCAGGCGGCGCAGGGGCCAGGCCAGGGGCGCAGCAGGCGGACGCGGCCAGCAGCACGCGGCGGCCAACGCGTCGGCCAGCAGGGCCTTCGGCGGTGGCGGCCAGCTGGGCTCGCGCTCGGCGGCTCCCATCGCCATTGATGTTGCTTGCGTTCGGTGGCTGCCATGGCCTCTACACCGAGGAAGAAGACTACGGTCGAAAAGCACACAGATAACACAAGTAAATGGCACAGGGAACAAAAGGGAACTTTATTAATCTTTCTCTCGGTAAACTCCCTTACAGTGATTGCTCGTCTATTTATAGACTAAGGGGGATAGAATACCCACCTGAGCCAACTCTAGCCTGGTAAAGACCACACCGAATGGACCTCCGTCGGCCCGCTTTCCCAACAGCGATCACCTCACGAGTCTTGATCGGCGCGCGGGAGGTGTTTGTACGACCCGGTCGTCTTAGATTTTTCACCACATCGTGCTTTATAACTGCAAAAACACCTCATCGGTCATGAATCAGCCTTCATCACACAAAGACACAACAATGGAGATGGATAGCTTCAGACTCTACTACGTCGCCGCCGTCACTTTCCTCGCCATCTTCTTGCTCCACTCCTTCCTCACAAAGAAGCGGCGGCGTGTTCCGCCTGGCCCGGCCTTCGCGCTCCCCTTCCTCGGCCACCTCCCTTTCCTCGAGAAGCCGCTCCACGCCACGCTCGCGCGGCTCGCGTCGCGCCATGGCCCGGTCTTCTCGCTCCGCCTCGGCTCGCGCCCCGCCGTCGTCGTCTCCACGTGGGATCTCGCCAAGGAGTGCTTCTCCTCCGAGCTCGACGCCACGCTCGCCAACCGCCCGCACTTCCCGTCCGTGCGGGAGGCCTCCTTCGACTACCAGGCGCTCACCCTCGCCAACTACGGCGCCCACTGGCGCGCCGCCCGCCGCGTCACCGTCGTGAACCTCCTCTCCGCGCGACGCGTCGACCTCATGTCCGACGCCGTCGTCGCCCGCGAGCTGCGCGCCCTGGTGCGCCGCCTCGCGCGCGCGGCCGCGGACGGTGGCGCGGCGAAGGTGGAGCTGAAGCGGCGGCTGTTCGACCTCTCGCACAGCGTGCTCATGGAGGCACTCGCGCGGAGCAGGAACACCTACTCCGACGACGGAGCGGACATGTCCGAGGAGGCGAGGGAGATGAAGGAGATCGTCGACGCCATCGTGCCGCTCGTCGGCGTGGCCAACCTCTGGGACTACCTCCCGGTGCTGCGCTGGCTCGACTGGCGAGGCGTCAAGCGGCAGCTGGCGGACGCGGTCAGCCGGAGGAACGTCTTCATCTACAAGCTCATCGACGCAGAACGGCAGAAGCAGCAGCAGCTGGACGATGCCGCCGAGGAGAAGCAGGGCATGCTCGGCGTCATGCTCACGCTGCAGAAATCGGAGCCGGAGCTGTACACGGACACTTTCATCGCCGCCCTCGTCGCCGTGAGTCGCACCATCCATGCTTCCATTCAAGCTCTACTAACAACCGTGCCCATGCTCTGGCTATTTGGTACTAATTTTCTCTCTTGTTTGGATCAAAGAATCTTCTCGGTGTCGGGACAGAGACGACGTCGACGACGACGGAATGGGTGATGGCGTTCCTGCTGAACCACCCGGCGGTGCTGAAGAAGGCGCAGGAGGAGATCGACGCGCACCTAGGCGGCGAGCCCAGCCGCCTCCTCGACAAGATCGACCTACCACACCTCCCCTACCTCCATTGCATCATCAACGAGACGCTCCGGCTGCGGCCCGCGGCGCCGCTGCTGCTGCCGCACGAGGCTGCCGCCGACTGCGAGATCCACGGGTACGACATCGCGGCGGGCACCATCGTGCTCGTCAACGCGTACTCCATCCACCGCGACCCGGCAGAGTGGGGCCCAGCGCCGGAGGAGTTCAGGCCGGAGAGGTTCGAGCACGGCGCCGCCGAGGGGAAGCTGATGATGCCGTTCGGGATGGGGCGGCGCAAGTGCCCCGGGGAGAGCCTCGCCATGAGGACTATGGGCCTGGTTCTTGGCACGCTGATTCAGTGCTTCGATTGGAGAAGGGTCGGGAACGAAGAGGTCGACATGGCCGCCAGCTCCGGTACCATCCTGTTCAAGGCTGTCCCTCTGGAAGCTCTCTGCACACCGCGAGCCGGCTTGCATGCTCTTCTTCAGAAGATCTAAACTGGAAATTGTAAATGGAAGCAAAATATAATGCGCGCGCGCGCGCGCGCGCGCACACACACACACACACAAAAAGCATACACTAGAAATATATATGGTAGTGTTACTCCCCAGTATGTACATTTGCTTTATAGCCACAGTATGTACACATTGCGTATACCTTTCTTTCAGTAATGCAGGTATTGCGATATTGTCTTATTCTTACATGATGCAGATAGTATTGGGATGTAGGTCAGGCTTTCAGGGTCAAAAGGATTCAATCGGTCATGACACAATCCAATTTGATTCCGGGTCAAAAGGATTCAATCGGTCATGACCCAACCCAATCCAATCTAGTTTCAGTGATCAGAAAAGGAAGCACTTACTGAAAGTATCAATGTAATTTACACCGGCTACCAATTTAGTCACGTAAGGCCCCTTTAATCCCAAAAAAACTCTAGTACCAAACAAAGCTTACTAGTAATCCAGAGTTTAACATCTAAAGTACTTTCATGTAATCTCAGAATATCAAGATTCAACTATTTCTTGGAACTAGTTTTGCCCATGGTTTAATATTTGAATTAGTTTTAGCTTTGGGTTATTTATGTCCATTTTGCCACCATTGTACATGCTCTTAGCTCCCATGTTCTTTTAGAGCAACTAGGTATTCCATTAATCAAAAATCAAGCTACAATAAGAAACAAACATGAAAACTAAAAGACGAACCGGGATAAAGTGATTATCCTGAATTTGCAGATAAAATCCTAAAAGACTAAGAAATACAAAACGATTCCAAGGATTTCCTGCAACCACCGAATTCATCCGCCGCCGCCCAACTCCATTGTTGCCGAGACGGACGCTAGAAGAGACGCCAAGCCTTCACTATTATAAGTTAAAAAAACATCATCACCAATGAGGCTTTATGAGTCGATAAACAGACATGATGCATGCACATGGGGCACATGTCGTTGTGGCACGTCGACCAAGGGACCTTGTACTGTCATGTACCAAGATTCTCTGCCTCCCATCGATGAAGCCGGAGAAGAACCATAGATCCACCACCTCCGGACAACATCCTTGCTCCAGAGAAACTACCTCGCCTCGGCCACCAGCGCCGTCGCGGTAACAACGAAAGCCAACGACACACCAACAAACCGATCTCTCAAGATCTGAAGAACGGCAAGAACACAACACTCCCGATATGAAGGACTGACCATCACACATTATCATCAACTCCGAGGCATTTCCATGAAGGCCGCCGCAGGTGTGGGAGTAGAGTTGAGGCAAATTTATTTGCTCAGATGTCGCTCCCACCACCCTAACGGCGCACCACATTAGACATATCCTAACCCTAACTACTAGGCCAAAATGGAGGATCGAGATCCCCTCTCCCTTCTGTCGCCGGGGCGGCAAGCGGAGGGAGAGGGACCAACATCCTAGACGGTGGAGATCAGGAGGAGGTTTGGGTCGCAGACACCTCGCTCGTGCGAGAGGAGAGGCGAATCGCTGACCGGGTGGTTGTGGGGCTCGCATAGAGAATTTTAAAGTTTCTAGTACTATGAACACACCAAGATCGAACTATGTTTGTGAAGCGCTCTGATGGCCTGCAAGAGCACAGGTTTGTCAGAGCACATTTTCATGGAAGTATTGTTTCCAGTTTTAATATTGAATCCCATCAAGGATCTTAGGAAAGTGTTTATCCGTGGCGTTTCTTTTGCACTCAAGGTTTCACTAGTCTTGAGTGAATTAACTGCAAAAATTGAGGTGGAAAAAGAGTGAGTGTGAATGAAGGACTTTGTATATCGAACGGTACTTAAATTAAAGAACATAAAAGCAAACAATACAAAGATTTCTTAGATTTCCTGCAAACGAAAGATTATGCATGGAGAGATTCGGTTCATGGTGATACTGAATGTGCCAAATGGAGTGGGCAGAATAAGTGATTATAATACTTCTTATAAATATGTGAGTAGGCAAGCAACATGTATGTTAGTCAAGACTCCTCTTGGTAGATTTTGTCTGACTCCAATGATCCGTCTTCATGTTACCAAAACCATGATCAGTGCATCAATTAAGATTGTGAGACCAGATAAAGGCTTTAAACTTGGTGGCTCCTTGTTGTCCTCGAGTTATACTAGCTCCTCTTTGATATCGGTCATGTCACTCGGGGGTCATTGATCCACTAGCAAACAAGTTCATGTCTATTATAAGTTCACAAGATCATGTTATATGGGCCCTTAAATTAGATAACAAGCATTATCCATACATAGACAGTCATTCTCACACTAAATAATTACAACGATAATCACAAATAGATGAAAGTAAAATAGTTACACCACATATCACAAATTTCCTACATCTTCCACGCCCATGGAGATTTACTCGCACATGAGAGGATAGTAACACAATGAGATTATAATAATGTAAATAGAGTCCAGCTTAATATTACCGTGAAGAATCACAATAAAGTTGGAGATCAAATCAAATACAAACCCAAGTAGGAATAGAGGTTTGAATCCCTAATCTTACATATGTGAATCTCTCTCTTAGTACAAGTGAGAATTGTGGAGGAAATGAGGATCTAGAGGTTAGAGATCCTAGGAAAAGTTGATGGAATTCTTCTTCTCCCTCAGATCTGATTTCCTCTCTTCTAGGGCGTTTCGTGGCGGCCGTGTCTGCAATTTTCCTTCTTCTCCTTCACTAAAGGTTCTTGGTTTGATAAGTAGAAGCCGATGACACCTGGTATGGGAGGATGATATGGATAAGTCCTGCCCATACCGATGGTCGTTAAGGCCTCTGTACACGTCGAATCAAAAAGCCTTCAATTCGAGATTTGTTTGTTTTGCTCTAATTAGCTCATAAATGTCCTAGGATCCTTACATAAGTGTCCAATATCTGAAACACGCATTGTAGAACAAGGTTTCACTAAATCGTGATATTACGTTAGTTAAAAGGTGAAAACCCAATGAAACCTCATGAAAACCAATAGAAAAACTCAGCTGAAAAGTGTTAATATTTGGAGCTATCACGCTCTAAGTAGGATCAAAGTTATGATCCCTACGAATGTATCGACATATCCACACCGGAGTAGCAGAGCAGCCTCCGTGGAGTGTATGGAGAAGGAGAAGACTCTAGAGGGAGGCATCCACGTGACTTTTTGGTGGTGTGTAGAGGACTGCCCCTCCTTTCCTTTATATACGAGGAGGGGAGAGGGGGTGGCGTGCCAGAGATCATCCCTTTGCCAGCATCGGACCCAGGTGGCCCTAATCCTCCTTGAATGCTCCAATTCATCTCATAAATGCCATATCATTTCATTCCTATAATATAAGATATGATATCTTCTCATATTGAGAAGATATTCCCATATTTCAATCAAGGATATGTCCGATACTTCCCAGAAATGACACTCTTCATTTTAGGAAGGTTTGGTGCAGCCCATGGGTGGGCTAAGTGCCACCCATGATGAGATAGGCTGCTCATGCGCCACACCTAGGTGGGTCACGGGTGGTCCAGGCGCCATCCCCCATATGGAGCTGCACTCTGACATATATTTCTTTCCCGAAACAATTCTATAACTCCGGAACTCACCCGAATTTCTCCTAGGATTTGTCCCGATGATCCGGAACCATTTCGGAGCATCTCTCACATAAACACATGCTCTAAATATTCTACAGAAAAATATCCATTAAGTGTGTGACCTCGTAGGTCCGGTGTTATCTGGACATGTCCACAGAACTCCTTCCGCACAAAATCAACAGCGAGATCTGGACACCCATATTGATTCCCACACCACTAAGAAGTATTTGAGTGAACCTATTGATACCATGTATTATACCTTTGCATAATGATACATGACAATCCCAGGGTAAGACAATTTGGTATCCTCCTAATGCAACTCTTGATTACTATACCATGTTGACCTCGTTACTGGTTTGTTGTTCTTCTCTCTTGTTTATACCTTAATATTGAGAAGGGCCCAAGAGTATCTCTTCATTGACGAAGGTGAAAATCCCATCTTAGATTATCTTGTGCCCCTTCATAAGTTTCCAACATATCCAAAGACAACCTTTATAAACACTCGGTGAAAGGTGAAGTTGGAATGCAATCAGGACATGCCTTCCACAGTGAAAGACAACTGACATCCTCATGTTCAAAGGACAAAGTAATATGAAAATAACAATGATATACCAGCAACTAAATGACGATCTTTATCTTTTAGGAGATCATTTGATTTGGGTCGGTTTAGCATCCCTGTTAAGTCTAACAATATGTCCTCATTGTCAAATGGTATCCTTGTTACAATAACAATACCATAATCTTGAAAAATTGATCATCTTTAACAATGAGCTAGTCATTCCCATGAGACCAGAAACACTTGGTGTTTATATCTTTACACATACTTCTGAGTTTTTATTTGATTCTTACAATCAACATGCAAAACAACATAAAATATAAACTACAATTATGAATAAAGGGAATAACAATCAACATGTATTTGCCTCTAGGGTATATTTCCATCATTGTCCCCTTAGTTCCCATGGTACCGAGTACGCTCACCAACAATTATACTAGTAGTCCTAAATAGGGTACCTATTGTTGGAGATATGCCCTAGAGGCAATAATAAAAGTGGTTATTGTTATATCTTTGTGTTTATGATAAATGTTTGCATTCATGCTATAATAGTAAACTAAATTAGAGTCCCTAGTAAAGCCTCTTTGTAATACTAGCTTGTTGGTTGATAGATGATCGTGGTTTCTTGATCATGAACATTGAGATGTTATTAACAACAAGATCATATCATTAGGAGAATGGTTTGATGGACATACTCCTATAGATAAGCGTTGCATAAAGATCAAGTCATTTCAATAGTTCGTTTGCTATAAGCTTTCTGATACATAGTAACCTAATTCCTTCGACCATGAGATCATGCTAATCACCATCACCGGAAGGATGCTTTGATGACATCAAACACAACACCATAACTGGGTGGCTATAAAGGTGGCATTGAGTATTCAGAAAGTATGTGTTGAGGCACATGGATCAAGAGTGGGATTTGTCCATCCATATGACGGATAGATATACTCTGGGCCCTCTTGGTGGAATGTCATCCAATTAGCTTGCAAGCATGTGACTGGCTCATAAGGGATCACATATCACGGGAATGATAAAAGTGTACTTATTGGTAACGAGGTTGAACTAGGTATGCAGAGATACCGATGATCAAACCTCGGATAAGTAAACTATCGCGAGACAAAGGGAAATTGGTATCGTATGTAAGTGGTTCATTAGATCACAAAGTAATCATTGAAATATGTGGGAGCCATATGAATTTATATATTCCTCTATTGGTTATTGATCGGAGAAGTGTCTCGGTCATGTCCGCATAATTCACGAACCGTAGGGAGACACACTTAAGGATTCAATGTTGTTTAGTAGATATGGAATGTAAGTAGGGAGACCGAATGTTGTTCGGAGTCTCGGATGGGATCCGGGATATCACGAGGAGATACAGAATGGTTTGGAGAATAAGATTCATATAAGGAAAGTCCAATTCCGGAGTTCGGGAATGATTCCGATGTTTTCATCGGAGAGGTTCTAGAAGGGTCTAGAAGGTTCACCAGATCGGAAGGGGAAGGGAACATGAATGTGTCATGGATAAGTGGAATTATTCAATCATGTCCTAGGTCACTTGGTTGGGCATTAGCAAGAAAGAAATCAAGCTCCAAATTGAAAGTCAAAAGGCAAGTTTGAAAAGTCAAATTGGGACAATGTATCCTAGTGGAGGAAGGAAAGAATCCTTCTTTCCCTCCACCACAAGCCAACTAGGAGAGGGAGTTGGGGAAGGATTCAAACTCACCTCTCCCAAGCTTCCCTACCTCTCATAAATAGAGGGGAGGGGGTGCCCCAAGACCATACAACCAGCCCTCCCCACCAAGCCGCCGCGCCGCCGCCATCCCAGCCCTGCTGCCGCCGCCGCTTGCCACCGGCCAGAGCCGCCACCGCGCCGCCTCCGGATAGTCGCCGTCACCCTAGCCGCGCCGACTCCACCTCTTCCTCTCCGGCCCTCTAAACCTAGATCGCTGGAAACCCTAGATCCACCATAACCTGCTCCGGCTTAGGCGAAGCCCTGCAGGATTTTCCCTCTACTTCCGACACCACACCGTCGTGCTGCCGGAATCACGAGGGGAGAACTCCGCTGCCTGCTGTAACAAGGGAGAGGAAGGTCTTCATCGAGTACCGAACGTGTGATCGACTACGAAAGCGCTGCCGGAACGCAGCGCCGGAAGGATCGTCTACGCGATCTTGAGATCGGCAAGTGTACGACTACATCACCCACGAGAATCTGCTCTCGTTAACCGCTTTGGAATCTTCGAGGGTGAGTACTCTAATCGACTCGTTGTTACAATCTAGTAGATAGATCTTGGCTTGTTTGTGTGCATGCGGTAGAATTTTTTTGTTTTCCATGCTACGAACCCCTACAGTGGTATTAGAGCCGTGTCTATATGTAGATCTGTTGCACGAGTAGAACACAATGGTCAATATGGACGGTGGTGCTCTTATTATCAATTGCTTTTTGTGTACTTTGCATCTTGCGGTATGATGGGATGAAGCGGCCTGGTCTAACCTTACATGACATCGGTCATGATACTTGCTCCACGCTTAACATGCAACTTGTATTGCATAAGTGGCTTTGCGGGTGTCTATCTCTCCCATCATAGTATAGATTCAATTTATAACGCGCACTTGATAGTTCAAGCATCAACATTGTGGTTCTTGTTCGTAAGTTAGAATGACACTTATTGAAAGCCCCAAACCACGTAAAATATGCAAAGAAAATTAGAGGCGTCTAACTTTGTTTTGTAGGGATGTGCTGTGATGTGATATGGCCATGATTGTGATTATATATGATGTATGCAATGTTCCTTATTGTAAGTCGGCAACCAGCAGGAGCCTTATGGTTGTCTTTTAATTTCGTTAAGACCCGTGTGTCTATTATTCAAAGTAGTTGTAATAGTTGATGCTGGTGGACGACAACCATGGAGGGGTGCCATTGACCTTGACGCCACGTCGGTGATGATGGAGATCATGTTCGTGCTTGAAGATGGAGATCGGAAGCACAAGAAGAAAGGCCATATCATATCACATATTTTGAATTGCATGTGATGTTAATCCTTTTATGCATCTTGTATTGCTTAGTTCGCGATGGTAGCATTATAAGATGACCTCTCTCACAAAATATAAAGTTATAAAGTGTTCATCCTTAGTAGGCACCGTTGCTAAAGCTCGTTGTTTCGAAGCACCACGTGATGATCGTGTGTGTATACAATGGGAGCAAGCCAAATTTGATCATGCGGAAGCTAAGGTTTGATCTTGACGAGCCTAGCATGTACAGACATGCTCTCAGAACACGGATCACCTAAAGGTAAAGCATGAATCATATAGCAGATATGATGAACATGTTGATTGTTCGCCATTGAAGCTACATCAACTCTCGTGATGATTGGTTTTGATGTGGTGGATTTGGTTCGTGTGATCACTAAAAAAATGTGAGGGATATTGTTTTGATTGGGAGTTTACCTAGATTAATTTAACTATTAATTAGAACTCGATTTGTCATAAACTTAGTCTAAACTATTGCAAATATGTTGTAGATCGATGGCGGCCCCTACCATCAATTTTAATGCGTTCCTAGAGAAAGAAAAGTTGAAAAACAATGGAAGTAACTTCGAGGATTGGCTCCGCAACTTGAGGATTGTCCTCAATACTGGTAATTTAACCTATGTGCTGGATGCACCGCTGGGTGACCCACCTGCAGCTGATGCCCCCGATGAGGTGAAGAATGTTTTCCTCACTCGGAAGAATCAGTACTCCACAGTTTAGTGTGCTATCTTGTATAGTTTGGAATCAGAGCTTCAAAAAAGGTTTGAGAACCATGACCCACATGATATTGTCCGTGAACTCAAAATGATATTTGAGGCTCACGCGGCAGTTGAGAGTTATGAGGCTTATGAAAAGTTCTTTAACTGCAAGATGGAAGAAGGCAGCTCCGTTAGTGAGCACGTGCTTAAGATGTCTGGGCATGCAAGCAAGCTTAAAATCTTGGGTATAGTGATTCCTAACGCTTTGGGGATTCACCGTTGAAAGGATACAGATGTCGCCTAGAGGGGGGTGAATAGGCCATTAAAACTTTTCCTAGAGTGGCTCAACAAAGGCGGAATAAAACTAGTGTTTACTATGTTAAGCACAACCTAAAACAACTAAGGTTCACCTATGTGCACCAACAACTTATGCTAAGAAATACAAGCAACCAATTGATAGCAAGATATATATTACTTCAAGCACGAAGGCTATCACAATGTAAAGTGCATAAGTAAAGAGCTCGGGTATAGAGATAACCGAGGCACGCGGGGACACTGATATTTTACCGAGTTCCTCCCAACATGGAGTACGTCTCATTTTGAGAGGGGGTGGTATCAAACCACCAACGCCACAAAAGGCCTCCCTTATTATCCGGTGAATCTCACCCCAACGGGATCGATCCACGCTTCCACTATCGGTGCACTTGTTTGTGGCAACCGAAACCTCTCACAAGGTTGGGGCACTTCTCCACAACTTAATTGGAGGCTCCCAACAAATGCCACAAAAGGCCACAATGCCACCAAGGCCACAAAACCGTCTAGGGTTCCAAGAACCCAAGAGGGACAAGCTCCAATGAGTCACACGAACCAAATCCTCCGAGGAGAACTCAAACCGATGCACCAAATGCAAATGGCAAGAGCACCACAAAGGTGCCCAAATCCCTCACTCTCAAGTTCCAACAAAGCTACTAAAGCTATTAGGGGAACAAGAGAGGAGGAATCAAAGAGAGACACAAAATCCCCCAAAATCTAGATCCCCAAAGATACACTCACAAAGAGATGAATCGGTTAGGTCAAAACGTAGATCTAGATCACCTCCAACTACCCCTCGAATATATGCAAGAATCAATGGAGGGGTGAGTATAAATCAAGCTCAAAGAGTAAGGCAAATGAGGGCAAAGCTTAGACAAAAGGACGAGGAAGAAGCAACCCTAAAAGACAAAGGGGCAAAGCTATTTAAAGAGACGGGCAGATTCTGCCAGTTGGGGCATTTTTCTGAACGGTCCGGTACTACCCCTGCGAGCACAGCAAGAGAAAAACAGTGGGGAATCGAGGCAAGCCTGCAAGCGCGTAGGGGAGTGGGCCAGCAAGCAGCAGAGCGGGGTGGGTCCAAGCAGCAGCGCAGCGGCAGTAGCAGCATGCGAGCGGCAGGTGCGTGCGGGCACAACGGCCAGCGCAGCGCGGGCGAGTGGATCTGGCGCGTGGGTCAACGCGCGCAGGCGCGCAGCGTGCGGGGGCCAGCAGCTGCAGCGCGCGCAGCGAGCGAGCGAGGGCCAGGGCGCTGCGCGAGAGAAGCGGGGCCAGGCGGGAGCAGCGAGGCGAGCGGGGCCCATGCACGCGGGGCAAGCGAGCCACAGCGCGCGCGCAGCGAGCGAGCGGTGGCCGCTCAGCTGGGCCCGCGTGGGGCAGAGCAGCAGCAGCGTGTGCGATCGGGCGAGGCGGTCAACGCGGGAGGCGGGAGCGTGCGCGAGAGCCAGCTGGCCAGGCAGGTGCGCGGCGGAGGCAGGGAGAAACGGGCCGTAGGGTGGATGAATGTGGGGAAAAAACTAGGAAAAGAAACTGGGCCGGCCGGTACTACCGGCCCACCCAGGCGGTACTACCGGGCCGGCCGGTAGTACCGGATTTGACTACCTAGCGAGGCAGTAGGAAATTAAGGGGCGCCCAGGGGCGGTACTACCGCTCGGCCCAGAGAGCAGATTTTCTCTTTCTTTTATAAATCAAATATGAGGCAAATTCAAGCAGTCACAACTTTTGATTGGTGACTCCGATTGACCCAATTCCAATTGCGTTGGAAAGAGGACGACAAGGGATTTCTAATAAAAAGTGGAAATATTGGTTATCGCCAAGTGAGAATGTATCAGGTAATATAATGTGAGATACCTCACTTGGCGAGACACCGAAAAACCGCCAAGATCAAAATCGCAACATGATATATACGGGAGATCCGATTTTGATGAACAAGAGCTTATTATGGAGATTACCACAAGCTCTATATCCTCACATGGATAAGACCAAATAACAACCAAATATTATGATGCAAATATGCAAAGGTTTGAGCTCTCTCTGAACGATTTGACCGAGTTACTCATTCGAGAGCCTCTCTTGATAGTACGGTTATCTATCCTAAACCCGGTCTCACACACACAACGTGAGACCGGCAAAAGGGAAAACCTATCAAGATTATACCTTTGCCTTGACCATTCCACTTGAGCTCGATGTAGACGATCTTGCCCTTCTCAAGATGGAACGCCTTTCTTGATTCTTCATCATCGATCCATGATCACCGAGGATGGCAAGCATCAAACATGAGATCTTCTATAGATGGCGCATTTTGAGCTTGCACATCACATGTTCTTCTCATTTCATCGCCCTTGAAGCCAACACATGCTCCAAGTGATGTCAATGGACAAATCCTACAAGTACAACTTAATACACACATTAGTCCATAAAGATTGTCATTAATTACCAAAACCACACATGGGGGCCTCACATGTTCTTTCAATCTCCCCCATTTTGGTAATTGATGACAATCCCTTTAAGAGGGTTTATATAAGGAATATTAATGAATAAAATGGTAATACCAATATCAAATACTACAAAAGTATGTGATATTGGTACCATCACCATGTATAGAGCAAACTCCCCCACAATCTATGCATGTGTGATGAACTTGAATTTCATTGCATATATTGCCAATTATCATTGGTGGAGTTTCCTCTATATATCACATGCTAAGCAACAACAAAGATGCAAGAGCATGAAAGGCAAATGCTTAAGAACCAACTCAATGCATAGCCCAACTTCCCTTAAACCCTCTAAAACTTCTCCCCCATTGTCATCGATTGCCGAAATGGGTGACAAGTTCTAGAAGGCAAATATAGTAATAATTCCTCCAAAGGTGTGCCTTCGCACATATCCAATGGTGAATACTTTGGAGGGAGTAGAACTATATCGAGGAACCGAAGATTGCCAAAATAAAGTCAAATGATGCAAGCAACTACAAGTTCGACAAACCACTTTGAAAACAACAAATGAGTCCAAATGGAGACTACAAGATATTATGATATGAGCAAAAGGGTGCTTTAAATAACAAATAGAGAATCTCCCCAAGATTTGTGCACAATTCAAAATAAATGCATTAGAATACATATTGCACAAATATGGAATCCTTGCTCCCCCATAAGCATTTAAAACACAATTAATGAGAAATAAGACAAATGAGTATTATTAAATGAATTAGATGAGCTCCCCAAAGATAATGCACCAATTATGATAATTGCATTTGGGATCATGGTGCATAATCATGAAATCCTCACTCATCCAAATTCATTTAACAATACAAGGCATGAGAGAACAAATATGAGTGCCCAAATATGCAAACAAGAGGAACTAACACTCATAGGAAATTAAATTTGGAAGCCACTGAAGAATCAAAAGGAATAGAAAGGTGGTCTCCAAGGATTAAAAATCAACTAAAATTATATTCTCATATGTGTATATGTCTATAAGTGGAAAACATCACAGAGACATATGCCAACAAAGAAATATGCACACATAAAGAAGATATACAAGAAGGCATATGAAAAGCAAAAATGAAGTCATAATATATACCAATAAGATTTTTGCTTCAAAGCATGGCCAAAGGCTCAAATCTATCTTATTGTACATTAATGAACTTCAAACACCAACACACTACATATACTACAACTATCACCAAGGGAAAAAGGAGAAAGTTGGAATATATGGAGAAAGGCAACAAGTATCACTAAAACTAGCAAAATCTCACTATTGCACATCAGAGAAGTTGAGGAAAGGATGGGCAATGAAATTGATAGATTGACATATTTGGGATTGGTGGATCATATGCATGATTTTGTATAGTCCCAAATAAATGCACTCATCTCAACTTATACACATTTACAATAGAGAGTTCTCTTAAAACCAAGGATAGAACCACACAAATACAACTACAACAATTCATGCCAAGATGCAACCTACAAAAGGTTGGAAGCAAGATAAATATGCATGAGAAAGAGATACTTGTTACCGAGATATAATTGGTAGGATGTAGAGGATATGAATTCATTAATCATCCTATAGCTTGCCTCCAATTTTCATTAACGCACCACTTCATCAAGATTGAGAGACAAGCATCCAATATATCTCCAATGTACCTATAACATATTTAAGTACAAAAATGGTCCCCAAACTTATTGGGTCCAAACTAGTTAGTGCAACTACAATACATAGGTGAGACTCCACATAATTATGTGCATATTGATATGAATTTGAATTTCATGCACAACTTAGCCGATCGGATTTGGTGGATTTTCCCCTATATCTTGGATCAAAGAAATCAAGCATGCCATAATATAATCATATAGTAAATATGCATGCATAAAGCTTTCAAGAACCAAAACGGAGATACAATGTGAACAAAAACACCAAGTAAATCGAGATTGCATACACAAGAGTGTGACATGACAAACGATTTCCAAATTGTATCAAAGAACCAATCCAACACATGAAAGGTCACAAGTTCAACAAATGAACTAAGCTAAAGTCAAAAGAGAAAAAGATATATCGAAATAAAAATGCTCAAGGATTTATCTCATTCTAAAATGGTCAAATCATGAAACAAGGAATGAGACAAAACCAACTCCCAAAAAGAGCAAGGTTCCAACAAGAAACCAAACTCCCCAAACTTCTCATGATGGCACAAATACCAAAACAAAAAGATTGAGGTTCCAAGCACATAAAACCCGATATGGATCAAACAAAGAAGCATAAATATGAGTGTTCTAAATAATATAGGAGAGCTCCCCCATGGATAGTGCATTATATAGGATTTTCCTTTTGAATGCAAAATGCACATAAATGGGATCATCACTAGTACCTACAATAAATAAAACACAAGAGGATACCAAAAAAGTAAAAGGATCCAAATGTAGCAAGGAATACATGGGAGCACACAAAATATTTACTTGGCCAAAGATAGTACAAGATTGAGTAAAGGCCAAAGTGAATATGATCAATAAATTCTACCATAAATTTAGTACTAATTGTATAATGACAAGAAGTATTGAGAATAATCTTCCCTAGGTAGTTCATTCGGATATCCAAGATCATATTCACACAAAGAAGCATATAACAAAGTATAAGAATTAAGTTTGATGAAGCATATAACAAAGTATAAGAATTAAGTTTGATGCTTCGAACAAGATTCTTGGTAGCTTCCAATTGTCACACAATCACTAGTGATTAGAGTAACTTGAAGCAAATGGTTTCCATGCGGATATATATATCTAAATATGAGGAAACACATACCAAGAAGCACTCTCACAAACAAGATCCAAATTTTGAGCAATACGGGCATTCAAGCAAATTGGAACTTGTATGAGCACATGTGTCACTTAGGAGTATCAATTTTAAGTGACACAACCTCGATTTTTCACATTTTCTAGGATTGTAATAAGCACTAAGCATATGACTCCCCCATAATGTGATACTACCATAAAACCAACGTGAGGCAAAATAATACAAATAAAGATAATTAATGGACATTATAAAACTTAAATTTCTCATGAGAATTATACCACATAGAGACTAGACAATAATCCAATATAAATACTAGGTGGTATTCCTCATGTACACACAATTTTAGGATTGTGGAATGCCCAAGCATAACACTCCCCCAAAATGGGATAATCCATTAATTTCTCACAAGAGCCAAATAAGATACCAAATATAACCAAGCAAGGCTCAAACATAAGAAACACACATACATGGTGTGCCACCTAATCATACACAAATATGCTTGATACCTCAAGATAGTTAAGTGGAAAGCACAACATGTACAAAAGCATGGAAGATACAAAACCAACATGTGCACAAGGGGGAGTGTAACTTTTAATGTAAAGAGTTTAGCATATGTTACCGCAAGGAGGAACATTGGAAATATAATATAATCATGATAATCCAAATGGCTTGGCTTGACAATAATAATTGATGAAGATCCCTCAATTCTTCATAATGTAACCAAGTCTCCAATGCCCTCCAACACATACCTATTGATCAAGTTTTGTCTTGTTGGTCCCCAAACAAGTTGGGTCCTAATAAGTTAGTCACAATAGGCTTGGCAACCCAAATGGTTCTTTTCTTGAACCCACTTTGAGCACCAACAAATTTTGCAAACACATTGCCAACCTCATCATTACAAATAGAATAAACGTCATCAATAATGATAGGGTTGGATGAGGAGATACCAATAGTGCATGAGGAAGAAATGTGCCCCTTCTCACGGCATATGTAGCAAGTTCTACTCTTGCCATGTTTCTTCTTAGGTGAAGCCATGACTCGAGGAAGAGCTCGAGTAGTCCTCTTAGGAAGAGGCCCGTCGATGACTTGAGGTGGAGCTTGAGGCCGCTTCCCTTGTTGCTTCACACTAAGAGGCTTTTTCTTCAATGGGCAAGATCTAACATGGTGCCCTTCTTCCTTGCACTTGAAGCAAACAATGTTGGCCGGATTCTTGACTTGATTTTGGCCATTCTTCTTGTTCTCCTTGTGCTTCAACTTGATAGTGGACTTGTTCTTGACATTGGAGTTGAATCCAAGCCCACTATTGTCATTGGGGGATTTTTGCACACTCAAGATTTTTTTGAGTGCGGCCTTCCCTTGATGACCCCTTTTCAAGTCATTCTTCAAAGAAGTGACTTGAGCCTTGAGCTCTTTGATTTCCTCTACATGGTTAGTTTCAACAAAAGTATTAGAGGAAGTAGATGCTACATTGTTAGAGCAACAAGGAACAGAATGTAATTCATCACGAGATATATCATGGTTGTGAGAAGATGAATTACAAGGACTAGCACATGGCAATATAACATTTGGAGTAGGTGTAGTGCTAATGTCCACATGAGGCCCACTAGATGTTACCTTTGACACGATGGCCTCATGAGCTAACTTTAGCCTACCATGGGAGACTGGAAGATCCTCATGCGAGCTTGAGAGCTTAACATGACTTTCTTCTAATTTCCCGTAGTTGCTAGTTAGCAACGCAAGTTGAGCCTTTAGCTCAACATTCTCCTCCAAAATAGATGCTTCACAAGAAATAGAGTTAGTAGCACAAGCATCATAATTATTAGCGAGAGGTGAGGGCAACTTGGCAAGCTCTTTTGAATATGAAGCTTTAAGTTGCTCATGCAACTCGGTGAGTTTGATGAGCTCCCTCTTAACAACCTAAGAGCCATTATCAAGATTCTTAGAATCCTCAGCAAGTTTGGCATAAGAAACTTCAAGTTCATCATTTTTAAACTTGAAGGAGTTTGCCACCACAAGTTCTCTATCATGGTATTCTTTTACTCTAGATAATTGTAGAGTGAAAGTCTCCTCAAGAGATTCTTTGGTGGTTTGTTCTTCTTCAAAGGAGCCATTTAGTTGAGCAATTTCATTAGCATACTTACTGTCACATCCCAAAAATTTTGCAAATTTTGAAATGTGAAAAAACTTGAACAAAATGAAAAACAAAGTCTTGGAAATTCAGAGGGAACAATTTTTTTTGACTATTTAATATAACTCCTTCAAAACAAAAGTTAAATAAAACAATTTTGTTTGTGAAGTTGTATGCATGTTCTCAAAACCTTAAAATCATGAAGCATGCATGGTTGCGTGCTAAATCTAAGAGAAATAACTTTGTTCTCAAAGTTGAATTGGCCACTTAACAACATGAGACTTTGAGTATATTCCATATTTAAAATATACAAAAGAATTCCTAAGTGAGCTAAAAAGATGAAGGGCAAAATTATAAAACCATAGAAATTAGTTTGACTCTATTTGAAGCTCGAGATAAAATGATATGAAAATTATAAAATAAAGGAAGAAAAATAAAGTCAAGTTAAGGCAATGACTAAAAACGAAATAAAAGCATTTTGAAATGAGTGATTATGATAAAGAATAAAATTATAAAGCTAAGGAAATTGGGTTGAACCTTTTTAGAGTCCTAAGTCAAAAGATATGATTTTTATAAGAAAAGGGAATAGAAAGTAATAAAACTAAGTCGTACGTACAATGCTCAATTTTTTTTAAAATAAATTATACTTTATTAAAAAAATTCCAAATATTCTAATTAGAGTAAAACTATCAACTTATATTTTATATAAATTTTCTAAAAAGGTTTGGTACAAATTTAAATCAAATTAAAGAGACAAATTGAAAACTAAAAAATAAAACAGAAAAAGAAAAGAAGAAAACATTGAAGAAAAAAAAGAAAGAGCAGCGCAAGCCCATGTGCCCAACTCCCTTGTCCCTCTTTTTTTTCATTCATTTTTTTCTTGTTGGGCCGATTCAGCAGGCCCATCTAAGCCGACGCGCTAGAGGATCGATCCTCTTCTTCGTGGACACGTACACGTACAGACCTTTCAGCCATGTAAATCCCTACATCTTTCCCTCCTTCTCAAGGTAATTAAGACCCCGAAACGGCTCGACTTAAACACGAAACTTATTACAAATTTAGTGGGATATCCATTTAGGGAAGTAATTTTGCATTTAGGGGAGTAAATACATCAAATCGAACCGGTGCTCCAAGTGTCATACGTCGGCATACGTATCCCGATCTCTCTCTAGACCATATCAAGACGAATCGAAAAGTCCAGCGCGTACCTCTAGTCCTTCTCCTTCACTTTCGTTCCTAAACTTTCTCGAGATGAGCTCCATAGAACACACACGAACCATGCCAAAATTAGCCTAAAAATGGAGTTCATCGTCAGATGTTGTCGCCATTGGTGAGTCCCTTGTCAATTCCTTCTACCAGAAGACTACTCTTGTTGTTGGCTACCTCCAGGACATGATTATTCATCATATTGTTGTAGTTGGCCATGCCGCCGATGTCGCACGTTGCTCCAGCCGTGGATTGTCATCATCGTTGGAGAAGAATGAGCTCTAAATCACGTCTAGTAGCACCGTATTGACGTCCTCTATGCCGTCCGCATCTTCTTCTACTCCGGATACGTCCCTAGTGACGGGAACGACAACGCCAAGCCCGTGCCCGCAAATCCGGCGAACTTCTCCAGCGAGCTTTTCCGGTGAGCCATCCTGGACCATTAGATCTTCATCTAAAGGTCATCATAGATCACTTAAACGAAGGGGTATCCTCCAATTAGAATCTGCCAAGTGTCATATCTATTCCTATTTTCGGATTTTTAGACATAAGAGCACACAAACTTGCAAAAATCATATATTTAGTTTTGTATATCCAAATTTAGCAAATAATATGTCTATGGATTCATAAAAACGATTAGAACATAGTGAAGCCATAATTTGGTATTTTTGAGTCTGTTAAAATCACGTGTTATACAGAACCATTTGTGGAGTATTTTGAGTATAAAAATTGTTGTGTAAATTATTTTTAAGTGAATCCTGTTGCAAATGGTTGTAAAATGGAACCCTCTGTACAGTAAGACCAAAATATAATTTTATTCTATTATAAATAATACCGTGGCAATTATTTAGTGAGAATGGTATTTCTAACTGTTAGAAAATGTTGCCAATTGCTACAATTGCACAAATGGTTGCATTTGTAATCTTGAAAATATAAAATGTTCATAAATCACTTAGTAATGTTCAGAACCTTGTTATAAAAAATTGTACAATAAAAATTGCCATCTTGCATGTTTGCATACTTTGCATGATTTTTGTGTTGCCATTAGTGTTGATCTTGTGTATGTTTTGTCTTGGTTGTTTTGCTTGATAGATTGTGTTGATTGTCAAGTGTGTTATTGCGAAGAGTGTACCAACACCACCAACTAATAAGGCAAGTGACACTATCATCCATGTCCTACTATTTTCACTACACTCAGTGGTATTTTGTAGTATGCATGATAGGGCTACTATATTTGTATGCTATGCTATGTCCTATTAGAAAATCCATCTTCCTTAGTGAAAACATCATAGTTGTAGTATGTTTATCCCTGCTATATATTTGGGGTGGAATATCATATCATGATTATATGAAGTGTTGGAAAAATAGATGTTTTATATAATAAAACAAGTACTCAATGAACCACCTGGGTGGAAAGAGAATACTCAAATTTTGGACAAGGTGGCAACAAAGGGAACCATGTTTATATGGCTATATTTTTGTATGTGCACTAGAAGAAAACCACCCAAGGACTTAGAGAGTGAACATGTTTCTCGTACAGTGTCTTCCGTGTATAGCCACATGCTAAATGGGCTCTGGCTTAGTCAACTACATAGTGGAAGACCCTTGCATTGGCATCTTCAGGTTAACTAGAATTGTGTATTGGAAATATATCCTTACATTGGTGCCTGGTAGATAAGCTAGCATTGTGTATTGGGAGGACTTCTATGGAAAGACTTTGTCACATTCTCGATCTGTCGGTACTCCATTTGGTGAGTACTTATCCAGCGGCCACTGGTGGCGTCAAGACGGGATTGTGTCATGTGGGTAAAGTGTACAACTTCTGCAGAAGATCAAATTCTAAGTACTTAGCCGTGTCCCCGGTTATGGACAACTCTGAGCAACTAAGGCCTGAAGCTATGGAAGATCTCGACATTCCAATTTCTCAAAGTAAAACTTGATGGTGTCAATAAGGGATTAGAAGCACTTGGATTTCTCCAAGGAGTTCAGAAAGATTGTCAAAAGATCAAAACTATTTTGAGAAGATAGGATAAAACTATATTGCTTTCTGCAAATGATCCTAAACCCTACTTAGCCAATTATGCATGTATTGATAGGATCCACTTATTTCTACATAGTAGTGAAACTTGCCAATACAATTCAAATGTATTGACCCTTGTGGCTGCAACTTATTATGTTGCAGGTTTGTTTGATGTTAGTGAAGTGTGTTGAATAGGATTACAAGTCTACAACCAACATGATTGCCTGTGGCACTTTGAAGATGAAGGATTCCATGCTATATACTTATTCTGCTGCATTATAATGAGATAGCCAAATGAGCTATGTAAGATGTAATGAATTATTTGTATTCCTGGTTATAAAGTTGTATTATGACCTTTGTTTCTTGATATTACATCTTAACTGTGGATGCTAGCTATTGATCCAGGGACTAGCATTGTAAACACATGGATCTCTACCTTACTAAAGGTTGGGACCTCTACACTTACGCTCACGCGCAAATTGTTCATCAATTAAGTTTTCTTGCTCCTCAATAAGATCATTGCCTTCTATAGCATAATTCAAGATTTCAAGAAAGTTGGAGGAAGCAATTTTATTTTTCAAGAGAGCGCCATAGACAACCTCTCCCATTTTCTTAATAGAGGTAATATCATACTTACCTCTATAATCATCATTATCATCATCATCATGAGATACAATGGGATCCAAAGAGGTTACCTTTGTTCCCTTAGCCATAAGGCATATGTGAGAACCGGAGGAAGGTGATGATGAGATTGCACTTGTAGCTCTATTCAAGACCTTGTCTTGGTCCATAGAATCTTCGGTTTCCTCTACATGGTTAGCAACACAAGCACTAGAGGAAATAGAAGCATTTTTATCATGGCAACAAGACAACACAAGCATATCATCATGAGATTTATTCAATTCATTTCTACATGATATGCAAGGACTATTAACACAAGCATGTAATAAGTTTGTAGTGCTAGAAGTGTTAGGGTCCAAAGATAGATCATTGCAACCAGATAGAGATGAAGGATTACAAATAGTAAGCACACTATCCAGATTGCAATTTCTATTACCACTCACCATATCATTACCTTGTGAAAAGTCACATGTTGGTGAAGTGGTAGAGGCTGAGAACTCATCTCGACCGAAAGTGGAAGCAACACAATCATCCTCAATAATATTGGACTTGCTATATTTATCTTGAAGCTTGGTCCATATCTCACGAGCGCTTGAATAAGGCATGATAGAAGAAAGAACTACATTGCTCACAACATGCAAAAGAATTTTAGTAGCTAGAGCATCTATATGAGAGTTCAACTTCTCCTCTAAAGATTCGTTTTGGGTATCCACAGGAGAAGAGAAACCCACATATAGATATCCCTCGATAATTGGGTGAATTTCCCGAAATAAATTAAGCATGCGAATTTTCCAAACATCATAATTTGTGCCATCGAATGTGAGCGTGTCCTTGTGCACTAATCCTCTAGCCGACATCTTTACTCTCAAGGCAGTGAAGCCTAAAATGAGAGACTGGGCTTTGATACCAATTGAAAGGATATGGATGTCGCCTAGAGGGGGGGGGGTGAATAGGCGATTAAAACTTTTCCTAGAGTGGCTCAACAAAGGCGGAATAAAACTAGTGTTTACTTTGTTAAGCACAACCTAGAACAACTAAGGTTCACCTATGTGCACCAACAACTTATGCTAAGCAATACAAGCAACCAATTGATAGCAAGATATATATTACTTCAAGCATGAAGGCTATCACAATGTAAAGTGCATAAGTAAAGATCTCGGGTATAGAGATAACCGAGGCACGCGGGGACACCGATATTTTACCGAGTTCCTCCCAACATGGAGTACGTCTCGTTTGGAGAGGGGTGGTATCAACCACCAACGCCACAAAAGGCCTCCCTTATTCTCCGGTGAATCTCACCCCAACGGGATCGATCCACGCTTCCACTATCGGTGCACTTGTCAGTGGCAACCGAAACCTCTCACAAGGTTGGGGCACTTCTCCACAACTTAATTGGAGGCTCCCAACAAATTCCACAAAAGGCCACAATGCCACCAAGGCCACAAAACCGTCTAGGGTTCCAAGAACCCAAGAGGGACAAGCTCCAATGAGTCACACAGACCAAATCCTCCGAGGAGAACTCAAACCGATGCACCAAATGCAAATGTCAAGAGCACCACAGAGGTGCCCAAATCCCTCACTCTCAAGTTCCAACAAAGCTACTAAAGCTATTGGGGGAACAAGAGAGGAGGAATCAAAGAGAGACACAAAATCCCCCAAAATCTAGATCCCCAAAGATACACTCACAAAGAGATGAATCGGTTAGGTCAAAACATAGATCTAGATCACCTCTAACCCCCTCGAATATAGGCAAGAATCAACGCAGGGGTGAGTATAAATCAAGCTCAAAGAGTAAGGCAAATGAGGGCAAAGCTTAGACAAAAGGAGGAGGAAGAAGCAACCCTAAAAGACAAAGGGGCAAAGCTATTTAAAGAGACGGGCAGATTCTGCCTGTTGGGGCATTTTTCTGAACGGTCCGGTACTACCGGATTTAACCAGTAGTACCGCACCCTGTGAGCACAGCAAGATAAAAACAGTGGGGAATCGGGGCAAGCCTGCAAGCGCGTAGGTGACGAGGTTCGATCTCGTCAATGCCCATTGTTATGGACTTGGGTTTTGGAGAAGATGGGGATGCTGGAGATCGCGGAACGGTTAGCAAACAGGCAACACTGGGACACGAGGTTTACCCAGGTTCAGTCCCCCGGAGGGAAAACCCTACTCCTGCTTGTCTGCTCTGATTATGGTGGAACTGAAGGTTACAAGGGTGCACAGATGCAATCTGGCATGGAGGTGTGTATGCGAAAGTATGAGGTCAGAGCCTCCTCGACGTGCCCTCCTGGCCTTTATATAGAGGCAGGCAGGTCCGAGGCACAGATCGAGTCGGTTACAGGTTTAGGGTTTACCCCTTTGAATTTTCTATCTACTCTAGTCTTGTTCTCCAAGGATCCGAGGGCGTCATGGGCCCTGGCCACCCAAAAGTCTTCATGGGCCAACGTATATTTGTCGTGGGCCTTCCTTGGGCTGGACTAGGTATGCTGAAGTCGTGTACCTGCGGGGTATAACCATGTCAGTAGCCCCCGAGTGTTCAGTCGAATCGTAGATTCGGCTGAGGACTCTTCAATCCTTCGGGTGTACCTCTGTCTTTCTAGAGAATGTGTAGGGATTGTTGATGCGTGTGCCTGACTCTCCCGACGGATCAAGGTCAGTTAACTGTCTTAGGACAAAACAACACGATCTTCTTCAGATTCGAGTCCCTCGACTCGAATCTGGAACAGATGCTGGCGTAATTCGACTCTGGTCGCGGAGGTCTTACAGGAGTGGAATTCCAGTAAATTTAAATGATGTACCCAACGCGTACGTCGGGATTTTTCATCGCGCCTGCTGGCACGGATTCTTACTAGCAGAGCGCAGTCGTGTGCGTTTCCAGGCCATCAGATGATATCTGTAGGTCTTATCTTTGCGTCGCAGACACATCATCCGAATGTTTATCACCGCGGAGGTGTTTCGGGTGGCCAAGGAGAACGTTGCTCACTTAGCGTTTAATTAGGGCAGAGTTTCTGAAAAAGTTTTGCATACTGATCCGAAGGATCACAGTCAAAGAATTCATAGGGTGCGCGACCAGCGTTCTCTATGGGAGTAGCCCCCGAGTGTCTGTTCGAGTCGTAGACTCGAGCAGAGACTTTAATTCAGCCGTTGTTCAGCTTCAGGTCTGTAGGACACAAATTTTTCGGATGCTTGAATCCACGCTCCCTATGGGAGTAGCCCCCGAGTCCGTAGTAGAGTCGCAGACTCGACGTAAGACTCGAAGAAAAATAGGTTAGTGCTGTAGTTTTTGTTCATTTTCGGGTGCGCGGCCAGCGCTCCTAATAGGAGTAGCCCCCGAGTAGTTAGTCGAATCGTAGATTCGAGTGAGTACTCTTAGCTTTGTAGCCGAAAATTGTGGCTTTTGCTAGTATAGCTTTTGATGACGTCAGTGCTGACGATCGGTGACCTCAAGCGTCTGCTGCGCCAGAGATGACGTGACTGGACGAACATCAGTCCCACCTTCTGACCGTGAATTGACCGGTCACGTGCGGCATGGAGATAATTACGGCGTGACCTCAATTTCCGCGCGTAGTGGATGGCGTGTGAGCGACGGTTCGCTGCTACGCTGACACGTGTATGGTCAGATCTTGCCATTGGCGTTAGGTCTTCTTGATGGACGGTTGTCGTGCATCGTCTTCGTCCTTATAATCATTGGGAAAAAATTAGTCTGTTTTCACCGCAGCCATTCTTGCTTCACTGCTCCAATCTTCTCTGAGATTTCTTGCTGCGCGCTGGAATATCCTCGGACATTTCCTTCTTTGATTCTACGATCTCGTCGTCGGCGCCGCCGCATCGCGATGGGGAAGCCTAAGAAGTCCTCTTCTGCGGTTGGCACCAGCGCTGCTGGGGGCAAGAAAAGTGCTGCCGCTACCCGTGTCACCAACGGTGGCTGGCGACGATCGGAGGCGCGGGAGAGTGATCTTCGCAAGCTTCGTGAGCGGGGCTTGATCTCGCAGGATAGGGAGGCCGTCAAACTCTGTGGCAACGAGGTAATTCCCCGTCCCCCCGCTGGGTTTTGGGTTATGTTCTTCGCATTTGTCCTTCTGGGCTTTTCCTTACCAGTCCACAATTTCCTTCGTGGACTGCTTTTTCTTTATGGCATCCAGCTGCATCATCTTTCCCCCAACTCTCTTCTTCACATTGCTTGTTTCATTACTTTCTGCGAGTGCTGGCTCGGTATCGAGCCGCACTTTTGCCTCTTCCGGAAACTCTATTCCGTGAAGAGGCAATCTGGTTCTGATGGTGTTTATCCCATTGGGGGTTGCATCATCTCCCTTCGATCCAATCTTTTTGTCTTCTCCTTTTCCATGTGCGAATCTGTCCAGTACTGGCGGAGGCGATGGTTTTACATCCGCGACTCCATGGTGGCTGGGCAGGATTTTGGTCTTGCTCCTTTCGACCCCTCCCAGAAAATCGAGCCGAAAAGGTCTTGGAAAAACCAGATCTTGGATGGCGAGGTAGCGGAGATAGAGGGGCTCTATCGTCGGGTGGAGGATCTCCAGTTGACTCCGGAGAAGGAGGTGAATGGTGTGGATATCATCTGCACCTTTCTCAAACATCGGGTGCAGCCGCTCCAGGATAGGGCGCACCCGATGTTCCTTTACACTGGTCGTGATGATCCGACTAGGGTTTCGGCCGAAGAATTCTCCAAGGGAGATCTCGACGGGGTCCTTCGTCCGCTGTTGAAGTTCAAGGCTGGAGAGGATATCCCGGGGAAGTCGCTGACTTCTCCGTTCTCCGCTTCTCGTCCGGTTCCGCAGGTGTAGATCTGGACGTGCGCGTGGCGCTATTTTCGTCTGCGTTGTACTTGCATTTATGTTCCTGCTAACATATTTGCTTCTTTTGTGTAGGAGTTTAAGGTGCCGGGTATGTCACCTCCATTGCCCGAAGTATTCTCGAATGCTCCGGATAATGAGGTGGTGGACTCTATGTCCGAGCTGCCTTCGGCGAGATCTCCGGCTGAAGAAGCCAACGAGTCGAGCGAGGATCACACTCACAAGCGCACGAGGAGCTCCAGCGAGTCGTCGGATGCTTCAACTCCACCGACCCCCAGGAACCCAATGTGGATTGAACGTCACAGTGACGGGCATGGGGGCTCTTCCTCTCCAATTCCTGCCATTCCCGTGCGGGCTATGGCACCGCACCCGCCAGCGAAGCGGAAGAAGGAAGAAAAGAAGGAAGACAAGAAAGAGGAGAAGAAGGTCCGGAAGACCCCTCCCGTATTCGACTTGAGCGAGCTTGATTCGTAAGTTTCCTTATCCCTGCGTTGCTTTTTTTGTTTACCTTGCGCTTAGCTAATTTGTTCTTGTGTAGCCACTCCTCCAATGACTCCTCCAGTGATGGTGCTCGGGAGATGATGGGGGAGTCGAAGGTCGTGCTTCCTCCTCCTCAGACGGTGGCCACCTCTAAAGGCGCTGCTCCAAACCCTTCTCCGCAGGAGATTCGGGTGGTTGCGCCTCAGAAGGCTGTGAGCGGACCTTCGGAGTCACCGTCAAATCATGTAAGTAATTCTGGTTTCTGCCACGGGGGAAGCCCCCAAGCCTTTTTTCGAATGATCTGTTGATTTTTCTTTTCCTTCCACTTCGGGGGGGGGGGAGCCCCCGAGCATCTTTAGGGTATTTTTCGTATGTGCAACTTGCTTTTGCTCGTCCTTTTGGGTGTAGCCCCCGAGCCATTCTTTTGACTAGCAGTTCTTTTTGCAGCCTTTTGTGCAAGGTGCCAACCAACTGGTGCAGTAGCACCTGGCGTTGGAGGCCAGCCTCAAGCAACTTCAAGGTATTTTTATGCCTTGGTCTTTTGTTTCTTCTTGAATTTTGTCCTTCGATTCGACATTTGTATTGCTTGCTGCAGAGGATCACAACGCCTCTCTTCGTGAGATTGATGCTCTCAAAAATAGCCTTGGTCAAGCGGAGAAAAAGGCCGAGGTCGCCGTTGGTGCAAGGGAGCGCCTCGAGCTGGAGTTGGCCAATGCGGCTGAGGCGAAGGAGCGCCTGCAGCAGGAGGCTATGGACCGCGAGGAGCAGCTCGCCACTGCCACGGCTTCGCGCGAGAGAGAGGTGGCCGGCAAGCTTATGGCGGCTGCCAAGGCTGTTTCGGGTGAGTATCTCTGCCTTCTTCTTTTTGATTTCCTGGTCTTTCTTTTACAGTGCATTTATTCATTCTGCTTCCTTTGTTGTCTTATATGCCGCGGGGATCACATTTGACCGCGATGCTCTGGAGCATGGGAGTGCTCTGGATGATGCTACTGCGACGGTCGAAGACCGCTGCAGTACTGTTGTCAACTCGCTTGCCAATGCCAAAGAGGTCCTTGGGCGCTTCTACAAGGAGCTTATCCCCAAGGGCATGGCCCTCGAAGATGTTGATGCCCTGGCGGAGGCGCTGTCAGCCGAAGCACCTGCGGCGTACAAGCGCAAGCAGAAGGGCATCGGCGCATCCGTCGGGCTGGCAATGGCCTTGGCGGCTGGAGTGGAGCTGGACCTTCCCCAGGTCACTTCCCGGATGCCGACGACTGCTGATGGATCCGAGGTAGCCTTCGCCACCTATGCTGCTCGTTGTAAGCGTTATGGGCCGAAGCTGATTGATCTGCTGGCCGAGTACGCGCTAAGGCGGCAGGGGGAAGCCAAGGCGAGGCAATCCGGCTCCGAGGCTACTCAGGGTGCAGCTTTGTAGACGTTGTAGTTATAGGATAGTTGTAGCTTCTTTTGTTGTAAATATTTTGATGAACAATCCTTATGCCACGTGGTGGATTTTGCTGCACTTAATGAATGTGCTGAGTTTCGTGCTCCTTCAACTGCTTGTTCATGTCCTTGTCTTTCTATTAATCTAGGGTCCTTCGGGTGCTGATCCCGTTTACACTTCGCCTGCAGCGCAGCTGCGGCCATCCCTGGATGATGCGTCGCAGCTTGCGTTTCTTCGAGACTGTGTCCGTAGCCTCGAGAAAGAGTTGCTTGGGGTGCGTGGCCATGCTGACGTTTGGAAATCCAAGGCGGATCGAGGTGCTGCCAGAGAGGAGTACTTGATGGTGGAGTTGCTTCGCTTGTCCGAACAACTTTAGTGTGAGTTTTTCGAGCTGTTGCTCGTTACTTCGGATGCGCCTGCTGGCCTTGCATCTTACTTTTTTGCAAGTATTGTAGGTGCTAACATTGCTCCAAGGGAGGAGAAGGAGCGTGTTGCTGTTCGGATCAACTGCTTGACTCAGCAGGACATGGAGGCCGGCATGTTCTTCTGGATGGACCGTGATCGTGCCATGGTCCTTGCGACGGTGCAGGATCGCGTTCATCAGGTATCGCGGGTGCTTCATCAGGTGAAGACTTCGCTCGCATCGGTTCTGCATGTAATGTTTCCACTGGATGATGCGTCGTCGACTCTCTCTGGTATGTTGTCGAAGTTTCGGAATGTGCATCATGTCAGGGAACTGGTGCGGCATCAGCTTGTTGCGGGGGTGAAGGTTGCGCTCTCCCTTGTGCGGTTGCATCGTCCGGATGTAGATCTGTCCGTTGTAGCGGCTGGGCCACCTCTTCGGCCAGATGGTGGCGAGTGGGATATGCGTCCGCATTATGCGGCTGTAAGGCAGTATGCCGAACAGATCGTAGATCTGTTTGAGCAGCGTGCTCAGGTTATTCTTCAGAATAGGTAGTACCTGTAAAAAAGATAGATGTAAAATTTGTATACATTTGACTGGGCGTGTTTTTCCCTTTGTTATAAAGGTTTGGTTGTTGTGCTAGCATGTAGTGCCTTTCTTGTATACGTGTCCTTTTCGTTAGCCTGACATGGTCAGCTACTCAGGTGTACACGTGTTATCCTCAGTCGACAAAGTCGTGAGGTGGGGGGAGCCCCCGCGTGCGTTTGTAGCATGGAGTAAAGTGCGAATAGTAAATTTTTTTTTGGGGCGAGACACTTAGCTTTATTCTTATCGTAATGGAGGAGGTACATTGTTCGGCTGAGTAGCCTTGGCTGAATAGCCTTATTGAAAGTAAAAGAGGGAGGTAGCTAGGGATAGAACCGTCGTAGTTGTGCGGCGTTCCATGGGTTGGAGTATGCGACTCCAGATTCCACGTGCTTGAGGCGATAGGCGCCACCTGTGATGACTTCAGTGACGATGTAGGGTCCTTCCCATGGTGACTCAAATTTCTTCGGTCGCTCTTGCTTGAGTCGCAAGACTAGGTCTCCTTCGACAAAGGACCTTGGGCGCAGCCGTTGGCTGTGGTAGTTGCGGAGACTCTGTTGGTACACCGCTGATCGAGCTGCTGCTATGTCTCGTGCTTCGTCGAGTGTGTCGACGGCGTCTTCGAGTGCAGCCGTGGATTCGGCTTCGCTGTAGGCGACGACCCGTGGGGCCTTGTGGCGTACCTCTGCTGGCAGCACGGCTTCGGCTCCGTGCACCATGAAGAAAGGTGTGTAGCCGGTTGAGCTGTTTGGCGTTGTGCGCAGGCTCCATAGGACCAAAGGGAGCTCTTGTGTCCAGGCACCCGCGAGTCGCTCGAGTGGGATCATTAAGCGCTTCTTGATGCCAGCACCGACGAGGCCGTTGGCCTTTTCGACCTGCCCGTTTGTTTGCGGGTGCACCACGGAGGCGTATGTGATGTTGATTCCGAGGTCCTCGCAGAAGTCCTGGAATTCTTTAGAGATGAAGTTCGACCCGTTGTCGGTGATGATGCTGTGTGGCACGCCGAACTTGTATACAATGGATTCAAAGAACTTGACGACGGTTTTTTCCTTTTGGTTAGTCACAGGCATGGCCTCAATCCACTTGGTGAATTTGTCGACTACGACCAGGAGGTAGACGTGTCCCCCTTTCGAGGACCTTGGCAGTTTGCCGATCATGTCAAGGCCCCATTGGGCGAAAGGCCAGGCCAAAGGTATGGGCCTGAGCTCTGACCCGGGTGCGTGAAGTTTGTAGGCGAACCTTTGGCACCCGTTGCATCTTCGAACGATGTCCTTGGCGTCGTTCATGGCCGTTGGCCAGTAGAATCCAGCTCGTAGGGCTTTGGCGACAAGGGAGCGGTTGCCCGCATGATGGCCGCAGATGCCCTCGTGGATGTCTTGGAGGATGATTTTTTCGTCGCCGATGGTAACGCACCTTTGTAGTACAACCGAAATGTTGCGCTTGTAAAGCTCGCCATTGATGATGGTGAAGGCTTTGGACCGACGAGATATGCGCCGGGCATCCGTCGGGATATCAGGTAGTTCTCCGTCTATCAAGTACCGGAGGTATGGTCATGTCCAAGTTTCTTCGACTGCCATGACCTGCATCAGGTTGACCACGGCAACCTCTGTGTCCAGCTTTTCAGGTCCTTCCTGACCGTCGGGTAGCGCAGCTGCCGAGTGCTCTGCCTCTTCGGGTGATCCCTTGGGGAACTTTCGCTTGATGGATGACACGCAGATCTGTTCGAGGAACACACCTGGTGGTACTCGTGCACAGGTGGAGCCAATGTTGGCAAGTCTGTCGGCCTCCTTGTTGCTTTATCTCCCGACGTGCCGAAACTCGCAGCCGTCAAATTATCCCTCGAGTGAGTTGTAGAGTGCGCGGTACGCGATCATGTTTTCGGCGTGTGCGTCGCACTCGTTCATCGTCTGCTGGACAACGAGGTTCGAGTCTCCGTAGATGACCAGGCGCGTGGCGCCGCAGATCTTTGCATCCTTATGCCGTGGATGAGGGCTTCGTATTCGGCCTCGTTGTTGGAATCTCGGAATTTCATCCGAAGGAAGTACTTCATCTTATCGCCCTGCGGGAAGGTCAGTATGACCCCGGCTCCTGCTCCAGCCTCGCGCTTGGATCCGTCGAAGTGCATCGTCCATGACTGTGTCATGTCTGGTGTGTCTGGCAGCTGCAGCTCCATCCAGTGGACGAGGAAGTCCGGGAGGACCTGAGACTTGATTGCGAGTCGCTTCTCGTAGACGATGTCTAGGGGTGACAACTCGATGCCCCACAGGGATACACGTCCTGTGGCCTCCGGATTGTTCAGGATGCTGTTCAGGGGTGCCTCGTTGACGACCATCACCTGGTGCTCCTGGAAGTAATGGCTCAGCCAACGAGCCGTCATGAACACGCCGTAGGCGAGTTTCTGGTAGTGAGGGTACCTCTGCTTTGTTGGCGTCAATACCTCGGTGAGGTAGTAGATTGGGCGTTGGACCCCATGGGTCTTGCCCTCTTCGGGTCGCTCGACCACCAGTACGGTGCTCACCACCTGGTGTGTAGGTGCTATGTACAGCAGTAGGGGCTCGCGCTCCTTTGGCGTGACCAAGACGGGCGAGGTAGAGAGTAGCCGCTTTAGATCTTCGAATGCGTCGTCCGCCTCGGGCGTCCACTCGAATTTGTCTGCCTTGCGCAGCAGCTGGTAGAATGGCAGTGCTTTCTCGCCCATGCGGCTGATGAACCTGCTTAATGCCGCTATTCGTCCTGCAAGCTGCTGGACGCCCTTGAGGTTTTTCGGCTTCTCCATGGCCATGATGGCCCGTATTTTCTTTGGGTTCGCCTCGATCCCTCGCTGGGAGATGAAGTAACCAAGTAGTTGACCCGATGGGACACCGAAGGCGCACTTTTCAGGGTTAAGCTTGATCCTGTAGCGGTCGAGATTATCGAACGTCTCGCGGAGATAGTCGATGAGCGTTCTCACCTCCCTGGTTTTGATGACTATGTCGTCGACATAGACTTGGACATTGTGACCGATCTGGTCCTTTAGGCATGCCTGCATGCACCACTGGTATGTAACACCTGCGTTCTTTATCCCGAAGGGCATTGTGTTGTAGCAGAACACTCCGAACGGCGTGATGAACGCCGTTTTCTCCTGATCTTCGACTTTGAGTCGAATCTGGTTGTAGCCTGAGTAGGCGTCGAGGAAGGAGAGTTTCTCGCATCCTGCAGTCGAGTCGATGATCTGATCGATCCGAGGGAGAGGGAAGTGGTCCTTCGGGCAGTGCTTGTTCAGCGACGTGAAGTCCATGCACATCCTCAGGATGTCCGTGTCCTTTTTGGGGACCATCACTATATCGGCGAGCCACTCGCTATCCTTAATCTCCCTGATGAAGTTTGCAGCGAGTAGTCTGTTGAATTCAATCCCTATGGCTTCGGCCCGTGGCTCGGACAGTCTACGGATGGACTGCTTGACGGGCTTGGCGTCTGGAAAGACATTGAGTGCGTGCTCGGCGAATTCCCTGGGAACTTCTGGCATGTCCGCAGGACACCAAGCGAAGATTTCGCAGCGGTCACGGAGGAATTTGACGAGCGCGGTTTCCTATGCAGGGCTAAGATCGTTGGCGATCAGCGCCGTCTTGGAGGCATCCGTTGGGTGGACCTGCACCTTCTTTGTGTTGACGGTGGAGTCGAAAGACATATCAGGTGCGTTTTGTCGTGCGACTGGGGGTGCCCTATTGTCCATCACCTCGCGGAGTCTTACGAGCTCCTCTTGCATGCCGAATGACTGGGAAAATCTGTTGAAGTCCCTGTCGCAGTGGTCCGATTGGGTGAAGCTCCCGTGGACCGTGATGATGCCCCTGGGTCCTGGAATCTTGAGTAGCAGGTACGCGTAGTGTGGTACTGCCAAGAACCTTGCGAATGCTACACGCCCGAGGATGGCGTGGTATTGTGATGGTCAGTCTACCACTTCGAACTCGAGCCGCTCGCATCGGAAGTTATCCGGTTTGCCGAAGATGACGTCGAGCCATATCTTTCCCAGGGGAAATATGCCCTTTCCTGGGACGATGCCATGGAACGTTGTGTCTGACTGTTCCAGGCTGCACAGCGGGATCCGCATTGCTGCTAGGGTGCTGGCGAACATCAGGTTGATGCCGCTGCCACCGTCCATGAAGACGCGGCTCATCTCGAACCCTCCGATCTGCGCCTCAAGCACCAGGGCAGCATGACCTGGGCGAGGGACCTGGCAAGGGTGATCCGAACGGCTGAACATGATGCAGGACTCCGATCCGCTGAGGTACTCAGGGATGGCGGGTGGAGCTGTTACAGCCAGGTTGATCTGGCGGGTGATTTTCTTCTGCACCCTATTCGTTGGGCACCCTTTTTGGATCATCAGTGCTCCTTTCGGCGAGGGATACCTGTGCCCACCGTTATTCTGTGCGGGTGCGATTGGGTGATTCGGGCCTCCTGCAGGTGGCGGTGGAGGAGCTCCATGCGCGATCTCACCTGGTGCGGGTGCGTTCCCGAATCCAGGGTTTGGGGCTTGCTGCCTCAAATGAGCCATGCTCTCGCTGAGTTTCTGGAACTCGCGACAGTCCTTGAGCATGTGGCTTGCTTTCTTCATGTCATCCTGTTTGTCGATGTAGAAGTGGATGGTGCATGGACCCGACAGTTTTTCGTATGCTAAGGGTCCGTCGTCGCGATCGCGGCGCTGCCACGACTGTGTCAGGCATCCTCCATCGCGGAAATTGTTTCCGCGGTATCCGCCGCTGTTGCGGTTGCCGTTGTTGCGGCGGTCGGCGTAGCCAGCCGCGACCATGTCGGGTCCGTCGCGATCGTCGTAGACGAGCGATCTTCTCTTTCTACGGCGCTCACATCGTCGGCCGTAGTCATCTTCCTCCTCTGAGTGCGCTCGGTGGATGGAGTCCTCGCCGTCGACCCACCTGTTGGCGATGTCCATGAGATGGTCGAATGTCTTGGGCTTGACGCGCCCGAGCTCTTCCTTGAAGTCCTGGAGTTTGACGCCGTCCCTGAAGGTGTCGATAGCTCTCTCCTCGGAGATATGCGCTGCGGAGTTCTTGGTGTTGGACCAGTGTAGTATGTACGAGCGAATGGATTCGCCCGTTCGTTGGGTGCAGGCCCGCAGCTCTTCGATCAAGGCGGGCCTCTTGCTAGTGCCTTTGAAGTTTTGGACGAAACTGTATGCCAACTCCTCCCAGCTTCGGATGGATCCCGAGGATAGGCTGCTGAGCCAGATCCGGGTTGCGCCCGTCAACTGCAGCTGAAGGCATTGCATGGCGGTTTCCTTGGTTCCTCCATGTAGCTTGACGGACGACAGGTGGTCGCTGAGCCAGGCCCTGGGGTCTTGTGTGCCGTCAAACTTTGGAGTGTCCGAAGGAAGCTTGAAGTTTTGCGGCATCCGCGTCCATAGGACGGATCTGCTGTAGCATCGGGCTCCACAGAGTTCTCCTTCGTCGTCATCTTCTTCGGATTCAGACGAGCATATGCGCTTGGCGCGCGCTTTGTCGATTTTGCGCTGCGTTAGCTCGTTTCGAGCATCGTAGTCGCGACTGCGACGGCGCGAGCTCTTATGCCTTCGAGGAAGGTCGTGCTCTTCGTCCTCGGATGAGGGTGTGGGGCTGCGGTTGAACCTAACCGCGACCTTCTTCTTTGGCTCCGTAGGAGCTTCTCCGTGGAGCGCGGCTCCAACGAGTCCGAGTCCGGTGAGCGCGGACTTGTGCATGGCCCTTTTCGGGTCCCCCTCCGGAGGAGGATGGGACGCGAGGTACGCAGTGGCTGCCATGATCACAGCTTGCGGCGTCTTCGGGATGACGTTGCTGTCGGCATCCATCTTCATGAAGGACGCATTGAGGGCTCTAGTCACCTCGCGACGTGCTTTGGGATCCATGTTCTCTGTGCGAGAACGGTGCTTGTTGCCATGGTTTCCATGTGAGATGGAGCCGATGCCCATGGCGGAGAGAGCAGCTCTTCGTGCACTGGATTCCGAGGCTGCTTGCTTGCACTTGTCGAGCACCTCTTGCATCCTCAGTTGCTTCTTGTGCTCCTCGACGAGGAGCATGTGGTATGCCATCAGCAAGTCCCGTGAGGCATCTGCTGGCAGGATCTTGTTGCCTGTTACGGCTTCGCGTGCTTGAGCCCATCCCTCCTTGATGAGGTGGATGACTCGGTTGTTGTTTTCCCCGTTGGGTGGGGGGACCGGCTTCTTCTGTTCTCGCCGTTTCTACCCTGCGGGTTAGGTGGCGGATTGTGTTCTTGATCTTGGATGACCGCGGCGCATTGGTAGCGTTTGTAGATTGGATCGCTGCTGCCGCAGCTTTCGGATCCGGAACCGTAGGTCCCTTCATCCAACGGTGGATCACACAGATCTGAGTTGCAGCTGCTGCTGTCATAAGACTCATCTGTTGATGATTATGTGTGTAGCACGAGGTGTGGAGCCTACGAAGAAGGCCTGATCGATGGCAGGGGCACCCGCTCCGAGAGGCGGAGAGTGCCGATCTGCCCCACCTGGAAGCAGAAGCTCCCGAACAGGATCTCGAGTCCGTCGCAAACGGGCTCGAAGTCCTTTAGGGTGGCCGGTGAGTGGGCGGTGAAATCGAAGGCGCCGAAGAGGAGATGACTCTCCGTCGCCGCGGAGTTGTAGATCGCTCGGATTGGGACCGTCACGATCGCACAATCAGCGTCCCCAGTTCCCACAGACGGCGCCAATTGACGAGGTTCGATCTCGTCAATGCCCATTGTTATGGACTTGGGTTTTGGAGAAGATGGGGATGTTGGAGATCGCGGAACGGTTAGCAAACAAGCAACACGGGGACACGAGGTTTACCCAGGTTCAGGCCCCCGGAGGGAAAACCCTACTCCTGCTTGTCTGCTCTGATTATGGTGGAACCGAAGGTTACAGGGGTGCGCAGATGCAATCTGGCGTGGAGGTGTGTATGCGAAAGTATGAGGTCAAAGCCTCCTTGACATGCCCTCCTGGCCTTTATATAGAGGCAGGCAGGTCTCAGGCACAGATCGAGTCGGTTACAGGTTTAGGGTTACCCCTTTGAATTTTCTATCTACTCTAGTCTTGTTCTCCAAGGATCCGAGGGCGTCATGGGCCCTGGCCACCCGAAAGTCTTCATGGGCCAACATATATTTGTCGTGGGCCTTCCTTGGGCTGGACTAGGTATGCTCAAGTCGTGTACCCGCGGGGTACAACCATGTCAGTAGGGGAGTGGGCCAGCAAGCAGCAGAGCGGGGTGGGGCCAAGAAGCAGCGCAGCGGCAGCAGCAGCATGCGAGCGGCAGGTGCGTGCGGGCACAGCGGCCAGCGCAGGGCAGGCGAGTGGATCTGGCGTGCGGGTCAATGCGCGCAGGCGCGCAGCGTGCGGGGGCCAGCAGCTGCAGCGCGCGCAGCGAGCGAGCGAGGGCCAGGGCGCTGCGTGGGAGAAGCGGGGCCAGGCGGGAGCAGCGAGGCGAGCGGGGCCCATGCGCGCAGGGCAAGCGAGCCGCAGCGCGCGCGCAACGAGCGAGCGGTGGCAGGTCAGCCGGGCCCGCGTGGGGCAGAGCAGCAGCAGCGCGTGCGAGGCGGTCAACGCGGGCGGCGGGCGCGCAAGAGCCAGCTGGCCAGGTAGGTGCGCGGTGGAGGCAGGGAGAAACGGGCTGTAGGGTGGATGAATCTGGGGAAAAATCTGGGAAAAGAAACTGGGCCGGCCGGTACTACCGGCCCACCCGGCCGGTAGTACCGGATTTGACTACCTAGCGAGGCAGTAGGAAATTAAGGGACGCCCAGGGGAGGGCAGTAGTACCGGCCCGCCTGGGCGGTACTACCGCTCAGCCCAGAGAGGAGATTTTCTCTTTTCTTTTATAAATCAAATATGAGGCAGATTCAAACGCTCATAACTTTTGATTGGTGACTCCGATTGACCCAATTCCAATTGCGTTGGAAAGAGGACAAAAAGGGCTTTCCAATTGCGTTGGAAATATTGGTTATCACCAAGTGAGAATGTATCAGGTAATATAATGTGAGATACCTCACTTGGTGAGACACCGGAAAACCGCCAAGATCAAAATCGCAACATGATATATACGGGAGATCCGATTTTGATGAACAAGAGCTTGTTATGGAGATTACCACAAGCTCTATATCCTCACATGGATAAGACCAAATAACAACCAAATATGATGATGCAAATATGCAAAGGTTTGAGCTCTCTCCGAACGATTTAACCGAGTTACTCATTCAAGAGCCTCTCTTAATAGTACGGTTATCTATCCTAAACCCGGTCTCACACACACAACGTGAGACCGGCAAAAGGGAAAACCTATCAAGATTATACCTTTGCCTTGAGAATTCCACTTGAGATCGATGTAGACGATCTTGCCCTTCTCAAGATGGAAACCCTTTCTTGATTCTTCATCATCGATCCATGATCACCGAGGATGGCAAGCATCAAACATGAGATCTTCTATAGATGGCGCATTTTGAGCTTGCACATCACATGTTCTTCTCATTTCATCGCCCTTGAAGCCAACACATGCTCCAAGTGATGTCAATGGACAAATCCTACAAGTACAACTTAATACACACATTAGTCCATAAAGATTGTCATTAATTACCAAAACCACACATGGGGGCCTCACATGTTTTTTCAACCGTGTGCTCCAATCACTACTACCAAGTTACAAGAACTTTGTGAGGAACTACAATATGCAAAACATGGACAAGTCGTTTCCCGAACTCTTCTCCATGTTAAAGTCTGCGGAAGTGGAGATCAAGAAAGAGCACCAACTATTGATGGTCAATAAGACCACCAAACTCAAGAAGCAAGGCAAGTCTAAGAAAAATGGAAACTTCAATAAGGGCGGTAAGAAAGTTACCGCACCAGCGAAGAAGACCAAGGCTGAGCCTAAGCATGATACTGAGTGCTTTTACTGCAAGGGAGAAGGTCACTAGAAGCGGAATTTCCCTAAGTACTTGGCGGATTTGAAGAACGGCAACATCAACAAGAAAGGTATATCTGATATACACGTTATTGATGTGTATCTCACTAGTAGTCGTAGTAGTGCCTGGGTATTTGATACTGGTTCGGTTGCTCATATTTGTAACTCGAAACAGGTGCTGCAGAATAGACGGAAACTAGCGAAGAACAAGGTGACGATGCGCGTTGAAAATGGATCAAAGGTTGATGTGATCGCGGTCGGCATGCTACCTCTTCATCTACCATCGGGATTAGTTTTATACTTAAATAATTGTTATTTGGTGCCTTCGTTGAGCATGAACATTATATCTAGATCATGTTTATTGCGAGACGGTTACTTGTTTAAGTCCGAGAATAATGGTCGTTTGATTTATATGAGTAATATGTTTTATGCACATGCACCTTTGATAGATGGTCTATTCTTGTTGAATCTCGATTGTAGTAATACACATATTAATAACATTGAAGCTAAACATTTGAAATTGAGCGATAACTCGACCTATATGTGGCACTGTTGTCTTGGTCACATTGGAGTGAAGCGTATGAAGAAACTCCATTCCGATGGACTTCTTGAATCACTTGAAAGATGCGAAGCATGTCTGATGGGTAAAATGACTAAACTCCATTTTCTGGTATGATGGAGCGATCTACGGACTTATTGGAAATCATACATACCGATGTGTGTGGCCCAATGAGTGTAGCATCGCGCGGTGGTTATCGTTATGTTCTTACTTTCACAGATGACTTGAGTAGATATGGGTATATCTATTTCATGAAACATAAGTCCGAAACTTTCGAGAAGTTTAAGGAATTTCAAAGTGAAGTAGAGAATCAACGTAACAAGAAGATTAAGTTTATATGATCTGATCGTGGAGGTGAATATCTAAGTTACGAGTTTGGCGAGCATTTGAAGAAATGCGGGATACTTTCACAATTGACACCGCCGGAAACACCACAACGTAATGGTGTGTCCGAACGTCGTAATCGAACTCTCTTAGATATGGTTCGTTCTATGATGTCACTTACAGATTTACTGCTATCTTTTTGGGGTTATGCATTAAAAACAGCTGTATTCACTTTAAATAGGGCACCATCTAAATCCGTTGAAATGACACCATATGAATTATGGTTTGGGAAGAAACCTAAATTGTCGTTCCTTAAAGTTTGGGGTTGCAAAGCTTATGAAAAGAAGTTAGAGCCCGACAAGCTTGAACCCAAAGCAGAAAAATGCGTCTTCATAGGATACCCGAAGGAAACTATTGGGTATACCTTCTATCATAGATCCGAGGGCAAAATCTTTGTTGCCAACAATGGATCCTTTCTAGAGAAGGAGTTTCTCTCGAAAGAAGTGACTGAAAGGAAAGTAGAACTCGACGAGGTTGTCGAACCTTCTCTCAGAATTGAGAGTAGCGCATCACCGGAAGTGGTTCCTGTGGCTCCTACACCAATAAGAGAGGAAGCTAATGATGTTGATCATGAAACTTCGGTTGAAGTTACTATGGAACCTCGCAGGTCAACGAGAACTCGTACCACTCCTGATTGGTATGATCCCATTATGAGTGTCATGTTGGTGGACAACACCGACGACCCTGCGACATATGAGGAAGCGATGATGAGCCCAGATTCCAATAAATGGCAAGAAGCCATGAAATCCGAGATTGGATCCATGTACGAAAACCAAGTATGGACTTTGGTGGACTTACCGGATGGCCGGAATGCTGTCGAGAACAAATGGATTTTCAAGAAGAAAACAGATGCTGATGGTAATGTTACTGTCTATAAAGCTTGAGTTGTCGCAAAAGGGTTTTGACAAATTCAAGGAGTTGACTACGATGAGACTTTCTCACCGGTACCGAAGCTAAAATCTGTGAGGATTTTAATAGCAATCGCTGCATATTATGATTATGAGATATGACAGATGAATGTCAAAACGGCATTCCTCAATGGAGACATTGATGAAGAGTTTTATATGGTACAACCCAAATATTTTGTCGATCCTAAAGATGCTAACAAGCTATGCAAACTTCAATGATCCATTTATGGATTGAAGCAAGCATCCCGAAGTTGGAGTCAACGTTTTGATAAGGTGATCAAAAAATTTGGATTTACACAAAGTTATGGAGAAGCTTGTATTTACAAGAAAGTGAGTGGGAGCTCTGTAGCATTCCTAGTACTATATGTGGATGACATATTGTTGATTGGGAATGATGTAGACCTTCTTAATTGTGTCAAGGATTATTTGAATAATAGTTTTTCAATGAAAGATCTTGGTGAAGCAGCTTACATATTAGGCATAAAGATTTATAGAGATAGATCGAGACGCCTAATATCATTGTCACAAAGTACATATTTGGAAAAAGTTCTAAAGAGGTTTGGAATGGAAGATAGCAAGAAAGGGTTCTTACCCATGTTGCCCAATACGACCTTGAGTAAAACTCAAAGTCCTGTTACGGTAGAAGATAGAGAAAGGATGAGTAAGACTCCCTATGCCTCAGCCATAGGATCTATCATGTATGCCATGCTATGTACTAGACCCGACATTCCATATGCTGTTAGTTTGACTAGCAGATATCAAAGTGATCCGGGAGTGGATCATTGGACAGCGGTTAAAAACATCCTTAAGTACTTAAGAAGAACTAAGTATATGGTTCTTTCTTATGGAGGTGACGAACAGATCGTTGTTAATAGTTACACCGATGCTAGTTGGAACACCGATCCGGATGATTCTAAATCTCAATATGGATGTGTATTTACTTTGAATGGTGCAACAGTTAGCTAGAGGAGTGCAAAGCAAAGCGTTGTGGCGAGATCTTCAACTAAATCGGAATACATAACTGCCTGGGAGGCTTCACAAGAGGCGATATGGATGAAGGAGTTCATTATAGAGCTTGGTGTTGTTCCCAGTGTGCTGGACCCAATGTCTATCTACTGTGATAACATGGGCGCCATAGTCAATACGCAAGAACCAAGGTCACACAAGAAGCTGAAGCATATCAAGCTGCATTTTCACGCTATTCGAGAGCATGTCCAAGATGGTGACATAAATATTTGCAAAGTACACACAGATCTGAATGTGGCGGATCCGTTGACTAAACCTCTCCCGACGGAAAAACATGACCAGCACCATACCACCATGGGTATTCGGTATATTACCATGTAATCTAGATTAGTTGACTCTAGTGCAAGTGGGAGACTATTGGAGATATTCCCTAGAGGCAATAATAAAAGTGGTTATTATTATATCTTTGTGTTTATGATAAATGTTTGTATTCATGCTATAATAGTATTAACCGGAAATATTAATACTTGTCTGATTTATAAACTAAATTAGAGTCCCTAGTAAAGCCTCTTTGTAATACTAGCTTGTTGGTTGATAGATGATCGTGGTTTCTTGATCATGAACATTGAGATGTTATTAACAACAAGATCATATCATTAGGAGAATGGTTTGATGGACATACCCTATAGATAAGCGTAGCATAAAGATCAAGTCATTTCAATAGTTCATTTGCTATAAGCTTTCTGATACATAGTAACCTAATTCCTTCGACCATGAGATCATGCTAATCACCATCACCGGAAGTATGCTTTTATGACATCAAACACCACACCGTAACTGGGTGGCTATAAAGGAGGCATTGAGTATTCATGTAAGGGTCCCAACCTTTAATAAGGTAGAGTCCCCTGTGTTTACAATGCTAGTCCCTGGATCAATAGCTAGCATCCACAGTTAAGATGTAATATCAAGAAACAAAGGTCATATATAACTTTATAACCAGGAATAACATAATTTTATTACATATTACATAGCTCATTTGGCTATTACATTACATTGCAGCAGAAAGTCTATAAGCATGGGGTCCTTCATCTTCAAAGTGCCACAGGCAGACATGTTGGTTGTAGACTTGTAATCCTAATCACTTAAACTTCACTAAATCAATCAAACCTGCAACATAACAAGTTACAGCCACAAGGGTCAATACATTTGAATTGTATTGGCAAGTGATACTATGGTATTATAGTGGAGTCTATCATCTATATGCATTTGTCTAAGTGGAGTTGAGGCTTGCATTGCTCAAAATAGATTTTCCTTATCATTTTGAAAACACTAAGTTTTAGCTTGTCAAAATCATTTTTCTCAATCAAAGATTGAAGATCCTTTAACCCTTGTTCAAACCACAAGTTTTTTAACTTAGAAATTTGAATGATGAGATTCTTGATTGCTTCCATGTCTTGATGCTCAATTGTCCTTTACCAGGGACATGGCTAAGTACTTAGATTTTACATCTGCAGAGGTGGTGCACTTTCCCCACAAGACTTGGTTTCCCAAGACAAGATCTTTCAGAAGCCTTCCCTTATACCAAAATGGACGCGTTCCAACCTATCAAACTCTACCACCCACTGTCCATATGGCTAATTTATTGCAACCTATATGATCCAGGCAGAGCCCATAATGCCAAGTGGCTGCACTTGAAGCTTCTCAACATTTGACATCTCAAATCTCTTTGTTCCTGGGTGGCCATCCACAAGTGAGATACACAAGGTCAACCATAGACATGGGCCTTGTGAACCACTCAACCAAAATCCACCAAGCAATTACCATTCCACCCAGGTGATTCATTAACTTAGTTGTTTTATTAAACAAAACACAAGTCCTCAGACTTAGGAATTTTTCCATAGTGTGAATATATATTCCACCCATGTTTTCTATTATCTAGGCTAAGCTTGATAGTAATAGGAATCTTAACTTAGGAAGATTTCCACTAAGGTTTCATCTACTAGGTTTTCCTATAGTAAGGTTTATACTTAGCAAAAATTCCATGCAAGTTTTACTTAGAAAAATCACTAATGCATAGTGAAAGTAATGGGACAAAAAGTATGAAGCATCACTTGCCTTTTTGGTAGAGGGTATAGGTTCACTCCTTGTCCTTGCAACAATCACACTCTTCAAGTCACTACAATTCAATCAAGCAAGGCACAAACTCAATCTACCAATCAAGCAAAACAACACATAAAATAACAAAGTCAAGGTAATGCATGCAACATGCCAAGCTTTGTTTTATTTGAAAAAGTGGTTCCTAATGGGTCATAAACATTTGAAAGCACCTAATGGTCAAAAGTGGCAAAGTCATTTGCAAAATATTTCACTTCAAAAACCATTTTCAAAACAAGGTATCATTTTATGTGGTGTAGAAATGTTTTTTACTAAGGCATTAATCTATAGGGTTCACAAAATTCATTTTCAAATCAAAAGACTTGGTGTTTGGGGTCAGAGAGTTTAAAACAAAACATTTCCCAAAGGTTTTCTTCCAAAACCATTTTTAATAAATAAACCATATTTTTATTAGACTAGAAATGGTTTTAAATCAAAGATTCATTCTTTTGTTTCACCAATTACATTTTTGAAACCACAAAGTGATTCCTATGGTCAGTAGGTTCAAATCACACTATTTGCAAAAGATTTTATCCCCAAAATCATTTTTGAACAATTTTTACAATCTAAACAAGCATACAGATGTTTCTGCAAAAACAAACATTTTACCAGAGGCTTTTTACTAAACAAAAGGCATGGTTGGCTAGGTCTTATTCCACTGATTCCATTGATATAAAGTTTGAAAAATTTGGACGTGTGGTTTAAAAGTTACAAGGGTTTCAAAATGGCATCTAAATCTGATTTCAAATTCTATTTTAAATCGTCTGGTGCCACGCGTCCTATTCTCATTCGTTGGTACCGCTTCACTCGGATCGGCTATTCTGGCGCGTTGGATCAAGTTGAATCATGCGGCTCAGAAGCGTGCGTACCCATTCGCTTACTTTCTATCCTATCCACCAGATCGAGATCGGACGGCTGCTGTGAGCTCGACCCTAAACGAGCGGCGCTGCGGCGGCTACTGGCGGCGGAGCGACCAGACGGTGGCGGCGCCGACGATACAGAAAGCAAGGGTGGCTGGGGAGATGCTCACCGGAATCGTCGACGCTTGCTGATGCTCAACGTGGTACTGGTTGGTGAAGGGGCGCACGTGACTGTCCTTAATTGCTCGCCGGAGATGAGCTGGGCCTCGGGCGGCTCTGGAGGTCGTCGAGGGCGAGGATGGGGGGCACCCTAGGACAAAAGGGAGACACTGTTAGTTTCCCAAGAGCATGGCGATCATCATCGTGTCCACGGGGAAGAGAGGGGTGGTCTGGTTTACCGGGGAGACGTCGCCGCAGTTGGAGCAGACGGCGGCGCTGGCTCGGGGAAGACGTTGCCGACGCTCAGGGACACGAGCGAGCGAGCTGCGGCTGCAGAAAGGTCCGACAGATGATGGAGATCACGACTGGGTGTTCGAGGAGTCAAGAGGTGGCGTGGGGCTGCTGGATTCCTCGCCGGAGCGTCGTCGAAGTCAGTGGCGGTTTGGAGACGATTCGAGCAGCCTGGTGGCGTTCAGAGCGTGGAGTCTAAGGGGAAAGGAGGAGAAGGGCGAGGCGATTAAGACAACATGGTTGCAGGAGCGATTAACTGCTGTGTTAACGCGAATTGATGCTCGCGAATTCATCGCAGAAACGGGAGAGAGGGGGAGGAAGAAATGGTCGCGTGGTTGAAGACAGGTGAGCTGGCGGTGGGGTCTACCTGGCAGTGAGGAAGTGAGAGGGAAAGAGGTCCACCAGTCATTGGCTTAGTGGGTGTGAGTTCGAGTGAGAAAACATTTCGCTGAGGGAAAGAAAGGTGGGCTGGAGTTGGGCCTAAACTGGGCTGCTGGGTTGGGTCGACCAGATTCCTATTTTTTTTCCAGTTCTGAATCCTTTTCTTTTTCCAAATCAATTTCTGTTTTGAATTTCAATCAACTATTCAAACGTTCAATTCAATTCAAGCAATCACCACACTTGCAATGAGTTTTTGGTTCTGTTTATCAACATAAACCAAATCCCAAAAATAAAATAATATTTTTATTTTAGAGTCCATTTATAATTAAATAAAATGGACACTAGTTAATAAATCAAATGGGTTTTAATTTATTTAAAAACTCCATTTGAAATCTAAATATTTTCAAAACCAAATCAGTAGGTTTTATTTGAAAATAAAAGATACTTGGAAAACTTGTTTAAAACAAAATAACATTTTATTTTAGGTTCCATTAATAATTAAATAAAATGGACCTTAGTTATTTAATCAAATAGGATTTGTTTTATTAAAATCTTTATTTTGAAATCTAAAATAAAACCAAAAACACTTCAGTAGGTTTTATTTGAGAATATAAAATACTTGGAAAACTTATTTTAAAAATAAAATAATAAGTTTTAATGTTTTATTTAAAAGGGAAAGTCTTTACTTAACAAAATTGGGTAATAATAATTCCCTATTATTTTCTTTAAATAAAACTTTGTTCTTTTTATCAAAACAAAATGTTTTATTTCAAAAACTTGGCCAAGGTTTAATTTGGCTTTATAAAATAATCTTTATTTATAAATCCACCTTTTCTTTTGAAAACCAAATCCTTTTATTAAAAGATCCAAAATAGTAATTTTAAATATTTCTAAGTTTATTGTTTATTTATCTTTTTAAATCCCTTTAGGATTTTATTTGATCAAAATAGGTTTGAAAGTTCCCAATTGGATTCAAAAAGTTTCTTCTCACCCTGAAAATCAACAAAGTTTTATTTTATTCATTTATTTTTCACATTACAAGATTTGGAAAATCTTGGGATGTGACAGGCTACCACCCTTAAAATAAATCTCGTCCCGAGATTTGGGGAGGCTAGGGGTTACAAGTAGGCTCAAAACAACTAGGGTACTACCACCCTTAAAAATTTCCAACTAGATTACATATTGGCTTGCTTGGGATCTTGAGGTAACTTTCCTGGACAGAAGTTTGCATAGTGGCCTAGCTCCTTGCATTTGAAACATGTGACAAGGCTGAGATCCCTCATAGGCTTGTTTATCTTGTGTTTCATCTTTTCTGGACAGTTGCTTGCATAATGTCCTAGCTCTTTGCAGTTGTTGCACCACACTTGGCTAATATCTTTCTTTTCCTTGGGTAACAATTCTTCTTGTTTGTTTCCTTGGTTCTTCTTATTTTCTAGGCAGTAACTGGCATATTGTCCCATTTCTTTACATTTATGACATTGCACATGGCTTTTTTCCTTCTTTTGCTTTTTGGGTTTCTCCAAAGCTAGGAGTTCTTCTAGTTCATGCTCCTCAAAGGTGGGAAATCTTTCTCTCTTCATGGGGCATTGATCTTCATGTTCCTTGGATGCATGATCCTTGTCTCCACAAGTATTGCTAGCTTGGGTTCCTTCTAGATTAGCATCTTTGTCATCCTTGTTGTCATTAGCTCTTTGGGAATAGTTTTCTCCCATGTTGATCACTTGAGTAACCAATCCTTGCAGCAATTGGGATTGAAGTTTCAAAATCCTTTGTATGGTTGGGTTTAGTCCATTGTTGTTGGCTAAAAGCTGAGTTGTCTCTTGACTCAACTGGTTTTGGGTTGCTATAAGTTCTCTCATGTTGTTCTCTTGGTTGTTGTTGTTGTCACCATCCTTGATGTTGGAGTCTCTTGGAGTAGTCATCTGTTTGGGTTGATTTGGGATTAGAATAGGCAAGAAAATTTCTAAGGGAATAATTCTAACCACACACATTACAATTCACACAAGCAATGTGCAAGCAATCACAAACAAACATTCCACTCAAACAACAAGTTTCAAGCATATTTTTAGGCAACCAAAAAAAATATTTTTGTTACACTACATAAGTTGGTGTGTTGGACTTAAACTAAAATATCGTGGTCCATCTATATGGTTCACTTGTGATCTTTCCATCTTTCTTGGTTGATTCTTCTTTCTACATGAGATCTTGGTTTCCTTTAGGAAAACTCTTGGTCACAAAACTTCAAAGTTGTTGATGGCTCCTTCTTATTTTGCATTCCCTTAGTCTCCATATCTTGAGCAAGATTTCCTTGTCTCACTTGTAGTCCTTAGTAATATCCAAGTTGAAAGTCCTTGGTGAATATGCTGAAGATGTTGAAGTCATTAGAGTTGAAGATGTTGAAGTCATTAGTGTTTGAAGATGTTGAAGAAGTCCTTTGCACATGGTGTAGTCTTTGGCCATGGGTAGGTTTTTTTCCATCAAGTTGAAGTAGAAGAGATGTAGAGTTGAAACCAAAATGGTTGAGGAAAGAGTTTACAAGTGTTTTTGTAAATAAGTTTTTGGAACAAGTACAACTCCTATTTTCTAAGGGTTTTTGTCCAATCCTAGGGTTTACAAATCCTACAGGAAACACAATGCTCTGATACCATCTGTAAGGGTCCCAACCTTTAATAAGGTAGAGTCCCCTGTGTTTACAATGCTAGTCCCTGGATCAATAGCTAGCATCCACAGTTAAGATGTAATATCAAGAAACAAAGGTCATATATAACTTTATAACCAGGAATAACATAACTTTATTACATATTACATAGCTCATTTGGCTATTACATTACATTGCAGCAGAAAGTCTATAAGCATGGGGTCCTTCATCTTCAAAGTGCCGCAGGCAGACATGTTGGTTGTAGACTTGTAATCCTAATCACTTAAACTTCACTAAATCAATCAAACCTGCAACATAACAAGTTACAGCCACAAGGGTCAATACATTTGAATTGTATTGGCAAGTGATACTATGGTATTATAGTGGAGTCTATCATCTATATGCATTTGGCTAAGTGGAGTTGAGGCTTGCATTGCTCAAAATAGATTTTCCTTATCATTTTGAAAACACTAAGTTTTAGCTTGTCAAAATCATTTTTCTCAATCAAAGATTGAAGATCCTTTAACCCTTGTTCAAACCACAAGTTTTTTAACTTAGAAATTTGAATGATGAGATTCTTGATTGCTTCCATGTCTTGATGCTCAAATTGTCCTTTACCAGGGACATGGCTAAGTACTTAGATTTTACATCTGCAGAGGTGGTGCACTTTCCCCACAAGACTTGGTTTCCCAAGACAAGATCTTTCAGAAGCCTTCCCTTAGACCAAAATGGACGCGTTCCAACCTATCAAACTCTACCACCCACTGTCCATATGGCTAATTTATTGCAACCTATATGATCCAGGAAGAGCCCATAATGCCAAGTGGCTGCACTTGAAGCTTCTCAACATTTGACATCTCAAATCTCTTTGTTCCTGGGTGGCCATCCACAAGTGAGATACACAAGGTCAACCATAGACATGGGCCTTGTGAACCACTCAACCAAAATCCACCAAGCAATTACCATTCCACCCAGGTGATTCATTAACTTAGTTGTTTTATTAAACAAAACACAAGTCCTCAGACTTAGGAATTTTTCCATAGTGTGAATATATATTCCACCCATGTTTTCTATTAGCTAGGCTAAGCTTGATAGTAATAGGAATCTTAACTTAGGAAGATTTCCACTAAGGTTTCATCTACTAGGTTTTCCTATAGTAAGGTTTATACTTAGCAAAAATTCCATGCAAGTTTTACTTAGAAAAATCACTAATGCATAGTGAAAGTAATGGGACAAAAAGTATGAAGCATCACTTGCCTTTTTGGTAGAGGGTATAGGTTCACTCCTTGTCCTTGCAACAATCACACTCTTCAAGTCACTACAATTCAATCAAGCAAGGCACAAACTCAATCTACCAATCAAGCAAAACAACACATAAAATAACAAAGTCAAGGTAATGCATGCAACATGCCAAGCTTTGTTTTATTTGAAAAAGTGGTTCCTAATGGGTCATAAACATTTGAAAGCACCTAATGGTCAAAAGTGGCAAAGTCATTTGCAAAATATTTCACTTCAAAAACCATTTTCAAAACAAGGTATCATTTTATGTGGTGTAGAAATGTTTTTTACTAAGGCATTAATCTATAGGGTTCACAAAATTCATTTTCAAATCAAAAGACTTGGTGTTTGGGGTCAGAGAGTTTAAAACAAAACATTTCCCAAAGGTTTTCTTCCAAAACCATTTTTAATAAATAAACCATATTTTTATTAGACTAGAAATGGTTTTAAATCAAAGATTCATTCTTTTGTTTCACCAATTAAATTTTTGAAACCACAAAGTGATTCCTATGGTCAGTAGGTTCAAATCACACTATTTGCAAAACATTTTATCCCCAAAATCATTTCTGAACAATTTTTACAATCTAAACAAGCATACAAATGCTTCTGCAAAAACAAACATTTTACCAGAGGCTTTTTACTAAACAAAAGGCATGTTTGGCTAGGTCTTATTCCACTGATTCCATTGATATAAAGTTTGCAAAATTTGGACGTGTGGTTTAAAAGTTACAAGGGTTTCAAAATGGCATCTAAATCTGATTTCAAATTCTATTTTAAATCGTCTGGTGCCACGCGTCCTATTCTCATTCGTCGGTACCGCTTCACTCGGATCGGCTATTCTGGCGCGTTGGATCAAGTTGAATCATGCGGCTCAGAAGCGTGCGTACCCATTCGCTTACTTTCTATCCTATCCACCAGATCGAGATCGGACGGCTGCTGTGAGCTCGACCCTAAACGAGCGGCGCTGCAGCGGCTACTGGCGGCGGAGCGACCAGACGGTGGCAGCGCCGGTGATACAGAAAGCAAGGGTGGCTGGGGAGATGCTCACCGGAATCGTCGACTCTTGCTGATGCTCAACGTGGTACTGGTTGGTGAAGGGGCGCACGTGACTGTCCTTAATTGCTCGCCGGAGATGAGCTGGGCCTCGGGCGGCTCTGGAGGTCGTCGAGGGCGAGGATGGGGGCACCCTAGGACAAAAGGGATACACTGTTAGGTTCGCAAGAGCATGGCGATCATCATCGTGTCCATGGGGAAGAGAGGGGTGGTCTGGTTTACCGGGGAGACGTCGCCGCAGTTGGAGCAGACGGCGGCGCTGGCTCGGGGAAGACGTTGCCGACGCTCAGGGACGCGCGCGAGCGAGCTGCGGCTGCAGAAAGGTCCGACAGGTGATGGAGATCACGGCTGGGTGTTCGAGGAGGCAAGAGGTGGCGTGGGGCTGCTGGATTCCTCGCCGGAGCGTCGTCAAAGTCAGTGGCGGTTTGGAGACGATTCGAGCAGCATGGTGGCGTTCAGAGCGTGGAGTCTGAGGGGAAAGGAGGAGAAGGGCGAGGCGATTAAGACAGCGTGGTTGCAGGAGTGATTAACTGCTGTGTTAACGCGAATTGATGCTCGCGAATTCATCGCAGAAACGGGAGAGAGGGGGAGGAAGAACTGGTCGCGTGGTTGAAGACAGGTGAGCTGGCGGTGGGGTCTACCTGGCAGTGAGGAAGTGAGAGGGAAAGAGGTCCACCAGTCATTGGCTTAGTGGGTGTGAGTTCGAGTGAGAAAACGTTTCGCTAAGGGAAAGAAAGGTGGGCTGGAGTTGGGCCTAAACTGGGCTGCTGGGTTGGGTCGACCAGATTCCTATTTTTTTTCCATTTCTGAATCTTTTTCTTTTTCCAAATCAATTTCTGTTTTGAATTTCAATCAACTATTCAAACATTCAATTCAATTCAAGGAATCACCACACTTGTAATGAGTTTTTGGTTCTGTTTATCAACATAAACCAAATCCCAAAAATAAAATAATATTTTTATTTTAGAGTCCATTTATAATTAAATAAAATGGACAATAGTTAATAAATCAAATGGGTTTTAATTTATTTAAAAACTCCATTTGAAATCTAAATATTTTCAAAACCAAATCAGTAGGTTTTATTTGAAAATAAAAGATACTTGGAAAACTTGTTTAAAACAAAATAACATTTTATTTTAGGTTCCATTAATAATTAAATAAAATGGACCTTAGTTATTTAATCAAATAGGATTTGTTTTATTAAAATCTTTATTTTGAAATCTAAAATAAAACCAAAAACACTTCAGTAGGTTTTATTTGAGAATATAAAATACTTGGAAAACTTATTTTAAAAATAAAATAATTAGTTTTAATATTTTATTTAAAAGGGAAAGTCTTTTCTTAACAAAATTGGGTAATAATAATTCCCTATTATTTTCTTTAAATAAAACTTTGTTCTTTTTATCAAAACAAAATGTTTTATTTCAAAAACTTGGCCAAGGTTTAATTTGGCTTTATAAAATAATCTTTATTTATAAATCCACCTTTTCTTTTGAAAACCAAATCCTTTTATTAAAAGATCCAAAATAGTAATTTTAAATATTTCTAAGTTTATTATTTATTTATCTTTTTAAATCCCTTTAGGATTTTATTTGATCAAAATAGGTTTGAAAGTTCCCAATTGGATTCAAAAAGTTTCTTCTCACCCTGAAAATCAACAAAGTTTTATTTTATTCATTTATTTTTCACATTACAAGATTTGGAAAATCTTGGGATTTGACAATTCAGAAAGTATGTGTTGAGGCACATGGATCAAGAGTGGGATTTGTCCATCCATATGACAGATAGATATACCCTGGGCCCTCTCGGTGGAATGTCATCCAATTAGCTTGCAAGCATGTGACTGTCTCACAAGGGATCACATATCATGTGAACGAGAAAAGAGTACTTATCGGTAATGAGGTTGAACTAGGTATGTAGAGATACCGACGATCAAACCTCAGATAAGTAAACTATCGCGAGACAAAGGGAAATTGGTATTGTATGTAAGTGGTTCATTCGATCGCAAAGTAATCGTTGAAATATGTGGGATCCATATGAATTTCCATATTCCTCTATTGGTTATTGATCGGAGAAGTGTCTCGGTCATGTCCACATAATTCACGAACCATAGGGAGACAAACTTAAGGATTCAATGTTGTTTAGTAGATATGGAATGTAAGTAGGGAGACCGAATATTGTTTGGAGTCTCGGATGGGATCCGGTATATCACGAGGAGATCTGGAATGGTCCGGAGAATAAGATTCATATAAGGAAAGTCCAATTCCGGAGTTTGGGAATGATTCCGATGTTTTCATCGGACAGGTTCTAGAAGGGTCTAGAAGGTTCACGGGACCGGAAGGTGAAGGGAACATGAATGTGTCATGGATAAGTGGAATGATTGAATCATGTCCTAGGTCACTTGGTTGGGCATTAGCAAGAAAGAAATCAAGCTCCAAATTGAAAGTCAAAAGGCAAGTTTAAAAAGTCAAACTGGGACAATGTATCCTAGTGGAGGAAGGAAAGAATCCTTATTTCCCTCCACCACAAGCCAACTAGGAGAGGGAGTTGGGGAAGGATTCAAACTCCCCTCTCCCAAGCTTCCCTCCCTCTCATAAATAGAGGGGAGGGCGTGCCCCAAGACCATACAACTAGCCCTCCCAACCAAGTTGTCGTGCTGCCGCCCAGCCCCGCCGCCGCGCCGCCCCTTGCACCGCCGCCGGATTGTCGTCGTCGCCCTAGCCGCCACCGACTCCACCTCCTGTTCTCCGGCCCTCTAAACCTAGATCGCCGGAAACCATAGATCCACCATAACCTGCTCCGTCTTAGGCGAAGTCCTTCAGGATTTTCCCTTTACTTCCGACACCACGCCGTCGTGCTGCCGGAGTCTCGAGGGGAGAACTACAACCTCCATTGCCTGCTGGAACAAGGGAGAGGAAGGTCTTCATCGAGTACCGAACATGTGACCGACTGTGGAAGCGCTGTCGGAATGCAGCGACGGAAGGATCGTCTACGCGATCTTGAGATCGGCAAGTGTACGACTACATCACCCATGAGAATCTACTCTCGTTAACCGCTTTGGAATCTTCGAGGGTGAGTACTCTAATCGACTCGTTGCTACAATCTAGTAGATAGATCTTGGCTTGTTTGTGTGCATGCGGTAGAAATTTTTTGTTTTCCATGCTACGAACCCCTACACCTATAACATGAGGTGTTGACTTTTTAATCATAATATGGGCTACTAGGTTTTTAAGATCGGCCAGATTATTAAATACAACTATCAGGTGAATTAGACACGGCTACCAGGTTTGGAACTACCAAGTTAATTTGACATAGCTACCATGTTTTTAAGATCAATTACCATATTTTTGAATTACAGCTGCCAGGTTAATTTGACACACATATTAGGTTTTCAAGATCAATTTTTAGATTTATAAATGCATCTATCAGGTTTTTGACATAGCTACTAGGTTTTCAAGACCAATCGTCAGATTTTTAGATGCACCTGCAGGGTTAATTTGGCATATATATTAGATTTTTAAGATTAATTACAAGGTTTTTAAATACAGCTATCAGGTTAATTTGACACAATTACTAGGCTTTTAAAATCAATTACTATATATACTCTCACATGCTAAAGTGATACAATACTCTGACGAATTCTTATTTGAAAACGTAGACACTAAAAATAATAGCATCCCTACTAGTGCTAGCCATGCACGGACCGATGCATATGTAGTGTAGCTTCCTAATCTATCCTAAAAAATCTAAGCTCCCTAGCTTTGAGCGCGTATAGTTGACGAGGTTTAATCTCGTCAATGCCCATTGTTATGAACTTGGGTTTTGGAGAAGATGGGGGTGCTGGAGATTGCGGAACGGTTAACAGACAAGCAACCAGGGGACACGAGATTTATCCAGGTTCAGGACCCCGGAGGGAAAACCCTACTCCTGCTTGTCTACTCTTGATTACGGTGAAACCGAAATTTACAGGGGTGCGCAGATGTGATCTGGCGTGGAGGTGTGTATGCGGTGGAAAGGATTGGTCCTCCTTGTCGTGCCCTCCTATCCTTTATATAGAGTTAGGCAGGTATCGGTCACAGATCGAGTCGGTTACAAGTTTAGGGTTTGCCCCTTTGAATATTCTATCTATTCTAGTCTTGTTATCCAAGGATCCGAAGATGTCATGGGATTGGGCCACCCGAAAATCTTCATGGGCCGCATATATTCTTGTGGGCCTTCCTTGGACTGGATCATGTATGCTAATGTCGTGTACCCGCAGGGTATAACCATGTCAATGGTTGCTTCGTATTTGATTTTGGCTTGTGAGATTGCATGGTGCCACCAACAGGACAACATGCCAAGCTACCTTCAGTTTGGATATTTCAAAGTCGGTTCGTTTGGGCTTAAGAGGACGTATGGAGGGTTCATCAATAAAAAAAGAGAACGCGGTGGGGTGACTCGAAAGAAAGTCGATATACATTGCTGACCCATCAGTACGGCCAACGTAAATACGATGAGATGAGTGACGGCTGGCAAAAATACGGCCGCCGGGTGCACTCCGACTCCTCCAAACCAGCGCCCATTCATCTCCCGAGGTGGCCGATCAAGATCACGGCCTCCATCTTCGCCATCCTCGTTTCCGCCATTGAGTCGGCATCAAAGGGGACAAAGAGGAGCACGCCAGAAGCGCCGTAGTGACACACGGCTGATGGGGACGCCGGATCTGGTGGTTAACAACAACGCCACCATCGTCCGTTCGCCTTTCGGTGAGATCAACTGCATCAGTGGACAATGGCCCTCACCACTCTTTTTTTCTCTTCTTAGGCAAGGTAAATTAGTGAGGTGCTAGGCATATGTCGGCAGAAGCCTGTGTGACAAGCCTAGGCAATACCAGATTTTCTCCCATCCATCTAACTATTGATTTTGTGCTTTTCAGGCAAAAGGCATGCAGCATCGAGTTTGCTTACTATTTGTCTGTCCAATACATGAATATGAAGAGAGACAAATCAAAGTAACAGTTCCAAGTGCCTTACCATATACATTATAATATAGGAGTCTAGTAGATACCGTATAGGTTTATTTAGTCCTTGAAAGTGGAATGTTTTGGTTTTGTGCTTTTCAGTTTCGGTGAGATCTGCAATTTAGATTGGTTTTAGATTAATAGGTGAACTAAATTATTTGGGCGAGCATTTGAGTTTCCTTGCTCCGTCTCAGCGTTGAAGACCAACTATGTTATTTATGTATATTCATATTAAGAACACGAGGCTATGCTATCCTAGGCCGAAGCCTAAACTAATCATTGCCTCATGAATTAATTTAGCTTTATTTCAGAATAATGTATTGAAGTAGATGCTAGAATCTATACTTCAGTTTTCTTCTAACCTAAATTCATAGTGGTACTCCCTCTATCCAAAAATAAGTGACTTGAGTTCATCTAAATCCGTATGTATCTATATACTAAAACATGTAGATACATGTGAAGCTAAACAAATTCACGTTACTTATTTTGGGACGGAGGGAGTATTAAACTTTAAAATTTGCGGCGAAGATCTTCCAAAGATAAACTTAACTACATTTTTAGATAATATCATAGGTCACAAGTCTTTATATGTCAGCAACTTTCAGATCCTTAGATTGCTTGATAGATCATGTAAACATATAGCAATAGAAATCAACAAACATGTTTCGAGACCATTTACTTCAAAATTATCACTTGTTTGTGACTAGAGGGAGTAATATCCAGTAGTCTAAATGAGACAAATTATATGTTTAAGTTGCTTTATTTTGTTAGAAAGATCATCTGCAAAAGTTTATGCAGGGGATGTTTGTTTTGAGACACATGTTGCTTCTACCAATATGTGGAGACACTATTTTGCATTTACGGGTGATATTATTAGTTGTTGGTTCATATGTTTAGTTCATTCATATTATCTCTATCTCAAACAGACATTCATGTGCACTAATAGCTATGTTTATGTTTGTAATTCGTTCTTATGCAAGCATTTTATATTTTATGGGGAACATGCTAACGAAGGCTACTCTTATGCATTTTATATTACTCCCTCCGACCAAAATTAGTTGACTCAAAATTATCAAGATACAGATGAATCTAATAATAAATCATGTCTAGATACAATTGAATCTAGAAAAATCTAAGTCAACTAATTTGGATTGAAGAGAGTACATATTTTCTACTGATTCTTTGGCAATAAATTCAAAATTCTTTACTCTTCCATAATGTTTGCGGTCATGCTGCCAATCAATGTGCCAGCTGACAGCTGGGAAAATAGTTTGGTTCAAAAGTGTGTGGCTCCAAGGTGCTCAACACAAAACCCTGTGCCAATATTTCTAAATAGTTTTCTATAGAGGCCATAGATGATGGAAGCATGACTAGAAGTCCTGTGTCATGGAGGTGCCCCTCGCTGCAAGACAACTCACCATGGATCTGTAATGGGTGGCGACATGTTGTGGAAGTCACCATGGGATCCATGCCCTATATTTTTCCCAATAGCACCCCATCTCCACCCTGCTTTCTTCCATCTTGTGATAGCAATGCAACTCAAGTCTTCATGTCCTTCAATGAATTCATTAGGTGATGGACACCGAGAGAGAGTTTCATCCTACCTAATATATTGATTAAGAATTTTTCGCTGCTTTCCTCCACACTTTTCTTTCTTTTTATAATTATAGGTAATTGTTAATTACCTTCGTGTTCACGGTCCATAATTTGTAAATCGAATGAAGGGTTCTCATTGATAGGTAGCCAACAATTCTCTTGTTTCACTTTTCTCCAAGATAGCATACTCTTCAGCATATTTTTCTACATAAAGTTTCTCAGAGTAATCTGATTGCTAGCAAATATCAAAAAAAGAATCATTAATTTGCAACTGGAGTCAAATAGAATTCTTTAACCATAATTTACACAAGATCCAATCTCTAGAATGTTAATACCATCTTGTGAAGGGTACTTTTTGGTCTAGAATTGTTGAAAAATTGTTAATACCACAATTTACACAAGATCAAATCTCCAGAATGTTAATACCATCATCTTTCTATTAAGGTACTTTTTGGTCTAGAATTGTTGACAAATTGAGTTCAACTACAACACTTTCAATGTGTTTGACTATATTTTCTCTAGCAAAATTGTGAAATACTTACTATTGTTTTTGTTGCCCGATATATGTAGTAATATGAAATGGCTCACCTTGGTGGGTTACCGTATATTGAGAATATGTGATTAGTCCTACTAACAAAGTTATTATGATGCTTAACTTTTAGTTGTAGGATAAGCTGGTCCTATTGAGCATCGCTTTAAGTTTTTTATTCACCTTGGTATGTAACAAAACACCAAAATATGTGTTCGTGTAACAAGGATATATCTTAACAAAGGCATATCAAGTGTAATTCATATTTATTATGTTGATTTTCTAATGTTTTTTGTGTAGTCATCTTGTGCAAGAGGATGCAAACCAATGAAGGTTTTCATCCCAGCACTTTGGTCCTATAGAGATTGTGAGTCCAATGGAAAATATATTTTGTGATGGAAGAATAAGTGCTTGGGTGCATTTTGATTTCTAATATATGTACTAAAGTTGATCTTGATTAGGGATGATAGGATTTTGCCGGTGCTCATTGTGCATATTTTATTGGTCATTTGTTTAATGGAATTGTCATATATATTTACAAGTTTGAGTTGATTAGAGCAAAGGAACACGTGCCATGCCCACTGCCATCAAGATACACATTAGGAACACACGTGTATACAAAGGAAAAAAACATCGCCAAGAGCAAAAGATGGCATGGAAAAGCGCGCTAGGTACTTCTAGTATTGTACTATAGCATATACACTGTAGCGTGCAGAGCTCTATACTATAGCTATAGCATGTATAATATGCAAAGGTTTGCACTATAGCAGTCAAGCAGAATTATGTGTCCCATATAGTATAGTCCATAGTAAAATGTTAGACGAACGGTCCCTAACACACAACAAAACGAGCACTCACAACAGATCCGACGTGACTCCACACAGAAACAACACACATACCGAACTTCTTAGTAGATTTTCCCTTCTATCTACTTGATGTTGCTTTTGATGATCAATTGCAGGCCCACGTACTGATTTATCTCTCTCTTAATAACATAGGAGCTTTCTTAGCCAAGAAAAATACACACAATAGCATGCTTGCACGAGGTCTTATGGCACGTACCACATTAAAAATATATACACTAATTTTCTTATGAAGCGAACGTGAATTTTTCGTGTCATGGCGCCAATTATTGAACCAATTGGGATGACAACTTTCCTTTTTTTTCGTTTTCTTGATGCCATGTCTGTAACATCCCAGCATTAGAGCCTAGAAATAAGCTGAACCCAGATATGTGGATTGCATTCATGTATAGAAAATCTAAATAATTTTCATGCTTTTAAATAAAAATTTGTCAAAGTGATTGAAACTTCTCTTAACTTGATGGAATAGAAGTAGATCATCAAGTTGACTGCGATAAGTTTCAATATAACCTTTGTTAAAACCTTATTTGGGTAAACATGATTTGATCTAAGGGTAGATCAGATATAATAAAATATTACTCATAATATATTGCTTAAATAATTAATATCTGATCCTTAAGGGATCATACCATAATATTCAGCACAACAACTCATAAGTGCCAGGTTAAGATTACAACTAAAGTAATATAAATGTAATGACTAATCGTGACCTATCTTATTCTTATCTATTCTTACTATGAGTATCATAGTAATACCTAACTTTAACTCTTTAATGAGTTTGAGTTGGAAAGAGACTAAGTCAAGATCATTCACCATATATCTTTCTTTCCATATCAATATTTATGGAACCTATCTTAATATCTGTTGTTCATCAATGTTGAGTAATCAACCATTGATTCACAAATTCTTTAACTATCAATACTTGATCTACTATTTCTTGATCTTATCATAGCATCTACTTAAATCTTTTAAAGAGGGCATAGTCCATGAAAAACAACCTTAATCCAATTAAAGATACTAAGAAGATAATTCCAATACAATAGTAAGGTTGTATTGATGAAGTCTTGATTAGCCAATTGGAAACCTAATCTATAAATGATTAAAGGATTATAATGATCATACTTGATCACCAAGATTGGATACTTATATCAAGTATAAGTGATATTGGTGTGTAGAACATGATTAAAACCCTAGTATAGATAAGTTATCCCAGAGTAGTCATTACAGGTCACATTAATATAATGTGAGGTTGGAGTGTGAGTTATTAGAGTAAAGTAAATGTAAGACAGTAAGATTCAATTAAAGCTAGTTTAGCATTGAGTTATGGAAGTAGTGTTATTCATCCTAAAGGATAGTAAGCTTTGGAGTAAGATAGTTGGATGTATACATCTAATGAAGAAATATTAGTGATAGATGATTAAGGAAGATTATGAGTAGAGTTGAAAGAACTACTTGTTGGATGGAAGGTTATCAACAGTAGAGTAGTGGATATAACCCAGTATGGATATGAGGAAACTATAAAAGCTTCAATGTCAAGCTCATTGGATTTATCAATGAGTTTAGAAGAATAATAGGTGAATAAGAATATTTCTTGTGAAGTAAAGCTCATCATGTTAAACCATGATGATGGATAGGAAGAAGTATTATATCTAGGAAAGGAATTCCTTAATTAGAAGTCTATAATTATGAAATATGGAATATAGTAATTCTTGGTAAACAATCAACTCTAAATCTTAAACCAAACATAATATCCATTTCAGGTTATTGATCCATCATCTTATGTCTATATCACTTTATAGGAATATTTTCCTATAGCAAATCACATAAGCACATCTCTGTCAATTCCAACCATCATAATTATGTGTGCTTAGGAGTATCTTTATCAATTCTTTTCTATAAAACATTTTAGATATAACTTTCTATTATAAAAGCTGATGTCATCAAATATCACAAACAGAAGACAATATGCTTAGTTACTAAATCTTTTCTCACATCAACAAAGAATTATAAGTAAATTAAGAACCCTAAACTTCTATGTTTATCATAATAGAATATATACATTGTTAATTTATAAGTTAATGTAAGTAGTAATAACAATATTAATTTATTTTGTATTTCCTGCATCAAATAATGATATAGGATCATTATACATATAAAAATTTCTATTCAAACTATGAGCCAACTAGAGTTAAGTTTTATAAACAAATAAGGAAATATCATATAATAAAGCCATGATTTAATGTAGAAAGAAAAATTAATAATAAGGTCTTCTACATAATATAAAAAGGGTTTTGATAGAAAACAAATAAAGAAATAATACCATTATATGACAAACTCATAAAAGAACCTTAATATACTTTATTAATGCTGCAATCATTCAGCAAATCAATTCTATAAGGAGAATTCAAATCAAATAAGGAAAATTCAAATCTTAAAGTAAAAGAGAAAATGGAAAAGGGAAAAACAAATAAAAAACGAATCCTGGCCGTGGCCCAACTTATCTCTGCTTACCTGTCGCCCCTGTGCAGCCCACAAAGGCCCAATAACCATCCCAACTCGTTCTCGTCTCTGGCTGACATGTGAGACTGAAGAGGGACTGCGGGTTGAGAGGAAAGAAACGCCAGGGGGTGTTCTGCAAAACCGTTATCGTTGTCTTCCTCCAGCTGGAAGCAGCTTGGTGGAGAGGCCGAGGCCGTCCGCCGTCGTCCTTGCACCAAGATCCACGCCGTCGTCTCCAAGAGAGGATAAGGATGCCACCGAGACGCCTCTGCTCATCCTCATCCCCATTTCCCCCCTCTGAAACCCTTTATACCTCGTTTTCTTTTTCTTCACCGAGAACCCTAGCTCGGAGGTGAGCTGGAGCCAGCGATTCCGTGATCGCCTCGGCCAGATAAGACCACAGTGGAGGCCGCCGTGCTCTTCTCATTCGATTGCCCCAACTTGAACCAGCCGAGGAGGCGTAAATCAATCCAATCGCACCCTCAGTTCCCGACGCTGTTCGACAACCTCACCGTCGTCTCTGACTGCGTCTCGCCGAATCAATCACAACATCGCGTTCTTGGTGAGTCACCGAGTCTTCTCGCATGCGCCAATGCCTTGTTTGCTTTCTAAATCCACGCCACCGTAATCACCCGCAAGCACCGCCACATAAGCTCGTCATCGGCTGCCCTTCGATGACCAAAAACCAGCGACGCCACCACTATCCTACTCGCCTTGTTGTTCTGGTTCGAACAAGCCCCTGCACACCCGCTCACTCGCACGCTACTACCCTCCTCGCCATCGTATGCCATGCCACCGGCGAGGTGATGTCAGGGTGAGGTCACCCTAGCCACGTCAACGTGTTTGACCAGTCTTTGTCTCGCGTGGCTGATGACATGGCCTTGGGCCCATATGTCATTGTCTGGGAGTCGAGGAAGGGTCGGTAACAAATACATTTTCTAACCTGAGAGCTGAGGTGGACACTGGCCCACTGGTCACTGACTTGAGCTAGGTGTGGGTGCGGTGTAAAAAGTTAATTCCTGTTTAAGAAATAAATAAAATGTTATAAACTCAATTATTAATATTCTAGAAATCAAATAAATGATTAAATCTTGTTTAATTAGTAACTTTTGATTTATAATTCAGAAAAATGTGTATAATATATGAAAATTTGTAGAAAAATAAAATCTACAACTTAAAATATCAAATATTATTATGATGATTATTTAAATAATAATTATTTAATAAAGATTTTAAAGGTAATAAAACTTTGATAATTCCTATTTTAATAATGGTAAATGCTAAGAATATAAATAAATACCAAAAATCTTGGAAAAATAAAAACAATATTTTAAAAACTATAATCATGTATTATTATTTCACTTAATTAAATATTTATTATTTATTAATTACTTATAAAGTAATAAGAATTTTCAAAATCATATCTTATTATTTATAAATCATAAAAATAAATATATATACCAAAATGATCACAAAAATAATATCTACATGTTAAAAATATATTATTCTACTTTTTAGTTAAATAAAAATTCAAATATTTTAATAACTCAAATTTAAACTTATTTACTTAGTTTAAAATTCATATAAGGGTAAATAAAATTTGTTAATATTTAATTAGTCAATCAAGTCTAATAAATAAGTATTAGTCTTGAATATTACTAATAAGTCATAATCATTCAAAACATTAGAAATAATAATATATTGAATTATCCTTCTACTACATGAATACATTATATTTTTTAAAAAATATATCTTTAATAATTATAAAATCTTCAAGAATGATATATCAATCAAATACAACCTTATAAGGGACTAAATCCAAATATAATTCATGAGTAGTCATTAGTACTATTTATTTATCCACAAACCATAATCATACTTTTATAAGGAAACAAGAAATCTTGTTCCACTACAAAATTAAGAGACCACTACTTAAATAGAAGAATAACCATTCTTAAGTAACCTTAAGGCAACATTACCAAGTACACCATGTACAAAGGTTATAAGCATTATACTTTGAAACTATCTTTATTTTAAAGTTAACTTTAGTCTACAAGAATCTAAATATAACACTATAAACATTGTTATATGTTTTAAAGTTAACTTCGGTCTGAAATAGTTAAGTTATAAAGCATCTCAAGCCCAAACTATTCAAGCAAGCACAAATAACATCGACCACCACTAACTAACCACAAAGATTGTTTAAACCTTAGAAAAAGAATATTTTCTTCAAAAGTTATTCGTTTTGTCACTTCAGACAATATATGACAAATAATCAAGATCACATTACTTCATGCTTCACTTGTATACTTAGGATCAATAAAACTTAAACTCTTTAAAAGTGACTTTACTTGTAAAGTAAAGATTGAAGATAAACAATTAAAGTGTAAACAATCTTGAATAGCATTTCATAGGTGTATATTTTATTGTTGCATAACTATGTGTTGTTCACACACACTCACAAGCCTTAATAAGAAGCACGAATATAAAAATCATCCAAAAGTACAACACATTTCAAATACATCATTTCGATTATCCAAACCCTAGAACAACGTTATCCCCGAGATTCGCGTTTATAAAAGTGCATCACATTACTTATGCATAGAGCATATTGCTTCTTTAAACATTATTCCTTACCGGACCAATGATGCTGATATCAGATATTGGATCTTATATTATCTTGAAGACCGTGAGTGCATAATCTTGCAATCACAAAAGTCAAGTTCACACTTGCTCATGTCCTCTGATTATTTTCTGTAAAGTATTTTACAAACCTAGTGTTGTCATCACCTGCATTTGAAAAAGATCAAAAAACACTATTTTTGATAATAATGTAACTATTGGTTACTGATCCAGGGTGATCAGCTAATCTATTAAATCTGACAATTGGAAATACCACTGTTCAGAACTATATCACCTTGGACTTAACAACAAATGTCGGCAGTGATTCTTACGCCGTATATTACGCGTTAACCTTGAGATTTGGAATGGGACGGAGAAGTCAGATGTATCTTCTTCCTCTCGCATGAAGCCGGAGGTGCAGGTCATGGCTGTTATCCTTGTAGCGTGCATATTAATTGGTAATTCGTAGAGGATATGCAGCATATGGGTGGGAACCCTCATCGTCACACGATAGTTCTGGCATCTAACGGTTTGTACAAACCATTGTCGTAATTCTTTATGTGGGCATGGTGTACACCAAGGAGGCATGTGAGGTCGCGAAGGGGGTATTGATTGGCTTGGATCATCTTCTGGGCCCCACATCATGGAATTGTGGACGGGAATAAGCTGCCCGATTGTGCAACAAAGAGTTAATCTCTCATGGGTAAAGTAACGCACCTCTGCAGAGTGTAAGAATTGTAACTTGTTACTCCCTGTTCCGGGAAGGATCTACGAACGTGGCTGGAAAGGAACTCCATGAAAGTTCTGGTAAACCCGTGAAGGCTGACGGACATAGTCTTTCAGAACAAAAGCAATATTTGAAGAAATGTTTATGAAAACTTGCATTTCCTATGACCTATGGTCTGTGGCTGTACTTATAGTGCATCAAACACTCCTTTTCTAGTGAATTTGCTGAGTACGCTCGTACTCAAAGTATATTCTTAACCCTTGCTAGATTATGAAACCAGGATAGACAACATCCACATCAAGTTATGATCCAGGACTCATCATCCAAAGCTAAAGCTCTTCAATGAAGTCAAGAAAGTCAACATATACATCAACTTACGTGAAGAAGAAGTTACTGATTAGATAGGAACATAACCTCTAGCCATAGAACCTATTTCTGTAGTGTATTGCAATAACAGAATGCCAATCCCTTAGTTAAAATACTAGTTTTAATAGTATATTAGTTCTTGCGTTGTTTATCTTTGATACTTCTTCGTAAGAAGTTCTTTATCTCTCTTTAACCTAGAGTGTTCTCTAGATCTTGTGTAAAGAGTGAGTTGTAACCTTTAGCTATGTATTGACCCGATGTGTTTCTGTTGTGCCATTCTAAGGGATGTAATACTAGTGAATGGTGTTTCATTGATGTTATGTCAATGACTATAGTATACTATATCATGCAGTGGTATGTGTAACACCCTCAGAATCGACCCTATGCAAGTCTCAGCGATTCCCGCCAAACCCGCATAGAAACGATTCAAAGGTGCCCACCAGGCACTTTCGTGCGGGTGGAAAACGAAGTAATACCATTACACAATAGTCCACGATGGAACCCACAGAACAGATATATACAAAAACGACTCCATGAGTCAAGAATACAGATACACAATACAAAGATCCAAATCAACTTGAAAATGATACAGCGTCCGACTACGGACAAGATGCAAATGGGGCTAAGAGCCCTGAAGAATAACCAACGGCGTCCATAACCCTGCCCAGGCCAAGCCGGAAGGGTAACCCTGCTAACGACGTCGATATCAAAACCTGCTTAAGCAAAAGAGGTGTCGACAAAGGGCAAAGGAAAAAGAGAGCGGTCAGTACTGAGGCCAGTACATGGCGAGACTAGAATTTGGCGGTCCTCGCCTACATAGGTATGGTGGACTGAAGCGGCAGCGCAGCATGCACTAAACAACCTATAGAGACTCGATACAACTGTCGGCTATCAGAGAGAGATAAGAAAGACATATTCGAAACCATCCTGATACTACCACCAAACATACCCATCCTGGTATTTCCCCCTCGAGACCAAACAAGGAAGTCAACCGAGGACCTCACACAGTTGGCAGTTTTATTTATTCAGTTATCGTTGCAGCAATTACTAGTCAGGTATAGATAGTCATCCTGATATAATAAGCAGTAGGCACTTTTAGTTAACCATTCCGTTGTAGTTGTGACACTTACTAGTCAGATACAATTAGCATGAGATATCCCAAACCCAGCAGTTGTTGGTACTTTTATTTAGCCATTCCGTTGTAGTGAAGCCGATTACTAGTCATATCGGCTACAAGTCAAATTATAACAGTAAACTTTAGTTGTAGTTGTCTATGATCGAGAACTGTGCTCCAAGTCGTCCATAACCGCGGACATGGCTTCTCGAAAAGATTTAACCCTGCAGGGGTGCACCAAAGTTTCCACACGCACCTACACTCTTGTTGTCAGATCAGGTAGGTACAAGATCACAAAACATACACCCAACGGTATGTCGACAGGGTTTCGGACACGACGTTTCCTAGACCCAAAGCAAGCACATGGGGGGCCACTCCACTAAGCTACCTGTAACGAAGTCGGCCGGTCTCCGATACGGACCCAGGGTTTGCGAGAACGGCTGTAAACGACTGGGAACCCGAAAGTGTGACTGGGCTTGTCGATACCGCGAAATCGTGCCACAATCCAAAACAGTACGGGCGCTCCGCGCGCAATAGTAAATAAAGCAGTAAAACATGGCATAAGTACAGGATAGTAATAAAGCCCCAACTAGTTTGTGGCCCCCGGTATAGTACTTGGAAATCAGGTACTAAATCGATGGGGGTGCCCACACACCCCACCTGTGGTTAGCGCGCTCGATCTCGGAACAGGTGTCAAGAACTCGGGGTCCTACGGGACACAAATGGGCGGTTAAAAACCAAATAACATCTATTGCCCACCTGTGCCTCTGCATTATTTACCTACTTCAATTTTAGTTATTAAACAGTAACTAAAGCCATGATCATCTCCAACATTAAACATGCGGCATTTCTCCAACAACGGTGGTACTTGAGAACATCGAAACAACACCTGAGCAAGCAACTATGACTTGCAAGGCTGACTATCTACCAAACAAAAGGTAATAGGAGGTGTCCAAGGCAATATAATGGCTGCAAGGGATATCACGGGTACGGAAACTAAAGCATCGCAACACAGTCAGCAATAGATCAACAAGAGGAAATAAAGACTATAAAAGTAAGATAGGTAGAAAGGGGGAGAATGCTCGCCTGAAAAACATTGCCGAAGGTTCACCGGGGATCAGGTCGACACTCGCATCAACTCATCGGCGTAATCCGGGAAGAAGCAAAGCACTAGCAGAAACACCGGATGCAATATTTAATACTACGGCAGAAGATCGGGCATGATGCATGTATGATGTATGACATGGCAAGCATGCGATGTAATTAGGCCATATTAAGCGGAATCGGGGTCCCGAAAATTATTAAGTTCATGTTGTTTAGATACCCCGCCATTTAAATGTTGTCTTATCAAGGCAAAAATATGTCACCACTTTGCTATAAAAATTTAAATGGATCTATGTTAGACTAGATTCGCCCGCTTATGGTCTTCATATTTAATTTAGGTGAATCGGCATAAGGCCCCCCAAACTACACAATATGTATGCGACATGAACAATTAAATGCAACAAGTAATATCATTTATAAAATATGGGTCACGGAAAAGAGGGTCACACATGACGGATCGACGATCTTGGGGTCCCGAGGGTCGGGGGTTTGACGGGGTTCATGTTCGGGGCTTCGGATCCGTGGTTCGGGTCTTCGGTCTCCGAGGAGAAGATCTTTTCATTCCGAGGAATCGGGGTTCGGCGGATCGGTCTTTGGTCCGTGTAGGAGAACTCGCCGGGTCCATGACGAAGATCGACCTTCGGGTTTAGGGGTCTTGTGCAACTTGTCGGGGTAGAACTTGGCGTCATTCTAACCTTAGAAGATCTTGGCGACATCGCGATGGGGTTGCCACGGTAGATGCTTCAGAGGAACGGACCATCACACGCAGGACAAAGAACAGTGCTTGGCCGTAGAACACAGACTACCTGCATACTACAGGGATGTCCCTGTGGCTGCACGGCAGGGAGCTCGCAAGGGCGTGGGGAGGCGAGCCTACAGAGGAAAAGGTGGTGGTCGCTGGCGGCACTCAGGAGGAGGCCGGCGACGGTCTCCAGCGAGCGGTGACCAGAGGAGACGGCAGTCGACAGCCTTGAGGCGGCTAGAGAGAGGAGCCGCGGTGGATCGAGGGCGCGCGAGGTCGCTACTGGCAGAGGGACACGAGGCGCATGCCCGAGTTGGTGAGGGCGAGGTCACCGACGGCGGTGGATGGAGCTCCAGGGAGGAGGCACGAGCGGGAGAGGTCGGCGGCCGGGCGCGGGCGAGGACGCGAGGGAGGCGGAGCTCGCCGGAGGAGGCGACAGCAGGCACGGGGGAGATGGTTTGAGCGAGCTCGACGACATCCGGCGGAGCGGTCGCCGCGAAGTCGGGGAGGAGAGGCATGTTGCCTGTCGAGGGGGCAGCCAGGTGCTGCGGCAAGGAAGATCTTGGCGACAGGGGGCCCGACCGGCGACGGTGGCCGGGGCTCCCGGCAGCGGAGGCGAGCGCCTGGGGTTCCTGAGAGGCGACGGCAGGGCGAGTAGCAGAGAGAGGCGAGGTAGGTGGGGAGAGGACGCGGTCGGGGTGAGGAAGATCGTGTGAGGGGGGCGGCGACGGGGTCGGGAGATGTGGGGTGGGACAGGGGTGAGCGGGGATTGCGGGATGGTTCATGGGGATCGGGGCCCGGGGTGGTTTGCGAGCGTGTTCCCGTGTGTGGGTGGACGTGGCACTGTTGTCGCGGGGTGGGGAAGGAGAGATGGTGGGAGGGTAGCGACGAGTGGGGCAGGGAGGTGGGGCCAGGGTGCAGGCGGGGTGGGTGGTTGACCAGGCGTGGTGGTGTGCGTCGTTGTGTTGTGTATGTGTGTGTGCTGCCTAGCGGCGACGACTAGGGTGGGAAATAGGTTAGGTGGGATTCTAGGGTTTGGCTAGGGTTAGGATTAGGGTTTGGTTGGAGGTGGCCGGCTGGGCGTTTGGGCCTGACTGGCTGCCTCCCAAAATAATATAAACTTTTTATTTAATATTTAAAAGATGTTTATAATTAGTTTTTAGACAAATAAAATATCCAGATAGATCCGGGGTTTGTATTTTGAAATAAAGAAGGGGAGTATTATAGAAAAACAAAATAGAATATTGTATTATACTTTTATAACAAGACATGCATGATGATGCAAAAATACACGACGTTTTTCTAGTAATGAATTTATCCGGGGTGCTACAGTATGCTGGGCCACCGCAATGTCTAAAATTGACATTGGATCGCTCCACCAACCGCCCACTCGATTGTAGTCCGTTATAGATTACTACTACTAGTATTCATTCTGATGCTAAAATAGGTGAATATATATAAACTTGTGCTAGCGATTCAAAGAAGATAAATGCTGATTAATCTAGTTCCATGATCATTAAGAAGTCACTTTTGATTCGGTGTACCTCCTTTTTCGGAACTCACGAAACTGAAACTCATAAGGACGGCCAAAATTTTCTGGTTCCCCTTTATGCCCTCCAAACCGAATGGGTATCAGCCAATCCTGGCCATTCTTATTTTTTAAATTTCGTAAGCACACCTTGATCCCATCCCACCATTAAACATAGTCAAAACGACAAATCTATTTCTAGACCGGTCGGTAGATGACCAAACCCGGCGGACTGACTTTTGCATGTCTATTACGCGCAGCAACTCAAATGTGTGCGCAAATTCTGCCGCTAAATGACAAAACGGATTAGAACCAGCTTAGAATCAAACAAAAAACTTAAAATAACTTGTAGATCAAACCGTTTGTCCGATTTAGAATCCGTTTTCACCGTTGGACTAGTCGCGACGAGATCTTCAAAACTAGATCCCATATTGATATGTTCCGATGAAAAAAATGGACCAAAAAGTTATCCACCTTTAACACATGAGTTATCCATGTCATAATATGTATGTTATCCACCCTATAATATATAAGTTATCCAACATATAAACATGTTGGGTATAAACGTTCTCGCATACATGTTGAGCAAGTTTAATTGGAGCGTGATAGCCAGTTGTTAGGGTACTGAGACTTTATTGCTATCAATGCATTAGCGTCGACAAGCGATGAGTCACGGTACCCAAAACCCTTCTAGGCTTCGTCACCTCTCGGTAGCGCTGACAGACGACAAAATCGAGCCGGTAGACCAATGTTGAGCGTCACGTTGTTCACTACGGCTTACTGTGGTGGATGGTTGGGTATAAGATCCCATTTATTTATATTGTATACAAAAAGCTTAAATTTAGTTCCTTTAATGAAATTATGTTTAATGTTTCACGCGGTGGCCTTTCGAGATTGATTAGTCCATACACTACGAGAGCGGTGACGAGCAACGAGGCCGAGCCATTAGAATAATATTTTATATTCTGTTCGTAGATAAATTTTTATAGTGGTGGATAACTTATATGTTATTGGGTGGATAACTTACATACTGAAGCCTGGATAACTCTCGTGTTACTAATGGGTAACTTATGGTTATATAAGAAAGTTATCTATCCATAACACGTGACTGTGGGTAAATTTTATAGTAGTGGATAACTTAGATGTTATTGGATAGATAACTTATATGCTGAAGCCCGGATAACTCCTGTGTTACGGCTGGATAGCTTTTGGTCAAAAAAAAAAGTTATCAAAACATATCAACATAGGATCTAGTTTCGAAGATCTCGTCATGACTAGCCTAACGGTGAAAACGGATCTTAATTCAGATAAACTGTTTGGCCTAGAAAACATTTTGAATTTTTGTTTTGAATTCAGCTGGCTAATGAGAACTCGCGTAAAGGAAATTTGGTAAGGCCTCATCCCGCGGTCAGCTGGTGTGGAATGGCCGCTCAATTTTACAATTCATAGAACGGTTGCCATGTAGTAAAGTCTTAGTTAAATGGTCCACTAGCACTGCGATTATATTGTGTTCTATGGAAGCAAAGCAACAACATAGTTAAATCATAGCTTGGCTCACCGCTTCCTCTTACATGACTATTCCTCATTCATAATAAACTGGATGGCTTTTTCAGTGTTACTTTTGTCTGTCCTTGACTCCTCGTTGTTCTCTATTTCAACGACGTGACTAGGGGGGACATACTCGAGGATTTCAAGAAACACCTTTTTTTACCAAGGAATTTTTTTACCATGATCTTCTTTTTAACTTTTGAAGATTGTTGTATCCTCTATACCAAAGTAAATATGCACCATCAGAACCATGGAAATATTTGTTGAATATAGAAAAATATACGTGTAAAATCAGATGGAAATGCTAGACTTAATATACCTTCCACCGGTAGTTACTCGTCCACTCGCCGGTTCTGCTCTTCGACAGAGCTCCTCCACTCATCGGTCCCTCTTGTTCATGTGATGTCTGCCAATGTTGAAACTCCTCAACACCAGCGCCATTGTTGTCTTGGTTGGTTGTTGTATCATGTGCTGCAATCTCCCTTTCCATGGAGGCCATTGACGACGTGAGAAGATAACATCGTGCGATTGGATTGGTCGGGGTTCACTCAATTTGGCTCGAACGTCCAACATAGTGGATTCAATTCATGACAGCTCGAATCTGCGAGGCGGTGTCTCCATGGTTGATGGTGGAGATTAATTTTATTTGGAATGCCCAATGTTGTGAACAGTATTGCAATTTGCTAGAAACTCATCTTTTTGTACCCATGTGTCAAATGTTGCAATGATTTCAAGGCATATGCTACAAAGAGTTCTCTTCAAATGTTGTAATCGTGTTTCTTAATGTTCGGATGAATTGATTTTTCTGTTGCAAATGTTGGCGTTATGTCATTTTGCTACATAGTTGTGTTCAAGATATTACAAAAAAAAATATGACTAGCATGGAAAAATTGTTGCAAATGATGTTTCGTAAAAAGGAAAATGTTATTCCCAAAATTAATAATTGTATTGATGGGAAACCCATACACTTAAACGACTTAAGCGGATCCAACGGGTGGGGATCCGGCTGATCCAGGGAGGGTTGGGACAAACAGCTCATGCTTAACAATGGCCTTTTTATTGTATAAAGTTAAAAAAAAGGTCCAGTAGACAATTGGCATTGTACTCGCGGTGGACTCCCCCGAGCAGAGATTTTTGGCTCTCAAGTTCCGGTGCTTCTTGCATATTAAAAATTCAAAAAAAAATACAAGTTTTAAAAAAAATTGAGAAACAAAATTCTAAAAGTAGCTATGATGTATCTCACAAACGTGTAAAATCCTAAGTCCAAATGTTCTGTATTTTGTATGACATAAAAATTACAAATGTGTGGATCTGAGTATAGTGATCTCAAATTTCCAAAAAAAAGTCAAACTTTATCATTTGTGTATCTCGGGGCATAAGACATTTTGAATTGAAATTTTGTACATTTATGAGATAACCCCTCGGTCGCAAAGGAGGTAGCGTATAAACTCATAATAAAAACCAATGTTTTTAAAGTTTGATTAAGATTATATACAAAAATATGAAGACCTATAATACCAAATCAATATCAATAGACTCATCATAAGATATATTTTTATAGTATACTTATTTAATATTATAAATATTGATATTTTTACATATATTTGGTTAAAGTTAGAATATTGACTTTTTAACTAAGTTTATACGCCACCTATAATTTTTAAATTTTTTATCCACTAGCAATCTTGCACGCGCAATGCGAGTCTAGTGTCAACTGGTTAAATTCAGAAGAAACACATTGCAAACTCATAAATACTAGACTTCAAGGATGTATCGGTACATATCGAAAGCTCATTGTCTGAGATGTTATTCTGAAATTATGTATAAGTCCAACATTATTTCAAATGGATAACATGTTAGGCAATACATACCATATCTGAAACAAGTATACAAAAATAATAATAATAATAAGAAATAAGCACAAAAATCTGATAATAGACACTACGAGAATAACTTTATACGCCGACAGCCGCATTCCACACCGATGGTGAAATATCGGGGCCATCGGCGCAGCTTGACAGGCTCGGCAGCCGGGCTGCATGGCCGTTGGCCCAGTTTTGCCGTCGGCGTAGGCGATTAAGCTAACAGCAAAGCGACAGTGTCAAGTCTACGGTGCCGTCAGCGTCAGTTTTGCCGTCGGCGTAGATATTTTTCCTTTTTGCCAGATTAATCTTAGAAAAATCATAACTAAATCATTTCAATTCAGAAAAATACATATAATATATCAAAATTTGTAGAAAAATAAGATCTATCTATATAAACCCAAATATTACAAATTTTGTTCATAAATATATAAAAAATACAAATACTTTTATATAACATATTTTCTATTTTTCGAGTGCATAAAACGGGGTGTTTTATAAGCAACCACCAAATGAAAGTTTTAAAATGATACCACCTCATTTAAAAAAAATAGTAGATCCATTTTTTGAGATCCAATGCAAGTTTAGCGAGGCTCGGCCCTGAGCTAAGAATCTTCATGCCCGTCGATTTAGAAAGTTTGACGATAGTCTGAAAATGACATAAAAAATTCAAAAAGATCAGAACAATATAAAACCTTCGCATGGTGTCATATTATGTGACATAGTTGCAAGGAAAAATATCAAACTTGGTATATTGATTGTGTCTCAAAAAATCTTCACAAAATGACCTATCTCAATCGAGGTTTCCTAGCTTTCAGGTCAAATGACCAATGTTATGGCCAAAATCGTGACATAGTTTGCGATAAGATGTCTATATTGTGCATGCATGTGTATCATGGGATGGCGAACAATATTGCATGAGAAATTTTTCCTTTTCGTCGCACAAAAAAAGCATTTTTCATTTTCCGAGTACAAAAAGCAAGGTGTTTTGTGAAGCAATCACCAAATAAAAGTTCCAAAATGATACCACCCCATTTTTCAAAAATATTAGACCATATTGAATGGACAATGTTCCAACCGGTATCTCAAACCTTTCCGTCCACCCCTCGTGAAAATGACAAATTCCTGCCGAATTGGTAGGAAGTGAGTCAGATTTGAACTATAGGTAATGATCTGATGCTCATAATTTTTTGGAAAAATCATTTTTAGGCTCATAATATGCTACTTCATCATATATCCAATGCAAGTTAGCGAGGCTCAGCGCCGAGCTAAAAAAATTCATGCCCGCCGGTTTAGAAAGTTTGACGGTAGTTTAAAACAAGTATACAAAAATCAAAAACGATCAAAACAATGCAAAACCTTCGCGTGGTATCATTAATGTAACATAGTTGCAAGGAAAATACCTAACTTGGTATATTGATTGTGTCTCAAAAAAACCCTTCACAAAATGACCTATCTCAATCGATGTTTTCTGACTTTTTGGTCAAATGACCAATGTTATAGCAGAATCGTGGCATAGTTTGCGATAATATGTTCATATTGTGCAGGCATGTGTATCATGTGATGGTGAACAACGTTGTAAGAGGAAGTCTTTCTTTTCGTCGCACCAAAAAGCCATTTTTTTATTTTCTGAGTGCAAAAAAGGGGTGTTTTGTGAAGCAACCACCAAATAAAAGTTTTAAAATGATACCATCCCATTTTTAAAAAGCAGTAGACCATCTTGCATGAATAATGTTTCAACTGGGTATCCCAAACCTTTCTTTCCACCCCTCGTGAAAAAGACAAATTGTTGCCGAATCGATAGGAAGTGGGTCAGATTTGAACTACAACTAAATGATATGATGCTCATGATTTTTTGAAAAAATAATTTTTATGTTCACAATATGATATTTCATCATAGATCCAATGCAAGTTTAGCGAGGCTCACCCTCGAGCTAAAAATCTTCATACCCGCTGATTTAGAAAGTTTGACGATAGTTTAAAATAGGCATAAATTTTTTAAAAACAATCGAAATCATGCAAAACCTTTGCGTGATATCAAGCCAAACGACTGTTAGTCATCTAGGTGGGGCCTATATATTCTACGCCGTCGGCGCAGCCTACGCCCGTAATGAGATCTTATTTTGTTCTCATGGGTCTGGTGATACTTACAATGTGATAGCAATCTCCATTTATTGAACCATTTGTCTCCTTGCCACGCACCCTGCCTCTTACTCCCGCACATTCTTCTCACGTGATCTCTTCCTAAAGATCATATATCGAAAAAAGAGATAATTTCATTGATCCAAGTGTAACTAGATAAAACACGTATAGCTGAGCCTAGGGCGGGACATACCATGGTAGTGGAAGCTTGTGTGGTGAAATCTTCGTAGAAGACGGAGACGATTGTGCAGTGTGGGCCTATCATGAGAAGAAGCCGGCGTGGTGGTGACGGCGGTCAACCTATGAGCGCCATGACAAAGGAGGTAAGGACGTCTCCACCGGAACTATCCAAACGGTTTGAGCACGTCTCAACTCGTCCGCGCCCCAGCTGTACCATCCATTCGGACTGACGCACCCCTGACCGACCCATCCGGACATCATCAAATCTGGGTTACGGATGCGTCTGCCCGGACTGACGTGGACGCAGGTTGATCCAGATGCAGACCCATATGGCCTTCTTCTCTTAGGCTAGCCCGTTCGTTTTTTGTCCATTTGAATCACACCACTGTACACGACTGGCCGGACAGACCGAATCACGACCCAAATGCGCCGATGACTTAAACCCAAATGAATAGAATCGGACCGCATCTTTCTGGTAGAGATGCCCTAACGGCTTCATGGCAGGAAGAGAAACACGGCAGAGGGTATTTTCTAGACGCGATTAAGGCCTTGTTTACTTCTCCGGTATTTTTATCCACAAAGACGCTGGGATATACGGGGATTTGGTATTCGCCCAATACTCTCAAATCCCCTTAAATCCCTTCCCCAAAAATACTCTACCATGATGAGAGTTTTTAATCTAGTTAAAAATACACTAGTGTGGAGGGGATTTGTGGGGATATTTCGGGATTATCTCCTTAAAACCCGGCCTAGTAAACAACCTATCGAGGAAATTCCGAGATACAAAATAATCTCCTCCTATCCCGTGAAATACCTAGAAGTAAACAAGGCCTAAGGAGGAAAGAAGAGTGACCACGGTGAGGTGCGGCAGCGGAGTGAAGATGTCGATGCGGCAAGATTGACCATGCAAAGAGGCTATGGGTATGACACCCCCGATTTTCTCACGTGGATTAGGCAATTATTATAAGCGATCACTAGTAGTTTTTGCCAGGATTTGGTTCGTTGCACATCATACGACATTGGGGCGACGTGAGCCATCGGATTTCGTCCTATAGACAGATGTGCCAGATCTGATAGACTCGCTTTTTTACACTAGGGTAGATAGCATGATGCGTCGGATTGACTAGTAGCTTTTTTCGCTTTTTGCACTGGAGCTTGGGAGGCAAAAAAAAAAAAAAAAAAGGAAAAAAGACTTCCTCGCACTCCCCTGCTTATAAACATCATGTTTTTGCTCCACCAACTGGCTCTCATGTCCCTGAACAGCTGCCATCGCGGCCCCAATGGCATCCTCGTCCTTTCTCCTCCTCCTCCTCGCTCTTCTGCTGCTCCTCTTCGCCGTAACCATCGCGGCCCCGGAGAAGCACCTCGTCACCCAGCTCCCGGGCTTCCATGGTGCCCTACCATCCAAACACTACTCCGGGTACATCACCGTGGACGAGAGCAATGACAGGAGGCTGTTCTACTACCTGGTGCTGTCGGAGCGCGACCCGGCCTCCGACCCCGTTGTGCTCTGGCTCAACGGCGGCCCGGGCTGCTCCAGCTTCGACGGATTCGTCTACGAGAATGGTATGGATCGATCTAATTCTCCCCTGCTTTCTCTGCTTGGTGGGCGTTTGATCTTGACTTTAGGATGATCCTGACATGTTCTTTGTTTACTAGGTCCCTTCAATTTTGAGCGTGGAAGCACTCCGGGAGGGCTGCCCAGGCTGCAGCTCAATCCGTATAGCTGGTCAAAGGTAATTCACCTGCAAGTTTTACAGTCCCTCTACTTCTAAATTTTAGGTACTAGCTAAGCGAGTTTATGATGATTCTTTCTTCTTCTTTTTTGCCAAAAGAGTTTATGATGATTCTTGGAGAATATATAAATTCAATACTAGCCCCTAGTTTGTGGATGGCATCAGGAAAAGCATAGTAGCATACCATTTTTATCCACGGATTAGGTGCTCCATTTGTCTCCTGCATAGTCATGTCTGTAACGGAGTTCGTTGTGCGGTTGTTGTTTCTTCTCAAACTTGGCTTTATCTTTTGATTTGACATGCATGTTTGCTTACACATGACAAGGTGTGATAGGAGTGGATCAAAAGTCGCAATCAAATGATCACCCCTGTCTCTCATTTTCTGTTACATAATGGTAGTGAACAATGTTCCTGAAAGAGTTCTGCTAGTACTAGTAATACAGATGATAACCTTGAGTTGATAATGCTAATTTGCCACTAGCCTCAGACTCGTTTGCTTAACGTTAATCAAGGCTGCATTGCCGGCTAATTCATTAAACAATAATTTTTTTAACTAGGACCTGTATCATGGAGACTGACATCAATGCTAGCTAATACTATATCCCAGAGTGTGTCAGAAGATTAAAAGTAACAAGGTCTCGCAGATCTGCACACACACACACTAGGGATCGAGATTGGTCAGTACATCGAGGAGACTAAAGATATTATATTAACTTCGATCTGGGCATTCCAGCAAGGCCTCAGTCATTTCATCTGTCTGATATTGTAGTTTTTTCTATAAACTTGATCAAACACGCATCTAATTAGCATCTCATAAAAAGGAACGAAGGGAGTACGTTTACTAGATCCAGAGTCGAGTCGAACAAGTTATGAATTACTAATTAGCATCTTACATCTACAATCCAAAGGATATTGGATGGAGAATTATAGATGTTTTAGGATATGATCAGGTTGTTCAGATAGTATGTAAATTATTACAACATCATAGAGCATGCGAATCGACCTGCCAGCTTTCCCAAAACCGTACTCCCCTGCTTCAGTTCCACTGTGTGCAGAAAATAAGCAGTATTTTTTCCCATGCCAAGTGATTGATTTTTTATTTGATGTACTTTCAAATTAACTAGGTTTCAAGCATGATGTACCTTGACTCCCCTGCTGGTGTTGGGATGTCATACTCATCGAACAAATCGGATTACACAACAGGCGACATGAAAACAGCAGCTGATGCGCACACCTTCCTTCTCAAGGTAACATATGCTTCTCTACACTGCATTATGGAAGACAAAAACTGATTTTTAATTAAGCGTTTTGTGGCAGTGGTTCGAGCTATACCCCGAGCTCCAGTCGAACCCATTCTACATTTCCGGGGAGTCATATGCAGGGATCTACATTCCTACGCTAGCTGATGAAGTTGTTAAAGGTGGATTCTGTCACTCACAATGCGTTGATCGTTGATAGCTGATATGATTTCACAAGTTATTCACATCTCGTGTTTATGTCGTTACAGGGACACAAAAGGATCTGAAGCCAAGAATCAATCTGAAGGTTATTCCCAGTAACCTTTTATTCTCTGTCATTCAGCTACGCATGCCAAGTTGTGTGTGAGTTTACAGTCTGAAGTTAAAAATTTGCACCCAGGGCTATCTGATTGGTAATGGAGCTACTGACAAGGACTACGATCTAAACTCTTTTGTGCCGTTTGCACATGGGATGGGTCTCATCTCAACCGACTTGTTTGAGGTTCTTTTTCTTGGTTTCATTTATGCGCAATATCCTGGTATCACAAGTAGTTCCATTTTTTTGACAGATAGTAGAATGGTAAAATGACTCGACTGTTGCACTGTTTCAGGATGTCAGTGCCGCTTGCCATGGCACATTCTGGGGAGAAGTTGACGATGTGTGCCAAGAGAAGATACATGGAGTGCGTTCGGTAATGTCCGTGTGCCAGAACCTGTAAGCAATGCGCATTTGGTTCAGTAAGGGCCTCACTTTGTGCTGTCATATGCAGAGACTGAAAGACCTGAACCAGTACAACATTCTTGCACCATGCTATCACCACCCTGAAACCCAAGAGGCAGTGTTCATGAACAGCAGCTTGCCAGCAAGCTTCAGAAAGCTAGGTGAGACCGAGAGGCCCTTCCCTGTGAGGAAGAGGATGGCGGGCCGTTCATGGCCTCTCGGCCTTGCTGTCAGCATCGGACGCGTCCCCTTGTGGCCTGAGCTTAGTGGTAGATCACTTCCATGCACGGTATGCAAATTACACACAATACCCGGCCAGCCTTTCAGTTATATATATATATATATATATATATATATATATATATATATATATATATATATATATATTATGTTGGCAACATTTTTTGTTGCAAATTTTCTACACACATGTATTGTACTATTTCACAACTATATATGGTTGGTCATCTTTTCTGTAACAATTACATATCCTTTCAGAGTGATGAACTTGCGACTATATGGCTGGATGATGAAGATGTAAGAGCTGCCATTCATGCCAAACCGGTATGGTGGCTCATGCATAGAGAACCAAATGTTCATGTGATTTTACTCCTAAAATAGTCACTAATTAACTCCCTCTTGTTTATTGGGAACAACTTTGCTCAACATGGCACATCAGAAAAGCTTAATTGGATCATGGGAACTGAATACTGCAAGAATAGACTACACTCATGACACAGGCAGCATGGTGACGTATCACAAAAAGTTCACAGCTATGGGATATCGAGTACTTATTTACAGGTATAAGACACACCTCCAACTTGATCATTTGACATGTACGACCTTTGAAAGTTCGGTCCTCCTATTTATTCTGGGTTAACTGGTTCTGTCAATGCTCCTAGACTGTATAATACCTGCCTTTAACATGATAAGCTTTCATATGTATATGCCTTCATGAAAATAAATGAGAGGCTATCTTAACCTGGGTTCAGAAAACAAAATCATATTCCACATATCTCATGAGCTTACAGTGATGTGTATGACTTCTGCTTACATCTACTATAGAAAGGTAAAAAAGTCTATTATCCTTTTGGAATATGCTTAAACATACCGTGGAACAATGACCAGAGAAAATTAACGCTTTGATTAACTAATGCTTCTACTACGAAGAACGAGATATTAAAAAGTAAGAAATACTCTAGTACAGAGTTTTGGCACTGTGTGGTGCAAATTGGTCTAATTTCACAACTCAGAAGTGTGTAACGTTGTCCCAATTTTTTGTTAGTTCTGATATATATTGTAAAATACAAATTTTTGGAATAAACTTAAAATAACCATATGTTCTTCTGTATAGGCTGGGGCCCGTGCTCACCTTTGCGTCTTCCAGTATGTAATATGTTAACTGAATAATAGAAAATGATATCTGACAATTTTTGGTGTGTAATTGTATAGTGGAGATCATGACCTTTGTATCCTTTTCACCGGAACGGAGGCATGGGTCAGATCATTAGGCTACAGCATTGTTGATTCATGGCGACCATGGTACTTTGGAGGGCAAGTTGCTGGGTATGATGTTCAACCTTTTCCTAGATTATTGTCATTTACATGTGTTTCTATATATCTGCCATCTTATGTGCTAGTATTATTGAATAAGAGGAGCTACATGCATGCATGCTTGTATGGCTGTACTTTCCTTGAGTTGTTTCAGACTTTATTAGGATTGAGGAAAATGCAAAAGCAAAACATATGTCCGAGAGTTGATTTAAGCCATCTGTTTTCTGTGACTGCAGATATACACAAGGTTATGATCACAATCTCACCTTCCTCACCATTAAGGTATGTAATCATGCATTTTAACTGCAGATGCTCCACCTCCGATTACAGTTATTAAGTACCAATTTCTGTAGCAGAAAAATGTTCCAGAAACACAACTAGATTATTAGACGACCTCTTTTGTGCACCAACGACTTGCCCCGGTGATTTTTGAGCCTCCACCCGTTTGACGTGACAGCTCATAAATATTGTGTTCGAACCAAACTCTTACCTCTTCAAATTCTCTTAATTAGCTGAATGAGGATCTGAAAAAAATGATGAGAACTGATCCACTTTTAACTGTATATTTTCCAGTGTAAATGTAGTTTGGCTTAGGCTTTTTAACACCCTCCCATGTTTCAGGGATCTGGACACACTGTTCCTGAGTACAAACCCAAAGAAGCGTTGGCGTTCTACACCCATTGGCTGTCTGGAGAAAAGATCTAAATTGGACGGGCCTCTGCATCAATAGATGCACACATTTATAATCCAAGTTATGACATATCACGGCTCGCGAAGTGGCGGAATAAAATCAACCATCCAAATAGATCTAACATATAGCACCTATGATTTCCATCCATTTTTTAGATCCGGATAAAGCATATCAACCCCTATAGAATTTTTTAGACATGTATCTTATTTTTCTGCTCACTGTTATTTCCTTTTTGTATACTTTGATAATGACACTGTTTTTTTATGTCAAACCCAATCAACAATACAAAGGCTCTGTAGGCGCCCATTCTCTTGTTGGGCGTTTGGAACCAACTATCATAATACACTCCATTTTCAGCACCCGAAAAAACGAAAATACGGCTAATGAATGATCTACTTGCATTTACCTAATATGACAAAAGCCTGAAGACTGCCTAATACGATGTACTACCTAAAGAAATAGCCAACACATTGTAGCATAGTAGATGCATTTAAAAGTGCATGAAAATATGGGCCTAAGTATTTGTAGAGGCACTTTGGAAAGTGCGGAGTTTAATGGTGTAGATAAAAGTTTGCAGCACTTTGAAAAAATAGCCCTAAATGTACAGTTCTGAGGAACTTGAAAACTTTCTCTGAACATTTTAAGAGGCATTTGACAAAACTGCCCCAGACATATTAAGAGGCATTTCAAAAAGCTACCTGTGAATAAGTTAATTTATCAAAAGTTTAAAACATTTTTAACAGTATCATAAAGATTGCCTCTGAACATTTATATCAGCACTTTGAAATGTGCTTCATTAAACAAATAGATTCACTTTCCAAATGTGCTTGAAACACATAAACGAGTTAAGCGGCAAAAACTCACTTTATTCTCATACATGGCCAAAGGTCTAACTAAAATCATCATACCAAAATGAACTGAAAATAGCATTACATTCGTATCCATTGTACGAGATTCATACACACACATCTCACACCTAGGCACGCATAAATCGTCAACTAGCCTAGAGGTTTCTTCAGTGCACACATAAATCGTATTGATGCACGGTGAGGATTTATTTATATGCACGCATACATCACTTGGGTGAGGTCTAACTAGCTCCTACTCCATTTGTTTCAAAATATAAGATGTTTTAGGTTTGTGAAGAAAATGTGATTGAGCAGTAAAATACCATGAACCAGCAAGGGCAGCCAACGAAGCCCCTTCCACGCGCCACAGCTGTGGGCGCTATTCATTTGCCAAATAGCGTGTTTGGTAGGTTGGATTATCTTTTCTTGGCAGTAAACCTGTTTGAAGAACTGAGCTGTATGAAATTCTTGCATAAAACGATTCTTAAAGCAATCCAAAACTTGATCCGCTAAAAACGCCTATTTTGGACGTTTTTCTGGACAGGTCACTGGATGCAAATTCTTCTCCCGCCATGCAACCTAGGTACGTAAACTTTCCTCTCTAAACGTGTTTAACTTAATTTACTCTGATCTATAAAACCATGGCCCAATTTAAAATAAGTTGTATATGAAAAAGTTATGGATCAATGATACGAATCCATCGGGACGATCGGTTCCTAGTTTTGTTGACGTTTTAGGGGTCTATTTATTTTCATATTTATTATTTTGTGAACAAATTTTGCCAAAAAAAATATACACGAACGACGGTTTGAAATTTTCTTTGGGGTGTAGCATCGCCTCACAGAATCACACAACTTTCATGTTGTGAGTTTTTGTTTTGATAATTATAACTACGTAGATCTAAACTGCCTTATTATACGTACGTACACGTAGATCTACTCGTATAGCAATGTCAAAACAAAAAACTTACAATATCAAAGTCGTGTGAAATGTTGAACTGAATCTTCCCTCATCAAAGTCATGTGAAATGATGAACTGAATCTTATCTCCAAAGGAATTTCAAATGATCAACAGTGTGTGTTGAATTTGACGAAATCCGTTCAAAAAACTTTAAAAAGGAAAACGTCGTAATGTTTCAAATACACAACAAAATTACAAATTGTTCAGCGCAATGGATTCATAACATCGAGGTGTAGGGGTTCGTAGCATGGAAAACAAAAAATTTCTACCGCATGCACACAAACAAGTCAAAATCTATCTATAAGATTGTAGCAGCGAGTCGATAGAAGCACTCACCCTCGAAGATTCCAAAGCGGTTAACGAGAGCAGATTCTCGTGGGTGATGTAGTCGTACACTTGCCGGTCTCAAGATCGCGTAGACGATCCTTCCGGCGTTGCGTTCCGGCAGCGCTTCCGCAGTCGGTCACACGTTCGATACTCGATGAAGATCTTCCTCTCCCTTGTTCCAGCAGGCAGCGGAGGTTGAAGTTCTCCCCTCGCAATTCCGGCAGCACGACGGCGTGGTGTTGGAAGTAGAGGGAAGATCCCGCGGGGCTTTGCCTAAGCCGGTGCGAGTTATGGTGGATCTAGGGTTTCCCGGTGATCTAGGGTTTAGAAGACCGGGAGGAGGAGGAGGTGTCGGCGGCGGTGCTAGGCGGCGGCTGGCGGCGGCAACGCACGGGTGTGGGGAGGGCTTGGCTCTTGTGTGTTTGGGGCAGCCCTCCCCCTCTATTTATGAGAGGGGGCAGCCTTGAGAGGGGAGGGTTTGAATCCAAACCCAAACCCAAGTTGGATTGAGAGAAGGACTCCTTCCTTCTTCTACTAGGAAACCATTGTTCCAGTTTGACTTTTCAAACCTCCTTTTTGACTTTCAATTTAGAGCTTTAATTCTATCTTGCAAATGCCCAAACCAAGTGACCTAGGATATGATCCAATCATTCCACTTACCCATGCCACATTCATGGACCATTCCCCTTCCGGTCCGGTGAACCTTCTAGACCCTTCTAGAACCTCTCCGATGAAAACATCGGAATCTTTCCCGAACTCCGGAATTAGACTTTCCTTATATGAATCTTATTCTCCGGACCATTCCGGATCTCCTCGTGATATCCCGGATCCCATCCGAGACTCCGAACAACATTCGGTATCCCTACTAACATTCCATATCTACTAAACAACATCGAATCCTTAAGTGTGTCTCCCTACGGTTCGTGAATTATGCGGACATGAACGAGACACTTCTTCGATCAATAACCAATAGAGGAATCTGGAAATTCATATGGCTCCCACATATTTCTATGATTACTTTGCGATCGAATGAACCACTTACATACGATACCAATTTCCCTTTGTCTCACGATAATTTACATATCCGAGGTTTTGATCGTCAGTATCTCTGCATACCTAGTTCAACCTCGTTACCGATAAGTACTCTTTTCTCATTCCCGTGATATGTGATCCCTTGTGAGCCAGTCACATGCTTGCAAGATAATTGGATTACATTCCACTGAGAGGGCCCAGAGTATATCTATCCGTCATATGGATGGACAAATCCCACTCTTGATCCATGTGCCTCAACACATACTTTCCGAACACTCAATTCCACCTTTATAGCCACCCAGTTACGGTGTGGTGTTTGATGTCAACAAAGCATCCTTTCGGTGATGGTGGTTAGCATGATCTCATGGTCGAAGGAATTAGGTTACTATGTATCAGAAAGCTTATAGCAAACAAACTATTGAAATGACTTGATCTTTATGCTACGCTTATCTATAGGAGTATGTCCATCATACCATTCTCCTAATGATATGATCTTGTTGTTAATAACATCTCAATGTTCATGATCGAGAAACCACAATCATCTATTAATCAACAAGCTAGTATTATAAAGAGGCTTTATTAGGGACTCTAATTTAGTTTACAAATCACACAAGTATTAATGTTTCCGGTTAATACTGTTATAGCATGAATGTAAACATTTATCATAAACACAAAGATATAATAATAACCACTTTTATTATTGCCTCTAGGGCATATCTCCAACAGTCTCCCACTTGCACTAGAGTCAACTAATCTAGATTACATGGTAATATACCAAACACCCATGGCAGTTGTTGGTCATGTTATGCCCTCGGGAGAGGTTTAGTCAACGGATCTGCCACATTCAGATTTGTGTGTATTTTGCAAATCTTTATGTCACCATCTTGGACATGCTCTCGAATAGCGTGAAAATGTAGCTTGATATGCTTCAGCTTCTTGTGTGACCTTGGTTCTTGCGCATTGGCTATGGCGCCCATGTTATCACAATAGATAGACATGGGTCCAGCGCACTTGGAACCACACCGAGCTCTGTAATGAACTCCTTCATCCATATCGCCTCTTGCGAAGCCTTCAAAGCAGCTATGTATTTCGATTCAGTTGAAGATCTCGCCACAACGCTTTGCTTTGCACTCCTCCAGCTAACTGCTGCACCATTCAAAGTAAATACGTATCAAGATTGAGATTTAGAATCATCTGGATCGTTGTTCCAACTAGCATCGGTGTAACCATTAACAACGAGTTGTTCATTAACTCCATAAGAAAGAACCATATGCTTAGTTCTTCTCAAGTACTTAAGGATGTTTCTGACCGTTGTCCAATGATCCACTCCTGGATCACTTTGATATCTGCTAGTCAAACTAACAACATATGCAATGTCGGGTCATGTACATAGCATGGCATACATAAGAGATCCTATGGCTGAGACATAGGGAGTCTTACTCATCCTTTCTCTATCTTCTGCCGTTGAAGGACTTTGAGTTTTACTCAAGGTCGTATTGGGCAACATGGGTAAGAACCCTTTCTTGCTATCTTCCATTCCAAACCTCTTTAGAACTTTGTCCAAATATGTACTCTGTGACAATGATATTAGGCGTCTCGATCTATCTCTATAAATCTTTATGCCTAATATGTAAGCTGCTTCGCCAAGATCTTTCATTGAAAAACTATTATTCAAATAATCCTTGACACTATTAAGAAGGTCTACATCATTCCCAATCAACAATATGTCATCTACATATAGTATTAAGAATGCTACAGAGCTCCCACTCACTTTCTTGTAAATACAAGATTCTCCATAAGTTTGTATAAAACCAAAGCTTTTGATTACCTTATCAAAATGTTGATTCAACTTCGGGATGCTTGATTCAATCCATATATGGACCATTGAAGTTTTCATACCTTGTTAGCATCTTTAGGATCGACAAAACCTTTGGGTTGCATCATATATAACTCTTCATTAATATCTCCATTGAGGAACGTCGTTTTGACATCCATATGCCATATCTCATAATCATAATATGCAGCGATCTCTAACATAATCCTCACAGACTTTAGCTTCTCTACCGGTGAGAAAGTCTCATCGTAGTCAACTCCTTGAATTTGTCGAAACCCTTTTGCGACAATTCGAGCTTTATAGACAGTAACATTACCATCAGCATATGTTTTCTTCTTGAAAATCCATTTGTTCTCGACAGCCTTCCGGCCATCCGGTAAGTCCACCAAAGTCCATACTTGGTTTTCATACATGGATCCAATCTCTGATTTCATGGCTTCTTGGCATTTATTGGAATCTGGGCTCATCATCGCTTCCTCATATGTCGCAGGGTCATCGGTGTTGTCCACCAACATGACACTCATAACGGGATCATACCAATCAGGAGTGGTACGAGTTCTTGTTGACCTGCGAGTTTCCGTAGTAACTTCAACCGAAGTTTCATGATCAACATCATTAGCTTCCTCTCTTATTGGTGTAGGCGCCACAGGAACTACTTTCGGTGTTGCGCTACTCGCAAGTTTGAGAGAAGGTTCAACAACATCGTCAAGTTCTACTTTCCTTCCAATCACTTCTTTTGAGAGAAACTCCTTCTCTAGAAAGGATCCATTCTTGGCAACAAAGATTTTGCCATCGGATCTATGATAGAAGGTATACCCAATAGTTTCCTTTGGGTATCCTATGAAGACGCATTTTTCCGCTTTGGGTTCAAGCTTGTCGGGCTGTAACTTCTTTACATAAGCTTCGCAATCCCAAACTTTAAGGAACGACAATTTAGGTTTCTTCCCAAACCATAATTCATATGGTGTCGTTTCAACGGATTTAGATGGTGCCTATTTAAAGTGAATGCTGTTGTTTCTAATGCATAACCCCAAAATGATAGCGGTAAATCTGTAAGTGACATCATAGAACGAACCATATCTAAGAGAGTTCGATTATGACGTTCGGACACACCATTACGTTGTGGTGTTCCTGGCGGTGTCAATTGTGAAAGTATTCCGCATTTCTTCAAATGCTCGCCAAACTCGTAACTTAGATATTCACCTCCACGATCAGATCGTAGAAATTTAATCTTCTTGTTACGTTGATTCTCTACCTCGCTTTGAAATTCCTTAAACTTCTTGAAAGTTTCGGACTTATGTTTCATGAAATAGATATACCCATATCTACTCAAGTCATCCGTGAAGGTAAGAACATAGCGATAACCACCGCGATGCTACACCTCATTGGACCACACACATCGGTATGTATGATTTCCAATAAGTCCGTAGCTCGCTCCATCATACCAAAAAATGGAGTCTTAGTCATTTTACGCATCAGACATGCTTCGCATCTTTCAAGTGATTCGAAATCAAGTGATTCAAGAAGTCCATCGGAATGGAGTTTCTTTATACGCTTCACTCCAATATGACCAAGATGACAGTGCCACATATAGGTCGAGTTATCACTTAATTTCAAACGTTTAGCTTCAATGTTATTAATGTATGTATTACTACAATCGAGATTCAATAAGAATAGACCATCTATCAAAGGTGCATGTGCATAAAACATATTACTCATATAAATCGAACAACCATTATTGTCGGACTTAAACAAGTAACTGTCTCGCAATAAACATGATCCGGATATAATGTTCATGCTCAACGCAGGCACCAAATAACAATTACTTAAGTATAAAACTAATCTCGATGGTAGATGAAGAGGTAGCATGCCGACCGCGATCACATCAACTTTTGATGAATTTCCAACGCGCATCGTCACCTCGTTCTTCCCTAGCTTCCGTTTATTATGCAGCACCTGTTTCAAGTTACAAATATGAGCAACCAAACCAGTATCAAATACACAGGCACTACTACGAGTACTAGTGAGATACACATCAATAACATGTATATCGGATATACCTTTCTTCTTGATGTTGCCGTTCTTAAAATTCGCCAAGTAATTAGGGCAATTCCGCTTCCAGTGACCTTTTCCCTTGCAGTAAAAGCACTCAGTATCAGGCTTAGGCCCAGTCTTGGTCTTCTTCGCCGGCGCGGTAACTTTCTTACCGCCCTTCTTGAAGTTTACATTTTCTTATACTTGTCTTGCTTCTTGAATTTGGTGGTCTTATTGACCAACAACACTTGGTGCTCTTTCTTGATCTCCACTTCTGCAGACTTTAACATGGAATAGAGTTCGGGCAACGACTTGTCCATGTTTTGCATATTGTAGTTCATCACAAAGTTCTTGTAACTTGGTGGTAGTGATTGGAGGACACGGTGAATCCCCAAAGCATTAGGAATCACTATACCTAAGCTTTGAAGCTTGCTTGCGTGCCCAGACATCTTAAGCACGTGCTCACTGACGGAGCTGCCCTCTTCCATCTTGCAGTTAAAGAACTTTTCAGAAGCCTCATAACTCTCAACTGCCACGTGAGCCTCAAAAATCATTTTGAGTTCACGGACAATATCATGTGGGTCATTGTTCTCAAACCTTTTCTAAAGCTTCGATTCCAAACCATACAAGATAGCACACTGAACTGTGGAGTACTGATTCTTCCGAGCGAGGAAAACATTCTTTACCTCATTGGTAGCATCAGCTGTAGGCGGGTCACCCAGCGGTGCATCTAGCACATAGGTCAAATTACCAGCATTGAGGATAATCCTCAAATTTCGGAAAACCAATCCGCGAAGTCCATTGTTTTTCAACTTTTCGCCATTGATCTACAAAATATTTGCAATAGTTTAGACTAAGTTTATGACAAATTGAGTTCTAATTAATAGTTAAATTAATCCAGGTGAACTCCCACTCAAAACAATATCCCTCACATTGCATTAGTGATCACATGAACCAAATCCACCACATCAAAACCGATCATCACGAGATTTGATGTAGCTTCAACGGCGAACAATCAACATGTTCATCATATCTACTATATGACTCATGCTTTACCTTTCGGTGATCCGTGTTCCAAGACCATGTCTGTACATGCTAGGCTCGTCAAGATCAAACCTTAGCTTTCGCATGAGCAAATCTTGCTTGCTCATGTTGTATACACTCGCAGAATCTAACACACCCGATCATCACGTGGTGCTTCGAAACAACGAGCTTTAGAAACGGTGCTTACTAAGGATGAACACTTTATAACTTGAAATTTTTGTGCTTGAGGGATCATCTTATAATGCTACCGCCGCGAACTAAGCAATACAAGTTGCATAAAGGGATTAACATCACATGCAATTCATTGTTGGAGATATGCCATAGAGGCAATAATAAATGTAGTTATTATTATATCTTTGTGTTTATGATAAATGTTTACATTCATGCTATAATAGTATTGACAAGGAAACATTAATACTTGTATGATTTGTAAACTAAATTAGAGTCCCTAGTAAAGCCTCTTCATAATACTAGCTTGTTGGTTAATAAATGATTGTGGTTTCCCTATCATGAACATTGGGATGTTGTTAACAACAAGATCATATCATTAGGAGAACGGTATGATGGACATACTCCTATAGATAAGCATAGCATAAAGATCAAGTCATTTTAATAGTTCAATTGCTATAAGCTTTCTGATACATAGTAACCTAATTCCTTCGACCATGAGATCATGCTAATCACCATCACCGGAAGGATGCTTTGATGACATCAAACACCACACCGTAACTGGGTGGCTATAAAGGTGGCATTGAGTGTTCAGAAAGTATGGGTTGAGACACATGGATCAAGAGTGGGATTTGTCCATCCATATGACGGATAGATATACTCTGGGCCTTCTCGGTGGAATGTCATCCAATTGGCTTGCAAGCATGTGACTGGCTCACAAGGGATCACATATCACGGGAACGAGAAAAGAGTACTTATCGGTAACGAGGTTGAACTAGGTATGAAGAGATACCGACGATCAAAACCTCGGATAAGTAAACTATCGTGAGACAAAGGGAAATTGGTATTGTATGTAAGTGGTTCATTCGATCGCAAAGTAATCATAGAAATATGTGGGAGCCATATGAATTTCCAGATTCCTCTATTGGTTATTGTTCGGAGAAGTGTCTCGATCATGTCCGCATAGTTCACGAACCGTAGGGAGACACACTTAAGGATTCGATGTTGTTGAGTAGTTATGGAATGATGAGTAAGAGACCGAATGTTGTTCGGAGTCTCGGATGGGATCCGGGACATCACGAGGAGATCCGGAATGGTCCGGAGAATAAGATTCATATAAGGAAAGTCCTGTTTTGGAGTTGGGGAACGATTCCAGTGTTTTCATCGGGAATGTTCTAGAAGGGTCCGGAAGGTCCGGCACTCCGGAGGGGAAGGGTACATGAATGTGTCATAACAAGTTGGTATGGTTGCATCATGTACTAGGTATCATGGCTGGGCAAAATAAAGGGATAAATCAAATCCTAGTTTGAAAAGTCAAACGCCAATTTGAAAAGTCAAACGGCAGTTTTGCTTGGTGGAGGGAGAGTAGGAAACCCTAACCCTAGCTGCCAGCTACCAAGTCGCCGCCGCCACCCTAGGGTTTTGCCCTAGTCACCGAGTTGGGGCCCTCCCCTTGCCCTAGCCGCCGGCCTAGCCCTCTCTCCTTGGTGCCTCTAAACCCTAGATCGCCAAGGCCTCTCTCATAGTCCACCATACTCGCTCCGGCTTAAGGCGAAGCCCTGCGAGATCTCCCCTCTACTTCCGGTACCACGCCATCGTGCTGCCGGAATCGCGAGGAGAGTGCTACAACTTCCACTGCCTGCTGGAACAAGGGAGAGGAAGGTCTTCATCGAGTACCGAACGTGTGACCGACTGCGGAAGCGCTGCCGGAACGCAGCGCCGGAAGGATCGTCTACACGATCTTGAGATCGGCAAGAGTACGACTACATCACCCACGAGAATCTGCTCTCGTTAAACACTTTGGAATCCTTGAGGGTGAGTTATTCTATCGACTCGTTGCTACAATCTAGTAGATAGATCTTGGCTTGTTTGTTTGTATGCGGTAGAAATTTTTTGTTTTCCATGCTACGAACCCCTTCATTCATAATATGTGATATGACATGGCCTTTCTTCTTGTGCTTCCAATCTCCATGTTCAAGCACGAACATGATCTCCATCATCACCGGTATGGCGTCAAGGTCAATGGCGCCACTTCATGGTTGTCGTCCACCAGCATCAACTATTACAACTACTTTGAATAGACACGCAGGTCTTAACGGAATTAAAAGACAACCATATGGCTCCTGCCGGTTGCCGACTTACAATAAGGAACATTGCATAGATCATATATAATCACAATCATGGCCATATCACATCACAGCACACCCCTGCAAAACAAAGTTAGTCGCCTCTAATTTTATTTGCATATTTTACGTGGTTTGGGGCTTTCAATAAGTGTCGTTCTAACTTATGAACAAGAACCACAACGTTGATGTTTGAACTATCAAGTGCCCGTTGTAAATTGAATCTATACTATGATGGGAGAGACAGACACCCGCAAAGCCACTTATGCAATACAAGTTGCATGTTAAGCGTGGAGCAAGTCTCATGAACGATGTCATGTAAGGTTAGCCCGGGCCGCTTCATCCCATCATACCGCAAGATGCAAAGTACACAAAAAGCAATTGATAATAAAAGCACCACCGCCCACAATGAACATTGTGTTCTACTCGTGCAACAGATCTACATATAGACACAGCTCTGATACCACTGTAGGGGTTCGTAGCATGGAAAACAAAAAATTTCTACCGCATGCACACAAACAAGCCAAGATCTATCTACTAGATTGTAGCAACGAGTCGATATAAGCACTCATCCTCGAAGATTCCAAAGCGGTTAACGAGAGCAGATTCTCGTGGGTGATATAGTCGTACACTTGCCGATCTCAAGATCGCATAGACGATCCTTTTGGCGCTGCGTTCCGGCAGCGCTTCCGCAGTCGGTCACACGTTTGGTACTCGATGAAGACCTTCCTCTCCCTTGTTCCAGCAGGCAGCGGAGGTTGTAGTTCTCCCCTCGCAATTCCGGCAGCACGACGCCGTGGTGTCGGAAGTAGAGGGAAGATCCCGCAGGGCTTTGCCTAAGCGGTGCGAGTTATGGTGGATCTAGGGTTTACCGGTGATCTAGGATTTAGAAGACCGGGAGGAGGAGGAGGAGGTGTCGGCGGCGGCGCACGGGTGTGGGGAGGGCTTGGCTATTGTGTGTTTGGGGCAGCCCTTCCCCTCTATTTATGAGAGGGGGGCAGCCTTGAGAGGGGAGGGTTTGAATCTAAACCCAAACCCAAGTTGGATTGAGAGAAGGACTCCTTCCTTCTTCCACTAGGAAACCATTGTTCCAGTTTGACTTTTCAAACCTCCTGTTTGACTTTCAATTTAGAGCTTTAATTCTCTCTTGCAAATGCCCAAACCAGGTGACCTAGGATATGATCCAATCATTCCACTTACCCATGAAACATTCATGTACCATTCCCCTTCCGGTCCGGTGAACCTTCTAGACCCTTCTAGAACCTCTCCGATGAAAACATCGGAATCTTTCCCGAACTCCGGAATTGGACTTTCCCTATATGAATCTTATTCTCCAGACCATTCCGGATCTCCTCATGATATCCCGGATCCCATCCGAGACTCCGAACAACATCCGGTATCCCTACTAACATTCAATATCTACTAAACAACATCGAATCCTTAAGTGTGTCTCCCTATGGTTCGTGAATTATGCGGACATGAATGAGACACTTCTTCGATCAATAACCAATAGAGGAATCTGGAAATTCATATGGCTCCCACATATTTCTACAATTACTTTGCGATCGAATGAACCACTTACATACGATACCAATTTCCCTTTGTCTCACGATAATTTACTTATCCGAGGTTTTGATCGTCGGTATCTCTGCATACCTAGTTCAACCTCGTTACCGATAAGTACTCTTTTCTCATTCCCGTGATATGTGATCCCTTGTGAGCCAGTCACATGCTTGCAAGCTAATTGGATTACATTCCGCCGAGAGGGCCCAGAGTATATCTATCTGTCATATGGATGGACAAATCCCACTCTTGATCCATGTGCCTCAACACATACTTTCCGAACACTCAATGCCACCTTTATAGCCACCCAGTTACGGTGTGGTGTTTGATGTCATCAAAGCATCCTTACGGTGATGGTGATTAGCATGATCTCATGGTCGAAGGAATTAGGTTACTATGTATCAGAAAGCTTATAGCAAACGAACTGTTGAAATGACTTGATCTTTATGCTACGCTTATCTATAGGAGTATGTCCATCATACCATTCTCCTAATGATATGATCTTGTTGTTAATAACATCTCAATGTTCATGATCGAGAAACCATAATCATCTATTAACCAACAAGTTAGTATTATAAAGAGGCTTTACTAGGGACTCTAATTTAGTTTACAAATCACACAAGTATTAATGTTTCCGGCTAATACTGTTATAGCATGAATATAAATATTTTTCATAAATACAAAGATATAATAATAACCACTTTTATTATTGCCTCTAGGGCATATCTCCAACACGAGGGGCATCTTTTTCATGTACAACTTATCTCGAACGTAGGCATGGTTAGATAGATTAGAGAGGATTAAGATCAAATGTTAGATTAAAGGAATTAACTAGTGTGTGCAGCGAGCAACCAACGCTGGACCAATTTAGGAGGAAACGAGAATACATGAAAACAAACAAAAGACTAAAATTGGCATAAGTCAAATCTCTCTCTATACAGCAACCAACATGCCAAAAGTCAAAAACAAGAAATTCAAGTCTGAGTAACCAAACGCCCAAAATCCCACCGCGATACGTAATGCACAGTAAAATAAGACAAACAGTATAAATATGGTCGAACACTACATCTTTCTATGCCTTAATTGGTAATTTTCTCGACGCAACTTTCAGAGCAATACATTACCTAAGATAATTCCTCGAGGATGAATACTTCTCGGCAGTATTATCTCTACTACTTGACCGTGAACCGGCATGCCCGTAGCTACATTAAAATGCCATGAACAATAAAATATGGTGAACAAAAAATTTATCATCTTTTCTTCCTTCTCCTTGGATGTAAATAGTTAACCGTTTATTATCTGCGCAACTTCTAGAGCTATATATGCAAAAAATAAATTAACGGTGAACGGGTACTTGAACAGTAATATGTTTTCCCTCTTTTTCTCCGTGCGCCCCTTTAATCGACATTGTTTTTGATATTTTTCGACGCAATTTACATACCAGCATATACAAAATGAGTTAACGACATAGGCGCGACATCAGCTTTTTTTTTGCTTCTTTCTTGCCCCTTAACAGGTAATTTCCTTTATATGACTTTTAGAGCAATACAATAACTATTCTAGGGTAATTCCTCGAGGATGAATATTTCTCGACGGTATTATTCCCACTACTTGACCTTGAACCAGCGCGGCTTATAGAAACAACAGTAAATGCAATCTATATCTATCTATATCTATATCTATATCTATATCTATACCTAATAATAAAACACGAAATGTTTCTCCCGGTCCAACACTTTTTTTGACGATTTTATCCTTCTACCGAACAACATATTAATAACAATGCCACCGGTAATTAACGGGTCGAACGGCGTCTCGATCCCGACCCTCTTCTCGTCGCAGCATCCATGCCATGGAAATTGCCACGATCACGCAGCTAGAGAGTCCACCTGAGTCGGCCCAGTCCAAGAGTCCACGTGAAAGAATAGTTCAGTCTGGAAAAACCCTCCCGATGCAACACCCACCTGCCCCAATTTCTCTCCCAATGCAACCCCTGATGCGCCCAAGTCGCGCCGCCACGCGCTCAAGCGCGTCACCGGCTCTCCTCCATTGTTACGCGCTCGAGCGCATCGACGCCTCCCACGGTGGGTCTCGCAGCCTGCCCGCATCCCCTCCGCCTCTCCCGAGAAGAGGTCCACCCCTCCCCGCCGTTCTTCCAACTCCGATCCGTCCCTGCTCAATGTGGGCAGGCCGACAATGTTTTATGGAGATGCAATAGGCGGAGAAGGAGATCTAGAGACAGAGGAGCTCGGGCAACTATGGCGTCACGATTGTAATGGGAAGACCTAGCTAGGAGTTGGGAGACACCCGCCTCGCCTACTTCCTCATGTGTCATGTGTGAGACTAAGATATCAGGGCAGCTGAACGATACCGGCAATTCCGTATGCAGCACGAATAACACGGCCGCCGCGACGACACCGTCCGATCGGCCGGTGTCTGTGTTGCCACACAAGATGGCCAACCACTATTGCATCATGAAGAAGTTGGGACAGGAGTAATTCAACACTGTGTATGTGTGGACGGCCAAGGAAAACGATGGCGAGTTGCCATGCGAGTCCATCCCCACCCCAAATCGCCAAGCCCAAGGGTCCATCTGATTTTCAGGTACGCAACATCCTCTCTCTTTTTCTAAGCAGATCCGCAAGCTGTTGAACATCCTGTGTGTCTCGCGATCCGTGAGCTATTTTTCCTAAACAGATCCGTGAGCTGCTTTCATCTTGATATAATAATAACCATAGATGATTCTATTGCATGCATGGCAGGAGCTATGGCATTCTTCCAGTTTTTGGCAATTCTTTCTCACACCAGATTGATGATATGAATATCCATGATTCTCCTCGTCTGATGACTCAGGTGGCTGACGAAGCAGATCGAGAAAACAGATTACTATACGTCAGATTTTCCTCCGGCCCATTTAAAGACATTAGATGAGGAATCCTGATTTCTACACAGTGCATCCTCGTGTTGTGAGAAGCCTAGGTTTTAGGTTTTCTAACGTCCTAGCACTATTGCTCATGTGCAGCTGCGCATCGCCACCCGCCACGAAACTCATAGCTGAGGCGCTCTCCTTGCAGGTGTTTATGTGATAGCTCCGGCAGGCCGATAAGGGACGTACCAACCTGCCTATTCACCACGGTGCGTCCATGACTCTCGATCAATGTAGAAGTACGTACTCCAGATCCTTTACTCTCCTTTTACATTAATCTTCCTTGCAATTTTTTGGATTCTAGATTGATAATTGGAACCATGACGGAATTGACAGATGCATATACGGGTAGTTGGCCTGACTGTATTCTTGATGTTTAGATCCTAGAAATAATAAATGCTTTCATGCATACCATGCTAATTGAAACTAGCGATGGGAGGAGGAAGGACCTGATTGTTGGATATTAGTGATGTTTTCGGACTTTTCGGATGACAATTATCACCTATCCACAATTTCAGAATTCCAACAAGGTTTTTCCATATTTCTCTCCCAAAAATTCATGTATAAACTATTTAGATTGATGATCAATTAGAATCCTATTTTATATCAGAGATCCTACCTGTGCTAATACATGTTAGATCTAATGATTTCATATCTATTATTTATTATGTAGTTATTGTTACAATATCAAGAAATAAAAGTTCGAGGGGACATCAATGGTGACCCAAAGGTTATCAAGAAGCTATTGGCGGCGTAAAAAATAGATACGACGAGTACGAGCTCGATATTGTGCATATTTTAGCTCCTCGTGACTCGCGACGACCATGTGTTCGCTAAGAGAAAAGATATATAAGCATATTGTTTCTCCTTCCGCCGCAAAGCGCGGGCATTTTGCTAGTGAACAATAAAACTATGATGTATTTTCCTCCTTCTCCTTCGACATAAATTTTTTATTGGTAATTTTTCCTAGCCGTCGCAACTTTCAGAGCTATATGCACAAAATAAATCAATGGAAAAATACAGTTCACGGTACTTGAATAGTAACTTTTTTCCGCTTCTGAATATTTCTCGACAGTATTATCCCTACTAATTCACTTTGAACCAGTGTGGCCCATTGCAACAATAGTAAAATGCAATGAACAATAAATACGGTGAACAATATGTAGGGTAATTTTCTCTACTCGACGCAACTTTTAGGGCTATATGTAAAAAATAAATTAACGGCATAATATAGTGCATAGTACTTGAATAGTAATAATTTTTCCCGCTTTTCTTTCGTGCCTCTTCAACCAAAATAATTTACCGGCAATTTTTCGACGCAACTTTCATACAGTAATCTATCTATACCTCTATACCTAATAATAAAGAACGAAGTGTTTCTTCCGGTCCAACACTTTTTTAGACCGTTTTGCCCTTCCACCAAATTCCATATTACGCACCCGTGCCACCGCAAACGTTTTTTTTCTCACGTGTACCGGTTCGGTTCTATTTCTGCTCTTCCAGGAATAGTAATCCTCTGATCGACTCTTGCAAGAGGATCTAGGTGTCGGTGATGTGCACGTGCGCCGGCCGTCGCGATGCATGGTGGGCTGAGGTGTTGCTACCGCGCTGGGTAGGCTAGCTATGGGCGGCGCCGGCCATCGGAATGCAGGGAGGGTCGAGATTCAGGTGTCGTCAGAGCCGAGATGCAAGTGTCGTAGCCGAGATGCAGAGGAAGGATCTACCATGGCCCATGGGGAATTAGAAGGGAGGTCTGCCATGATGGGGAGCCAGGAAGAGGAAGAAGAGGAGAGGGGAGGGGTTGCTCACGCATGGCGGCGACATGCCATGGTTCCATGGACGTGCCATGCCGGGGGCGTGGTCGCCTGGAGCCGGCAGCCCACCGCTAGAAATTGCAAGTTTTTTGTAAAATTCAGTTAAGAAAAAACTCAAATCCACTGAAAGACAAGTTACAGAGATAAGAACAGGGAGATGCTCCAGACCTCCTGCCAGCTTGCAGCCCGTGACATTTCTGCGGAAGCGCTGGACATTGCCAAGGAGCAGCGACCGCTCAGAGCAGCTCCGTCGGTGCTCAATCGAGGCTCCTAGCGACGGCGACTGTGGATACGAGCTACGGCGCGCCGGACATCTCCACGGAGCAGCTACCGTGCAGAGTAGCTGAAATCAAGGCTTAGAGTGAGGCGTGGAGCGATGTCGGCAGTGGCTTCGAGCTACGGCGGCGGTGCAAAGATATTACCGCTGCATCCTGATGTTACGGATGCAACAGTGCAGGAATTTAGGATTTTTGAGAGTCAGAGAGAGATGAATTGCAGACGACTCATATCCAACACCGATTTTGCAAAGACGAAAGGATCAGTGTATGTCATATACGCGGAAATACTTACACCGAAAGGATGAGGTGACAATACTGACCTTAAATGGGGCGGTCTGGTAAAAAGACAGACCCGCCCCACCTCTCTCTGCGTCGCCATCTCGCGTGCTGCTACGCCTCCTTTGTCTCATGCATTGTCGCCGCCGTCGCCTTGCGCACCGCCGCCGCCACCTCGCCTGCTTTCGGGTACCCGTCAGGGCCTTGAACCCGGCGGGGTCGCGGGTCTGGTAAAAAATTACACCCGCCAAATTATATGGGACGGATATGGGGACGAACCCGGCCCCGAACCCAGCGGGTGCACCTGGAGGTGAGGCTAGCCGTAGCGGTCAATGTTGGGTTCTGTGCCATGAGTCAGAGGACGAGATTGTATAGGTGCATGTCGAGTTCTAGATGTATAACAAAGTACCGTGAAAAATAGCATACCGAAGAAATACAATGGACATATTGTAAGATGAAAAGGGAATGCTCGACATGAAATTGCATAGTTACCGGGTGCTTTCATCAAATTAAACTCAGATTGTATTGTCCTTGTAGCTACAAGAAATTAATAGAGAGATTGAATAAATTTGGAGACTAGAGTTGAAGGGTCCATCAAAATCTTAATGTAAAAAACGAGACATAGAAAATTTGGAGAGCTCTCTAAGTAGACATATAGATTGAAATAACATTTCCATTAGACTTTCGTTCGAGAAGCTTAAGATGGTTAATCAGTTTTTGGGCAAAATCTGCATTGCGTCGGTTTGTTTTTTCTTCCGGTGCAACACACGGACACATTTCCTAGTATTATACAAAAATAAGTTAATGACACGGGTTTAATCAGTACTGCAGTAGCTCTTTGGTTAGGTATTGAAGCAACACTACCCATTAATAAATCTTTAACTTTAGGTCTTTTAGGTATTTTTTATTCATTCAACCGTGCATAGGTATCTAGAAAATAGTTACTTCCAAGTAAATCTTTCCTAGGTACTCTAAAATCCATTTTATTATGTTCCATTTCGCGAAAATATAGGTGTTGTAATGCCTACTTCCCTAGTATTTTTCAAAAATTATTCGTCTTGCCAAATGCACGAGTGCGTAAGCCTACGATGAAAAACAAACACGTGAAAACACCCCCACGCTCCCGTTGCCCTCGAGGCGACAGAGCGCCGCCACACCCCTCTCCCTAGCCTCAGCCCCTCCTTCCCCCATGTGGCGCCCCGCAAAAATCACTACTAGAAATCGCTTGTGTTTGTGCATCATCATGACGGCATGCTCCTATCATCATGCCATATTGTCTTTGAGCATCATCATGTCCACATGCATTTGTTCGGCTAAAACTATTTTTCTAAAAGGCTATTTTGTTTTCTACATATTCCCCTCTTGTTCAAATCGAAACCCATCCAGATCTTTTATTTGTCTAAAACCCTTTTGCAAATGTTTTGTTATTAAATAAAAAAATGAATAAATATAAAACTATTTTGTTAGTGGGGAAGGCAGCCCAGTCGGCCAGGCCCAAGGCCCGGCCAACAGGCCACCTACTACCCCACTAGACCAAACCCTAATCCTTCTATCTACCCCAAACCCTAACCCTAGCTACCACCAAACCCACCCCACACAGACCCTCCCTGCCGCCGCCGCATGCAAGCGAGCGCCCAACCTCTCGCCCGCAATCCACTCCCCCTCTCACCTGATCGACACGCCCAGGAACCACCCCACGACAAGTACTGCTAGCCCCACCTTCCTGACGATCAAACCCACACCCACACCTGACCCCAACACGTTACACCCCCACCCCGGCAATCACGTTGTCACGCACACACGCGCCCATCAATCCCCAACTCCACCCTCACACGAACACACCCGCGCGCGTGACCCCCGACCCCACCTCAGCACGCCGTGCGCCTCCCTCAATCTCGCTCCCCAACCCGCTCGCGAGACCCTCGCTCTCTCGCTCGCGTCCTCCCGCACATCGCCGCCGCCTTCCTCCTCTGCAGCCACCTCACGCCGACCCCGTTGGCCTCAACCACCTCCGCCCGTCCTCCTCGCCCGCTCCCGAGGCCGCGCGAACCGACCGCCACCTCTCTGCGCCGGCCCCTGCAAGCCCTCGCCTTGCCTCCCCTTCTGGCCACGCGCCGTCCTCCCTCTTCTCCGGCCCAAGCTCGCCAGCGAGCTCGCCTCCCTGCTGCAGGAGCGCCCGCTGACGCGCGTCGCCGCACGCCGCCGGTCGCCTTCTCCATCTCCGGCGCCCTCGCGTCGCTCGCGTCCGGCCGCCCCGGAACTACTCCGTCCCCGCCTCTGGAGCTCCCTCACCAAATCGAGCAGAGCACCCCGCCGTCGCCGTCCGCCGACCTGCGCCCTTCCCCTCTCTGGCCGCCTCTCCATCTCGTTGGCCGTGCCCTCGACATCGTCGCTTCACCACCTGCAGGACCTCGACGAGACGCGCCCTTCCACGGCCCCCGAGCTCCCTGGCCCCATCGAGCCGGCGAGCTTCTCCCTCGCCGTCGTCTATCGCGCCCAAGGCCTGGGCCGCCCTGGTTCCACCCAACCCCACATCGTCCGCCTACGAGCAGCGCTGGCCTCGCCTCTCCGCTATGGTCCCGCCTCCTCCTGTAGCCGTGTGCTTCCCTGGATGCACCCAAGGAGGTTGTTTGGGCTGCTCAATCGTGTCTCAGGCACATGTTTTGGCCCGATGTCGTCTGTTTGTTGCTGTCACCTGGAGCGTCCGATGCCTTTGTTGTGGCAAGGACAAAAAGGACCTAAGGGCCTTGACAAGATCTTCTTCGGTACCGAGGACGCGAGAAGTTCGAAACGCCAAGATCGACCATCTCTTCTTGTTGAGTCACAACATCGACAAGTTTTCTCCAAGATCAAGCCCCGAAGACCGAAGCCCGAACCCGAATCCCTCCGAGCCCCAAGATTGCCAATACCCCAATGTGTGACCCTTTATCCGAGCCCTATTTTATAATTGATATCTATATAAATTGTTGCATATTAAATTGTACATGCATGCATACTTGTCTCTGGTTTGGGGGAATTATGCCGATTCACCTCATAATTAAATATGGAGTCTATATGCGGGATATCTTTGTCTTATTCCGGACTCCATTTAAATTGGTGTAGCGAACCGGTGCTATCTTTTGCCTTGTTAAGACAACATTTAAATTGCAGGGTATCTAAATAACATGAACCTATTAATTAGTTGTCGGGACCCCGGTTCCGCTTAATATTGCCTAATTGCATCGCACCTTTCCATGTCATGCATCATACATGCATCATGCCCGATTTTCTACCGTAGTATTAAATAGTCCATCCGGTGTTTCTTCTAGTGCTTTGCTTCTTCACGGATTAGGCCGATGAGTTGATGCGAGTGTCGACCCGATCTTCGGATGAACCCTCGGCAATGTTTTCAGGCGAGCATCTCCCCCTTTCTACCTATCTTGCTTTATAGTATTTATTCCCTCCTGTTGATCTATTGCTATCTGTGTTGCGATGCTCTAGTTTTCGTACCCGTGATATCCATTGCAGCCTCATATTGCCTTGCACACATCCTATTACCTGTTGTTTGGTAGATAGTTGGACTTGCGCGTCGTAGTCGCTTGCTCAAGTGCTGTTGCGTGTCGTCCAGTACCACAATTGTTGGAGTATTGCCGCATGTTTAATGTTGGAGATGATCATGGCTTTAACTATTGTTTAATAACTAAAATTGAAAGTAGGTAATGCAGAGGCACAGGTGGACAATAGATGTTATTTGGTTGTTAACCGTCCACTTGTGTCCCGTAGGACCCCGAGTTCTTGACACCTGTTCCAAGATCGAGCGCGCTAACCACAAGTGGGGTGTATGGGCACCCCCATCGATTTAGTACCTGATTCCAAGTACTGTACTGGGGCCACAAAGTAGTTTGGAGCTTTATTACTATCCTGTACTTATGCCATGCTTTACTGCTTAATTTAAATTGTGCGAGGTACTGCACCTGTACTGTTTAGGGAAGCGGAGTGTTTTCGCGGTATCGACAAGCCCAGTCACATTTTCGGGTTCCCAGTCGTTTACAGCCACTGACGCAAACCTTGAGTCCGTCTCGGAGTCGGCTAACTTCGTGGCGGGTAGCTTAATGGGGTGGCCCCCCGTGCTTGCTTTGGGTCTGGGAAACGTCGTGTCCGAAACCCCGTCGACATACCGTTGGGTGTATGTTTTGTGATCTTGTACCTACCTGATCTGACAACAAGGGTGTAGGTGCGTGTGGAAACTTTGGTGCACCCCTGCAGGGTTAAATCTTTTCGAGAAGCCGTGTCCGCGGTTATGGACGACTTGGAGCACAGTTCTCGATCATAGACAACTATAACTAAAGTTTACTGTTATAATTTGACTGGTATCCGATATGACTAGTAATCAGCTCCACTACCACGGAATGGCTAAATAAAAGTACCAACAACTGCTGGGTTTGGGATATCTCATGCTAATTGTATCTGACTAGTAAGTGTTGCAACTACAACGGAATGGTTAACTAAAAGTGCCCACTGCTTATTCTATCAGGATGACTATCTATACCTGACTAGTAATTGCTGCAACGATAACTGAATAAATAAAACTGCCAACTGTGTGAGTTCCTCGGTTGACTTCCTCGTTTGGTCTCGAGGGGGAAATACCAGGATGGGTATGTTTGGTGGTAGTATCAGGTTGGTTCCGAATAGGTCTTTCTTATCCCTCTCTGATAGCCGACAGTTATATCGAGTCTCTATAGGTTGTTTGGTGCATGCTGCGCTGCCGCTTCAGTCCACCATACCTATGTAGGCGAGGACCGCCGAATTCTAGTCTCGCCGTGTACTGGCCTCAGCACTGACCGCTCTCTTTTTCCTTTGCCCTTTGTCGGCACCCCTTTTGTGTAAGCAGGTTTCGAGATCGACGTCGTTAGCAGGGTTACCCTTCCGGCTTGGCCTGGGCAGGGTTATGGACGCCTTTGGTTATTCTTCAGGGCTCTTAGCTCAATTTGCATCTTGTCCGTACTTGGACGCTGTATCGTTTTCAAGGTGATTTGGATCTTTGTACTGTATATCTGTATTCTTGACTCATTGAGTCGCCGTTGTATATATCTGTTCTGTGGGTTCCATCGTGGACTATTGTGTGATGATATTACTTCGTTTTCCACCCGCACGAAAGTGCCTGGTGGGCACCTTTGAATCGTTTCTATGCGGGTTTGGCGGGTTTCGCTAAAACTTGCATAGGGCCGATTCCGAGGGTGTTACACCCCATAACCACTGCCGACAGGGCCGGCGGCGGCGGCTGCCTTTCCCTGCGCGATTTGGAGGTGGAGTCAGGGATCCTTCCCTCCGGCGGCGGTGCTCCCAGGGCAGCAGTGGATCGACACAAGCTGGGTGTTGGCATGGCGGCGGCATGCTACTGGTGTTGTGGGGCGGCGCTGAAAGAAATATGGCCTAGAGGCAATCATAGAGATGATTATATTTCTTATGTATCCATTAGTTATTGTAATGTTCCTTAAATATCCATATCAGGAAACTTGTATTGATTGACAATTATGTGAATTGTTTGTGAAACTCTATACTTGTATGGTTATCTAATAGTTGTCCCTAGTCGGAGTTCATGTGAGGACACACGTGAATATTAGACTAGCACATCGATTGGTTGATGACTATGTTCTGCAAGTCATAGACATATAGATGTCAAACCAATGATGTGGACACATGTTATGGGGTTGGATTGACCCAACTTGAGACTGAAAATTAGACTTGCAGCTCTCTCTACACATCGTGTACTTTTTGTACTTAGACCTGAGATTGTCGCATGTATTTGAGATGTGGATCGACCTACTTTGGGGCTATCAGACGCTACTCCATAACTGGGTAGTTATAAAGGTAGCTTTCGGTTTGTCCCGAAGCATGCTGCAAGGCATGGTCAATCAATATGGTATTTTCCTCTCTACTTGAGACAGATATCTCTAGGCCCCTCGAGTGATCGGATCCAGAAATGCATGGCCGTGCTACATTAGGTTAAGAGTTAACCTAGTAAAGGGATTTCAAATCACATTATCGAGAAAGGGAGATCAGCTTGGAGCTAGACCAAATATCGTGAGGCAAAGAGAAATACATGTACTAAACCTTGTGATGGTTCATCCGATATGATCTTTGTATGCGTTTAGGAGTTGGCACGTCTTGCTAGAGGCCGCTACCAACTATTGACAGAATAAGTGTATTCATGTCATGTCTACACGTATATGAACCTATAGGGTCACACACTTAAGGGGCTGGAAGCCTAATGAGGATTAGATCCGAATTAGACCAGGCTTAGGCCACTAATGGGCTGCTAATGTAGAAGCCCACTAGGGACGCCTATATAAGAGAGGGTGAGGTGAGCTGACTAGGGTTAGACTATTCCACCCAGCCGCCACTCCTCACGCCTGTGTTACACGCGCAGACCTAGCAGTCCGGCGTCTGACGCTTCCACCCTATACGTGTGGATACCTCAGAGGTGCTACTTCTGTAGCACTTGGACGAGTCGCGCAAGAGGAGCTGCTCGTGGGACGAGGACAAGGAGGAGACGTAGAACGTCTACACTGCCTCGACGCGCTTCATCAAGTTCCACAACTGCGCGTCTAGTGGTAATCTCGTGATCCATGACAACAGTAATCCTGGTTTACGTGGTAATTTTTTTTGATTTGCGCTAGTGTAGCCTACTCGTATCCCTTTAGTGGTATCGAAGCCGATGTTGTTCAGTTATAGGTTCGAGATGTATGCATATGGTGATATGCAGATTGATATGAATGATGTGATCATTTGTATTGCGATGGTTCAGGATTGGTCTATAATCTTACTTTTCGTGACCGTGATTGTGAGGTTGTCGAACGTCTTACCACTATCGGTCGGTTTCCACCATCGCGGTAGACAATGACACATAAATCCTGTTGAAACCTAGATCTAAAATCGATGTACCGTGATCAAAGGAGTTTGATTGGATCGGAATAGTAGTCAGTTTTTGATTTGCCGATAAAATCCTTAAAGAAAATTGTGTAGATTCGATCTCTCATTTTTCACAGTTGCCCCTTCGAACCCCGCAGGGGGAGACCCCCCTTTATTGTAGCCCCTTTTGTATCTCGTTAAAGTAACTAGGTGCTGCGATTTCACATGATCCGGTAGAATGCGATTCTATGCATAACTTGTTTTTGTAGGATGTATGTGATCGGTATGGCCCATATATGTATGTGATGTATGTATAAAATTTATCATGACCCGCGTGTCGTGAGTAGGGCAACATGGCTGGAGCCATATGTGTTGTCAATTATTATAATGGCATGCGTGCCAATACTATGTAATTTTGATTACTAGCTGTTAGGAGTAATAGCTTGTATTAGTTCTTGAAGGACTCATCACTTGGAGGATGGCTCGCATGAAACATGAAGATGGAGATCATCATGGTGGACAGGTTATATGGCGATAGAGATCACCATGAGAAAATAGGCCATACTGTGTCACAACTATGTGAATGCTATTCTTATGCGTTTTACTGCTATGCATGCTTAGATGATAGAAGTAGAATGATCCCTCACAAAGTTTAAGTTAAACCGTGTCGTCCCAACCAAACCTTGCACCATCCTATGCCCTGTACAATCATTGGTGGGCCTATGAAATTAGGGTGTCACGGTTTTCCTTGGCTGGATGGGTTTGTATCGGATACCTACACACAGAAGGGTTGGTGAGCTTGACAAAGTCATCTTAACAATTAAGGACCTTGGGGCATAAAGTTTGGGAGCCTAGTTTAGACATAGAGATGTCACCCAACAACAAGAGTCAAATATGATATGATTAGCAAGTGTTGCTTACCGATTTAACTTGTCTTCTAGCAGTGATGCCAAAGCTCACTAGTCGACTTGTTAATTGTGGATCTTGAATCACTTAGTATCAATATAGGGATATTGATTTAAGTGGGAGTATATGCTATTAAATTGTTTAATATGTTTTATTCTTTCATGGTTACATGACTTAGTATTTTGCATGTTTTCTGTTGTAGATCAATGGCACTGAACACTACATCACCTTTTTATTTGTGTTCGATTCTTGACAAAGATAAACTAAATGGAACAAACTATTCGGACTGGGTCAGTAACCTGAGAATTGTTCTCAGGTTTTATAAAAAAGTAAACGGTTCTAGATACCCCAATCCCCGATGAACCTGCTGATAATGCAACTGCTGCCCTTAAGAATGCCTACAAGAGAGCATGTGATGATTCTCTTGAGGTTAGTTGTCTTATGCTTGCATGCATGGAACCTGAACTCCAAAAGAAGTTTGAGGATCAGGAAGCGTACGACATGATCGTCGCGCTTAAGGACATGTTCCAAGATCAGGCAAGGACTGAGAGGTACAATGTTGCTAAGTCCTTTGTGAAATGCAAGATGGCAGAGGGAGCAGCTGTAGGACCCCATGTGATCAAAATGGTTGGTTACAGTCAGACTTTGGAAAAGCTTGGTTTTCCACTAGGCCAAGAGTTGGCTACTGATTTCATTTTGGCGTCTCTTCCATCTAGCTATGGGCAGTTCATTTCAAACTGCCATATGCATGGGGTGGAGAAGGGCCTTAATGAGTTATGCGGGATGCTGAAAACAACAGAAAGTGACATGAAGAAGTGTGTAGGGCATAGCCATGTGATGGCTATGCATAACAAGCCTAGATTTAAGAAAAAGGGTACTTCTTGGAAGAATAAGGGCAAGGCTAAGGATACGATCCCTAAGCCTGCACCCAAGTAAAAGGCTGGACCTGTAGAAGACACTGAGTGCTTCTTTTGTCATGAACATGGCCACTAGAAGAGAAATTGCAGCAAGTACCAGGCTTCTTTGAAGAAGAGTGGAAGTAAGAGTACTTCCCACTCAGGTATGCTTGTTGTAAATGTTGTGGACATTCTTCTCGCTGATTCCTATGTTAACTCTTGGGTATTTGATACCGGATCGGTTGCTCATATTTGTAATTCGATGCAGGGTCTAATAAGAACTAGAGAAGTGCAGAAAGGCGAAGTGGATTTTTGCGTCAGAAATAAAGCAAGGGTTGCTTCCTTGTTCGTCGGTGTCATGCAACTTCACCTTCCGTCAGGATTTATTATGGAGTTGAATAATTGTTATTACATTCCTAGTATGGGTAGAAACATTTTATCACCTTCTTTTGATGAGGGATGGTTATTCATTCGCGAGTGCAAACAATGGTTGTGTAATCTCTAAGAATGCTATGTTTATGGCTGATGCTCCCATTGTGAATGGGTTATTTATTTTAAATCTTGATGATGCATCTATTTAAAATGTTAGTGCTAAAAGGCTTCGGCCTAATGATAGTCCTACCTATATATGGCATTGTCGTTTGGGGCATATAAGTGAAAAGCGCATGAAGAAGCTCCATGGTGATGGTCTTCTAAATTCGTTTGATTTTGAATCGTACGAGACATGCCAGTCTTGTTTACTTGGAAAGATGACCAAATCGCCCTTTTTGGATTTACCCGAGAGAGCGACAGACTTGTTGGAACTCATACATACTGCTGTATGTGGACCAATGAGCACAACAACCAGAGGAGGATATCACTACTTCATTACCTTTACTGATTATTTCAGTAGATATGGTTATGTCTACTTGATGAAGCATAAGTCTGAAACTTTTGAAAAGTTCAAGGAGTTTCAGAGTGAGGTAGAGAATCAACGTGGCAAGAAAATAAAGGGCTTGCGATCTGATCGTGGAGGTGAGTATTTGAGTCATGAATTTAGCAATCATCTTAAGAGTTGCCGAATTGTTCCACAGCTCACGCCGCCCGGAACGCCTCAAAGAAACGGGGTCTCCGAACGGCGCAATCGAACTATGTTGGACATGGTTCGATCGATGATGAGCCAGTTGGATTTACCATTATCATTTTGGGGTTACGCTCTAGAAACGGCAGATTTCACACTTAACAGGGTACCATCTAAATCCGTAGTTAAGACACCATATGAGATGTGGACTAGAAAGAATCCCAGTTTGTCTTTTCTAAAGATTTGGGGTTGTGATGCATTTTTCAAACGACTTCAGTCGGACAAGCTAACGCCCAAATCGGATCAGTGCATTTTCATGGGACATTCGAGGGAAACCTTAGGGTATTACTTCTACAACCGAGAAGAGGGCAAAGTGTTTGTCGCTCGTAGCGGTGTTTTCCTAGAGAAAGAGTTTCTCACAAAAGGAACGAGTGGAAGGTCGGTGCGACTTGAAGAAGTTCAAGATGAGCCAGTCGGGGATGCTTCTACAAGTGATGCTATTGTAGCAGAACAAGTTGAGGAACCCATGGAAATAGAAGCACCACAACCACAAAGGTCGGCAAGGCTCCGAGAAACGCGGGAATTAGTACTGTTAGACAATGATGAGCCTACGACCTATGCAGAAGCGATGGTGGACCTAGACTCTGATAAATGGCTGATCGCCATGAGATCCGAGATAGAGTCCATGGAAGACAATCAATTTTGGAACTTGGTTAACCTGCCTGATAGTTTTAAAGCCATCGAGTGCAAATGGATCTATAAGAAGAAGATTGATATGGATGGAAATGTTCACATCCATAAAGCTCGACTTGTTGCAAAAGATTTTCGACAAGTTCAAGGAGTTGACTACTGATATGTCGGAAACATATCTATAATTTTTGATGTTCCATGCTTGTTTAGTATCTACTTTGCTTTGCTTTGTCTACACTTTGAGGTGTTTTTATATGTTTTCTAGAACTAACCTATTAACAAGTTGTCACAGTACCAGTTGCCTGTTTTCTTTTGTTTTTGGTTCCAGAAAGGCAGAAAATCAATATTCTTGGAATTGGACGGGACAAAAGCCAAAGACAATATTTTATCGTGGGCAACACGAAGCCAGAATACGAGACGGAGGAGGCTCACCAGGGGGACACACCCCCTGGCGGCGCGGACTAGGGATGGGCGCGCCTGGGGGTTCAGCCGCTCGGGTGGCCCCCTGCCTCGCCTCTTCGCCTATAAAGTCCCCCCGATGCCAAAACCCTAAACACCCGATCAATATTCCATGAAACCGTCTGTAGCCGCCGCCACCATCGTCCCTAGATGGGGGGTCTGAAGTTCTTCCCGGCACCCTGCCATAGGGGAGATCATCCCGGAGGCCTTCTTCTCCTGTATGAAGCGTGAGTAGTTCCACCTTGGACTACGGGTCCATGTACTAGCTAGATGGTTGTATCTCCTCCTTGTGCTATCATGTTTAGATCGTGTGAGCTCCGTTCATGATCAAGATCTAATCTATTTGTAACCATGCATGTTGTGTTTGCGGGGATCCGATGGATATTGAGATTACTATGTCAGATTGATTAATGGTTTTGTCTATTTGATTCTATCATGTCTGTGTTGTTTGTGATCTTGCATGCTCTCCGTTGTTAGTAGCTATCTTGGCCAAGTAGTTGCTAGTGACTCCAAGAGGGGGTATTTATGCTCGATAGTGGGTTCATGACTCTACTTTTCAATGGAAGTGACAGAAATCTCTTCGATGGTAGATGTGTTGTTGCCACTAGGGAGAAAACAATGGTCTCTTGTTCATGGAACAAGTGGATTGTTTACCTTACACACTTTGCTTAAAGCAGTTGTCTGTTGCTTGCAACTTAATACTGGAGGGGGTTCGGATGATAACCTGAAGGTGGACTTCTAGTCATAGATGCAGTTGGATGGCGGTCTATGTATATTGTTGTATTTCCCAATCGAATCTCATAGGATCTTTTTGTCTAGTATTGCATTATTATGCCTTGCTCAATTCCTTTCAATTACCCTATTGTATTTTGTTTACCCTTTATGCCATGTTGTTTATCTAAGGAGAGCACCACTACTGAACTATGGACGCTGTAGGGTTTCGTAGCATGGAAAACAAAAATTTTCTACCGCATACAAACAAACAAGCCAAGATCTATCTACTAGATTGTAGCAACGAGTCGATGGAATAACTCACCCTCGAAGATTCCACCGGCTTCTCCATGGTTGTCGTCCACCGGCTTTAACTATTACAACTACTTTGAATAGACACGCGGGTCGTAACAGAAATTAAAGACAACCATATGGCTCCTGCCGGTTGCCAACTTACAATAAGGAACATTGCATACATCAAATATAATCACAATCATGGCCATATCACATCACAGCACACCCATGCAAAACAAAGTTAGATGCCTCTACTTTCTTTGCATATTTTACGTGGTTTGGGGCTTTCAATAAGTGTCGTTCTAACTTACGAACATGAACCACAACATTGATACTAGTATTGTTAATCACCCGTTGTAAATTGGATCTTAACTATGCTAGGAGAAACAGGCACCCGCAAAGCCACTTATGCAATACAAGTTGCATGTCAAGCGTGGAGCAAGTCTCATGAACGATGTCATGTAAGGTTAGCCCGGGCCGCTTCATCCCAACATACCGCAAGATGCAAAGTACACAAGAAGCAATCGACAATAAAAGCATCAACGCCCACAATGACCATTGTGTTCTACTCGTGCAATAGATCTACATATAGACACGGCTCTGATACCACTGTAGGGTTTTGTAGCATGGAAAACAAAAAATTTCTACTGCATACAAACAAACAAGCCAAGATCTATCTACTAGATTGTAGCAACGAGTCGATGGAATAACTCACACTCGAAGATTCCAAAGTGTTTAACGAGAGCGGATTATCGTGGGTGATGTAGTCGTACTCTTTCCGATCTCAAGACCGCGTAGACGATCCTTCCGGCGCTGCGTTTCGGCAGCGCTCCTGCAGTCGGTCACACGTTCGGTACTCGACGAAGACCTTCCTCTCCCTTGTTCCAGCAGGCAGCGGAGGTTGTAGCACTCTCCTCGCGATTCCGGCAGCACAACGGCGTGGTACCGAAAGTAGAGGGGAGATCTCGCAGGGCTTCGCCTTAAGCCGGAGCGAGTATGGTGGAGTATGAGAGAGTCCCTCGACGATCTAGGGTTTAGACACGCCGAGGAGGAAGCTTGGCCGGCGGCTAGGGTTGCTAGGCGGCGGCGGCTTGACCTAGGTCGGCGGCGGCGGCAGTGGAGGTGGCGGCGCCGGCGGCTAGGGTTTGGAGGAGAGGGTCTTGTGTGTCTCTAGGAGGGAGCCCTGCCCCTCCTTATATAGGTGGAGGGGCCAGCCGGCCAAGGGGAGGGAGAGGAGTCCCTCCCCAACTCGGCTTGGAGGTGGGGCCGGCGGTTGGAGGAGGGAACTCCTCCCCAACTCGGTTTCCCACTCCTCCTCCTCTTTCCAAAAACTGCCGTTTGACTTTCAAACTAGCCGTTTGACTTTTCAAACTAGGATTTGAATAAACCCTCTATTTTTGTTCAGCGATTACACCGAGTACATGATGCAATAATACCAACTTGATATAACACATTCATGTACCCTTCCCCCCCGGAGTGCCGGACATTCCGGAACCTTCTAGAACATTCCCGATGAAAACACCGGAACCATTCTCCAACTCCGAAACGGGACTTTCCTTATATGAATCTTATTCTCCGGACCATTTCGGATCTCCTCGTGATATACCGAATCCCATTCGAGACTCCGAACAACATTCGGACTCTTTCTCATCATTCCATAACTACTCAAACAACGTCGAATCCTTAAGTGTGTCTCCCTACGGTTCGTGAATTATGCGGACATGATCGAGACACTTCTCCGAACAATAACCAATAGAGGAATCTGGAAATTCATATGGCTCCCACATATTTCTACGATTACTTTGTGATCGAATGAACCACTTACATACGATATCAATTTCCCTTTGTCTCACGATAGTTTACTTATCCGAGGTTATGATCGTCGGTATCTCTGCATACCTAGTTCAACCTCGTTACCGATAAGTACTCTTTTCTCATTCCCGTGATATGTGATCCCTTGTGAGCCAGTCACATGCTTGCAAGCTAATTGGATGACATTTCACCGAGAGGGCCCAGAGTATATCTATCCGTCATATGGATGGACAAATCCCACTCTTGATCCATGTGTTTCAACCAATACTTTACAAACACTCAATGCCACCTTTATAGCCACCCAGTTACGGTGTGGTGTTTGATGTCATCAAAGCATCCATCCGGTAAAGGTGATATGCATGATCTCATGGTCGAAGGAATTAGATTACTATGTATCAGAAAGCATATAGCAATTGAACTATAAAAATGACTTGATCTTTATGCTACGCTTATCTATAGGAGTATGTCCACCATATCATTCTCCTAACGATATGATCTTGTTGTTAATAACATCTCAATGTTCATGATAGGGAAACCACAATCATCTATTAACCAACAAGCTAGTATTATATAGAGGCTTTACTAGGGACTTCAAATTAAGTTTACAAATCACACAAGTATTAATGTTTCCTTGTTAATACTATTATAGCATGAATGTAAACATTTATCATAAACACAAAGATATAATAATAACTACATTTATTATTGCCTCTAGGGCATATCTCCAACAGTCTCCCACTTGCACTAGAGTCATCTAATCTAGATTACATGGTAATATACCGAACACCCATGGCAGTTTGGTGCTGGTCATGTTTTGCCCTCGGGAGAGGTTTAGTCAACGGATCCGCCACATTCAGATCTGTGTGTACTTTGTAAATATTTATATCCCCATCTTGGATATGTTCTCGAATAGCGTGAAAACGTAGCTTGATGTGCTTCAGCTTCTTGTGTGACCTTGGTTCTTGCGCATTGGCTATGGCGCCCATGTTATCACAGTAGATAGACATAGGGTCCAGCGCACTAGGAACCACACCCAGCTCTGTAATGAACTCTTTCATCCATATCGCTTCTTGTGAAGCCTCCGAAGCAGCCATGTATTCCCATTCAGTTGAAGATCTCGCCACAACGCTTTGCTTTGCACTCCTCCAGCTAACTGCTGCACCATTCAAAATAAATACGTATCCAGATTGTGATTTAGAATCATCCGGATCGGTGTTCCAACTAGCATCGGTGTAACCATTAACAACGAGCTGTTCATCACCTCCATAAGAAAGAACCATATCCTTAGTTCTTCTCAAGTACTTAAGGATGTTTTTGACCGCTTTCCAATGATCCACTCCTAGATCACTTTGATATCTGCTAGTTAAACTAACAGCATATGCAATGTCGGGTCTAGTACATAGCATGGCATACATTAGAGATCCTATGGCTGAGGCATAGGGAGTCTTACTCATCCTTTCTCTATCTTCTGCCGATGTCGGACTTTGAGTTTTACTCAAGGTCGTATTGGGCAACATGGGCAAAAACCCTTTCTTGCTATCTTCCATTCCAAACCTCTTTACAACCTTGTCCAAATATGTACTTTGAGACAATGATATTTGGCGTTTCGATCTATCTCTATAAATCTTTATGCCTAATATGTAAGCTGCTTCGCCAAGATCCTTCATTGAAAAACTATTATTCAAATATTCCTTGACACTATTAAGAAGGTCTACATCATTCCCAATCAACAATATGTCATCTACATATAGTATTAAGAATGCTACAGAGCTCCCACTCACTTTCTTGTAAATACAAGCTTCTCCATAAGTTTGTATAAAACCAAAACTTTTGATTACCTTATCAAAATGTTGATTCCAACTTCGGGATGCTTGCTTCAATCCATAGATGGACCGTTGAAGTTTGCATACCTTGTTAGCATCTTTAGGATCGACAAAACCTTTGGGTTGCATCATATACAACTCTTCATCAATGTCTCCATTGAGGAATGCTGTTTTGACATCCATCTGCCATATCTCATAATCATAATATGCAGCGATTGCTAACATAATCCTCACAGACTTTAGCTTCGCTACTGGTGAGAAAGTCTCATCGTAGTCAACTCCTTGAATTTGTCGAAACCCTTTTGCGACAAGTCGAGCTTTATAGACAGTAACATTACCATCAGCATCTGTTTTCTTCTTGAAGATCCATTTATTCTCGACAGCCTTCCGACCATCCGGTAAGTCCACCAAAGTCCATACTTGGTTTTCGTACATCGATCCAATCTCGGATTTCATGGCTTCTTGCCATTTATTGGAATCTGGGCTCATCATCGCTTCCTCATATGTCTCAGGGTCATCGGTGTTGTCCACCAACATGACACTCACAACGGGATCATACCAATCTGGAGTGGTACGAGTTCTCGTTGACCTGCGAGGCTCTATAGCAACTTCAACCGAAGTTTCATGATCATCATCATTAGCTTCCTCTCTAACTGGTGCAGGCACCACAGGAACTTCTTCCGGTGCTGCGCTACTCGCAATTTCGAGAGAAGGTTCGACAACCTCGTCGAGTTCTACTTTCCTTCCAGTCACTTCTTTCGAGAGAAATTCCTTCTCTAGAAAGGATCCATTCTTGGCAACGAAGATTTTGCCTTCGGATCTATGATAGAAGGTATACCCAATATTTTCCTTCGGGTATCCAATGAAGACGCATTTTTCCGCTTTGGGTTCAAGCTTGTCCGGCTGTAACTTCCTTACATAGGCTTCGCATCCCCAAACTTTAAGGAACGACAATCTAGGTTTCTTCCCAAACCATAATTCATACGGTGTCGTTTCAACGTATTTAGATGGTGCCCTATTTAAAGTGAATGCGGCTGTTTCTAATGCATAACCCCAAAATGATAGCGGTAAATCTGTAAGTGACATCATAGAACGAACCATATCTAAGAGAGTTCGATTACGACGTTTGGACACACCATTACGCTTTGGTGTTTCCGGCGGTGTCAATTGTGAAAGTATTCCGCATTTCTTCAAATGCTCGCCAAACTCGTAACTTAGATATTCACCTCCACGATCAGAACGTAGAAATTTAATCTTCTTGTTACGTTGATTCTCTACCTCACTTTGAAATTCCTTAAACTTCTCGAAAGTTTCGGACTTATGTTTCATGAAATAGATATACCCATATCTACTCAAGTCATCCGTGAAGGTAAGAACATAACGATAACCACCGCGTGATGCTACACTCATTGGACCACACACATCGGTATGTATGATTTACAACAAGTCCGTAGCTCGCTCCATCATACCAGAGAATGGAGTCTTAGTCATTTTACCCATCAGACATGCTTCGCATCTTTCAAGTGATTCAAAATCAAGTGATTCAAGAAGTCCATCGGAATGGAGTTTCTTCATACGCTTCACTCCAATGTGACCAAGACGACAGTGCCACATATAGGTCGAGTTATCGCTCGATTTCAAACGTTTAGCCTCAATGTTATTAATATGTGTATTTCCACTATCGAGATTCAACAAGAATAGACCATCTATCAAAGGTGCATGTGCATAAAACATATTACTCATATAAATCGAACAACCATTATTCTCGGACTTAAACAAGTAACCGTCTTGCAATAAACAAGATCCCGATATAATGTTCATGCTTAACGCAGGCACCAAATAACAATTATTTAAGTATAAAACTAATCCCGATGGTAGATGAAGGGGTAGCGTGCCGACCGCGATCACATCAACCTTTGATCCGTTTCCAACGCGCATCGTCACCTCGTTCTTCGCTAGCTTCCGTTTATTCTGCAGCACCTGTTTCGAGTTACAAATATGAGCAACCAAACCAGTATCAAATATCCAGGCACTACTATGAGTACTAGTGAGGTACACATCAATGACATGTATATCAGATATACCTTTCTTCTTGATGTTGCCGTTCTTCAAATCCGCCAAGTACTTTGGGCAATTCCGCTTCCAGGGACCTTCTCCCTTGCAGTAAAAGCACTCAGTATCAGGCTTAGGTCCAGCCTTGGTCTTCTTCGTCGGCGTGGTAACTTTCTTACCACCCTTCTTGAAGTGTCCCTTCTGCTTAGACTTGCCTTTCTTGAATTTGGTGGTCTTATTGACCAACAACACTTGGTGCTCTTTCTTGATCTCCACTTTTGCAGATTTCAACATGGCAAAGAGTTTTGGCAACGTCTTGTTCATGTTTTGCATGTTGTAGTTCATTACAAAGTTCTTGTAACTTGGTGGTAGTGATTGGAGGACACGGTAAATCCCCAAAGCATTAGGAATCACAATACCCAAGCTTTGAAGTTTGTTTGCGTGCCCAGACATCTTAAGCACATGCTCACTGACGGAGCTGCCCTCTTCCATCTTGCAGTTAAAGAACTTTTCAGAAGCCTCATAGCTTTCAATTGCCGCATGAGTCTCAAAGATCAATTTGAGATCCTCGACAATATCATATGGGTCTGAATTCTCAAACCTTTTCTGAAGCTCTGATTCTAAACCATACAAGATAGCACACTGAACTGTGTAGTACTGAGTCTTTCGAGTGAGGTAAACGTTCTTTACTTCATCGGCAGCATCAGCTGCAGGTGGGTCACCCAGCGGTGCATCCAGCACATAGGTCAAATTACCAGCTATGAGGACAATCCTCAAATTGCGGAACCAATCCGCGAAGTTGCTTCCATTGTTTTTCAACTTTTCTTTCTCTAGGAACGCATTAAAATTGATGGTAGGGGCTGCCATTAATCTACAACATATTTGCAATAGTTTAGACTAAGTTTATGACAAATTGAGTTCTAATTAATAATAAAATTAATCTAGGTGAACTCCCACTCAAAACAATATCCCTCACATTGTTTTAGTGATCACACGAACCAAATCCACCACATCAACACCGATCATCACGAGAGTTGATATAGTTTCAATGGCGAACAATCGACATGTTCATCATATCTACTATATGATTCATGCTTTACCTTTCGGTGATCCGTGTTCCGAGACCATGTCTGTACATTCTAGGCTCGTCAAGATCAAACCTTAGTTTCCGCATGAGCAAATCTGGCTTGCTCACGTTGTATACACTTGCGGAATCTAACACACCCGATCATCACGTGGTGCTTCGAAACAACAAGCTTTAGCAACGGTGCTAACTAAGGGTGAACACTTTATGATTTGAAATTCATGTGCATGAGGGATCATCTTATAATGCTACCGTCGTCTACTAAGCAATACAAGATGCATAAAGGATTAACATCACATGCAATTCATAATATGTGATATGATATGGCCTTTTTTCTTTGTGCTTCCGATCTCCATCTTCTAGCACGAACATGATCTCCATCATCACCGGCATTGCATCAAGGTCAATGACGCTTCTCCATGGTTGTCGTCCACCGGCTTCAACTATTACAACTACTTTGAATAGACACGCGGGTCGTAACAGAAATTAAAGACAACCATATGGCTCCTGCCGGTTGCCAACTTACAATAAGGAACATTGCATACATCAAATATAATCACAATCATGGCCATATCACATCACAGCACACCAATGCAAAACAAAGTTAGATGCCTCTACTTTCTTTGCATATTTTACGTGGTTTGGGGCTTTCAATAAGTGTCATTCTAACTTACGAACATGAACCACAACATTGATACTAGTATTGTTAATCACCCGTTGTAAATTGGATCTTAACTATGCTAGGAGAAACAGGCACCCGCAAAGCCACTTATGCAATACAAGTTGCATGTCAAGCGTGGAGCAAGTCTCATGAACGATGTCATGTAAGGTTAGCCCGGGCCGCTTCATCCCAACATACCGCAAGATGCAAAGTACACAAGAAGCAATCGACAATAAAAGCATCAACGCCCACAATGACCATTGTGTTCTACTCGTGCAACAGATCTACATATAGACACGGCTCTGATACCACTGTAGGGTTTTGTAGCATGGAAAACAAAAAAATTCTACTGCATACAAACAAACAAGCCAAGATCTATCTACTAGATTGTAGCAACGAGTCGATGGAATAACTCACACTCGAAGATTCCAAAGTGTTTAACGAGAGCGGATTCTCGTGGGTGATGTAGTCGTACTCTTTCTGATCTCAAGATCGCGTAGACGATCCTTCCGGCGCTGCGTTCCGGCAGCGCTCCCGCAGTCGGTCACACGTTCGATACTCGACGAAGACCTTCCTCTCCCTTGTTCCAGCAGGCAGCGGAGGTTGTAGCACTCTCCTCGCGATTCCGGCAGCACAACAGCGTGGTACCGGAAGTAGAGGGGAGATCTCGCAGGGCTTCGCCTTAAGCCGGAGCGAGTATGGTGGAGTACGAGAGAGTCCCTCGACGATCTAGGGTTTAGACACGTCGAGGAGGAAGCTTGGCCGGCGGCTAGGGTTGCTAGGCGGCGGCGGCTTGACCTAGGTCGGCGGCGGCGGCAGTGGAGGTGGCGGCGCCGGCGGCTAGGGTTTGGAGGAGAGGGTCTTGTGTGTCTCTAGGAGGGAGCCCTGCCCCTCCTTATATAGGTGGAGGGGCCGGCCGGCCAAGGGGAGGGAGAGGAGTCCCTCCCCAACTCGGCTTGGAGGTGGGGCCGGCGGTTGGAGGAGGGAACTCCTTCCCAACTCGGTTTCCCACTCCTCCTCCTCTTTCCAAAAACTGTCGTTTGACTTTCAAACTAGCCGTTTGACTTTTCAAACTAGGATTTGAATAAACCCTCTATTTTTGTTCAGCGATGACATCGAGTACATGATGCAATCATACCAACTTGATATAACACATTCATGTACCCTTCCCCCCCCCCCCCCCCCGAGTGCCGGACATTCCGGAACCTTCTAGAACATTCCTGATGAAAACACCGGAACCATTCTCCAACTCCGAAACGGGACTTTCCTTATATGAATCTTATTCTCCGGACCATTACAGATCTCCTCGTGATATCCCGAATCCCATTCGAGACTCCGAACAACATTCGGACTCTTTCTCATCATTCCATAACTACTCAAACAACGTTGAATCCTTAAGTGTGTCTCCCTACGGTTCGTGAATTATGCGGACATGATCGAGACACTTCTCCGAACAATAACCAATAGAGGAATCTGGAAATTCATATGGCTCCCACATATTTCTACGATTACTTTGCGATCGAATGAACCACTTACATACGATATCAATTTCCCTTTGACTCACGATAGTTTACTTATCCGAGGTTATGATCGTCGGTATCTCTGCATACCTAGTTCAACCTCGTTACCGATAAGTACTCTTTTCTCGTTCCCGTGATATGTGATCCCTTGTGAGCCAGTCACATGCTTGCAAGCTAATTGGATGACATTTCACCGAGAGGGCCCAGAGTATATCTATCCGTCATATGGATGGACAAATCCCACTCTTGATCCATGTGTTTCAACCAATACTTTCCAAACACTCAATGCCACCTTTATAGCCACCCAGTTACGGTGTGGTGTTTGATGTCATCAAAGCATCCATCCGGTAAAGGTGATATGCATGATCTCATGGTTGAAGGAATTAGATTACTATGTATCAGAAAGCATATAGCAATTGAACTATAAAAATGACTTGAACTTTATGCTACGCTTATCTATAGGAGTATGTCCACCATATCATTCTCCTAACGATATGATCTTGTTGTTAATAACATCTCAATGTTCATGATAGGGAAACCACAATCATCTATTAACCAACAAGCTAGTATTATATAGAGGCTTTACTAGGGACTTCAAATTAAGTTTACAAATCACACAAGTATTAATGTTTCCTTGTTAATACTATTATAGCATGAATGTAAACATTTATCATAAACACAAAGATATAATAATAACTACATTTATTATTGCCTCTAGGGCATATATCCAACAGACGCTAGTACAATCTTTACCATTGATACATCTTCCACTGTTACTGTTTACTAGCTGCAAACCATCATCACCTTCCACACCATACAGTTAATCCTTTGTTACTGCAAACTGGTAAGATTAACAACCTCACTGTTCATTGGGGAAAAGTCTTGAGTTTGTGTTGTGCAGGTTTCCCTGTTGCATGCAACACCTTTGAGACGTTTCCTTCCTCCTACTGAGGGAAAACTTGCTATTGTGCTCATCATACCTTGCTCTTAGGGTCTTCCAACGAAGCGCCCAGGATAACACCAGGTGCCATCAAGCTTTTTATGGCGCCGTTGCCGGGGAGGCTAAGGACGTCTTCACAAGGGGAGTCCTCCTCAACCTTTCTCTTTACTTTGTTTTTATTTTGCTTAGTTTCTTTTGCTTGGTTTTCTTTGCCTCTTTTTATCAAAAACTCCAAAAAATAGCTTTAGCCATCGAGTGCAAATGGATCTATAAGAAGAAGATTGATATGGATGGAAATGTTCACATCCATAAAGCTCGACTTGTTGCAAAAGGTTTTCGACAAGTTCAAGGAGTTGACTACTGATACGTCGGAAACGTATCTATAATTTTTTATGTTCCATGCTTGTTTAATATCTACTTTGCTTTGCTTTGTCTACACTTTGAGGTGTTTTTATATGTTTTCTGGAACTAACCTATTAACAAGTTGCCACAGTGCCAGTTTCCTGTTTTCTTCTGTTTTTGGTTCCAGAAAGGCAGAAAATCAATATTCTCGGAATTGGACGGGACCAAAGCCAAAGTCAATATTTTACCGTGGGCAACACGAACCTAGAATACGAGACGAAGGAGGCTCACCAGGGGCCACACCCCCCTGGCGGCACGGCCTAGGGCTAGGCACGCCTCGGGGGTGCAGCCGCCCTGGTGGCCCCCTGCCTCGCCTCTTCGCCTATAAAGTCCCCCCGATGCCAAAACACTAAACACCCTATCAATATTCCACGAAACCGTCTGTAGCCTCCGCCACCATCGTCCCTAGATCGGGGGGTCTGAAATTCTTCCCAGAACCCTGCCGGAGGGGAGATCATTCCGGAGGCCTTCTTCTCTAGTATGAAGTGTGAGTATTTCCACCTTAGACTACGGGTCCATGTATTAGCTAGATGGTTGTATCTCCTCCTTGTGCTTTCATGTTTAGATATTGTGAGCTCCATTCATGATCAAGATCTAATCTATTTGTAATCAGGCATGTTGTTTTGCGGGGATCCGATGGATATTGAGATTACTATGTCAGATTGATTAATGGTTTTGTCTATTTGATTCTATCATGTTGATACGTCGGAAACGTATCTATAATTTTTGATGCTCCATGCTTGTTTAGTATCTACTTTTCTTTACTTGTCTACACTTTGAGGTGATTTTTACATGTTTTCTGGTACTAACCTACTAACAAGTTGCAACAGTGCTAGATGCCTGTTTTCTGCTGTTTTTGGTTTCAGAAAAGTTAGTATAGAAATATTCTCGGAATTGGACGAGACAAACATCAAAGTCAATTACTTTCCGTTGGGAACAAGAAGTCTAGAGGAGAGCCGGAGGGGCCAGCCAGGGGGGCCAGACCCACCCTAGGCGCGAGTGGGCCCTAGACCGCGCCTGGCTAGGGTTTGGTGGCCCTGGCCACCGCCTTGACCTCCCCCTTCGCCTATAAGAAGCCCCCGATGCAGAAACCATGAGCACCCTATCAAATATCCACGAAACCGTCTGTAGCCGCCGCCACCATCGTCCCTAGATCAGGGGGATCTGAAGCTCTTCCCGGCACCCTGCCGGAGGGGAGATCATCCTGGAGGCCTTCTCTCCGGTATGATGCGTGAGTAGTTCCACCTTGGACTATGGGTCCATGTAGTATCTAGATGGTTGTATCTCCTCCTTTGTGCTTTCATAAATAGATCTTGTGAGCTCCGTTCATGATCAGTATCTAATCTATTTGTAATCATGCATGTTGTGTTTGCTAGGATCTGATGAATATTGAGATTATTATGTTGGTTTGATTAATGGTTTTGTCTTTATGATTCTATCATGTCGGTGTTGTTTGTGATCTTGCATGCTCTCCGTTGTTAGTAGCTATCTTGGCCAAGTAGTTGCTAGTGACTCCAAGAGGGAGTGTTTATGCTCGATAGTGGGTTCATGCCTCTAGTTTCCAAGGGAAGTGACAATAATATCTTAGGTTGTAGATGTGTTGTTGCTACTAGGGAGAAAACAGCGGTCTCTTGTTCATGGAACATGTGGACTATTTACCTTACACACTTTGCTTAAAGCAGTTGTATGTTGCTTGTAACTTAATACTGGAGGGGGTTCGAATGATAACCTGAAGGTGGACTTCTAGTCATAGATGCAGTTGGATGGCGGTCTATGTATCTTGTTGTATTGCCCAATCGAATCTCACAGGATCTTTCTGACTAGTAATTGCATTGTTATGCCTTGCTTAGTTCCTGTCAATTGCCCTGGTGTAATTTGTTTACCCTTCATGACATGTTGTTTATCTAAGGAGAGCACCTCTAGTGAACTATGGACCTCGGTCCAATCTTTACCATCAATACATACTCCACTATTACTTGTTTACTTTCTGCAAACCATTACCTTCCACACCATACGTTTAATCCTTTGTTATAGCAAACCGGTGAGCCTGACAACCTCACTGATTCGTTGGGACAAAGTCTTGAGTTTGAGTTGTGCAGGTCTCCGTGTTGCTTGCAACACCTGTGTGACGTTTCCTTCCTCCTTCTGCTTCGATAACCTCGGTCTCTACTGAGGGAAGACTTGCTGCTGTTCTGCTTCACACCTTGCTCTTGGGGTTTCCAACGAAGCACTCCTACATCAACCTAGACGCCATCAACAAGTTTTATGGCGCTGTTGCCGGGGAGGCTAAGGACGTCTTCACAAGGGGAGTCCTTCACTTCCTTTCTCTTTACTTTGTTTTTAGTTTTCTTTGTTTCTTCTGCTTGGTTTGTTTGCCTCTTTCCAAAAAACCCAAAAAAAATTAGTCTAGTTTGGTTTGCTTTCTTTATTCAAAAACACAAAAAAATTAGTTTCTACTCTAGTTGCTACCATGCTTGGTTTTGGATCAACCTCTATTTCTCCTATGGTAGAAATCTCCACTTTTAAGCAAAAAAGTGAAGAAAGTTTTAAGGAGGCTTGGTCTAGAATCTCTGCTTTCCAGAGGGAAACTGAGCCTGAGGTAAGCCTCAGCTTGGTTATCGATAGTTTCTACCGCGGTATTTATCTTCATTATAGATATGCTTTGGATGTTGTGGCTGAGAAAGATTTTTTGCTATGTACTGTGGATGAAGCTTATGATTCCATAAGGAAATTAATCATGATCTATGGTACACCTGGCAAGTCTGATTCCTCTTTCACAAATATTTTTGCTAGGTTGAACAAACTTGAGACCGGTATTGCTCCTATGAATAGTTGCTATCACACGCTTAGGGCTTACCATGATTATGTTCCCATAAATTCGGATCCTTCAAAATGGTTTCCCACAATCAAAGTCTCTACTCCCCCATCAAAGACATCCGGAACCTACTAGTCATAAGCTTTGAGAATTCATCATTAAAAGCTTTGTTAGAAGAGCCAAAGATAATATCATCAACATATATTTGGCATACAAAAAGCTCCCCATTGACTTTCTTAGTAAAAAGAGTGGGATCGATTTTCCCAACCTCAAATCCACGGTCAAACAAGAGCTCTCTAAGGTGCTCATACCATGTGCGTGGGGCTTGCTTGAGCCCATAGAGCGCCTTATCAAGTTTGTAGACATGGTTTGGGAAGTTGGGGTCCTCAAATCCCGGGGGTTGATTAACATATACCAATTCATTTAGTGGACCATAAAGAAATGCACTTTCTACATCCATTTGTTGCAACTTGAAGTTATGATGTGCTGCATAAGCAAGAAGGATACGAATGGACTCAAGGCGAGCCACGGGTGCATATGTCTCTCCATAGTCAATGCCTTCAATTTGAGAGAACCCTTGTGCAACCAATCTAGCCTTGTTCCTTACTATGATTCCATGCTCATCTTGCTTGTTCTTGAATATCCACTTTGTTCCAATAACATTGCGGCAATACTTTGGATTCTCTACTAACTTCCATACTTTGTTTCTCTCAAAGTTGTTGAGTTCTTTGTGCATAGCTTCTAACCAATCTGAATCTTCAAGTGCTTCCCACACTTTCTTTGGTTCAATCATGGAGATGTGTGCTTGGTGTTCACTGAACCTCTTCAATTGTGCTCTTGTGGAAATACCTTTCCTTAGATCACCAACAACATTTTGTAGAGAGTGGTCTCTTAATTCCACCATTCTTTCCTTTCTAGCTTCGCGACGAGCGTGGATCTCCGTGTTGTTTCTTGGGGGGCCCTCTTCATCATTTTGATCCTCGTCTTGATCATCATCTTGACCTTGATCATCATTGGAATCATCCTCTACATTGGGAGGCAAAGATTGACCTTGGTCTTGATCAAGTGCTCTTCTAGCGTCAATTTGAGCTTGTCTCAAAGCAGCTTGTACGAATCTTCCTTGAGAAATTGACTTGGCACCACTTGACAATCCGTCGAATGGACCAAGCTCCCTTTGACTAGAGTTGTCACTTTGATCACCATGTTGAGGGTCCACATCTTGTCTTTGGCTTGAGTCAATGTCCTCTTCGGTGGATGGAGCATGTTGAGGTTGTGAAGATGAGGGCTTCACTTGAGTGGAGCATAGTTCTTCTCAATCCGCCATAAGGGGTTCCTCAACGGGGCGGATATATCCCACACCCATTCTTCCTATGGCATCCTGAGGCATTTCATCATCTACATCACAAGCATCAACATGCCCCCCTTGGGGACCATCATATTCTTCGAAGGTCACACTACAAGATTCTATGACGGCTCCAGAGAGCTTATCATAGATTCAATAAGTGTGAGATTCGAGACCATAGCCAACAAAAATACCCTCTAATGCTTTAGACTCGAATTTAGACAAACGAACACCTTTTATGAGATAGAAACACTTACAACCGAACACCCGGAAGTAAGATATGTTGGGCTTGTTACCGGTAAGAATTTCATATGGAGTCTTGTTGATTTCTTTGCGGAGGTAGAGCCGGTTTGAAGCATGGCAAGCAGTGGAAATGGCTTCGGCCCAAAAGTTGTATGGAGATTTAAACTCCGCCAACATGGTCCTAGCCATCTCAATAAGATTCCGGTTCTTCCTTTCGGCCACGCCATTTTGTTGAGGGGTGTATGCAGCGGAATATTGATGTTTAATCCCCTCATCACTAAGGAAATCATTCAAGGTGTAGCTCTTGAACTCGGTGTCGTTGTCACTTCTAATGATCAACACGGGAACATTGTATTGCCTTTGGACCAAATTGATGAAGTCGATGAGGGTATTTTGAGTCTCACTCTTCAATTTGAAGAAATAAACCCAAGAGTATCTTGAAAAGTCATCAACAATCACCAAGCAATATTTCTTCCCACCAAGACTTGCATGAGATGGAGGACCAAAGAGGTCCACGTGGAGGAGCTCCAAGATCTTGGTGGACTTGATGCGGTTCTTAGGCTTGTGAGGAGAATCATGCATCTTCCCTAGAACACATGCTCTGCAAACACGATCTTTGGCAAAGGAAACGTTTTCTTTTAGTCCAACAATATGGCCCTCCTTGTGGAGACTTTGCAAAGTTCTCATATTGACATGGGCCAGTCGGCGATGCCATAACCAACCCACATCGACCTTTCCGAATAAGCACATCGCACTTGTAGTGGCTTGCCCCGAAAAGTCCACCACATACAAGTTGTCCGACATACCCAACAAAAGCGACCTTGAGAGACTTGCTCCACATGAGGACCACAAGATCATTATGTAAAAAGACGGAAAAACCCATATTTCCAAGAGCACAGACTGAAAGTAAATTGTACCCAAGGGTCTCAACAAGCATGACGTTCACGAGTGTAATATCGTGAGCAACCACAACTTTGACAAAACCCAATACCTTAGATTTTGACTTGTCGGCATAAGTCACGGTGATTTGATCATCATTTGGCTTTAAGTCCTTGACAATAGATGAGCTTCCGGTCATATGACTTGTGCAACCACTATCAAGCACCCACTTTGACCCTCCGGAAGCATAAGTCTCCGTTCCTCTTGCCACAAGGCAAGTGACGTTCTTGGTGGGAGAGTTCTCATTTGGAGAATCGAAGAGTGAGAATGTCGGACTAGAGATGGTGGCTAGAGCAGCCACACCATGAGAAGTTTCCTCTTCCTCATCTTCATCATCTTCATTGTCGGAGGAGTATTCTTCATGAGTGATCAAGACAATTTCTCCCGACTTCTTGGTGATGGGATTCTTCTTGATGAAAGGTTTCTTGTAAGGTGCCTTGAGAGTCTTCTTCAACACAAGTTTACCCCATGATCTTCTCTCTTCTCATAGGGACAACTTGCTACAAAGTGATAGCGGTCACCACAATTGAAGCAAGTTCTCAATCTCGTTGTATTTTCTCTTTTCCCATTTGGGTTGCTTTTTCTTTGCATTTCCATCTTGGCCTTGGCGGGGTTCTTCCAAAATTTCTTAGCATAGAAGGCCATATATTGACTATGAGCAATCTTGACTTCATCGGGATGGTCCATGGAGAGCCCTTCATCACTATCATCTTCATCCCCATGATCCACAACTTTGGCGTTCAAAGCAACATTGACAACATTGCTCATACCAAGGGCACGAGCACGGGCATCTTTGGCATTCTTGGCGGCAACCTTGAAAGCGGCCATCTCTTGCATAACTTCATTTGAGGTCATGAGATGGTAGTTGTGTATTCCTTGTAGACTCTTCAAGTCGGTGGGCTCAAAAGGCATGAGTGCACTCACATATTTACTTTTTATCCATGCATCATCCACATGTGAGGCACCCACATTTCTAAAAGCGGTGGCGGTGGTCTTGAGCCTTCGGTACATGTCTTCATGATCTTCACCTTATTTCATGTAGAAGCCTTCGGCTTCATTGCTTAGAGCATCATATCGGTTCCTCCTCATACTCTCATTTCTAACAAACAACACAGTGAGAGCATCCCAAGCTTCCTTGGCAATGCTAAAGTGCTTAATGTGTGGGTAATCCTTTGTTCCTAATCCTTGTTGAATCATATGAAAAGCAGTGGCATTGAGTTGACTATTGACAACCTCTCTTCTTGTCAAGTTGTTTGGATCCCCAATAAAGTGTCCATGCTCGATGATGTTCCATAGTTCAATGCAAGAGTTACGCACATGAGTTCTCATTAGTGATTGCCATTGAGCAAAACTAGTAGACTCTTCTAGCTTAGGTGGGTCACCTCTATTGTACACATGAGGGTGAGGGACGGGAGGATCGGGAGAGTACCAAGAATCACGGTGCTCACCCTTCTCCCCATCAAGTTGTGTGGAGGAATTAGCGTTGTCTAGTTTACCCCCCACCACCATACCCTCGGGGGATACTGAAGTATTCCCTTTAGGTACAACGGATGGTAGATCCTCTTGAGGAGATGGGGGTGATGAGCCATCTTTGTCTTTAAGAAGTTGCTCAAGCATCTTCTTGACTTTGTTGACCAAGGAAGAGATCAATCTTGTTTCCAAGTTTCTGAGATATTCCATGGTCACCGGGGTCGGCTCACTACCACCATCCCCTTCTTGGCTACCCATATTCTCTTAGGCGGTAAAGCCCAAATAAAGAGCCGAGGCTTTGATACCAATTGAAAGGATCGTATGGGAACCTAGAGGGGGGTGAATAGGTGCTAATTCAAAATTTACTCTTTTTCAAATTAGGGTTTGACAAGAAAGGTAAATTCTCTAGAATATGCAACTATGGTGAATTTACCTATATGTCAATCAAGCACAAGCAAACACAACACTAAGCAAGAACAAGTAAGTAAAGTGCGGTAAAGGATAGAAGTAACCAAAGGAGTGGACGCGGAGACACAAGGATTTGTTTCCCGTAGTTCCTTCCTTTTGAGGGGAAGTACGTCTACGTTTGGAGATAGGTGGTTTCAAACCACCAACGCCACGATAGGCCTCCCTTGTTCTCCGATGAACCTCACCCCAACGGGCTCGATTCACCTTCCACTATATCGGCAACCTTCGAGGTGGAAGCCGGCACCTTTACAACAAGTTCGAGGCACACATCCACAACTGAATGGGAGGCTCCCAAATACAAGCAAGCTGTCAAGACAAATCAAAGACAAGCTTGTAAGAACCAAATCAAAGTTAGGGTTTCCAATGAAACACTAGAGCTTGGGGGCCCTCAAGTGAATGAGGGGGAAATGAAGATCTCTCTTGGTGAAGATGTAAATCAAGGCCTCCTCCTTCGATTCTCCAAAGATCAATGACTTTGGATGGTTGGATGAAGAGATCTTGTAGATTTGGTGGCTCTAATGGGGTTGGTGTTCTTGAGCAGCTCGAGCAACTGGAGGAAGAAGATAAGGGTACCTTTTTATAGGCAGCCCCCTCCATGAACCGTTTTCTGACCGTTGTAGAAAAGTCAGACCGGAGACTCCGGCCAATCTCCGGACCAGCCTCCGGACTGCCCATCTGACTGACCCAGACCAATCCAGCCCCAGCAACACCGGAGACTCCGGTCTTCCAACACCGGAGACTCCGGACTGAACAGAGTCTGGAGACTCCGGAGTAACCTCCGGTGCAGGCTCCGGACCCCCAGACAGAATGTCCTAGCCAGATCCTGGGAGGCACCACCGGAGCCAGAACCGGAAACTCCGGACCACACCGGAGACTCTGGTCTTGGCAGACCGGAGACTCCGGTCTGGAGTTTCCAGAACATTTGCATATGGATGTGGTATTTCCCAAGAGTGAGGGTGTTGTTCATCTATCATAATACCAACCTGTGGACAGTGAAAAACTGTAAAATGATCTACTTGTTGTTAACGAACACCAAAAGTGATTATGACAATAAATGCCCTTTCAACTGTGGAGGAAAAGATTTTAAATGTTGAGAAAAATATATCCTGTTTGTCTGAAGCACAGTCCTCCTTGATTAATAAAATGGCTACTAAACCTGAAACCATGGAAAGTACCTTTGCTGCTACTCATGCCATACAAGTTACTATTGATGAAAATGTTAGACTGTTAGCCCAACTTCATGCTAAGTGGGAAAGGGAAGCTGAAATTGATAGAAACAGTAGTGTGTGCACCATCACCACTAAACCACAAGAAGTCCCTATTCCTCCTCCTACAACGCTTAAGACTAATGAGTCTACTACTAGTGATGCTAAGTTTGATTTTGATATAGATGGTTGCAATATTTCTGAAGTGATTATGTTCTTGTAAAAGCTTGCTAGAAGTCCTGATGCTAGTGATATGGATGTTGCTTTCACCAAACACATTACAGATGCTCTTGTTAAGATTAAGAAAGAGAAGTTAAAACACAAAGATTCTATTCCTAGGAAAGTAGAAGATAGTTGGGAACCCATTATTAATATGCAAGTGAATGACTTTGATCTCAAAGCTTCATGTGATCTTGGTTCTAGTGTCTCTATTATGCCTAGGAAGATTTAAGAAATGCTTGATTTGCCACCTTTGGAAGATTGTTATTTGGATGTCCCACTTAATGATAATGCTAAGAAGAAACTCATGGGGAGTATTAATGATGTTATCATTATGGTTAACAATGCTTATGTACCTATTGATTTCTATGTTTTGGATGTTGAATACAATGCTTCTTGTCCTATTACTTTTGGAAGACCTTTTCTTAGAACTGTTGGTGCCATCATTGATATGAAAGAAGGCACCATTAAATATCAATTTCCATTCAAGAAAGATATTGAACACTTCCCTATGAGGAGAGAGAAGTTGCTTTTTTCTCCTCCTTTGAAAGCAAGGTTTGATGTTAATGATTTCTCATTTGAAAATACTTGATTTCTTGCTTCTTGTGCCTAACTTAAAGGCGTTAAAGAAAAGTACTTGTTGGGAGATAACCCAAGAATTTCTTTGAGTATTGGAAGTTATTCTATATAACTAAGAAGTTCACCCCCACTAAGGTAATTCTCTCAACATGCAGCATGTCCACATCATCAAGCATCCTCAAGAAATCATAGTGTTCCACCTAAACAAATATGTCATGTCATCATGTATTTTCGACAATTTAATTTGCCTACCACTGTCTAATTTTCCTACAGTCTCCATGATCGTTGTTAAAAAATGGTGGTAAATAATTACATGAGTTCCTGTTGTTTGAGATTCTTACCGAGCTCACCGATCGCATTGTGTCTCTCTTTAATATCCACTAACCATTCACCTAGGCAGATTTTTATTTTGCTACATAATCAGGTTAATGAGATGCATGCATTAGTCTTACATCATTGATTCACGTTCCCATTAGAGCTGCATATAACCACGTATTGTACCTATTCACCGTTGATTCATTTCCTCGGTACATCATTGATTCACGTCCCCATTAGAGCCGCATTAAACTCTTGTGATTAAGATCCCACTAATCCACTTTTTCTTCTGGTAATGTATCCACTTACCACTACAACGATCCACTTCTTACTGTTCGGTTTTCCACACCTTTTTAAGCCCAACGTCCTGCCTCTGCTAACTATGTATTTTTCATTTCAGGTCTGGTAGAGGCTACCAACATCAGCATGCTTAATCTGCAGACCACTACTAATGGTTGCGGCGCTATCTTTCTTGCTCAGAAAAATCATCCTCCCTAGCGACTAACTATTATTGGTTTTAAATTTTCTCATACTCTCCTAATTTATTTTGTAGGATGGTATACATTTTGCCTACCTTAAATCTGTTTGATGTTATCTCTCCATGAACAATCTTGATCACGCGACGGGTCTAAGTATCCAACCTCTAGCGGCACAACTCCATAGAGGCTAACTCCGAGATAAGTATCAGTGGAGGCTGGCTGGATAATTAGTACATCCACGAAGTGTTTTCAATTTATGTCTTCTGTGAAGCATACAGTCTCAATTTCAGTACATGTTGTATTCAAGTTCTCTTCTCTTTTTTAAAGAGACCACATGGCCTTTCATGGTATAACACATGTCTAATTTTGTTTATCTTCAACTCCCGCAACAAAACATGCAGGGTATCATCTAGTTACTTCAGTAATGACCTCTCCTTATCATTTTTGTTTGTTTTTTGTGACAAGAATGACCTCTAATAAGAGGAAAGTAAGATTTAGGAAGTTGCTGTCCCGAAACAGATTTCTGTCCTCCACCATAAAACTTCGTGAGGAGTCTATGTAAGTCGGATTGATCTGAAAATTTACGAATAAATCCCCCAGTATGTTAGATAACTTTCGTTAGTTCAACACTTTTTTATTTGAGCAACATAAGGTCTTCTAAAAAATCAGTTTCTACCTGCTGTTCTGTTTTAACAGATTTCTGTCATTATTTGCATTTGCTTCTTATCGATTTCTTTTTGAGTTCTCTTTTGGGGAATTGAGATTTTTAAAGGAAGTTTCTTTAGTAGCTTGTGTTTTTAATGAAAAGTTTTTATGTTCCAAAGCTAAACCCAAAGGTCTATTATCTTTTGAATACACTAATGTTTCTAATGAAGATTGTGTGAAGTTTTGTATGAAGGAAAAATTTCAGGTGTAGAAAGAGAATGATGTAATGAGATGAAGGATGGACAAAAGCTCAAGCTTGGGGATGCCACCCCGGTGTCACCCCAAGAAATATTCAAGAGGTACAAGCGTCCAAGCTTGGGGATGCCCAAGGCATCCCCTTCTTTATCAATAAAAAGCTCAGGTATGTCTAGACACTTCGTTTTTATTGTTTCATGCACTGTTGTGTTGTTCTTGGAGCGTCTTAGTTTTTGTTTGCTTTGATTAGTTTGTTTAGTTTGCTTGAATAAAGTAGTTTGGACCCCCGTTATCGCTGTGTTGTTTAAAATAAGTCGATTGGTGTTGGAAAGGAGTAGAAAGTTCTTGCTTGGAAGTGCAAGAGGAGCTTGCATTGACTGTGACTTAGACTTTAGCATGTCATGCTAGGTGTTGTTTTGATCTTATGCTTAGTGATTATTACTGTAGCATGACTTGTTCCAAACAATTGGGATTGCTTAGTGTGCCTTGAAAGAATCATTCATTGTTTTAGCATGCAAAAGTATAGTATTGTGGTATTCTCATTTGATGTTTTGTTTGGGTTGAATTAGCACATGCTCACACCATGTTATGACAATGAACAAGTCACCATAGCCTCTATGATCATTTAGTCCTTGACTTGTAGTACCACTTTATGCTTTGATTAGTAATGTTTTGTTGCTCTGCATGATTATGGCCATTATTTCTCTCTTAGTTGGTCGCTCCCAGTCTTTTGCTAGCCTCCACTTGTATGAGTCTACTCATGCTTCCAACTCCAAAGAAACCAAGTTATTCCAAAGTGTCCACTATAAATTCCTATGCATGGTGTGTTACACCATTCCAAGTATATTATTGTTTTCAGCTATCTTCCAATTAAAAAGTATTTTGTTATGTGAAAACTAAGTGATTAAAGCCCTCACGAACTTGATGGCACACTTTATATTCCTTTCCCCTAATAAACTTGAACCATTGTGTCATCTATGTTGTATATTCTTGCACTTATACGTTGGAATTAGCATAAGCATGTTGTCATGGGGAACGTTTTCAACATTGCACTTGTACTTTGTACACAGTTGATATCATGCTCTTTTGTCTATGGATGTCACCGGTGTGAAATAAAGAGGGAGATTGTAAGTCCATGGAGTTATGTATTTTGTGTTAGAGAAACGCCTGGGCCGCTAGCCTAAGCCATGCCTAATCATGGTGGAAACTTGCAGCATCACCATAATGAGCTATCTGTGAAGCATCCTCAATAAAAATCTATGCAAATAGTAAATAAAAATATCGCTGATATGCTCATTGTCTGCTTGCCTTGTCATTTTGGTTATGGGATAGCTCCTATACCATGTGCAAGGGGTACCCCGTTGGCGGTTCTCTATGATACGCATGTACTTACTATGACAAGAACTTACAGGTGATTGAAGTTGAGTAGCATGAGGTGTGGCCCTCGTATTCAAGGGACATGAGATTGCCAACTTATACTTTGGCAAGCATATACTCCATAGTTTGTTCACTTTAACCTTAATCACTTCAATATGCTTATGATAGGGGCAATGAGGGCTGAAAGATAACAAGTACCATAATTTTTGGAAGCTCTTTTTGAAACTTGAAATCCCTACTTCCCTTTATGAAGGGCCTTTCTTCCACTATTATGAGTCTCCACCTTCTACCTTTAGGCACCATTTAGAGAGCATAATTGTCATTCTTAGTTCTATGTGCAGTGTCCCAAAACTTATTGATTGATGCATATTGTTGATATTGCTTGTTCTTGTGATATTTGTATCTAGTCACTCTTATGAACTTTGAAGGTGTCCTATGCGTCTATTTGCTACTCTATGATGGACAAGCTGATTGCCACTATGCCATGTTTTCTTTATGTGAAACAAACAAACGTTTTTCAATGCTTGCTATTCATGATCTTTGTTTGTAGCCTTTCATGTTGCATGCATAGTTACTTTGTCTTATTGTTAGAACTCCATCTTTCATGCACATGTTTAGAGTTCTTTGATCCCAGCTTTCAATGCTTGCAAATGGTTTGATCTTGGTTTTGATGGTGCATGTCACCTCAAAAATTATTATTTTATCACTTACCTACTTGAGGACGATTTGGAGTTAAGCTTGGGGATGCTTGATACGTCGGAAACGTATCTATAATTTTTGATGTTCCATGATTGTTTAGTATCTACTTTGCTTTGCTTTGTCTACACTTTGAGCTGTTTTTATATGTTTTCTGGAACTAACCTATTAACAAGTTGCCACAATGCCAGTTGCCTGTTTTCTTCTGTTTTTGGTTCCAGAAAGGTAGAAAATCAATATTCTCGGAATTTGACGGGACAAAAGACAAAGTCCATATTTTACCGTGGGCAACACGAAGCCAGAATACGAGACAGAGGAGGCTCACCAGGGGGCCACACCCCCTGGTGGAGCAGCCTAGGGCTGGGCACGCCTAGGGGGTGCGGCCGCCCTGGTAGCCCCCGTGCCTCGCCTCTTCGCCTATAAAGTCCCCCCGATGCCAAAACCCTAAACACCCGATCAATATTCCACGAAACCGTCTATAGCCGCCGCCACCATTGTCCCTAGATCGATGGGATCTGAAGTTCTTCCCGGTACCCTACCGGAGGGGAGATCATCCCGGAGGCCTTCTTCTCCGGTATGAAGCGTGAGTAGTTCCACCTTGGACTATGGGTCCATGTAGTAGCTAGATGGTTGTATCTCCTCCTTGTGCTTTCATGTTTAGATCTTGTGAGATCCGTTCATGATCAAGATCTAATCTATTTGTAATCATGCATGTTGTGTTTGCGGGGATCTGATGGATATTGAGATTACTATGTCAGATTGATTAATGGTTTTGTCTATTTGATTCTATCATGTCTATGTTGTTTGTGATCTTGTATGCTCTCCGTTGTTAGTAGCTATCTTGGCCAAGTAGTTGCTAGTGACTCCAAGAGGGGGTATTTATGCTCTATAGTGGGTTCATGCCTCTACTTTTCAAGGGAAGTGACAGAAATCTCTTCGATGGTAGATGTGATGTTGCCACTAGGGAGAAAACAATGGTCTCTTTTTCATGGAACAAGTGGATTGTTTACCTTACACACTTTGCTTAAAGAAGTTGTCTGTTGCTTGCAACTTAATACTAGAGGGGGTTCAGATGATAACCTGAAGGTGGACTTCTAGTCATAGATACAATTGGATGGCGGTCTATGTATATTGTTGCATTGCCCAATCGAATCTCATAGGATATTTTTGTCTAGTATTGCATTGTTATGCCTTGCTCAGTTCCTGACAATTGCCCTGCTGTAATTTTTTACCCTTCATGCCATGTTGTTTATCTAAGGAGAGCACCTCTAGTGAACTATGGACCCCGGTACAATCTTTACCATTGATACATCTTCCACTATTACTGTTTACTTGCTGCAAACCATCATCACCTTCCACACCATACAGTTAATCCTTTGTTACAGCAAACCAGTGAGAATGACAACCTCACTGTTCATTGGGGCAAAGTCTTGAGTTTGTGTTGTGCAGGTTTCCATGTTGTTTGCAACACCTTTGAGACGTTTCCTTCCTCCTACTGGTTCGATAACCTCGGTTTCATACTGAGGGAAAACTTGCTGCTGTGCTCATCATACCTTGCTCTTGGGGTCTTCCAACGAAGCGCCCACAACAACACCGGGCGCCATCAACTACGACGAGAATTTCTCGCCCGTAGTGATCCTTAAATCTATACGGATTATTCTAGCCATTGCTGCACATTTCGACTATGAAATATGGCAGATGGATGTTGAAAGAAAATTTCTTATCCCTAGAGATTTTGGTGCTTATTACAACACACATAACGGACTAATTATCTGCCAAGTATTCTACAGGTTGCATGCATAGAATTCCCTGTCTAATTGCACACAAAAAGGATTTGCCTGCTGCTCCATATTCTGCCTCGGTGATGTCCGGTAGTACCGGATAATTCATCCGGTACTACCGCTCAAGTCCGGTAGCACCGGGTTTCTCTTCCGGGCCTGGCAGTATGATGAGTACACTGTCCAAAGGCCTCAGTACTGAGCGGTATCAAAAAGCGGTAGTACCGCATTTTGGTACCGCTCATGACTGAAGCGCTTGGCAAGCTCTCCAAACTCCTCAGAACTGAGCGGTATCAAAAAGCAGTAGTACCGCATTTTGATACCGGTCAAGACTGAAGCGATTGGCAAGCTTGTCAATCTTCTCAGAACTGACTGGTACCAAAATGCGGTAGTACCGCATTTCTCGACTCACACTGTTGTTCCCCCCTGTATCAAAATGCGGCACTACCGCATGTGTCCGGTAGTACCGCTCTGTAGGGGCGGTACTACCGCCATGCGGTAGCACCACACTTTGATACCGGTGGAAACTGTGGGCTATGCAACTCAACATTGCATCTCTGGTACCGGTCTGGTAGTACCGGTTGTGTCCAGTACTACCTCTTGGAAAATCCGGTACTACCGCTTCATTAAATGCTGCAACGGTCAGATTTAAGCTGGTGCTATAAATATCCTTTCACCTACCTTGGGACAAGGTGCTCATTTGCATTAAAGTCAAGACCAACATTGGAGCCACCAAGTCCACAAGATCTCTTCAATCCACCACCCAAAGTCCTTGATCTTTGGGGAATCGAAGGAGGAGGCCTTGATCTACTACTTCACCAAAAGAGATCTTCATTTCCCCATCATTCAATTGAGGGCCCCTTTGCTCTAGTGTTTTATTGGAAACCTAGTTCTAGTTTTGGTTCTTACAATCTTGTCTTTGATTGTTTTGACAGCTTGTTTGTATTTGGGAGCCTCCGATTAAGTTGTGGATGTGTGCCCCAAACTTGTAAAGGTGTCGGCTTCCACCTTGAAGGTTGCCGATATAGTGGAAGGTGAATCGATCCCATTGGGGTGAGATTCATCGGAGAACAAGGGAGGCCTATTGTGGCATTGGTGGTTTGAAACCACCCCCTCTCCAAACGTAGACGTACTTCCCCACAAAAGGAAGGAACTATGGGAAACAAATCCTTGTGTCTCCGCGTCCACCACTTTGGTTACTTCTATCCTTTACCGCACTTTACTTACTAGTTCTTACTTAGTATTGTGTTAGCTCGTGCATATTTGTCATATAGGTAAATTCACCTTAGTTGCATTATTAGAGAATTTACCTTATTGTCAAACCTTAATTTGAAAAAGAAGAAAATTTGAAGTAGCACATATTCACCCCCCCCCTCTAGGTGCCCATACGATCCTTTCAATTGGTATCAGAGCCTCGGCTCTTTATTTGGGCTTTACCGCCTAAGAGAATATGGGTATCCACGAAGGGGATGGTGATGGTGAGTCTACCACGGTGACCATGGAAGATCTCAAAAACTTGGAAACAAGATTGAGCTCTTCCTTGGTCAATGAAGTCAATAAGATGCTTGAGCAACCTCTTAAAGACAAAGATGGCTCATCATCCCCCTCTCCTCAAGAGGATCCTCCATCTGTTTTACCCAAAGGGAGTACTCCGGTATCCCCTGAGGATATGATGGTAAGGGGTAAAAAAGACAACACTAATTCCTCCACACAAAATGATGGAGGGAAGGGTGAGCACCGTGACTCATGGTACTCTCCCGACCCTCCAATCCCTCACCCTCATGTATACAATAGAGGTGACCCACCTAAGCTTGAAGAATCTGCTACTTTTGCTCAATGGAAATCACTAATGAGAACTCATATGCGTGGCTCTTGCATTGAACTATGGAACATCATTGATCATGGACTCTTTATTGGGGATCCAAACAACTTGACAAGAAGAGAGGTTGTCAATAGTCAACTCAATGCCACTGCCTTGCATATGATTCAACAAGGTTTAGGTACAAAGGATTATCCATACATTGAGCACTTTAGCATTGCCAATGAAGCTTGGGATGCCCTCACTGTATTGTTTGTTGGAAATGAGAGTATGAGGAGGAACCGGTATGATGCTCTAAGCAATGAAGCCGAAGGCTTCTACATGAAGGAAGGTGAAGATCACGAAGACATGTACCGAAGGCTCAAGACCACCGCCACCACTTTTAGAAACGTGGGTGCCTCACATGTGTATGATGCGTGGATAAAAATAAAATATGTGAGTGCACTCATGCCCTTTGAGCCCACCAACTTGAAGAGCCTACAAGGAAGACACAACTACCATCTCATGACCTCAAATGAAGTTATGCAAGAGATGGCCGCCTTCAAAGTTGCCGCCAAGAATGCCAAAGATGCTCGTGCCCGTGCCCTTGGTATGAGCAACGTTGTCAATGTTGCTTTGAAGGCCAAAGTTGTGGACTATGGAGATGAAGAAGATAGTGATGAAGGCCTCTCCATGGACCACCCCGATGAAGTAAAGATTGCTCATAGTCAATATATGGCCTTCTATGCAAAGAACTTTTGGAAGAACCCCTCCAAGGCCAAGATGGAAATGCAACGAAGAAGCAACCCAAATGGGAAAAGAGAAAATACTACTAGATTGAGAACTTGCTTCAATTGTGGTGACCGCTATCGCTTTGTGGCAAGTTGTCCCTATGAGAAGAGAGAAGATCATGGGGTTAAGCTTGTGTTGAAGAAGACTCTCAAAGCACCTTACAAGAAACCCTTCATCAAGAAGAATCCCATCAAAAAGAAGTCGGGAGAAATTGTCTTGATCACTCATGAAGAATACTCCTCCGACAATGAAGATGATGAAGATGGGTAAGAGGAAACTTCTAATGGTGTGGCGGCTCTATCCACTACCTCTACTCCGACATTCTCTCTCTTCGATTCTCCAAATGAGAATTCTCCCATCAAGAACGTCACTTGCCTTATGGCAAGAGGAACGGAGGTATCGTCATCATATCACTCCACTCCCTTAGCTAATGATGAAACTGATGATGAGATGTCTCTTGATGTTAAAAAGGAATTAATTTCTTTTGATGAGTTTATGACTAAACTACAAGGGGATGCTAAGATACATTTTGGTAACATCCTAGATCAACTTTCCCACACACAAGAGCTCCTAGATGTAAGATGTAAACTTGGGCATGAACACATGATTGAGCTAGAGGCTTTAAACAATGCTCTAGAATAAGAACAAGAGACTAGGTTGTCTCTTGAATTAAAACTTGAAGGGCTTGATGAGGCAAACGACATTATTGTTAACAAACTCATCAAAGAGCATGATCATGCTATTGCTAAATACAAAAGGGCTAAAAAGGACAAGATTGAGTTTGGTGTGGTTCATGAAAAACTTGCCGAGGACTTTAGTTTGCTTAACAAGGCTCACAAGGCTTTGAAAAGTGAACTCTTGTCACTCACAAAGTCCCATGAAACGCTCCAAACTCAATTGGCCAATATTCCTTCACCTAGTAACTTCATTCCATCTAGTAGTACAACTATTCTTGAAGAGAATGCTAGGTTGAATGGGGAGCTTGCTAAGGCCACATTTCCACAAGGCAACAAGTCCATTGATGATCTTTTGAGTAAGCAAAGGCCTAGTGGTGATAAAGGGGGCATCAGTTTTGTCTCCAAAACTAAGAAGAAGAAGAACAACAAGAAGAAGAAGGCCAAGCCCACATGAGAGACTAACAAGGCCATTGTGGATAGTAAGACCACAAGTGGTAAAACTATGTCTCATGATGACTTTGCAGGAAGTGCTAACCCTCACTATGTTCTAATGCGTGATTATTATGGTGATGTGTATGCACAATATGTTGGCCCATATGATGGTTATATTGCTTGGTCTATTTGGGTTCCCAATACCCTTGTTGCTAACAAAAGAGGACCCATTGAAAAATGGGTACCTAAAAATTAGCTTGATCTTTTGTAGACTTATGCTTCCGGGGGGTCAATGTGGGTGCTTGATAGTGGTTGCACAAGTCATATGACCGGAAGCTCGTCTATTGTTAAGGACTTAAAGCCAAATGATGATCAAATCACCATGACATATGCCGACAAGTCAAAGTCTAAGGTAATGGGTTTTGGCAAGGTAGTGGTTGCTCACGACATTACACTCGTGAACGTCATGCTTGTTGAGACCCTTGGATAAAATTTACTTTCAGTCCGTGCTCTTGAAAAGATGGGTTTTGCCGTCTTTGTTGATGATGATATTGTGGTCCTCATGTGGAGCAAGTCTCTCAAGGTCGCTTTTTTTGGGTACGTCGAACATGACTTGTATGTGGTGGACTTTTCGGGGCAAGCCACTACAAGTGCGATGTGCTTATTCGGAAAGGCCGATATGGGTTGGCTATGGCATCGTCGACTAGCCCATGTCAATATGAGAACTTTGCAAAGTCTCCACAAGGAGGGCCATATTGTTGGACTAAAAGAAAATGTTTCCTTTGCCAAAGATCGTGTTTGCAGGGCATGTGTTTTAGGAAAGATGCATGATGCTCCTCACAAGCCTAAGAACCGCATCAAGTCTACCAAGATCTTGGAGCTCCTCCATGTGGACCTTTTTGGTCCTCCATCTCATGCAAGTCTTGGTGGGAAGAAATATTTTTTGGTGATCGTTGATGACTTCTCAAGATACTCGTGGTTATATTTCTTCAAGTTGAAGAATGAGACCCAAAAGACCTTCATCGACTTCATCAACATTGTCCAACATCAATACAATCTTCTCGTGTTGATCATAAGAAGTGACAACGGCACCGAGTTTAAGAACTACACCTTGAATGATTTCCTTAGTGATGAGGGGATAAAACATCAATATTCTGTTGCATACACCCCTCAACAAAATGGTGTGGCCGAAAGGAACAACCGGACTATTATTGAGATGGCTAGGACCATGTTGGCGGAGTTTAAATCTCCATACAACTTTTGGGTCGAAGCCATCTCCACTGCTTGCCATGCTTCAAACCGGCTCTACCTCTGCAAAGAAAACAACAAGACTCCATATGAAATACTTACCGGTAACAAGCCCAACATATCTTACTTCCGGGTGTTTGGTTGTAAGTGTTTCTATCTCATAAAAGGTGTTCGTTTGTCCAAATTTGAGTCTAAAGCATTAGAGGGTATTTTTGTTGTCTATGGTCTCGAATCTCACACTTATAGAATCTATGATAAGCTCTCCGGAGCCGTCATAGAATCTTGTAGTGTGACCTTCGAAGAATATGATGGTCCCCAAGGGGGGCGTGTTGATGCTTGTGATGCAGATGATGAAATGCCTCAGGAAGCCATAGGAAGAATGGGTGTGGGATATATCCGCCCCGTTGAGGAACCCCTTATGGCGGATCGAGAAGAACTATGATCCACTCAAGTGGAGCCCTCATCTTCACAACATCAACACGCTCCATCCATCGAGGAGGACAATGACTCAAGCCAAAGACAAGATGTGGACCCTCAACATGATGATCATAGTGACAACTCTAGTCAAGGGGAGCTTGATTCATTCGCCAGGGTGTAAAGTGGTGCCAAGGCAATTGCTCAAGGAAGATCCATACAAACTGCTTTGAAACAAGCTCAGATTGATGCTAGAAGAGCACTTGATCAAGACCAAGGTCAATCTTTGCCTCTAGATGAATAGAATGATTCCGATGATGATCAAGGTCAAGTTTATGGTCAAGACGAGGACCAAAATGATGAAGAGGGTCCCCCAAGAAACAACACGGAGATCCACGCTCGTCGTGAAGCTAGAAAGGAAAGAATGTTGGAATTAAGAGACCACTCTCTACAAAATGTAGTTGGTGACCTAAGGAAAGGCATTTCCACAAGAGCACAATTGAAGAGGTTCAGTGAACACCAAGCACACATCTCCATGATTGAACCTAAGAAAGTGTGGGAAGCTCTTGAAGATTCGGATTGGTTAGAAGCTATGCACAAAGAGCTCAACAACTTTGAGAGAAACAAAGTATGGAAGTTAGTTGAGAAGCCAAAGGATTGCCGCAATGTTATTGGAACAAAGTGGATATTCAAGAACAAGCAATATGAGCATGGAATTATAGTAAGGAACAAGGCTAGATTGGTTTCACAAGGGTATTCTAAAATTGAAGGCATTGACTATGGAGAAACTTATACACCCGTGGCTCGCCTTGAGTCCATCTGTATCCTCCTTGCTTATGTGGCACATCATAATTTCAAGTTGCAACAAATGGATGTAGAGAGTGCATTTCTTTATGGTCCATTAAATGAGTTAGTATATGTTAAGCAACCCCCGGGATTTGAGGACCCCAATTTCCCAAACCATGTCTACAAACTTGATAAGGCGCTCTATGGGATCAAGCAAGCCCCACGCACGTGGTATGAGCACCTTAGAGAGTTATTGTTTGACCGTGGATTTGAGGTTGGGAAAATCGATCCCACTCTTTTTACTAAGAGAGTCAATGGGGAGGTTTTTGTATGCCAAATATATGTTGATGATATTATCTTTGGCTCATCTAACAAAGCTTTTAATGATGAATTCTCAAAGCTTATGACTAGTAGGTTCCGGATGTCTTTGATGGGGGAGTTGAGAGTATTTCTTGGTTTTGAGATCAAGCAAGTTAGAGGAGGGACATTCTTCAATCAAGCCAAGTATACTCAAGATATGCTCAAGAGATTCAAAATGCAAGATTTAAATGGAGCTCCTACTCCCATGGCTACAAAGACTCATCTAGAACAAAATCCAAATGGTAAAGATGTGGATCAAAAGGTATACCGGTCCACCATTGGTTCTTTGCTTTACCTTTGTGCATCTAGACCCGATATTGTGTTGAGTGTAGGTGTGTGTGCAAGATATCAAGCGGCTCCTAAAGAAAGCCATTTGATGGCGGTCAAGAGAATCTTTTGATATTTAGTTCATACCCCATTTTATGGTCTTTGGTATCCTCGAGGCTCAACATTTGCTCTTTGTGGATACACGGATTCGGATTGGGTGGGTGATAAGGATGATAGAAAATCAACATCCGGGGCTTGCCAATTCCTTGGTAGGTCCTTGGTATGTTGGTCTTCTAAGAAGCAAAATTGTATATCTCTCTCCACCGCCGAATCCGAGTATGTGGCAGCTGCTAGTGCTTCACTCAATTGCTATGGATGAGGCAAACTTTAAAGGAATACGGTGTCCATTGTGACAAAGTGCCTCTTCTATGTGACAATGAAAGTGCCATCAAGATTTCCTACAACCTGGTGGATCACACAAGGACAAAGCATATTGAGATTCGCCATCACTTCATTAAAGATCATGTTGCTCGAGGTGATATTGATCTATCATATGTGTCAACCAAAGATCAACTTGCCGATATCTTCACGAAGCCACTTGATGAAGCAAGGTTTTGCTACTTAAGGAATGAACTAAATATCGTAGATTCAAGGAGCTTGACTTGATTATCTTACATACTCACCTAATATTCGACCCATATTTGGTTTCGGTGTAGGCATGGACATAGGGGGAGTGCGGTCCTAATTGATTGGACCATCCCTCCCCCATTATGCGCAAAGTAAACAAAATCATTCCTCTTAATATCATTTTGTGATATGTGAGCTTAATGATGAGTTTCGGTAATGGACCCAAGATATATCTTCGTGGTGCCAAGCCGAGTATACTCAAATATGGTGGCCTAGGCCACCGCCCCCTCTCACTCGAGAGGTTGATGTGCTTACTCATGTTTGTCATTTTTTAGTTGATTTTCCTTCCTCGGTCTATGCAATCTTGTTTGGTTCTCCATATTTCAGGTTGTTGTTTTAATTTTTAGAGTGCATAGGTCCATATCAGTATAACTCTCTTAACCCAAGCCTTCCTTATCCTAGGAAAAACCTCATCTACTCCACACAAGATCCTTCCAGTTTACAAACTTGGCTGTCTGTTCTGGTGGTTACGGTACTACCGGTTCAAAAAGCGGTACTACCGCATGTGTCCAGTACTACCGCAAGAAACGAGCGGTACTACCGCACAGGGATCTGTTTCTAGGCTGCTTTTCTGGAAACTCCCCAGGTTCGGTACTACCGGCCGTTTCCTACGGTACTACCGCCTTGCGGTACTACCACTTCTCGGACCGGTACTACCGCTGCGCGTCTCGGTTAAGGGTGGAGAAGCTAGGAGGGGCACCCCTCAGTGCCTCATTTTCTCCCGTCTCCACCCCTAACCACCGCCGCCGCCAGAGCCAAAACCGCCGCCGGAGCTCCGCCCCTCCCTCCTTTCCACGAATCCACACCGGATCCGGCCTCCTCGTGGGCTCCTCCTCGTTTTCCACCGCCATGGACACCGGTACTACCGTACTTCCTTTCTCCTCACTTGTTTTCCCCTTTGAATCTAGGGAAACTTTGATTCTTGGTCAAAACTTGTGATTTTGTGGTTGTAGCGTGTGCACTTACATATCTCCAATGGATTCTCGTTTTACAATAAGTTTTGCTGCCAGCCCTTGATCGATATCACCAGATCTGTGTTGTAGTCGCATGACCGGTAGTACCGAACGATTCTTTGGTACTACCGCCGTGCGGTACTACCGCCCGTCGATCCGGTACTACCGCTCAGTACTGACAGCAAAATTTCTTCTAAAACTTGAAATTTGTCTTCTACTTGTTTCGGGTTCTTGTGCCCTTATCCCACTTACCTCCCTTATTCTTTCACAGGTGCAGGGGGCTCCCAGGGATCACGCAAAAGGTCCAAAGCTCGTCATGAGATTGAGGACTTTGAGTCAGAGACACAATCAGAAGAAGAGATCATGCCGAAACCTAGCAACCGTCTGAAGCTAAAAACCACTCGGGGCCGACGTGGAGGGGGATTTAAGATAAGTGCTGGTCGAGGTAGTGCTCCTCCTTCTCCTCCTCGCACGGGTCGCCGCAAGAGTCAGAGTTCTGGGCCATCTGGGCTAAAGAAGTTGTCTGATATTCCTGATGCTGAGTTTCTTGCCCTAAGGTCTGACAATACCTATGTTACCGCTCACCATGAGTCTCGGGACAATAGTCTATTTTTCACCGACTTCCAAGAGTGGGTCTACTTTGAGGTACTCATGACGGGTGAGAAGATTGTGGTTCCTCAGAAGTGGATTGAGATGAACCATGTGAACAAGAACTTGAACTACTTTGGTGAAGCACTTGAGATTTGCACAAACATTGGCTTTCTTCCCATTATGCAGTTCAAGTGTGACTATGACCCCTTGCTCATTGCGCAGTTCTATGACACCATTCACTTTGCCAAGAACCAGACTTGGACTATCACCTGGATGACAGAGGGAGTTGTCAAGACCGCAACATTGGCTGAGTTTGGGGCTATCCTTCGATATGAGGACCGTGGGAGAGATACTCCGGTTGGCTTTCGCTGTCACAAAAACGAGCGTCCCATGAAGAAGGATGTTCTTCTTCCACTTTACATCCGTGGGCGTGGTATTGCTGGAAAGATCAAGGGGCTTCTCCCAACATATGATATCTTGCATCGTATTTTTTGTGAGACCATCGCTCCCCATTCTGGCAATGTTGATGAGATGCATGGCTTCATGGTGGACCTCATGATCATAACTCACCGCCAACGTGATTTAGGACAACCAATTCATGTGATGGACGTGATTTGGAAAGAGATGGTTAATGCTACTTACACTCGACGGGTTCCTCCTTTTTCCCCATTCATCATGGCACTTATTCTTCACAAGTGCCCATCTCTTGCTCGGAACATTTCCTCCCAACGTCTTGTTACTCACCGGCACAAGAATCTATTGATCAAGACCCATCTTAAACCATGCAACGCGGATGGTCAACTTGTTGATGAGGATGGGAACCCACTTGAGGATGGGTCCGGTGATGATGATGATGATGCCCAAGGTGCTAATTTTGTGGCCTCATGCTGGAAGACTGCCCAACCATCATGGGCCAAGAGGATTGAGGCTAAGCTTAAGAAGTTTTTCTGCTTCTAGGTTGACAATCAGAAGCGTATGTATGAGGCACATGTCTATGACAAGAAAGCCAGTGCACCTCAGAAAGAAGTAATGCAAGCTCAAGGTTTGATCACCTCTGAGGGATCCGAGGACAACATCACTCCGGAAGAGCAATGGATCTCCAAGAACAGCTCAGGCTGGGAAAAAAAACCGAAACCGAAGACCGAACCCGAAAAAACCGAGACCGAAACCGAAGTGCCCGAAAATTCGGTCTTCGGTCATGTATTTGGTCCTGTGATCTGGAAGACCGCATTATGATCGGTTTGTTCGGTTAGCATTGCCAGGAGACCGAAATAACCAAATAGACCGAAACTCCTAGATCCCAAAGGCCTAAAGCTCATGCAAGCGCGAACTAGCCCAGATAGACATAGCTAATTAATTGTTTTCCGGCCCATTCATGTCTCCCTGGTCACAAAAACGCACGCGTAGGTAGCCAGGCACAGACGCACGACCTCATGCGGCCATGAACATGCGCCTGCATCATCGATCCCCGCATGTCGTAGTCAACCAGGCGCCGCCAACCAAGCCGCCATGCCTCCACGACTCCCCGTCGCCTCCCATCCAGATCCCGGCCCATCCACGTCTCCCCGTCGTCGCCGTCCAGATCCCCGCCCATCCACGTATCCCCGCCGCCGCCCATCCATATCCCCGCCCATCGACGTCTCACCATCACTGCCCATCCAAATCTCCGCCACCACAGCGCCACCCTCCCTCGCATTGTGATCCAGAAGCCACCGGCCGCCGGCTCTCGACTCGTAAACATGACCTGCACGAGGCGAATCGAGGCAACGACCAACCTATAAAAGGAAACTTCGGTCAGTTTGGTCATGACCGAAGACCGGACCGAAAAGACCGAAGACCGAAGACCGAATACGGAAAAACCGAAAAGACCGAATTTATTTCGGGTATCATTTCTGGATGACCAAAATAGTGAAAGACCGAAAAAACGGACCAAGCAAACCGAAAAGACCGAACGCCCACCCATAAGCACAGCCACTCGGACGATGATGCCTCTTCCACTTTCCATGCTCCGCCTCCGTATGGGGATGACTCTGATGATGAATACCAGTGATCTTCGGGACGTTAGAGTTGCTCTTGTCCATTTTTGGTGTCTTGATGCCAAAGGGGGAGAAGAGTCACATTAGGAATGCGGGATTTGCATGGGAAAGTCACAAGCTCGCTCTTGCCTTTGATTTTTAATCGCTTGTGAACTTTATTTGCTACTTGCCTCTTATTATGCGTGAAACTTATGAACTAACTATTTGTGCTATGTATGTGAAGACTATGTGGTTATCGTATGGATACATCATTTGTATGGTATGGTTATTATCATTTTGGATCCATCTTATGTAAGGTTCCCAACCTTTAATAAGGTAGAGATCCCTGTGTTTACAATGCTAGTCCCTGGATCAATAGCTAGCATCCACAGTTAAGATGTAATATCAAGAAACAAAGGTCATAATACAACTTTATAACCAGGAATAAAATAATTCATTACATCTTACATAGCTCATTTGGCTATCACATTACATTGCAGCAGAATATCTATAAGCTTGGGGTCCTTCATCTTCAAAGTGCCACAGGCAAACATGTTGGTTGTAGACTTGTAATCCTATTCAACAAACTTCACTAACATCAAACAAACCTGCAACATAATAAGTTGCAGCCACAATGGTCAATACATTTGAATTGTATTGGCAAGTTTCACTACTATGTAGAATAAGTGGATCCTATCATTTACATGCATAATTGGCTAAGTAGGGTTTAGGCTCTTTTGCAGAAAGCAATATAGTTTTATCCTATCTTTTCAAAATAGTTTTTGATCTTTTGTCAAATCTTTTTGAACTTATTGGAAAACTCCAAGTGCTTCTAATCCCTTGTTGACACCATCAAGTTTTACTTTGAGAAATTGGAATGTCGAGATCTTCCATAGCTTCAGGCCTTAGTTGCTCAGAGTTGTCCGTAACCGGGGACATGGCTAAGTACTTAGAATTTTGATCTTCTGCAGAAGTTGTACACTTCACCCACATGACACATTCTCATCTTGATGCCACCAGTGGGCGCTGGATAAGTACTCACCAAGATGGAGGTACTGGAAGATTGAGAATGTGACAAAGTCTTTCCATAGGAGTCCTCCCAATACACAATGCTAGCTTGTCATCCAGGCACCAATGTAGGGTTTCAAGTTCCCTTACACAATCCTAGTTAACCTGAAGATGCCAATGCATGGGTCTTCCACTATGTAGTTGACTAAGCCAGAGCCCATTTAGCATGTGGTTGTACACGGAAGCCACTGTACGAGAAACATGTTCAATCTCTAAGTCCCTGGGTGGTTTTCTTCTAGTGCACATACAAAAAGAGATAGCCATATAAACATGGTTCCTTTTGTTGCCACCTTGTCCAAGACTTGAGTATCCTTGTCCACCCAGGTGGTTCATTGAGTACTTGTTTTATTATATAAAACATATATCTTTTCAACTCTTCATATACTCATAACATGTATCCCATCCCAATATATAGCAGGGCTAAGCATACTACAACTACAATGTTTCCACTAAGGGAGATATAAGGGTATCCTATTAGGATTTAGCATAGCATAAAATATAGAAATCCTTTTCATGCATGTTACAAAAATCCACTAAGTGCAATGAAAATAGTAGGACTTGGATGATAGTGCCACTTGCCTTTTTAGTAGAGAATGTTGGTTCACTTCTTGATCTTGCAAATATCACACTCTTCTAATTCCACAACAATTCAATCAAGCAAACACATATTCAACACAACATTCAAACAACTTAACACACATAAAATAACAAAAACAAGGTCATGCATGCAAGCATGCAAAATATAGTTTTATTTGCAAAAATGGTTTCTACTAGGCTCTAAACATTATAAAGTTCAAACTGGTCATTTACTAAAGTGGTGAAACCATTTGCAAAAGGTTTTATCTAAAAACCATTTTTAAATCAATTCATTATTTTATGTGGTTGAAAATGCTTTTAGCAAAGCAATAATTTTATATTGTTCATCAAATAAGTTGTTAATTCACAAAACTTGGTGTTTAGGGTCAGAAGGTTTTAATCAAATCATTTCCCAAAGGTTTCACTCAAAAATCATTTCTAGAATAAAAACATTATTTTTATTTGACTAGAAATGAGCTAATTCAAATATTTATTCCTTATCTTCACAAAATTCATTTTTAAAACCATAAGTTGTTTCCTAGAGTCAGTAGGTTCAAAACAAACCATTTTGCAAAGATTTCACATTAAAATTATATCTAGAACAATTTTTATATTCCAAATAAGCCTACACATGTTTATGCAATTTCAACCAATTTTCCAGAAGCAAATCATTAAACAAATTGCATGGTTTCAAAGTACTTGTTCTACTGATTCCATTGATATAAAATTTGCAATTTTTGGACGTGTGGATCAAAAGTTATGCAATTTACAAATTTGTAATTCAATCAGATTCTATTTCTGTTTTTAAACTAAACCTTGTCCACGTGGCGCAATCTAATTGGCTGGTACCGTTTCATTCGGATCGAATGTTACAGACCGTAGGATCTCATTTAGATCACACGGTGTAGATCAACTGATACCTCTTCGCTAAGCTATTATATAGTAGCCACTAGATGATGATCCAACGGCTGCTGTGAGGTTAACCAGGAATGGGCGGCGCTGGCAGCGGCGACTGGCAGAGCACGCTCTGCTCGCGGTGGTGCCGGCGATACAGGACACAAGGGAGGTAAGGGGGGTGCTCACCGTGCTCACATGGGGTTGGCGAAGCTCAACGTGCGGTCGTCTTGGCAAGGGGCGCTCAGGAACGGCGACGATTGCTCGTCGGAGTAGCTCCTGACAACGAGTGGCTCTGTTTGCTGTCGGAGGTGAGGTTGCAGGTCACGCCGAGGCAAAACAAGGACGTGGTCAGATGCGTACTGTCCTGGGGATCTTAGGAGCGTCAATAGGAAGGCTCGGGGCGGTCGAGGCTTACTAGGGGGAGTCGCCGGAGAATGGCAGACGGCGGTGGCGAGTTGAGCTTGTCCTTGTCGACGCTCTAGGGCAAGCGCGGGTGAGTGGAGCACACGGGCAGGTGCGCCTGGAGGTGGAGAACAGTCTCGTGAGTAGTGGGAGGCGAGGGGCGGCTGGACGGCGCCGGAATTGGCACGGGAACCTCGTCGGAGCAGAAGGTTTCGAGCTCTCGATTCGCTCATCCTGGGGGCAGAGAGGGAGAGGCGAGTGAGGGGAAAGGTAGAGGAGATAGGGGCGTTTATCTTCGCGTGATCACTGGAGGAATTAACGCAGGCATTTACGCGAATTCAACGCCGGAATTACTCGGCTGCAACGGCAGGGGACTTGGTCGCAGGTGGAAACGAAGAACAGGCGATGTGGGGTCCATCTGACAGTGAGGGAGAGGGAGAGGGAGATGGGTCCACTGCTCAGCGTCTCTGCGGGTTCTTTTCCTGCTGCGAAACGTTTCGCTGCGGGTGAGTTAGTTGGGCTGGCTATTGGGCTGCTGGGCCTGTTGGGTTGGGTTGGGTTTGATTCTTTTTTTTATACAGAATGCTTTTTCTTTTTCCATTTGATTTTCTGTTTTGATTTTATTCAAACAATTCAAACACTCAAATGAATTCAAACCTTTGCTAAACTTTGTATAATTTTTAGTTCTGTATAACAACACAATCCAAAGTCCAAAACTAAATAATTTTTATTCTTTTTAGGATCCATTTAATAATTAAATAAATAGACCTTAGTCATTAATTCAAATAGGATTTAATTTATTTAAAAGCTCTATTTGAAATCTAAATAATATCAAAACCATTTCAGTAGATTTTATTTGAATAAATAAAACACTTGGAAAACTCATTTAAAGTAAATTAACAAGTTTTAATGCTTATTTAAAATGGAAAAGCCTTTACTTAAATAAAATTGGATATTAATGAATCCTCATTATTTTATTTAAATAAACCTTTACTCTTTTTATCAAATAGAAATATTTCATTTCAAAAGCTTGGCCAAGATTTAATTTAGCTCAATAAAATAATCTTTATTTATTATTCTACCTTTTCTTTTGAAAACCAAATCTTTTTATTAAAAGATCCAAAAATAGTAATTCCAACTATTATAACTTTATTTATTATTTGTTTATCTTTTTAAATCCTTTTAGGATTTATTTGATCAAAATAGGTTTGGATGTTTCCAATTGGAATCAAAAAGTTTCTTCTCACCCTAAAAATCAACAAAGTTTTATTTTGTTTATTTAATTTTCACATTTCAAAATTTGGAAAATTTTGGGATGTGACATCTTATGTGGTGTGTGATGACATTATCTATTCCTTATCATTGTGGTTCTCATCACACACTTGTGTGCGAAGGTATGTGCACCATGTGTGACTATGCACTCCCATGTATCTTGTAAAATAGTATGGGGCGTCTCTTTACTTATCTAGGGGGAGCCCCATCTCTGTTTTACAAAATCTTACTTGTCATCAATTCTATCATGCAAAATGTGTGTTGTCATCTAACACCAAAAAGGGGGAGATTGAAAGAACATTTCTTATCCCTAGAGATTTTGGTGTTTATTACAACACACATAACGGACTAATTATCTGCCAAGTATTCTACAGGTTGCATGCATAGAATTCCCTGTCTAATTGCACACAAAAAGGATTTGTCTTCTGCTCCATATTCTGCCTCAGTGATGTCTAGTAGTACCGGATAATTCATCCGGTACTACCGCTCAAGTCCAGTAGCACTGGGTTTCTCTTCCGGGCCTGGCAGTGTGATGAGTACACTGGCCAAAGGCCTCAGTACTGAGCGGTATCAAAAAGCGGTAGTACCGCATTTTGGTACCGCTCATGACTGAAGCGCTTGGCAAGCTCGCCAAACTCCTCAGAACTGAGCGGTACCGCTTTTTGATACCAGTCAAGACTGAAGCGATTGTCAAGCTTGTCAGTCTTCTCAGAACTGACCGGTACCAAAATGCGGTAGTACCGCATTTTAGTACTGATCACTTCTGAGGAGATTGGCCACTCGACTCACACCGTTGTTCCCCCTATATCAAAATGCGGCATTACTGCATGTGTCCGGTAGTACCGCTCTGTAGGGGCGGTACTATTGCCATGCGGTAGCTCCACACTTTGATACCGGTGTAAACTGTGGGCTATGCAACTCAACATTGCATCTCCGGTACCGGTCCGGTAGTACCGGTTGTGTCCGGTACTACCTCTTGGAAAACCCGGTACTACCGCTTCATTAAATGCTGCAACAATCAGATTGAAGCTAGTGCTATAAATAGCCTTTCACCTACCTTGGGACAAGGTGCTCATTTGCATTAAAGTCAAGACCAACATTGGAGCCACCAAATCCACAATATCTCTTCAATCCACCACCCAAAGTCCTTGATCTTTGGGGAATCGAAGGAGGAGGCCTTGATCTACTACTTCACCAAAAGAGATCTTCATTTCCCCCTCATTCAATTGAGGGACCCTTTGCTCTAGTGTTTTCTTGGAAACCCTAGTTCTAGTTTTGGTTCTTACAAGCTTGTCTTTGATTGTTTTGAGAGCTTGCCTGTATTTGGGAGCCTACGATTAAGTTGTGGATGTGTGCCCCAAACTTGTAAAGGTGCCGACTTCCACCTTGAAGGTTGCCAATATAGTGGAAGGTGAATCGATCTCATTGGGGTGAGATTCATCGGAGAACAAGGGAGGCCTCTTGTGGCGTTGGTGGTTTGAAACCACCCCCTCTCCAAACGTAGACGTACTTCCCCTCAAAAGGAAGGAACTACGGGAAACAAATCCTTGTGTCTCCGCGTCCACCACTTTGGTTACTTCTATCCTTTATCGCACTTTACTTACTAGTTCTTACTTAGTATTGTGTTAGCTCGTGCATATTTGTCATATAGATAAATTCACCTTAGTTGCATTATCTATAGAATTTACCTTATTGTCAAACCTTAATTTGAAAAAGAAGAAAATTTGAAGTAGCACCTATTCACGCCCCCCCCCTCTAGGTGCCCATACGATCCTTTTAGATGTCAAGACGACTTTCCTTAATGGAATCCTAACTGAGGACGTATATATGATGCAGACCGAAGGTTTTGTCGATCCAAGCAATGCTGGAAAGGTATGCAAACTTCTAAAGTCTATTTATGGGCTAAAGCAAGCATCTCGAAGTTGGAAAATTTGATTTGATGAAGTTGTAAAGGAGTTTGGCTTCATCAAAAACGAACAAGAACCTTGTGTTTACAAGAAGGAAAGTGGGAGAGCGCTTGTATTTCTAATCTTATATGTAGATTACATATTGCTGATTGGAAATGACATTCCTATGCTCGAGTCTGTTAAGACCTCATTGAAAAATAGTTTTTCGATGAAGGACTTGGGAGAAGCGGCATATATTCTGGGCATCAAGATCTATAGAGATAGATCAAGGAGTCTAATTGGATTAAGCCAGAGTACATACATTGACAAAGTGTTGAAATGGTTCAACATGGAAAAGGCTAAGAAGCGGTTCTTGCCCATGTCTCATGGCATAAAACTCTGCAAGACTCAGTGTCCTTCGACTACTGATGAGCGTGAGCGCATGAGCAGGGTTCCATATGCTTCGGCTATTGGATACATCATGTATGCAATGATATGTACTCGCCCAGATGTTTCCTATGCTCTAAGTGTTACGAGCAGATACCAGGCTGATCCAGGAGAAATTCACTAGACAGCGGTAAAGAATATCCTTAAGTACTTGAGAAGGACTAAGGATGTGTTCCTAGTTTATGGAGGTGAGGATGAACTCAGTGTAAGGGGTTACACAGATGCGAGTTACCTTAACGACTCAGATGACTCCAGATCGCAATCTGGTTATGTGTTTGTCATGAATGGTGATGTTGTGAGTTGGAAAAGTTCCAAACAGGATACGGTGGCCTCCTCTTCAACAGAAGCTGAATATATTGCCGCCTCGGAGGATGCAAAGGAAGCTGTTTGGATTAGGAATTTCCTGATCGCTCTTGGTGTGGTTCAGGGCGTGTCCAATCCCATGGACGTTTATTGTGACAACAATGATGCTATTGCACAAGCCAAGAAACCTAGGCAGCACCAGAAGAACAAACATATTCGCATGCGTTACCATCAGATTCGAGAGTTCGTTGAGGATGGTAGTGTCATGATATGCAAAATACATGCGGACTCAAATGTTTCGGATCCCTTTACAAAGCCACTCCTGCAGCCTGCGCATGAGGCGCACACAAGAGAAATAGGTATTAGATAAATCTAGATTGACTCTAGTGCAAGTGGGAGACTGAAGGAAATATGCCCTAGAGGCAATCATAGGGATGATTATATTTCTTATGTATCCATGAGTTATTGTAATGTTCCTTGAATATCCATATCAGGCAACTTATATTGATTGGCAATTATGTGAATTGTTTGTGAAACTCTATACTTGTATGGTTATCTTTAGTTGTCCCTAGTCAGAGTTCATGTGAGGACACACGTGAATATTAGACTAGCACATCGATTGGTTGATGACTATGTTTCGCAAGTCATAGACATGGAGATATCAAACCAATGATGTGGACACATGTTATGGGGTTGGACTGACCCAACTTGAGACTGGAAATTAGACTTGCAGCTCTCTCTACACATCGTGTACGTTTTTTCCTTAGACCTGAGATTGTCGCATGTACTTGAGATATGGATCGACCTACTTTGGGGCTATCAGACGCTACTCCGTAATTGGTAGTTATAAAGGTAGCTTTCGGGTTTGTCCTGAAGCATGTTGCAAGGCATGGTCAATCAAGATGGGATTTGCCTCTCTACTTGAGAGAGATATCTCTGGGCCCCTCGAGTGATTAGATCCAGAAATGCATGGCCGTGCTACATTAGGTTAAGAGTTAACCTAGTAAAGGGATTCCGAATCGCATTATTTATAAAGGGAGGTCAGCTTGGAGCTAGACCAAATATCGTGAGGCAAAGGGAAAGACATGTACTAAACCTTATGATGGTTCGTCTGATATGATATTCGTATGCGTTTAGGAGTTGGCACGTCTTGCTAGAAACCGCTACCAACTATTAACAGAATAAGTGTATTCGTATTATGTCTACACGTATATAAACATATAGGGTCGCACACTTAAGGGGCTGAAAGCCTAATGAGGATTAGATCCGAATTAGACCAGGCTTAGGCCACTAATGGGTTGCTAATGTAGAAGCCCACTAGGGACGCCTATATAAGAGAGGGTGGGGCGAGCTGACCAGGGTTAGACTATTCCAGCTAGCCGCCACTCCACACGCCTGTGTTGCACGCGCGAACCTAGAAGTCTGGCGTCTGACGCTTCCACCTTATACGTGTGGATACCTCGGAGGTGCTACATCTGTAGCACTTGGACGAGCCGCGCAAGGGGAGCTGCTCGTGGGACGAGGACAAGGAGGAGACGTAGAACATCTACACTGCCTCGACGTGCTTCATCAAGTTCCGCAACTGCGCGCCTAGTGGTAATCTCGTGATCTATGACAACAGTAATCCTGGTTTACGTGCTAGAAAATTTTGATTTGCACTAGTGTAGCCTACCCGTATCCTTTCAGGCGCAGCGTGGTAGGACGGTGCATTGCAGCGGGCGGAGCTAGTTGTGCCCTCGGCCCAGATCTGTACCCTCTGGGCTCAATCTGGGTTGGGGGTAGGCGGGCCTACCCTACGAGTGACACGCTCTACAGATGGTGGTAGTGTAACTCATGCGAGGAGCAGCGGCGACGGTGCCTAGCCTGTTGCAGCGTGGCGACAGGCTTTAAGGGCCCGATCTGGCCCTAGCTGAATCCTCCTAGGACTGGTGTGCCTTCGTGGAGGCTTTACGGGATCGCTGAGCCCAGACGAATCTAACTGGGATTGGTGTGCCCTGTGGTCGCATCCGGTCGACTACCTCCAGGGCGTTGGAGGCAGTTCCCTCTCGCGTGGTCGCGATACGGCTGGCCCTGGTTCAAGCTACTCCTCGCCTCCATCTGACAGACCTCGTGAAGGTAGCTTTGGTTAGACGGCGATGGCGGTTTCGTGATCGTAGTGGAGCATCTTGGTGGGCGGTGAGTCTGGTGTTGTTGAGGCCTCGTCCTCGTGGGGATCCTATGCTTCGGATCATTCAGGGGTTATGGATAGGGTTTTTCAGGAGAAATCATTGCCGGCTTGCCCGATACCGACGTGGTGTCGTGCGGCATCTTTCCTTCCTGGAGGGCGTCATGGCTACCCTACGTCCATTTCCCTTGTTGGGCCACGCAGAGATAAAACAAAACTTTTCCTCTAACGTGGTGATCCCAAGATCTAGCTGAGGTAGAAGGCCACGAGGTTTACCACTAGACGCGTAGTTGCGGATTACTGATGAAGCGCGTCAGTTGATGCAGTGCAGTCCTCACGATCCGATCGTCCTGGTGCTGATCGCACAACACCTCTGCTGGTATCCACACGTACAAGGAGGAGCATCGGCGGTGAACTGCTAGGTTCGTAACGACGGCTGGACTACTGTGGAGCTAGGGTTTCCAACACATGGAATGACCTAACCGAACAACGATTTGCCTTTCTGGGTTACGGTGCTCCACTATATATAGGGAGTGAACGTGGGCTCTGCTCGTGCGACCCATTCACTAAAGCCCATATAACACTAGTCACCGTGAGTCCAACTCACTAACTCAGTCCTAATCTGGTTCAGGTCCAACCCGACCAGATTACAAGTTCAGATCCAATCCGAACTTGCTCCCGCTCTTAAGTGTGTGTGTTGGGAATATGCCCTAGAGGCAATCATGTATGATGATATTTCCCATTGTATTCATAAAGTTATTAAGTAGTCCTTGTATAAACATCTGATGTGTATCATTGAATATGTGATTCAGTTGTGGAACTATGCATTCACGTTGTTTGTACTAAATATCCTTGGTCATTGAGGTTGTGCTGGACACACAACTTAGACCAATGTGAAAGTTGGCTTGATGACTCGGTTCCACTTGTCATGGGCATGGAGATGCTATTCCAACTTACACAGATTCGGCTAAAGAGTTTAGCGAGTCGGATTGACCCATATTGAGGTACAACGAACTAGTTGTCATTTGTATATCTCAATCAATGTAATCCTTAGACCTGAGGTTGTTGCATAGTCCGAGTTGAGGATCACCGACTTAGGTTCTGTCAAACGCTGATCCGTAACTGGGCAGTTATAAAGGCAGGGTTCGGGTCGACTGAGAATCAAGCTGCGTGATGTGAATAACCAAGATGGGATTTTGCCCCTCCACTTGGAGAGATATTCTCTGGGCCCTCTCGTGAGATATGATTCGGAAAGCATGGCCATGCGCGACTCGGTTAAGTGTTAACCGAGTCGATCGGCTAAGAGTTAGTCGGGTGAATCACTTATCTCGGATCGAGAAGAGAGTCGGACTATTTAAGGGATGACATATATTCGCCTATAGTCTGACAAGGTATATCGTGAGGCAAAAGGGACTCAGACGTAAGTCGCATTGGAAAGGCAAGTCGTCATGACTCTTTGGTACTTGGGAATCGGCATGTTCTGCTAGGAGCCGATGCCGATTGATCGATTGTGAGTCGGACTCTAATCGTGTCCAAGTAACCATGAGCCTGCGGGGTCACACACTTAAGAGCGGGAGCAAGTTCGGATTGGATCCGAATCTGTAATCTGGTTGGGTTGGACCTAAACCAGATTAGGACTGAGTTAGTGAGTTGGACTCACGGTGACTAGTGTTATATGGGCTTTAGTGAATGGGCCGCGAGAGCCGATCCCACGTTCACTCCCTATATATAGTGGAGCACTGTAACCCAGAAAGGTTAATCGTTGTTCGGTTAGGTCATTCCATGTGTTAGAAACCCTAGCTCCACAGCAGTCCAGCCGCCGTAACGAACCTAGCAGTTCGCCGCCGGCGCTCCTCCTTGTACGTGTGGATACCAGCAGAGGTGCTGTGCGATCAGCACCAGGACGATCGGATCGTGAGGACTGCACTGCATCAACTGACGCGCTTCATCAGTAATCTGCAACCGCGCGTCTAGTGGTAAACCTCGTGACCTTCTACCTCAGCTAGGTCTTGGGATCACCACGTTAGAGGAAAAAGTTTTGTTTTATCTCTGCGTGCCCCAACAGTGGTATCAGAGCGATAGCTTCTGGTTTTAGGCTCGAGATTACGCATATGTGATATGCAGTAGGATATAGATGAGATCTATGTGCTGTTTGGTGGTCGATCTATGAGATAGATCGGTTTTGTACGAGGTTGATTGGATCAACTGTACTCGGGGAATGGTAGATCTGATTTCCGTGATCATACTGCTGAGGTCGTGGAACGACATACCCCTACCGGTCGGCTTCCGCCATCGGGGTAGACTGTGACACGTAAATCCAGAAGCGGTGATCGAAGATCAAAGAGTTTGATCGAATCGGAACGATGGTCGGAACCCATGTCCGGATCGTAGATGAGATCTACGTTTTCGGAAAAATCGTTGGGCGCTGCCTGCACCCGCGAGGGGCGCTGCCCCTTCGATCCCCGCCCGCTATCCGGCTAGCGGGACCGCCGGCTTCGCCCTGTCGTAGCGCCTTAGATGTCGTTGTGAGTTTCACAACGCCGGTAGATATTGTATCTATGCATAACTTGATTTTGCAGGAAGTTGTGAATGGTATGGTTCATGTGCATGTGATGTATGTGTGTAATCCATACGTGATCTGCGAATCACGGTTTTTGTCAGCCGGCTGGAGCCTAGGTGCTGTCATTCTATTGTATAACGACCTGCGTGTCGGATTCTCTATGTAATTTACTTTACTAAGCTAATGTAGCTGTTTGGAGAACCCGGAAGGCATGCAAGGCGTTGTACATGTCGGCGACATGGTGTAAGACGACAAGTGACAAGAGTTGGCACGAGTCGAATTACAGGCTTTGTGGAGATGGAGATCGCCATGAAGAGAGCCATACCATTTCACATTATAATTGCTTTATTTTGTGTTATTGTTATGTCTCTGTTTTACCTCTATTAGATAGTCGGTAAAATTTAATCCCTCAAAGAAGGTCTAGTCGGTTTTCCCGCCAGTGTTTGCACCATCACAAGTCGGACATTTTTGGTAGTGGGCTCATAAAATTGAGGTGCTGCCAATTCTTTCCGACTAGGTGTGTTCGAGTCGGACTCTTACTGCAGAAACACTCGGTAAGCTAGACGGGTCTATCACAACGGTTGTGGGACTCGGGGAAAGGTCGGATGGGAGCCGGGGCATGTGATGCCACCCGTCCAACAGGAGTCGCATAAGATGCGATTGACAAGGAGTTGTCTACCTATATCACTTGGCGGCTAGCGGTGATGCTAAAGCTCACTAGCCGACTTGCTTATTTAGGATCCTGAATCACTAAGTAACCATCGGAGGGGTGTTGGTTCTAGTGGGAGCATAAAATATTAAAATGTTTAATATGCTTGCTCTTTTATGAATACATGTCTTAAGTGTTTTGCATATTTTCTGTTGTAGATCATGGCACCTAGTAGCAGTCACTCTCAGATATCCGGTTTTGCGTTGAGAACCATTCTTGAGAAAGATAAACTGAACGACACTAATTTTACCAACTAGTATCGAAATCTGAGAATTGTTCTCAAACAAGAAAATAAGGACCATGTCCTAGACAACCCACTTCCAGATGAGCCGAATGAGAATGCGACTGTCGCAGCCACCAATGCCTACCGTCGGGCTAAGGATGAGTCCACGGATATTAGCTGTCTTATGCTTGCTCACATGGAACCGGACTTGCAAAAGCAGTTCGAGCATGTTGAGGCCTACGATATGATCGAAAGCCTCAAAAGTATGTTCCAGGCTCAGGCGAAGACTGAGAGGTATCAAGTCTCTCAGGCTTTGCTGAGTTTCAAGCTTAAGGATGGTGATCCACTGAGTCCGCATGTGATCAAAATGGTTGGTTACGTGCAGTCTCTGGAGAGGCTTGGCTACCCAATAAGCGAAGAGTTCGCTACGGATATAATTCTGAACTCTCTTCCTAGTGCATATGGGCAGTTCATTTCGAACTACCACATGCATGGTATGGATAAGAAGCTCACTGAATTGCATGGGATGCTCAAGCAGGCAGAGGCGGATCTCAAGAAGGGCACCAGTTAAGTGTTGATGGTGCAGAATAAGGCTAAGTTCAAGAAGAGTTCTTGGACTAAGAAGAAGGCTAAGTCAGGAGGAAAGCAGGCTCAGGACCCGGTCCCAAGCGCTTCCTCAGGGACTAAACCATCTCCTTCAGCCGGATCCACTTGCTTCTACTGCAAGGCGGATGGTCACTGGAAGAGGAACTACAGCAAGTACTTGGCTGACAAAGCCAAGAGTGGAGGTATGACTTCCGACTCAGGTACACTTGTATGCAATGTTATAGACATATATCTTGCTGATGCACCTAATAGTTCTTGGGTATATGATACCGGATCAGTTATTCACATCTGCAACTCGTTGCAGGGACTGGTAAGAACTAGGAGCGTAGCAAGAGGAGAGGTTGATATTCGAGTCGGCAACAAAGCAAGAGTTGCTGCGTTGGAAGTCGGCACGATGCAACTTCATTTACCTTCCGGATTCATTATGGAACTAAATAATTGTTATTATGTTCCAGTGCTCAGTCGAAACATTATTTCTGCTTCATGTTTGATGAGGCAAGGCTATGAGTCGAATATCAAGAATAATGGTTGTTCTTTATATTTGAATGATATGTTTCACGGCTTTGCACCCGTCCAGGACGGGTTATTTATTTTGAATCTTGATGGTGAGTCGGTTTATAACATAAATGTTAAAAGGTTGAAACCAAATGATCTGAATATGACTTACTTTTGGCACTGTCGGCTTGGTCATATAAGTTAGAAACGCATGAAGAAGCTCCATGATGATGGACTCCTAACTTCGTTCGACTTGGAGTCGTTCGAGACATGCGAATCTTGCCTACTCGGCAAAATGACCAAGACACCTTTTGCAAAGAGTTGCGAAAGGGCGTCCGACTTGTTGGGACTAGTACATAGTGATGTATGTGGACCAATGAGCACGACAGCCAGGGGTGGTTATGAGTACTTCATTACCTTCACTGATGATTTGAGTAGGTATGGATATATCTACTTGATGAAACATAAGTCGGAAGCCTTTGAAAAGTTCAAAGAATTCCAGAATGAAGCACAGAATCAACTCGGCAAGAAAATAAAGTTTCTTCGGTCGGACCGAGGAGGCGAGTACATGAGCCATGAGTTTGATGACCATCTGAAAAGTTGTGGAATAGTTCCTCAACTTACTCCGCCAGGAACGCCACAAAGGAATGGTGTTTCGGAAAGGCGGAATCGGACCTTGTTAGACATGGTACGATCAATGATGAGTCGGACAGATCTGCCTTTATCATTTTGGGGTTATTGTCTAGAAACAGCGGCGTTCACACTAAACAGAGTACCATCAAAATCGGTAGAGAAGACACCGCATGAGATGTGGACAGGCAAAAAGCCGAGTTTGTCTTTTCTTAAGATTTGGGGTTGTGAAGCTTTTGTCAAGCGACTTCAGTCGGACAAGCTTACGGCCAAATCGGATAAATGTATTTTCGTGGGGTATCCGAGGGAGACCTTGGGTTACTACTTCTACAACCGAGAAGAGGGCAAAGTGTTTGTCGCTCGGAACGGTGTCTTCCTTGAGAAAGAGTTTCTCAGTCGGAGAGTAAGTGGGAGCACGGTGCAACTCGAAGAAATTCGAGAGGAATCGGCAAGTAGCGAGTCGGCAAAAACCTTGGAGGATGAGCCGATCGTGGCAGCTGAGCCGATAGCCGCACCTGTACTACGAAGATCGGCAAGATTACGAAGTGTTTGTGATGTGTTACTGTTAGACAATGATGAGCCGACAAATTATTCGGAAGCGATGGTGGGATCTGATTCCGAGTCATGGCTTGGAGCCATGAGATCCGAGTTAAAGTCCATGGATGAAAATCAAGTTTGGAACTTGGTCGATCTGCCAGACGGTGCAAGACCCGTCGAGTGCAAATGGGTCTTTAAGAAGAAAACTGATATGGATGGAAATGTTTCTGTCTATAAAGCACGCCTTGTCGCGAAGGGGTTCCGACAAGTTCAAGGAGTTGATTACGACGAGACTTTCTCGCCCGTAGCGATGCTTAAATCAGTTCGGATCATGTTAGCTATAGCAGCCTATTTCGACTATGAGATATGGCAGATGGATGTCAAAACGGCTTTCCTTAATGGAAATTTAACCGAGGACGTGTATATGATATAGCCCGAGGGTTTTGTCGATCCGGCTAGTGCTGACAAGGTATGCAAACTTCAGAAATCCATTTATGGGTTGAAGCAAGCATCTCGGAGTTGGAATATTTGCTTTGATGAGGTAGTCAAATCGTTTGGCTTCATCAAGAGTGATCATGATTCTTGTTTGTACAAGAAGTTTAGTGGGAACAAAGTAAATTTTCTAATCTTATATGTGGATGACATATTACTGATTGGAAATGATGTCCAGATGTTGCAAGAAACCAAGGAATCATTAGAAAGGAGTTTCTCAATGAAAGACTTGGGTGAGGCAACATACATCCTCGGAATCCGGATCTATAGAGATAGATCAAGGAGGCTCATTGGATTGAGTCAGAGTACTTATTTGGACAAAGTGTTGAAGAAGTTCAACATGGAATCGTCTAAGAAAGGGTTCTTACCGATGTCCCATGGTGTAAAACTTAGCAAGACTCAGTGTCCCTCGACAACTGATGAGCGAAGTCGGATGAGTGCGATTCCATATGCTTCTGCAGTTGGATCCATCATGTACGCCATGATTTGTACTAGACCGGATGTTTCCTATGCTCTAAGTGTTGTGAGCAGATACCAGGCTGATCCTGGAGAGATCCACTGGACAGCGGCTAAAAATATCCTAAAGTACTTGAGAAGGACTAAGGATATGTTCTTGGTTTATGGTGGTGAAGATGAACTCAGTGTAAAGGGTTACACGGATGCGAGTTATCTCACCGACTCTGATGATTCTCGCTCGCAATCCGGATACGTGTTTATTATAAACGGAGGTGCTGTGAGCTGGAAAAGTTCCAAGCAAGAGACTGTGTCTGCGTCTACAATAGAGGCTGAGTATATTGCCGCCTCGGAGGCAGCAAAGGAAGCTGTTTGGATGAGGAATTTCCTCATGGATCTTGGTGTGGTTCAGGGCTCGTCCAATCCGTTGGACGTGTATTGTGATAACAATGGTGCTATTGCACAAGCCAAGGAACCTAGACAACACCAGAAGAACAAGCACATACTCATGCGGTACCACCTAATTCGCCAGTTCGTGGATCAGGGTGATATCAAGTTATGCAAGGTACACACGGATGCAAATATTGCGGATCCGTTGACAAAGCCGTTACCCCAGCCGAAGCATGAGGCGCACCTGAGAGCCATGGGCATTAGATGCTTAGACATGTGATGTCAAAAGATTGACTCTAGTGCAAGTGGGAGACTGTTGGGAATATGCCCTAGAGGCAATCATGTATGATGATATTTCCCATTGTATTCATAAAGTTATTAAGTAGTCCTTGTATAAACATCTGATGTGTATCATTGAATATGTGATTCAGTTGTGGAACTATGCATTCACGTTGTTTGTACTAAATATCCTTGGTCATTGAGGTTGTGCTGGACACACAACTTAGACCAATGTGAAAGTTGGCTTGATGACTCGGTTCCACTTGTCATGGGCATGGAGATGCTATTCCAACTTACACAGATTCAGCTAAAGAGTTTAGCGAGTCGGATTGACCCATATTGAGGTACAACGAACTAGTTGTCATTTGTATATCTCAATCAATGTAATCCTTAGACCTGAGGTTGTTGCATAGTCCGAGTTGAGGATCACCGACTTAGGTTCTGTCAAACGCTGATCCGTAACTGGGCAGTTATAAAGGCAGGGTTCGGGTCGACTGAGAATCAAGCTGCGTGATGTGAATAACCAAGATGGGATTTTGCCCCTCCACTTGGAGAGATATTCTCTGGGCCCTCTCGTGAGATATGATTCGGAAAGCATGGCCATGCGCGACTCGGTTAAGTGTTAACCGAGTCGATCGGCTAAGAGTTAGTCGGGTGAATCACTTATCTCGGATCGAGAAGAGAGTCGGACTATTTAAGGGATGACATATATTCGCCTATAGTCTGACAAGGTATATCGTGAGGCAAAAGGGACTCAGACGTAAGTCGCATTGGAAAGGCAAGTCGTCATGACTCTTTGGTACTTGGGAATCGGCATGTTCTGCTAGGAGCCGATGCCGATTGATCGATTGTGAGTCGGACTCTAATCGTGTCCAAGTAACCATGAGCCTACGGGGTCACACACTTAAGAGCGGGAGCAAGTTCGGATTGGATCCGAATCTGTAATCTGGTTGGGTTGGACCTAAACCAGATTAGGACTGAGTTAGTGAGTTGGACTCACGGTGACTAGTGTTATATGGGCTTTAGTGAATGGGCCGCGAGAGCCGATCCCACGTTCACTCCCTATATATAGTGGAGCACTGTAACCCAGAAAGGTTAATCGTTGTTCGGTTAGGTCATTCCATGTGTTGGAAACCCTAGCTCCACAGCAGTCCAGCCGCCGTAACGAACCTAGCAGTTCGCCGCCGGCGCTCCTCCTTGTACGTGTGGATACCAGCAGAGGTGCTGTGCGATCAGCACCAGGACGATCGGATCGTGAGGACTGCACTGCATCAACTGACGCGCTTCATCAGTAATCCGCAACCGCGCGTCTAGTGGTAAACCTCGTGACCTTCTACCTCAGCTAGGTCTTGGGATCACCACGTTAGAGGAAAAAGTTTTGTTTTATCTCTGCGTGCCCCAACAGTGTGACCCCGCAGGCTCATGGCTACTTGGACACGATTGGAGTCCGACTCTCAATCGATCAGTCGGTAGCGGATCCTAGCAGAATGTGCCGACTCCCAAGTACCAAAGAGTCATGACGACTTGCCTTTCCAATGCGACTTACGTCCGAGTCCCTTTTGCCTCACGATATACCTTGTCAGACTATAAGCGAATATATGTCATCTCTTAAATAGTCCGACTCTCTTCTCAATCCGAGATAAGTGATTCACCCGACTAACTCTTAGTCGATCGCCTCGGTTAACACTTAACTGAGTCGTGCATGGCCATGCTTTCCGAATCATATCTCACGAGAGGTCCCAGAGAATATCTCTCCAAGTGGAGGGGCAAAATCCCATCTTGGTTATTCACATCACGCAGCTTGATTCTCAGTCGACCCGAACTCTGCCTTTATAACTGCGCAGTTACGGATCAGCATTTGACAGAACCTAAGTCGGTGATCCTCAACTCGGACTATGCAATAACCTCAGGTCAAAGGATTACATTGATTGAGATATACAAATGACAACTTGTTCGGTACCTCAATATGGGTCAATCCGACTCGCTAAACTCTTTAGCCGAATCTGTGTAAGTTGGAATAGCATCTCCATGCTCATGACAAGTGGAACCGAGTCATCAAGCCAACTTTCACATTGGTCTAAGTTGTGTGTCCAGCACAACTTCGATGACCAAGGATATTTAGTACAAACAACATGAATGCATAGTTCCACAACCAAATCACATATTCAATGATACACATCAGATGTTTATACAAGGACTACTTAATATCTTTATGAATTCAATGGGAAATCTCATCATACATGATTGGCTCTAGGGCATATTCCCAACAGTCTCCCACTTGCACTAGAGTCAATCTTCTGACATCACATGTCTAAGCATCTAATGCCCATGGATCTTAGGTGCGCCTCATGCTTCGACTGTGGTAACGGCTTTGTCAACGGATCCGCAATATTTGCATCCGTGTGTACCTTGCATAACTTGATATCACCCTGATCAACGAACTGGCGAATCAGGTGGTACCGCATGAGTATGTGCTCGTTCTTATGGTGCTGTCTAGGTTCCTTGGCTTGTGCAATAGCACCATTGTTGTCACAATACACGTCTAACGGATTGGACGATCCCTGAACCACACCAAGATCCATGAGGAAATTCCTCATCCAAACAGCTTCCTTTGCTGCCTCCGAGGCGGCAATATACTCAGCCTCTATTGTAGACGCAAACACAGTCTCTTGCTTGGAACTCTTCCAGCTCACAACACCTCCGTTTATAATAAACACGTATCCGGATTGTGAACGAGAATCATCAGAGTCGGTAAGATAACTCGCATCCGTGTAACCCTTTACACTGAGTTCATCTTCACCACCATAAACCAAGAACATATCCTTAGTCCTTCTCAAGTACTTTAGGATATTTTTAGCCGTTGTCCAGTGGATCTCTCCAGGATCATCCTGGTATCTGCTCACAACACTTAGAGCATAGGAAACATCCGGCCTAGTACAAATCATGGCATACATGATGGATCCGACTGCAGAAGCATATGGAATCGCACTCATTCGACTTCGCTCATCAGTTGTCGAAGGACACTGAGTCTTGCTAAGTTTTACACCATGGGACATCGGTAAGAACCCCTTCTTAGACGATTCCATGTTGAACTTCTTCAACACTTTGTCCAAATAAGTACTCTGACTCAATCCAATGAGCCTCCTTGATCTATCTCTATAGATCCGGATTCCGAGGATGTATGTTGCCTCACCCAAGTCTTTCATTGAGAAACTCCTTTCCAATGATTCCTTGGTTTCTTGCAACATCTGGACATCATTTCCAATCAGTAATATGTCATCCACATATAAGATTAGAAAATTTACTTTGTTCCCACTAAACTTCTTGTACAAACAAGAATCATGATCACTCTTGATGAAGCCAAACGATTTGACTACCTCATCAAAATGAATATTCCAACTCCGAGATGCTTGCTTCAACCCATAAATGGATTTCTAAAGTTTGCACACCTTGTCAGCATTAGCCGGATCGACAAAACCCTCGGGCTGTATCATATACACATCCTCAGTTAAATTTCTGTTAAGGAAAGCCGTTTTGACATCCATCTGCCATATCTCATAGTCGAAATAGGCCGCTATAGCTAACATGATCTGAACTGATTTAAGCATCGCTATGGGCGAGAAAGTCTCGTCGTAATCAACTCCTTGAACTTGTCGGAACCCCTTCGCGAGAAGGCGTGCTTTATAGATTGAAACATTTCCATCCATATCAGTTTTCTTCTTAAAGACCCATTTGCACTCGACGGGTCTTGCACCGTCTGGCAGATCAACCAAGTTCCAAACTTGATTTTCATCCATGGACTTTATCTCGGATCTCATGGCTCCAAGCCATGACTCGGAATCAGATCCCACCATCGCTTCCGAATAATTTGCCGGCTCATCACTATCTAACAGTAACACATCACGAACACTAACTTGTAATCTTGCCGATCTTCGTAGTACAGGTGCTGCTGCCGGCTCAGCTGCCACGACCGGCTCAACCTCCAAGGTTTTTGCCGACTCGCTACTAGCCGGTTCCTCTCGGATTTCTTCGAGTTGCACCGTGCTCCCACTTACTCCCCGACTGAGAAACTCTTTCTCAAGGAAGACATCGTTCCGAGCGACAAACACTTTGCCCTCTTCTCGGTTGTAGAAGTAGTAACCCAAGGTTTCCCTCGGATACCCCACGAAAATACACTTATCCGACTTGGCTGTAAGCTTGTCCGACTGAAGTCGCTTGACAAATGCTTCACAACCCCAAATCTTAAGAAAAGACAAACTCGGCTTTTTGCATGTCCACATCTCATGCGGTGTCTTCTCTACCAATTTTGATGGTACTCTGTTTAGTGTGAACGCGGCTGTTTCTAAACAATAACCCCAAAATGATAAAGGCAGATCTGTCCGACTCATCATTGACCGTACCATGTCCAACAAGGTTCGATTCCGCCTTTCCGAAACACCATTCCTTTGTGGCGTTCCTGGCGGAGTAAGTTGAGGAACTATTACACAACTTTTCAGATGGTCATCAAACTCATGGCTCATGTACTCGCCTCCTCGGTCCGACCGAAGAAACTTTATTTTCTTGCCGAGTTGATTCTGTGCTTCATTCTGGAATTCTTTGAACTTTTCAAAGGCTTCCGACTTATGTTTCATCAAGTAGATATATCCATACCTACTCAAATCATCAGTGAAGGTAATGAAGTACTCATAACCACCCCTGGCTGTCGTGCTCATTGGTCTACATACATCACTATGTACTAGTCCCAACAAGTCGGACGCCCTTTCACAACTCTTTGCAAAAGGTGTCTTGGTCATTTTGCCGAGTAGGCAAGATTCGCATGTCTCGAACGACTCCAAGTCGAACGAAGTTAGGAGTCCATCATCATGGAGCTTCTTCATGCGTTTCCAACTTATATGACCAAGCCGACAGTGCCAAAAGTAAGTCATATTCAGATCATTTGGTTTCAAACTTTTAACATTTATGTTATAAACCGACTCACCATCAAGATTCAAAATAAATAACCCGTCCTGGATGGGTGCAAAGCCATGAAACATATCATTCAAATACAAAGAACAACCATTATTCTTGATATTCGACTCATAGCCTTGACTCATCAAACATGAAGCAGAAATAATGTTTCAACTGAGCACTGGAACATAATAACAATTATTCAGTTCCATAATGAATCCGGAAGGTAAATGAAGTTGCATCGTGCCGACTTCCAACGCAGCAACTCTTGCTTTGTTGCCGACTTGAATATCAACCTCGCCTCTTGCTACGCTCCTAGTTCTTACCAGTCCCTGCAACGAGTTGCAGATGTGAATAACTGATCCGGTATCATATACCCAAGAACTATTAGGTGCATCAGCAAGATATATGTCTATAACATTGCAAACAAGTGTATCTGAGTCGGAAGTGATACCTCCACTCTTGGCTTTATCGGCCAAGTACTTGCTGCAGTTCCTCTTCCAGTGGCCATCCGCCTTGCAGTAGAAGCAAGTGGATCCGGCTGAAGGAGATGGCTTAGTCCCTGAGGAAGTGCTTGGGACCGGGTCCGGAGCTTGCTTTCCTCCTGACTTAGCCTTCTTCTTAGTCCAAGAACTCTTCTTGAACTTAGCCTTATTCTGCACCATCAACACTTGACTGGCGCCCTTCTTGAGATCCGCCTCTGCCTGCTTGAGCATACCATGTAATTCAGTGAGATTCTTATCCATACCATGCATGTGGTAGTTCCAAATGAATTGCCCATATGCACTAGGAAGAGAGTTCAAAATTATATCCGTAGCGAACTCTTCGCTAATGGGGTAGCCAAGCCTCTCCAGAGACTGCACATAACCAACCATTTTGATCACATGCGGACTCAGTGGATCGCCATCCTTAAGCTTGCAACTCAGCAAAGCCTGAGAGACTTGATACCTCTCAGTCTTCGCCTGAGCCTGGAACATACTTTTGAGGCTTTCGATCATATCGTAGGCCTCAACATGCTCGAACTGCTTTTGCAAGTCCGGTTCCATGTGAGCAAGAATAAGACAGCTAATATCCGTGGACTCATCCTTAGCCCGACGGTAGGCATTGGTGGCAGCGACAGTCGCATTCTCATTCGGCTCATCTGGAAGTGGGTTGTCTAGGACATAGTCCTTCTTTTCTTGTTTGAGAACAATTCTCAGATTTCGATACCAGTTGGTAAAATTAGTGTCGTTCAGTTTATCTTTCTCAAGAATGGTTCTCAACACAAAACCGGATATCTGAGAGTGACTGCTACTTGGTGCCATGATCTACAACAGAAAATATGCAAAACACTTAAGACATGTATTCATAAAAGAGCAAGCATATTAAACATTTTAATATTTTATGCTCCCACTAGAACCAACACCCCTCCGATGGTTGCTTAGTGATTCAGGATCCTAAATAAGCAAGTCGGCTAGTGAGCTTTAGCATCACCGCTAGCCGCCAAGTGATCTAGGTAGACAACTCCTTGCCAATCGTATCTCATACGACTCCTGTTGGACGGGTGGCATCACATGCCCCGGCTCCCATCTGACTTTTCCCCGAGTCCCACAACCGTTGTGATAGACCCGTCTAGCTTACCGAGTGTTTCCGCAGTAAGAGTCCGACTCGAACCCACCTAGTCGGAAAGAATTGGCAGCACCTCAATTTTATGAGCCCACTACCAAAAATGTCTGAATTGTGATGGTGCAAACACTGGCGGGAAAACCGACTAGAACTTCTTTGAGGGATTGGATTTTACCTACTATCTAATAGAGGTAAAATAGAGACATAACAATAACACAAAATAAAGAAATTATAATGTGAAATGGTATGGCTCCCTTCATGGCGATCTCCATCTCCACAAAGCCTGTAATCCAACTCGTGCCAACTCTTGTCACTTGTCGTCTTACTCCATGTCGCCGACATGTACATCACCTTGCATGCCTTCCGGGTTCTCCAAACAGCTACACTAGCTTAGTAAAGTAAATTACAAGGAGAATCCGACACGCAGGTCGTTATACAATAAAATGACAGCACCTAGGCTCCAGCCGGCTGACAAAAATCGTGATTCGCAGATCACGTATGGATTACACACATACATCACATGCACATGAACCATACCATTCACAACTTCCTGCAAAAACAAGTTACGCATAGATACAATATCTACCGGCGTTGTGAATCTAACAACGACATCTAAGGCGCTACGACAGGGCGAAGTCGGCGGTCCCGATTCCGACCATTGTTCCGATTCGATCAAACTTTTTGATCTTCGATCATCGCCTCTGGATTTACGTGTCACAGTCTACCCTGATGGCGGAAGCCGACCGGTAGGGGTATGTCGTTCCACGACCTCAACAGTATGATCACGGAAATCAGATCTACCATTCCCCGAGTACAGTTTATCCAATCAACCTCGTACAAAACCGATCTATCTCATAGATCGACCACCAAAACAGCATATAGATCTCATCTACAGCCTACCGCATATCACATATGCGAGATCTCGAGCCTAAAACCAGAAGCTATCGCTCTGATACCACTGTTGGGCCACGTAGAGATAAAACAAAACTTTTCCTCTAACGTGGTGATCCCAAGATCTAGCTGAGGTAGAAGGCCACGAGGTTTACCACTAGACGCGCAGTTGCGGATTACTGATGAAGCGCGTCAGTTGATGCAGTGCAGTCCTCACGATCCGATCGTCGTGGTGCTGATCGCACAGCACCTCTGCTGGTATCCACACGTACAAGGAGGAGCATCGGCGGCGAACTGCTAGGTTCATAACGACGACTGGACTGCTGTGGAGCTAGGGTTTCCAACACATGAAATGACCTAACCGAACAACGATTTGCCTTTCTGGGTTACGGTGCTCCACTATATATAGGGAGTGAACGTGGGCTCTGCTCGCGCGACCCATTCACTAAAGCCCATATAACACTAGTCACCGTGAGTCCAACTCACTAACTCAGTCCTAATCTAGTTCAGATCCAACCCGACCAGATTACAGGTTCAGATTCAATCCGAACTTGCTCCCGCTCTTAAGTGTGTGACCCCGCAGACTCATGGCTACTTGGACACGATTGGAGTCCGACTCTCAATCGATCAGTCGGTAGCGGCTCCTAGCAGAACATGCCGACTCCCAAGTACCAAAGAGTCATGACGACTTGCCTTTCCAATGCGACTTACGTCCGAGTCCCTTTTTCCTCACGATATACCTTGTCAGACTATAGGCGAATATATGCCATCCCTTAAATAGTCTGACTCTCTTCTCGATCCGAGATAAGTGATTCACCCGACTAACTCTTAGTCGATCGCCTCGGTTAACACTTAACTGAGTCATGCATGGCCATGATTTCCGAATCATATCTCACGAGAGGGCCTAGAGAATATCTCTCCAAGTGGAGGGGCAAAATCCCATCTTGGTTATTCACATCACGCAGCTTGATTCTTAGTCGACCCGAACTCTGCCTTTATAACTGCCCAGTTACGGATCAGCGTTTGACAGAACCTAAGTCGGTGATCCTCAACTCGGACTATGCAATAACCTCAAGTCAAAGGATTACATTGATTGAGATATACAAATGACAACTTGTTCGCTGTACCTCAATATGGGTCAATCCGACTCACTAAACTCTTTAGCCGAATCTGTGTAAGTTGGAATAGCATCTCCATGCTTATGACAAGTGGAACCGAGTCATCAAGCCAACTTTCACATTGGTCTAAGTTGTGTGTCCAGCACAACTTCAATGACCAAGGATATTTAGTACAAACAACATGAATGCATAGTTCCACAACCGAATCACATATTCAATGATACACATCAGATGTTTATACAATGACTACTTAATATCTTTATGAATTTAATGGGAAATCTCATCATACATGATTGCCTCTAGGGCATATTCCCAACATCCCTAAGTGTGCTAGGGGAAACCCTAGGACTAGTGTGCTAGTCCGGGCAACAACGTTCGCATTCTTTCTTGAAGGTGATGCTTGGTACTTGACGACTCAGAGATAGGAGTGTGATGGTACTTCTTCGGAAGGCACGGCGGTTACAGGTTACCTTTGCTTAATTGATCCGCCTCTGTCTTCATTTTTTTGGCCATGTGTTTGGTACTGTCTCAACATTTATTTCTGTTTGAGACCCCATTTGATTGTATTGGGGGTGTTTGCTATATTAATATAGCGGGACCAAAGACTGAGACTATGATGTGAGAAAAATAGGAAAAACTAGACGAGAAGGCATATTTTGCATTTGCGTGTTCGCTAGAGAGGTATTCTATCCTCTCATCGGGCAACCGAAGCCGTCCACCAGTTCGCCTTCCTCGTCGTCGCCATGGCCGACATTGAAGCCTGTGGCCGAGCACGGACGCTCCCTACCAGTCCCACTCCCACATGGGAGCAACGGACCGAGGCACTAACCCACATCCTAACCCACCCCTTCCGCTCGCCGTCGCTCCACTCGCAGCTCTTCCTCGCGTCCCGCGTCTCGTGCCCGCCTCGGGAATCCTCCTACCCGCCCTTCCTCTGCCCCGGCGCGTCGCTCCTACGATGGTCCCTCACCTCCGTCTTCCTCCCGCGCGCCTCGCGCTTTGGCCTCCCGCGCTCGTCCTGGCGCTCCCGGTGCCCCTTCCATCTCCCGCCACCGCTCGTGCCCTACGCCGCCATCGAGCTGACACCAGAGCGCTGGTAGAGGCCGAGATCAAGGCGTATGCGCAGCGGAGGCGGGCGCGGAGGGACCCCATGAGTACACGGACCCCGGTGTCAGTGGCTGGTGTGGTGCTGACGACCGTGCCCAACGTCGTGATCATCGCGGCAGGGCCGACGCTGAGGGATCGCGACCCTGGCATCGGCCAAGGGCCCATGGCGGGAGGGGGCCCAAAAATTTGTACTCACGTATATATACGGGTATACATCTGTTGCCCATGACGCGAGAAACGAGTAGGGCCCTGAAAACCAGGTACAACGCGTCACGCGAGCAGGAAATCAAAAAGGCTCACTACGACACGACACACCAGTCTTACGAGTTACGACGCGTTACGACGCTGGCCGCACGGGTTACGACGCGTCATGAACTCGTGATCTCCCTTCTCTTCTCTTCTCTTCTCTTCTCTTCTCATAGACTCTTCGGAAATCGGCCGGACTCCGCGCCTCGATCTCTAGGGCCATGCCTCCCTGACTTGATCGATGATCCCTGATTCTCAAGGGATCACCAATTCACCAACAGTAGGCCCTGGTCCTCACTCCTGACTTATTATCATTGGAATTTTCTTATTTGAGGTAATCAAACTAGCAACAAATACTACTTATACTAGCTAAATGCCCGTGCGTTGCCACGGCTCATTCATTTATCATTCACGATAAAAGAATAACTCTAGTATTTTTTAATTTTCAATTATTACCAAGCAGTCTTAACAAAGAAACTAAGGGCAGTGCTAGGCACCTAGCCGTTCGATTAAACAGATCAACGGTCAGATCTTCTTGTCCCGCCCCTTTATCCTGTTGTTGCCATAAATTGGCTTGTTTTGCTACAAATAGTCCCGCTTTTGCTAAATATAGCAAAAAACGGTTCGCTCTAAAAATAATACAAAAAATACTGTCTTGCCAGAGACTTTGTCAAAGACCTTTCGAAAATTTTATAGCAAAAAGTTGTGCTAATGTAGCAAATCCAACCTCGCCGGAGACTTTCGGCCGGGACGGTTGCTGTATAAATAATTTAGTGATCCGGATGAAGCACTTCAAAATTCTTTATACTCGCTCTGATCTATATTACTTGTCGCTGAAATGGATATATCTAGACATGTTTTAATGCTAGATACATCCATTATAGCGACAAGTAATATGGATCGGAGAGAGTATAAAAAAGATACAAGTATCAATTCAAATGGATCCATAATCTCCCAAGCGAAAACATCAATTATGAATGACAACAGTTTTCTTGAGAATCTTACTTTCTTATACCCAATTGGTAATTTCTTTGCACTATCATTTGCAGCACGACTTCTCTGTTCCCGGAACAGCATCCTGATGATGTGTAAGAAAGAGTTAGGCATCAACTAAACTATTTGTTGTGACACCCGAGTTCCTTCTCCCTTTTAAAAATAACGGCTGCCTGAAAGGGAAAATATATTGACCTATACAGCTGATGGAACAACTTTAAGTATGGAATGGTATAGCTAAGATAATAATATTTTAGCATGAAAAGCAAATATGCCTAATTAACATAGAACAAGGTTGCATTTCAAAATTCAGATATAAACTTAATATTGCAACATATGTCTGGTCATTCTACTTAATTGAGAAGATTGCAGTAGACAATAAGCAAATATATATATATATATATATATATATATATATCAGTGAAATAATTCGAGCATAACAAAATATTTCAACCGTTGTCAACATTTATAATAAAAAAACAGGGGATCATTTTGCATTGGAAAAAATTGTTGAAGTTAGACTCTGGTGGTGAATAAAATATGGTAAATGGAGTTCTTATTCATTTATCCGAATGACAGGGGAATCATCATCAACTTCAAAATTGAAATCATCAGGTTGTGTTTACTGAGAAGATTCCAGTACATAACTAATGAGCAGGCTTCCAAATTTTCAATTAAAATATGGTTCACCAAACTTTAAGAACATCAAAGTTGTTTATATGGTATTTATTATAGAAAATAAAATGTTACGTCAGCTGATGACCCGAAGGTCTTGTAGACCTAATTTTTTTGTTAGTTCGATTATCTCACGATCTTGGTAATCAATCCGGTGGAAAATACAACATATTCTAGCATCGTAATTAGATGACCTTTAAACTAAAAATCCGTTCAAACTGTAAGAAAAGGTGAGTTTTATTAAAAAATGAACATTCAGCAGCTATTATCTCTACTATAATTTTGCCTGAGGAGGTTTTCGTTTCGTCCGTCCTTCCCGGTTTGGTCCGTCTTCAATCACTAAAAAATCCTGATCATGATCGTTTCGGTTTCCGTCTTGCGTGGTTGCGTGGAGTCCAATATGAATCACATTTGTTTGTATCACGTGGAGCCTGGAATCACTTTGTCATGCAGCCTGCCTTCTAGCAGAGTCTGTTACAAAATCCTAACACTTACGATCGACAGTCCGAGATCAGTTCATCGCATCGTATACACATCTTTGCACGCTATGAAAATCGCGGAAAAGCCTCCCGCGCTCCTCCAGTGGACGCGTCAAACATATTCGTGCTTTAAAATATTTGCCCCACGTGCTATTGCGCTATCTTGAGCGTCAAAGTTTGGGCGCCATTTCGGACACGCACCGCGAAACTATCACTGAAAATTCCTCTCCTCTCCACGCGCCCGCTCCTCTCCTCTCCTAGATCGCCACACGCTCCGTCTTCTCTTTGCGCGCCACGCACCGCCGCGCCCCGACGGGATGCCGCCATGCTGCAATGGATCGTCGGACTTCCGCGGCGTTTGCACGCGCCCCGACATGACGTTCTACGCCGAGATGCGCACCGGTGCTTTTCGCCTCACCCTCGGCGCGTAAGACACGCCGGAGTTGGCCACGTACGCGTATGACACGGCGGCGTGGCGACTCTGGCTCCCGCGGCGCAACCTCAGCTTCACCGACGTTCTGTCCCTCGAGGAGGCGGAGTTTCTCGCCCCCTCCGCGCCTTGTCACTGACGAGGACCGCCACCACCATCGCCAGGCGCAGCGCCAGCTGCTCATCGCCGAGCGCGACGAGCGCATCATACAATAGTAGAGGGAGTCGTTCCCAGACGATGTCCGGGACGAGGAAGAACTGAAGAACTGAAGAACTGGTACCATTTTTTAAGGTTTTAGAGAATCCAGATTTTGCATTTGCCAATTATAAAACCTGAAGTAAACAGAATGGAAACACTCTCTGTCATAGTGAGCACCTACTTCTGCAGTGCTCATAACCCCTTCACCTGGACCATCTTCTCCTACTCGGTCACCATCTGAGGCTTCTAACAAGAAAACCTCCCACAAATGCTCCCCGTGACCTGCAATTAGTCCCACATTAAAATCCTAAATGTAGAAGAAAACCCTAAGTATTTCATCAGCTAGCATTTGACAATGAGCAACCTTTCCGTAATACCTTCTCAACACAATGAGCAACCTGTCCGCTTTCCTTTTGTCAGGCAAGGCGGAACCATTGCAGCGCTTAAATGACACCACTCACGAAACCGCCAAATCAGAACAAAACTCTATGTAAATGCAATACAATGCCCTCGCCAATATATCTGGTATTCCTAGCATGTCATAGTGGTAGCGTCCCAGATCATCTTTGTACAATTTCTTCACCACAACATCATGCAACTACTTCCCGCATCAGCCTTCTCTTGTGCCAAAGCCTTGAGGATGCACACAGCGAACTTATTAGGGCGAAATCCCTCAAGAGACCATCGCTGGAAAAATCCAATGATGTAGATAAGCTGTGATCATTGTTGGGGAACATCACTGTAAACAACATCATATTTCTCCATCTTCCTTTCACAACAGAACAAGGGAATTTTCCCCTAACAAGATTTGCACTTAGCATTGCACTTCTTGCTGCAAGATTTTAACAGTCAAACAAAAGTCAAGTTGTTACCTCACACTCAATTGGCCAGCATACTGAAGAATATCCTGGTGACCTTAATGTATTTGCATGATTTCTGTAACCAATTCATCATAGCCATTCATAGCTCAACACTTCTCTCGAGCACTTCATCGAACACCTTCCTTGCATCCGAAATCTCATGGAACCTCGAATTATCAATTTGTTGGCCGGAAAATTGCAGGACCACCTGGGAACCGCGTTCACTTGCCGGTATCGGCTACGCTGCCTTAAGAACAAACCAGGAATAGGGCCATAGCCATCATCTGGATGCGTTTGGGAACTGCTCCCCAATCCCCAGCCCTAACCTCCATGGCGAACACCTACGACTACGACTCCACCTCTGTCGACGAGGTTGTGTGCCTCCTCGCCCATCTTAACTCCCAGCAAAAGCTTCTCGCCGGCTGCCACAAAGCATGCACGCCTTTGCCAGCCCGAGCTCGTCAGGCGCCCAGATCGTTGATTCGGCGGGCACCGAGAACCGAAGCAGCGGAGCCATCGATGCCCGCACCAACTACTGCGCTCATCCCTCATATCAATGCCCGCCTGATAGCAGCCACCGGCAGCCTCCACATCCTCCCTCAGATAGACATGTCGCCGCTCCTCCTCTTGACCGCAGCCACGGCCGCCCTTCCAATCTCCAATCTTCCTCAGGCGCGGCGAAGGTGGGGACGGGGAATTGACCTCGAGAAGGCCTGGCTCCAATCTCCCTCAGGTGCGGCGAAGGCGGAGACGGGTGCTTGACCTCGGGAGGGCCTGGAGCAGGCGCGCTTCCTACCGGCGCGGACGTCTCCTCACCTGATTGTCCTTCACTGCTACGCTCGGGTGTTTGGTCGCGCGTTCCGGCCAACCAAATCGAGGAATAGTTATTTGAAGATAGAAGCGATCGCGTTTGATTAGGACTCTGCCGTCGCAGGTTGGTTAGTTTGAGAATTGAGTTCAAGTCAAACTCTCCGTTTGGCCGTACCATGGACCGATAACTCCTATATTCCTATATGAATACTAACATGTCGTGAACAAACGGACGCGACAGGGACGACGGACGACGGACGAGAGAACTAAAACCACCTTAAGACTTTTTATACAGCACTAGTTGAATGACCGTGCGTTGCTACGGCATGAAACCCATAAAAATGTTATACCACAAACAGAAAAACTTATAACAATGTATACTTGTGCGTTGCAATGAGAGAAAAATCCACGGACAGAAAAAACACATAATCATCTTCCTTCAATATTTTGATTAAATATTGTTATGCCATGGAATCCTTAAAGGTTTTTTTGGATAAATGAAAAAATTCCATCTAGCAGAAAGCTGAGTAGACTTGTTGACACTAAGGATGCAGACCAAAGTGTTGCAGCAACTTGCTTCATGGCTTCTCTAGGCTAAATATTACCATGTGTAGCAACATGTTTAAATTCAATACTCCCTCCGTTTCAAAATAGATGTCTTAGATTTGTTAAAATTTAGATGAATCTATATACTAAATAGTGTCTAGATACATTTAAATTTTGATAAATCCGAGACATTTATTTTGGGATGGAGGGAGTACTGTATTTATATATGTTGTCTCCTTGCCGGAAGATTTTGTACTAAAAAACATCGGTCCAATTTCGGTTCAACATGAAAACCGAGATAACACTATAAACCGAGCCTTAGTTTGGGCTTCCCCATTTTCTCCACTAAGATAGCATGGGCGGTGGAAATTTGTTTCTCTATATGTTCACTTGTGTTGCTCTCAACAAAATCCGGTTTGGTCTGAACCAATATGATGGACTTTTTAAATCTCACTCTATAAATTTCACCAATATATGTTTTATTAATTTTTGTAACTACTAAGTCAGTAATAGGATTATTAGTTCACTTATCGCCGGACACATCCACGGCGAGGTCCGCAACAGCAGCGGCTAGCTGCCCCTCATACCGGCGAAAACGCCTACTTATGCCAGGCGCAAGCATGTGAACCCATCTCGCCCTACACTGCCGGGACTGGATTTGTTCATGAGTTGCCATCTTCATCGCTGAGAACTCATGTTTCTGAGCTCCATGCATGGTCGTATCGTATATGGATCAAGAGATCTTACCATCGACTGCGTCCCATGTGGAGATTTTTCGTCTCGTATGCTGTCGAGTTTGTGATGGACACCAATTTTATTGAGATGGGACCGACTGGTTGCCTCCCGCGCCGCCGGCCCCTGCGCACCAGCACCACCGCCATGTGCCCGCGACCCAGCCCCAAATGCCTCCCATGTCCCACAACTGCCATCCACACCCTGTCAAGCTCCGGCGTAGGGCCCCACGTCGCAGCCCCTGGCCGACGACCCAAGCGGCACCAGTCCCCGCCCACATGCTCGACGGCGTGCGCTGCCTTCGCGAGGAGGCCCTCGCACGAATCGGCCGTCCCGAGCGTCGCGAGCCCCTCCCACTCCGCCGACGGCGCGACCCCCTTTCATCATCTTCCTCGATCTTGCCGACCCCCTCCAGCGCAGCCTTCCAATCCCATGTCTCGAGTTCGCCGGCACTATAATCCAGTGCATCTAGCTCAACGGAGGGCCCCTCCCCTTGATTGCCTTGCCCTCAACGGACGCCCCCCTCGATTGCCTTGCCCCCAACCGACGCCTCCCCTCCCTCTTCCGAGATGCTAGGGAGGCGGATCGAGCGGCACTTCGAGGAGGTCTCCAAGCTGGATTAGTGAGGCAGCGAGTTAAACTGAGGCTTCAAGCCACGGCTTACGTGTGAGGCCATTGTTCCTTAGCGATACAAGGCTTATTTGAGGTTGAGGATAACTTCGATCGTGTCCGAGCCAAACACTGCTATGAGATACCCTCAGATCGTGTTTGGGCCGGACCCTGCAGCACGACGGACGAAAATTAGCGACAAACGAAAACCACCGCTAGACAAATTATGTAGTAGACTAGCTGAATGCCTGTGCGTCGCCACGGTCCGTTAATTAATGATTGTCATCGTCTAAAATGAAATATGCGGACGACATACAAAGGGACGTACCACAGTCATCCGAACTTAATAATAAAATTTGCTGCTGTGTTTCAATGATGAATGAAAAGATGTTGTTGTCGTATTTATCAAGCTAATTGGTGATTATCCTCGTTTGTCTGAATAATTAACATCAATGTTAAGGATGAATTTGTGGATGCAACCTGCACATTACAAACCAATTTTCCTGAATTATTGACATTAAGCTCCCGTGTGTTTTGTTCACAACGTTTAACTAATGTTCTGTCGTCAAATATGTTGTTCTGAATTTTCTAGAGTACCTCTATCCTAACTCCACCCAAAGGGCTTTGCTTGCACCTCTGCTGGTAGATCGAGTGAGGTTGTTTTTTCCGGGGATGAGAATCGGATCGCATTGGTGTGAAAGGATCGGCAGGTTCTCGTATCACAACAACGAACAAGAAACAAACTGAAACCGCTCCAGAGCCCTGTGCCTGTGTGCCTTCAAGAAATACCAAGGAGAACCAACACGGCAACACGGCCATAGTTCATTCTATTGCCCGCTTACGCTGGGTTTCTAGGGCCCCGCGAAGAATGGAATAGCTGGCGCCATGGGAGGGTGGGGTCGGTGACGCGGCGAAGAACGGATCAACAGCCCGAACAGATGCTGGGCTCATGACGCCTTTGTCATGGAAGTCAGATGCTGACTCAACAATGAAGGGTATTTATTTATCATGGAAGTCGTGAAAGGCTGGAAGCTCATGTGCTTGTGGTTATATAGTGCTGAGCCTCCCACACCTTACTGCATATCTGAATTAAAAATTCCTCATAAAAAATATTCGACTGGCATCTCCTCGAGGTTTGGCAGAATTTCCGGCACAGGTCAATAAAATCCCAACCGCAATCTCAGCGATCATCCAAGGAAGCACACACCAGGCGGCGGCCCGACCTTCTCTATCTCCTCCCGTAGACATCACCTCCGTCGCCATAAAATTCCCGCAAGCCGGCGCCGCTCCGGACCAATTCCTCGCGGTCAGGCCTTCCCCTCCGCTTTTCCCGTTGATTCCCGTCCGAGACCGGCTAGATTCCAGCCAATAACACGGCCGCACGCTGCAGCCATATCACCTGGACACGCCGCATGTCGACCTCCACCGCGTGGACACCTCCATCGCCACACCACTGTCCTAAACAACTACCTGCAAAGGACCGCGGTTCTCGCCTGGTCGGGTTTCGGGAGTCCCGAAGGCGTGAGTTTCGTCAGAGACGTTCTTCCCTTCAATCTCGCCTAGCTTTGGTTTTTTCTTGCCTCGATCGGTTTCCAGGTTTCCTTAAGAATAGGAACAGATGGAGGAGTTTGAAACGGACACAGGAGGCGACGTACGAAAATCTGGCCGACGAAAATCACCTCAAGAAAAATTATATAGTAGAGATAAAATAAATATATAGTATAGAGAATAGAGATAGAGATATTTTAACTAAAATATATAGTTGGATATTAACTTTTATTTAAAAAGCGCTAGTAGATACGTATATAATAATTTTTTAATATGTCTATATATACATTATAGGCCCTTGCCATCGACTTTGCCTGCTGAAAAACATAGAGCCGACCCTGCATCGCGGTGATCGTGCGCGAGCTCTTCTGGGTACGGCCTGGCCGCCTCTGAGCTACCGAGGTATGGACGCTCACTGAGCTCTGTACACAACGACATTGTAGTACTATGAGATTCGTTGTAGCGGAGTGGAGTCCTCCGCGGAAAGTCAATCCCTTTTACCGCGGGTAGTTTGTTCGTCCTCATCTCGGAATTCATCTTTCGCCTCATCCCCGTTTCGATTCGGACCCCCCTCTCTCTCTACTCACGCCCCCTCATAAGCACAGCCCTCCCCTCGTTGATTGCAGCCGCGATCACCTCCTGGTGCCCCCCGACTCGATATCCAAGCCCGGCGAACTGATCGATCGAGTCACGGCTCACATAAGCTCCCGCTGTCGGCAGTTTAGGCCATCTCTTTGGTTTCTGAGACAACAACAACAACAGGCCCAAGAAGTACAGTAGAAGCAAAGGTCCACTCATAATGTTTTTCTCGGGAAGAAGACATGGCTACCGCGGCGGAAGTGATTTCGAGCAAACTTATCGCTGTTATCCAGCATCCTCGTTCAACAAGCCGCACCTGGAAGCTGGTGACAAAGTTATAATGCCGCAATCTGCTCTAGATCGTCTGAGTTCCCTGCACCACATCCAGTATCCTATGCTATTTGAGCTGCACAATAATGGTGCCACCCACCAGCGGATCTCACACTGTGGCGTGCTGGAGTTTGTAGCAGAAGAAGGCACGATCATCATGCCTTACTAGATGATGCACAACATGCTTCTTCAAGAGGGCGACATCGTGCGTGTCAAGAGCGCCGTCCTTCCCAAGGGTACTTTTGTGATGCTGCAGCCTCACACGAGCGACTTTCTGGACATCTCCAATCCCAAAGCCATCTTGGAGAAAACTCTGAGGAATTTCTCTTGCTTAACCGCTGGCGGCACCATCATGGTAGCTTATAACAACAAGCAGTATTACATTGATATTGTCGAAGCCAAGCCTGCTTCCGCGGTTTGCATTATCGAGACAGATTGTGAAGTGGACTTTGCACCTCCTCTCGATTACAAGGAACCTGAAAAACCACAGCGACCGGTGGTAGTTCCTGCAAGAAAGGCACTATCTGAAGATCAAGATGCTATTGCTGAAGATGAACCGAAGTTCAAACCATTTACTGGTTCTGCAAACGGCTGGATGGTATAGCACCTGAAGTCGCTTCAGCTGCTGCGCCTGCACGTTCTGCACCTACGGACTCACACAAAAGGGCAAACAAGCAAGCTGCTGCACCATCAGGAGCAGCTAGCACTTCTTCCACACGCCAGAGAACAGGAAAGGTTGTTTTTGGTTCAACCGCAAGCAACAAGAAAGAAGCACACACACAAAAGGAGCCTGTTAAAGTGAGTCAACCTCCGAAGAAGGAAGAACCCAAGTTCAGCGCGTTCACTAGAAAGAGCTATTCGCTCAAGAGTTAGCTGCTATTTCTATGCATAACTAGGAATTGAACATGCTACTAGTATCTTGCTTGCTTGGAAGTTGTAGCCACTGACTCACTGTGGTAGCTAGCTGTAGAAATTTTTGTTTCTTCACTTAATCATTTTGCATACATCTGAATCAGCAGCGGTATGGTAGAAATGAAGTGTATAGATGATTAGCATGATGACTGCAACTGGCGACATTACAATGTTGTTTGCAATATATTTTTGTAAATGCAATGATATTTACTAGCGATTAGCAGCGTTCTGGCACCCGAGCTCCATGGAGAACTTTTTCGGGCTTATAGCTCCTATGCGACGTCTTTACATGGAATTGGAAGGAACACGACGTCGTTGAAAAGAATAGCTCGCACGAGACACTTCTGAAGCGGCAAATAGCTCCCGTGCGACACTTCCACTTAACCCCACGAGACCGTCAACGAATTCGAATCAGCTGAGCACAGTAGGACCCACAGCCTCTCCACGTCACGGCGGAACTCACCTGATGTCCACCTCATATCGTGGGACCCACCCTGTGGTTGAAGAGAGCCGTTGGCCCCGCTCCGTCCCCGCACCCGAGCACTCCCGCCACCGTTCCAGCATCTCATCCCCTTCTGTTTTCTTCTCCGGCGAGCAAGTGCGGCAACGCCGGCGAGGGATGTCGAGCTCTGCTTCCTCCCACCGCTCATGGCCTCGGTATGGTGCGGTGCCGATGAGGAGGTGCCCCGATTGCCCCCGTACCGCGCCCCTGAAGCGGCTTGTCACATCCACCGACAAGAACGACAACATTGGTCGGGAATTTGTGAAGTGTGAGAGCAAGCCCGAGCCGGGAAAGGTGAGATCTGAGTGTTCCGAGCGCCAATTTCTCGCTTTTCTTTCGAAATTTCATGCATTTCATCGAATTTGGGATTTAGGGTTCATCTCTGCGATTTCAGGAACTGCCAAAATGTGGGCATTTTGAGTGGCTTGATGAGTACATGGACGTATCCAGGCCCAATAGTAACTATATGTTGATTGGGCAAAAAAAAATGATACTCACGTTACAATCTAAATAGAAACGTGTGGATCTGCAGATACTCGTGCTCAGATTGCAATCTTTTTTTTTGCAAAAATAAATATATAAATGAAGTCCAAGGACATCCATTTAACTAACATAACTTGGGCGCTCCTTTAACTTATGTAAATATGTAAATGTCTTATTTGAAAATGAACCATGTGTTGTATGAACTTGTTTTTGTGTCTTTTGTTTTATACACTTGTAAATATATAAATATTGCACGAGTATTATATGAACTTGTTTTTGTGTCTTTTGTTTTATACACTTGTAAATATATAAATATTGCACGAGTATTATATGAACTTGTTTTTGTGTCTTTTGTTTTATACACTTGTTGTTTTGGATGTTTTGACAAATGACAATACAATAAAACACAGATTACAATGAAACAAGGGATGGAATAGGCGTAATAATATTACAATAAAACACAGATAACATTACTTATATTAGATAGGGGGATCGATAACATTACAATAAAAATAAAAAGGTACAATAATATAGAAGGGGCGGAATAGGCGCCCCGCCTAAACCCTGGGCTAGCCCCTAAACCCTAACCCCCTACTCCATCGGCGGTGGAGGCGGTGCCGGTGCAGCCGCATTCCGGGCCGCATTCCACGCCGCCAGCCTCTCCCGCTGGTCCCGCTTCCGTTGCTCCTCCCAGAAGGCCCGGCCATTGGCCTCCCGTTGCTCCTCCTCCTGCCGTCTGCGCCTTTTCTTCAAGGCGCGCTGGGCCTCCTTCTCCTCCCACCTGGCGATGCGAGCCTCCTGCCTTGCCTCCTCCTTCGCCGCCTTATCCCAGTGGGCTGCGGCGGGGAGGTCGCCGCCGCCGGGGAGGTTGGGGACGGGGTTGTGGACGATGGGGCCCTGGTCTCCCCAGGGGCAGGGCGGGGACTTCTCCTTCTTGCCACGCTTGGGGCGGCGCGTGGGCTGCTCCCACCACTGCTTGTGGTCCGGGTGGTTGTCCTCGTCGCTGAGTTCGGTGTCGGAAGGGAGGCGGAAGGGGGAGGTCGCCATGGTCGGAGTGTTTGGGGGGCGGCTGGGAGGAGGCAAAGGGACGGGCTCGAGGTTGAAGAGATGAGGGGCAAGATGAGATGAGGAGGCAAAGGCGTTTTGCCTATTTATTGAGGGCGTAGCGTGAAGGGCGGCGTGGGAATCCAGCGTCGCGTTGGCGCAGACGCCGAGACGAGACGCGTGCGCTGCGTTGCCCCTGCATGCATGATCAATGCGAAAGAGACGGGAAGCGGGGCAGCGGGCGTGATCAATGCGAAAGAGAGAAAAAAATAGCTAGGATGCGACGCCCCCGCCCCTGCATGCATGCATGTGCATTAATGCGAAAGAGAGAAAAAAACGTCCAAGGTAGTTGTTCATTGGCAGTGAAAAATAAAAGGGAAAATATAATTTGGCCTTGATTTACTTCGGTAATAAATGCAGGAATCTAGTACCAAGGTACTCGTTCGTTTTTACACACGCAAGAAAAATCGGTGGGAGTAATATTGACTTTTTGTATGGCGCATGAACCAGATGGAAATAAATTTGACTGAAGAAAGTTGTTCGACGTACACTTATTTAATGGGGCAGCGCTGTTGCACGCAAAATAGCTAGACTGCGACGCTAGGGGCAGCTGCTGCATGCATGGTGCAGCCCGCCCAGACGCCGAGACGAGACGCGTGCGCTGCGTTGCGTGTGGGAAGCGGGCGTGATCAATGCGAAAGAGAGAAAAAAATAGCTAGGATGCGACGTACTGTAACCCCTGCACCGCCGCCCCGACCCTGCATGCTGCATGCATGGTGCAGCCCGCCCCGCCCAGCGCCCTCGCATGCTACGCTCGGTCCAACGGTCTCGAGTGTGCCAACGCTGTACGTTATATTTATTACATATTTTAGATTTTGATATTTTTTCTGCTGGTCATAGTGACATGCATACTCCCTCTGTCCACAAATAAGTGTACGTTTGGCTTTAAAATTTGTCCACAAAAAATGTACTTCTACCTTTCCAATGCACTTGGGCATCCACTATGTAGTCCATAAGGCTATCCACAAGCCAAAAAGTAGTCCATAAGACTAGTCATAGTGGGAGTAACTTAGGTAGTAACATGCATGTACATGCAATGCCAATTAGGCAAATTGGTGACATGGCATGACAATTAATGAAGAAAGAGAGAGAGAGATAGTAACTTAGCTAGTTACCATAACATCACACATACCAAGATCATATGAGTCTACAACCTAATTAATTAACTCTTGCATGACACCATACATATGTTATCACCCACTATGAAGGTAGTAACATCAACTAGTAACATGTGCAAGTTACTAGTCTTAGTTACTTAGCACTATGACCAGCCTAAGGCTATCCACAAGCCAAAATAACATAGATGTGGTATCATGCAAAGTCTCATTTATTACAATGAACCTGAGGGGAGTAAGTTTGATTGGAGAAAGTTGTTACACGTAAACTTATTTAATGCGACGGAGGGAGTAAATACGCTGCAGCGCTGTTGGACGTAAAATAGCTAGACTGCGACGCTAGGGACAGCTGCATGCCCGCATGGTGCAGCCCGCCCCGCCCAGCGCCCTCGCATGCCACGCTCGCATGCCACGCTGTTGCACGTAAAAACGATGAAGCCAATCAGATTCCAGAATCATCCATCCCACGGATCGCCAAGAGCTAGCCACGAAATCCTTCTAAGAGACGCCAACCAATCAGGTTGCAGAACAAGCCCTTCCACGGATCGCCCAGAGCCACCCGCGGAATCCTTCTAGAAGACGCGATCGGACGGCCACAGTGTCGCGCTAGGGTTAGATCTACGGTCCTCATTTGGCCTTAGGGTTAGCGGGGTTTAGGATGCAGTCAACGGGGTTTCACAAGTTTGACCAAACATTCAAATGTGCATAACTAATTCAAAAAAAATCAAAAAAATACAAAACCTTCGCATGGTGTCATGTTATGTCACATAGTTGTGAGGAAAAATATCAAACTTGGTCTATTGATCATATTTCAAAAAACCCTTCACAAAATGACCTATCTCCTCCGTGGTTTTCTGGCTTTCGGGTCAAATGACCAATGATATGGCTAGAATCAAGGCATAGTTTGTGATAATGTGCCCATATTTGGCATGCATGTCTATAATGGGATGACTAACAATGTTGTAGCACAAAGTTTTCCTTTTCGACGCACAGAAAAATCATTTTCTATTTTCTGAGTGCCGAAAGAGGGGGGGATTTGTGAAGCAACCACCAAATTGAAGTTTCAAAATGGTAACATCCTATTTTTCAAAAATACTAGACCACCTAGAATGTACAATTTCCCAACCTGAGTATCTCAAACCTTTTATTCCATCCCTGGTGAAAAAGACAAATCCTGCCGAATCGGCTGGAAGTGGGTAAGATATGAACTACAGGTACATGATTCCATGCTGATGATTTTTTGTAAAAATAATTTTTAGGTTCACAACATGCTATTTCATCAGAGATCCAATGCTAGTTTTGCGAGCCTCAGCCCCTAGCTAAGAATATTTATGAAAACCCTTCAAGTTTGACCAGACATTCAAATGTGCATAACTAATTCAAAAAAAATCAAAAAAATACAAAACCTTCGCATGGTGTCATGTTATGTGACATAGTTCTGAGGAAAAATATCTAACTTGGTTTTAGAAATGGTCGAAAAAAAACTTGCTTAGAAATGGGGTGGTTTACCCTAGCTTTGGAGCCCATTTCTACCCCATTTTGGGTGAGGGTGAGTTGTACTTCACAAAAGGGATCAGGGTGAGGATGAGTTGTATTGTACATATGAGAAAAACGTTGGAAGCTCATACAAACATAGAAAAGTGACATAGCTACATATGTTGAAATTCAAATTTACCATCATATTTGAATTTTGTCCAAATTATCAACAAGTGACAAATTATTATAATAACAAATGTTTACAACAACAAGTGCCAAATTATTACAACAACAAGTGTCAAATGTTTACAACAATAACAAATGTTTACAATAACAAATGTCTATTTATTTTGGCTCTTCTTACCCCTCGTTTTCTTCTCCTTCACAAGTTTCACACCACACAATAGGTTTATGCTCTTCTTTTTCTTACCATTACCATCTGGCCTCCCCACAGCACGTCCAAGAGTCTCCTTCACCTCCTGCACCTCCTCAACAACCTCATGATCATGATCCAGAGCCTCATCAACATGGTCACTTTGCACCAGAGCCTCAACAACATGGTCACTTTGCACCAGAGCCTCAACAACTTGGTCAGTTTGCACCAGAGCCTCAACAACAGGCTCATTTTGCACCAGAGCCTCAACAACAGGCTCATTTTGCACCAGAGCCTCAACAACAGGCTCATTTTGCACTAGAGCCTCAACAACAGGCTCATTTTGCCCCTCATTTTGCACCAGAGCTTCCAAATCAGAAACGGTGTGCCCTAAAGCCTCAACAGTTTGCACATCATCCTCCAAAACAAGTTCAGATTGCACCTCAGCAGCACCAAACATGATCTGGTTAGTTCTCTTCTTTCTTTGGCCATTGATTCTTGCCCTTTTCACTGGCCAGCATTCGTCAACAACAAGAGGTGGGCCTTTTTCTCCACGCTTCCTCCTGAAAACAAGCAATTTAGCTGGGGGAGAAAAATCATCAACAAGAAATGGGATAGATTTTGGATGAACATACTTTGGCTTTTCAGCAGTGTATCTGCACTTGGTAGAGCCAGCTCGGTGTCCAAGTTCTTCACAGAGTTTGCATCTATTCTTGTTACCTTTTTGGGCCCTTTTTGGCTTGGCATCTTTCTTTTCATCTTTCTTTCCCTTCTTGCTGCTCCCACCTTTCTCAAACCAAGCCTTGAATCTACTCTGCTTGGGCCTGCCAGCCTTTCTTTTCATCAAAGGAGGACACAAGGAGAACTGAATGTCCACTTCAGGCCACTGAGACTGATCTGTAAGTGCTGGAATTGGTGTTCCATATGCAGCCTTGAATTTTGCTACAGAATAATACTCATGCAAATATGGGTGCATATTTAGCTTGTGTTTGGAGGCCAAGAAAAGTATGGCATGCTCACAAGGCTTCCCAGTGTGTTGCCACTCAAGGCATGTGCATTCATGCAATTGAGTGTCAACAACATGCCTCCTGCCAGTCTTTGTATCTCTGACTTCAGCACCCCACAATGAGGATTTCTCAACACGCAAATGTGCAAGATTTCTGCTCCTGTTGACCACCTGCTGCACAACATCAGGAAGCTTATCTCCTTGAAGAACATCACCAAGCCTTCTTCTCAATTCCCACAACCTCATGATCATGATCCTGATCTGGTCAACCATGTCATGGACAGGCAAGTCTTTTAACTCCTTCACTTTGTTGTTGAAACTTTCTGCCAAATTATTGTTGATATGATCACATTTGATGGCAGTGTTAAAACCAGACCTGTACCATAAAAGAGAATGGTAGGTTTCCAACCATGTACAAAACTTGACCCTATCCTCCTCAGAGCATGCCGCCTTAATCTTCTCAAGGTGATATGAATGTGTCTGCCTGGTGTAAGATCTTGCTGCTGGCCACATGCGTCCAAAATCATCTCCTCTGAATTTTTTGATCAAATTCATCCACATATGGCCGAAGCACTCCCTTTGCTCAGCATGAGGGAAAACAATCTTCACTGCATTTTCTAAACCTTTACATGCATCTGTGTGCACTGCCAATGGAGAGACTGGCCCTATGCATCTTTTCAACTGCATCATGAACCATGTCCATGATGCCTCTGTCTCAGACTGAAACATGCCAATAGCTACAGGGAACATCCAATTGTGTCCATCTAAAGCATTGCATGCTGCTAGTTGACCATTCCACTTTCCAGTCAAGAAAGATGAGTCTATACTCAAATATGGATGGCAACCTGCTTTGAAGCCATCGATGCAAGGCTTTAAAGCCATGAAGAATTTAGAGAAGAAGACTTTCCCATCAGCTGTTACCTCAGTATCTATCTCCACAACACTGCCAGGTGACCTCTTCTCTACTTCTGCTTTGAAGTTATAAAGCATTCGAAAGGTATTTTCCCAATCACCATATAGCTCTTTCATTGCCCTTTGCTTTGCCTTCCACACTGTAGTATAATTCAGCTTAATGGGGTACTGCTTTTCCAAGTCTATTTTCAGTCTCTTTGCAGTGCTGTTTGGTGTTGTGGCTAAAATGGGCTTGATCTTTTCTGCAACCCATAATTGTGATGTCATCTTTGTAACTGTTTGAGAACTTGTAATGCAAGTATGAGGTTTTGGAATTTGATTCACTCTTATTGTCCTTCCATCAGGTTGGCGTCTAGCAGATATATACCACTTGCAAGGCTTGGCACCACCATCATAACCTATGCATTTTGCATAGAACTTCTTTTTATCAGTCCACATAGTCTTGGTAGCAAACTCACGTTTGACTGCATATGTCCTGAAACACATCCTGAATTCATCCATGCTTGAAAACAATCTCCCAACTTCAATAACTGGGTCCTCTTTGTCATAAACTGTTACTAGCTCATCATCATGTGCATCATCTACATGAACTGCAGCATTTTCCAACAACTATAGATCTATATCTGCCTCTTCATCTCTTAAATGGTTGTCACCATCATTTGCAGCTTCATCCCTCTTCTTCTCCTTGTCTCTGTCATCTATAGGAATGCCAAAAAGCTTTGCCATTTCAATGTCATCTATTGGTGCAATGACCAAATCAGTGCGGTCATGTATCTCAACTGAATTCCAATCAACAGTTACAATCCTTTGTGCATTACCATCTGCAGCCTCCCCTTGTGCATTAGCATCATCATCCTCCACTGTTAACACTTCCAACTCAGTAAGTATAGGCATTACTTGCCTTTGTACAGCCCAATCATCCTCGACCATCTGAGCAGCCAGCTTCGAGGCCACATATCCAACCCTCGAATCAGGTTTCAGATCAATGAGCTCTGCTAAAAACAGAACAGTTTTGCTTGTCCAACCATTTCTCTCATCGATTTCATCAACTATATGTTCCCCTGTCTCAACCCTAACATAGTCACATTTGCAATCATCAAATCGTAACAAAGAAACTTCTTGCTCTGGCCCCCAAACCACACTATCCCCAATTTTTTCCACCATTTTCCTTACTGCCTCCTCTCCCATGTTTATTAGCTCTTGGGGATCAACATGTTCTAATTCCACCTCCCATTTAACAACCGTGTCTCTCTCAATGATCTGCGTGCTGCCATCAACTAAAACAGCCCTAGAGGGAAAGAAATTGATGCGAAATTCGAAGGTTTGGCGCGCAACATCGTCTCCCCTGTTTTTGGCGGGCACTGTGAGCTAGCGGAAGCGAACAAAGAGCTCAACCTTAGAGAAATTAAGTGCAGAGATACGGGATATACCGATTAGAAGTCCCCTCTCCATGCTCCATATCGTTCCCCCTCGCCCCGTTCAGCACACCCTCGCCTCCACAATCTAGCATCAATGGGCACGCTCAGATCTCGAATTGAGAAGAATGGGAGAGGAATTAGCTTTCAAATGGCACTCACCACCTTCGTCGTCGAACGAAAGCGCCGCCGCCTAAATTAATTGTCGTGCCGCCGGCGCCGGCGCCGAGAACGATGGGTGAGGTCCGCCGCCGCCGTCGGGGAAGCTACAGTCAGTGTTACGCGCGCTCTCGGTCAGAAGCGGTTGGTTTGACTGGCTGTCCCAACCAACCGGTTTGGCTTAACCCTAATATTGGAACAAAGTTAAATGTATCCTTACGACCGTTTTAAGGCTCGTGTGGCCCTGGGATATTAGCTGCCTCACAACCGTCGCATGCGAGCTATTCTTTTCAACGATGTTGCTTTCCTTCCAATTCCATGTAAAGACGTCGCATAGGAGCTATAAGCCCGAACTTTTTCAGTGCAACATTGTCCAGTTTGTCTTTTTTGCTGAGCCTAAAATACAAGCTATTTCATATTAAAAATTTGCGTGCTCTCGTAGAGTACATAGTCTATACTATTAAAAGCAAAGAGGTGGTGTCACACGGTGTCACACTTTAGTAATATTACACAAAATGCCATCCCGTAACAACTAACAAATCATGTAATTATATCTATTCTTTCTAGAGGATAAACGTACATGTATATCTCAACAGAATTATCTTGCTAACAAACCTTCTTTTTGAGTGGATGGCCAACAAACTTTGCGTTTATCTTCACTTCAAAAGAAAAAAAACTAAAACTTTTCGTTTATCTCAAAAAACACCAACATGCGCAACCATTAGAGGCGGAACCGCTTTGTTGCTAACCTTATTCATACTCCTCTCACTTGCTTCCGCTGCCGATCGTTGTACCCATTTATCGATGGAGGAAATAGCAGCATGGCACACCGGCAGGTCCTGGCCAGCAGGCTCGAGAATTGTGTGCCGTCACCTCGTTCAGTCATTCCACATCTGGTACTCATATCACTAAGCCGTGGCCTTGGTTCTGAACCCAAGGATATGAACATGCATGTCCAGGAGCGAGCACGTAATGAAGGGGCCGCATGTGCGAACTTCTGTGCAATGTGTGCCAAGACACAGGCGAGGCCGAGCTGCATGTGGCTTTCCTCCACGCTTCTGCGGTTCATTTGTGAGGATCATGAGGTTAAGATGTTGTAGATCTATACTGATTCTTACCACGTAAGTTGAAAGTTGAAATGCTCTTATGTGTAGATAGATATATAACCTTGTATTTCTTCAAGAACCTGGTTTTTTACTGACTAGGCATGGTACTATTGTAGGCTGGCAGCTTTGTTCAATTGCTTTCAGGCTCTTGGTCTTAGTGATATCCCCTTGAATTCCCTTTACGGTCCATCAGTTCGCAAAACAAATGGTGATGAAACCCAAATGAATAACATGAGAAAAGGCATGTTCCAGATACGAACCTCAGCTGGATAAACACCTCTTTAGGTATCAGCTTGATCTTCTTCTGCTTGACATCCCTCGGCAACAGGTTCTCTATTTAGAAGGCATTCAGAAAATTCTCAAGAGTTTTGCTGCCTGCATTGCAATAATAACATTTCTCTTAGTTTGATAATATTTCTACGTAGTTCTAGAGGAATGAATGGTTGGTTATTTTATACGTGCCATTTCTGAACCTTATATCTTTACTAATAATTTTAAAATTACGAATGTCTGATGTCACATATCAAGAAATTACTAGGAAAATACCACTCCTCAACAAACTCCATGCCTAAATAATAAAGATCATCGGCTAGCAAACTTTATCTTATCCAAACAAAAATTCAACTCCACGCCTCTCTCTCACCACAATTCCATGCCCCTCTCTCTCACTACAGCTCCACTATGTGTCACACTTCCGTGTAATTACAAGTAATACCACCGCGATAATTATCAGATCATGCTTTGCGCGTGATAAGTGAAGCCTTAACAATCTATGATTAACTAACAAACCTAATCCCATATTATTCCCAACTAGAAAACAAACTCGACGCTCCATTGCGATCAAAAGCAACCATATCAGGTGCCTTTTCCTTTGGCCTCGACTAACGCCAGTGCGACAGCGCCACCAATTAGCCAAACACACCATTCCAGTCCCCGTGAGCCACGTCAGGCCCTGCAAAGTTCGATCTCATGGAGCACTGGAGCGCATGTCGGGCCTCCATCACACGTTCGTCCTTGCATCCATGATGCATGTTGTCGACCATATCACCTCGACCCCCATGGCCCCACCCTGACCACGAGCTCGCCGACTCCTCGCGGGCCTTCATTCGCTTACACTCATAGGGAGACCCCGTCGAGTCGAGAGAAGAGAAGGAGATCGAGGAGAAGTGGCAGCGAGCCGGGAGGTGGTGCGATTGGATGAGGAGCATGAGGCGTACTGGTCCCTGCTGTGGAAGGCGAGAAGCTGGAGCGGGTGTACCAGATGGCCATGCACGGGAGGGACGCCATGGAAAGGGGCGTCAAGATAAGGGAGGACGAGGGATCAGGCTCTGTGGACGAGGTGGTGGTGCGGGTGCTCAAGGAGGCAGAGGATGGGAAGGTGATGGAGTGGGTGCTCCTTGCTGAGCGGTAGATGCGGCACCTGTCCGAGCATTTCAGTTAGATCCGCGGCCTCCTTGTGCTCGATGTCTCACGCAACAAGCTCCAGGTCAGGATCTACTCAGCAGTTAGGCTATCATGCATTCATGCATAATGAATTGCTCTGTCTCTGTCCTTGTCATCGACAGTCGTTCTATACAACACCCTTTTGATATAGTTCACATGTATCAGAGCATAGGAGATTGGAATCGTTCGTCTGATCCGGAAAATTACCGTGATGTTAATTTTGATGTTATAGGGCTATATGTACAAGGGAGGTGGAATTTCCATTCGTAATACAGTGTGGTTCAGATTATGTACTTTGGCCTCGACTAACGCCTTTTCCTTTAGCCTCGACTAACGACAGTGCGGCAGCGCCACCAATTAGCCAAACACGCCATTCCAGTCCCCATGAGCCACGTTAGGCCCCGCAGAGTTCGATCTCATGGAGCTCTGGAGCGCATGTCGGGCCTCCATCACACGTTCGTCCTTGCATCCATGATGCACGCTGTCGGCGATATCACCTCGACCCCCATGGCCCCACCCTGACCACGAGCTCGCCGACTCCTCGCGGGACTTCGTTCGCTTACACTCATAGGGAGACCCCGTCGAGTCGAGAGAAGAGAAGGAGATCGAGGAGAAGTGGCAGCGAGTCGGGAGGTGGTGCGATTGGACGAGGAGCATGAGGCGTACCGGTCCCTGATGTGGAAGGCGAGAAGCTGGAGTGGGTGTACCAGATGGCCATGCACGGGAGGGACGCCATGGAAAGGGGCGACAAGATAAGGGAGGACGAGGGATCGGGCTCTGTGGACGAGGTGGTGGTGCGGGTGCTCAAGGAGGCGAAGAATGTGAAGGTGATGGAGTGGGTGCTCCTCGCTGAGCAACAGCTGCGGCACCTATCCGAACATTTCAGTTAGATCCGCGGCCTCCTTGTGCTCGATGTCTCACGCAACAAGCTCCAGGTCAGGATCTACTCAGCAGTTAGGCTATCATGCATTCATGCATAATGAATTGCTCTGTCTCTTTCCTCGTCGTCGACAGTCGTTGTATACAACACCCTTTTGATATAGTTCACATGTATCGAAGCATAGGAGATTGGAATCGTTCGTCTGATCCGGAAAATTACCGTGATGTTAATTTTGAGGCTATAGGGCTATAGGTACAAGGGAGGTGGACTTTCCATTCGTAATACAGTGTGGTTCAGATTATGTACTTGCAATGCTGGTTAGATTATAGGGTTAAGAAAGCGCTACAGATTATAGAACCAGGTGCACCAATGTTAGAGCTACAGCACTATGTGTGCTTGGAAATGTCAACCCTTTCTCCTCTGTATTGTGTCTTTCATCTTCACAGTTAAAGATCCGGCTTCTACAATATATTCAAGATTGTTAATTTTGGAGTTGTTAATCTTCAGGTCATTTAGCTATATTTGTTTTTAGGATGCGATTGTGCTACAAGTTTTCTCCATTTGATTTTGATCCGGTGGTTTATTTTGGTTCCGCTGTATTCCAAACAGTTGAGAAAAATTCTGTCATTTTTCAATGTAACCTAAGTCATGTTTTGTTTTAGATTTCAAATTTTAGTTTTGGCCTTTCCGTCCAAGTTTTTCAAAAATATCAAATTTTGGCCATCTCGTTTAGGCAGCAAAAAAAAAACAAAAACGGAATATGGTTACAATACACTAAAATTAAGGCACACTTTTATAAAAAAGTAGGCATACTTTCATAGCAATGTTATGAAAAGTTTAGTAGACTATGTTAGACCTTCATACCTGAGCAATATCGGTCCTCGCTGAATAACAATTGTAAAGAGAAATATTTATATTTATTAAACCAGATTCTCCCTTAACAATATCATAATCTCCCTATGTTGATGCCCCTTTATAATTAAGGTTTTTCGGAAATACGAATTTCGGCCATTTCCTTCAAGCGGCAAAAAATACAAAAAAGGGAATCTAAATCCTTGGTTACATTACACTAAAATTGAGGCACAGTTTTATGCAAAATAGTACAACCAGATTTGGGAAAAATGATTTCAAAAAAATAGAAGGAGCAAAAAACTTATTGATTTCTTTTATACGAGTAGACAAGATTTATGTTGTTTCACATGTAATTTAGATATTTTGTGTTGAATTTTATTATGGTTGTGAGACGAGCAAAACTTCTACTATCGAATTAGTTTTGATTTGCACTTATAAGAGGAACATGTACACGTGTCACTTTTGAGGATGTGATCGACATGTGCAAACATAGGTAAAGGTGGAGATGATATCTTCCATGACCGCGTCTAGGAAGGAAGAGACTGAACTAACCATGAGGAAATGAAGTATAGCGAGTTTATTTAGACAGATTTCAGATAGGTAGAAACAGAGTTGTGGTTGTTGACAAAGAGCGGCTAGAGAGGGGGTTTCATGTAATTAAGGAGTGGTGCGCGGTCCGTGGAGCATAGCCTATGGGCAGAGATTGAGTGGCTCTACAATGAGGGATGGCTTGAACCAGTGGCTGGTAGGCTGTAAGCGAAACTGTTGAAATGCGAGTATTCAGTTGAGAAAAAGAAAGTAAAGAATGTTATAGCGACGGTCTCTTTCAATGTACAAATTTTTCAGCAGAATCACACGTTCGCGAGCAATAAGGACCGAACCAAATAGAGGAGAAGAAGAGGTAAAATGATGATTTAGTTTATCTATCTAAGCTCCGTTGCGAAGCACGGGTATTTTACTAGTTTATTACATCCATGTATTTTTTTCAATTTTTTAAAACTTTAAAATCAAGTTTTCATTTTTTTTAAATAAAGTCTTTCATGGAGCTCTGGTGCCAAAGCCATTTTCCGTAGCTAAACAACCTTATAACGGACACAAGGACCAAGTCCTGCACGCTCACACAAACATATTTGGTATAAATTGGGGCTCTGGGCAGATACATGATCTAGTTCCAAATTCAATAAAAGCTCCTGAATTCTAAGCAAAGAAAAAAGATAGTCCATGACCTAGTGTTCCAAATTTAATAAGAACTTTCATGGGCGAATAATGCCTGGCGATTGCTGGATTGGAAGGATTCAGTCGTGCGCACACATGTTTTACTCTGACTGTTTGGGTTTAGAGGGAGCGTTTCGAAGGTCTGTTGGTTGTTAATATTATGGGACATGTTTTTCGTTCCATGGTGCTAACGAAGAATGTCATGGAGACCGAGATCTGAGGACTGACAATGCTGGTTCAAGTCTGGGTGATGATGAGGAATTGGCTTGGTGACTCGTGACTTGGAGCAGTGGCATGCAAGTGGGGGCGATGCACAGGAGAGATTCATAGTCCTACCTTTCAGGATGCAAACCCAGGGTCTAGCCTTAATTGGTTGTGTCTAGCAATAGCCTTGTTGAAGGTATTTTTTCGAGAGCGTGGACTTTTTTTAGGGTGAAAACCTAAGATCTATGATCGGGCAATGATGGTGTTTGTGCACTATTCTCTTCTTGGAGGCGTCGCTTTTGGAGAAGCTGGACTTCTGGTGTAGTCTTGTTGGTGGTAGTACCGCTGTTTCAACGAATAGGTCACTTTAGTGGGACTTTTATTTTTTATAGTTTTTCTTTATTTTTTGGCTATGTGCATCTGTATGACCGCTAGGGAAATGCGTTGGTGTAGAGACTGAGTGTAATTGATATCTTGTGATATCAATATATGCTCCTTTCCCAAAAAAAATGATCTAGTGTTCATGGCACTTTGAGCAAAATATGCTTGGAACGGGTATAAATTAAATTGAAGGATCGAGGGAAAGCATCTAACTAAATCCACTGATCAGCAAAGCCCAAAGCTCTCACCTTCCACGTGTTGAGTTTAACCGCAGCTTATGACCTTCATTACCAGCCCATTTATCTATACCACTATATAATAGGGCAGTTTTTGAATTTACCTTCGTATCTACAGTGTTCCCGCCCATTTTCACAAGTTTTGGCCGTTGATCGAATGAAACGGACGATGAAACCATGAGCGAATCCCTGCAACTATAGCCTTTCATTCATTCAATCCAACGGCTCTCCTTTGCAATAGCAGTGGGCCCTGTCATGCATAGGGACACACGGGAGGCTACAACACCACGTGGTATGTGTCAGATCATGCTTTGTGGAGCTGGGTCCCATCGTGCTTGCTGCCACGTACTAATACAGTAGCTGAAACAAATAAAAGGATTGATTTTTTGGTTCAGCTCTCAAGCATTGTAATGCAACCCGCACACATCATAGAGTTTTTTTAACATGACACATCATAGAGTTTGGTTGTGTACTCAAACTACTACTACTACTACTACTGTTTGGACTATATATGCATGTCATGCCCGGGAGCCAAGTGTAGCCCGAGCTACACATAGTCTTTTTTTTTAAATCAAAAACTATATTTTTTATGTTCAAAAATCTAAATAAATATCTAGATGTAGAGAATGTTGTACTTTATGTACATCCAAAATGTCAACTCGAAATACCTCATATTCGGGAATACAGCAAAAGAAAAAAAATCTCCTCTAATCCATAACATACGAAAGGAGGAATGGTATGCTAAAAAATGTCAACTTTCTCAAACAATCACGCAGATAAAAACAAGTCTTATGAATTCATAACTTATAAAAAACAATGTTTCAACGTGCATAGCACGATACAACTTACTAGTATTCCATGAAGCATGTGCAGTCATAATATGCACTAGGTGGATGCACAAGCTTCGCCTCGCCGCCTATATCACGTTAGATATCACGAGCTAGCACGCGAGTTTTCGGTTATACCCTTATTTCTCTCTTATGTCAAGTTTTTTCAATATAGTAATAGTGCGTACATGATTACGGATGGAGTATTGTTAGCACTTAGGCTCAATCTTATTATTAGAATATAAATAGATATTTTCAGATTAAAAATAAATAAATGTTTATTTCCTTTCTCTAAGCACATGATTTCTCTAACCAATAAATTAACACATGAAGGATCGGTGATATAAAATTCAAAAACAATTATGCCCATCTATACTAAAATATTGCAAATTGAGAAGAGAAAAAAAAGAGTTGCGGAGAAGAAAATGACAACTCAACCCGGGGATGGATTCTACACTCACCATATTCACAACAGCATCTACTCAGAACGTCTGCTTGTTGCTCATAAGTTGAAGGAGAAGAGAGAGCTGAGAGTGGACGAAAGGAGCAAGTAAGAGAGGTGGACGGCATAAGGAGGAAGCCCCTTTCCTCGTCTCTAGGCAAAGACAGGCGGGAAGGTTTAGGCGGAGTGACCTGTCCAGGCGTCTTCCTCTCCCACTCAGTGCTGCCCCAAAGTCGACATCCCCACGCCTCCTCTGCAGGCTCAACTCCACGCCAAAGACCCTGTCTCGAGATGCCTCTCCAAGCCCCCCACATGACCAGTGCCTCCTACAGCGCCTCATCACCGTCGGCTTGTCCTCCTGCGCGACACCTCCGCCTAGAGGAACGATTCCGTGCACCCCTCCTCGCACATGGCTGTACGGTGGTCGAAATGAGGCCGGGGGAGGCAACATAAAGGAGTTGTTGCTGAGCGGGCTTAGTGTGGTAGCAGTCGGAGAATCGTAGGCAATAGCCAAAAACCCTAGCCCGGAGCTCTCGAGGAAGACGGATAGAGAGGGTAAACTCCATAGAAAATCGTTTTAGAGCACGGGCTCCATGGAGCATGTTTTTTGATTTTTCTTAAAATTCATCAAATATTTTAGAAAAAATACCTACATGTAGCCAACAGTATGAAATACACGTTTGCAAAAAAAACCTTATATTTCGGACGCAACAAAAGACAAGTATGTCAAATTTTAGAAAAAGGGAGACCCATTCAAAATTGCACTAATATGAATTTAGTTCTTTTTTAGCAGACTGGAATATAAAGTATTTTCACATAAGATTTTGTACACGTGTTGTATAAATCATTATATGTATCCTGATATTTTACTGATTTTTTTAATCTTTAAATTTAAATTTTTCAAAAAAATCTTCATGGAGCTGTCTGGACCCACACTTTACACATGATGTGTAAGTGCCCTTATTGCTCATGCATATGACCAAGCTTAAGCTATAGTATAATGTGCCTCTCATCTTCTAACCTCTGCTACAGACGCGTAACCGAGAAGATTAAGCGTGAAGCCAATCAGAGCAACAGGAAGCCTGATGAATGAATGTCGAATGAGTTCCAAATTAACGCACACGGTAGAAACAACGTACGCGCCTCACAACATCAACCACGTGGGCTGCATCGTGCGTGCAACGAGGCCGGGGGCAGAGAGCACCAGAGAGAACGAAACTAGCTGGCCTCACAAGTGAGTTGGGCCGGATCCAAAGATACAGCCAGCCCATGTAAAGCCTGCCGTGACCCCGCGATGCTGGTGCTCGGGCACGGACGGGGAGCGACGGATGCGCCCATGGTTTAGTCCCACCTCGACAATCCAGAAGAGTTCCGACCAGTTTATAGGCTCGCTCGTTGCAGCTTGGTCGTCCCTTCGGGGACATCCGATAAAATTGGAACGATACAGAGAAGATTAGCATGGCCCCTGCGCAAGGATGACACGCACAAATCGAGAAATGGTCCAAATTTTTTTGAGATTTTGCGCGCCGGTCCTTCCTATCTCACAACCGTACCCCTGGAGCGTTCGTTTCGCCCCGGGAACCTTTGCTCTTTTGAGATTTCGCGTAGCCCAGTTCCGCTGTCCTCGAGGTTTCAGTCGCAGGTCCTTTTTCTCTGTCAGAAGCTTGCTTTATTTATTCACGCCCTCAATTTTCTTCTTAATTTCACGTGCAGTGTAGTTTTATCACTGGTATGCCCCGGGAACCTTTCTTCCGCGTCCTCACACCTTTTCTTCTCTTACACATAGGTAACATTTTTCAGGTGCACCCGTCCCTTCTAATTAGTTTTTTTTAGGGAGTACATTTGGTTTATACACACTGGAGACTTTTTTCACATAATAATGTGCTCGACACCTTAACACTGACTTCTGTTCAGTTTTGCTGAGCAGCTACTACTTGAGCTTTTCAAGTCCCATATTATTAATGGCTTCCCATTCTACTGGCTATGCAAATTACATTCCAAATTCCAAGTAACTATAGCTACAAAACAAAAACTGGAGATAAATTCACAAAAGAATGTGCTTCCCGCTGCGGATTTTCAGTTTCATGTGTCAACGACTACTCATCAGCAATTAATTGCCCTTCAACTTCTCCCCGAGGATTTTGTTCAATAAAACAGGACTTGCCTTGCCCTTCGATGCTTTCATCACCTGGACACAATTTTAAAAATATGATCAGCTCAGGGGCAAACAAACAATAGCGAGGGGAACACAGCTCCACACTCCAAAGTCGACAAACCTGGCCAGCGAAATATCCCTGCAACTTGGTTTTCCCAGCCCGATACTGCTCGAGTTGCTTCGGATTGTCGGCAAGTACTTTATCTACCATGGCCCCAATTGCTGCTGGGTCTGCTATCTGCCATTTCCAGCAATGCAATTTTTTAGCGAGAACAACCCAAGCAAAGACTAAATGCCATCAAATCTCTATCAGCTACAGTAGACCATGGAAGAACTACTATCTATCTCACAACAATATAAATCAGGAGGAGCACATCATTTTCGCTTTGCTCTGTTTTCAGCTTTAACAGGATAATTCTTGTTTGGTTCAAAATGTTTCCACTATGACCACATTACCTGAATCAAATCTTTTTCCTCTATCACGGACTTAACAGTTCCACCTTTGGCAATGAGCTCAACCAGAATCTGCAAGGGCAGAACCGGAAATGGTATTATAAGTTTATAACGCTACGACTAGTGGTAAAACCTTAAAGATTGTAAGTTTATATAACATAACACGTCAGGAAGGCAAATTATTTCAGAATAAGTGAACTTCATTCTTGTGCAATCTGAAAAGATTTTCACTAGTAGGCAGCAGCGGAAAGAGGAGAAACACTTACTTTTACCATAGCTACCCGATTATGAAAATCATTTTTTACGGAAAACCATGCAAATCTTCAGACCAAAAAAGTACAAAAGAAATTGTCAAATTCAAGGTTTGGTGATCATAACCATTGCTGCAGCAGCATAGCACCATCAAATGGATGAGACTGCATATAACCAAGTGTAGCATGTATACAACAGGCTTTAACTAAATTATAGGTCCACAAGGCGTAAAACACACCAAAAAATAATTAAATGTTACCTCCTTTGCAATCTTCCCGCTGATAGTTCCATTCTTTATGGATGCAATCATTTCACAAAGCTCCAGAGGTGTTAATTTACTTTCATCAATAGAGAGTTTTTCATCCTTCAGATAAGCCGTCATGTCACCCATGATCCAATTGGCAGCCAGCTTTGCATCAGCACCATGCTCAAGTGTAGAATCGAAGAAATGAGCGACCTGGGACGATCATACACAGGTCACACTTCCAAATATACTTGGATAACAGCACATCTATGAAGTGAAATGGAAGTGATGTCGAAGATGATTACATTATCATCATTAGCCAGGAAAATAACATCCTGCATGCTGAGACCCATGTTCTCATAACGCCTACGCTTTGCCTCTGGAAGCTCCGGCAGTGAATTACGAATTTCATCAACATACTCACTAGTGAGAACAACTTCAGGAAGATCAGGCTCAGGAAAATATCTGTAGTCGGCAAGTCCCTCCTTTTTTCGCATCGTAAAAGTTTTCTGAGGATGCAGATAGTGAAATGAATTTACAGCTGATAGAAAAAGGCCAATAGGTGAAAACACGAGTTAGACAACAAGATGGGGCAAAACCTGCGAAGATTCATCCCACAGACGGGTTTCTTGTACAATTTCATCAGCCTGGCTTTCTTTGTGAAGACGAATCTGCCGGGATATCTCATAATCTATTGCCCTACTTATTTCATTGAATGAGTTCATATTTTTTATTTCAACCTGTCAGAAATTGGAATTGAAAGAAGCATGTGACACCACATTGACATCTTACTGTAGCAGTGAATAGACAAAACTCAGAGAATTTATCACTTCTTGATATAATGGTACCCTTGTAATGTCAATGGCTGCCAAGACTTCATGGTCAGTGCCAATCGTCTTAACAGCATAATTTGTTGAAATCCATGATGGACAATTTTTAATACAACATTTTTTTCTCTTGAACACGCATCTGAACATGTTTTGTATTGCTATAGAAAATGACTGCCAAAATAGCGAGAAATGCAACATGTACAGGGCACAAAAAGAAGCAAAGATATAACAGAAAACATACAATTCTCACAAGAAGAATTAACAAGCATAAATGAAGGATTTTCGTTCAAACCTCCAAACAAAGAAGTAAACCTCTGAGACATCTTTTGGTTTGCAGGTTTTTGAAAGTGCGGGAATAGGGAAAACATGGGAGTTGGATGTCATGCATGTTCAATCCAACAGGAATTTAGAACACGCGAGGGTGCAATAGATGTTTGTGTCACAGGAGAAATGTAGGATTTTTTTCTAAAGGATTAGGTTTTGACAAAAGAAATTTTACCGTGAGGTTTGAAATTTTCCTTTGGAAGTGCACGCAAACTAGGTCATAGGAAAAACTTCTGTGGTTTCTAATCCTACAAGCCAAAGAAGCTCTGCAGAAAGAATTCCCAAGAGAATCCTCCAGTGTCAGTTTGAGAAAAAATCATATGAAATCCTTTAACCTAAGAAGCCTTATAAGTAAAGATGGGACTTGGTTCCCATTTATCCATTGGTTAGGTTAACCTAATCTAAAAAATAGTCCAATGGGCTAAATAGTTAACCCGAAAATACTTTCGGTTATTTAGGTTCGATCCTCTTTAACCAAAGGTTAACCGTCACTCTGTCCCGCCGGGCTAAGTTGGTTACGTCGGCACCGTTCGCTTGGCTGCTTGCTAGTAAATGTGAGGTTCGTGGCAGCTGCAGTAGTCGTTGGCTCGTGCCAGCTCGCTGTGCCCGACTGAGGTGTTCTGCTGCTAGGTACGAGTACTATTAGTGCGTGGCTGTAAGCTGTGCTAGGGAGGTATGCATTCTAGCTGAGCTAGCTTGTATGCGTGTCGTCCGCTGCTGCTGCTGCAAGGAAAATTTGTACTCCCTCCATTTTAAAATATAAGATGTTTTAGGTTTGTGAAGAAAATGAATCTAGACTTGTTTTAGTATATAGATTCACTCAACTTTGGGATAAATCTACACACTAAAAAAAGTCTAGATTCATTTACTTCACAAACCTAAAACATCTTATATTTTGAAACGGAGGGAGTACGTAGCAATCTTTTACCAACAATTAACAATCTGATCACAGCGGAGAGCCGGCAAGCGGAGATTTGCAAGTGTTTACCGCTTATTATTATATGCTATATATAATTTGCTGACGAGTTGTGCTAGCTTACTATTTGGTATTGCATAATGCTACAAAGGTTCGAACCTTAATAACCAACGGTTAACCATTTTTAACTTAATAACCTAATGGTTAACCCATTTTAACCCTTTACACCAAATGGTTCAATAGGTTCGAGTTCGGAAGATAAATGGTTAACCAAATCCCATCTTTACTTATAAGTATGAGATATTTCTTGCATTCACCAAATGGCTAACCAAATAACTTCCTTATGTATGCTCCCTATTATAACATGCGATGTCATGTTTATATGCAATACTGAAAATATCAAAGAGAATGTATCATATTCCTATGGATAAAGGGAATTTATTGTTTAAACTGATAAATTTGTAAAAAATAATTTAGGCTTTAATGGCCTAATAGGTGTTTCTGACATAAGTTTGTCTATATTGACGAATCATCATAACATAACACATCAATGCAAATGTTGTCGACATCGAACATATTAATATAGAATAACAATCAGCTGGGTAAGTAAAGTCTTGATAATTACCTTGGTACCAAATTCTGATTGTCCAATAGGCCGAACAGATACATTCACATCACAGCGAAGGGAACCTTCCTGCATGTTACCGTTGCCCACTCCCAGGTATCTCACAAGCCTTTGCATCTCAGCACCATACTCAGCAGCCTCTATCCCTGTCCTCATATCTGGCTCTGAGACAATCTCTAGCAAAGGAACACCGGCTCTATTCAGATCAACCTAGCCAACCAGAATAGCAACCACTGATTAATAACTTTAAATATGTAGCTACTAGTGTGATGATCCAGTACATAATTGTGCGATGAATTAGCTCTGCTTATTTCTTCCGTAGATCTGTGATTTTCTATCAAGATTGGAGGTGTAAGTACACAAGCACATGGTTTAGCGATGCTTTTACAGAACCACAAATGTATTGACACCTTCTTGTAGATTGCCATAACCTAGTCTTGTTGTATCAGATTTGAGAAGGCATCTTAGCTTTGATGAGAGGCACAGACATAAACATAGTGATCTGGGATTAAGTGCGGTAAGCTGCTTTTGTCAGATTTGAGTTTCAGTTGAACATGAGACTGGTAATCACATTCTGTATGACAGAAAAAGTCTAAACAAGGACTGCTTATAATCACATTCTGTATGACAGAAAAAGTCTAAACCAGGGACCGCTTATAGGCAAGTACAGCTTCCTCTTATTATATACCGCGTCTTTTTTTCGAAAAGGAGATATCCGCAACCTCTGCATGAATAGATGCACACAGCCTCACTACACTACTTGATCTTTTGAGTTATGGCCACATGTTTTGAAGAGTTCGTCTCTTAAGTAAATTCGAAGACTCGCCATCTATAGCATTTGTGAATGTATTGGTTTAGAAAATACGCTGTTACACTGTGGCGAATGTCAACTTTCCATGATCCCAGCCATATCATGAGAATACATAAAACAGGTACTTAGCTAGGAACAAGGCAAACCTGAGAGTAGTTTCCGGATTCAGAGTGAAGCAGCTTGCCAGCATCTTCTTCCATATGAACCCTCGTGATCCCAAACCGCCTGTGACCACCACCAAACTCCACTGGAAGATCCAAATCAAGGTAACCCTTCTCGGCAATCGGAATGTCAAACTGCGAAATCTGGTACCCCTTGGGCAGGTCTGGGTAAAAGTATTGCTTCCTATCAAACTTGGATGTCATGGAAATCTCACAGTTGAGAGCAAGGGCTACCTTCACTGCACATTCAACAACCTTTGTATTCAGAACCGGCAATGTCCCTGGGTGGCCCATACAGGTGGGGCAAACAGTACTGTTCGGCTGGGAGCCATAGTCATATGGGCAGGAGCAAAATGCCTTTGTGATGGTCGATAGCTGGACATGGGTCTCGATGCCTATAACCGCTTCAAAACCTTGCATCTTCTGCTCCGCCGCCTCCTTGGTAGCCTGTTGAATTGATTTGGGCACTGTTTTGGGCTCAGTAGTCTGCACGCTCTCCACCCTAGTTGTGAGGTGGGCTAGCGGAAGACGTTGAGTGGTACCGAACAGGCCCACATTCGCTCTAAGTAAGGTCTGTGTTCTGATCCCTCGGAGAAGCGTTAGAGCCATTGCGGGCAATGCGCCTCTCTTTTACTGCAATTCACAATCTACTGGGTGAGACACAGCCTGCAAGCGGAAGAGCACAAAAATCTTCAATACGCCTCAATTTCAAGACAAAGCTGTAAATCCATAAATAGGAATCAAATTCTTTTTCACTAGAGAGAAAAACGAGATATCAAAATAATTTACAGTATAGGCAGCATACTTTGATTAGTTTAGGTGGCACAAATGATAAATCAATCCAATTCTCTCGCAGAGATGCTTAATAGAAAACAGTGATTCCCAGCAAAGATGGATCAAGCCGAGTTTTTTCTCCAGATGACACAACAATCAGAATAATCAATCCTACTATTTTCCAATCCATACTTGATTACTAACTCAGAAAGAAACATCTATGCACCTAACAAATGAGTAACTGTACACTTGTTTCTTGAATAGAAACTGCACCCATAACCAACGAGCTATTACAAAGTTCGGAGAAAATGCATTGCTACAAGGGGAGGGGAAGGGGGAGCTGAGGAGGGGAAGCAAGAGTGGTGGGGACTGGAGGTCTGGAGCCGTACCTCCACAGCGGCGAGGAGGCGTGCCGGTAGCCAGAGATCGAAGGGGAGGAGGGGCGCCAGCGGCAGGGAAAGGGAGAGGCAGGGGAGGTCAGGGCAGTGGAGAGTATAGAGGCGCTAATTTTCCAATTTTACCCAAACAACAATTACTTCCGCGGTTCATCCATGGAAGATGTTGAAGACTTGAAGCAAGAGAGGAAGAAGAACATGTGGCGGCGCCTGGTACTGGACGAAAAAAACTGCAATTGGGCTTTATGCCTGTGAGAGCGGCTAGAGTTGGGCTGCCAGTTTGATCATCTACTCTAGGATGTTTTTGTTTCCCCTATTTCTGTACTTGGATTACTAACGCTCGGCTACCCTAAAAAACTACATTCTGGTTGAGAAGAGGATTATGTCCTCCTATCCAGAAAACAGGACAGGCTATCACACAAATACCACCTGCTACGAATTTTGGCCTTTCTTCTGCAACAGTTCATGTAAATAAGAACCAGTTCTGAAACTTGAACAATGCACAACAACGCCTCGGCGCAACACTAGGGTGTGAAATCTCACTCGGTGGCGGATCCAGGATTCAAGCAAGCATCAGGCCAAGAACTAGTAAAAAACCTAGCACACTTTTGTGTATGATTGCAAAGATAGCATATATTATTTTAAATCCATTGTTATCTTTTGCTCCTAAAACATGAAATTGATTACAAACAAATGTTAAATCAATGAATCGGTCCAGTTAAAAATAAATCCAAGTATCCAATTGAACTAGTGAAGAAATTACCTAGTTGAGGTCTGAGGGGGGTCCGCAGCCGAGCGAGCAGCAATCAGCAATTCAGCAATGCAGTTCAGCACGTCAGGTCGTCAGCAACAACCAACATAGGAAGGTTGGAGCAGAGGAGGCATAGCGGCACGCCCTCAGAAATCGAGCGTCGCAGGCCGTCAGTCGCGCTGCGGAGACTGGAGGAGGGCGGGCAGGACCGTAGGAGGCCAGGAGGCGGCGGCCAAGCAAGCAGGGCCGGCCAGCGAAGGCGGGTGGTACCGCGTGAAGGACAGGCGACGGCGGACAGACAGGGCGAGACGGGGTCCGGGAAGGCGGGGAGGTTGGGGGACGGGTGCGGCCTGCTCTCTGCTGGCGTGGGCGTGGCAGCGCCGGCGCGGTCCTCCTGGCTCAACGAGCAAGCGAGCGAGAGGAGGCAGAAGGGCTTCGTCGACTTGGGCCAGGCCTGCGCTGCGCCCCGGGCCAGTGTTTTTTCTTAGTATATAGATAGTAAGGCCGAAATATTTGCTGAGCCCCAGGCCCTGGTTGCCAGGGGCCTAGATCCGTGTCGACCGAGAGGATAAGCTCCACAGCTAGTTCATTCTTATCACAGTTCCTGTAATTACATTCTTGTTGAAAAGTAAAAAGCAGGATTGTTCTCAAAAAATAATATTGTTTTCTTTTTCCCAAAAAAAGGTGCATCAACAGTCAAAAAAAGGTGCATCATCAAATTTAGTTTTTTTAGGGACATCATCAAACTTAGTTTGCAAATCCTCTGGTCTATAAACACCCTTTTCATTCTGTTTTCATCGAAATCCCACTTTTAGCCATTGAGAAAAAACAAATTTTCTCTCCATTTCCAACCTCAAGAATTTTTTTGGAAGAAACTAAACTCTATAACTAAAAAGTAGATAAAAATAATAATAGAAAAATATTTTTATAGAACCTGATCCACGTGTCAATCATGTAAGTTGGTCCACTCGTGGACCAGGTCATAAAAATATTTTTCGATATTGGAGGTGGCCAATATGCCCAGTAGGCAAAGGTCTGTCAGTCATGGCGGTGGTGATTGTCTCGCTGGAAAAGATCTGGTCGCGGGGGCAGGGACGACAACCATTGCTTGAGCGCCGTCAAGCGTTGCACCAGCCCGGCGAGGAGCACCTGGTCCTCCTCTCGTTGGCGCGTGAAGGTCTCCAATTGCTTCGCAACGATCTTCATATGCTCCAACGATCTTCATCTGCTCCACAGCCTCGGCCTCAATTTCTTTGCCCGTCATAGTAGATGACTCTGATACCAAATTGGAAGAAACTAAACTCTAATTACTGAAATGTAGTTAAAAGTAAAGGACAATATTTTTCTTCACTTTATTGAGAGGGGTCGCCCTTTATATAATAGACAAGAGTTGATCAACAGGACGGTAAATCTATTGAAACTCTGAATACGATATCTAAACTGATTTGAACAAAGTTTTTGAACAAAACAGGCAATATTATCTCATTTTATTTAAAAAAAGTTGAAGAGAATTGTCTGATTCATTTGTTGGAGAACCGGTCAAAAATCCGTACAAGTGCACTAATGTCGTCATGAAACACGATCAAACGACGAGCTTCACAAGGGAATTGTGTTGATTTTGCGTCGACCGAGAACCTGCAGGCCACTGACGACCGATCATCGTCGCCGTCTAGACACTATCCACCGCAGCTCCGACTCCATAGCAACACAGCGAAGCAGGAGAACCCATCGGACACGCCGGGAAAACCGACTACCAAAGATCAGCCGTGACCCGACCTCTGCTCGAGGCTTCATCTTTGCTAAACTTCAACCCTGGACCTTGCACAACTGCCTGGAAACAACCCTCTTCGCAGAACCCCGGCCGTAGGCGACTCCGAGACGATGCCCCCAAGAAGGAATAAGACACAGAAGCGCTTCCATCGTCTGATCCCGGATCTGAGGTTTCCCTCTGGAGTCATGGCCACGGGAGGAGGGCGAGCACCCCTCGACGATGCTCCCAAGAAAGACCGCGATACCCGCAGGCATCACCATCGTCGGCTCCGGCCAAACCGAAGCAAGGATTTCTCCCGGGAAGCTCAGGCACCTACAACCTACCTACAACCTGAAAGGCCGCCCTTGGACCTCCACCATGTGCGCCGAAGCCCACCGATCATCACCCTTGCCGAAGCAAACTCCGCACCTCCAGGCCAAGCACTCCGGAACAGCATCGTGCCGCCGCCAGACCAAGTCGGGTTGTAGATCGACGCCGACGCCGGAATCCCCGTCGCTGACCACCTCTTGCACCGCCAGCCACAACACCTATCGCAGCCCGTAGGCCTAGATCGGGCCCACACGAGAGCCCACTGCCAGACCGTGGCGATACGCCTCACCCCGCACCCTGCCAAAGCCACGCCGAAGAGATCACCGGCCACCACGAGCCAAGGCGCCTCCCCAGAGCCGAGCGTCGTCCCGCACCACCTAGACTACCGCCGTCGCTATGGAGGAAGGCTGCGCGAGAAAGCCCCGCCGCCACTGTCCCTAGAGCTTGCGGGGGCTTCGCCAGCAATCCCCTCTGGTGGCGGCAGCACGTGGGAGAGCAGGGGGGGGCTAGGCTCGTCGGCGGGGGGACTCCCCCGTGCCACCAGTGAGGACGACGCGGGGTCAGGAGCCATTCTGGACTGGAGATGCTCTTAGAATCCCATATCCAAACAAGGCCATTGATTTGAACAAAGTTGCTTAATTAACTAGGGACTCTGGCGTGATGAGCTAGCCCACATAACAAAAATGTTCATAGAAAGCTTTTTCCTACACAATAATAATATACTCTATAGCCTACTAGCGGTTACGGGGTCATATCAAAGGATCGCCAAATTTTGTGGAGATCATCAAATCTCCCAGCATTAACCTGACAGACAATTTATCAGCTTCGATGTAAAACCACAGCTCAACCCCAACAAATAGGTTCGTTTTGATAAAGCAACTAGGTTTCCCCAATGATAGAGCAAGTACAAAATCCAACCAAGAGACAATACATTCAGCATAAAAAACGAGACCTCTGAAAACAGAACAGTTAGTCTTTGCTCAGATGTAAGAGACAAGATCACCAGGTGAAGTTAAGCAAAATGACTTGGTCGGCGCATGGACTGGAGTATTTTACAATGGTAGAAAATGAATGGTCTAACCTAACAAGAAGACCCTGCTCAACAGCACCAGCGGCATGTTCATGAACCCAGTACAAGAAAACAATAGACCATCCTACTATCATGATATCACTTATCTCATGTTGTGTAGAAAGGGAAAGAAATATGAACAGGTGACTAGGGCAGCAATTTCTCAGAATATGGAACAGATCTGTAAGACGTGATTTTAGTACAGCCAATCCCTCAGAACTACTTACAAAAATACCTTATTGCCAAAAGGCCACCTCATGCAAATAGATGCTCCAAAATAGTGTTACACAGCTTGCGGCTTAAATAGGTATCCATAACAAGTTCTGGAACTGCAAGTATGTTCTGATTGGGCCCAGCCCATGGTACAATTCAGTGATTTACTGGTCCAGCTATAACTTCGCATATTTATCAACATAGCCCTGAAGAAATGAAATAAATGGATTCATAGCTATCCAAACTTCAACTAACTAGTACACTAACTACAAAGAATTTATGCCGATCATCAGAACATGAGTAAACAGCTCATGTGAAACAATATAACGAAGTAAAAGTCAGAATGTATGTGCACCCTAACACATTTAAAAAAAATCAGGCTACACAGCCACAGGAAGCCTAAATAATCTGCAAACTAAAGTAACCAAAACCTAAAACTGAAACCTGCAACCAAATAAAAAAAACTAGAAGAAAAAATACGGAAGAATTCCTTCGATCGTCCTAAATAACCAGACACAAATAATTAGCAGACTGTTGAAAAGCTCTAGCCTTCCAACTGTTCCTTGTCTAAATATTTCAACAACCCAATGCGGGCAGCTCAATAAAGATTTTTTGAATTTCCTGTTGTGATTTACATAATTTAAGCTAATTCAAAACTTGAGATAAATCCATGCCTCCCAAAACAAACAGTGTAGAATGTTACACCTCCAGTTACAAAGTCAGAGTTTAAGAACTGAATAGCATGAAGTTGACAAGAACACAAATTCTGTTTTATACTATCAATGGCATGGCATGGGATGGCATGGCATGGTATACTTTCCTTGATGGTGTTGAGATATTTAACAAATTATGTGACTACCATAGACTACAGCATACTGAATAAGCTTACTGGAAACTGTAAACAATGGCCAAAATGAGCGGAAGTGTAAACATACCATTACTAGTTTAGTCACTTTCCTTTGAGATGACTGGACATACTGTCTAATCTTTGCTGGTGTTTTCGGTATATGATTGCTAGGGACCGCACTAGAAACTTTATCAACTGTTTTCTTCACAATCATTTTGAAAGCCTCTCTGCTCATGTTTCCCTGCCTCCATGATGGCTTAAGAACTTCCTTAACAAAATCTGCAATTGCAACCTTAAAAAGCTTCATTGATCTGGAATCCTTGCTCTTCTTACTTACATCCAATGACTGATCATTGTCATTATCACCAGGGATATCCGAGCTCCAGTCTTTAGCACCTAACGGCTCAGGACTTACATTCTCCACCACACCTGTTTCAGTATCTGCTGCTACCTCTCCAATTTCTCCAACTTCTGACTCGGCAACAAGCCCGAGTCCGTGCATATTTTTACTCTCCACTTCTATGTTCACAAGTTTCGATGCATTGAGACTACCAGTGGCACTCAGATTTGCCTCTTGACCAAGATCCATCTTGTTGATTGAATTGCTTGAGGGTTCAATACTATCGAGCAGTGGATCATAGGCACCTCTAGAGGCAAAACCAGGACAAGATTTTTTCTGTCGACTGGGCACAACTTCTGCAGAACTTCCATTGAAATGAGTTCCAGATCGAGGAACAGACTGACCAAAAGGACTAAGTGTATTGATGTGCTCTACTGCTTTTGCTGAAGCAGACTCAACAGCATTTGGGCTTAGAATAGGATCGATATCTAGAGTTGGATCTGTTTCAAACGTAGACGCGAATGGGTTGTAATGTGGCTTGATAGATGATTTAGGCAGAACAGCATCAGATACAGATACAGGACCTAAGTCACTACTTCCTGGCAGATTTGATGGAAACATCTGGAAAGATGTGTAAACTATGTTAGCACCCGAAGCCAAACTGCCAGGAGGAGGCTGCTGCTGGCCATATGAAGACTGAAGACTTGAATAAGACAGACCTACAGCACCAGAGAACTCTGGCCGTCCATCTGGAAGAGGAACTGGGGCACTGTCAAGAGGAAAAGGCCTCTTAAACTCATCAGAGTGAAAGGCAGCAGGATGCTGTTGAGAAGGAACAACTCGCTGGAGGGTATGAGGATGGAAATCCAATGGCCTAGGATGAGAAAGATCTTGTGTGGGATAGCTTCTTATCTGATTCTGCAGGAAATCATTTGCTTGTGGCATAGCATTTGACTGAAACTGCATCTGGGGGAATTCTGAACTTGCAAGTAATGGCTGTCCTGGTAGCGAACTCTCTTGATGCGGTGATTTGCTCTGCTCTAGATTAGCCCGCTTAGAAAATGGCGACCTACTTTGCTTTGCAGGTGATGAACTGAAAAGAAGAAGAAAAACACATTCTTAGACATCCAGAAAAGGCATTAATACTAACTAGATGGCATAAAAAAACACTTGCAATTTACAGAGATAAACTGAGGTCCAGTACCTTTGGGATGGACTCTGCTTGTTTTCCACAGAAGGGCTACAGCTCCTCCTAGCCTGAGGTGACTGGTCACGGGTTCGTTTCTTCTGGATCCTCCCGTGCCTGTCACTCGTTTGCATTCCAACAGTCTCGCTGCCGCTTAAGCTTTCTTTGACTGGACGCCCAAGCTCCTCTGAACTGTGTTTTATTGGGCTTCTCTCGACCTTGAGCTGATGTGTTGTAGGCTCATTATTTTGCGCTGCATTCACATTTTCATCTGCATTAGAAACCTGCTGATGACCAATTTCAGTGTTTTTATCACTTGGTTGACTTGGCTCATTGCCTTCAGGCAATAGCACAGGGTTGCTGGAAGCACCGGTGTGCTCCTCGTCCTCACTATCATTTGAGGCGTAGCCTTGTTGTATTAACAGCAATTGGTTCCCAGCTTCCACAGTCACATTTCCAATTTTAGACTTCCCAATGGTGTCAGGTGCCAAATCACTTCCAAGGCTGGACATGTCATTAACAGTCTTTGGCACATTAACAGCATTAATATCTCCAGAACATTCAGCAGCAGCAACAGGCAAAGAATTGGCTATGCTCAGTTGTAGCCTTGATGGTGAGTCCTCATCTCCTGAAATTTAACTTCAGAGTAAATGTACAGAAATAGACTAGCTCAAAAATGAAGCTGAATGCAGGCATATCAATTGAGAAGTTTTTTTTTTAAACAAGAATTTGAGAAGTTAGACTAGTGGTACATTGGCTACAAAGGGATGTACACATATTGATAGTTTCCATCATATTGACTGCCACGCCGATGAACAAGGCTGATGATCATAGAATTCTATTCTACCACAGAAAATAAGAGACTTAGATAATCACTATCAGGTAAAATGGACAGGATATCCCATAAACCATAAGATGCAGCAAGCTATGATATGCAACAAGGCAGCAGAAACGAGTGCAGCTAACAAACTGTAACACAGAAAGTAGGGAGGATCCACTCACCATCCATATCCATATCCGAGTCATCAGACACGGGTAAGTCAGTTGCTGCTTCCTCACTTTTACCATCACGGCCACCATCTGGGGCACCTTCTTTTCCTTCTGTCTCTGCAGATGACTGTGCAGTGGCAGGGGCAGGTGGTGGCGAGGGGGGCATAAGAGGGGGAGAAGACGGTGGCGGTGGCGGCAGGGGAGGAGGCGGCGGCAGGCTTTCTGGAGCAATGCTTGGTGGCCGTGGCGGCGGTGGAGGGAGAGAACCTGGCATGGGATACTGCAGAGGGGGCTGCTGATACATAGCTTGTGGTGGCGGCCCAGGCATGGGCATATGCCCATAACCCCTCTGCTGCGGCAGCATTGGCATGTGGTGCATCTGGCCGAGATGGGCATAGGGATAGGCCTGATTCTGATGTGGCGGCATCCCGTGCTGGTATGGCCCGGGCGGTGGACGCATTGCTGGGGGCTGCGGGTATTGCACCAGCGGTGGTGGTGGCGGTAGCGACTGCTGGTGGAAGCCACCCGTCACTCCAGCTTGAGGTTCTTGTGGCGGGGGCGGGGGCGGAGGCAGTGGTTGCTGAGACAGCGGCGGCGGTGGTGGCGGTGGTGCAGCATGGCGGAAGTGAGGATTAAAGCCCCCTCCTTGCCCGTACATCCCGGGCTCGGTGTCCAAACCCTCTCTGAAATCTCCTGCAAAATAGTAGAGCGTTGCTGGTTACTCCACAAATCGAACTAATCGAACAGGAAACAGAAATAAATCTAACACCAAACAGCGTGATTAACCGACCGGAAGGATCCCCATTCCGCGAACCCCAAACCCTATATCGAATCGTGCAAGGATCGAACAATAGTAGCAACCACACCACGAACCAGGTGTGGATGAACAGGCGAAGGGGGGTCTCGAAAATTACCTCCCGCGAGTAAGGTTCGAACTGGGATCGAAGCGAAATCTCCGGGGAGAGGGGGGGGGGGGGGCGTCGAGGGTTCCCGAAGGGCGGAGCTCGCCGTTCGGGTAGCCTTCGGGAGTCCGGCCGAACGGGAGGGGGCGGACGCGTGCCCGGCGGCGCGCGGCGTGATTCGGATGCGACCGGCGAGCTACGAAAGGGGGCGGATGGATTGGGAGAACGAACCGGCTCGGCTTGGGGTGGGTAGACGGGCTCGGGTCGGGTCGGCTTTGCACGGGTGCCCACTTGGTATATCCGTATCCGTATATGGTTCAAAAACATTTGTGGTCTGTTTATAAAGTTCAAAAGGCTTTTGCGTTTGTGCTGAAATCTGAATTATAGCTTCACAAGTGTTTTAAATTCTTTTTTTTCCCGAAAATTCCACTCAATCTATTAATAATCATCATCTTTAGTACATAATAAAGCACTAAAAGTATAAAAATTATAAATAGGTCCATATACCACTGGCGTGGCACGAAGGCACCCCACCGTCTGAGCTGGGCAAAACTTATCGTAGTAGAGCTTTTTATAGTAGATATTGAAAGTTGTCGTGCTAAGATCCCAAGGGACAAACACACTAAAGCAGCAACCATCACTAATGATGACAACCATAGATTAAACGAGACTAAAATCACACCGACGAATACGAAAACAGACTGGATCCAAGAAGATCATAGAACACATGAATCCATGCGCCATCCGCCGACATTAGCCACACCGCCGGAACAAGGATAGGATAGAAGGACATTTTTCTGACTTCTGGATGTAGCTACCGCCTCACCATTCGAAAGTGAGACTGAAAAACAGACTAAACAAATATCGAAAACCCTCCCACTAGTGAGGAGTCGTGGTCCGCCATACCTCCAAGAACCAAAAGTCACCGAAGGCTTTGCGATCGTATCATATGGGTGCCCACTTGGTATACTCGTATATGGTTCCAAAACATTTGCGGTATGTTTAAAGTTCAAAAAGCTTTTGCATTCTGACAATTATTTTCCCCCACGCGCCGTCGGGAAGGAAAAAGCGATTTTGCCCTAGGGCACCAACCTTCTGACGCCGGCCTCCAGCGACTCCTCCCGCTGACGACCTAGGTCATCGATGGTGACGGGGTCGCTAGATCCACATATGTGGATAGTTTTAGGCCTAAGTAGCTTCGTTTTTAGGTTGTTCATCGTCTTGATTTCGGGGACGACGATGACGATCTTGAATAAATTTTCTTTAGATTCTTCCCCGATGGATTTGGAGACCAGTCTATTCAAGCGAGGATGGTGTGACGGTGGCGACATCCTCGTGGTGGATGCGTGTCTCGGGATCCACCGCTCTGGTGGCGTTTGCTCTAGTGTTGGCGTGGAACCTGGGAGTAGTCAAGGAGCGGATGTAGATTGTGATTTGTATCGATGACATATGTAAGATGGTGGATTGTATTTTGAGTCTTTGGTTCGTTCATGGTAGGTGTGGTTTCCATGTGGTGATCCAGCATACCACTTCATGTTGTAGTACACAAGTCGTTGACATAACACTCACGGAACACCTTTCCGCAAATATCATGTCCCTTGGAGTGGTACAATAGAAATATTGCAGGTCCATATTATATTCACATATATTATTACAATACCAAAAGATCAGGTACCATGAGTTCCTTGAACTTACAACCACGGAACAACTTACTTGAAAAGGTTCCAACAGAAGTACGAAAAGATCCAAACTAATTAACATGACGTGAGCTCAACAACTTATTATATAATGTTTTATGCTGCTCGCTCCAACTAAAGTGCTAAGTACTATTATAGCAACTACTATGAATCGTTGCCTTTAGCTCCATAGCGTATCTCGTAGTCCACTCCTTCGACTCCTCCTAACATATCTGGCTCCTCGTAGAAGACGTCATCTTGGCACTTTGTGGCAAACATCGGAGTATCTTCCTGGTCTTTAGAGTCTAAGCAAGGGATTAAAGGAAAGAGTGAGTAGCAGCATTACCCAACAAGTTCATTATATGCAAGGTGGGAAGTTTGATGCACTAGTTACCACCTCGGACTATAAGTCTTTGGTTTTATGCAGTTTTCGTAAATCTTTCTCCAAAGATTGATTTTATTAGGAAAACTATGCCCACCAGTCTTCACAAGTTGACCAGAACTTCATGGAGTTCCTTTCCGGCCGCGTTCGTATCTCTTTCCCGAAATAGGGAGTAACATGTCTCAATTCTTACAATCTACAGAGGTGCATTGCTTTACCCACGAGAGATCAATTCCTTGTTGCACAATCGGGCGTATTTTCCCGTCTACAATTCCATGTTGTGGGGCCTAGTAGATGATTCAAGCCAATCATTGCGCTCCTTCGCGGCCCCTCATGCCCCCTTGGTGTACATCATGCCCACCTTATGTATTATGTAAATGAAACATGCACACCAGTATAGATGCCAAAGATACCGTGTGACATTAAGAGATCCCACCCATATGATGTATACTCCTCGATCTACGAATTAAACCACGCTACAAGGAGTTCAGCTATGGTCGACGCATCCATTGACATGCGAAAGGAAGAAGATTCAGATGACTTCACCGTCCCATTCTAGATCTCATGGTTAACATGTATTATATGGCGCTAAAATCAATGTTATCATGGGTTATCAATTCCTATCTGGTAGACTCCACTGCACATGGAACCCTAGATTACATTGCTAGCTATAATAGCTTACCGCCACTTAGGATGATAATTAATATATCATATTATTGTAAAAATATTTTTTCTGACTCCTTTTTGAACATAGGTGATAACACATCAAGTTGTAGATACTTTAGAAAACACATTAAAGGACATGAGCAAGTGATGAACTTGACTTGTGATTGCAAGGTAGCGAAGTCTGATGCTTCCACTTGACCATGAGCTCCTATTTCTACAAAACACCATTCTTGCTCGGTATGGACAATATTTAAAGAAGCATTAATGGATTATGCATAATAATGTCATGCAATATTTCATTTTAGTTTAATACCCTTATTAAAATGTTTTACTTATATAATTGAACTTAAAAGGTCTCTTTTAAGATGTATACTGATTTATAAGGACTTATTATTGCCTATTTAGAAAATAACTTGGAAGTATATATAGTTAAAACAAGTATTTTATAGATAATAATTAGATATAGAAGAATTTATTATTTAAGAAATTCTAAAATATTTTAAAAAATATAATTAATATTTTTCTAGTAAACTCTAATTATTTAAGATCTTAAAAATGATTTTTTATTTATTTTTAAGTATTATCCTCATTTTTATAAAATTTCATAGGAATTATTGTCTTTAAATATTCAATGTAAGTTTTACCAATCCAAAAGACAAGTTAGTATTTTTATTAGATTGGATATATTTTTGTGATTTAGGATTTCTTTATTTTTCTACAGTCTAAATACTCCTAGGAGTGTTTTGGTAATTTGTTTTTTCTTTGATTTTTATTAAACTTTTAAATCTGTACCGAACCCATGGGCCGGCCCAGCCCTAGGCCGGCCCACGACTCGGGCTAACCCTAAGGCATCCACTGGGTCAATCAAACCGACCTAGACCATTCATGTGCTCTCCCCTCTCGATCATCTTCTACCTATGGCGACCTCGCGACACCGTCGCCATCGCCCTTCGATTCCGGCTGGCTTTGGCTGCCTCGACCGCCGCCGCACTTGCTAACCTAGTGCTCAACATCGCATCGACTAGTCTAAGCCGATTTGTTGTATTTCTCTTCCTCTGACCACACGAACCCCATACTGGAACCTGGTGTTCCGGTTACCCCTACCTCACCGTGTTGCTAGGCTTGTTGGTGTTTTGGTGTTTGCTTGGTGGTGTTCTACCATACTCTTATACAACGGTTGCCTCGGGTATGGTTTGACACGCATTGCAGTGCCGCCATGCCCCTATCGCAGCTGTTGGAGATATACCCAAGAGGCAATAATAAAGTGGTTATTATCATATCTTCATACTTATGATAAATGTTTACATACCATGCTATAATTTTATTAACCGGAAACATTAATACTTGTGTGATTTGTAAACATAAAAGAGTCCCTAGTAAAGCCTCTTGTTAAACTAGCTTGTTGGTTAATATATGATCATGGTTTCCTGATCATGAACATAGAGATGTTATTAACAACAGGGTCATATCATTAGGAGAATGATGTGATGGACATACTCCTATAGTTAAGCGTAGCATACAGATCAAGTCATTTAATATAGTTCATTTGCTATAAGCTTTCTGATACATAGTAATCTAATTCCTTCGACCATGAGATCATGTTAATCACCATCACCGGAAGGATGCTTTGATGACATCAAACACCACCGTAACTGGGTGGCTATAAAGGTGGCATTGAGTGTTTGGAAAGTATGGGTTGAGGCACATGGATCAAGAGTGGGATTTGTCCATCCATATGACGGATAGATATACTTTGGGCCCTCTCGGTGGAATGTCATCCAATTAGCTTGCAAGCATGTGACTGGCTCACAAGGGATCACATATCACGGTAACGAGAAAAGAGTACTTATCAGTAACGAGGTTGAACTAGGTATGCAGAGATACCGACGATCAAAACCTCGGATAAGTAAACTATCGTGAGACAAAGGGAAATTGGTATCGTATGTAAGTGGTTCATTCGATCGCAAAGTAATCGTAGAAATATGTGGGAGCCATATGAATTTCCAGATTCCTCTATTGGTTATTGATCGGAGAAGTGTCTCGATCATGTCCGCATAATTCACGAACCGTAGGGAGACACACTTAAGGATTCGATGTTGTTGAGTAGTTATGGAATGATGAGTAAGAGACCGAATGTTGTTCGGAGTCTCGGATGGGATCCGGGATATCACGAGGAGATCCGGAATGGTCCGAATAATAAGATTCATATAAGGAAAGTCCTGTTTCGGAGTTGGAGAATGGTTCAGGTGTTTTTCATCGGGAATGTTCTAGAAGGTTCCGGAATGTCCGACACTCCGAAGGGGAAGGGTACATGAATGTGTTATATCAAGTTGGTATGATTGCATCATGTACTAAGTGTCATCGCTGAACAAAATAGAGGGTTTAATCAAATCCTTGTTTGAAAAGTCAAACGCCAATTTGAAAGTCAAACGGCTATTTTTGGGAAGTGGAGAGGGAGGTGGAAACCGAGTTGGGGAGGAGTCCCTCCTCCACCGCCGGCCCACTTGGGATCCGAGTTAGGGAGGGATTCCCTTGGCCGGCGCCTCCCTCCTATAAGAGGAGGGGCAGGGCTCCCCTCCTAGCACACAAGATCCCCACCTCTAAACCCTAGCAGCCGCCGCCCTCCATAGCCGTCGCCGCCCCCTAGGGTTTCTCCCCTAGCCGCCGACTTGGGCACCTCCAAGCCCTATCCGCCGGCCCTAGCACCTCTTCCCCGGCGTGTCTAAACCCTAGATCGTAGAGGGCTCTCTCATAGTCCACCATACTCGCTCCGGCTTAAGGCGAAGCCCTGCGAGATCTCCCCTCTACTTCCGGTACCACGCCGTTGTGTTGCCAGAATCGCGAGGAGAGTGCTGCAACCTCCGCTGCCTGCTGGAACAAGGGAGAGGAAGGTCTTCATCGAGTACCGAACGTGTGACCGACTGCGGAAGCGCTACCGGAACGCAGTGCCGGAAGGATCGTCTACGCGATCTTGAGATCAGCAAGTGTACGACTACATCACCCACGAGAATCTGCTCTCGTTAACCGCTTTGGAATCTTCGAGGGTGAGTTCCTCTATCGACTCGTTGCTACAATCTAGTAGATAGATCTTGGCTTGTTTGTGTGCATGCGGTAGAAAAATTTTGTTTTCCATGCTACGAACCCCTACAGTGGTATCAGAGTCGTGTCTATATGTAGATATGTTGCACGAGTAGAACACAATGGTCATTGTGGGCGTTGATGCTTTTTGTTGTCGATTGCTTCTTGTGTACTTTGCATCTTGCGGGATGGTGGGATGAAGCGGCCCGGGCTAACCTTACATGACATCGTTCATGAGACTTGCTCCACGCTTGACATGCAACTTGTATTGCATAAGTGGCTTTGCGGGTGCCTATTTCTCCCAACATAGTTAAGATTCAGTTTACAACGGGTGATTGACAATACTAGTATCAATGTTGTGGTTCTTGTTCGTAAGTTAGAGCGACACTTATTGAAAGCCCCAAACCACGTAAAATATGCAAAGAAAATTAGAGGCGTCTAACTTTGTTTTGCAGGGGTGTGCTGTGATGTGATATGGCCATGATTGTGATTATATTTGATGTATGCAATGTTCCTTATTGTAAGTTGGCAACCGGCAGGATCCATATGGTTGTCTTTAAATTCTGTTAAGACCCGCGTGTCTATTCAAAGTAGTTGTAATAGTTGAAGATGGTGGACGACAACCATGGAGCAGCGTCATTGACCTTGATGCAATGCCGGTGATGATGGAGATCATGTTCGTGCTTGAAGATGGAGATCGGAAGCACAAGAAGAAAGGCCATATCATATCACATATTATGAATTGCATGTGATGTTAATCCTTTTATGCATCTTGTATTGCTTAGTTCACGACGGTAGCATTATAAGATGATCCCTCAAGCACACAATTTCAAGTTTTAAAGTGTTCATCCTTAGTAAGCACCGTTGCTAAAGCTCGTTGTTTCGAAGCACCACGTGATGATCGGGTGTGTTAGATTCTGCGAGTGTATACAACATGAGCAAGCCAGATTTGCTCATGCGGAAGCTAAGGTTTAATCTTGACGAGCCTAGCATGTACAGACATGGTCTCGCAACACGGATCACCGAAAGGTAAAGCATGAGTCATATAGTAGATATGATGAACATGATGATTGTTCGCCATTAAAGCTACATCAACTCTCGTGATGATCGGTTTTGATGTGGTGGATTTGGTTCGTGTGATCACTAAAACAATGTGAGGGATATTGTTTTGAGTGGGAGTTCAACGGAAATATGATTAAAAGTTGAACACTATTTATCATAAATTAAATCAAAGTGAATTTGCATAATTGTTGTAGTCATTGGCATCCGTTTACCACCTTGTGCTTAGTTATAATTGAGATGATAGAACTATAGAATTCTGGTTAGTTACTTTACGAACTGGTATCGTATTGTTTTGAAGTGTTAATCTAAAGTTTAAAAGTCCTATTGCAAACTTTCAGTAAGTTCTGGTTACTCCATGAAGTTTAATAATTGGTATTAAATCAAGAGTGACAATTCCAAGTGTTAGTGTATGAGTATCATGTTTGTCTCCATGATTCTTGATATTCAAAGAATTGTCTTAATATCAAGGTTATCTAGGATCTGAAAGAGTTGTTTCAGAAACCATGATGTGTGGAAGATATTGTGATATCTAAAACGAAGTTTTGGTTGCAACATGATAGAGTATAATATGGCAAAAGTTATGTTCTCATATTTGATGAGAATTTGCAAAGGGTTGGAGACACTAGTTGTCCTAATCCACCAAAAGGTTTTGGAAAGCAACATTATACTCGCGATTCATCTTTATAAGCTAAAAGTAGCTTGATCATGAATAATTCCATGATAAGGGTGAATATTTGATGTAGGTAAAATATTTACCACACCAAGAGATTACTAAAGAATGGAATTTGAAAGCACACCAAACATTTGATGATGGTGATCTACTTCAAAGTGCAAGTCCAAAGACATTGGTATTTAATTATACACGCTTTGGACTATGTGTCATATGTATGACTCCACTATTGATGTTGATAGATTCTTTCAAACAGAAAAAGGAAATACTGAAAGAGAATCTCATAAATATATGGCAGAAAAGAAAAGACTAGAATTGTTCAGTTTAAGTATATAGATGATATACATGTTATGGCTATATTCTTTGCTTATTAAACAATGTGGTTCTTAAGTATTTGATACTGAATTTGTTGGTGTGAATCGTCATACGAAACAACACAATTCATGAACTACAATGGCCTGAGTAACTAGCAAAAGAATATGTGATGATGTTCATCGAGAACAAATAAAGGGTTATTGTGTTGCTCGTTAAACATCAAAGCTTGCCTTCAAGATTTGTTTTATCAGGTATTATGAGAACAAAAGGGTTGTTCAAATAATTGCCGTAATCCATAAAAGATGGATGATTCACAATTCTCGTTGGAGAAATCACATCCATAAAACTAGTGCTAAAAATGTCGAAAGACAAATTGATTGAAAGATCGCTTAGGAAGTGACATCGCCGTTTAAATTATATTAGAAAGAAAACATGAAGAAACTCCATGTGGATGGAATTTTGGAGTCTTTTGATTTTTGATCAAATGACGCTTGTGAAACTTTCCTAGAGATAATTAAAACTTCGTTCATAGGCCAAAAAGGAAAAGAATGACTAGCTTATTGGAACTTGTACATATTGTTGTACGAAGTCCATTATGTGTAGTCAAGAGCGATGGATTTCAACTTCATATGCTTTCTCCAAAAATTTGAGTGAATATATGAATATTTACTTAATAAGGATGAAGTATGAAACATTTGAAAAGTTTAAAGACTTTCAAGATGAAGTGCAAAATCATTGTAACAAGAATATAAATAGTTTATGATAAGATCACAAAGGAAGATATTTGAGTTACAAGTTTAGCATAATACCTAAGATTTAAGGAATCGTTCCGTGGATTTGCATTTTTCCCGAAACACCATAAGAGTATGGAGCGTTCGAGATATGTAATTAAACCTTGTTTGACATGGTAAGATCGAAGGTGTAAATCATAAAATTGCCATTATATTTTAAAGATTAAAAGCTTGAGAGACTACCGTTTTTCCACTGAAAAGAGCTCCATCATAATCCGTTGAAATGACACCATATAAAGTTATGGTTTGGGATAAAACCCAAGTTGTCCTTTCTTAAACATTGGTATGCTATGCATAAGAAAGATGTTTGCAACCAAAGTCGGATGAACCTGTCTTTGTATGTTATTTCGAATAACTGTTAAGTAATCCTCCATAACAACGGAGACAAAAGTGTTTGTCACTTAGAACGTCAAGTTTCTTTGAGAAGGAATTTTTCGTGAAAAGATAAGTGGGAGGACAATAGAACTTTGATAAAGTTAAAAGAACCTTAGCTATATGTGCAAAGTTGCGCAGCGCCGAAAAGTGTTCCGGAGGCAGCAACAATGCTCATGGCTCACGTGCCTCAAAGGTTGTGGTTACGAAGGTCAAAGTTTCTATTGAACCAAGTAGGTCGAGTAATCAATCAAATACCAAGATTTGAGGGTTGAATCATTATTTGAGAATAATGAACGTACTACATGCAAAGAAGCGATGATGGGCCCTGACTCCGTAAAATGGCTTGAAGCCATAAAATCCGTGATAGTTCCATACACGAGAAGTCAAGTTTTGAACTTGAAGGACCCTCGAGAAAGGTGTAAGACCTTACAGTTGTGTTTGGATCTATAAAGAAATAGACATGGATGTTGCACATCTATGAAATAGTCGACATGATTGGGAAAGAGTTCACAACAATGTTCAAAGAGTTGACTATGACAAGATCTGATCTTTCATTAAGCGATATTTAGTCTAGACGGATTAATGTAGCAACCACGACATATAAATTTGTTATGTGTTGGATAAACAAAACAAGTTCTTCTAATAGAAGGGTTACCTAGGACGTGTGCATGACACGGTCCAAAGGGTTTTGTTAATTCAAAGGATGCTAAAAGCATATGCAAACTTCAATGGTTGAAGTAAGCATTGCAGAGTTGGAATCTTCACTATGATGAAACTGTTAAAGGAGTTTAAATTCGTCGGAGACGATGAAGATGCTTGCATTTGCAAGAAATTAAGTGGGAGCGCTAAGACATGTTTCTAATACATTATGTGGAAGACATATTGTTGATTGGAAATGATGTATCTTTTATTAACACATATTAAGAATTTCATCCCGATGAAAGACTTAGGCAAAACCCAAATATTTGGCATCAATAGACGCTAATATGGTTGTGCCCAAAGTACATAGATGATGTATTGAATGAGTTCAATATAGAAACTACAAGAAAGGTTCTTGTCGCACATAAAGGATTGAATGAGTTCAATATTGATGATATATTCAAGTGTATTGACATTTGGTAAGTGAAACAAAGATTCAAAGTATAGATTGATACTTGATGTATGAAATCACAAAGAGTATTTATATCAATCATACTGTGATATGTACAAATCCAAATATGTCCTATGCTCTAAATGTTATGAGCATATACCAGAATGATTCATAAGATGATCATTGGACAATAGTAAGGATATTCTTATGATCTTTTGGAAGAACTAAGAGTATATTATTTGTAGAAGTGACAAATAGATGGTTAGTTCATTGTAAAAGTACTACATTGATACTAGTTTTGTCACAAAGTACAAATTAAGTTTATCTCAATCTAAACTAATGGTGGCACAATATGATGGAAAGTAAAGTTCCATAATGAATTTGGATGAATTCCAAAGTTAAGACATTGTGACAGATACTACAACAAAAGGCTAAGTATATGACTGCTATTATAGCAGCAAAAGAGGGCATTTGTGTCAAGTAGTTTGTTATCAAACTAGGTGTAGTTCACAGTGGGATAGTACTATGAAGATATATTGTACGACAATATTATCAACATGTTTTAACCCCAAAGAACTAAAGGTCACACCAAAGGACCAAATTTGTACAAAGCCATCTCATTAGAGAATGAGTGATGCGTAGAGACACGAAGACATGCAATTACACACGGACCTGGAAGTGTCAGATCCAGAGATCAGTTGACCACTAGCAATCGTGTACATACAACACCGGAAAGCCATAGGTGTTGAATACACAAAGGTTTGAAACTAGATTATTGACTCTAGTGCAAGTGGGAGACTGTTGGATATATACCCAAGAGGCAATAATAAAGTGGTTATTATCATATCTTCATACTTATGATAAATGTTTACATACCATGCTATAATTGTATTAACCGGAAACATTAATACTTGTGTGATTTGTAAACATAAAAGAGTCCCTAGTAAAGATGTTATTAACAACAGGGTCATATCATTAGGAGAATGATGTGATGGACATACTCCTATAGTTAAGCGTAGCATAAAGATCAAGTCATTTAATATAGTTCATTTGCTATAAGCTTTCTGATACATAGTAACCTAATTCCTTCGACCATGAGATCATGTTAATCACCATCACCAGAAGGATGCTTTGATGACATCAAACACCACACCGTAACTGGGTGGCTATAAAGGTGGCATTGAGTGTTTGAAAAGTATGGGTTGAGGCACATGGATCAAGAGTGGGATTTGTCCATCCATATGACGGATAGATATACTTTGGGCCCCCTCGGTGGAATGTCACCCAATTAGCTTGCAAGCATGTGACTGGCTCACAAGGGATCACATATCACGGGAACGAGAAAAGAGTACTTATTAGTAACGAGGTTGAACTAGGTATGCAGAGATACCGACGATCAAAACCTCGGATAAGTAAACTATCGTGAGACAAAGGGAAATTGGTATCGTATGTAAGTGGTTCATTCGATCGCAAAGTAATCGTAGAAATATGTGGGAGCCATATGAATTTCTAGATTCCTCTATTGGTTATTGATCGGAGAAGTGTCTCGATCATGTCCACATAATTCACGAACCGTAGGGAGACACACTTAAGGATTCGATGTTGTTGAGTAGTTATGGAATGATGAGTAAGAGACCGAATGTTGTTCGGAGTCTCGGATGGGATCCGGGATATCACGAGGAGATCCGGAATGGTCCGGAGAATAATATTCATATAAGGAAAGTCCTGTTTCGGGGTTGGAGAATGGTTCCGGTGTTTTTCATGGGGAATGTTCTAGAAGGTTCCGGAATGTCCGGCACTCCGAAGGGGAAGGGTACATGAATGTGTTATATCAAGTTGGTATGATTGCATCATGTACTAAGTGTCATCGCTGAACAAAATAGAGGGTTTAATCAAGTCCTTGTTTGAAAAGTCAAACGCCAATTTGAAAGTCAAACGGCTATTTTTGGGAAGTGGAGAGGGAGGTGGAAACCGAGTTGGGGAGGAGTCCCTCCTCCACCGCCGGCCCACTTGGGATCCGAGTTGTGGAGGGATTCCCCTCCCCTTGGCCGGCGCCTCCCTCCTATAAGAGGAGGGGTAGGGCTCCCCTCCTAGCACACAAGATCCCCACCTCTAAACCCTAGCAGCCGCCGCCCTCCATAGCCGCCGCCGCCCCTAGGGTTTCTCCCCTAGCCGCCGACTTGGACACCTCCAAGCCCTAGCCGCCGGCCCTAGCACCTCTTCCTCGGCGTGTCTAAACCCTAGATCGTCGAGGGCTCTCTCATAGTCCACCATACTCGCTCCGGCTTAAGGCGAAGCCCTGCGAGATCTCCCCTCTACTTCCGGTACCACGCCGTTGTGCTGCCGGAATTGCGAGGAGAGTGATGCAACCTCCGCTGCCTGCTAGAACAAGGGAGAGGAAGGTCTTCATCGAGTACCGAATGTGTGACCGACTGCGGAAGCGCTGCCGGAACGCAGCGCCGGAAGGATCGTCTACGCGATCTTGAGATCGGCAAGTGTACGACTACATCACCCACGAGAATCTGCTCTCGTTAACCGCTTTGGAATCTTCGAGGGTGAGTTCCTCTATCGACTCGTTGCTACAATCTAGTAGATAGATCTTGGCTTGTTTGTGTGCATGCGGTAGAAATTTTTTGTTTTCCATGCTACGAACCCCTACAGCAGCCTGCTCTGCTACCTCTTCTTGCTGAGAGAGGCTCTCGAGTAAGTTCTTATTCTCCTCCTCCTCTCTGTATCTCTTTGAATCCCTTACCATATTGTGTTGTAAGCCTAATTAGGGTTTCCCCCTGTTCTAGGGTTCTTCTTCTCTTCTACTAGTACTCCCAGTTCTAGTATTAATTGGCTAGTACAATGCTACTCATATGATACTTTGATGAATTTGACTATGTAGCTTGTTCAGTACTAATGGTTGTATTGTTGTAACACCCTCAGAATCGGCCCTATGCAAGTTCAGCGATTCCCGCCAAACCCGCATAGAAACGATTCAAAGGTGCCCACCAGGCACTTTTGTGCGGGTGGAAAACGAAGTAATATCATTACACAATAGTCCATGATGGAACCCACAGAACAGATATATACAACAATGACTCAAAGAGTAAGATCCAAATCACCTTGAAAAGGATACAGCGTCCGAGTACGGACAAGATGCAAATTGAGCTAAGAGCCCTGAAGAATAACCAATGGCATCCATAACCCTGCTAACGACGTCGATCTCAAAACCTGCTTAAACAAAATGGGTGCCGACAAAGGGCAAAGGAAAAAGAGAGCGGTCAGTACTGAGGCCAGTACACGGCGAGACTAGAATTCGGCGGTCCACGCCTACATAGGTATGGTAGACTGAAGCGGCAGCGCAACATGCACTAAACAACCTATAGAGACTCAATACAACAGGCAACTATCAGATAGGGGTAAGAAATACCTATTCGGATCCAACCTGAAACTATCACCAAGCATACCCATCATGGCATTTCCCCCTCAAAACCAATCGAGGAAGTCAACCGAGGAACTCACACAGTTGGCAGTTTTATTCATTCTGTTATAGTTGCGACAATTACTAGTCAGATATAGATAGCATGAGTTATCCTAATATAATAAGCAGTGGGCAGTTTTAGTTAACCATTCCGTTGTAGTTGTAGTGCTTACTAGTCAGATGCATATAACATGAGGTATCCCAAAACCCAGCAGTTGTTGGTACTTTTATTTAGCCATTCCATTATAGTTGCAATACTTACTAGTCAGATACAATGGTAACAGGCGACAACCCAAACCAGCAATTGTTGGCACTTTTATTAAGCCATTCCATTATAGTAAAGCTAATTACTAGTCATTATAAAGTAAAATTTATAGCACTACTTTAGTTATAGTTGTCTATGATCGAGATACTGTGCTCCAAGTCGTGCATAACCACGGACATGGCTTTCAGAAAGTTTTACCCTGCAAGGGGGCACAAATAGCAACACACGCACAATCAACCTTGAGAAAAACCAAATGAAAACCCAACGAGGCATCACGACAGAGCAATTGCAAGATTCATATAAATTTCAGGGGGCCATCCCACCAAGCTACCCGCGACGAAGTTGACCGGCTCCAAGACGGACCCAGAGGTTTGTGCCAATGGCTGTAAACGACTGGGAACCCGAAAGTGTGACTGGGCTTGTCGATACCACGAAAACATTCCACATTTGTTCCTAAACAGTACAGGCGCTCCACGCGCAATCGTAAATAAAGCAGTAAAGCATGGCATAAGTACAGGATAGTAATAAAGCCCCAAACTACTTGTGGCCCCAAGAAATAATATATGACTCAAGCTCTGGCTAGGGGGATTCATGGTCCCACATGCGGATAGTGCGAATATTCAAAGAACAGGTATCAAGTACTCGGGGTCCTACGGGACACAAGTGGACGGTTAAAAACCAAATAACATCTATTGCCCACCCGTGCCTCTGCATTATTTACCTACTTCAATTTTAGTTATTAAATGATAATTAAAGCCATGATCATCTCCAACATTAAACATGCGGCATTACTCCAACAACTGTGGTACTTGACGACACACAACCGCACTGGAGCAAGCGACTACGACACGCAAGTCCAACTATCTACCAAACAACGGGTAATAGGATGTGTCCAAGGCAATATAAGGCTGCAAGGGATATCACGGGTACGAAAACTAGAGCATCGCAACACAGATAGCAATAGATCAACATGAGGAAATAAAGACTATAAAAGTAAAATAGGTAGAAAGGGGGATAATACTCGCCTGAAAACATTGCCGAAGGTTCATCCGAAGATCGGGTCGACACTCGCATCAACTCATCGGACTAATCCGTGAAGAAGCTAAGCACTAGAACAAACACCGGATGCACTATTTAATACTACAGCAGAAGATCAGGTATGATGCATGTATGATGTATGACATGACAAAGGTGCGATGCAATTAGGTCATATTAAGCGAAACCGGGGTCCCGACAATTAATTAGATGGTTCAAGTTGTTTATAAGCCCCGCAATTTAAATGTTGTCTTAACAAGGCAAAACAATGTTACCGGTTCGCTACACAAATTTAAATGAAACCAATATTAGGCTAGATTCGTCCGCATGTGGTCTCCATATTTAATTATGAGGTGAATCGGCAAAAGCCCCCAAACCACATGATATGAGTGCAAGCATGAACAATTTAATATGCAACAATTGATATATCATTTATACAATAGGGCTCGGATCGGGGTCACACATGGAGGGGTCTCGGCGATCTTGGGGTTCCGAGGGTTCGACGGGTTCAGGGCTTCGGATCCGTGAAGAAGGCCATAACGTTCCAAGAAGACCTTCGAGTCATAGGCTCCAGTAGAAGTCCTTGTCAAGAGTATCTGGAATCCGCGCCGAAGATCTTGTCCATTGTCCATCGAGTGCCATCAGATTCATTCCTCCGAGGTATCGGGTCGACGAGAAGATCTTGGCAAGGTTCAGTTCCTCGGTCCTCTTCCATGTTGTTATCATGAGCGAAGTTAGTCGATGTGGGCTCAGAAATCACCACACCAAAAAACACAACATGCACAGATGTTAGCATTGGCAACTGATTGAACGAACACGCACACAAGCATGCCCGTACATGAATGCTCACAGGAGCTTGTAGGGGACGCGCGTACAGAGGCGCGGCCGATGGAACACGCGCTCGCGGGAGAGCTCGCGTGGGGAGGCCGGCTCCGGCGAGGAACTGCTCGGGGGCGAGCACGGGGAGGCAGCGGCGTCTGCAAGGCTCGATGACGGCCTGCAGATGCGCGACGACGGGCAGCTGCGGCGGTGGATAGAGGACCGGGTAGAGGCGGCCGACGACGTGGCACAGCGCAGCCTGCAGAGGGGAACGCCGGCGACGACTGCGAGAAGGCCACGGAGACCCCGCTGGACCTCGTGTCAAAGAGGGGAGGGCGAGACTGGCGCAGGGTCGGCGAACGCGCTAGCGGCGGTAGGAGGTCGCAGGTGGTGGCGGGGACGATGCAGGAGGGACTCTGGCAACACCGTGAACGGGATGAGCCGTGAGGAAGGTGGGGATCCGAGGCGGGGAGAGTAGGGTGGGGATAGTGCCAGGGGAAGCCCATAGGGTGGCAGGGCTCTGGCGGCGGCGTCAAGACCTTGTGTCTCTGGCGGCGGCGGGGATCATGTGGAGAGGAGGAGGGTTCGAGGGGAGAGGAGAGACACGGGGGTTGGTGGGCGACAGTGTGGGGTAGTATGGGGCCAGGAAGATCGAGCGGGGTCTGGGGAGGGTCGGTCGTGGTGGGGTCTGCTCGCAGGCGTGTCGAGCAGTGTGCGTGTACCGCCTGGGGAGGGTGCGTGCGACGGGGAGAGGGGTGGGTGTTAGCTGGGAGGAAGGTTTAGGGTTAGGGTTGGGTAGATTTTAGGGTTTGGGGTAGTAGGCAGTTGGCTTGCTGGGCCTTTGGTCTGGCAGGCCGACGGCCTCCCCCAGTAAATCATTTTTATTTTATTTAGTTTCTTTTTAGAGACTTTTAGCAAATAGTTTTTTAGAAAAAATAGGATATCCGGAAAGACCAGGATTTGATTTGAAATAAAAGCCGGGTTATTCAGAAAACAAAATAGATTTTTGGTGAAAAGATTTAGAGGATAAAAATATGCATGATGATGTCATGATGATGCACAAAATAAAAACAACACGTGATTTTCTAGTAGTGGTTTTCTCGGGGTGCTACAATTGTCCTATTAAATTGGTTCATGATCATCTCTCGGTTATGTTTATGCCCTAGATGCTCTCCTAAATATTCTTGTTATTTGCATTCCACTTGATGCATATATGTGTTTGGTAACATTTTGATTATATCTAGACTTGAGGAAAGTGTACAAGATGTTGATACTGAACATTTCTAATGATACATCTATGATGAATTCCTGGCTGCTTACTTAGGAGAATAGCTCTGTGATGTTTAGATATGTCTACTTACTGTCATGGAGTTCCAAACTTTGGGGAATTCAATCTTATATGGTTTGATTTGAAAATGGAAGGCTTAGTAGATTCTTTCATATTATGAGGAATACCTAAGATTGTTTCCTCGATGTGCCAGTAAGGATTTACTCCTTATTGGAGTGATGGTTATTTAGCAAAATATTTTCTACTGCTATCCTATGACTGTATTTTGCTTACAAATGATTCCTAAACTCCTAGGAAAATGATTACTTAGATTTACTATGTAGAAATATGGCTAGGGTTGGATTGAAGCCACTATGAAACCTCCTAATGGATGGTACATAGTGGTAACCTCTAATATATCTTGTTGTTGTTGCCTTTGATACACTAGATTAGGTCAAGGATGCATAGACTAAGACTTGATTTAGTCAGTGGATAAAGAATAGTTACTACATGTGGCAATTTAATATCCAAGGATGAGTTTGCACCCCATTCAGGGTGTAATCCTAAAGATAAATTGATTACAATCAATTCATGCTTAAGAAAATAACAGGATCAAATACTAAGCATGGTTTTGTGGAGATGATCAACCCGCCTTTGAGGTTTATGATGTGGAATACCTGACTTGCTCACTCCTTCTAGCTAATGATCTTAACTATCTCCTTCCTATGATATGCTTGGCCTTATACTCCTTGATCTACTTCTAGCTTGACCTTTCCCAACACCTGATCCACCCCCTCCTTAGGTTACCATGTTGGGTTGATGACTAATGGATTTCTTTGGTGTTTTATGGGTTGATCTGGTGGAAGAACATGGATGATGTGATGATGTTCTTGTTGTTATAAGTGTTGTGAGAATGAGCAGAGAAGTCTTCGTTGGTACAATTGTGCCCTTTATCTCTCCTCTTCTTGCCTCCTGGTGTCTGATACGTCCAAAACGTATCTACTTTGCCAAACACTTTTGCTATTGTTTCTCCTCTAAACTTGTGTGATCTGGATACAACTAACACGGACTGATGCTGTTTTCAGCAGAATTACCTTTGATGTCAAGTTTTTGTGTAGAAAATCAACTATTAGGAAAAATCCCGGAAAATATGCCAAAAATCCTATTTCACTATAAGACTCACGAAGCTAGAAGATGAGATGGAGGAGGGCCACGAGGGGCCCACACCCCCTGGCCGCATGGGTTAGCCCAGATCGCGCCTGGGAGGGGGTGTGGCCACCTCGGGCACCCCCTCGGCCTCCCTCTTCTCCTATAAGAAGCCTCTTGACCTAAAAACTCAGGGGGGTCGATGTTTTTCCAGAAAGAGTTACGTTGCGCCGCCACCACCAGAAACCACGATTCAGAACCAGAAACTCCGTTCTGGCACCCTGCCGGGACGGGGAATTTGGAGAGGATCATCGCCATCATCACCAACGCCTCTCCATCAACCATCCATGTTTCCCCCATCCATGAGTGAGTAATCCCTCGCTGTAGGATATGGGTATGGTAGGGATTGGATGAGTTCTATCATGTAATTGAATAACATTGTTAGGAAATGGTGTCTAGTATCTCTATTAGTGCTATTTGACTTTGTTGCAACTTGTTGTGCTTAATGCTTGTCACTAGGGCCCGAGTGCCATGATCTCAGATCTGAACTTATTATTGATTCATGATGATAGTATTGTTTGCGATCTTATCTGCAAGTTGTGTACAGATATCATTGTTCAGATCCAAAGGCCCCGAAGTGACAGAAATTGGGACAGCCGGAGGGGATGGCTGTGATATGAGGATCACATGTGTTCATGGAGTGTTAATGCTTTGCTCCGGTGCTCTATTAAAAGGAGTACCTTAATTGCCAATAGATTCCCTTGAGGCCCCGCTGCAACGGGCTGGCAGGACAAAAGATGTGCAATTTCTCATTGCGAGCACGTATGACTATATATGGAACACATGCATATGATTGTTTAGTACTTGGATGCTTTACGTTATTTATCTGCAATTGCCCTAGATCTTGAAGTTACATGAATAGTCTCGTCCATGCAACGCCCGTCCATCCATCCCTATGCCTACCACACTCATATCCTACTGTTTGCTGCTATTGTTACTACTGCCTTTGTTTTACTACTGTTGTTACTTTGCTATTGCTACTACAAAACTGTTGCTACTGATAAACTACTGTGAGCAAGACTATTTCCAGGTGCAGCTGAATTGACAACTCAGTTGTTAAGGCTTATAAGTATGCTTTGGCTCCCCTTGTGTCGAATCAATAAATTGGGTAATACTACTCTCGAAGACTGTTGCGATCCCCTATACTTGTGGGTCATCAAGACTATTTTCTAGCGCCGTTGCCGGGGAGCATAGCTTTATTTGTAAGTTCACTTGGATCTATTATTGTTCACTGCTATTCCTTTTATCACGGGGAAGTCTCGTGATGGAAAGTTTCCTATTTTACCATCCACTACAAGAAGAGGTACGGTTCTAAACACCTCTGCTGCTCTTGATTAACCATCTGTTATAAGTAAGCTTGTTACACAACCACCACCACATACACATGCTACACACACTACTACTACTGCTGAATCTGAAATTGCTTCTGATACTCATGATGTTACTTCACTGTGCTTGATGAGAGTGGTTCATTAGGTCCTTTCCTAGATGCTACTATTGCTAGAACTATATTGGGAAACACTGAAACTCCTAGTGAAGACACTATTATACCTCTTAGTTCACTTGAGTCTAGAGAGATAAATGATATTAATGATGGTTACATTGAAATGACTGATGAATTTATTGAAGAGTACCAAAACACACTCGGTACTAGTGCTATTAGGAGCTCCTTGAGAGACGTACCATTATACCTAAACTGTCTCCTGATGCTAAGTTTGCTACGTCTCCCATAGACATTAAAGATACAGATTATGATTTCTCTCTTGATTTATCCTATATAAACATTTTTGAGAAAGAACCTTTTAGTGGGACTGAGAATGAAAATGCTGTGGCACATATGAATGAGCTTTCCACTATGAGTGCCTTATTCTCTGATGATGTTAAGACGCGCAAGTACTTTGTTACTAAAATCTTCCCTTTTTCACTAAAAGGATAAGCTCAAGCTTGGTTGAATAGATTACCTCCTGGATCCATTGATAGCCCTAATTGCTTTATTGATACTTTCTTTCAGAAATATTTTCCTCCCAGTGCTAGACATGCTGCTTTGCAGAAACTTTTTGATTTTAAACAAGGAGAAGAAGAGAAATTGCCCGAGTCATGGACAAGGTTCTGTGCCTTGATTGATGCTCATCCTGGATGTCCATTGCCTAAAAATGAGCTTCTTGATATTTATTATAATGGACTAAATGATGATTCTAGGACATACCTAGATAGTTTTGCTGATTGTGTTTTCAGGAAAAGAATTCCTGCAGAAGTTGAAGAGTTAATGGCTAAAATAAGCAAGAATTATGATGATTGGACTTCAATTGAGCCAATTACACCTGAGCCTACTACACCTGAACCAATTGTGCCTGAACTAGCTCCAACACCAACACCAAAGAAGAGGGGAATTATTGAATTAAACGATGAAGTGATGAAAGAAGCTAAGAAATGTCTTAAGGAGAAAGGTATTAGATATGAAGATGTGAAGAATCTACCTCCTATAGAAGAATTATGTAAGCCAATTCCCCACTCGTCCACTACTGAGTTATACTCTCTCCAACACTTTGATGAATGTGATATTCCCTATGGTAAATTTCCTGATCAATGCTTAGAGGAACTTGGCATTTTTATTGTTAAACAAGGTAATATTAATAAACAAGTTCAGAATCATTTATTGGAAAACTCTAGAGCTATTAATGAACTGAAATATATTGTGGAAAGAATTGCTAATGATGTTAAAATGCTTTGTAAACACTTCCAAATGGTTCAAACCCAAATTGATCAACTTGCTAAGGTACAAAAAGATATGCTAGCTAATGCTTCAGGAGATAAACATGCTTATGGAATTAGAACTATGAGTGGTGCGGCCACTCAAGATCCTTTATGTCCTGAAGGACATCCTAAAATAATTGAGCAGGATTCTCAACAAGGTGAAAATAGTGGTAGTCCCCATAAGAGAAAGAAAAAGGAACATAAAACAGTTGAGGAACCTCCTGAACCTGTGATGTCTACGCACTTCTATTCTTGTAGACAGTTGTTGGGCCTCCAAGTGCAGAGGTTTGTAGAACATCAGCAAGTTTCCCTTAAGTGGATTACCCAAGGTTTATCGAACTCAGGGAGGAAGTGGTCAAAGGTATCCCTCTCAAGCAACCCTACAATTAAGATACAAGAAGTCTCTTGTGTCCCCAACACACCCAATACACGTGTTAGGTGTATAGGTGCACTAGTTCGACGAAGAGATAGTGAAATACAAGTGGTAACAATGCCAGAAAAGAGCTTCTAACTTGTTGTTGACGTGGGAGAGACTAAAGCAAACTAAAATAAAGATGGAAGGAAGAAAACATGCAACATATCTAGATGCAAACGGTGTATCAATGCTTAGAAACAAGGCCTAGGAATCATACTTTCACTAGTGAAAACTCTCAATAAATATCTTCTATTTATGATACTACCCTGAAATACTCTCCGGTTGGACACTCTAATCCATGGTAGGGTTATAACATCACTCCTCAAAGTCCGCCTTCCCCATCTAGATAACCCCACACTGTCACCTTGAGCGCTAGATGGTTCCAACAAACACCACAATTTCATAGAGACATCCAACTCCAAATATAACTCATGATAAATATATATAAACTCTATCCTAAGTGCCACCACGGCATGCATGCTGTCACTTTCACACACATGGGGAGAGCAGAGATCTATTGAAGCACTTGAGTATTTATGTAAACTCTAGCCTAAGTGCCACCACGGTATGCACGCTATCACTTTCACACACGTGGGGAGAGCTAGAGATCTATTAAAGCACTTGAGTAGCTGAGTAGATCTACTTGATTACAAAGCTCACGATCTTAATAAGGTCACGCATAGAGAGAGAGAGAGATGAACACATAGCTACCGGTAGAGCCCTTAGCCTCGAGGAAGAACTACTCCCTCTTCATCATGGAAATCAGCAACGACGATGGAGATGGTGGTGGAGATCGATGGAGATGGCTCTGGGGGCACTTCCCCATCCCGGCAGGGTGCCGTAACAGAGACTTCTGTCCCCCGAATCTCCCCTTTGGTGGCGGCGGCGCTGCGGAGGTTTTCGTGGGTGTATGATTGACGATCTAGGGTTTTCTCCCCGGGGGCTTCTTATAGGCGAAGGGGCAAGGCGAGGAGGCAGCCAGGGGGCCACACCCCCTAGTGGCGCCGCCAGGGTGGGCACGTGCCACCCTGGGGTGTGCCCACCCTGGTGCCCAACTCTGTCTCTTCTTCGATTTTCCGTATCGCTCCGGGAATAAAAGTAATTTTGACATGGTTATACCCCGCGGGTACATGATCTCAGCATACCTGGTCCAGCCCAAGGAAGGCCCACGGCAAATATACGCCGGCCCATGAAGACTTTCGGGTGGCCCAGGCCCATGACGCCTTCGGATCCTTGGAGAGCAAGACTAGAGTAGATAGGAAATTCAAAGGGGTAAAACCCTAGAACTTGTAACCGACTAGGTCTATGCCTGGGACCTGCCTAAGTCTATATAAAGGCCAGGAGGGCACGACCTAGATCTCTCGAGTCATACTTCCGCATACGCACCTCCACGCCAGATTGCATCTGCGCACCCCTGTAATCACCGGTTCCGCCATAATCAAGAGCAGACAAGCAGGAGTAGGGTTTTCCCTCCGGGGGTCTAAACCTGGGTAAACCTCGTGTCCCCGTGTTGCTTGTTTGATAACCGTTCCGCGATCTCCAGCATCCCCATCTTCTCCAAAACCCAAGTCCATAACAATGGGCATTGACGAGATTAAACCTCGTCAATTGGCGCCGTCTGTGGGAACTAGGGATGCTGATTGTGCGATCGTGATGGTCTCAACCCGATTGATCTACAACTCTGCGGCGACGGAGAATCACCTCCTCTTCGGCGCTTTCGACTTCACCGCCCACTCACCGGCCACCATGAAGGACTTCGAGCCCGTAGGCGACGGACTCGAGATCCTGTTCGGGAGCTTCTGCTTCCAGGTGGGGCAAACTGGCACCCTCCTCCTCCCTGAGCGGGTGCCCCTACCATCAATCAGGCCCGCTTCATGGGCCCCACACCCTGTGCTACGCACAACATCATCAACAGATGAGTCCTATGATAGCAGCAGCTGCAACTCCGACCTGTGCGATCCGCCATCGGATGAAGGGACCTACGATTTCGGATCCAAAAGTTGCGGCAGCAGCGGACCAATCTACGAGCGCTACCAATGCGCCGTAGTCATCCAGGGCGATGTGGATCAGCAAACACCCAACCCGCCGTCCAACCCGACATCTAACCCGCTAGAACGAAACGACGGGAACAGAAGAAGTCAATCCCCCCCACCCGAAGGGGACAACGACGGCCATGCCATCCGCCTTAGCAAAGAAGGATGGGCCCAGGCACGCGCCGCCGTGGCGGGCAGCATAGTCCTGCCTGCAGACTCCTCACGGGATCTGCTGATGGCCTACCATCTGCTCCTGATCGAGGAGCACAAGAAGCAGGTCAAGATGCAAGAGGTGCTCGACAAACGCAAGCAAGCAGCCTCGGAGTCCAGCGCGCGACGAGCTGCGCTCTCCGCCATGGGCATCGGCTCCAGCTCGAACGCCAACCACGGCAACAAGCACCGCTCCCGAACGGAGAACATGGACCCCAAGGAGCGCCGTGAGGTGACCCGAACCCTCAACACATCCTTCATGGAGATGGATGCCGACGGCAACATCATCCCGAAGACACCGCAAGCTGCGATCATAGCAGCCACTGCGTACCTCGCGGCCCACCCACCTCCGGAGGGGGAACCGAAGAGAGCCATGCACAAGTCCACACTCACCGGACTCGGACTCGTCAGAGCTGCGCTCCATCAAAAAACTCCTATAGAGCCGAAAAATAAAGCTACGGTCAGGTTCAACCGCAGCCCCACTCCTTCATCCGAAGAAGAGGACCATGACCTTCCTCGAAGGCACAAGAGCTCGCGTCATCGCAGCCGCGATTACGACGCCAGAGACGCGCTAACACAGCGCAAAATCGACAAAGCGTGAGCCAAGCGCGCATGGTCGTCTGAATCCGAGATGGACAAAGACGAAGGAGAACTCTGCGGAGCCCGGTGCTTCAGCAGATCTGTCCGTCGGACACGGATGCCATGAAATTTCAAGCTTCCTTCGGATACTCCGAAGTTCGACGGCACACAGGACCCCAAGGCATGGCTCAGCGACCACCTGTCATCCGTCAAGCTGCACGGTGGAAACAAGGAAACCGCTATGCAATGCCTTCAGCTGCAGCTGACAGACGCAGCTCGGATTTGGCTTAGCAGCCTATGCTCAGGATCCATCCGAAGCTGGGAGGAACTGGCTTACAGTTTCATCCGAAACTTCAAAGGCACCAGTAAGAGGCCCGCCTCGATCGAGGAGTTGCGAGCCTGCACTCAACGAACGGGCGAATCCATTCGTTCGTACATCCTGCGCTGGTCCAACACCAAGAACTCCGCAGCGCACATCTCCGAGGAGAGGGCCATCGACTCCTTCAAGGACGGCGTCAAGCGCCAGGACTTCAAGGAGGAACTTGGGCGCGTCAAGCCCAAGACACTCGACCACCTCATGGACATCGCCAACAGGTGGGCCGACGGCGAAGATTCCGTCCACCGGGCGCACTCGGAGGAAGAGGACGATTACGGCCGACAACGGGAACGCCGTAACAAGAGGAGACCGCGTGTCTACGACGATCGCGATGGACCCGACATGGTCGCGGCCGGCTACGCCGATTGCCGCAATGATGCCAACTGCAACAGCGGCGGATACCACGGAGGCAACTTCCGCGATGGAGGACGTACAGCACAGTCGTGGCAACGCCGCGATCGCGATAACGAGCCCTCAACATACGAAAAACTTTCGGGTCCATTCACCATCCACTTCTACATCGACAAGCAGGATGGTAAGAAGAAGGCAAGCCACATGCTCAAGGACTGCCGCGAGTTCCAGAAGCTCAGCGAAAGCATGGCTCAGATGAGGCAGCAAGCTCCACCCCCTGGGTTCGGAAATGCACCCGCACCAGGTGAAATAGCGCATGGAGCTCCTCCACCACCACCTGCAGGAGGCCCGAACCAACCAGTCGCACCAGCACAGAACAACACTGGGCACGGGTATCCCCCGCCGAAAGGAGCATTGATGATCCAGAAGGGGCGCCCGACGAATAGGGTGCAGAAGAAAATCACCCGTCAGATCAACCTGGCCGTGACAACTCCACCCGCCATCCCTGAGTACCTCAGCGGATCGGAGTCCTGCATCACGTTTAGTCGTTCGGATCACCCTTGCCAGATCCCTCGCCCAGGTCATGCTGCCCTGGTGCTAGAGGCGCAGATCGGAGGTTTCGAGATGAGCCGCGTCTTCATGGACGACGGCAGCTGCATCAACCTGATGTTCGCAAGTACTCTAGCAGCAATGCGGATCCCGCTGTGCAGCCTGGAACAGTCAGACACAACGTTCCACGGCATCGTCCCAGGAAAGGGCATATTCCCCCTGGGCAAAATATGGCTCGACGTCATCTTCGGCAAGCCGGACAACTTCCAATGCGAGCGGCTCAAATTCGAAGTGGTGGACTGGCCATCACAATACCACGCCATCCTCGGGCGTGTAGCATTCGCAAGGTTCTTGGCTGTCCCACATTACGCATACATGCTACTGAAGATGCCAGGACCTAGGGGCGTCATCACGGTCCACAGGAGCTTCACCCGATCGGACCACTGCGACAGGGACTTCAACAGAATCTCCCAGTCATTCGGCATGCAGGATGAGCTCGTAAGGCTCCACGAGGTGACAGACAATGGGGCACCCCCAGTCGCATGACAAAATGCACCTGACATGTCCTTCGACTCCACCGTCAACACAAAAAAGGTACAGGTCCACCCGACGGATGCCTCCAAGACGGTGCTGATCGCCAATGACCTCAGCCCCGCATAGGAAAGCGCGCTCGTCGAATTCCTCCGTGAGCGCTGGGAAATCTTCGCCTGGTGTCCTGCGGACATGCCATGAGTTCCCAGGGAATTCGCCGAGCACGCACTCAACGTCTCTCCAGACACCAAGCCCGTTAAGCAGTCCATCCGGAGACTGTCCGAGCCACGGGCCGAAGCCATCGGAATGGAAATCAACAGACTACTCGCTGCAGACTTCATCAGGGAGATCAAAGAAAGCGAGTGGCTCGCAAATACAGTGATGGTCCCCAAGAAGGACAAGGACATCCTACGGATGTGCGTGGACTTCACGTCGCTGAACAAGCACTGCCCAAAGGACCACTTCCCCTTCCTCGGATCGATCAGATCATTGATTCGACTGCAGGATGCGAGAAACTCTCCTTCCTCGACGCCTACTCCGGCTACAACCAGATTCGACTCAAGGTCAAATATCAAGAGAAAACGGCGTTTATTACACCGTTCGGAGTGTTCTGCTACAACACAATGCCCTTTGGGCTAAGAACGCAGGTGCCACGTACCAGCGATGCATGCAGGCATGCCTCAAGGACAAGATCGGTTGCAACGTCCAACTCTATGTCGATGACATAGTCATCAAAACCAGGGAGGAAAGAACGCTCATCAACGATCTCCGCGATATGTTCGATAACCTCGACCGCTACAGGATCAAGCTCAACCCCGAAAAGTGCGCCTTCGGCGTCCCATCGGGTCAGCTACTTGGGTACTTCATCTCCCAGCGAGGGATCAAGGCAAACCCGAAGAAAATCCGGGCCATCATGGCCATGGAGAAGCCGAAAAACCTCAAGGGTGTCCAGCAGCTCGCAGGACGAATAGCGGCATTGAGCAGGTTCATCAGCCGCATGGGCGAGAAGGCCCTGCCATTCTACCAACTGCTACGCAAGGCAGATAAATTTGAGTGGACGCCCGAAGCAGACGACGCATTCGAAGATCTGAAGCGACTACTCTCAACCTCGCCCGTCTTGGTTACGCCAAAGGAGCGCGAGCCCTACTGCTGTACATAGCAGCCACACACCAGGTGGTAAGCACCGTGCTGGTGGTCGAACGACCCGAAGAAGGCAAGACCCATGGGGTCCAACGCCCAATCTACTACCTCAGCGAGGTATTGACGCCCACAAAGCAGAGGTACCCTCACTACCAGAAACTCGCCTACGGCGTGTTCATGACGGCTCGACGGTTGAGCCATTACTTCCAGCAGCACCAGGTGATGGTCGTCAATGAGGCACCCCTGAACAGCATCCTGAATAATCCAGAAGCCATAGGACGCGTAGCCCTGTGGGGCATCAAGCTGTCACCCCTAGACTTCGTCTACGAGAAGCGACTCGCAATCAAGTCTCAGGTCCTCCCGGACTTCCTTGTACACTCGATGGAGCTGCAGCTGCCGGACATCCTTGCAGTCATGGACGATGCACTTCGACGGCTCCAAGCGTGAAGCTGGAGCAGGAGCCGGGGTCATACTGACCTCCCCGCAGGGCGACAAGATGAAGTACGTCCTTCGGATGAAATTCCGAGCTTCCAACAACGAGGCCGAATACGAAGCCCTCATCCACGGTATGAGGATGGCGAAGATCTGCGATGCAACGCGCCTGGTCATCTACGGTGACTCCAACCTCGTCGTCTAGCAGACGATGAACGAGTGCTAAGCACACGCTGAAAACATGATCGCGTACCGCACACTCTACAACGCACTCGAAGAAGAATTCGACGGCTGCGAGCTTCGGCACGTTGGAAGAGAAAGCAACAAGGAAGCCGACAGACTCGCCAACATCGGCTCAACCTGCGCAAAGGTACCACCAGGTGTGTTCCTCGAACAGATCTGCGTGCCATCCATCAAGCGGAAATTCCCCAAGGGATCACCCGAAGAAGCAGAACACTCGGGGGCTACACTACCCGAAGGTCATGAAGGACCCGAGAAACTGGACACAGAGGTCGCCATGGTCAACCTGATGCTGGTCATGGCAGTCGAAGAAACCTGGACGCGACCGTACCTCCAGTTCTTGATAGATGGAGAACTGCCTGACAGCCCGACGGATGCCCGACGCGTATCTCGCCGGTCAAAAGCCTTCACCATCATCAATGGCGAGCTGTACAAGCGCAACATTACGGGTGTACTACAAAGGTGCGTCACCATCAGTGACGGGAAAACCATCCTCCAAGACATCCACGAGGGCATCTGCGGCCATCACGCAGGCAGCCGCTCCCTTGTCGCCAAAGCTCTACGAGTTGGATTCTACTGGCCAACGGCCATGAGCGACGCAAAGGACATCGTCCGAAGATGCAAGGGGTGCCAAAGGTTCGCCGACAAACCACACGCACCCGGGTTAGAGCTCAGGACCATACTTATAGGCCGGCCCTTCGCTCAATGGGGCCTCGACATGATCGGCAAACTGCCAAGGTCCTCGAAAGGGGGGCACGTCTACCTCCTGGTCGCAGTCGACAAATTCACCAAGTGGACCGAGGCCATGCCGGTCACTAACCAAAAGGGCAAAACTGCCGTCAAGTTCTTTGAATCCATTATCTACAGGTTCGGCGTACCGCATAGCATCATCACCGACAATGGATCGAACTTCATCTCCAAAGAATTCCAAGACTTCTGCGAAGGCCTCAGAATCAACATCACATACGCCTCGGTGGCACACCCGCAAACGAACGGGCAGGTGGAAAAGGCCAACGGCCTAATCGGCGCTGGCATCAAGAAGCGCCTCATGAGCCCACTCGAGCGAAAAGCTGGAGCCTAGACGAAAGAGCTACCATCCGTCCTATGGAGCTTGCGTACCACGCCAAACAGCTCCACAGGCTACACGCCATTTTCATGGTGCACGGATCCGAAGCCGTGCTACCAGCCAAAGTACGCCACCAGCCCCCCCGGGTCGTCGCTTATAGCGAAGCCGAATCCACGGCTGCACTCGAAGACGCCGTAGACACACTCGACGAGGCACCAGACATAGCAGCAGCTCGATCATCGGTGTACCAGCAGAGTCTCCGCAACTACCACATCCGACGGCTGTGCCCAAGGTCCTTCGTCGAAGGAGACCTCGTCTTGCAACTCAAGCAGGAGCGACCGAAGAAATTCGAGTCACCATGGGAAGGACCCTACATCGTCACCGAAGTCATCCCAGGTGGCGCATATCGCCTCAAGCACGTGGAGTCTGGAGTCGCATACTCCAACCCATGGAACATCGCACACTTGCGATGATTCTACCCCTAGCACCTACCCCTTTACTTTCAATAAGGCTATTCAGCCAAGGCTACTCAGCCGAACAATGTACCTCCTCCATTACGATATAAATAAGCTAAGTGTCTCGCCCCAAAAATTTCGTTTTCCTATTCGCACCTTTACTTCATGCTACAAATGCACTCGGGGGCTCCCCCACCTCACGATTTCGTCGACTGAGGATAACACGTGTACGCCTGAGTAGCTGACAACATCAGGCTAACGAAAAGGACACGTATGCGAACAAAGCACTACGTGCTCAAAAAACAACCAAACCTTTATAACATAGGGCAAAACACGCCCAGTCAAATATATACAAATTTTACATTTATATCTTTTACAGGCACTGCCTATTCTAAAGAATAACCTGAGCACGCTGCTCAAATAGATCTACAATCTCTTCGGCATACTGCCCTACAGCCGCGTAATGCGGACGCATATCCCACACACCACCATCTGGTCGAGGGGGTGGTCCAGCCGCTACAACGGACAGATCTACATCAGGGCGATGCAACCTCACAAGGAACAATGCAGCCTTCACTCCCGCGACGAGCTGATGCCGCACCAACTCCTTGACATGATTCACGTTCCGAAACTTCGACAGAAGACCATAAAGGGTTGTTGGTGCAGCATCCAACGGAAACATCACATGCAGAACCGACGCGAACGAAGTCTGCACCTGACGAAGCACCCGCGACACTTGGTGAACGCGATCTTGCACCGTCGCAAGGACCATAGCACGGTCACGATCCATCCAAAGAACCCGCCGGCTTCCATGTCCTGTTGAGTCAAACAATTGACCCGAACAGCAACACGCTCCCTCTCCTCCCTTGGAGCAAGGTTAGCACCTGCAATACTTGCACAAAGTAAGATGCAATGCCAGCAGGCGCATCCGAAGAAATAGGCAACAACTCGAAGAAACTTACACTGAAGCTGCTCGGATAACCGAAGCAATTCCGCCATCAAGTACTCCTCTTTGGCAGCACCGCGATCCGCCTTGGACTTCCAAACGTCGGCATGGCCACGCACCCCAAGTAACTCCTTCTCGAGACTACGAACACGGTCCCGAAGAAAAGTAAGCTGTGATGAATCATCCAGGGAGGGTTGCAGCCGCGCGGCAGGCGAGGTGTCAACGGGATCAGCACCCGAAGGACCCTAGATCAGCAGAAAGGCAAAGACATGAACACTCAGACGAAGAAGCACACAACCCAACAAATTCATTAAGTGCATCAAAAGCCACTACGTGGCACAAGGATTTGTTCATCGACATAATTACAACAAAAGAGACTACAACTATCCTACAGCTACAGCGCCTAAGATGCGGCACCCTGAGTAGCCTCGGAGCCGGATTGCCTCGCCTTGGCTTCTCCCTGCTGCCGTAGCGCGTACTCGGCCAGCAGATCAATCAACTTTGGCCCATATCGCTTACACCGAGCAGAATAGGTAGCGAAGGCTACCTCGGATCCATCCGCAGTCGTTGGCATCCGGGAGGTGATCTGGGGAAGATCCAGCTCCGCTCCAGCCGCCAAAGCCATCGCCAGCCCGACGGACGCGCCGATGCCCTTCTGCTTGCGCTTGTACGCCGCAGGTGCTTCGGCTAACAATGCCTCTGCCAGAGCGTCAACATCATCAAGGGCCGCGCCCTTGGGGACAAGCTCCTTGTAGAAGCGTCCAAGGACCCCCTTGGCCTTGGCGAGCGAGTTGACGACGGTGCTGCAGCGATCTTCGACCGCTGCAGTAGCATCATCCAGAGCACTCCCGTGCTCCAGAGCACCGCGGTCAAACTCGATGCCCGCGGCATCTGAGACAATAAAGAGAAAAAATGAGCGAAAGCACCGCAGAAGAAAGACAAGAAAACCAAAAAAGATGCAAGTGAAGATACTCACCCGAAACAGCTTTGGCAGCCGCCATGAGCTTTCCAGCCACCTCCCTTTCACGCGCAGTCGCAGCAGTGGCAAGCTGCTCCTCGCGATCCGTGGCCTCCCGCTGCAGGCGCTCCTTAGCCTCGGCCGCAGTGGCCAGCTCCAGCTCGAGGCGCTCCTTCGCACCAATGGCGGCTTCGGCCTTCTTCTCCGCTTGACCGAGGCTCTTTTTGAGAGCATCAATCTCACGAAGGGAGGTGTTGTGCTCCTCTGCATTCAAAAAATACAAGCGTCAGATAACAGGACAAGAATACACGAAGAAGCAAACATCAAGGCATAACAGTACCTTGAAGCTGTTTGAGGCTGTCCTCCAGCACCAGGTGCTCCTGCACCAGTCGTCTGGCATCCTGCACAAAAGGCTATAGGAGGAATACCTACTAGTCAGGAAAAGGACTCGGGGGCTACGCCCAACAGAAAAGAATAGAAGCAAAATACACACACGAAAACGCTCGGGGGCTCCCCCCGAGACTCGAAGGAAGAACAAAACAAGAAAACTCTTTTACAGATGCTCGGGGGCTCCCCCCGTGGCAGGAGGAAGAACTACTTACATGATCCGATGGCGACGCCGAAGGTCCGCTCGCAAAATTCTGAGGCGCAACCACCTGAACCTCCTGCGGAGGAGGGTTCGGAGCAGCGCCCTCAGAGGTAGCCACCGTCTGAGGAGGAGGAGACGCGACTTTCGAATCCCCCATCATCTCCCGAGCACCATTGCTAGAGGAGTCGTTGGAAGAGTGCCTGCACACGGACAAATTAGTACAAGTACAAAGTAAACAGGCAATGAAAAGCAATGCAGAACAAAGAAAACTTACGAGTCAAGCTCGCTCAGGTTGAAGACAGGAGGGGTCCTCCGGACTTTCTTCTCCTCTTTCTTCTCTTCCTTCTTTTCTTCCTTCTTCCGCTTCGACGACGGGTGCGGCGCTGCAGCCTGCACGGGAAGAGCAGGAATCGGAGAGGAAGAGCCTCCATGCCCACCACTGTGACGTTCAAGACACAGCGGGTTCCTAGGAGTCGGAGGAGTCGAGGCATCCGAAGACTCGCTGGAGCTCCGCGATCGTTTGCGAGTGTGGTCCTCGCTCGACTCGCTGGCATCTTCAGCCGGAGACCGTGCCGACGGAAGCTCGGACATGGAATCCACCACATCATTATCTGGAGCATCCGGAAATACTTCGGGTAATGGAGGCGAGATGCCCGTCACTTTGAAGCTCTGCACAAAGAACAGAAAATTTGTTAGCAAACAAAGGCAAATACAATGCAGTCGAAAAAAGCGCTACGCGCATGGATCTACACCTGTGGAACAGGAAGCGAAGAAGAAAACGGAGGAGTCAGCGACTTCCCCGAGATGTCCTCTCCAGCCTTGAACTTCAGCAGTGAACGAAGGGCCCTGTCGAGATCTCCCTGGGAGAATTTCTCAGTCGAAACCCTCGTCGGATCACGCCGGCCAGCATAAAGGAACATCGGGTGCGCCCTAGCCTGGAGTGGCTGCACCTGACGCTCAAGGAATTTGCAGATGATATCCACACCGTTCACTTCCTTCTCCGGAATCAACTGGAGACCTCCACTTGATGATAGAGAGCCTCTATCTCCGCCACCTCGCCATCCAAGATCTTGTTTTTCCAGGACCTTTTCGGCTCAATCTTTTGGGAGGGGTCGAAAGGAACAAGACCAAAATCCTGCCCAGGCACTACGGAGTCGCAGATATAAAACCATCGCCTCCGCCAGTACTGAACAGATTCGGACATGGAAAAAGAAAAGAAAAGCAGATTGGGCTTGAGGGAGATGATGCAACCCCCAATGGGATAAACACCATCCGAACCAGATTGCCTCTTCACGGAATAGAGTTTCCGGAAGAGGCCAAAGTGTGGCTCAATACCGAGCCAGCACTCGCAGAAAGTGATAAAACAAGCAACGTGAAGAAGAGAATTGGGGGAAAGATGGTGCAATTGGACACCGTACAGAAAAAGCAGTCCACGAAGGAAGTCATGGACTGGGAAGGAAAATCCGCGAATGACAAAGGCGAGGAACATAACCTGAAACCCAGCGGGGGGATGGGGGATTACCTTGTTGCCTGGGAGTTTGACGGCCTCCCTATCCTGTGGGATCAAGCCCCGCTCACGAAGCTTGCGGAGATCACTCTCCCGCATCTCCGATTGCCGCCAGCCAGCGTCGGTGACACGGGTAGCGGCGGCATTCTTCTTCCCTCCAGCAGCGCTGGTACCAACCGCAGATGAAGCCTTCTTCGACTTCCCCATCGCGGTACGGCGGCGTCGGTGGCGAGAGCGCAGGATGGAAGATGGAAATGTGAAGGGATATTCCAGCGCGCAACAAGAACTCTCAGAGAACAAGGAAGCAGTGAAAACAAGAATAGATGCGGTGAAAACAAACTAAAGTTTTCCCCAATGATTATAAAGACGAAGACGATGCACGACAGCCATCCATCGAGAAGACCTAACGCCAACGGCGGGATCTGGCCATACACATGTCAGCATCGCAACGAACCGTCGCTAACACGCCGTCCACTACGCGCATAAATCGAGGCGACACCGTAATTATCTCCACGCCGCGCGTGACCGGTCAATTCAAGGTCAGACAGTGGGACCCATGTTCGTCCAGTCAAGTCATCTCTGGCGCAGCAGACGCTTGAGGTCATCGATTGTCAGCACCGACGTCATCAAAAGATACACTAGCAACATCTACAATTTCTTCGGCTTCAAAGCTAAGAGTACTCACTCGAATCTACGATTTGACCAATTACTCGGGGGCTACTCCTATCAGGAGCGCTGGCCGCGCACCCGAAGAATGAACAACACGTTACAAAACCGAATTGTTTCTTCGAGTCCTACGTCGAGTCTACGACTCCACTACGGACTCGGGGGCTACTCCCATAGGGAGGACAGATTTAAGCATCCGAAAAAAATTTGTGTCCTACGGACCTGACACTAAACAACAGCTGAATTAAAGTATCCGCTCGAGTTTACGACTCGAACAGACACTCGGGGGCTACTCCCATAGGGAGCGCTGGTCGCGCACCCTATAAATCTTCGACTGCGATCTTTCGGATCAGTATGCAAAAACTTTTCGGCAACTCTGCCTCAATTAATGCTAAGTGAGTAGCATTCTCCTTGGCCACCCTAAACACCTCCGCGGTGACAAAATTCGGATGCTGTGTCTGCGACGCAAAGATAAGACCTACAGATATCATCTGATGGCCTGGTAACGCACATGACTGCACTCTGCTAGTATAAACCCGTGCTAACAGGCGCGAGGAAAAATCTCGACGGACGCGTTGGGTACAACAATTAAATTCACTGGAATTCCACTCCTGTAAGTCCTCCGCGGCCTGAGTCGAATTACGCCAGCATATGTTCCGGGTTCGAGTCGAGGGACTCGAACCTGAAGAAGATCATGTTGTTTTGTCCTAAGACAGTTAACTGACCCTGATCCGTCGGGAGAGTCAGGCACATGCATCAACAATCCCTACACATTCTCTTGAAAGACAGAGTTGCACCCGAAGGATTGAAGAGTCCTCAGCCGAATCTACGATTCGATTGAACACTCGGGGGCTACTTACATGGTTATACCCCGCGGGTACATGATCTCAGCATACCTGGTCCAGCCCAAGGAAGGCCCACGACAAATATACGCCGGCCCATGAAGACTTTCGGGTGGCCCAGGGCCATGACGCCTTCGGATCCTTGGAGATCAAGACTAGAGTAGATAGGAAATTCAAAGGGGTAAAACCCTAGAACTTGTAACCGACTAGGTCTATGCCCGGGACCTGCCTAAGTCTATATAAAGGCCAGGAGGGCACGACCTAGATCTCTCGACTCATACTTCCGCATACGCACCTCCACGCCAGATTGCATCTGCGCACCCCTGTAATCACCGGTTCCGCCATAATCAAGAGCAGACAAGCAGGAGTAGGGTTTTCCCTCCGGGGGCCTGAACCTGGGTAAACCTCGTGTCCCCGTGTTGCTTGTTTGCTAACCGTTCCGCGATCTCCAGCATCCCCATCTTCTCCAAAACCCAAGTCCATAACAATGGGCATTGACGAGATTAAACCTCGTCAAATTTTGGCTTCTGTCCCGTCCAATTCCGAGAATATTCATTTTTTAGCTTTTCTGAAACCAAAAACAACAGGAAAAAGGCAACTAGCACTGTGGCATCTTGTCAATAGGTTAGTTCCACAAAACATATAAAAATACCTCAAAGTGTAGACAAAGCAAAGCAAAGTGGATACTAAACAAGCATGGAACATAAAAAATTATAGATACGTTTACGACGTATCAAGCATCCCCAAGCTTAACTCCTGCTCGTCCTCGAGTAGGTAAGTGATAAAAATATTAATTTTTGAGGTGACATGCACCATCACAATCTTTATCAAACCATTTGTAAAGCATTGAAGGCTGGGATCAAAGTCCTTCCATCCACTTGTTTCTCTATCCCGAAAAACACCGGAAAACTGTCTCAAGATCGAGTTCCTGCTGTCTTGCTCCCAAATTTCGATCTCCTTGCTCAGCCCATCTTTGCTGCTGATTTTTGGAGGGATTGCTCTCCGGTATGTGCCTCCTCTGCTTGTCCAATTAGATTTTTGATTGGTAGATTGTATCTTGAGTATTTCGCTACTGTAGGTGACATGTTGTGCGAGCTTGCATGCTTGTTCTTTGCTTAGAGATTTCATTTTGATACATGTTTAGCCCTCTAGCAAGTTCCTATAGTAGTTCCTCATCATTTATCAACTTGTAAATCACTTGATTTGATGTTTGTCTATTTTTTTAGAAAAGAAGATGAGTGCATACCAACTGAATCAACATGATTTGATGGTACTTGAGCCAATGAAAGTCCATCGTGAGGACGAAGTCTTCCCTTCCATATATCCATGCCCTGAATTTATGAGAGCTGCGAGGATCTTTCAGGATTTCCAAACTATGATTACTGATGATGCGCACGGTGTTGTCGTGGGCGCTTCGTTGGAAGACCCCAAGAGAAAGGTATGATGATCACAACAACAAGTTTTCCCTCAGTAAGAAACCGAGGTTATCGAACCAGTAGGAGGAAGGAAACAACTCAAAGGTGTTGCTAGCAACTTGGAGACTATCAAGCATGGAACATCAAAAATTATAGATACGTTTCTAACGTATCAAGCATCCCCAAGCTTAACTCCTGCTCGTCCTCAAGTAGGTAATTGATAAAAATAATAATTTTTGAGGTGACATGCACCATCAAAACCAAGATCAAACCATTTGCAAGCATTGAAAGCTGGGATCAAAGAACTCTAAACATGAGCATGAAAGATGGAGTTCTAACAGTAAGACAAAGTAACCATGCATGCAACATGAAAGGCTACAAACAAAGATCATGAATAACATGCATTGAAAAACATTTGTTTGTTTCACATATATAAAACAAAACATAGTGGCATTCAGCTTGTCCCTCATAGAGTAGCAAATAGATGCATAAGACACCTTCAAAGTTCATAAGAGTGACTAGATACAAATAGCACAAGAACAAGTAATATAAATAATATGCATCAATCAATAAGTTTTGGGACAATGCACATAGAACTAAGAATGGCAACTATGCTCTCTTAACTGGTGCGTAAAGGTAGAAGGTGGAGACTCAATATAATAGTGGAAGAAAGACCCTTCATAAAGGGAAGCACATATTTCAAGTTTCAAAAAGAGATTTCAAAAATTATGGTACTTGTTAGCTTTCAGCCCTCATTGCCCCTACCATAAGCATCTTGAAGTGATTAAGGTTAAAGTGAACATACTATGGAGTATATGCTTGACAAAGTATAAGTTGGCATTTCATGTCCCTTGAATACGAGGGCCGCTCCTTATGCTACTCAAGTTTAGTTACTTGCAAGTTCTTGTCATAGTAAGTACATGTGTATCATAGAGAACTGCCAACGGGGTACCCCTTGCACATGGTACAGGAGCTTTCCCATAACCAAAATGACAAGGCAAGCAGACAATGAGCATCTCAGCATTCTTCTTATTTACCATGGGAATATGGTGCTTGTTGGGGATATACTTTCCGGGTATACCCACAGGACTTGCAGATCAGGGTGGCCCACCAACAGGTTAGAGCTTTGCTTCACGGGCGGCCCAGTCAGTGAAAGAGGAGGAGCCATCTCCGACTACGACAAGGCCCAGAAGAGGTACCGACTTAGTCCTATGGTATTACTTGTAGTCCAAGCTGTACATAGTTACCAACTCTATAACGTAGCCGGATAGGTCTCTCATGTAACCCTAGGCCCCGGTGACTATATAAACCGGCCCTATGGGAGCCTTTAGGGCACACAACTCAATAGACAACCACAACCAACTCGCACAGGCGAACCTCTCTTGTAATCCATTGTAACATCCGGCTTACGCCGATATATTACTGGGTTGCTAGCAGGAGTAGGATCCGATCCCCGCAGTCGGATCTGAACCTGGGTAAACTTGTGCTCACCACTCCTGGAACATGCGACGTCTCACACCCCATCCTTCCAACGCCACTAGGACCCCCTATGGCGTACTTGTCAACAATACGATGACAGTTGGAGCCCACCGGGGGGAAGGTGACCTTTGGAGCAGCGTTCCGGGCGAAATCTGCGTGTGCAGGAATCGGCAAAACAATTGCCATGGGTCGCGTGGTCTACGCCAGTGATGTCCCTCTCGTCCTCCTCGACGAGACCTGGATTCCGGCTTCAAAACCCGTGACAACCTACACGATCATGTCCATCGGCGAAATTGATATCTATCTCGGTTTCGCTAAACCCGCCCAACCCACCCTTGAGGTGATGACCATGGCGGAAGAAAAATCTGGATCTACTTTGTTCGCAGAGGCGGAAGAGTTCAAGATCCCGGAAAAAATCAAACCCACCCAACCCACTCCTGCAGTGGAAGAAGAGGCGGAAGAAAAATCCGGATCTGATCTCCTAGATGAGATCAGATACACGGACGAAGAATATATCCGCTACGGATCCATCGTCCGGGACGCCGTAGCAGAAAAACTACCCTTAAGGCACAAGATGGAGAAGATGATGAAGCGCCCCTACATCGACTACGAAGCAATCGGCAGCATCATGGAAAACTTTGAAATCGAGGAGGTGGAAACCCAGCTGTGCCACTACTTGAAGAGCATCAACAAGAAGAAGCACTGTTTCGTGTACCACATAAGCACTGGATCCGAATCTGTCGATGTTGGAGCTGGTAGCGATTTGGTTCTAGATGCAATCGAAGAAAACGCCGACTTACCTAGCTCCCTAGCGGAGTCAATCACGTCGCATGAACTTCGAGATTTCAACAAAGAGATGGAGGCCTATGAACAAGAGCACGTCTCCAAGCCAACGCAAGGTGGGCCGGAAAATTCTCCTAGTCCATATGATAGCATGGATGAAAGCTACACCTCGCAGGATGACATGGACACCGGAGATTCCTCAGAGGTCCACAAGCCAACCATGACGGGAAGTACCGACGGAAGTTTATCCCCTAGTACCAGACCAAAATCCGTCTTTGCCACCGGTACGCACGTTAAGGATACCGGGCGGTCAAAGAAGAAGAACAAAAATCCAACACCGGCAGAGCCGGACATCGAGGAAACCAACGAATAAAAAGTTGATGAAGAGATCGAGCTAGAGAATCAGGACGGAGATCCGATTAATACCACCCCGATCGACCCTCCTATGGATGGACACGTCGTCGCCAAGGTTGCACGTGAAATTTATGGAGATGCTCTCACTATTCCAATCCCAACAGCTTCAGATCTTACGCCGGACGCATTGGAGAAAAGGGCTAGGACCTAGAAAAGCACCGCTTGTTTCTACTTGAAGAGGCTGCACGCATCGTCGAGATGAGACAACAGTTAGACACTGATCCTACCAAATATCAGTCAGATTTCAAGCGACACCCAAACAAGACAAGGGGAGGTCCGTTTCTTGCTAACAAGAATCCGGATATCCACAAAGATCTATTCGACGGAAAAGATGGAGAGAAAATCTGAGTCTACAGCATGCCGTTGGAAAACTCCGCAGCAGCTCGAGCCATCCTCGCCAACAATCCGTATCCAGAGCAGGTCCAGCAGTGTGTTGCATTGCTGGATAAAGGATTAAAACAGCAGAAGATAGTCGCGTCATTTAGTGGCAAGCTGGCCTCAAAATCCGAGTTTGGCCACACCGGGGCCGACCAAAGCGCTAACGGAAGGCTCCGCGGGGATACGACTCAGCGCTATCGTCCCCGTGGAGAAGAAGAAAATTCAAGAACCGACTCAAATAGCCACTCTCGCAGGCCGACACGTGACTGGGCAAGAGTTATTCCGGCTACGGCCAAAGACGCCATCAGGGCAATGGTCCCCCATCAGGACCATCGTCGGCAAAATAATCGTTACAGAGAAGACCCGGAAACACGCCGCCAGTGAGCGGAGCAAGATCGGCTAAGGATGCCACCACCAAGCCGTCCGGCTGGCAATGCCGGACGAAGAGATGATCCGGACCGTCCTGAATCTAGTAGGGACGATGTTCGAAGAAACAAACATCGAAGTCAGCATAACGAGGCTCCACTGCCACCACCAAGAAATCCAGCTGGAAATAACCCACCGAGGCCACCATCGCCTCCAAGAAGTGACCATGAAGGATCACGTCGTAGCCGTTGAAGCCACAGGGGCGGAAGCGGCAATGGTGAGAGGAGAAGTAGAAATCTGACTCCACCGTGCAGAAGCCGTGAGCCTCCAAAGCATAGATCTCTCCCGCCCAACGACCCTCGCCATCGCATTGAATCAAACATAGAAGCGCAGCGGTACGAGGAAGAAGACGTGTATGTGGGACCCAAATGCTTTAGACCACGTATACATCAAACAAGATTTCCTGTTGACTTTGGCATCGCCAAACACATTCAACCCTATGACGGTGCGGCTCGGCCAGATACCTGGCTCCAGGATTGTTTCCAGGTTTGCTGCATCTCCAAAGGAGGAAACAACTTGGTTGCAGTCCGATATCTCCCACTTATGCTGAGGAAGATGGCTCGATCATGGCTCAATGAACTGCCAGAGAATTCAATTCATAACTGGTATGATATGCAAAGTGCGTTCTTTTCAAACTTCGAGGGAGCATCTAGGAGACCCTGCACAGTCGGAGACTTGCAGCGTTGCACCCAAAGACCCGGTGAAACCTGCCGGGATTACCTCGGACGCTGGATCGATATGAAGAACTCCTGCGAAGGAGTAAACGAGCAAACTGCGATAGAAGCTTTTATTGCAGGACTTCCAGTCGGACTTTTACGTCACAGGCTAAAGCATGACCACGTTACAGATTTGGGAGAAATGATAGAGATGACAAGCAAATATGCTGACGCCTACGATAATTCAGAAGGGCTGCTAAATATTCTGGCCAATCCCAATGCGGCCAAACAACCAAAGCAAACTCAAAAGCGCAAGAACACCTCGGACGAAAAGCCGGCTCCAGACAACGCAACTGTTAACGCAACATTCGGATCTGGAGGACGAGGAGGGCGCAGAGGCGGCCGGGGTAGAGGCCGAGGAACTTCCTGAATCCAGGGAAAAGGAGACTAGCAACCCGAAAGAACCTATACCTGGGCTGACATTGCCAATAATCCCTGTGTTCACCACTTGGATAGTAACGGAGGATCTACCCACACAAATGCCGAGTGTCGTTTTAGCGACGACATCAAGAAAGACGAATCCTCTGGCTACAGAGCCGAGTGGCGAAAAGGAAAGAAAAATTCTGAGAAAGGAAAGGAGCCCAAGGAAGATTCCGACATGGAAGAGGCGGAAGCTGCCGTAGATCCCAAGTCGGATGGAAAGAAAACTTTTTCGACTAAGAAAGACGCATACGTCTGCTTCCTCAGATCCCAACCTGCCATGGAAAAGAAGGCAGTTCTTCGTGAGCTCAATGCCACAGTTTCAGCTGTCCCACAGTTTCTGGATTGGTCAGATGTAACCATCACCTTTGACAGTTCAGATCACTCGAGGAAAACACATCGTCGGGGAAAGTACGCTCTGGTCGTAAATCCTCTTATTGATGGCTATGAGTTTTCTAAAATACTCATAGACAGTGGAAGCAGCATCAATATTCTCTACATTGAAACGCTCCACCGCATGAAGCTGCATGAGAGCTAGTTGAGTTACAACAGTGTAACTTTCCATGGCATTGTACCAGGGAGACAGGCGGATTCTCTAGGTGAGATCACTCTGGATGTGACATTCAGAACCCGAGATAATTACTGGACCGAGCCACTCTCCTTCAAGGTGGTACCGTTCAAAAGTGCTTACCATGACATCTTCGGGCGTCCGGCTTACTGGGCGTTCATGGCTCTCCCCTGTTACATCTACAACATGATTAAACTTCCAGGTCCAAAGGGCGTAATTACCGTACGAGGAAATCCGAGGAAGGCACGAGAGTGCGACGAAGGATCTGCTGCCTTCGCCGAAGCCGTGCTGCACGCCAAGGAGTACGAGGAGATCAAGAAGACCATCAATCCGTCCGAGATGACCGCTACAAAGATTGAGGTGCTGAAGCCAAGTTTGCAGTTCAAGACGTCAGAAGAGACAAAGAAAACGTCGCTAAAGGAAGATGATCCCTCCAAGATGACGAACATAGGGGTAGGCTTAGGCCACGCATAGGAAAACGCGCTCATCGAGTTCCTCAAAGCTAATAGTGATATCTTCGCATGGTAGCCTTCTGACATGACCGGAGTACCTAGGAAACTTGTCGAGCACTCTCTTAATGTGTACCCAGACGCTAAACCTTTCAAACACTCCTTACGACGGTTTGGTGATGAAAAGCGCAAAGCAATAGCCAAGGAATTAGCCCGCCTAGAGTTAGCGGATTTTATAACAGAGGTCATCCATACAGATTGAGTGGCAAATCATGTACTCGTACCTAAAAAGGACACTATTGATTTAAGGATGTGTGTTGATTATACCGCTTTGAACAAGGCATGCCCAAAAGATCCGTTCCCTTTGCCAAGAATCGATCAAGTTATCGACTCAATGGCAGGGTCGGAATTACTCTATTTTCTCGACGCATATTCCGGATATCACCAAATACCGATGAAAAAGTCGGATCAAATTAAGACGTCTTTCATCACTCCTTTCGAAACCTTCTGCTATAAAACTATGCCTTTTGGCTTAAAGAACGCATGAGCAACATATCAACGTACCATGCAACATTGTCTCAATGACCAAATCAGACGCAATGTCCATATATACGTAGACGACATAGCAGTTATATCCAAAAAGAAGGAAACTTTAATTTCCGACTTGGATGAAACGTTTGCTAGTCTATGAAAATTCAATATGATGCTAAATCCGAAGAAGTGCTTCTTTGGAATTCCAGCCAGAAAATTGTTAGGTTTCATCGTCTCTGAGCGAGGCATAGAGGTGAACCGGGACAGAATAAAGGCTATCTTAAACATTACCAGGCCAACTCGCCTGAAGGACGTACAACGCCTCATTGGTTGCATTGCAGCAGTGAGTCGGTTCGTCAGTCGGCTTGGTGAAAGAGCCGCACCTTTGTACAAACTCTTGAAGAAAACCGACAAATTTGTCTGGAACCCAGAAGCCGAAACTACCCTACAAAGTTTGAAAGAGATGCTTTCAAACCCACCAGTTCTCGTAGCGCCAGAACCTCAAGAGCCTATGTTACTCTACATTGCAGCGACCAACAAGGTCATAAGTGTAGTAACAGTAGTTGAACGCGAGGAAGAAGGCCACGCCACTTATTATCTGAGTGAGGTCCTGACAGAATCAAAACAACGGTATCCACATCATCAAAAGCTAGCCTATGGAGTGTTCTTTGCATCTAGAAAGCTACGCCACTACTTTCAAGAGCACAAGATCATAGTGGTGAGCACCGCTCCCCTGCGAGATATAATCAATAATCGCAACACCATAGGACGTGTCGCAAAGTGGGGAATAGAGCTTGCAGCTTTCGACATTGAGTACAAACCACGTACAACAATCAAGTCCCAAATACTTGCCGACTTTGTCGTCGATTGGACAGAAAAGGTAGAAAACTCAGGCCCTCCAGACTCGAAATTTTGGACCCTTCACTTTGATGGATCAAAAGCACGAGGAGGCTCGGGGGCTGGCGTGGTGCTCAAATCACCCTAAGGAGATAAGTTGTTCTGTGTGTTGCAAATACACTTCATGGCAACTAGTAATATTGCCGAGTACGAAGCATTGCTACATGGAATACGCATGGACAAAAACATTGGCATATCTAGACTCATGTGTTACGGAGACTCGGATTTAGTTGCTTAGCTAGTATCCGATATCTGCAATGCAAATAAGCACATGGCAGCGTACAAAGATGTTGTGGATGAACTATCTAAATCGTTCGAGGGTTTTGAGGTTCAACACATCCCTTGAGCAGAAAATGAGGAAGAAGACGCTCTATCAAGAATAGGCTCTGCGCGGAAACAAGTACCAGATGACACTTTTTAGAGCATTTAAGGGTCCCCTCCATAGTCGGAATTGATGAGGACTATCCGACAAAATCCGACTCACCTTTAATAGTAGTTCTGGCTGTAATTCCCAGCTGGACAAAACCCTATCTGGATTTCCTGATAGACGGAAAATTACCCGAAGACGAAGTCTTGAGCCGACAGATTGTCCGATGAGCAAAAGCCTACACTATAATAAATGGTGAGCTCTATAAACAGAGTGTTTCTAGCGTTTTTCAGAGATGTATGTCTTCGGAAGAAGGAGTGGAAATTCTAAGATAAATCCACGAAGGCGAGTGTGGTCACCATGCTGCAGCCAGATCCTTAGTGGCAAAATATTTTCGACACGGATTCTTTTTGCTTACAGCTAAGGCGGATGCCTATAAACTGGTCAAAACATGCAAGGGCTGCCAAAAGTACGCTCATCAGGCACACGTTCTGGCCGAAAGCTGCGAACAATCCCTATTACGTGGCCGTTCGCGGTCTGGGGGCTTGATATGGTAGGGCCATTTCGCACGGCAAAATGTGGATTTACTCACTTACTAGTTATGGTGGATAAGTTTACAAAATGGATTGAGGCTAAACCCGTAACAAGTTGCGATGGAGCCACAGCCAGAAAGTTCATCAAGGACGTAATCATTTGATTCGGATATCCAACACATTATAATTACTGACAATGGGAGCAACTTTTCCATGGGGGAACTTGCTGAATTCTGCGAAGAACAAGGGATTTGACTTGATATTGCATCAGTCGCACATCCACAAGACAATGGACAAGTCGAAAGAACTAATGGCCTCATTCTACAAGGAATCCGACCCCGCCTCGAGGGACCGCTTTGTTGGGCTGCGAGGGCTTGGGAGGAAGAATTACCATCTGTGATATGGAGCTTGCGTATAACTCCTAACAGATCAACTGGCTATACTCCTTTCTTCTTGGTCTACGGTGCAGAAGCAGTTCTTCCAAGTGATATGATTCATCAGGCTCCACGAATCAAAGCATATATCGAAGAGGATGCAGAAGTTTCTCGATAAGATGATCTCGATTTAATCGAAGAAGTACGCGTCGTTGCTGAGCAGAGATCTACATCCTATCAGCAGAAGTTACGCAAGTATCATAGTCAGAGAGTGCACAATTGTTCTTTCAGAAAAGGCGATTTGGTTCTCCGACTTGTGCAAAAGAGAAAGCACAAACTTTCCCCAATTTGGGAAGGACCTTTTATGATTAGCAGAGTTCTGCATAATGGATCATATTATTTAACCGACATGAGACCAATCAAGGAAAGACATGATACTCGGAAGAGAAAGAGAGCTGGTGGCAGCACATACCCGGATGAAATAGACCGTCCATGGAATATTGCACAGATACGTCCCTTCTATTCTTAGTTATATTTCCTTGTCATCATATATGTACATGTTCAAAGTGAAATAAAGTGTTGGTTTCCTCATATTTTATCTTTGAGAAGTTTTTGCCATCTTATTTCCAAAAGAGCATGTAATTTTGTCAAAATCCCAGAATGCTTGAAAGTACTTTATGCTCAAGTTCATTCTGGTTACGATTTTTGAATATCAAAAATGTTACCTTAGGGTACAAAATTTAATTTATTGTTTATACTTTGATTCTTTATCTGATTGCTTGGACGCGGGCATTTTCTGAGTAATGAGTTGTTGGTACTAGAAGCCGGCTTTGTTTCCGAGTTTAAACTGGTTTAGCAATTACGCTTCATTGTTCGGCAAAGTTTCAGTGCTAAAGGTTGGCCAACCCATGAAAGGGACGAGGCAGAGAGTCAGATAAACCGATAAGTATAGGCATAAAAAATGCAAAGTGCTTCAGAAATTTTCAAGCACGTGCATAAAATATATAAGCAAAAAGTGCTAAGATAATAAAAGCATTAGTTTTTATAGGACCAACACAAATATTAAAAAAACATTGTATCCATCATTACATTGCCATAAGTTCAAGATAATGCATAAAAATTGTTTATGCTACAGGCGGTGGTGATGAAGCAGGTGGAGCACTGGAATCAACAGCAGCGTCGCCCTCGATCTCAGACTAAGCATTGCTGGCTTCTAGCTCTTGGGGCGAGGGAGGAACAGCGACGGATTCGAAGAATGGCGTCATGTAGTTGGTCATCTCCGCCACCCGACAAGCGTAACCTGTACAAGATTCTTGGATGGCCTTGATGTCTTGCGGGTTACCCTCATCATCCTCCTCGGCAATGCCCTTGGTGACGTGCCAGATTTCCATCTCGCTATGGTGGCTCATCGCCATGGTCAGAGCTGTTTGCGCAGCAGTCCGAGCGTAGGAGATCTTCCAGTCTTCAATCAACTTCGGAATCTGCTTAACTTTGTCCCTCACCTCAAGCACTAACATCATGTGCAAGTCGGAAAGCTTGACGGACTCGCCAGCCTCTTCTAGAGTTTGGCGGAAGTCGTACAAGACATCTCCGACGAGCTTAATGCGCTCGAGGCAAGGTTCAGAAGTAGGAGAGTCGGAAGGATTCAAGGGGGATGGAAAAGAATAAAAAATTCAAAATTCGGCTAAAAAGAAAGTCGGATAATGAACAATATAAAGAAAATATTCGGAAATCTTACCAAGAACGGAGTGATTCCATTCAGCATGCTCTTTACGGAGGCTGTCTAGTTCACTAGCTGAGGCCTGGGCAAGATCCCTCTGGATATCAATGTCCTTTTTGAGATCAACAAGTTCCTTATCTCGGAGGGCTATGAGCTTCTCGAGCCTCACGGTCTCGTGATTGTTTGACTCCAGGACCGCGGCTACGGATTTCTCTGATTCCAAAGTTAGCTTCTCAAGCTTGTCCCGGAGTTCAGCATTCTCTATCTCCAAGACCTTGAAGTTTTCGGCTTGCTCCACCATCTTGCTGGATTGGCATAACAATTCTGCAAAGGCAAAAATCAGTCGGACAAAGCAAAATTCGACTATGACAAAAAAGAGAACTGATTAAGAGGAAGCCAGAAAAGTTTACCTTTTGCTTCATCTTTCTCAATTTTCAACTTCGAATTTTTAAGACACAAAGCTTTGATTTCTTTGCGCTTGTTGTTAATATTCTTGAGAAATTCCTGGTTGGAGGATGCAATTTTCCGTAAGTATGGAGACAGAATACCGTCAGACGGCTACTAAGACTCGAGCTGCAAATTTAGCTAAGTAAAATCATAGCACGAGCATTGGGGGCTACACTAAATCGATCTTTTGCAACCTAAAAGCATTAACTCAGATTCAACGATGTTTATCCGACTTTATGCTTGGGGGCTAGAGGATATGATAACAAATGCAAATAAGAATCGAAAACTTACAATGTGTTCCAGGTGCATCTTTTCAAATCCAAGCTTGGTGCTGTGAAACACCTTCTCGGTAAGGGTGAGGAAAGGAACATCCGTCGCTTGAAGTTTGCCAGATGCGACTTTAGCGTCCCGGACCAAAATTTGGTCCAGGAGGCTGACCATTTTGACGTCCTCCTCCTCTTGGCTTGCTGCTTCTAGGCTCAAGATTTGCTTCTCAAGACTGGACTGAGCCAGTCTGAAGATCTCTTCTTTTTCCTTCCTCTTGAGGCCAGGAACAGCAGAGCCAACCACCTTATCCATCATTCCTGTGGTTATTACCATGGGATCATTACCCTTGACGGGTTCACCCTTGTTAGTTGCGTGGTCATCAACAATGACTAGGGCTTTTGAGATTTTGCCAGCATCAGGGGAAGCAGAAGCTCCCTGTGCTGACGATGTAGTAGATGGAGTCGACAACGGTACGGCAGGGAAGATAACAAACTTCCGCTGACGCATCTGCTTGCCCGGCTTGCTGTCCGGCTTGGTCTTGCTTTTCAAAACTGATTTAGCTCTAGAACACGAAAATCCTACATATCAGGTGTGTTATGGAAAGAAATAAAGGTACAAAAGTACTAAAAAAGAAAGGTAGGGTGCTTACTTTTTAACTACTGGCAGCACTTGGCTACCAGCAGCGACAACTTCCTTCTCCTTACGCTTCTTGGAGGCGGGGGCAATAACTTCTTGCACCTCATCATCCTCCGTCGCCTCCGGGTCGTCTGAAGCATAGCCCTCTAGTGGAGCTAGCTCGGACTCGGAGAGTTTCTTGAGCTGACAAAGTCGAAAAGCATCGATGAAAATAGAGTCGGAGGAAGAACAGAAAAAGAACGACGAAACGCGAAAGCGAAGTCGGAAAAATTACCGGAGTCAGAGGACGGTTGGTCGTATACATCTTCATGGAAACCTCTGGAATCTTGCGTTCCACTCTTTCCTTGATCAAGAACTGCATGAGGGTCTTGTAGTCCTTCGCCGGAATCCGACTAGAACTGACCCGCATCTTGTCCTTCTTGTCACTCGTAATCTGGTGCATGAGGCGATCTCCGTGGTGCTGGAGAGACTGGATCCGACGCTCCAGCCAGTAGTGGATCAAATCGGATCCACAAAGCCCCTCATGCTTCATCAAAAAATCGATCCGCCTCTTGGCAAGGATCAAAATATCCGACAACTCCGGCGCTTCCGCGTCCCATGAGTTTTGGTGGGAGGCGACACCGCTGGAGAATGCCGGAAGACCTTCCGCCTTGCCCGGAGCCGGAATATCCTTATGGTAGAAGAAAGTTCTGGCCCAGCGCTTGACGGATTCGCTAGCGTTAATCCTAGGATAAACTCGGTTTCTCCTAAGGACTAAGCTAAGAGTGCTAGTGGTGTAAGGAACACTAGCACTGATAGAATTCTTTCGTGTACCATAGTAGTACCGGAAAAGGGTGAGACTTGGCGTAATGCCAAGAAACCCCTTGCACAAAGCTGCATGAGCAATAAGCTCAAGAAGTGAGTTGGGAGGAATATTGTGGAGTTGCACACCGTAGTAATGGAGGACCTCGATGAGGAAGTCCGACGGTGTCAAGCTGAGGCCGCGGTCGACGTGAGTGCCGAACAGCACCCTCTCGCTTTCGAGCGGGGCGGGAACGGCGTGCCCTGAGGCGCTCCGCCACGCACCAGCGACGATGAACCCTTCGTCCTCCATGACTTGGAGTTCCGTGTTGTCCATAATGCTCGGGATCCAGAGACCCCGCATCTTCCTTTCCTCTTCCGCCGAAAAACCCACCGCTCCTGAGGTCGAAGCCATGGATCTTGGAGAAAGAAGGGGTGGTGGGGGAAGCAGAGATTTTTTCTCACGGTGCATAGATGGGAACTGGTGTGGAGTGCTCGAGGAGTACGAGGATGCAATGAATGAATCGACGGAGAGGTGAATCTGAGAGAAAGGATTTTCTCCCCTCTTTATTTGTCTCTGCATCAAGATTCATGCGATGAAACATGCGATTAGTGCCACGCGTATAGGAGAGGGGGAGTTAGCTTCCTCGCGACTCTTCCGCCCCCTCAATTTTCGCGCAGGCATTGAAACAGTGTTCTGTTCCGTAAAGAACGGACCCACCAACGGTCGTGCTGATGAAAATCCTGTCAGTGACAGGACTTGGCCTGTAAAGTTGTCAGTCAGCACGGCGATGAAAAATCCGGCTTATGTTTCAAACCAAGCAGGAAAAGACTAAGGTCAGAGAAGAATCATATCCGATTCAATTGACTCGGAATCCTACATTAATGAACGAAGATTTTGGGAACCCTTCAAGATTCTCAAGACAAAGAAACCATCAAGCTAGACGATTTATCCGACTTTGGATCTTGGAGACTTCCGGGGGCTACCGTTGGGGATATACTTTCCGGGTATACTCACAGGACTCGCTGACCAGGGTGGCCCACCAACGGGTTAGAGCTTTGCTTCACGGGCGGCCCAGTCAGAGATAGAGGAGGAGCCATCTCCGGCTACGACAAGGCCCAGAAGAGTTACCGACTTAGGCATGTAGTATTACTTGTAGTCCAAGCTGTACATAGTTACCGACTCTGTAACATAGCCAGATAGGTCTCTCCTGTAACCCTAGGCCCCGGTGACTATATAAACCGGCCCTATGTGAGACTTTAGGGAACACAACTCAAAAAACAACCACAACCAACTCGCACATTCGAACCTCTCTTGTAATCCATTGTAACATCCGGCTTATGCCGATATATTACTGGGTTGCTAGAAGGAGTAGGATCCGATCCCCGCAGTCGGATCTGAACCTGGGTAAACTTGTGCTCACTGCTCCTGGAACATGCGACGTCTCACACCCCATCCTTCCAACGCCACTAGGAAACCCTATGGCGTACTTGTCGACAATCTGACGACAATGATTTTTTCTCTCTTTCCTCTTTGGAATAACTTGGTTTCTTGGAAGTTGGATGCATGAGTAGAGCTTACTCATACAAGTGGAGGCTAGCAAAATACTGGGAGTGACCAACTAAGAGAGCAATAATGGCCATAATCATGCAGAGCGATAAAACATTACTAATCAAAGCATAAAGTGGTACTACAAGTCAAGGACTAAATGATCATAGAGGCTATGGTGACTTATTCATAGTCATAACATGGTGTGAGCATGTGCCAAGTCAACCCAAACAAAACATCAAAGGAGAATACCACAATACTATGCTTTGTATGCTAAAACAACGCACGATTCCTACAAGGCACAATAAGCAATCCCAATTGTTTGGAAACAGTCATGCTACAAAAATAATCACTAAGCAAGGGTCAAAACAACATCTAGCCTGACATGCTAAAGTCTAAGTTACAGTCAAATCAAGCTCCTCTTGCACTATTCAAGCAAGAACTTTCTACTCCTTTCCAACACCAATCAACTTATTTGAAACAACACAGCGAGAGCGGGGGTCCAAACTAATTTATTCAAGCAAACTAAGCAAAGCACATGGAAACTAAGACGCTCCAAGAACAACACAGCAGTGCATGAAACAATAAAAACGAAGTGTCTAGAAAGACCTGAGCTTTTTATTGATGAAGGGGATGCCTTGGGCATCCCCAAGATTTGACGCTTGTACCTCTTAGATATTTCTTGGGGTGACACCGGGGTGGCATCTCCAAGCTTGAGCTTTTGTCCATTCTTCATCTCATTACATCATTCTCTCTCTACACCTGAATTTTTTCCTTCATACAAAACTTCACACAATCTTCATTAGCAACATTAGTGTAATCAAAAGATAATAGACCCTTGGGTTTAGCTTTGGAACAACAAATTTTTTCACTAAAAACACAAGCTAATGTAGCAACTCCCTAAAAAAGTTTAATTTCCCAAAAAGAACCCAAAAAGGAATCAATAAGAAGCAAATGCAAATAATGGCAGAAATCTATCAAAACAGACCATCAAGTAGAAACCGATTTTTTCGAAGACCTTCTGTTGCTCAAATAAAAAAGTGTTTAACTAACGAAAGTTAGCTAACATACTGGGGGATTTATTCGCAAATTTTTAGCTCAATACAACTTATAGAGACTCCTCAATTTTTTTTATGGTGGAGCACATGAATCTATTTCGGGAAAGCAACTCCCCAAATCTTACTTCCCTCTCATTAGAGGTCATTCTTGGCACAAAAAGCAAACAAAAAGGACAAGGAGAGGTCATTACTGAAGTATTAACTTCCAAGACTGAAGAAAACTCTTGGGTTATCTCCCAACAAGTACTTTTCTTTAACGCCTTTAAGTTAGGCACAAGAAGCAAGAAATCAAGTATTTTCAAATGAAGAAGCATTAACATAAAACCTTGCTTTCAAAGGGGGAGCAAAAAGAAACTTCTCTCTCCTCATAGGGAAGTGTTCAATACCTTTATTGAATGGAAATTGATATTTAATGGTGCCTTCTTTCATATCAATGATGGCACCAACAGTTCTAAGAAAAGGTCTTTCCAAAGTAATAGGACAGGAAGCATTGTATTCAACATCCAAAACATAGAAATAAATAGGGACATAAGCATTGTTAACCATAATGAGAACATCATTAACACTTCCCATGAGTTCCTTCTTAGCATTATCATTAAGTGGGACATCCAAATAACAATCTTCCAAAGGTGGCAAATCAATCATTTCATAAATCTTTCTAGGCATAATAGAGACACTAGAACCAAGATCACATGAAGCTTTGAGATCAAAGTCATTCACTTGCATATTAATAATGGCTTCCCAACTATCTTCTACTTTCCTAGGAATATAAGATTTGTGTTTTAGCTTCTCTTCCTTAATTTTAACAAGAGCATCTATAATGTGTTTGGTGAAATCAACATGCATATCACTAGCATCAGGACTTCTAGCAAGCTTTTGCAGGAACATAATCACTTCAGAAATATTGCAACCATCAAGATCAAAATAAAACTTAGCATCACTAGTAGTAGACTCATTAGGCTTAGGCATTGTAGGAGGAATATGGACTTATTGTGGTTTAGTGGCATCCATATTGGTGGTGGTGATGGTGCACACACTATTGTTTCTAGCAATTTCAGCTTCCCTTTCCCACTTAGCATGAAGTTGGGCTAACAGTCCAACATTTTCATCAATAGTAACTTGTATGGCATGAGTAGCAGCAAAGGTGCTTTCCATGGTTTCAGGTTTAGCAGCCATTTTATTAATCAAAGAGGACTGTGCTTCAAACAAAGAGGAAATATTTTTCTCAACATTTAAAAGCTTTTCCTCCACAGTCTTGTTGAAAGTGGTTTGCTTACTAATAAAGTCTTTGATCATGACTTCAAGTTCAAAGGGGGCACTTCTAGCATTGTTGTAGGAGTTTCCATAGGTATTGCCATTATTAGGAGGATAAGGTCTATAATTGTTGTTACTACCAAAATCATTCCTATAGGCATTGTTGTTGAAATTGTTGTTTCTAATGAAGTTCACATCAACCTGCTCTTCTTGAGCAACCAAAGAGGCTAAGGTAACATTATTAGGATCTAAAGGAGCTTTCCCATTAACAAGCATAGCCATAATAACATCAATCTTATCACTCAAAGAGGAGGTTTCTTCAACAGAATACCTTCTTACCATGTGGAGCTCTCTCAGTGTGCCACTCAGAATAATTAACCATCATATTATCAAGGAGTTTTGTTGAAGCACCCAAGGTGATGGTCATAAAGGTACCTCTAGCAGCTGAATCCAACAAGTTTCTTGAAGAGAAGTTCAAACCTGTATAAAAAGTCTGGATAATCATCCAAGCAGTAAGTCCATGAGTGGGACAATTCTTAACCAAAAATTTCATTCTTTCCCAAGCTTGAGCAACATGTTCATTATCAAGTTGTTTAAATTTCATAATATCACTTCTCATAGATATAATCTTAGCATGAGGGTACTACTTTCCAATAAAATCATCTTTGCACTTAATCCAAAAATCAATACTATTTCTAGGCAAGGATAGCAACCATTCTTTAGCTTTTCCTCTCAAGGATAAAGGAAACAACTTGAGCTTAATAATATCTCCATCTACATCCTTATATTTTTGGCAAAAGTGTAGCAAGCCAACAACAACAACAATTAGAGCAGGAACTAATTTTTTTGTGTTTTTGATAAGAGAAAGCAAACCAAACTAAACTATTTTTTTTGGAGTTTTTGATAAAAATAGGCAAACAAAACCAAGCAAAAGAAACTAAGCAAACCAAAAACAAAGTAAAGATAAAGGTTGAGAAGGACTCCCCTTGTGAAGACGTCCTTAGCCTCCCTGGCAACGGCGCCAGAAAGAGCTTGATGACGTGCACGGTGTTGTCGTGGGCGCTTTGTTGGAAGACCCCAAGAGCAAGGTATGATGAGCACAGTAGCAAGTTTTCCCTCAATAAGAAACCGGGATTATCGAACCAGTAGGAGGAAGGAAATGACTCAAAGATGTTGCTAGCAACTTGGAGACCTGCAGAACACAAACTCAAGACTTTGTCCCAACGAACAGTGAGGTTGTCAATCTCACCGGTTGCTGTAACAAAGGATTAACTGTATGGTGTGGAAGGAAATAGTAGCTTGGCAAAAAGTAAACAGTGGAAGATGTATCAATGGGAAGACTGGACCGGGGTCCTAGTTCACTAGAGGTGTTCTCCTTAGATAAACAAACATGGCATGCTGGGTAAACAAATTACAGCAGGGCAATTGACAGGACTGAGCAAGGCATAACAATGCAATACTAGACATCAAGATCCTATGAGATTCGATTGGGCAATACAACAACATACATAGACCATCATCCAACTGCATCTATGACTAGAAGTACACCTTTGGGTTAACATCCAAAACCCCTCCAGTATTAAGTTGCAAGCAACAGATAACTGCTTTAAGCAAAGTGTGTAAGGTAAACAATCCACTTGTTCCATGAACAAGAGACCGTTGTTTTCTCCCTAGTAGAAACAACACATCTACAACCTTAGAGATTTCTGTCACTTCCCTTAGATTAAATAGAGGCATGAACCCACTATCGAGCATAAATACCCCCTCTTGGAGTCACTAGCAAGTACTTGGCCAAGATAGCTACTAAGAACGGAGAGCATGCAAGATCACAAACAACACAGACATGATAGAATCAATAATACACAACCATTAATCAATCTGACATAGTAATCTCAATATCCATCGGATCCCCACAAACACAACATGCATGATTACAAATAGATGAGATCTTGATCATGAATGGAGCTCACAAGATCTAGACATGAAAGCACAAAGGAGGAGATACAACCATCTAGCTACTACATGGACCCGTAGTCCAAGGTGGAACTACTCACGCTTCATACCGGAGGCTGGCATGATGAAGAAGAAGGCTTCCGGGATGATCTCCTCTTCGACAGGGTGCCGGGAAGAGCTTTAGATCCCCCCGATCTAGGGATGATGGTGGCGGCGGCTACAAATGGTTTTGTGGAATATTGATCGGGTACTTAGGGTTTAGGCATCGGGGGCTTCTTATAGGCGAAGAGGCGAGGTAGGAGGGTGGCCAGGGGCCCACAACCCTGTGGCTCCCCTCCGTCTCTCCTCTGGACTCCGTGTTCTCCTCGGTGAATTATTGACTTTGGCTTTTGTCCCGTCCAATTCCGAGAATATTTCCTTACTAGCTTTTTTGGAACCAAAAACAGAAGAAAACAGGCAACTGGCACTGTGGCATCTTGTTAATAGGTTAGTACCAGAAAACATATAAAAACACCTTGAAGTGTAGACAAAGAAAAGCAAAGTAGATACTAAACAAGCATGGAACATCAAAAATTATAGATACGTTTCCGACGTATCAATTACTAATGCGGGTTGGAACATTTTGTTGGAGAAGAAACATACCAATATGTTAAGCTAACCATGTCTGTGGTGCAGGACTTTTGGTTTAGTTGGTCCTTGTCTAATCCCATGGTCCACTATAAAATTTAGAATATAGCTATCGACCTCCCTTTTGTTGATTTTTGTGCAGCTATCAAAGTGCCACAGTGGGGTTCTTGTGAGAAGATTAGAGAGAGGCCTAAGCCACTCATGGACTTATATGCTGAAATTTGCCAAGGTTGCGACCTCTCAAAGGAAAGTGGTAAAATTCAGAACATTTAGTTCCCATCCATTAGATATTTTGCCTATTTCATTACCAAGTGTGTTCTTGCTAGAAAGCCTGCTAGAAAATTATCTTCATTTGATCTAGGTTTTATCTCAGCTACGTTGAATAGGGATAGATCTTATAACTTGGGTGCCTTGATAGCTTTCCGTCTTGCTACTAACCGCGAGAAAGGTGGAATTTGTGGAGGTCTCATTGCATCTCGTCTATTAGCTTTTCATGGTCTAGAGCCTCATAATTTAGATCTTCGGTTCCCCATAGAGAGACTCGATCTCAATTCCATGGTTCAGCATAATTTTGTTTCTTCTTGGGCTACTTTGAGAGATTTACCATATGATATATCCTTTGTCAAGCGTGGTTGGAGAGGCGGTAGGTCTGAGAAAGTAGTCTCTTTGCCCACACCTGCTTTGTTTAATTTTGATAACAAGCAAGGATGGTCGCTTACGGAGGAGGAGTTTGACATATACGTGGCGAAGCTCTCCCAGCAAGAGGAGAATGTTGGAGAGGACGTCGAAGATGATTTGGTTCATCCCTCCAACTTGGGAGAGTCTTCATACCAGCAGCCCTCATATGATTGGGGCGCGTCTTCTTCTTCTTCTTCATCGCAAGCGCCTGACTATGATTATTCCTATGATGACCCACCATCTTGGGGTTACTACCCGCGCTATTGAGCCCCACTTAGGCCAAAAGCCTAAGCTTGGTGGGAGGTAAACCGACATCACACTCATCTATATATCATGTTTCGTCGGTTCTTTGTGTATCCATTGTTTCGCTTTCTTTTTGGTTCTTGTTGCCGCTTTCTCAAAAACACAAAAATACAAAAAATATTTTCGTTGTTTCTTTGCTTTTTAGCTTTGGTTTGCCTTAAAGAAAAATCCAAGAAGATTTTGCTTTGTTTTTTTTGTTTTTGCTTTGTTTGTTTTGGCTTTGTTTGTTTGTTTGAAAAAAAATCGAAAACACAAAAAATATTTGTTGTTCTTCTTTGGTTTTGTGAGTTCTTTGCAGGGTTCAGCCATCATGAGTGGAGTTTGGTTTCATGTTATTATTCAAGTCACACAAGTGAAGGGAAATAATGAAGATTAAGACAACTTGAAGTGTGGTAAGAGGCTGGTAACGAACTCTATTTGTTTTCATTTTTGTACATATACTCATCATGGTGAGCATGCTTAATCTGTTCATGTAAGGTGTATGTCATTATGAATGCTTAGTAGTTCTTGCTTGCTTGTGATTAGCTCCAACTTGCTAATAGTTTGTAGCATGTCATATGAATGTTTGCTTGCATTGTTTTATTCATATTTTGGTATGATATTGTGGTATCCTCCTCTGAATGTTCATGTGAATCGACTTGGCACATGCTCACGCATGCATATGACTAAACAATAGTCAGTTAGCCTCGGTGATTTATTTTGCCTCAGAGTTTTTGTGTCACTTTCATGCCATAACTAGTCATGTTTTGTTGCAAGCATGATTATGACAGTTATTGCTCTCTCGTTTGTCGCTCCCTCTCTATTTCTAGCCTTCACCTGCACTGAGTATGAGCTCTATCTGTGCTTCAGTCTCCCCAAAACCAATATTGCCAACAGTGTCCACCATACCTACCTATTAGCATCATTTGCTATTCAGTGCATATTCTATATGCCTTGTTTTCTTCCAAATAAAATGTTTGTCTGTTTTAACAAAGTTAGTTAGTAAAGCTCTCACGAACTTGATGGCACACTTTATTCCTTGCACTTAATAATCCTGAACCATTGTGACCTGTCCATGAAAGTTATACGCTTGCAATATAGGATGGGAGTTAGCAGAACCGTGCTGTCACGGGGAACGCTTTCAACACTCATGGATACATATCTAGTTGATACCTTGCTCTTTTGTTTGCGGATGTCATCGGTGTGAAATAAAAGGGGATCTTGTGAGTTCATGGGTTATATATATGTGTTAGAGAAACGCCTGGGCCGCTAGCCTAAGCCATGCCTAATCATGGTGGAAACTTGCAGCATCACCATAATTAGTATTCTGTGAAGCATTCTCAATAAAAATCTATGCACATAGTAAATAAAAAGATTGCTGAGATGCTCATTGTCTGCTTCCTTGTCATTTTGATCACGGTATAGCTCTTGTATCATGTGCAAGGGGTACCCCGTTGGCGGTTCTCTATGATATGTATGTATTTACAATGACAAGAACTTATAGGTAACCAAAGTTGAGTAGCATGCGGAGCAGCCCTCGTACTCAAGGGACATGGGATTTCCAGTTTATGGTCTGTCAAGCATATAACTCAGATTGGACCTCACTTTCACCTTAACCACATAAAGATGCCTATGATAGGGGCAATGAGAGCTCAAAAATAATGAGTACCTTTCTTTCAGCATTTGGAAGCCTTTCAAGCTTCTCAAAACCTTTTCATATCCTTGTTCAGTCACCACTTATTCTATGAGCACCTTCTTGAGAGCATAGTTGTCATTATTGTGTTTGTCTCAAAACTTGGTTATTTATGTCATGACTTTGATGCTTGTATATCTGATATCTTTACTTCTAGTCTTCACTTGAACTTCAGAGGTGCCTTGGTATTTATTTTGTGCTCTACAAACAAAGGCAAGCGAGATACCACTCTATCATACCTTATTATGAGCATTGCAATGTTGCTTATGTTTATGCTTCATGCCACTTATTATTATTGAGTTGGTTTCTCTTCATAGCTTGCAATGTCTATTGAGTAGACTTAGTTGCATACTTTTTATTATGAATGGTTTAAGTATCTACTCCTGTGCTGAGAATATATACATCATGTGAAGCAAATGTGTTCGTGAAAGTTCTTTTATCGCACTCAGTTTTCAACTCAATTGCTTGAGGACAAGCAATAAGCTAAGCTTGGGGGGAGTGGATACGCCCAAAACGTATCTACTTTCCCGAACACTTTTGCTATTGTTTCTCCTCTAAACTTGTGTGATTTGGGTACAACTAACACAAACTGACGCTGTTTTCAGCAGAATTACCTTGGTGTCTAGTTTTTGTGTAGAAAATCAACTATCAGGAAAACTCCCAAAAAATATGCCAAAAATCCTATTTCACTAGAAGATCCACGGAGCCAGAGTACGAGATGGAGTGGAGGCCTGGGGGGCCACACCCCTGCAAGGCGCGGGCCAGGCCTAGCCGCGCCTAGGGGGTGCGGCCACCCCAGGCACCCCCGGCCTCCCTCTTCGCCTATAAGAAGCCTCTTGCCTAAAAATTGAGGGGGGTTCATCGTTTTTCCAGAAAGAGTTCCACTGCGCCGCCACCACTAGAAACCAAGATTCGGATCCAGAAACTGCGTTCTCGCACCCTGCCGGGACGGGGAATTTAGGGAGGATCATCGCCATCGTCATCACCAATGCCTCTCCATCAACCATCCATATTTCCCTCATCCATGAGTGAGTAATATCCCGTTGTAGTTTATGGGGATGGTAGGGATTGGATGAGTTCTATCATGTAATCAAATAAGATTAGGGCATGGTGCCTAGTATCTCTATTAGTGCTATTTGACTTTGTTGCAACTTGTTGTGGTTAATGCTTGTCACTAGGGCCCGAGTGCCATGATCTCAGATCTGAACTTATTATTGATTCATTATGATAGTATTGTTTGTGATCTTATCTGCAAGTTGTGTACACATATCATTGTCCGGATCCAAAGGCCCCGAAGTGATAGAAATTGGGATAACCTGAGGGGATGGCTGTGATGTGAGGATCACATGTGTTCACAGAGTGTTAATGCTTTGCTCTGGTGCTCTATTAAAAGGAGCACCTTAATTTCCAGTAGTTCCCTTGAGGCCCCGCTGCGACGGGCTGACATTGTGCAAGTTCTCATTACGAGCACGCATGACTATATAGGGAGCACATGCCTATGATTGTTTAGTACTTGGATGCTTTATCTTATTTATCTGCAATTGCCCTAGCTTAGTTTATTTTGCTTTGTTTTGTTTGCCTCCTTTTATCAATAACTCCAAAAAATTATTTTCGTTTGGTTTGCCTTTTCTTATCAAAAAAAAAAATAGTTCCTGCTCTAGTTGCTGCTGCTATTGGTTTGCTCCACTTTTTCCAAAATGAACCCTGCTGAGAACACCAAGTTGTGTGACTTCACTAGCACAAACAACAATGATTTCCCGAGTACACCTATTGCTCCACCTGCCCCTGATGCTACCTTTTATGAAATTAAGCCTGCTTTGTTGAATCTTGTAATGAAAGAGCAATTTTCTGGTGCTAGTTCTGATGATGCTGCTGCCCACCTCAATAACTTTGTTGAACTTTGTGAGATGAAAAAATATCAGGATGTAGATGGAGATATTATTAAGCTCAAGTTGTTTCCTTTCTCCTTGAGAGGAAAAGCTAAAGAATGGTTGCTATCCTTGCCTAGAAATAGTATTGATTCTTGGATTAAGTGCAAAGATGCTTTTATTGGAAAATACTATCCTCCTGCTAAGATTATATCTATGAGAAGTGAAATAATGAAATTTAAACAACTTGATAATGAACATGTTGCTCAAGCTTGGGAAAGAATGAAATCTTTGGCAAATAATTGTCTCACTCATGAACTGGCTGCTTGGATGATTATCCAGACTTTTTATGCAGGTTTAAACTTCTCCTCAAGAAACCTGTTGGATTCAGCTGCTGGAGGTACCTTTATGACCATTACTTTGGGTGCTGCAACAAAGCTCCTTGATAATATGATGGTCAATTATTCTGAATGGCACACTGAGAGAGCGCCACATGGTAAGAAGGTAAATTTTGTTGAAGAAACCTCCTCTTTGAGTGATAAAATTGATGTTATCATGGCTATGCTTATTAATGAAAAAGCTCCTATTGATCCAAATAATGTTCCCTTAGCCTCTTTAGTTGCTCAAGAAGAGCAAGTTGATGTGAACTTCATTAGGAATAATAATTTTCACAACAATTCTTATGGTAATAACTATAGGCCTTATCCTCCTAATAATGGCAATACTTATCCTGGTAGGTCTGGAATGCCTAGTGAAGATAGGATTCTAGAAGTTGAAAGATCCACTAAAAACTTTATGCAAATGCAATATGAGCAAAATAAGATATTCACTAAAACTATGGATGAACAATATGCTATCTTGAAAAATATTAGTCATCATCTTGAGAATTTGAATACAGAAATTCCTAGTTTACAGTCAAAAATTTTGAGTGCTGAGAAAAATATTTCTTTTCTTGTTTGAAGCACAGTCCTATTTGATTAATAAAATGGCTGCTAAACCTGAAACTTTGAAAGTACCTTTGCTTCTACTCATGCCATAAAAGTCAGTATTGATGAAAATGTTAAACTGTTAGCTCAACTACATGCTAAGTTGGAAAGAGAAGCTGAAATTGCTATAAACAATAGCGTGTGCACTATCACCACCACCAATATGGATGCCACTAAACCACAAGAAGTCCCTATTCCTCCTACCACAATGCCTAAACCCATTGAGTCTACTACAAGTGATGCTAATTTTGATTTTGATCTTGATGGTTGCAATATTTCTGAAGTGATTATGTTCCTACAAAAGCTTGCTAGAAGTCCTGATGCTAGTGATATGAATGTGGCTTTCACCAAGCACATTACATATGCTCTCATTAAAATTAAGGAAGAAAAGTTGAAACACAAAGCCTCTATTCCTAGGAAAGTAGAAGATAGTTGGGGAACCCATCATTAATATGCAAGTGAATGACTTTGATCTCAAAGCTACATGTGACCTTGGTTCTAGTGTCTGTATTATGCCTAGAAAGATTTATGAAATGCTTGATTTGCCACCTTTGGAAGATTGCTATTTGGATGTCCCACTTAATGATAATGCTAAAAAGAAACTCATGGGGAGTGTTAATGATGTTCTTATTATGGTTAATAATGCTTATGTCCCTGTTGATTTCTATGTTTTGGATGTTGAATACAATGCTTCTTGTCCTATTACTTGGAGAAGACCTTTTCTTAGAACTGTTGGTGCCATCATTGATATGAAAGAAGGCACCATTAAATATCAACTTCCATTCAAGAAAGGTATTGAACACTTCCCTATGAGGAGAGAAAGTTGCTTTTTGCTCCTCCTTTGAAAGCAAGGTTTGATGTTAATGCTTCTTCATTTGAAAATACTTGATTCTTGCTTATTGTGCCTAACTTAAAGGCGTTAAAGAAAAGTACTTATTGGGAGATAACCCAAATTTTTTCTTGAGTCTTGGAAGTCTGTAATGACCTCTCCTTATCCTTTTTATTTGATTTTTGTGCCAAGAATAATCTCTAATGAGAGGGAAGTAAGATTTGGGGAGTTGCTGTCCAGAAACAGATTTTTGTGCTCCACTGTAAAAATTCGTGTAAAATCTCTGTAAGTCGGATTGAGCTGTAATTTCCTGATTAAATCCCTAGGTAGTTATCTAACTTTCGTTAGTTCAACACTTTTTTATTTGAGCAACAGAAGGTCTTGGAAAAAATCTGTTTCTACCTGCTGGTCTGTTTTGACAGATTTCTGCCGTTATTTGCATTTGCTTCTTATTGATTCCTTTTTGGGTTCTTTTTGGGAAATTGAGCTTTTTGAAGGGAATTGCTACAATAGCTTGTGTCTTTAGTGAAAGTTTTGCTATTTTTAAACTAAACCCCAAAGGTCTATTATCTTTTGAATGCACTAATGTTGCTAATGAAGATTGTGTGAAGTTTTGTATGAAGGAAAATTTCCAGGTGTAAGGAAAGAATGATATAATGATATGAAGAATGGACAAAAGCTCAAGCTTGGGGATGCCACCCTGTTTCACCCCAAGAAATATTCAAGAGGTACAAGCGTCAAAGCTTGGGGATGCCCAAGGCACCCCCTTCTTCATCAATAAAAATATCAAGTCTTTTTAGACGGTTTGTTTTTATTGTTTCATGCACTGTTGTGTTGTTCTTGGAGCGTCTTAGTTTTTGTTTTGTTTTTTGTTTTCTTGAATAAAGTACTTGGACCCCTGTTTTCGCTGTGTTGTTTCAAATAAGTGGATTGGTGTTGGAAAGGAGTAGGAAGTTCTTTCTTTAGTAGTACAAGAGGAGCTTGCTTTGACTGTGACTTAGACTTTATCATGTCATGCTAGATGTTTTTTGACCTTATGCTTAGTGATTATTGCTGTAGCATGACTTGTTCCAAACAATTAGGATTGCTTAATGTGCCTTGAAGGAATCATGCATTGTTTTAGCATACAAAAGCATAGTATTGTGGTATTCACCTTTGATGCTTTGTTTGGGTTGACTTGGCGCATGCTCACACCATGTTATGACTATGAAACAGTCACCATAGCCTCTATGATCATTTAGTTTTTGACTTGTGATACCACTTTATGCTTTGATTAGTAATGTTTTGTCACTCTGCATGATTATGGCCATTATTGCTCTCTTAGTTGGTCGCTCCCAGTCTTTTGCTAGTCTCCACTTGTATGAGTAAGCTCTACTCATGCAACCAACTCCCAAGAAACCAAGTTATTCCAAAGTGTCCACTATAAATTCCTATGCATGGTGTGTTACACCATTCCAAGTATATTCTTGTTTTCATCTACCTTCCAATTAAAAAGTCTCTTTGTTATGTGAAAACTTAGTGATTAAAGCTCTCACAAACTTGATGTCACACTTTATTTTTCTTGCCCCTAATAAACTTGAACCATTGTGTCATCTATGTTGTATATGCATGCACTTATACGTTAGAATTAGCAGAACCATGCTGTCATGGGGAACGCTTTCAACATTGCACTTGTACGTTGTACCCAGTTGATATCATGCTCTTTTGTTTATGGATGTCGTCGGTGTGAAATGAAAGGGGAGCTTGTAAGTCCATGGACTTATGTATGTGTGTTAGAGAAATGCTTGGGCCGCTAGCCTAAGCCATTCCTAATCATGGTGGAAACTTGCAGCATCACCATAGTGAGCAATCTATGAAGCATTCTTCTTATAAAAAAAGAGATAGAGATTGAGAAAAAAAAAGAAAAAAAATGAGAAAAGAGGAAAGAGAGAAAAAACACCATTTTCCCATAGTAAATAAGAAGATTGCTGAGATGCTCATTGTATGCTTGCCTTGTCATTTTGATTATGGGATAACTCCTGTAGCATGTGCAAGGGGTACCCCGTTGGCGGTTCTCTATGATACACATGTACTTACTATGACAAGAACTTACCGGTAACTGAACTTGAGTAGCATGAGGAGCGGCCCTCGTATTCAAGGGACATGAGATTGCCAACTTATACTTTATCAAGCATATACTCCATAGTTTGTTCACTTTAACCTTAATCACTTCAAGATGCTTATGATAGGGGCAATGAGAGCTGAAAGCTAACAAGTACCATAATTTTTGGAGGCTCTTTATGAGACTTGAAATCCTTGCTTCCCTTTTTATGAAGGGCCTTTCTTCCACCATTATATTGAGTCTTCACCTTCTATCCTTAGGCACCAATTAAGAGAGCATAGTTTCCATTCTTAGTTCTATGTGCATTGTCCCAAAACTTATTGATTGATGCATATTGTTGATATTGCTTGTTCATGAACTATTTGTATCTAGTCACTCTTATGAAGTTTGAAGGTGTCCTATGAATTTATTTTCTACTCCATGAGGCACAAGATGAATGCCACTATGCTATGTTTTCTATATGTGAAACAAACATACGTCTTTCAATGCATTGTTATTCATGATCTTTTGTTGTAACCTTTCATGTTGCATGCATAGTTACTTTGTCTTATTGTTAGAACTTCTTCTTTCATGCTCATGTTTAGAGTTGTTTGATCCCAGCTTTCAATGCTTGCAAATGGTTTGATCTTGATTTTGATGGTGCATGCCACCTCAAAAAATTATTACTTTTTATCACTTACCTACTCGAGGACGAGCATGAGTTAAGCTTGGGGATGCTTGACACGTCGAAAATGTATCTATAATTTTTGATGTTCCATGCTTGTTTAGTATCTACTTTGCTTTGCTTTGTCTACACTTTGAGGTATTTTTATATGTTTTCTGGGACTAACCTATTAACAAGATGCCACAGTGCTAGTTGCCTGTTTTCTTCTGTTTTTGGTTCCAAAAAAGGCAGAAAATCAATATTCTCAGAATTGGATGGGACAAAAGCCAAAGTCAATATTTTACCGCGGGGAACATGAAGCCAGAATACGAGACAGAGGAGAGCCACCAGGGGGCCACACTCCTGGCCGCGCGGCCAATCCTGGCCCGCGCTTGGGAGGGTGCGGCCACCCTGGGTGCCCCCTGCCTCGCCTCTTCGCCTATAAGAAACCCCTGATACCAAAACCCTAAGTACCCGATCAATCTTCCACAAAACAGTATGTAGCCACCGCCACCATCGTCCCTTGATCGGGGGGGGGGGGGGAGGGGGATCTGAAGCTCTTCCCGGCACCCTGCCGGAATGGAGATCATCCCGGAGGCCTTTTTCATCACCATGCCAGCCTTCGGTATGAAGCGTGAGTAGTTCCACCTTGGACTACGGGTCCATGTAGTAGCTTGATGGTTGTTTCTCCTCCTTTGTGCTACCATGTTTAGATCTTGTGAGCTCCGTTCATGATCAAGATCATCTATTTGTAATCATGCATGTTGTGTTTGTGGGGATCCGATGGATATTGAGATTATTATGTCAAATTGATTAATGATTCTATCTTATTGATTCTACCATGTCTATGTTTTTTGTGATCTTGCATGATCTCCGTTTCTAGTAGCTATCTTGGCCAAGTAGATGCTAGTGACTCCAAGAGGGAGTATTTATGCTAGATAGTGGGTTCATGCCTCTATTTAATCTGGGGAAGTGACAGAAATCTCTAAGGTTGTAGATGTGCTGTTGCTACCAGGGAGAAAACAACGGTATCTTGTTCATGGAAAAGTGGATTGTTTACCTTACACACTTTGCTTAAAGCAATTATCCGTTGCTTGAAACTTAATACTGGAGGGGTTTCGGATGATAACCTGAAGGTGGATTACTATTCATAGATGCAGTTGGATGGCGGTCTATGTATCTTGTTGTATTGCCCAATCAAATCTCATAGGATCATGAATGTCTAGTATTGCATTGTTATGCCTTCCTTAGTCCTGTCAATTGCCCTGCTATAATTTGTTTACTCGACATGCCATGTTTGTTTATCTTAAGGAGAACACCTCTAGTGAACTATGGACCTCGGTCCAATCTTTACCATTGATATATCTTCCACTATTCCTGTTTACTTTCTGCAAACCACTATTACCTTCCACACCATACGGTTAACCTTTGTTTTCAGCAAACCGGTGAGATTGACAACCTCTCTGTTCATTGGGGGAAAGTCTTGTGTTTGTGTTGTGCAGGTTTCCAAGTTGCTGGCAACTCCTTTGGGTCGTTTCCTTCCTCCTACTGGTTCGAGAACCTTGGTTTCTTTCTGTGTGACGACTTGCTGCTGTGCTCATCATACCTTCCTCTTGGGGTCTCCCAATGAAGCTCTACATTGATCCGAGCTCATCACTAGCCTTCACTTGCACTGAGTATGAGCTCTACTCGTGCTTACAACTCCCCAAACCAATATTGTCAAAAGTGTCGAACATACCTACCTACTAGCATCATTTGCTATTCCATGCATATTTATTATGCCTTCTTTTCTTCCAAATAAAATGTTTGCTTGCTATGAGAAAGTTAGTTAGTAAAGCTCTCACGAACTTGATGGCACACTTTATTTCTTGCACTTAATAAACCTGAACCATTGTGACTGTCCATGAAAGTTATATGCTTGCAAATTATAGGCTGGGAGTTAGCAGAATCGTGCTGTCACGGGGAATGCTTTCAACACCTATAAATATATACCCAGTTGATATCATGCTGTTTTGTTTACGGATGTCATCAGTGTGAAATAAAAGGAGAGCTTGTAAGTCCATGGAGTTATGTATATGTGTTAGCGAAACGCCTAGGCCGCTAGCCTAAGCCATGCCTAATCATGGTGGAAACTTGCAGCATAACCATAATGAGCAATTTATGAAGCATTCTTCTTATAAAAAAGAGATAAATATTGAGAAATAGAAGAAAAAAAGAGACGATAAAAGAGGGAAGAGAGAAAAAAGCACCATTATTATCTGCTTGCCTTGTCATTTTGATATGGGATAGCTCCTGTATCATGTGCAAGGGGTACCCCGTTGGTGGTTCTCTATGATACACATGTATTTACTATGACAAGAACTTACCGATAACTAAATTTGAGTAGCATGAGGAGCGGCCCTCATACTCAAGGGACATGAAATTTCCAGTTTATGGTCTGTCAAGCATATAACTCACATTGGACCTCACTTTCACCTTAACCATCTAAAGATGCCTTTGATAGGGGCAATGAGAGCTCAAAGCTAATGGGTACCATGCTTTCAACATTTGGAGGCCTTTCAAACATTTCAAAACCTTATCACTTCCTTGTTGAGTCACCACTTATTCTATGAGCACCTTCTTGAGAGCATAGTTGTCATTCTTAGTGTAATGTGCTTGTCTCAAAACTTGGTTAATTTTGTCATGACTTTGATGCTTGTATATTCAATATCTTTACTTCTAGTCTTCACTTGAACTTCAGAGGTGCCTTGGCATTTATGTTGTGCTCTACAAACAAAGGCAATCGAGATACCACTCTATCATACCTTTTTACGAGCATTGCAATGTTGCTTATGTTTATGTTTCATGCTACTTATTATTATTGAGTTGGTTTCTCTTCATAGCTTGCAATGACTATTAAGTAGACTTAGTTGCATACTCCTTATTATGAATTGTCTAAGTATGTACTCATGTGTTGAGAATATTTACATCCTATGAAGCAAATGTGTTCGTGAAAGCTCTTTTATCGCACTCAGTTTTCAACTGAATTTCTTGAGGACAAGCAATAAGCTAAGCTTGGGGGGAGTTGATACGTCCAAAACGTATCTACTTTCCTGAACACTTTTGCTATTGTTTCTCCTCTAAACTTGTGTGATTTGGATACAACTAACACTGACTGACGCTGTTTTCAGCAGAATTGCCTTGGTGTCTAGTTTTTGTGAAGAAAATCAACTATCAGGAAAAATCCCGAAAAATATGCCAAAAATCCTATTTCACCAGAAGACTCATAGAGCCAGAATACGAGAAGTAGGAGGGCCACGAGGGGCCCACACCCCTGGACGGGAGGACCAGCCCAGGCCGCGCCTAGGAGGGGTGTGGCCACCTCGGGCACCCCCTCGGCCTCCCTCTTCGCTTATAAGAATCCTCTTGACCTAAAAACTCAGGGGGGTTCAACGTTTTTCCAAAAAGAGTTCCGTTGCGCCGCCACCACCAGAAAATTCTATTCGGAACCAGAAACTCCGTTCTGGCACCCTGCCCGGACGAGGAATTTGGAGGGGATCATCGCCATCATAATCACCAATGCCTCTCCATCAACCATCCATGTTTCCCCCATCCATGAGTGAGTAATCCCCCGCTGTAGGCTATGGGGATGGTAGGGATTGGATGAGTTCTATCATGTAATCGAATAAGATTGCTAGGGCATGGTGCCTAGTATCTCTATTAGTGCTTTTTGACTTTGTTACAACTTGTTGTGCTTAATGCTTGTCAATAGGTCCCAAGTGCCATGATCTCAGATCTGAACTTATTATTGATTCATGATGATAGTATTGTTTGTGATCTTATCTGTAAGTTGTGTACACATATCATTGTCCGGATCCAAAGGCCCAGAAGTGACAGAAATTGGGACAACTGGAGGGGATGACTGTGATATGAGGATCACATGTGTTCATGGAGTGTTAATGCTTTTCTCCGGTGCTCTATTAAAAGGAGTACCTTAATTGCCAGTAGATTCCCTTGAGGCCCCGCTACAACGGGCTGGTAGGACAAAATATGTTGTGCAAGTTCTCATTGTGAGCACGTATGACTATATATGGAACACATGCCTATGATTGTTTAGTACTTGGATGCTTTATCTTATTTATCTGCAATTGCCCTAGATCTTGAAGTTACATGAATAGTCTCGTCCATGAAACGCCCGTCCATCCATCCCTATGCTTACCACACTCATATCCTATTGTTTGCTACTATTGTTACTACTGCCTTTGTTTTACTACTGTTGTTACTTTTTTATTGCTACTACACAACTGTTGCTACTGATAAACTACTGTGAGCAAGAGTATTTCCAGGTGCAGCTGAATTGACAACTCAGTTGTTAAGCCTTATAATTATTCTTTGGATCCCCTTGTGTCGAATCAATAAATTGGGTAATACTACCCTCTAAGGCTGTTGCGATCCCCTATACTTGTGGGTCATCAGTGTCGACAACACTTCACAAATGCATGCATGTGTGAGATGTGTGGTTGCTTGCTATGATATGTGGATCAGATCAAGTAAAAATATATTGATTCTACCTTCTTACTTCCACTTCTTTGGTGAAACTTGCCCCACAAATCCTATGATGTTGTACTGAGGCAAATATTTGATTAAGATCAGATGCTTCCTTTTGGTGAAACTTGCCCCTTATTCATTTTTGCTCAATGATGTATATCAATAGTGCATTTCATTGTTAAGATCAAGAGCAAACTTTTTAACACTAACCCCTTTATTTCCTTTTTGTTTTGTTTGGTTACATGTACAGAATAATACAAGAGAAGATACAAGACTTAGTTTAGGAAAAGTACTTTAGGGATTTCTTTTATTCTTTTGTAATTTAATTTTTATCCATTTGTACAAACAATTGTAACATATATGAGTATTCAATAAAGCACTACTTTTCTTTATTTGTACTTATTACTTTTATAATAAATTCATATTTTTTTGCTTCCTTGTATATCTTTGTAATATGTTGGATAATAAAGGAATAAAGATTTCCGTTTACTTGTCTTTGTTTGAATTACTTTAATTGCTTGTATTTCCCTTTGTTGTATTCTTGTTATTACTTCAATTATATTACTCAAATGTTCCTTTAATAAAATAAACTCTTAAATACTTATAATTTAAATCATTTCAAAATTCAATTCAAATGTCATTTGAAAATTATTACCCCCAAACAACTCAAAATACCTAGAGGTCATGTCAGAATCTATAGCATTCACCTGGATGAGCTAAACCCTAACTCATAAAAGTGAAAGAAACCCTGATCCCTCTAGTTTTTTAGTTTATGAAAAATTTACCCCAATTTTACAGATGAATGCATGCATATGCACATAATCCTATTTCTACCCTTCGTTTGTTCCTAAACATTGGGATGTTATATTCCTCCTCCGACGTCTTAGTCTTGAGGGGGTGCTAGATCTGGACTTTGATGGCCTGTCTAGGGTGTTGCCTAGTCTGATTCATTCAGCGACAATGGTTTCACCTTGGGTGAGCCACCTTAGAGGTCCGCAAAGCTGCATATCAGTGATGGAGCCACATCGAGCTCGAGTGAGGAGGTGATCCATCATTTTTTCTCCTTTGGTGGATCCTGTTGTTGTGGTGCTAGAGGCAGGTGACAGGCGTTGGCGTCTGATGAGTCCAAAATTGGAGAATCTTTACTTATTGTTTTTGCATAAGTAGAGTAGGGTTTTTAGTATTTTACCGCGTTTGCATGCACCTTTTGTCCTTGTTTCAACAAGATCCCAACTTACTAAGTATATTATGAACAAATCAATTAAGAATATCATATTATACTATAATATGACATTTTAAGTGTTAAAAGTCATTTAATTGATTTATCTTCGCACCTAGAGGAATTGCTTACGCTGAGAAGGTTACATCGCATGTAACGACCACTGGTACATGCGGAGCCTTCCCGTACAACACTGCATCGTGGTCTCCTCGTCAAATACTCCCACCTTGCAAAGACGGATCCGAGATCCGACATTCACAGAAACCTCCAGTCACAAAAAACACACCAGAAAAGGGACCTGAAGGAGAAACTTAGAGAGGGGCAAATCCTTGCTACTTTGTGGATCATTGGAAAACAACGCGTCATCCCCTTCATCACCAACCGCTGCATCACCATCACCATCTCTACCCCTTATTACATTCATTAGATAATTTTGGAACTCTAGATTCAATTGTGGTTTGCACTAGATTCATTCCAGTACCTTTATCCATTCATTTGATTATGATGATGTTGTTGATTGCTTCCATGTGTGAGTAGTTTTTTTCGTTCTTGGGGAGATTGAGAAATCCTAGCATTATTATGAAATGAAATAAAGGTGATCTATTATGTGTGTCCATGATCCATTTATCTATGATGTGTGTTTGATCTCTCCCTTTAGATGGTATATGTAGTCGGCCACATATCATTTGCCTTCAGGTCTAAAGAAGAGGGTGAAACCCTTTGGACGTGTTTGGAAGCGTGTCCAAAGCTATTGTGACTAGAAGCACGGCTAGCAACCTGCACGGCCAAAGGGGAACAAAGAGAGATTCACTAAGCTAATTACGATATCCATGGGGAGACCTTTAATTGCAGTGGTCTGCATGGGTGACTGCTCTGAGACATCACAGTGATTATTTAGAGATGACCTCATCATTCTTGGCTCAACAAAGTGGCTTCCTACGAGCCTTGTAGTGAACATATTATTATGGAACTATCTCCACACATGTCATGACATAATAAATAAGTTATCCTAATTATGATTAATTATAACATGCTAGTGGTGTATCATACATCCCTGAGAACATTTTAGCCCTATTGAGTTCAACCACCATTCCAAACTCTTTTGTTACTTGCTTTCATTTTACTTGTTTTTATTTTTCTTTACTACATTCAACCCCAAAACCTTTTAAACACCCTTTACCTTAAATCAAAGGCATATTACAACTATCCTTTGGTAGATAGTGCCGAGGGGCATAAATACCTTAACCAAATAGCTCTACGTGTGTTCGATACTCTTATTTTGAAATTAGCTATAATCGATCTACGCACTTGTAGTCATCGAGATATTTTCTGGCGCTATTGCGGGAGCTAAACGCTTTTGGTCTTTGTTCTTAGTTGATAATTATATTATTTGTTTTACTCAAGTTGCTTACTAGTTTCAGGTAAACACCATGGCTACACTCGGACCGATGAATCATCTCGATGCAGCAGAACACCTCGGGAAATTCAATAGAGGACTTGTCAAAGAATTCCTGAGTGGGACCAAACCTGAATACGAGGTTAACCTCGTTTTATTTCTATTATTAAAGATAAAAAAAATTCTAGGAGATGATCCAGATGAGTATACCTACACTCATGTAATCCATTTTACCGAGTTATGTTGGACACTAAAATTGAGAGGCTATTCTGATGATGAACTGAAACTTAAATTGTTTAGGCAATCTCTAACCAACACTGCTTTAGCTTAGTATAGAATTTGCCATGGAGAGAAAACTGATACATGGGAAAAGCTTAAAGAAGAATTCGTATTCCGATTCTTTCCCAAGCTAAAGACTGCTAAGGTAAGAAGGGGATTACGAACTTCAAGAACCGCCCAGGTGAAGGCTTGGTAAGGGCCTTTAAAAGGTATAAATCTATCCTTAATAAATTTCCCCACCATGATTTACCTCATTGGTATGTTTTGCATATTTTTTATGGGGGACTTAATCAAGAAATTAAACATGATCTTGATACAAATTCTAGAGGCTCTTTTATGAAGCTAACTATAACTAAAGCGTGGGAACTCCTAGAACATATTTGCCGCAATAGAGAAACTTGGGGATTTGATTTAGGCAGTGAAGGAGGAGTAGAAATCGAATATGATTGTCTCAATTCTTATAAGAAACCGCTAATGAGATTCAACTTGATGATGATATTATTGTACAAATCCTTTAGTTGTCGAGAGAGAACATTAAAGCTCCTGATAAAGACTGGCTCCAATATACTCCCCCACCTAAGTCAGTCGAACATGTTGATGTAATAACTGCAGCTCAAGTAGAGCCAATGAGGGAGGTACCCCCGTATGTTGAACCTCTTCCTTTTCCAAGGACTGCAAGTAAACATATGATGGCTCAGGAACTCGAAGATCAACATGAGGAAGAAAGAATGTTCCTAGAAATTTTAGAAGAAGAGGCATATGCAAGAAAAACTAATGAGGTAAGTAAGGAGGAGACCGGGGAAGCAACAAAGGAAGATATCTTAACCATGTTTGCACATTGCAACGTAATAAAGCTAGATACCGAAGCTTCGCAATTTGTTGAAGGGAAGGTAAAAGCTAAATAAGTTGGTAAACCTATTCTCCCTTGCACTTTTGGTGGATCTCCTTATTATGGCCTCTATAATATAGGAACAGTTGTTAATGTAATCCCCTATAACTTTTATCTAAAAATCCAAAACGAATTACCCCCAGTCAAATTAGAGGATACTGAAATGACAATAATGCTTGCAGATAAAACACTCAGAGTTTCTATGGGTATAATTAGAGATGTCCCAATCTGTATTGGAACATACAATTACCCCATTGATTTTTACTTGTTGACATGACTATTCATGTTTATTGTCCAATTATTTTTGGAATAACTTTCTTCAACACTACAGGGAAAACATTGATTGCAAGAAAGAAACTGTAACTCTCAAGTTTGGTGAATAGAAAATGGAATTACATTTTTTCAAATTTCCAATATAAACCAACTATTGAGGATTTACACGAATATGAGTATGGGCAAGAAGAAGAAGCTAATATAATTAATCTTGCCTCTATAGTCATTGAAACTTCCTATGATGATTTAGCAAGGAGTTTAGTTGTTAATGATAATATGCCTCAAGATATAGATACATTGAAATGGATGATTACCTTGACTCCACGCCTCAGGTGGATCCCGAGATGAATCAAAATTATGAAGAATCTATAAGAAAAGGGGACGAGGTACCTCCACCTCCTACACTCAAAACCTTATCCAAGGAGTTAAAATATAGGTTTCTTGATGAAGAGCTAACAATAATTTACCTGTTATTATAAGTTCTATCCTTGCAGAAAGAGAAGAGGAAAATTTGATGATGGTTCTTAGGATGCATCGAAATGCTCCCTCGATAGCCACTCATAGAATATTTATGGAAGAAGGAGCTCAACCACTTGCAGATTTCTAGAGACGATTAAAACCTCACATGAAAGAAGAGGCGAGGAAGGAAGTAATATGTTTATTTGATGCAAGAATCATATTTCATGTGGAGGGGAGTGAATGGGTAATCATGTTCATTGTGTTCCTAAGAAAGGCGGTTTTACTATTGTTCAAAACAAACACAATGAGTTGGTACCAACTAGAATCATTATTGGTCATATGATGTGCATTGATTATAGAAAACTTAATAAGGAAACTAGAAAGGATCATTACCCTTTACCGTTTATAGATCAAACTTTAGCGAGGCATGTTATGCATTATCATTGTTGTCCACCCTGATGTAAACTTAAGATGGACTTCACTTGTCCTTATGGGTTATATGCTTATCGCCGTATGCCTTTTGGTCTTTGCAATGCCCCTGCCACCTTCCAAAGATGCATGACTACTATATTCACTGATTATGTTGAAAGTATTATGGAAGTTTTCATGGACGATTTTTATGTTTATGGAACTTCATTTAACCATTGTCTTCATAATTTTCATAAAGTCTTACATAGATGTGAAGATACTAACCTAGTCTTGAATTTGGGAAAGTGTCACTTCATGGTTCAAGAAGGTATAGTACTTGGTCACAAAATTTTAGGTAAAGGCATAGAAGTTGATAAAGCGAAAATTGAAGCAATAGAAATGCTTACCCCTCCCCGAGAAGTAAACGATATTAGGAGTTTCTTAGGCCATGCTGGATTTTATAGAAGATTCATTAATAATTTCTCTAAAACTGCTAGACCTCCAACTAACCTTCTACAGAAGGATGTTGCTTTTAATTTTGATGAAAGTTGTCTTACTGCTTTCAACATATTAAAGCAAGCTCTTCTTGAAGCTCCTGTTATAAAACCACCTAATTCGAAGAAACCCTTTGATCTTTTCTGTGAGGCTAGCCATGAAGCCGTTGCAACAGTTCTTTGCCAGTATGATGGTGATGAACTTAATATCATTCATCATGCTAGCGCACCTTAAATGGCACTCAAAAGAATTACCCCATGGTAGAGAAAGAATTTTTCGATGTGGTTTTCTCTTATGATAAATTTAGATCTTATATTATTGAATCTTAAGTAAGGATGCATATGGATCATATTGGCTTAAGGTAAATTCTTGAAAGAACTGACAATAATCCAAGGATGATCCGTTGGACTCTACTTTTGCAAGAATTTGATTTATAGATCCTCCAAAGAAAAGAAGAATCAGAGGACATGCCCATGGAAATTGAGGAAATCAAACCACCCAAAGAAGTGTCATCTATATGCATACCTGCTAGGACTTTAATTCCCAAAATAAAAATTGTTGGGCCACGAAGAGATAAAACAAAACTTTTTCCCTCTAACATGGTGATCCCAAGATCTAGCTGAGGTAGAAGGCCACGAGGTTTACCACTAGACGCGTAATTGCGGATTACTGATGAAGCACGTCTGTTGAATGCAGTGCAGTCCTCACGATTCGATCGTCCTGGTACTGATCATACAACACCTCTTCTGGTATCCACACGTACAAGGAGGAGCACCGGCGGTGAACTGCTAGGTTCGTTACGACGGCAGGACTGCTGTGGAGCTAGGGTTTCCAACTCATGGAATGACCTAACCGACCAACGATTAACCCTTCTTGGTTACTATGCTCCACTATATATAGGGAGTGAACATGGGCTCCACTCACATGGCCCATTCACTAAAGCCCATATAATATTAGTCCCTGTGAGTCCTACTCACTGACTCAGTCCAAATCTGTCTCAGGTCCAACCCAACCAGATTTCCGGTTCAGATCCAATCCGAACTTGCTCCCGCTCTTAAGTGTGTGACCCCGCAGGCTCATGGCAACTTGGACATGATTGGAGTCCGACTCTTAATCGATCAGTCGGTAGCGGCTCCTAGCAGAACATGCTGACTCCGAAGTACCAAAGAGTCATGACGACTTTCCTTTCCAATGCGACTTATGTCCGAGTCCCTTTTGCCTCATGATATACCTTGTCAGACTATAGGCGAATATTTGTCATCCCTTAAATAGTCCGACTCTCTTCTCGATCCGTGATAAGTGATTCAACCGACTAACTCTTAGTCGATCGCCTCGGTTAACACTTAACCGAGTCATGCATGGCCATGATTTCCGAATCATATCATCTGAGAGGGCCCATAGAATATCTCTTCGAGTGGAGGGGCAAAATCCCATCTTGGTTATTCACATCATGCAACTTGATTCTCAGTCGACCCGAACTCTGCCTTTATAACTGCCCAGTTACGGATCAATGTTTGACAGAACCTAAGTTGGTGATCCTCAACTCGGACTATGCAATAACCTCAGGTCTAAAGATTACATTGATTGAGATATACAAATGAAACTTGCTCGTTGTACCTCAATATGGGTCAATCCGACTCGCTAAAATCTTTAGCCGAATCTGTGTAAGTCGGAATAGCATCACCATGCCCATGACAAGTGGAACCGAGTCATCAAGCCGACTTTCACATTGGTCTAAGTTGTGTGTGCAGCACAACCTCAATGACCAAGGACATTTAGTACAAACAACATGAATTCATAGTTCCACAACTGAATCACATATTCAATGATACACATCAGATGTTTATACAAGGACAACTTAATATCTTTATGAATACAATGGGTAACATCATCATACATGATTGCCTCTAGGGCATATTCCCAACAGTCTCCCACTTGCACTAGAGTCAATCTTCCGACATCACATGTCTAGGCATCTAATGCCCATAGCTCTTAGGTGCGCCTCATGCTTCGGCTGTGGTAACGGCTTTGTCAACAGATCCGCAATATTTGCATCCGTGTGTACCTTGCATAACTTGATATCACCCTGATCCACGAACAGGCGAATCAGGTGGTACCCTATGAGTATGTGCTTGTTCTTCTGGTGTTGTCTAGGTTGCTTGGCTTATGCAATAGCACCATTGTTGTCACAATACATGTCTAAGAGATTGGACGAGCCCTGAACCACACCAAGATCCATGAGGAAATTCCTCATCCAAACAGCTTCCTTTGTTGCCTCTGAGGCGGCAATATACTCAACCTCTGTTGTAGATGCGGACACAGTCTCTTGCTTGGAACTCTTCCAGCTCATAGCACCTCCGTTTATAATAAACACGTATCTGGATTGCGAACGAGAATCATCAAAGTCTGTAAGATAACTCGCATTCATGTAACCTTTTACACTGAGTTCATCTTCACCACCATAAACTAAAAACATATCCTTAGTCCTTCTCAAGTACTTTAGGATATTTTTAGCCGCTGTCTAGTGGATTTCTCCAGGATCGGCCTGGTATCTGCTCACAACACTTAGAGCATAGGAAACATCCGACCTAGTACAAATCATGGCAAACATGATGGATCCGATTGCAGAAGCATACAAAATCGCACTCATTCGACTTCGCTCATCAGTTGTCGAAGGACACCGAGTCTTGCTAAGTTTTACACCATGGGACATCGGTAAGAACCCCTTCTTAGACGATTCCATGTTGAAATTCTTCAACACTTTCTCCAAATAAGTACTCTGACTCAATCCAATGAGCCTTCTTGATCTATCTCTATAGATCCGGATTCCGAGAATATATGTTGCCTCACGCAAGTATTTCATTGAGAAACTCTTTTCCAATGATTCCTTGGTTTCTTGCAACATTTGGACATCATTTCCAATCAGTAATATGTCATCCACATATAAGATTAGAAAGTTTACTTTGCTCCCACTAAACTTCTTGTATAAACAAGAATCATGATCACTCTTGATGAAGCCACACGATTTGACTACCTCATCAAAGAGAATATTCCAACTCCGAGATGCTTGCTTCAACCCATAAATGGATTTCTGAAGTTTGCACACCTTGTCAACATTAGCCGGATCGGCAAAACCCTTGGGCTGTATCTGTCACATCCCAAATTTTTCCAAATTTTGAAATGTGAAAAATAAATAAACAAAATAAACAATTTTTGAAATTTAGGGTGAAAAGAAACTTTTTGCTTCTAAATGGAAACATCAAAACCCTTCTTGAACAAATTTGAATGAAAAGGGAATCCAACAAAATTTCAATCAAGTGAAATGCATTCATCAATGAATGAATCTTGAAATTTAAACACTTGGAAAAGTTAAACCATAACCCCAAATCTTAATGAAAGAAATCATTTCCAAAGATCAAATGTATTTTATACATGGAAAGAATCTTGAATTTAAACACTTGGGAAAAATAAATCAAAACCCTAATGGAAGAAAATCATTTCCAAGATCTCTCTAAGACTATGGATTTGATCCATATAAAAATTCAGCAACAAACATTTATAAATGATCAAAATGATAAATAAAAATATTATAAAACCATAGAAATTGGTTTCATTTAATTTGGAGCCATGGATAAAAACTTATGATTTTAATAAGATAAAAGAAAATAAATTCCAAAGCTAATAAAGCTTCTACCTAAAAATCCATACCAAATTGTGAGCAAAAAAATCCTAAAGGGATTTAAAAAGATAAACAAATATTAAATAAAAATATACAAATTGGAATCACCAAGTTTGGATTTATAAATAAAAAGATATGGATTTTATAAGATAAAGAAAGAAATAAATAAATAAATAAATAAGGAGTATTTAAAAGCCAAATTAAATCTTGGCCAAATCCATAAACAAATGAAAGTTATTGATTAATAAAAAGGAATAAAAGGTTATTTAAATAAAATTATATGAATTGAACCAAATTCAATTTTATTTAAATAAAGACAAATTGCCTAAACTAAATAATAAGTCCCAAGAAAATTATTTAGAAGACAATTTAAAAACTTGAATGAAATCCATAAGCAAATGGAATAAAGATAATCCAAATAAGATAAAGGGATAAATATTAATCAAATAAAATTATATGGGCATTAGCCAAATTCAATTCTATTTGAATGAAGACAAAATTCCTAATATAAATGATTAATCAAATCATGGGAAAATAATAATTGAAATTGCCCAAGTGGGTTAAAGTTATCTAATTAACTTAAAGAGAATAAAAGAAATATTTGAATAAAAATTTAGATGGACTTGAACCATATTTGATTTGAATAAAGTTAAAATCCCTAATAAAAATGATTAATTAAGTCATGAGAAAAATAAATAATTGAAATTGCCAAAATGGATTAAAAGTTATCTAATTAACTTAAAAGGAATAAATGATTAATTAAAAAGAATTATATGGTTTGGAACCATATTCCAATTCATTTAAATAAAGACAAAAGCCTCATTTTGAAATAAATATTAAATCATAATAAAATGTTTGAAATAATTCAAAGTGAATTATTTAAACACACTAATAAATAAATAAAACCTACTGAAAGGGTTTGATGAAATTTGAAATCAAGTGGAGGCTTAAATCAATGGTTTGAATAAAAACAAGTGTCTAATTTAATTAAATATTAAACCATAAAATAATATTTGAAATATTCTAAAAATGGAATTTTAAACACATCAATAAACATATAAAACTTACAAAGGTTTGAGTAAATCATTTCAATAAAATATTATGGATTGGAACCATATTTAAATCTTATTTAAATAAAGACAAATGTCTAATTTAAACAAATAATAAACCCTAAGAGAATATAAGAAAATATTCTAAAATGGATTATTTAAATACATTAATAAACAGATAAAATCCCACTGAAAAGATTTAGAAAAAGTTTGATAAAGAAATCTGAATTCAAATGAGTGTTTGAATTCAAAAAACAAAAAATAGAAAAGGAAAAAGAAAAAGAATCAGAAAGAAAAAAATGAAAAAGACCAGCCCAACTAAACCTACCCTAGACCCCAGCTAATCTGGCCCATTACCAGCCCACCCGGGGAAAACCCTCTCTCCCCACTGCCAGATCTTTTCTCACCCGCGATTCAACCCTTTGCCCACTGACCTCGTGGCCCCACAATTGCCAGCTCACCGTCATCTTCAACCCGCTGACCCTGCCCCCAACCTCTCCCCGGCCGTTTCTGCCTTATTCAATCCGCGTAAATTCACGTTGAATGCCGCACTAATCCCTCCATCGATCACGCACGTTAAAGCGCCTCCTCCCCCTCTCCCTTTTCCCTCACTCGCCAGCTCCTCTCCGCCCTAGGGCTGCCCCAATTTCCCCCTGCAACCACCTCTGCTCCGACGAGCCACCGCGGCAATTCCGGCCAGCCCTCACCTCCCCTTGCCCCCTGGTTTCCACGAGAGAACTCCCCATCTCCGTGCGCATCTGCCAGTAAGCCTAGCTCGCCCGGGCGTGCCCCATAGCCTCGGAAACGACCACGACTGAGCGCCGCCACTGTCTGCTACAACTCCGACAACCTTTCTCCGGTAATTCCCGACCTCCCCTTCCCCTCTAAAGGATGCTACTGCACTCGCTTTACCCTTGCGCGTCTAATGCCACTGCTTGCTTGCTTTCTCGTGCCCTGTAGCGACGTCACTGACGAAGCCCGTTCGTGCCCGACGGTAAGACCAACTCCGGCGAGCAATCTACACCAACCCCGTGCGCCCCTGGCCTTCCCACGAGCACGTTGAGCATCAACACGTCACTGCGATCACAGTGAGCCACTCCTATCCCTCCCTTGCTTCCTACTTTCGCCGAAACACTGCTGACAACCGCTGCCGCCGCTCACCGTCGCTAGCGCCGCCAGATCTTGCATGTTTTGTTGTGAGCCGTTAGATCACGATCCTGTGGGCACGATAGATCATTTAACCGAAGGGGTATCACTCGATCTGAGCCACACAAATCTAATTAGATCCAACGCACCGTGTAGCTCGATTCGTGCGAACCGGTATGAGCCAATAGGATCATTCCACGTGGCCTAGACTTTGTTTTAAAAATAGAAAAGGTTCTATTAGTGGTTTGATTTTGTAAAATCCATAACTTTTGATCCACACGTCCAAAATTTACAAATTTTATATCATTGGATTTAGTAAAATTTGTACTTTGCAACCATGCCCTTATTTTAGTATTTTGCTTCTGGAAAATTAGGTGTTTTTCCAGAAAAATTTCTAGGCCTATTTAGAGTATAAAAATTATTCTAAAAATGATTTTTGGGTACAACATTTTGCAAATGATTTGTTTGAACGTACTGACCAGAAACAAAAACTTTTGGGTTTAGAAATATATTTTGTTAACACAAGGAATTATTACTTTGAATAAAAGCATTTCTAGAAGACTAAAAATGTTGTTATGATTTAAAAATGGTTTTGAGTGAAAACTTTTGCAAATGGATTTTTTTAAACACTTTGACCATAAACACTAACAATTGTGTTTAAAAACATATTTGTCTAACACTAGAAATTATTCCTTTAATAAAATCATTTCTAGAAAAGACAAAAATGATTTAAATGGCCGAGTTTCACTAACTTTATTTTAAATGGTTTTACCACTTTTATAAATGGCCAATAGGTGTTTTAAAATGTTTATAGCCTATTAGAAACCAACTTTCCAAATAAAACAATATTTTGCATGCTTGCCTGCATTGTTTTGTTTTCTTTATTTTATGAGGTGAATTGTTTGAATGCTAGTTTTAAATTTGTGCCTTGCTTGATTGAATTGTAGTGAACTTTGAAGAGTGTGACAATTGAAAGATCAAGGAGTGAACTTAGTTTCTCTACCAAAAAGGCAAGTGGTGCTTCATACATTTTGTCCTATTATTTTAACTATGCAATAGTGATATTTTGAATAGGACTTGCATGGAATTTTTACTAAGTATGCTATGCCTTGGGAAATCCTAGTAGATGATGCCTTAGTAGAATTTTCCCTAAGTTAAGATCCTTACTACTATCATGCTTAGCCTAGCTAGTAGAAAACAAGGGTGGATTATATTCATGCTATGAAATAATTCTAAGTCTATGACTTGTGTTTTGTTTAATAAAACAACTATGTGAATAAATCACCTGGGTGAAATGGTGAGAAAGGGTTATGTTGAGTGGTTACACAAGTCTAGTAAACTGGGGAAAACTTGTGTATCTCACTTGTGGAAAGCCACCCAGGAACAAAGAGATTTGAGATGTCAAATGTTGAGAAGCTTCAAGTGCAGCCACATGGCATTATGGGCTTGGCCTAGATCATATAGGTTGCAATAACTTAGCCAGATGGACAGCGGGTGGTAGGGGGTGATAGGTTTGGAACGCGTCCATTTGGTCTAAGGGAAGGCTTTTGAAAGATCTCGTCTTGATGCATGTCGAGTCTTGTGGGGAAAGTGAACCACCTCTCGAGAGAGAAAAATCTAAGTACTTAGCCGTGTCCCCGACAATGTACAATTTGAGCATCAAGACATGGAAGCTATCAAGGATCTCCTCATCCCAATTTCTAAGTTAAAAACTTGTGGTTGAACAAGGGTAAAGGTTAACCAATTCCTATTGGTTGTTCCTTGGGTGATTTGACAAACAAAAACTTAGTGTTTTCAACTAATAAGGAAAACTTATTTTGAGAAAAGCAAGCCTAAGCTCCACTTAGCAAAATGCATTACCACTATTCTACCATAGTATCACTTGCCAATACAATTCAAATGTATTGACCCTTGTGGCTGTAACTTATTATGTTGCAGGTTTGTTTGATGTTAGTGAAGTGTGTTGAATAGGATTGCAAGTCTACAACCAACATGATTGCCTGTGGCACTTTGAAGATGAAGGACTCCATGCTATATAGTTATATCTACTGCATTGTAATGAGATAGCCATACGAGATATGTAAGATGTAATGAATTATTTTATTCCTGGTTATAAAGTTGTATTATGACCTTCGTTTCTTGATATTACATCTTAAACTATGGATGCTAGATATTGATCCAGGGACTAGCATTGTAAACACAGGGATCTCTACCTTATCAGGTTGGGACCTCTACAGTATCATATACACATCCTCGGTTAAATTTACATTAAGGAAAGCCGTTTTGACATCCATATGCCATATCTCATAGTCAAAATAGGCTGCTATAGGTAACATGATCCGAACTGATTTAAGCATCGCTACGGGCGAGAAAGTCTCGTCGTAATCAACTCCTTGAACTTGTCGGAACCCCTTCGCGACAAGACATGCTTTATAGAAGGAAACATTTCCATCCATATCAGTTTTCTTCTTACAGACCCATTTTCACTCGACGGGTCTTGCATCGTCTGGCAGATCAACCAAGTTCCAAACTTGATTTTCATCCACGGACTTTAACTCGGATCTCATGGCTCCAAGCCATGACTCGGAATCAGATCCCACCATCACTTCCGAATAATTTGCTGGCTCATCACTGTCTAACAGTAATACATCACGAACACTTCGTAATCTTGCCGATCTTCGTAGTACAGGTGCCGCTGCCGGCTTAGCCACCACGACCGGCTCAACCTCCAAGGTTTTTGCTGACTCGCTACTAGCCGGTTACTCTTGAATTTCTTCGAGCTGCACCGTACTCCCACTGACTCCCCGACTGAGAAACGCTTTCTCAAGGAAGACACCATTTCGAGCGACAAATACTTTGACCTCTCCTCGGTTGTAGAAGCAGTAACCCAAGGTTTCCCTCAAATACCCCATGAAAATACACTTATCCGATTTGGCCGTAAGCTTGTCCGACTGCAGTCACTTGACAAATGCTTCACAACCCCAAATCTTAAGAAAAGACAAACTCGGCTTTTTGCCTGTCCACATCTCATGCGGTGTCTTCTCTACCGACTTTGATGGTACTCTGTTTAGTGTGAACGCCGCTGTTTCTAGACAATAACCCCAAAATGATAAAGGCAGATTTGTCCGACTCATCATTGATCATACCATGTCCAACAAGGTCCGATTTCGCCTTTCCAAAACAGTGTTCCTTTGCGGAGTTCCTGGCGGAGTAAGTTGAGGAACTATTCCATAACTTTTCAGATGGTCATCAAACTCATGGCTCATGTACTCGCCTCCTCAGTCTGACCGAAGAAACTTTATTTTATTGCTGAGTTGATTCTGTGCTTCATTCTGGAATTCTTTGAACTTTTCAAAGGCTTCCGACTTATGTTTCATCAAGTAGATATGTCCATACCTACTCAAATCATCAGTGAAGGTAATGACGTACTCATAACCACTCCTGGATGTCATGCTCATTGGTCCACATACATCACTATGTACTAGTCCCAACAAGTCGGACACCCTTACACAATTCTTTGGAAAAGGTGTCTTGGTCATTTTGCCGAGTAGGCAAGATTCTCATGTCTCGAACGACTCCAAGTCAAATGAAGTTAGGAGTCCATCATCATGGAGATTCTTCATGCGTTTCCAACTTATATGACCAAGCCGACAGTGCCAAAAGTAAGTCATATTCAGATCATTTGGTTTTAACTTTTAACATTTATGTTATAAACCGACTCACCATCAAGATTCAAAATAAACAATCCGTCCTGGATGGGTGCAAAGCCGTGAAACATATCATTCAAATACAAAGAACAGCCATTATTCTTGATATTCGACTCATAGCCTTGCCTCATCAAACATGAAGCAGAAATAATGTTTCGACTGAGCACTAGAACATAATAACAATTATTTAGTTCCATAATGAATCCGGAAGGTAAATGAAGTTGCATCGTGCCAACTTACAATGCAACAACTCTTGCTTTGTTGCCGACTCGAATATCAACCTCGCCTCTTGCTACGCTCCTAGTTCTTACCAGTCCCTGCAACGAGTTGCAGATGTGAATAACTGATCCGGTATCATATACCCAAGAACTATTAGGTGCATCAGCAAGATAAATGTCTATCACATTGCAAACAAGTGTACCTGAGTCGGAAGTCATACCTCCACTCTTGGCTTTATCAGCCAAATACTTGATGTAGTTCCTCTTCCAGTGGCCATCCGCCTTACAGTAGAAGCAAGTGGATCCGGCTGAAGGAGATGGCTTAGTCCCTGAAGAAGCGCTTGGGACCGGGTCCTGAGCCTACTTTCCTCCCGACTTAGCCTTCTTCTTAGTCCAAGAACTCTTCTTGAACTTAGCCTTATTCTGCACCATCAACACTTGACTAGCGCCCTTCTTGAGATCCTCCTCTGCCTGCTTGAGCATCCTATGTAATTCAGTGAGATTCTTATCATACCATACCACTTGAATGATTATACATCACCTCTGCTGGTATCCACACCTACAAGGAGGAGCATCGGCGGCGAACTGCTAGGTTCGTTATGACATCAGGACTGCTGTGGAGCTAGGGTTTCCAATTCATGGAATGACCTAACCGATCAATGATTAACCCTTCTTGGTTACTGTGGTCCACTATATATAGGGAGTGAACATGGGCTCCACTCACATGGCCCATTAACTCAAGCCCATATAATATTAGTCCCTGTGAGTCCTACTCACCGACTCAGTCTAAATCCGGCTCGGGTCCAACCCAATCAGATTTCCGGTTCAGATCCAATCCGAACTTGCTCCCGCTCTTAAGTGTGTGACCCCGCAGGCTCATGGCAACTTGGACACGATTGGAGTCCGACTCTTAATCGATCAGTCGATAGCGGCTCCTAGCAGAACGTGCCGACTCCCAAGTACCAAAGATTCATGACGACTTGCCTTTCCAATGCGACTTATGTCCGAGTCCCTTTTGCCTCATGATATACCTTGTCAGACTATAGGCGAATATTTGTCATCCCTTAAATAGTCCGACTCTCTTCTCGATCTGAGATACGTGATTCACCCGACTAACTCTTAGTCGATTGCCTCGATTAACACTTAACTAAGTCATGTATGGCCATGCTTTCTGAATCATATCATCCGAGAGGGCCCAGATAATATCTCTTCGAGTGGAGGGGAAAAATCCCATCTTGGTTATTCACATCATGCAGCTTAATTCTCAGTCGACCCGAACTCTGCCTTTATAACTGCCCAGTTACGGATCAACGTTTGAAAGAACCTAAGTCTGTGATCCTCAACTCGGAATATGCAATAACCTCAGGTCTAAGGATTACATTGATTGAGATATACAAATGACAACTTGTTCGTTGTACCTCAATATGGGTCAATCCGACTTGCTAAACTCTTTAGCCGAATCTGTGTAAGTCGGAATAGCATCACCATGCCCATGACAAGTGGAACCGAGTCATCAAGCCGACTTTCACATTGTTCTAAGTTGTGTGACCAGCACAACCTCAATGACCAAGGACATTTAGTACAAACAATATGAATGCATAGTTCCACAACTAAATCACATATTCAATGATACACATCAAATGTTTATACAAGGACAACTTAATATCTTTATGAATACAAGGGGTAACATCATCATACATGATTGCCTCCAGGGCATATTCCCAACAAAAATTCCAATTTCTCTTTGCAATGGTATTAGAAATTTCTTGCGACCAACCTTGTTTAAAAGGAAAAAGAAAAAGTTGATTCAAGAATTAAAAGGAGATGAAGGTACTCATGTAGATCCATTCTTTGTAGATGAACAATATGATTGAAGCATCGAATCATCTTTGTTTCTAGATGATATTTTGCTTTTTCTATTTGCATTTTTGGTTTCCTTGTGTTTTTCTAAGGCTACTACCGGTCTTGCGAGACTTGTACGGGCTGACGGTACGGTCAGACGGTACGACCAGACCCGCCCATACCAGTGATTGTTAAGATGCCAGTACTCTCGATGTATTTTAAAGGGTATTTGTATGACTATGCCATACGAGCACATCTACCCATAACACAAGTCGTTATGTTCCCTGTGTTCTCTTGTTCGCTTGGTTATTATTTATAAAAAACACGAAGGCAGTAACCACCAGTACGATCAAGACATACGGGAGGGGCCCGCCCATACCACTGAGTCTGTCGGATTGTTACCGACGTTGGGAAGGTGAACTTATGGAATGAAACCTGGTACTGGCGAGCCATATGATGTCCTCTCGTATCATTGATCGTTACAGTTTCTTTTTCTGCTATTTCTTTCCTTATTTGTTGGGATTCTTTTCTTGGACGCCCCTTTTCTTCCAATATGAGTTTTGCCTTGCCTCTAACCCTTCTTAAGCCTCCTAGAGGATCCTTTTTCCTCTCCTGTTAGAACAGATCTCCCTTGCATCTCCACTTCTTCCTGGATAACCCCACGAACATGTCTCATCCATCGAGCTTCATCCAAGCCAAGGAAGGCTATGAAGGTTCCTCTGCGAAGGCCATGGAGGAGTCTAAAGGAAGGAAGAGAAAACAAGCCCGGGGCAATCAACCTAAAGTCAAGGACGGATTTAGACTAGTGGAGACTATGAAGGACGGGCGGAAGGCACTCGGTCTCCTGGTTGGACATGAATGTGGTTTTGATAAGATCCCACTCAGCACCAAGGGAGAAGGAGAATCATATCTTGAGGAACTTAAACATCAGGAAAGGGAAATTAGGGCCTCTCCAAACAAGCTTGATCGTCGTATCAATAAAATCAAGGTAAAGTCTCCAGGAACTTCTAAAAATATTGAGCTGTTGCGCCATTATCTGGATCAGTTGGACACAAAAATAATGAGGGGATTGGAAGCCAACCTCGACATCAGCCTTTGATATATTGAAACACAAAATCAAACAATAGAGATGTATAAGGTAATGGTGGCTCAGTTGGAGAAAGTCAACGTGCAATGTAAGATCCGCATAATGATCCTTGGAACAATGATCAAGACGCTGTGCGTCGGTCTTTGCTCCAACAACCCTCCTTCGCCTTGAAGAACATCACGGTATCGAATAATCACATGGGATTATTTGATCCCACCAGCTTGATCCCAAGCTTGTGGGAGATCTATAACACCTTGTAATCTATCTTCCAGTTTTAACATGTTTACTTTACTGCACGCATGTTAGATTTTTATTCAAGAGTTTGCATTAGCTGCATCATCTTCAAGTTGCCCTTTATTCAAGAGAAGAATTATATCCTTGAGTTTTGAGACTTTATGATATTTAAAGTTATCTCTTGATTCATGATTATTATATTATATGATTGAACTAGGTTGAGTGTTATGATACTTGCAACTATTATGATTTTAGTGTCTTCCACACCGACAAAAGTATTGATTAAATTATGAGAAGTAAAATCTTGATAGAATATTATAGTCATAAGTTTGGGTTATAAAAGCCAAAAAAGTAGTGAGCATGATCACAAAGCTATGATAAAAAAATAGAATAAAGAAAAAGAGACAAAAGATTCGCTATCAAGAAAAATTTCAAGGCAAAAGAAAGGGTACTAGCTTGAAAAGAAAAAAGGGGAGAAGAAAAAAAGAGATGATCATGAATCTTCATTATTAAAATCAAGTGCTCAAACATTTTAACTTTATGATTGTATTATATGTTTAATCACTGATAGCTTCTTATAATTGCATTGATACGAAAAGGTGTGGAAGCCTCTAAGTCATGTGATGTCTAAAGGTGTGATAAAGATCCTGATGTAACTCTATATCTGATATTGTACTCCCGTTTCAATTTTGTCTCATTTATTGTAATGACTCGTGCCTCATAAACATGATGATCTTGTTCATAAGCCACCATCTTGCTCGGGGATGAGCAAGAGTCTAGCTTGGGGGAGTTGATGAGTCCAAAATTGTAGCATTTTTACTTATTTTTTTTGCATAAGTAGAGTAGGGAGTTTTAGTATTTTACCGCGTTTGCACGCACTTTTTGTCCTTGTTTCAACAGGATCCCAACTTACTAAGTCTATTATGAACATATCAATTGAGACTATACCGTAATATGATATTTTAAGTGATAAAAGTCATTTAATTGATTTATCTTCACACTCGGAGGAATTGCTTGCGCTGAGAAGGTTACAACGCACATAATGACCAGTGGTACAAGCGGAGCCCACCCGTACCGTCCTCCCATACGACACTGCGTCGTGACTGCCTCACCAAATACTCCCACCTGGCGAAGACGGATCGGAGATCCGACATTCACAGAAACCTCCAGTCATGAAAAACCACACCAGAAAAGGATCTGGAGGAGGAACTTGGAGAGGGGCAAAACCTGGCTGCTTCGCGAATCATTGGAATACAATGCATCATCCCCTTCATCAATAACCTTCGCGTCACCACCACCATCTCTACCCCCATCTTCCATTCAATAAATCTTGTTGTAACTCCAGATTTAATTGTGGTTTGCACTAGATTCATTCTAGTACCTTGTGTCTATGATCCATTGATCTATGATGTGTGTTTGATCTCTCCCTTTAGATGGTATGTGTAGTTGGCCACATATCATTTTCCTTCGGGTCTAAATAAGAGGGTGAAACCCTTTAGACGTGTTCGGAAACGTGCCCGAAGCTACTGTGACTAGAAGCGCAGCTAGCAACCTGAACAGTCGAAGGATAATTAAAGCGAGATTAAATAAGCTAATTACGATATCCATGGGGAGACCCATAATTGCGGTGGTATGTATGGGTGGCTGCTCTTAGATATCACGGTGGTTATTTAAAGATGACCTCATCCTTGGCTCAGCAAAGTGGCTTCCTACGAGCCTTGTATTGAACATCTTATTATGGAACTCTCTCCACACATGTCATGACATAAGAAATAGGTTATCATAATTATGATTAATTACAATATGCTAGTGATGTACACTATATCCCCGAGAATTTTTTAGCCCTATTGAGTTCAACGACCATTCCAAATGCTTTTGTTACATGCTTTCATTTTACTTGTTTTTATTTACTTTACTACATTCTACCCAAAAAATTAAACACCCTTTAATTTAAATAAACGACAGCTTACAATTATCCTTTGGTATATAGTGTCGAGGGGCATAAAGACCTTAACCAAATAGCTCTCTGTATGTTTGATAATCTTATTTTGAAACTAACTACAATTGATCTGTGCACTTGTAGTCATCAGCATCAAGCTAAGAGGACTCTTCGGTCTCGATTGTAATTTTCTTTATTGGCTAGTGGTTCTTTGCGCAAAGGCTTGCATTTTGTAGTGTTTTTAGTTTTGTCAGGTTGGTGTTTACGTGACTTGTACTATGACATTTATGACCATGCAAAAAAAAGTTTTTTGCGTTTGTGCTGCAATCTGAATTATAGCTTCACAACTTTTTTGATTTCAAAAAAGTTTTTCGATTTTAGTTTTCTGAAGAAAAAAAGTGTTCCAAATTCAGAAGATTTACAAGCGTTTTTGTAGCATCCAACTGAAAGTATGTTACTCCTCTAGTAGAAGACACACCTTTCCTCCCCACCCACCCTTCTTCTCCTAGGAGCCCCCCGTGAGAGGCCGGGTCGCTCCCAAGTCCCTCCCGCTAGAATAGCCGGCTGGAGGTGGTGAAGTAGGGTCCTTGAAGTAGCTATAGTTAGTAGTATTAGTTGTTGGTGACGATTTTATACCATGGTTTGGTGATATGTAGGGATATGCGTGTAGATCTTTTGGCCGAGATCCAGAGCTACCAAGTGATGTGAAGTGCTTCTGCTCCTCGATGTGGCGCTCTGGTGGTCGAGTATAGAGGTGTCGACGAGGCGGGAGGCTAGATTCCCTACAAATAATTATCTTCACACCCGTAGGAATTGCTTGCGCTGAGAAGGTTACAACCCACATAATGACTAGTGGTACGAGTGGATCCCGCCTGTAACGTCCGCCCATACGACACTGCATCGTGACTGCCTCACCAAATACTCCCACCTAGCGAAGACGAATCGGAGATCTGACATTCACAGAAACCTCCAGCCATGAAAAACCACACCAAAAAAGGATCTAGAGGAGGAACTTGGAGAGGGGAAAATCCTTGCTGCTTCACGGATCATTGGAATACAATGCATATCCCCTTCATCATCAACCTCCGCGTCACCACCACCCCCATCTTCCATTCAGTAAATATTGTTGTAACTCCAGATTTAATTGTGGTTTGCACTAGATTCATTCTAGTACCTTTATCCATTAATTTGATTATGATGATGGTGTTGATTGTTTCCATGTGTGAGTAGTTTCCTTCATTCTTGGGGGAGATGGAGAAACCCTACCATTATTATGAAATGAAATAAATATGATCTATTACTTGTGTCTATGATCCATTGATCTATGATATGTGTTTGATCTCTCCCTTAGATGGTATGTGTAGTCGGCCATATATCATTTCCTTCGGGTCTAAAGAAGAGGGTGAAACCCTTTGGACGTTTTTGGAAACGTGCCCAAAGCTACTGTGACTAGAAGCGCACGGTCGAAGGAGGAACAAAGAGAGATTCACTAAGCTAATTACGATATCCATGGGGAGACCCATAATTGCGATGGTCTATATGGGTGACTGCTCTTAGATTTCACAGTGATTATTTAAAGATGACCTCATTCTTGGCTCAACAAAGTGGCTTCCTACGAGCCTTATAGTGAACATCTTATTATGAAACTCTCTCCACACATGTCATGACATAAGAATTAGGTTATCATAATTATGATTAATTACAATATGCTAGTGGTGTATCCTACATCCCCGAGAACGTTTTATCCCTATTGAGTTCAACCACCATTCCAAATGCTTTTGTCACCTACTTTCATTTTACTTGTTTTTATTTACTTTACTGCATTCTACCCCAAAAAAATTAAACACCCTTTAGTTGAAATAAAAGGCAGCTTTCAAGTATCCTTTGGTAGATAGTGTTGAGGGGCATAAAGACCTTAACCAAATAGCTCTCTGTGAGTTTGATACTCTTATTTCTAAACTAACTACAATCGATCTGTGCACTTGTAGTCATCAACGTCAAGCTAAGAGGCTCTTCGGTCTCGATTGTAATTTTCTTTCTTGGCTAGTGGTTCTTTGCGCAAAGGCTTGCGTTTTGCTGTCTTTTTAGTTTTGTCAGGTTGGTGTTTACGTGACTTGTACTATGACATTTATGATATAAATAAAACATGTATTACCATGCAAAAAAAGTTTTAGTTTTCTGAAGAAAAAAAGTGTTCCAAATTCAGAAGATTTATGAGCGTTTTTGTAGCATCCAACTAAAAATATGTGAATCCTCTAGGAGAAGACACCCCTTTCCTCCCCCACCCCACCCTTCTTCTCCTGGGATCCCACGTGAGAGGCTGGGTCGCTCCCAAGCCCCTCCCGCTAGAATATCCGGATGGAGGTGGTGAAGTAGGGGCGTTGGAGTAGCTGTAGTTAGTAGCATTAGTTGTAGGTGACGACTTTATGCCATGGTTTGGAGATATGTAGGGATATGAGTGTAGATCTTTTGGCCGAGATCCAGAGCTGCCAACTGATATAAAGTGCTTCTGTTCCTCGATGCGGTGCTCTGGTGGCCGGATATATAGGTGTCGACAAGGCGGGAGGCTAGATTACCTGCAAATAAAGGGCCTTTATCTGTGGATACTGCTGTCCAAAGTTGGAGATGGATTCCACCCATCATGCTGACAAAGAAGAAGAGGGGTTTATCCCTTTTATCGACGTGTGGCCAGGAAAGCCATAGGGGAGCTCAGAAGCTTCTCCCTAGAGTTTATCCTTGGATGTTCATCATTGACAGCCGCTCAAGATGGTCGTCAGGTGATAGCTCCCATCCTCCTCATCGGTTTCGTCCACTTCTGGTTGGCGATTGAAGGAGAAAAACAACCTCGAGGCTTCTATGCCAAGATGGAGGCCCCCTTGATCCAACGCAATTGGATCCCGGTGCTTACCCCAAGTGGTTCCGCCCACGACTATGATTTTCTTGACTGCGTTGTGATGCAGTGAAGTAGAGGTTCTAGAGCGGACCCGATGGCATTTCTTCGGCTACTTTTAAGGTCCTTAGTGCAAAAATACCAAGCATGTTTGCAATTTTTGTTTTTCTTAGGGCCCTCCTTGTAATTGCAATGCCACCACTCAATCAAAGCTCTCTGGGATCATCCCCTGTTAAAAAAACTGAAAATTTGCCATTAGAACGTGCATGTGTGTGTGTGAATACGGTCTAAAGCCTACTATGTTTCAGCATAGTTCATGTTTATTGATCAACAAACCAAAATATAGATCTTATAGAAGAAGCGAACACAAAAACAAAAGAAAAACATCCATGGAAAAATTAGTGAAGGTTCTTGATGACTGCAAGTGCATAGATCAATTGTAGCTAGTTTTGAACTAAAAGTATTGAATCCACAAAGATCTATTGGTAAAGTTCTTTATGCCCCTCGTTACAATCTACCAAAGGATACTTATAAGCTGCCTTTGACCTTAAGTAAAGGGTGTTTGAAAGGTTTTTGATTGTTTGTAGAAAAGTAATTAAAACAAAAAAGAAAGCAAGTAACAATATCGTGTGAAAGCGTGGTTGAATTCAATCGGGCTAAAACGTTCTCGGGGATGTAGGATACACCACTAGCATATTATTATTATTAATTAAGATAATATACTTCTTGTGTCATGAGATGTGTGTAAAGAGCTTCATAATAAGATGTTCACTACAAAGCTCGTAGGAAACCACTTTGTTGATCCAAGAGTGAGGTCACCTCTAAATAACCACTTCAATGTATGATAGCAATCACCCATACAAACCACCGCAATTAAGGGTTTTCCAGTGGATATCGTAATTAGCTTAGGGAGTCCCTCTTTATCCTCCTTTGACCGTGTAGGTTACGAGCCGACGACAATTGTTACGAAGCTATTCCGGGCACGATCCCAAACATGTCCAAAGGATTTATCCCTCCCTTTGGTCCCGAGGGAAAATGATATGTGGCCGACTACACACACCATCTAAAGAGAGAAATCAAACATAGATCATAAATATATCATAGACCGGCCAGTCATACTGACACAAGAATAGATCATCTTTATTGCAAGTTCATAATAGTACTAGGGTTTCTCCATCTTCCCAAGAACAAAGGAACTACTCACACATGGAAGCAATCAATAACATCATCATAATCAAATGGATGGATAAAAGTACGAAGGTAGATCTAATACAAACCCCAATTGAATCTGGAAATACAACAAGATTTAATAGATGAGAGATGGGGTAGCGATGGTGATGGAGATGCATCGATTGATGGTGAAGGGGATGATGCGATATCCTCCAATGATCTATGAAGCAGCAGGGATTTGCCCCTAGCCAAGTTCCTCCTCAGATCCCTTTTTATATGTGTCTTTTCATGGTTTTTGGTGGTTGTGAATGTCGGATCTCCCTCTAGTATTTGCCAGGAGAAAGTATTTAATGAGCGGATGCGCTGACACATAATACGGGCGGGCTCCATCTGTACCATTGCTCGTTATTGGTGACGATGGCTTCCCCTCGTTTGGTGTTCTCCCGGGTGCGAAGGTAAATCCATAAAATGACTTTTATCACTTAAAATATCATATTATAGCATAATATGATAGTTCCAATTGATATGTTCATATAAGACATAATGATTCGGGATCCTGTTGAAACAAGGACAAAAAGATGCGTGCAAGCGTAGTGAAATACAAAGATCCCTACTCTATTTATGCAAAAACAAAAGGTAAATATACTTCAATTTTGGACTCATCAACTCCCCCAATGTAGCATCCCAATTGTTAAAAAAATTTAATGCTACTTGCCTATTATATATATTTCTACTTTCTACATATCATAATTGCATTGCATAATATCATGCTCATGTCACCATGCTACCTTGCATTTGAGCATCCTATTAAAACACCCTTTTATTTAGTTCTTCCTTTATATGCATGTGTATTCTTATTACTTGTATTTACCTTTTGATATATTGTAGTTGGTTCTTGATATATTGCTTGATGCTCAAGTTGAGTTGGGGGCATATCTATTATAATTCCACCACGTTGTTTCCACCTTCTATTGTTTCTATCCACCATTCTACTATCCCATTTAAATATGAGCTCATGTATTTCTTTTGGTATTTAAATCTAACTCATAAATAATTGGGATGGTTCCTTCTATATTCTACATGCTTCCATACATGTTTCTATGTTATTTTTATAATGTATAGTGTGGTAGAATGCATGGCCACCTTTTCATGCCATGTGAGTAGAGATTTCCCCCATTAACCTTCCATGTGCGTACATTTGAATTATGACCATGTTAGTATTTTAAATGTTGAGATGAGGAATATCTAGTGGAAATCACACACTATTAGAGGCCACCTTGTTCCATGCATGATCATCATTCACTTGAACCATATGGGTTTGGAGAGCGCCCATAGATAATATATTTATGATACATTCTTGTATGTGCCCAATTGGACATGTATGCATGGGGCATTCCTTTACCTCTTTATTATCCCCCCTAGGCCCTTTTTGCTTAACCTACCCTCCTCTAAAATAACCTGCAAAGTTTCACACTGTTTTGAATTAGTTTTCTATTTGGAATTGATAAAACATGGAAACAAAACAAACACGGGTAAAAGCAAAGCAGAGAAAAACTCACCTGGGCTCCCGGGCCGCAACCCAATCGGACTCTCCCCTCTCTTCCTCTTGGGCCGGCCCATCGCGTAGCCCCATCCCGTACCGCTTCGATGGAAACACTCCCTCCATCTTCTGTTCTTATTCTTGCCGTTGACTTCCTCTCTCTGTGCGCAGACAGAGCAGGGCAGGTAGGCGTCCTCCACCGCCATTAGATTCATGCCCCTCTTTAGGGCATCTCCACCGGGCCGACCCATACGGTCACCCCAAACTGTCCATTTGTGTCCGTTTGGGTCGGGCCTAAGTCAGTATGGGTAGGGGGTCCGGCCTGTCCAGCCAGCCGCGGCCAGCGCTGGCCAGGGATTCATATGTTTGCAAATATTGTCATATAATTAATATTTAGGATACAAATAAACTAGACTAGGTAATCAAATTGAAATAGTGCTTACATATAGATAGTTCAGTCTCACATGGTTCGATAAAAATAACTAAACCTATCGTGGGAATGGCCACGGCAGATGCTGCGATTGGCAGCGAGTAGTAGAACGAGGGGCAAGGGCGTCCATCCATCTGTGGTGCGAGATGAGGGCAAAGACACAGGTATTTACCCAGGTTTTCCCCCCGGAGGGTAAAGACCTACTCCTGCTAGATTGTATTGATGAGACATTATAAAGGGCGAGCTCGGCGGCGAGTCGAGGGGGTGTATGATGGAACGTAAGTGCTATGCGTGCCCTAGGGAGGTTTATATATACCCACCTCGCTAGGGTTTACAGATCTACAACCGAGTTAGATAAGAACTCGGAGGGTTTTGACCTAATCCGACTAGGCCTAGCTATGCTTCTGGGCCTTCAGCATCCAGTCGCCTGGCTTCCTCTTGGGTCGCGGTCCAGTCGGCGTCGTGCAGGACCACTCGCTGGGAGTATGATCCAGTAGCTAATGTCCTGCTGAGTATACCCCACTCGGCATATCCCCATCATTAGTCCCTGTAACACCCTCAGAATCGGCCCTATGCAAGTTTCAGCGCTTCCCGCCAAAACCCGCATAGAAACGATTCAAAGGTACCCACCAGGCACTTGCGTGCGGGTGGAAAACGAAGTAATACCATTACACAATAGTCCTCGATGGAACCCACAAAACATATATATACAACAGCGACTCAAAGAGTCAAGAATACATATTTACAGTACAAAGATCCAGATCACCTTGAAAACAATACAGCGTCCCAGTACGGACAAGATGCAAATTGAGCTAAGAGCCCTGAAGAATAACCAATGGCGTCCATAACCCTGCCCAGGCCAAGACGGAAGGGTAACCCTGCTAACGACGTCGATCTCAAAGCCTGCTTAAACAAAAGGGGTGCCGACAAAGGGCAAAGGAAAAAAGAGAGAGCGGTCAGTACTGAGGCCAGTACACGGCGAGACTAGAATTCGGCGGTCCTCGCCTACATAGGTATGGTGGACTGAAGCGGCAGCGCGGCATGCACTAAACAACCTATAGAGACTCGATACAACTAGCGGCTATCAGAGAGGGGTAAGAAAGACCTATTCGGAACCAACCTGATACTACCACCAAACATACCCATCCTGGTGTTTCCCCCTCGAGACCAAACGAGGAAGTCAACCGAGGAACTCACACCGTTGGCAGTTTTATTCATTCCGTTATAGTTGCGGCAATTACTAGTCAAATAAAGAGGGCATGAGTCATCCTGATATAATAAGCAGTGGGCAGTTTTAGTTAAACATTCCGTTGTAGTTGCAACACTTACTAGTCAGATACGATTAGCATGAGACATCCCAAACCCAGCAGTTGTTGGCACTTTTATTTAGCCATTCCGTGGTAGTGGAGCTGATTACTAGTCATATCGGATACCAGTCAAATTATAACAGTAAACTTTAGTTATGGTTGTCTATGATCAAGAACTGTGCTCCAAGTCGTCCATAACCGCGGACACGGCTTTTCGAAAAGATTTAACCCTGCAGGGGTGCACCAAAGTATCCACACGCACTTCGACCCTTTTTGCCAGATCAGTTAACATACACCCATTGGTATGTCGGCGGGGCCTAAGTCATGACGTTTCCCAGACCCAAAGCAAGTACATGGGGGCCACCCCACTAAGCTACCCGCAACAAAGTCGGCCGGTCTCCGAGACGGACTCAGGGTTTGTGTAGACGGCTGTAAACGACTGGGAACCCGAAAGTGTGACTGGGCTTGTCGATACAGCGAAAACGTGTCACAGACCTAAACAGTACAGGTTCTCCACGCACAATCGTAAATAAAGCAGTAAAGCATGGCATAAGTACATGATAGTAATAAATCCCCAAACTACTTGTGGCCCCCGGTACAATACTTTGAATTCAGGTACTAATCGATGGGGGTGCCCACACACCCCACCTGTGGTTAGCGCGCTCGATCTCGGAACAAGTGTCAAGAACTCGGGGTCCTACGGGACACCAGTGAGCGGTTAAAATCCAAATATTGTCTATTACCCACCGGTGCCTCTGCATTTACCTACTTTCAATTTTAGTTATTAAACAGTAATTAAAGCCATGATCACCTACAACATTAAACATGCGGCAATACTCCAACAACTGTGGTACTTGACGACACGCAACAGCACTTGAGCAAGCGACTACGACGCGCAGGTCCAACTATCTACCAAACAACAGGTAATAGGATGTGTCCAAGGCAATATAAGGACGCAAGGGATATCACGGGTACGGAAACTAGAGCATCGCAACACAGATAGCAATAGATCAACAGGAGGAAATAAAGACTATAAATGCAAAATAGGTAGAAGGGGAAGGGATGCTCGCCTGAAAACATTGCCGAAGGTTCATCCGAAGATCGGGTCGATACTCGCATCAACTCATCGGCCTAATCCGTGAAGAAGCAAAGCACTAGAAGAAACACCGGAGGCACTATTTAATACTACGGCAAAAGATCGGGCATGATGCATGTATGATGTATGACATGGCAAATGTGCGATGCGACTAGGCCACATTAAGCGGAACCAGGGTCCCGACAATTATTCAGATGGTTCAAGTTATTTAACTACCCCGCAATTTAATTGTTGTCTTAACAGGACAAAACATGGAATCGGTTCGCTACACCAATTTAAATGGAGTTCGGAATGAGACGCAGATATCCCGCATAAACACTCCATATTTAATTTAGGTGAATCGCCTAAATACCCCCAACAACCACATTATGTATGCGAGTATGAAAATTAAATATGCAACAGTTTGATATTACATTTATAAAAATAGGGCTCGAGAAAGGGGTCACACATTAGGGTTCGGCGAGCTTGGGGTTTGATGGATCGGTCTCAGGGTTCGACGGGAAGGCAAGGTTCGGTTCGATGAGATCGGTCTTGGCATTCGGGAAGAAGAACTTGGTGTCCGAGAGACGATCTTGTCGCATCCGCGGTCGTCGGGTCGTGTCGTCGGTCTTGTCGTTTCACGACGGAGATCTTGGTGTCCCGGGTCTCGGCGTCTTCGGATCCGGGAGGAAGAACTTGGCATGTCGGGTTCGGTCTTCTGATCCGAGAAGGAGAACTTGGCGATTCCGAGGGTCTTGGTGTTTGACGGGGTTCGGGCGCGCCGGGATCGATCTTCGAATCCATGTAGTAGACCTTGTCAGTTCCATGTCGACGACCTTGGGGTTCTGCGGTCTTCGGTTCCGTGAGGCGGATATGTCTAACAGGAGGGTCTCAAATGGCCGAATCAACCTCGCCACATCTTCTCGCGGCAACAGCATCAACACATCTGTGCACCGAAAACACAGTGCACCTAAGGCATCATCACCGCTCCATACCAATCAAGGGCCGCTCGATTATATTTATTTCCCCGGATGGTTTATTTCAAACACCAGCACAAACAGGTGCTACACACAACATCACCAGGAGGGTGCATTGAAGGGGACGACGGGCATGACACATGGGGCCCGGCAGAGAGAACGGCGACGCGCTGGAGGCGGACACCGATGACGCAGAGATGCGGGCAGCGCGCTCAGGGCGGTGGCCGGAGCCAGAGAAGGCAAGGTCGACAAGGGCGGCATAGGGCAGAGGGCGCCGGCTGGACGAGGAGGTGGCAGACGGTGGCGGCTCGATGCAGATGGGCGCAGGCGAGGCGGCGGGGATTAGGGCGACGCGGAGGAGCTCCTACGAGCGGCGCGCGGGACGAGGTCGAGGCCGTTGGCGGCGGCCGGAGCAGGTAGGGCGGCGACGCTGGGGAGGCGAGAGCTCGCTACCGGGGAGGGAGGTCGTGGCGGCCAGAGGGAGAGCGGGACCGCGGCCGGAGGAGAGGAGGTCCAGGGGCGGCGCCGCGGCTCAGGCTCGCAGAGGCACAGGCGGTGACGGCCACGGCGCAGCGAGGCCGTCAGGGAACGCCAGAGGCGCGGAGGCGCGGAGTCGTTGGCGAGCCCAGCGGCGGGGTCGGCTCGGGAACTTGCGGGATCGAGGGAGGTGAGGGAGGAGCAGGGTGCGAGGGAGGTGGGGATCGGGTTGGGGTGTGGTTGCGGGAGAGGAGCGGGGCAGGTCGCGGCCAGACGGGGGGGAGAGAGAGAGGGGGGTTGGGGCAGGTGGCGGTTGGTCCTGGCGCGGGGTGTGAGTGGGCCAGGCGGTGGATCAGGTGGCGGCCAGCGGGTGAGGTGGCGCGTGGCGGTTGGCTGGAGGAGGGATGATAGCTGAGGTGGCGAGCACCGATTGGGTCGGATGAGGTGGAGGCAGGGTGGGTAGATTAGGTTGGGTAGGAAAAGGGTCTAGGTAGTCTGGTTTTGCACTGGGGGTGGTCGACTGGGTCGGATCGGCCCGGTACGGCTGCCCCTAAAAATAAAATAAATATTTTAATATTTAAAACGGGGCTTTTGAAATCCATTGGTAGACAAAACAAAATAATCCGGAGACCCGGGTTTTGGATTTGAAATAAAGGCGGGGTATTTAGAAAACAAAATATGCTTTTCGAAAATAGTTTCAGACAAACAAATGCATGATGATGACGATGCTCAAATGCAATGTGGCATGATGACATGAGCATGCGGTCATGATGATGCAATGCACAAAAACAACGCGATTTTCTAGTAGTGGTTTTTGCGGGGCGCCACAGTCCCCAAGGCCGTCGTTGATTCGTGCAGGTGTTCTTTGGCAGTCGGAGTATTCGCGTCCAATTTGGACGCCCAATCGAATCGGCGATGGACTCCTTCAGTGAGAGAAAGAATCTCATGCATCCTCAGTCGCAATAATGGCGACTAGTCAAATTGCCAATTTGGCGAGTAGTCGAATCGCAACTTTGGCGAATGGGTCGACGAGTCGATTAGACGAAGTTGGACCGTCAGCCTGGTCAAACTAGCCGTTGGGTAATCCAACGGTAATATCGACATAATCACCGCACGGTAATGGCTCCCTGTAATTGGCGGGAACCAACCACTATATAAGGAGAGTGACGGGCGAGTTGCGAGCATTCCTCACATTTCCTCCGACTCCGTGCACCCTTAAGTCTCCCATTCCCTCTAGAGCCTCCAGAGTGATCTAGTGAGCCTAGATCCTCGACCCGATGGCGCCTCCAAAGGAGTTGTGGGGAAAGTCCAAGTGTACCAGGGCGACGCTGAAGTCCTTCGAGGACGCGGGGATTCTCTGTGCAGAGAGATGGAGAGTTCCTGCGGCCGGAGAGGTGGAGCTAGATCTGCGCGCCAGCCATCTCGAGAGGGGGCTCGGATTCCCCACCTAGCTCTTCTTCCGGCGATTCTGCGCCTATTATGGCATCCAGCCATCAGATCTGGGGCCGCACAACATCGAGCAGCTCGCCATCTTCATGGCGTTCTGCGAATGCTACTTGGGCTGTCGCCCATACTTTCCCCTGTGGCAGGACTTCTTCCACGGGAGGATTAGTTGCGACGGGGCAGGCGGCCCGATGCTAGCGGCGTGTAGCCTCACTTTCCAGCTGAAGTCGAAGGCGTCCTTGCTCGACCTCATGCTGCCGAAGAAGGCGGCAAGCGAGTGGAATAAATACTGGTTCTACATCAGCGAGTCGACGTCGGACGACAAGTTACCACTCCCGGCATACTCCGCCGAGCGGACTGAGCCGTGCTGGCTCCAAGTCGCCAAGCTTCCGCATGACAAGCATATGGTTGTAGACGAGATGCTGACGATGATTTGCTAGCTGAAGAAATATGGCCTCGAGACCATCAATATATACAATTGCTGGCTCGAGCGACGATTGGTGCCCCTGGCCAGCCGTGCCCACTAGATGTATGAGTACACCAGTAAGGAGGACGGGACCAAGGCCTACACCGCCGAGTGGAAGGCCGACGATTACGCCTCCACCCTGAGGAAGATCACTAACACGGAATACCGCGATCCGAAGGCCGGGATCGCCCCATACACCGCGAAGCGCAAGGCACCATCGGTAAGTCTGTTTTTCCTTGTCGATTTCACTGTCGCAGAAATGCAGTCGTGGTTTGCTAATCATGTGTTGTTGGTTCAGCTGTTCCAAGTTGTGGAGGGCTGGCTCCCTCTCGCCGACGATGAAAGCTCGGACGAGGCCGAGGAGGACGAGAGCAAGTCCTCCTCCGGATAGGATGATGATGAAGATGAGAACGATGATGGCGATGATGAGGAAGTGGAGGTCGCCGCACCCATGATTCGGAAAACTCGCGGGCAGCGGCAACGCGAACTCGAGGCCAGCAAGAGCCTCGAGGGTCACGATGGGGGCGAAGGTGACGCCCACGAACACAGCTCACGGCGCGTGGCCACACCATCAAAGAATAAGTCGCTAAAGAATAAGAAGAAGGAGGCGCCCAAGGTGGTGTCACCTCCTCGGTCGGCGACTAACGCGGCCGAGGATGTCGCGGCCGAAGCATAGATGAAGGCGCCAGAGACGGCGAGTACGGCAATGGTGGAAGACGAGATGCCGCTAGCGTCGCTTCCATCCCTGTTCTCAGCAGTCACGGGCCTTGGGGCTGCTTCAGCCGCAGAGGCCTCACCATCAAGGGAGGCGCCTGCGTCGACCAGGGGAACTTCCTGCTGCCGCGGCCTCATCAACGAAGAAGGCCTCTGTGACATGTGCTCCGGCCCTGTTCGAGACAGGCATCAGCCGCAAGCTGGGCCCAGAACTGGAGAAGCCAGCGCATATCCGCACCGGCCTATGCTACATCCCATTCGCCAGGTGAGTGTTCTGCCGTGTCGACTTGGATCACTAGTTTATAGATGTTGTCTAAATTGTTGATCGTTTCCTTTGCAAGACCGGTGTGAAGAAGATTGGTCACCCTTCGGTGGCCAAGGTCCCAATATATGCCTCAGGGAAGGAGTCTGATCCTTCAAAGAAGAGGAAAGGTGACGACGCCGAGGCACCCGCTGAGGGTGCGAAGAAGACGAAGGGCGATGATGTCGTCATTGTCTTGGACGAACCGACCAACACACCTAGTGAAGCTTCGACTGGAGTGGATGCAGCCGCGAAGGCCGATATGGACGCGGGGTCGCAGCAGGTGGAGCTTGCAGTGCTGGTCGGGGTGTCAGGGCACATGACGAGTGCTTCTGGCGCGGCGGTGGTGACCTTCCCTATCTTCATGGCGAAGGCCTCTGCTGTGAGTGCCGTGGTGCAATCGGCCCAAGTACCCGAGGTATTGGGCTCAGACGTCGAGCAGCATCGCGGGCGCATGCCTTTTGTGCTGCCGTCGGTGGATGCGGTCGAGCTGCACAACATGCTAGGCGCGGCTATTCAGGTATGTCTAGTCCCCGAGGATCTGCTCGCTGAATTTCAGCGGGCAGATTCTTATTGATTTTTGCTATCCAGTCCCCGAGTGGCTAGTCGCTGAATTTCAGCGGCTAGGCACTTAGGAAATTCTTCAATGTCTAGTCCCCGAGTGGCTAGTCGCTGAATTTCAGCGGCTAGGCACTTAGGAAATTCTTCGATGTTTGCTTACATTACTTTCGTTCTGCAGGGCCTCCAGCGTGAATCGGCAGAGCGAATGGCCGCCAAAGAGCGTCTAGAGCGTGACCTCCGATCCGTGCAGGAGGTAAACCAGCAGCTCTAGGTGACTGCGGGTAGGTGTTTGAATTGTGGACTTCATTACTTCCTTGTGCTTGATTGTCGTCTCACCCCTGTTTTGTGCAGAGGGACATTCGACCACGGTTACCAAGGCCCATGAGGGATTTGTCCTGGTCGATGACTTGATGGCTGCCCAGTCATCGTTGACCGCAGCGGAGAAGCGGGTTGCCGACCTGGAGAGGGAGCTCAAGGCCGCTAAGGCGGAAGCTAGCTCGGCGGAGGAGAGGGCCAAGGCTGCTGTTGCTATCGTAGCTGGCGAGCGGAAGGTGTCTGTAGCACCCCCGGGGTTAGGGTTAAACTAACCTCATATCACCATCTAAGATAAGTTCAACTCCCAAACACGGAGGATTGCAGTATGATTCTGTAACATTACAGAACACAGGGATTCAACAACATAAGTTTAAACTCTTAACAGAGTAAGATATTAGAGTTATTATAAACCAGAGGTCATAGACCCAACATTACATCACACAGCGAAAGCAAATTATGTTGTTCTACACAACAACTTAGCAAAAGGCCTAAGATCCCATAACCAAAGCGACGTCCATCCCATAGTCCTCAGGCTGCTACCTGGGACCCCCAACTACTCGTCGATGTCAACGTAGAAGCCACCTTCAGTTGCAACCAGATCCTCTGTAGAAAAACAACAATGGCGCAAGGTTGAGTACAAGAATGTACTCCACAAGACTTAGATAACCTAGTATCTACATGCTCTGGCTAGAAAAGCTTTCTCTGGATTTTCCTTTGCGGAAAGCAATATTTATTTGCAAACAAGAGAGAGAGAAGAGGCTCGTCTATTTAGAATCTTTTTAAAGGGGATAAGATAGCGACTTCTTCATCTTGTTCATCACATCTTGATAACCACCAGCTTCATCAGAACCTCCTATCTAGGATCACCCCCTCGACCCAGAGAAAGCATCCTTAAGCACACATGGATCAACAAGTTTTATAGTGGTTAAAGTTATCTATGATCTTAAGTCCGGTCGCCAAGTCGTTCATAACCGTGAACACGACTTTTCGAAAAGATTTAACCCTGCAGGGGTGTACAACTTTACCCATACGCACCAACCGACTCTTAATGCCAAATTATTAGCCCTCTTCCTTGGAAGGCCGGTAGAGGGTGGTTGACCATGACCTTTACCTTGCTTTCGCCGAGACCATGAGTCACGCAATAAGTATGATTCCGCCGTAACGAGTCAATTCCCGAAGCCGGTACTTAAAGATGTGAGGCAAGGTTGGTTTACCACGGGCGCTATCTACCCCAAGCAACCCGGTCCATGGATGCACCAACTTCACCCAGCAAATCTTTCAAAAGATTTTCTATGCATATGTCGAATGGAACGCTCGAACTATGTGACTCATGGAATCTACTAGGCAAGTTAGTCAGTCATGAGGTTGTCCAGGCCCCGTGTGGTTGCATGCTCATCTTGGTTCCAAAGGTAACAACTCAGTTCCTAGTGGTGGCGAGCATGGGACTACAAAAACCACACCCAACGTGGCCTCCCATACAATCCTTAGCATATTTAGGTAACTCCTTCGAGAATGTCACCAACTCCTACCTTTTTAGATTCTCCGGCACCTCTGATTCATCGTTCAGATAGATCAGACGTTGATACTATGCATGGCTAAGCTGTCATTCTCAGAATCTCTAGCAACGCTCAGATGCCAAACCTAGGTATGCTAAGAGCAGTGGATCAGGAGTATAAGGCTACAACGGGGAAACTATGCAGCAGGTAGGTAACCCTAACTACTGACAAAAGACCACATTGGAATCGTGTACATCATAGCGAGAAAGCAATATACTTTGTAAAAGTAGGTTCAAAATGAGAGGCTACGCTTGCCTTGTCCGTCAGAAGACAAATACAGATCTTCGGTGTTATTGACTTCAACTTCGGGTTCGGATCCTATCGTGAAGAACCAAATACCGGAAATGGAGAAGCAACATTCAATACATGGCATGTGCAATGCTCAATCAATATGTATGATATGACAAGTTAAATTGCATTGAAATGAAACCCTAAGGCATGCTTGACAACTTGAACGGGGTTTCGAGGGTTGAAAACCCTAATTCGGGGAAACTCCGGAATCACCTGTGAGGGGTTACTATGTTCTTCTAATTAAACTTGTCATGTAAGTTAATTAACAATTCATGATTATATCTCTATTAGATAGCTCTCATTTTTCTGAACATTTTGATATATTATTTGTATTTTTATGATTTAAAATGAATTAGTTATGAATTTCTCAAGTTTTAATTCATTTTAAATTATTTTTGGAATATTTAAATTATTTTTCCAACTTGGGCCCACATGTCAGACTTTTATTAATTTCAGAAATGATTTACAAAAATGTTAAACCCTGACAGACAGGGCCCACCTGTCAGCATTTTCTCTATTACAGAAATGATTTACAGAAATAACAAATACAAAATAAAATGAATATGACGCCAGCATGACGCCTGGCTAACGTCATCAATGGGGAAGCCCCCCAGGTCGAGCACGAATCTCTCGATCCTGTGCGCGCCTGGACGCGTGCTTGGCCGCGTTGGAGAGAGCGGGTCGTGGCCGACCCAGGAGTGGCCGTGCGGCCCTCGAATGGTCGTCGGAACAGTGTCCCCAGCGAGCACCCGAGGCGGCGAACGACGGTGCTAGACACTGGCGACGAACCTGGATGCGAGGGAGAAAACGAGGAGGTGCCTAGGCACCGCGAGCTCACCCTGGTGCCTATGGTGAGGTCGGGGAGGCCGGGGGAGGTCGGGGTCACCGGCGATGTCGACGGCGAGCGTCAACCAGAGACGGAGAAGAGGTCGATGTTGCGCTTGATTCCGCACGCCCGGCTTCGATTCCTTTAGCTAGACGAACCAGGAAGACGAGGCGGAGCTCAAGGTGGTGTTGGCTAGGCTCGGGGTGGCCGGAGATGGCGAGGCTCGCTGGCTAGGGTTCGACCATGCGCGGTGCAGAGAAGAAAGAGAGCGCGCGAGGGGGAGAAAGAAGGGTAGGGTTCTCTTCGTCGGCAGGGGGTCCTTGTAGGCATCCAGGGAGGCGGCGCGCATCTTGGCGCTCGCCGGCGGCGGGCGAGCGGCCACCAAGCTGCTTCCGACGATCCAGCGACGGAGACGATGATGAACAAGACGACGAAAGGGTACCAGGCTAGTTGGGCTGCTGCTTGGGCCAAGTGGGCCGCGGGAAAGGAAGGGAGGGGGAGGAGGCTTGCTGGGCTGCTTGGCCTGGGACGTTTGGCTCTATTTTTTGCAGAAAAATTCTTTTCCTTTTCTGTTTTTCTATTTCTGTTTATATTTTCAAATTAAAACTGTTTTGAATCTTTTCAAAGTACCAGGAGCTTTCATAAAACATATAAACTATTGTGGGGCCCTCATATCCAGTTGGGCTTCACATTTTGATACTTTCCAAAATTCAAACACCATTTGAATAAAGTTTCAAAGAGAGGGGAGGTTTTGGGTTTTGAGTTTGCATTTATTCAACACACTTGACCACATGCAGTTATTATATTGATTTGAACATATGCATGCCATGCTTAAGTACTATTTACATATATACAAACTTGGGTTGTTACAGTGTCAGATGCTCTTATGGCAGGGCTACAGGACAACCTGATGGGTCTTCAAGATTTCATCACGGGATGCTGCTGTCTGCTCATCGGTGAGTTTCTTAGTCTTGTAGTTCTTGTAACCACGAGTATCCGAGCATGCGGGTCGCTTATGCCGTTGAGTCCCCAAGGAGGTGGACTCGAATTATGCATCCTTCTGACGCTAAGTTGTTGTTGCTTGCAGGAAAATTCTCAATGACGAGCCTGAGGCGCAGTCATATGACATGAGGTAGTGCGTCACCATGCTGGTGGATTATGCCACGCTTTCGGCGACCTGCATTCGTGCGTACCTCCAGGAGATATCGCCCACGGAGGTGATTCCTAGTGAGATCATGGAGGTGTGGCGCTACCTGGAGAGGGCTCCAGCAGTGATGGAGTACATGTCATGGTCGGCTTTCCGACGCGGGGCCGCGACTGCGCTGAGCCTTGGGCTTGTGCACTTCCCCGATGATTTCGATCTCGATGATGTTACCAGCGGGTACCCATCGATGACTGACACGGTTGAAATCGCCGAAGTGTTGAAGTTGACCGATTGGGCAGCTGTTTCCTCCGAATGGGTGCTGGCGATGGGCGACCTCCTGCCGTACCAGGAGACGATCGTTGCTCCGAACGAATCTGAGCCGACGCACCGCAACTTCAAGTCAGAGCAACCATTCTATTCGGTGATGGCGGGCACCTTGAACACGCACCCATTGAACCCGTGGGTCCCCTTCATCCGCGTTTTTGGCGGTGGTGCGTCGTCTTCGAAGCCTGCGGAGTAGATAGCTTGCCGATTGGCGTTATTGGAAATAAGTGTATGTCTGCCCTTGTAAGCGAACAATATTTTGTTGCCGTAAGGAATGCAAGTATGATTAAGTCAGCTTTTGATTTGAGTTTGGTTTTTTTTGATATATTGTCCTCGAGCGCGTCCGCCATTTGATGGGGTTTACCTCGTGTTTCTCTGTATATGTTTTTTTGTGTACTATTAGTTAGTTGAGGTCGACTCGCCGTGGCTTGGGAAGCCAGTCGCTTGGCGACCCCAAAGGGTGCTCTGTACTTAGCCGTTTTCTCGGACGTGAACGGGGCCGGTTGGGCGAGTCCCCAAGTGTGGTACTTAGCCATTATAGTCACATGCCCAAGGTAGGTGAGAACGGAGCGCGTTGTGCTTGGCGCGTCACTCCGCCTGACTCGAGGAGCCAGTCGCGTGGCGAGTCCAGCGCGCGCTCTCATACTTGGTGTTTTCCCCAGCCGCATAGGTTTGGACTGGCGTCAGTCCCCGAGCATGGTACTTGGCCGTTCGAGACACTGAGCCGAGGATGCGGAGGACTAGGTCGCTGTGAGAACTGATGAGTGCGTGACCACTTTGTTGGGATACCCCAAGAGGAAGGTATGATGAGCACAACAACAAGTTTTCCCTTAGTAAGAAACCAAGGTTATCGAACCAGTAGGAGGAAGGAAACGACTCAAAGGTGTTGCTAGCAACTTGGAAACCTGCACAACACAAACTCAAGACTTTGCCCCAATGAATAGTGAGGTTGTCAATCTCACATGTTTGCTGTAACAAAGGATTAATTGTATGGTGTGGAAGGTAATAGTGGTTTGCAACAAGTAAACATGAATAGTGGAAGATGTATCAACGGTAAAGATTGGACCGGGGTCCATAGTTCACTAGAGGTGTTCTCCTTAGATAAACAAACATGACATGCTGGGTAAACAAATTACAACAAGGCAATTGACAGGACTGAGCAAGGCATACCAATGCAATACTAGACATTCATGATCCTATGAGATTCGATTGGGCAATACAACAAGAACATAGACCGCCATCCAACTGCATCTATGACTAGAAATACACCTTCGGGTTATCATCCGAACCCCCTCTAGTATTAAGTTGCAAGCAACAGACAGCTGCTTTAAGCAAAGTGTGTAAGGTAAAAAATCCACTTGTTACATGAATAAGAGACCATTGTTTTCTCCCTAGTGGCAACAAGACATCTACAACCTTAGAGATTTATGTCACTTCCCTTAGATTAAATAGAGGCATAAACCCACTATCGAGCATAAATACCCCCTCTTGGAGTCACTAGCAACTACTTGGCCATGATAGCTACTAACAACGGAGAGCATGCAAGATCACAAACAACACAGACATGATAGAATCAATAAGACAAAACCATTAATCAATCTGACATAGTAATCTCAATATCCATCGAATCCCCATAAACACAACATGCATGATTGCAAATATATGAGATCTTGATCATGAACGAAGCTCACAAGATCTAAACAGGAGATCACAAAGGAGGAGATACAACCATATAGATACTACATGGACCCGTAGTCCAAGGTGGAAGTACTCACACTTCATACCGGAGGCTGGCATGATGAAGAAGGAGGACTCCGGGATGATCTCCCCTCTAGCAGGGTGTCAGGAAGAGCTTCAGATCCCCCCAATCTAGGGACGATGGTTAAGGCGGATACATACGGTTTCATGGAATATTGATCGGGTACTTAGGGTTTGGGCATCGGGGGAGGGGGTGGTCTTTATAGGCGAAGAGGCGAGGCAAGGGGTCACCAGGGCGGCTGCACCCCCCTAGGCACGGGCCCGCAGGGGTGTGCCCCCCTTGGTGGATCTCCTCCGTCTCGTATTCAGGCTTCCTGTTCCCCACGGTAAAATATTGACTTTGGCTTTTGTCCCGTCCAATTATGAGAATATTGATTTTCTGCCTTTCTGGAACCAAAAACAGAAGAAAATAGACAACTGGCACTGTGGCATCCTGTTAATAGGTTAGTACCAGAAAACATATAAAAACACCTTAAAGTGTAGACAAAGCAGAGCAAAGTATATACTAAACAAGCATGGAACATAAAAAATTATAGATACGTTTCTGACGTATCAACCATCCCCAAGCTTAACTCCTGCTCGTCCTCGAGTAGGTAAGTGATAAAAAGAATAATATTTGAGGTGACATGCACCATCAAAATCAAGATTAAACCATTTGCAAGCATTGAAAGCTGGGATCAAAGAACTCTAAACATGAGCATGAAAGATGGAGTTCTAACAGTAAGACAAAGTAACCATGCATGCAACATGAAAGGGCTACAAAGAAAGATCATGAATAACATGCATTGAAAAACATTTTTTTGTTTCACATACACAAAACATAGCATAGTGGCATGCAGCTTGTCCCTCATGGAGTAGCAAATAGATGCATAGGACACCTTCAAAGTTCATAAGAGTGACTAGATACAAATAGCACAAGAACAAGCAATATCAACAATATGCATCAATCAGTAAGTTTTGGGACAATGCACATAGAACTAAGAATGGCAACTATGCTCTCTTAACTGGTGCCTAAAGGTAGAAGGTGGAGACTCAATATAATGGTGGAAGAAAGGCCCTTCATAAAGGTAAGCAGGGATTTCAAGTTTCAAAAAGAGCTTCCAAAAATTATGCTACTTGTTAGCTTTCAGCTCTCATTGCCCCTATCATAAGCATCTTGAAGTGATTAAGGTTAAAGTGAACAAACTATGGAGTATATGCTTGACCAAGTATAAGTTGGCAATCTCATGTCCCTTGAATATGAGGGCCGCTCCTCATGCTACTCAAGTTTAGTTACTTGCAAGTTCTTGTCATAGTAAGTACATATGTATCATAGGTAACCGCCAACGGGTACCCCTTTGACATGGTACATGAGCAATCCCATAACCAAAATGACAAGGCAAGCATACAATGAGCATCTTAGCATTCTTCTTATTTACCATGGGAATATGGTGCTTTTTTCTCTCTTTCCTATTTTCTCATATATTTTTTTACTTTTTTTCAATCTCTTTTTCTCAATCTCATTTTGTCGTGGGAATGGCCACGGCAGATGCTGCAATCGGCAGCAAGTAGTAGAACGAGGGGCAAGGGCGGCTAGCCATCTGCGGTGCGAGATAAGGGCAAAGACACAGGGTTTTACCCAGGTTCGGCCCCCGGAGGGTAAAGACCTACTCCTGCTAGATTGTATTGATGAGAGAGTACAAGGGCGAGCTCGTCGGCTAGGCGGCGAGTCGCAGTGGGCGTATGATGGAACGCAGGTTCTATGTGTACCCTAGGTAGGCTTATATATAATCACCTCGCTAGGGTTTACAGATCTACAACCGAGTTGGATAAGGATTCGGAGGGTGCTTGACCTAATCCGACTGGGCCTAGCTACGCTTCTAGGCCTCCAGCTTCCAGTCGCCTAGCTCCTTCTTGGGTCGTGATCCAGTCGCTGTCCTGTAGACCCACTCGCTGGCAGCATGGACCAATAGGAAACGTCCTGCTAGGTATACCCCACTCGGCATATCCCCATCAGTAGTCCCCGAGGCCGTCGTTGATTCATCACAGGTGTTCTTTGGCAGTCGGAGTATTCGGGTCCAATTTGGACGCCCAGTCGAATCGGCGGTGGACTCCTTCAATGAAAGAGAGAACATGTCATCCTAGTCGCAGTAACGACGACCAGTCGAATCACAGCAAGGGCGATCGGGTCGGCGAAAAGTCAAGTCGCCGTGGCTGGCGAGTCGAGTAGACGAAGTTGGACCGTCAATCTTGGTCAAACTAGCCGTTGGGTAATCCAACAGTAATATCGGCGTAATCACCGTGCGGGAACAGCTCCCGAAAACAGCGGGTGGTAACCGCTATATAAGGAGAGTGACGGGCGTGGAACGATTATTCCCCACATTTCCTCCGACCTGGTGCACCTCCTAGTCTTCCATTCCTCCGTAGCGACCAGAGCAATCCAGAGCGATCCCGCGACCCTAGATCCTCTGATTGATGGCGCCCCCAACAGATCCGTGGGGGGAGGTCCAAGTGCATGAAAGTGTTGTTGAAATCCTTTGAAGATGCGGGAATTCTTCACGTCAGTAGATGGCGAATCCCCGCGACCAGAGAGGTGGTGCCAGATTTGTGCGCCGGGGAATTCATCTGCTTCACCAGTCACCTAGAGAGGGGGCTCGGCTTGCCCACGTCGCTCTTCTTCCGCCACTTCTGCTCGTACTATGGCATCCAGCCGTCGGATCTGGGGCCGCACAGCATCGAGCAACTTGCCATTTTCATGGCATTTTGTGAGTGCTATCTGGGCTGCCACCCGTACTTCCCCCTGTGGCAAGAGCTATTCCACGGGCGGGTCGGACGCGAAGGGGCAGGCGACCCGATGCTGGCAGCGGGTGGCCTCACATTCTAGCTGAAGTCCAAGGCTTCCTTCCTCGACCTCATTCTGCTAAAGAAGGCAGCGAACGAGTGGAAGAAGCACTGGTTCTACGTCAGCAAATCGACCCCGGCCGATGAAGTGGCGCTGCCGATGTACTCCGCCGACCGGCCCGAGCCGCGTCGGCTTCAAGTCGCCAAGCTTCCGCTCGACCAGCGGTTGTGGTCGATGAAATGCTGACGAAGATTCGTCAGCTAAAGAAAGACGGCCTCCAGACCATCAACCTATACAACTGCTGGCTCGGGAGGCGGTTGGTGCCTTTGGCCAGCCGCGCCCATTGGATGTACGAGTACACGGGAAAGGACGACGCGACCAAGTCCTGCACCGCTGAGTGGAAGCTCGATGACTATGCCTCCGCCCTGAAGAAAATCGCCGACGCGAAGGACGGGATTCCCCCGTACGCCGTGAAGCGCAAGGCTCTGCCAGTAAGTTCTCACTTCCTTGTTCATTTCGCAGTCGTAGATATGTAGTCGCGGTTTTGCTAATTGCGTTTGTCTGTGCAGTTGTTTCAAGTGGTGGAAGGTTGGCTTCCGCCTACTGATGATGAGAGCTCGAACGAGTCCATCAAGGACGAGAGCGAGTCTTCCTCCGATAAGTACAATGTCGGAGGCGACGATGACAATGACAACGATGATGACGAAGACGAGGCCATGGAGGTCGCCGCACCCGCGGTTTGGAAGACCCGCGGGCAATGGCAGCACGAGCTCGAGGCCCGCAGGAGCCTCGAAGCTCATGACGGGGGTGATGATGACGCCTCGAGCAAACTTCTCGGCGCTTGGTGACGTTGTCGAAGAAGAAATCACCGAAGAAGAAGGGGCCGGCCAGCGCGGCTGAAGAGGCCAGGGCCAGCGCGCCGGCACAGGCGACTGCGGTAGCTGATGCGACCGTGGTAGAAGACGAAGTGCCATTGGCGTCGCTGCCACCACCCTTCACCGCAGTCACCAGGCTCGGGGCTGCTCCGCCCGCGGGGGCGTCGCCACCAATGGAGGCACCCGCTTCGGTCGCCGGGGACCCTCCTACCACGGCTTCATCCTCGAATAAGCCCTCCGTGTCTTAGGCTCAGAGTGTGTTCGAGACGGGGCTCAGCCGGAAGCTGGGGCTGGAGTTGGAGAAGCCGACGCATATTCGCACCGGCCTTCGCTTCATACCAGTCGCCAAGTAAGTATCTTTTGTGTATTTCTTTGAGCGACTGATTTGTATTTGTCTGGTGAACTCGCTGACGACTTCGTGTTGTAGGACTGGTGTGAAGAAAATAGGTCACCCCTCGGTGGTTAAGGTCCCATTGGGTGCCACAGGGGCGCAAGTCGATCCCTCGAAGAAGAGGAACAACGACGATGCCGAGGCGCCTACTAAGGGCGCGAAAAGGGCGACGAGGTCGTCATGATCTCGGACGAACCAGTCGACGCCCCAAGCAAAGCTCCGACTAGAGCGGGTGCGGCCACGAAGGTCGTAGTGGACGTGGAGTCGCAGCGGATGGAACCCGCGATGCCGGTTGGGGCAATGGGCCCCTCTTCGAGTGTCGCGGGATCAGCGGTGGCGACCTTGCCTCACTTTGTGGCGAGGGCCTCCACGGCTATTGCTTCAACGCAATCGGCCCAGGTGCCCGATATTTTGGGCTCGGAGGTCGAGCAACGTCGCGGGTGCACACCTCTTGTGCTCCCGTCGGTGGACACGGTCGAGCTCCATAGTATGCTAGGTGCGGCCATCCAGGTATGTCCAGTCCCCGAGGATCTGGTCGCTGAATTTCAGCGAGTAGATTCTTACTATTTTTGTTGTCTAGTCCCTAAGTGGCTAGTCGCTGAATTTCAGCGGCTAGGCACTTAGGAATATCTTCTTTGTCCAGTCCCCGAGTGGCTAGTCGCTGAATTTCAGCAGCTAGGCACTTTAGGTTGTGCAGGACCTTCAGCGCGAATCAGCGAAACGACTGGCCACCAAGGAGCGTCTGGAAAAGGAATAACACTCCATGCAAGAGGCGAACGAGCAACTTCGAGCGACTGCTGGTAAGAGTTTGAGGTGCCCTTTGTCAGGGATGTCTTTTTCTGACTTTGTACTCACAGTTGCGTTGATGCAGAGGATCATGTGGCTGCGGCGGACAAGGCTCGCGAGGGTATGGTCCCCGCCAACGAATTGATGGCTGCTCAGTCGTCGTTGACTGCCGCAGAGGAGCGGGTGGCCGAGCTGGAACGAGAGCTCAAGGCCGTGAAGGCGGAGGCGACCTCGGCGGATGAGAGAGCTAAGGCGGCCGTCGCTACTGCTACCGAGGAGCGGAAGGTGTCGGATGCACTCGTCGCCGGGCTGCAGACTGACTTCTCGAGTCTGCAGGACTTCATTACGGGACTCTGCCGTCCTTTGATTGGTGAGCCTCTGGCGAGTCCCCGAGCGTGCGGGTCGCCTTTGTGTTTTTTTTGCGCCCTTCTGATTGTACTCTTCTTGTGCTTCTCAGGGAAGATCCTCGACGATGAGGCCGAGGCACAGTCGTATGATGCGTGGCAGTGTGTCACCATGTTGGTGGACTCTGTCGCTCTGTCGACGACTTGCATTCGCGCATATCTTTAGGAGATTTCGCTGATGGAGGTGATCCCTAGCAAGCTCACCGAGGTCTAGCGCTATCTGGGAAAGCTCCGGCGGTTGTGGAGTTCATGTCGCGGTCGGCTTTCCGCCGTGGGGCAACGACTACGCTGAGCCTCGGGCTCGCGCACTTCCCTGATGATTTCGACCTCGACAACGTCACCAGCGGATATCCTTCATCGACGGGCGAGGTCAATATCTCCGACGTGCTGAAGCTGACCGATCGGGCCGCGGTCTACTCCGATCGGGTGCTGGTAATGGGCGACTTCTTGCCGTATCAGGAGACAATCGTCGCCCCGAACGACCCCGAGCCGGCGAACCGCGACCTCAAGGTGGAGCAGCCATTCCGATCGGCGATGGCAGGCACCTTGACGACATATCTGTCGAACCCGTGGGTGACCTTCATCTGTGTCCGCAGAGATGGTGGTGCGTCATTGTCGAAGCCTACGAAGTAAACCAGTTTGATGATTGGCGTTAATTGTAAAAACTATGTGCCTTCCCTTGTAAGTGAACAAGTTTTTGTTGCCATAAGGAATGCATGGATGCTTTTGTCAATGTTTTGATTTTGTATTGTTTGGTTGTGCGAGTCCCCGAGCACGTCCGCCCTTTTGTGGGGTTTACCTCATTTCTTTGTGTATGTTTGTTGTTGTATTGTTCGTTAATTTAGGTCGACTTGCCGTGGCTTGGAAAGCCAGTCACATGGCGACCCCAAGGGGTGCTCTATACTTAGCTACTTTCCCGGACGCGAACGGAGTCGTCTGAAAGAGTCCCCAAGCGTGGTACTTAGCCATTCTAGTCGCATGCCCAAGGTAGGTGAGTACGAAGTGCGTTGTATTTGGTGGGTCGATCCACCTGACTCGGAAAATCAGTCGCATGGCAAGTCCAGGACGCGCTCTCATACTTGGTGTTTTCCCTAGCCGCTTGGGTTGGGCTGGCGTCAGTCCCCGAGAGTGGTACTTGACGGTTCGAGTCGCTGCGCCAAGGATGTGGAGGACTAGGTCGCTGTGGGAAGCGAATGCAGTCGTCTTGGCTCGGAAAGCCAGTCGAGCGAGGCGACTCCAATGGGGCTCCGGGTTGGCATTTTCATGGACGATACAAGGCCCAAAATTTATTGGTACCCTCGTATCGCACTACTTAACCCTGCCGATCGCGTGACCAAGTGTTGACTTCCGCGGTTAGCGTAACGCTGTTCTTATGAGTGCGAGTGGCACAAGGTATGGAGAGTGGACACAATTTGTGCGAACCGATCTTTTTTATTTCATAGCGGGGAGGGAGTACATGTTTGGAGTTCTAGGTGTAGAACTTCCTTAGGAGGTTTACATTCCACAGACGCTTGACATCGAGTTGTCCGTCGCCTCGGACATCAATGATGTAGTAGGCGTCGTTGCCCAAGACTCGCCCTATGGCGAATGGTCCCTCCCACGAGGGAGAGAGCTTGTGCATGCCCTTCTTGTCCTGGATCAGCTGTAGGAATAGGTCGCCTTCCTGGAAAGTGCGAGTTCGGACTCGGCGGCTATGGTAGCGGAAGAGTCCTTGCTGGTAGATGGCGGTGCGGGAGCGAGCTAGGTCACGTGCTTCGTCGAGCTGGTCGACTCCTTCTTGGCGTGCGAGCTCGTTGTCGGACTCCACGTAGTTGACGACCCGAGGTGAGTCGTGCCCGAGGTCGGTCGGCATGACGGCCTCAGCACCTACACCACGAAGAAGGGGGTGAACCCAGTCGACCTGTTGATGGAGGTGCGGATGCCCTAGATGACGGAGGGGAGCTCTTCGACCCAGCACACCGGAGTTTGCTCGAGGGGAACTTGCAGTCTCGGCTTCAGGTCGTGGATGATGCTCCGTTTAGCGCGTTCCGCCTGGCCGTTGGACTCCGGGTGGGCGACTGAGGCGGGGTCGAGGCGTATGTTGTGCTCCTCGCAGAATTCGGCCATGGCTCCTTTGGCGAAGTTGGTACTGTTGTCCGTGATGATGCTGTGCGGGAACCCATAGCGATAGATGAGCTCGCGAAGGAACTTGGTGGCGGTCTTCCCGTCGCACTTGCGGACTGGCTTAGCCTCCACCCACTTTGTGAATTTGTCGTCTGCGACTAGGAGGTGGGTGTAGACGGAGGGGGCCGTCTTGAAGGGGCCCACCATGTCCATGCCCCACACGGTGAATGGCCAAGTGATGGGGATGGTCTTGAGCGCCAAGCTTGGCACGTGAGTCTGATTGGCGTACTTCTGGCACCCGACGCAGCGTTGGACGATGTCGACCGCGTCGGTGTGTGCGGTGAGCCAGTAGAAGCCATGTCGCATGGCCTTGGTGACCAGGGACCGAGCGCCAGCATGGTGGCCACGGTCGTCGGCGTGGATGTCTTGGTGGATTTTGCGACCTTCCGCGGGTTTTACGCAACGTTGGAACACGCCGGTCACGCTGCGCTTGTGGAGCTCGCTGTTGATGATGACGAAGGACTTGCAGTGGCGTACTATCATCCGGGCCTCCGTCTCATCCGTGGGTAGGGTCCCTCCCTCCAGGTAGGCGACGTATGTCGCTTGGCTCTGCGACCATGGCGACCAGGGTTGGTTCTGGTTGCAGTGGTATCCCGATGTCGATCTCCCTCGGGGGAGAGACAGTCGGCTTGGTGATGGTGTCGAGGAAGACGCTAGCGGGTGGCGTGAGGCGAGCCGACCCGATGCGAGAGAGGGCGTCGGCCTCCTCGTTCTTGCGCCGGTCGATCCACTCGACGGAGTAACCGGCGAAGTGGCCCCCCAGCTGGTCCACTGCTTGATGGTATGCCGCCATGGTGGGGGGAGATGGCGTCACAGGCACCGGCGACTTGTGCAGCGACCAGGTCGGAGTCGCCGTAGCAGCACAGACGATTGATGTTCATCTCCTTGGCCGCTCGCATGCGACTTGATTGCCTTGCGGGGCTCGTACCTGATGTTGTGGACTCTTATCTCGATGGACCACTTGGCAACTTGTCCAGTCGCCTCGCAGTTGCGGATGATGTCCTAGAACAGCGCTAAGGAGACGACCGTGATTGGGTGCTCCTGGAAGTAGTGCGACAGTCGCCGTTAGGCTCGGAAGACCGCATATACCAGCTTCTAGTACCGCGGGTAGCGCTGGCGCGACTCGGTGAGGACTTCGTTGATGTAGTAGACATGTCGCTGCACTGGGCGCTCCTTGCCCTCTTCTGGTCGCTCGACGACCATGACGGTGCTGACGACTCATTCGGAAGCCACGACGTAGACGAGCATGGGCTCCTTGTCGATGGGGGCGGAGAGCAGCAGGGCCGCGAGTAGCACTTCCTTGAGTGCGTGGAGCATGTCGTCTGCCTCCTTGTCCCACTGGAATGTGGGGTTCTTGCGCATCAGGAGGTAGAGGGGCATTGCCTTCTCACCTAGTCGAGGGATGAAGCGGCTGAGAGCCACGACTCGCCCGACCAACTTTTGGACGTCACGTAGGCACTCGGGTTTGCCGAGCCGGGCGATCGTGTTGATCTTGGTGGGGTTCGCCTCGATTCCTCGTTTGGAGACTACGTACCCAAAAAGTTGTCTAGTAGGTAAACCGAAGGTGCACTTTCCTAGGTTGAGTTTGATCTTGTACCTTCGCAGGTTTGCAAAGGTTTCGGCTAGGTCGACGAGTAGATCGCCCTGGCGAGTGGACTTCACCACCATGTCGTTGATGTAAACATGGATGTTGTGGCCAATTTGGCCCGCAAGGATTTCTTGCATGCACCTCTGGTAGGTCGCTCCGGTGTTCTTGAGGCCGAATGTCATGGCGGTGTAGCAGAATGCTCCGAATGGCGTGATGAACGCCGTCTTCTCCTTGTCCTCGACTGCCATTTTGATCTGGTTGTAACCAGAGTAGGCGTCAAGGAAACACAGCGACTCCGAGCCCGTGGTCGAGTCGATGATTTGATCGATTCGCGGGAGGAAGAACTGCTCCTTCGGGTAGGCACTGTTGAGGTTTGTGTAATCGATACACATTCTCCAGGTCCCATTCTTCTTCTCGACCAGGACTGGGTTTGCTAGCTACTTGGAGTATTTGATTGGCCGTATGAAGCCTGCAGCGAGTAGACGCTGCACCTCCTCGGCGATTGCTCGGTGGCTCTCTTCATTGAAGGGCCGCAGCGACTGCTTGATGGGTCACGCTTTGGGGTCGGTGTTGAGTTTGTGCTCAGCGAGTTCCCTCGGGACACTAGGCATTTCGGATGGCTTCCATGCGAAGATGTCGCGATTCTCACGTAGGAACTCGATAAGCGCGCCTTCCTATGCCGGGCTCGTGCTCGTCCCTATCATCACCGTCTGGCTGGAGTCGCCTCGGACCAGCTCGACGGAGCGCGTGTGCGTGGTTGCCTCGAATGCGGTTGAGCCTCCTCCCTTCGAGTTGGGCTTCTTGAGTATTGTGGGGTCGTCATTGTCGACCCCGCTCCTGTACTTGGAGAGCTCCTCCGCATGGTTGGCTTCTGCAGCAATGATAGCGTCGGCGAGCTCGGCGCCCTTGGCCTTACACTCCGCGGCCATGTCGGGGTCGCCATGGATGGTGATGATGCCGCACAGCCCTGGGAGCTTCATCGCGTCGTACGTGTAGTGGGGCACTTCCATGAACTTGGCGAACGCTTGCCGCCCCGAGACGCAATGGTAGGGGCTGTTGAAGGGCACCAACTCGAATATGATCCGCTCAGTGCGGAAGTTCGCTGGTGTGCCGAAGGTGACTGGCAGTGTCATCTTGCCGATCGGGTATGCCTTCCAACCGGGGACGATGTTGTCAACACCCGGATTTTTCAATCCTAGATGCCTGTTATGCCATACATCGCAATCCCAGGATTACCATTTTTGCGAGACATAAAAGAATTGGATACCATAGTACATCATCCATTACAAACGATACATAAGTTCTTACACAAATAGGGATCTCATGATCCGGTTCTTAATACAACATCAAGCAGCGGAATACGTAATAATAACGGTAGCGTAGGCGAAGCTCCATCTTCGGGGTCACAGGCAATGCTGACGATGGGAGATGATCCTAGTTGTCGTAACCTTCCTGGGGTCCATCTTCCAGGTACTCCTCTTCATAGTATGGCCATGGGAATAGCCAGGGACAAAGCCATGAGTACTCTTTAAGTACTCGCAAACTAATACTAACAAGTAAAGGGGGTTTTTGGATAATAGGACACTAGGCTCTAGGGTTGTTTTGCAAAAAGCCAGGTTTATCTCTACTAAGTTTCAAAGCTAGTCACAATTTTATAACTCCTAAGTGGGATCTTGTAATTCAGGTCACAACTCTGTTGTGGTCAATTCAAAGTCTCAATTCATTTCACAAGTCATTTTGAAAAGTCTGACGGGAGAACAGTATGGCCAATCCAACTGTCCATAACCGCGGACACGGCTATTCGAATAGTCTGACACTCTGCAGAGATTGTACACTTTCACCACAACATTCGATACATCCATCAGGAACAAATCCTGAATTCACCATACTCAGTATGCGGATAATCAATCCTAACCTTTCAATTACACGCCCTAGTATAAGCACCTCTCCTCTGAGTTTGGCCTCCCAACCATGACCACTGTCATCTTGGGTACTGCACAGGTGGACAATCTTCACAAGGTAGCCTCAGCTCAGACCTTGGCCGGGAGGGAACTAATACTATGGTATATAAGTTTCCAGTCAAGCCCTACCTAATATTCGGGTATTGTGGTTGTACGCTAAAATTGGAATGGTATCGCATCCAGACAACCATCAGTTTTATAAAGGGCTAAGGCTCATGCCTCAACATTTTTATCACCAGAATCATCAAGTGTTTGGAAACACATGTCCAAAACATTTCAATAGAATGATCCATCATTCCAAGGTTTTCATAACCATTTTTCCACGAAGTATTCCCATCTAAAGTTGATCAAGTTTTATGCTTAGCACTAGCATCTACAAGTGGGGGGGTAGTACTATGAGGGGTGGTAACTATTGGAGTTTCACTAAGTCCAACCTTATATCTTGGGCTGATATCAAGGTTTCTAACCTAGGCCAAATTTTATGCTCTTTAAGCAACCTTCAGCACAACTATCTAGTATCTACCAAACTCTTAGGTAGACTCTAAGTAAGCTTTGATAAAGAAATAAAGTAAGATGCTTGCACATAAAACTAGGATTGGTTTTTAACAAGCAAGTAGGGTCACAAGTATGGGTTTGTGGCATCAGTAGGGTATCTTGCAAGGGTTAGCTTGCATCAATATCAGTATAAGCTTGCATAGGTATAGTATCTTGCAAGTGTTAGCTTGCCTTGTGCAGAGCAGTGGTTGAAGTTCTCCTCGGCTTCCTCTTCGTAGTATCCTCCTTCCTCCTCGTATCCTTGGTCGGTACTAGCGTCTATGAATAAATACGAGGTACACAATCACCAAACAATACTTAACTACTTGCAATCATCACACACAAGGGTCCTATTGATGATCTAGCATCATCTCTAACATTACAAGGTTAAGGCTTGGGTTAAATTTCTTTTATTTTTAGAAAAGTAATTTCTACTCATTGAAAAACTACTTAAGATTTAATATTCTCCAAACTAAACATGGGATCATGTTGACACATGTCATCACCACATATTGTAGTCCATGGGAATGTGATTTAAAGTGGTGTCACAATTTAATAAGGTTTTACCCTTTTATTTTAATTAATTAAAGTGGCTTGAAATTCTTATGAAGCATTCTTTTATTACTTGAACATTATTTCTGCAAGTAAACCTATATATTTTTATATATTCTGAAAGGTATGGTTAAATTTGATTTTTGAGAGTTGGAATCAACTCAAAATCTTTTATGGTTTAAATTTGAAAAATGTTTGAATGCAGAAAAGCTTCTGCCTTGTTATTTTTGCTATGGGTGATCTACAGATCCAAATGACTTGAATCCAACGGGCTTGGATTAAGCATTCACAGGGCTTTCCAACAAAATTGGTTTCATCCAATTTGGTGCACTGAATCGATCTGAGTTGATTTTTGAAGTTGGGTGCTGAAGTGTGTTTGAAAAGAAATAGAAAAGTTTTAATTTGAATTGCTGGGCTGCGCGGGAAATTCTAACGGGCCGGCCTGCTAAGCGCATTGCTCCCGCGGGCTGCTTAAGTGGGTGTCCCCACTCGTCAATGACACGGGGCTGGGCGAAGCCGTATGGGGCAATGTGGATCGTTCGATCTAGTTCTAATCCAACGGCTGGGGGTCATCGTCGACGTGAGACAACTCCGGCGAGAACGAAACCTAGCGCGGCCAGTGAGGGGTGCTGGGGGCTCACCGGGGTACTAGCGAGGGTCGGCGAGGCGGGCGAACGACGAAGTCGACAACGGCGATCCTCCTGGTACCGGTGGCTTCTCCTGGGGCGGCTCCAATCGCTGGCTCCAATCGCTGGCTCCAATCGCAGCTCGTCGGGGGCGACGTTACAGGCAGCTAATGGTATGGGCAAGGGTAGGGGACGGTGCCGTGTCTCCTGGCGATTCTCAACGACATGGTCGCGAGGCATGGGGCGGTGTGGTTTGGTCTGGAACGGGCGGTGCTCTGCGCGGCAGAGGCGGCTTCTTCGACGGCGGGCGGTGGCTGTATGGCACGAGGCGGCAAACGGGGATGTCTGGCGGTCTCCTGGGTTGATGGCGATCGTGTATGCATGCGGAGAGGGCGGCGCGCGGTCTGTGGGCGCTGGTCGAGGGTGGCGCTCTGGCGCACGCTCGGCATGGTCTGGGCGTGGCTTGTGCGTGTGGTCCAGGGCTTGGCAACGCTCGCGGCTGGGATAGGTAGTGGCGGTGGACGGTGGGCTGCCTCCTAGACAAGGTTGGCACGGCTAGTTCTTCCTCTAGCCTGCTGTCCACAATGGGGTGGCATTGAGGTGCTCGGCTGTTCACCATTAATGGCAATGGCAAGCTCACAGGGGTGCTAGTGTTGGGCTAATCTTCCTAGATTTTCTACTGAGTTGTGTGTGAGCTAACTAGGGACCAAGTTAGGCTCAAAACACTACACACTATAGTGTTTGATGTTTTGTTTGATTTGTGCCTGCAACCTGTTTGATGAAATGGCCGCATGAAATCAAGTTTTGAATTTTGAAATGATTTTTGGTGGGTTTGCTAGATTGGTGCTGGTGAGTCTGCAGATGCTTGGGTATTGAAAGTTGAGCTTGTTTGAGTGGGTTTTGGAAAAGTGGGATCTTCCCATATGAAGAAGATTCAATTTTGAATTGTCATTTAAACTATGCATTTGAAAGTTTCTGGATGATCACAAAGTGGGCCTTGATACCTTGTTATGAGTACATTCAAGGGGTGCAAAGATCCAGAAAAGTTTCTGTTAGGTTTTGAAAGTTTGAGACAGCCAAAGTAGGCATGGGAGTTAAATTGGTCAAAATGACCATTCACTTAATATATTTGTTTTGATTTACTTGTCTTTAGGAAAAGTGTGGGAAATGTTTTAGATGATGTTTATTTCACCTAAGAAACATTTTACAAGCAATGGATCACACAAACAAGGTGGTTTTAAAAGAAATTAAAAATCCTTGCATACACATATACATGCATTCATGAATTTATTTAGAAAAGTTTTTGTTAACCCTAATCTTGATGATTAGTGTTTGATGATCTAAGTTTGGTATTTTTGGGATGTTACAAACCTTCCCCCCTTAAACAAAATCTCGTCCCGAGATTTGAAAAAGGACGAAAAGATTACCTAGGATTTGAAGAGATCGGGAAACTCCGTCCTGATGTGATCTTCGCGCTCCCAGGTAGTTCCTCTTCTGTGTGGTTGCTCCACTGAATCTTGAGAAACTTGATGCTTCGGGTTCGGGTAGTTCGAAAAGCTTCTTCCAAAATACGGATGGGTACTTGGGATAGGTCAGGTCATCGTTGATCTCTATGGTCCGATGGTCGATATTCTTGAACACTTCGGTCTTCTCGGGGACTTCGAGACACTTGCGAAGTAACGAGATATGGAACACATTGTTCACTGCTGACATCTCTTCGGGTAGCTCCAATTGATACGATACTTCTCCTCGACGGTTCAGAATTTTGAAAGGTCTGATATATCTGGGGGCTAACTTTCCTTTGAGTTGGAAACGCTGCATTCCCTTCAATGGCGACACTTTCAGATAAACAAAATCTCCTATGTTGAAGGCGAGGTCTCTACGTCTCTTGTCGGCGTAACTCTTCTGTCGGGATTGGGCTGTCTTGAGGTGCTCACGAATCTTGTGAACCTTCTCTTCTACTTCTCGTAGGATGTCGGGTCCAAAAATCTGACTCTCTCCTACTTCCGACCAGTTCAAAGGGGTGCGACACTTTCTTCCGTACATGAATTCAAATGGGGCCATTTGCAAACTGGCTTGGTAACTGTTGTTGTATGAAAATTCTGCAAACGGCAGACAGTCTTCCCACTTGGATCCATATTCTAGCACACATGCTCTAAGCATATCTTAGAGTATTTGGTTTACTCGCTCCGTTTGTCCATCGGTCTGAGGGTGATACGCGGTACTGAAATCTAGGCGGGTTCCTAAACCTTCTTGGACTTTCTTCCAGAATCTCGAGGTAAACTGAGTTCCTCGATCCGATACTATGTTCTTGGGGACTCCGTGCAAACTAACGATTCTAGCAATGTACAACTCTGCTAGCTTCGAACTCTGATAGGTGGTTTTGACGGGCAAGAAATGGGCGACTTTGGACAATCTGTCCACTATGACCCAAATAGAGTCATTTCCCCTACTAGAAGTAGGTAGTCCAGTGATAAAGTCCATTCCTACAGAATCCCATTTCCATTCCGGAATTTGCAAAGGTTGCAACAATCCAGCGGGACTTTGATGTCCGGCCTTGACTCGCTGACATATATCACACTTGGCGATATAACTTCCGATTTCTCTCTTCATCTTATGCCACCAAAATTGCTCTTTCAAATCTTGATACATCTTAGTTCCTCCGGGATGGATAGAATAAAGAGTATCATGAGCCTCTTTCAAGATAACTTATTTTAACTCGGAATCTGATGGTACACAAAGGCGTCCTTTGTACCACAAAACTCCTTCTTCGTCCTCGGTGAATCCGGGTAGTTTGCCTGTACCGATACGACGTTTGATTCCGTCGATACTAGCATTTCCTTTCTGTGCCTCTTTAATCTGACTAATCAAAGTGGGCTGAGGTTCTATGCTAGCCAAAAATCCTTCACTTACTAATTCCATTCGAAAATCTTCCATCTCTTTGTGCAAACTTGGTTGCTCCTTCAAAATCATGGAGTTCAAGCGGCACGGCAATCTGCTAAGGGCATCGGCTACCACATTGGCTTTACCAGGGTGATAGTGAATGTCCAGGTCGTAATCCTTGATTAGCTCAATCCATCTTCTCTGCCTCATATTCAGCTCCTTCTGAGTGAATATATACTTTAGGCTCTTGTGATCCGAATAAATCTCACAACGGTTTCCCATCAGGTAATGTCTCCATGTCTTCAGGGCTAGAACTACGGCTGCGAGTTCGAGGTCATGGGTTGGGTAATTTTGTTCATGTTGCTTCAATTGTCCCGATAGATAAGATATAACTTTGCCTTCTTGCATTAGCACACATCCGAGACCAATCTTGGATGCGTCACAATACACATCGAAGGGCTTCGTGATATCCGGCATGATCAAGATTGGGGCTGAAATCAATCTCCTCTTGAGTTCTTGAAAACTCGCTTCACACTTGTCTGTCCATTCAAATTTCTTGTCCTTCTTCAGCAATTGGGTCATGGGTCGGGCGATACTAGAGAATCCTTCTATGAATTTGCGGTAATATCCCGCCAATCCGAGAAAAGCACGAACTTGGGTTTGAGTGGTTGGGGCTTGCCAATGTTCTACATCTTTCACTTTGGCAGGGTCAACGACAATTCCTCCGGCTGATACAATGTGACCGAGGAATCCTACTTCCTGTAACCAGAATTCACATTTGCTAAACTTTGCATACAACTGATGCTCTCTAAGGGTTCCAAGAATGGTCCTTAGGTGTAGCTCATGTTCTTCTTCTGATTTGGAATAAATCAGAATGTCATCGATGAAAACAACGACAAACTTATCCAGGAAGTCCATAAAAATCTTATTCATGAGGTTCATGAAATAAGCGGGGGCATTGGTTAATCCAAAAGACATGACTGTATACTCATACAATCCATATCTGGTGGTAAAGGCAGTCTTTGGGATATCCTCTGCACGAATTTTGAGTTGATGATAGCCAGTTCTAAGATCAATCTTAGAAAACACCTGGGCACCGGTCAACTGATCAAACAAATCTTCTATCTTAGGCAAGGGGTACTTGTTCTTGATGGTGACATCATTCAACTTCCGATAATCCGTACACAAACGGTTACCTCCATCCTTCTTGTCCACAAACAAGACAGGTGATCTCCATGGGGACACACTCGGTTGAATCAATCCGATTTCTAACATGGAATCCATATGCTTCTTCAGTTCTTCTAGTTCTGACGGGTTCATACTATAGGGTCTCTGGGCTATGGGTCCTGTTCCGGGGATTAGTTCGATGATAAACTCGATATCCCGATCTGGGGGCATACCGGGCAAAACATCTGGAAATACATCGGGGTATTCGCAGACTATCCGAACTTGGTCAATGGTAGGTTGGGCTAGACTTTTGTTACACTTGAATTGGCGAGGTAAGGTTTCAGATATATGCTCGACTGATATTCCGGCGGTACTGGTCATGGTGATGGCTTTCTTGGCACAGTCAATCAATCCTTTATGTTTGGACATCCAATCCATTCCTAGTACTACTTCCAAACCTTTAGTTCCGAGTACTATTAGGTTAGCATAAAAATCTATGCCATGGATTTGGATAGGGACGGCCTTGCAAATTTTCCTAGCCTTGGTGGTTGATCCGGGAATTTGTACAATCATCACATGCTTCAGTTTGGTTGGTTGAATTTTACTAGTGCAGGCAAATTCTTCGGTGACAAATGAATGCGATGCACCAGAATCAAACAACACTCTTGCAAGTACTGAATTAACAGAAAACATACCCAGCACGACGTCTGGCGCTTCCTGAGCTTCTTCAGCATGCATGAGAAAAAGACGTCCATTGCGGTTGAGTGAATTTCCTGGGGCAAATCTTCTCCCTGGCTGGACACGACGCTGCTGCTGAGCTGGGACATTGGCGTTGGGGGCTGTAGCATTCTTCTTGTTGGGGCACTCGTTGGAATAGTGGCCTTTATTTCCACAGTCATAACAGGTCACTTGTGACTTGTCCTTGGCTGCGACAGGCACAACATTGCTTCCAGTCCTCGGGGCAGTGTTGGGGTTGGCGGTAGCATTGTTGGTGTTTAACTTGGGTGGGGCACGGGTGAAATTGCTAGAGTTGCCGGGGTTGTTGTGATTTCCTCCGGGTCTAGGGTTTCCACGGTTGGAATAGGTCGGACGGGTCATAGGGGATCTGTTGGTTCTTGGGGAAAATCCTGGAGATGGGTTGGGGCGATACTTTGGGGTCTGATGGGTTCCTGGTTGATGCATCATGCGACGCTTGCGGTTCTCATTGGCCTGGTTGATCTTTCCTTCCATCTGGATAGCAGAGTCGACAAGGGCTTCAATATCAACAAAGGGGATATTGACTAACACTGTCTGCATCTCGTCATGCAGACCATTCAGGAATCTTTCTTTCTTCTTGGCTTCGGTGTCTATCTCGTCCGGGGCATACCTAGATAATGACAAAAATTTGTCACGGTATTCCACTACAGTCATCCTTCCTAGCTTCAACTCCCTGAACTCGTCTCTCATTCTCTTGATCAAACCTGGCGGCACATGGGTTCTGCTAAACTTGACCTTGAATTCCTCCCAGGTCATCATCTGGCCTCCGGTCATTGCACGCACATTGTTCCACCATGCCCTGGCATCTCCGGCTAGATAATGGGTGGCGAACAGGACTTTCTCGTTGGCTTCCACTCCTGCTACTTCTAAGTTGTTTTCCATGGTTTGCAACCAATCATCGGCGTCTAGGGGTTCTTCTGACTTGGGGAAAACGGGTGGGTTGGTATTCTGGAAATTCTTGAGCTTAGATCCATGGTTGTCCTGATTTCCGTGGCCTTGGTTGTTGTGGGCTAGCTGGGCTATCTGTTGCAGAGTGGCTAGGTTGGCTTGACGTTCCGCTCTTTCAGCTTTGCGGTCAGAAGTCAACATTTGTAGGATCTGCAACATCGGATCCGGGGCTGAACCACTTCCTCCACGTGGCATCTGAAGATTGATATAGATCATGAGAAAAGAGGGAAATTTCTAAGGTTTTGGGTCTTTGAAAAGTTTTTAGAGTTTGACTCAGGTTTTTCTAGAAACTTGCTTTTTCATTCATTCACTCATAGCACACAATACAACACACACCACAACAAAGAAAAACAGATGGTTTTAAGAACCATTCTGGAAACTACGATACAGTGGGACCGAATACTACTCACTACGCTAGTGCTCAGTGCTACTACTCCTCGGAGTCTGTGGCTTCATCATCTTCATCATCATTGATGAAGGCGAAATCATCCTCATCGGTGAAGAAGTCCATGGCCTGATCCTCCAGAAAATCATCGTCGTCGCTGAGATAAGAGTAAGGGTCTCTACGAAGATCCTCTCCGGCATTCTCCCTTTCCTCTAACTGCATGTCTCTCTCATGGATGGTCTCTTCCAGAGATGAGATGCGATGGCGAAGACGGGCAATAATGCGCTCCTTCTTGTCGAGCTGACGGCGGCGAGACTTGCGATCCTTTGCTAGCATGGCGATGGTCTGGTCCTTCGTCTTGATGATGGTAGACTTGTGGTTGCAATAGTCACGGCAGTTGTCCAACTCCTGCTGACGATCATACATCATGAAGCTAAGAAGTTCCGAAAGCTGATCTAGATCCCTCTCAAAGATAAGGTCTCCTCCATTCCCGAGTTGGTAAAACTTGTTGTACTTCACGTCCATCTATAAAAATAGAGGATGAGTAGATTAGCAGAGTGATCAAGTGTGTCAAAATTTTATGTATTTTGCAAGAGTTTTTGAGGAACATGAATTTTTATGAAAGAACTAAAGAGGTAAGAATGAGAATAAGTTTTCATAAATATTTTTTTTATTCTTTGGTTTTGAAACTAAGTTTTTGGGTCAACGTCCAATCTAACTAGGGTCTCCTATGGTCAGGATGGCTCTGATACCAACTTGTCAACACCCGGATTTTTCAATCCTAGATGCATGTTATGCCATACATCGCAATCCCAGGTTTACCATTTTTGCGAGACATAACAGAATTGGATACCATAATACTTCATCCATTACAGACGATACATGAGTTCTTACACAAATAGGGATCTCATGATCCGGTTCTTAATACAACATCAAGCAGCGGAATACGTAATAATAACGGTAGCGTAGGCGAAGCTCCATCTTCGGGGTCACAGGCAATGCTGACGATGGGAGATGATCCTAGTTGTCGTAACCTTCTTGGGGTCCATCTTCCAGGTACTCCTCTTCATAGTCTGGCCATGGGAATAGTCAGGGACAAAGCCATGAGTACTCTTTAAGTACTCGCAAACTAATACTAACAAGTAAAGGGGGGTTTTTGGATAATAGGACACTAGGCGCTAGGGTTGTTTTGCAAAAAGCCAGGTTTATCTCTACTAAGTTTCAAAGCTAGTCACAATTTTATAACTCCTAAGTGGGATCTTGTAATTCAGGTCACAACTCTGTTGTGGTCAATTCAAAGTCTCAATTCATTTCACAAGTCATTTTGAAAAGTCTGACGGGAGAACAGTATGGCCACTCCAACTGTCCATAACCATGGACGCGGCTATTCGAATAGTTTGACACTCTGCAGAGATTGTACACTTTCACCACAACATTCGATACATCCGTCAGGAACAAATCCTGAATTCACCATACTCAGTATGCGGATAATCAATCCTAACCTTTCAATTACACGCCCTAGTATAAGCACCTCTCCTGTGAGTTTGGCCTCCCAACCATGACCACTGTCATCTTGGGTACTGCACAGGTGGACAATCTTCACAAGGTAGCCTCAGCTCAGACCTTGGCCGGGAGGGAACTAATACTATGGTATATAAGTTTCCAGTCAAGCCCTACCCAATATTCGGGTATTGTGGTTGTACGCTAAAATTGGAATGGTATCGCATCCAGACAACCATCAGTTTTATAAAGGGCTAAGGCTCATGCCTCAACATTTTTATCACCAGAATCATCAAGTGTTTGGAAACACATGTCCAAAACATTTCAATAGAATGATCCATCATTCCAAGGTTTTCATAACCATTTTTCCACCAAGTATTCCCATCTAAAGTTGATCAAGTTTTATGCTTAGCACTAGCATCTACAAGTGGGGGGTAGTACTATGAGGGGTGGTAACTATTGGAGTTTCACTAAGTCCAACCTTATATCTTGGGCTGATATCAAGGTTTCTAACCTAGGCCAAATTTTATGCTCTTTAAGCAACCTTCAGCACAACTATCTAGTATCTACCAAACTCTTAGGTAGACTCTAAGTAAGCTTTGATAAAGAAATAAAGTAAGATGCTTGCACATAAAACTAGGATTGGTTTATCAAGTGGGTGTGCTCACATATGCTTAAGGCATATAGTAGGTATGGTAACAAGTAGGGGTTTGTTGCATCAGTAGGGTATCTTGCAAGTGTTAGCTTGCATAGATGTCAATATAAGCTTGCATAGGTATAGCATCAGTATCAGTATAAGCTTGCATAGGTAGGGTCACAAGTATGGGTTTGTGGCATCAGTAGGGTATCTTGCAAGGGATAGCTTGCATCAATATCAGTATAAGCTTGCATAGGTATAGTATCTTGCAAGTGTTAGCTTGCCTTGTGCAGAGCAGTGGTTGAAGTTCTCCTCGGCTTCCTCTTCGTAGTATCCTCCTTCCTCCTCGTATCCTTGGTCGGTACTAGCGTCTATGAATAAATACGAGGTACACAATCACCAAACAATACTTAACTACTTGCAATCATCACACACAAGGGTCCTATTGATGATCTAGCATCATCTCTAACATTACAAGGTTAAGGCTTGGGTTAAATTTCTTTTATTTTTAGAAAAGTAATTTCTACTCATTGAAAAACTACTTAAGATTTAATATTCTCCAAACTAAACATGGGATCATGTTGACACATGTCATCACCACATGTTGTAGTCCATGGGAATGTGATTTAAAGTGGTGTCACAATTTAATAAGGTTTTACCCTTTTATTTTAATTAATTAAAGTGGCTAGAAATGCTTATGAAGCATTTTCTTATTACTTGAACATTATTTCTGCAAGTAAACCTATATATTTTTATATATTCTGAAAGGTATGGTTAAATGTGATTTTTGAGAGTTGGAATCAACTCAAAAGCTTTTATGGTTTAAATTTGAAAAATGTTTGAATGCAGAAAAGCTTCTGCCTTGTTATTTTTGCTATGGGTGATCTACAGATCCAAATGACTTGAATCCAACGGGCTTCGATTAAGCATTCACAGACCTTTCCAACAAAATTGGTTTCATCCAATTTGGTGCACTGAATCGATCTGGGTTGATTTTTGAAGTTGGGTGCTGAAGTGTGTTTGAAAAGAAATAGAAAAGTTTTAATTTGAATTGCTGGGCTGCGCGGGAAATTCTAACGGGCCGGCCTGCTAAGCGCATTGCTCCCGCGGGCTGCTTAAGTGGGTGTCCCCACTCGTTAGTGACACGGGGCTGGGCGAAGCCGTATGGGGCAACGTGGATCGTTCGATCTAGTTCTAATCCAACGGCTGGGGGTCATCGTCGACGCGAGACAAATCCGGCGAGAACGAAACCTAGCGCGGCCAGTGAGGGGTGCTGGGGGCTCACCGGGGTACTAGCGAGGGTCGGCGAGGCGGGCGAACGACGAAGTCGACGACGGCGATCCTCCTGGTACCGGTGGCTTCTCCTGGGGCGGCTCCAATCGCTGGCTCCTTTCTTCTCCGGCAGCGGCAGGCTCCAGTGAAATTCCGGCGAGGTGGTGCTCACCTTGCTCTGAGGATGGTGTGGCACGGTCAGTGGGGAGAGGGGAGTGAGATGGTGTGAAGAAATCGTGCGGGGATGGCTTCTATTTATAGTCGAGCGAGGGGACCGTCGGGGCGCACGGTGAGCTTGTCGGGGGCGACGTTACAGGCGGCTATTGGCATGGGCAAGGGTAGGGGACGGTGCTGTGTCTCCTGGCGATGCTCAACGACATGGTCGCGAGGCATGGGGCGGTGTGGTTTGGTCTGGAACGGGCGGTGCTCTGCGCGGCAGAGGCGGCGTCTTCGACGGCGGGCGGTGGCTGTATGGCACGGGGCGGCAAACGGGGATGTCTGGTGGTCTCCTGGGTTGATGGCGATCGTGTATGCATGTGGAGAGGGAGGCACGCGGTCTGTGGGCGCTGGTCGAGGGTGGCGCTCTGGCGCACGCTTGGCATGGTCTGGGCGTGGCTTGTGCGTGTGGTCCAGGGCTTGGCAACGCTCGCGGCTGGGACAGGTAGTGGCGGTGGACGGTGGGCTGCCTCCCAGACAAGTTTGGCACGGCTAGTTCTTCCTCTAGCCTGCTGTCCACAATGGGGTGGCATTGAGGTGCTCGGCTGTTCACCATTAATGGCAATGGCAAGCTCACAGGGGTGCTAGTGTTGGGCTAATCTTCCTAGATGATCTACTGAGTTGTGTGTGAGCTAACTAGGGACCAAGTTAGGCTCAAAACACTGCACACTATAGTGTTTGATGTTTTGTTTGATTTGTGCCTGCAACCTGTTTGATGAAATGGCCGCATGAAATCAAGTTTTGAATTTTGAAATGATTTTTGGTGGGTTTGCTAGATTGGTGCTGGTGAGTCTGCAGATGCTTGGGTTTTGAAAGTTGAGCTTGTTTGAGTGGGTTTTGGAAAAGTGGGATCTTCCCATATGAAGAAGATTCAATTTTGAATTGTCATTTAAACTATGCATTTGAAAGTTTCTGGATGATCACAAAGTGGGCCTTGATACCTTGTTATGAGTACATTCAAGGGGTGCAAAGATCCAGAAAAGTTTCTGTTAGGTTTTGAAAGTTTGAGACAGCCAAAGTAGGCATGGGAGTTAAATTGGTCAAAATGACCATTCACTTAATATATTTGTTTTGATTTACTTGTCTTTAGGAAAAGTGTGGGAAATGTTTTAGATGATGTTTATTTCACCTAAGAAACATTTTACAAGCAATGGATCACACAAACAAGGTGGTTTTAAAAGAAATTAAAAATCCATGCATACACATATACATGCATTCATGAATTTATTTAGAAAAGTTTTTGTTAACCCTAATCTTGATGATTAGTGTTTGATGATCTAAGTTTGGTATTTTTGGGATGTTACAGATGCCGTGGAAGGTGATGTAGGTCGTCTCGATCATCGACTGCGGGAGCCGTAGTCACCTGAACATGTCCAGTTAGAGGATTTTGATGGAGCTTCCGCCGTCCATCAGTGTCTTGGGGAGCCAGTAATCTCCCACTTTGGGCTTGACCACCAAAGCGACTCGCCCCGGATATTCGATCGGTGGCGAGTGGTCCTCGCGGCTCCAGGTGATCCACTGCTCGAACCAGTTGAGGAAGCGGGGGACGTCGAATTGGGACACCGCATTGATGGCGATGGCACGGGCGATGACCTTCTTCTCGCGCTTGGTGCTGAACCCGGTGAAGGTGTGGAGCGATCCGACGTTGTTGCCGAATGCCCCACCGTTTGGCGGGTCCTCTCATGCACGCCGTGCCTTCTCGATCTCCCTCAGGGAGTGGCAGTCGGCGGTCATGTGCGTGGCGGGATTCCCCTTCCTACTGTGGAACACACAAAGCTGGTTAAGGACTGCCGCGGGGTCGAATTTTGGCCTTGTCTTGTAGTTTCCGCTGTCGCGACGTTGGCCTCCGTCACGGCGGAAGCTCTTGGGCACGCGTGGCGCGTAGCCAGCATTGGCAACGAAGTCGACTCGCCCGTCACCATAACGCTTGCCGGTGAGGCGAGTGTTGCTGTAACGTAGCTCGGGTCGTCTCCCATTATCGTGGCCGCTTGGGCGGCGGTTTCCACCCAACTCGTCGTCGATTTCTTGGTTCGGGTCCTCCTCTACGTACCGCTTGGCAATCTGAAGGAGGTCCGGTATGTTATCGAGTATCTTATACACCCGCTTGAGCTTGGCGACCAAGGGCTTGTAGCGGCACGAGGTCTTGAAGCAGTGTTTCGCTGTGTCCGGGTGGATGCTGGCCGCGTTGAACCATAGATCGTGCCATCGCTGGACCCAGCTGCGGGTCGACTCGCGGGGTCCCTGGACGCATCGCTCCAGGTCCTCCTGTAGGGTTTCGTAGCATGGAAAACAAAAAATTTCTATCGCATACAAACAAACAAGCCAAGATCTATCTACTAGATTGTAGCAACGAGTCGATGGAATAACTTACCCTCGAAGATTCCAAAGTGTTTAACGAGAGCGGATTCTCGTGGGTGATGTAGTCGTACTCTTCCCGATCTCAAGATCGTGTAGACGATCCTTCCGGCGCTGCGTTCCGGCAGCGCTCCCGCAGTCGGTCACACGTTCGGTACTCAACGAAGACCTTCCTCTCCCTTGTTCCAGCAGGCAGCGGAGGTTGTAGCACTCTCCTCGCGATTCCGGCAGCACAACGGCGTGGTACCGGAAGTAGAGGGGAGATCTCGCAGGGCTTCGCCTTAAGCCGGAGCGAGTATGGTGGAGTATGAGAGAGCTCCTCGGCGATCTAGGGTTTAGACACACCAAGGAGGAGGGGCTAGAGCCGGCGGCTAGGGTTCCGGGGACCCCCAAGTCGGTGGCTAGGGCAAAACCCTAGGTGGTGGCGGCGGCTATGGAGGGCTGCAGCTTCTAGGGTTTGAGGTGAGGGACTTGTGTGTCTAGAGGAGGGAGCCCTGCCCCTCCTTATATAGGTGGAGGGGCCGGCGGCCAAGGGGAGGGAGGGGAGTCCCTTCCCAACTCGGCTTGGAGGGGGCGGCGCCGGTTGGAGGAGGGATTCCCTCCCCAACTCGGTTTCCCACTTCCTCCTCTTTTCCTCTTTCCAATTTTAGCCGTTTGACTTTTCAAACTAGCTATTTGACTTTTCAAACTAGGATTTGAATTAATCCTTTATTTGGAACAGCGATGACACTTAGTACATGATGCAATCATTCCAACATGCAATGACACATTCATGTACCCCTTCCCCTCCGGAGTGCCGGACATTCCGGAACCTTCTAGAACATTCCCGATGAAAACACCGGAATCATTCCCCAACTCCGAAACGGGACTTTCCTTATATGAATCTTATTCTCCGGACCATTCCGGATCACCTCGTGATATCCCGGATCCCATCCGAGACTCCGAACAACATTCGGTCTCTCTTTCTCATACTACCATAACTACTCAAACAACGTCGAATCCTTAAGTGTGTCTCCCTACGGTTCGTGAATTATGCGGACATGATCGAGACACTTCTCCGAACAATAACCAATAGAGGAATCTGGAAATTCATATGGTTCCCAGATATTTCTACGATTACTTTGCGATCGAATGAACCACTTACATACGATACCAATTTCCCTTTGTCTCACGATAGTTTACTTATCCGAGGTTATGATCGTCGGTATCTCTGCATACCTAGTTCAACCTCGTTACCGATAAGTACTCTTTTCTCGTTTCCGTGATATGTGATCCCTTGTGAGCCAGTCACATGCTTGCAAGCTAATTGGATGACATTCCACCGAGAGGGCCCAGAGTATATCTATCCGTCATATGGATGGACAAATCCCACTCTTGATCCATGTGTCTCAACCAATACTTTCCGAACACTCAATGCCACCTTTATAGACACCCAGTTACGGTGTGGTGTTTGATGTCATCAAAGCATCCATCCGGTAAAGGTGATATGCATGATCTCATGGTCGAAGGAATTAGGTTACTATGTATCAGAAAGCATATAGCATTGAACTATTGAAATGACTTGATCTTTATGCTACGCTTATCTATAGGAGTATGTCCACCATATCATTCTCCTAACAATATGATCTTGTTGTTGATAACATCTCAATGTTCATGATAGGGAAACCACAATCATTTATCAACCAACAAGCTAGTGATGTATAGAGGCTATACTAGGGACTTCAAATTAAGTTTACAAATCACACAAGTATCAATGTTTCCTTGTTAATACTATTATAGCATGAATGTAAACATTTATCATAAATACAAAGATATAATAATAACCACATTTATTATTGCCTCTAGGGCATATCTCCAACACCTCCATGGTGGTGGCGCGGGTGTAGGAACCCTCGAAGTGCCTGACGAAGGCGTCACGCATATCGTCCCAGGAGTCGATGTTGTCCGCGGGGAGGGTGTTGATCTATTGTCGGCTCGCTCCCTCCATCATCAGGGGGGTAGCAAGCGACAAGTAGGTCGGTGTGGCCAGAGATTCCCATCGCCATGAGGTATGTGTCCAGCCACACGGACGGGTCATACGAGGGGTCGTACTTCTCGATTTCCTTTGGCACGTTGAAGTTCGCCGGATATTTTTCGCCTTGGATCATTGGTCCGAAGCACTAGGGGCCGACTCGGCTGAGAGAGCCCCTTGGCTCGCCATCGTGGTGGTTCGTGAGGGTGTGCCTCAGGTCGTCGGGCTGGCGTGCGCGCCAGCTTTGGTTGTTGATGATGTGGGTCCACGCGTCGACGGGCTGCCCGTTGGCAGCGACCATGTTGTTTGTCGGTCACGGGTCGTTGGTGGAGAGATCTGCATGTGGCGGTCGTGGTTAGAGATGCAAGGGCTCGGGCGGTGGGTAATTGAGAGTGTTTGCCGTCATCGGGCGGCCACTCAAGGCCGCCCTGCTTCCCGACGAGCGGGAGTACATGCATCCCCGCGAGTCGGCTCCCGCGGTTTGCTGCTCGACGGCCTTGGCGAGTAAGACCTTGGCGTACTGGATCTGCAGCGCGCCTTCCCCGATCACGTTGATGTTGGCGACCGCGGCTCGACTCGCGATGACGTTGTCCATCAGAGTGGAGAATAGTGGGAGGCCGTTCGCGTCCCGCTCTTGCGGGGAGATCATTATCCTCAGCTGGTCTGGAGGAGGTGTGCGGCAGGGCAGTGGTGGGGGAGCACCGTTCGCTGTTGAGCCTGGTGGTGGCCGGGCACTCCCTCTAGGTGGCGCGTTCTCGCAGGCCACACGGGCGGCCATGCGGGCCGGGTCGTTCTCGTCATCGAAGTTCAGGGCGCGACCCTAAACGGTGGGGTTCAGGCGCGTCCTGATGCGGCGTTGGTGGTAGAGAGAGAGTTCATGCACCGTCGCTTGCTCGAGGCGAAATTTTTCGCGCTCGGCTTGTTCCTTGTGGACCGCCTCCTCCAGTCGCAATCGGAGTTCCTCGACCTCCGTCGCCTTCGCGGTCGGCGGGATCGGCGTGGAGAAAGGGTCTGGCGGAGCATTCGTGCCGCTCGCCATGTAGGTCGTAATGAAGCGACCAGATTCGTTGTGGAGGTCGCCGGAGTTCTCCGTCCCGGAGTCAGGGTCGAAAATCCTGAGGATGGAAGGATCCTCGAAGTCCCCCACGTTGGAGACCTGGGTGATGGATCCCGCGGGTGACGCGACGACGATGGATCCGGCTATTGAGGCCGGGGTCGCCGAGTCGGCATCATCGTTGAGGGCCGCGTCGTCTGTGACCATGTTGGTATCGGCCACGTTGTTGTTGGCCAATCCGTACTCGGAGGCGAGGCGGTGGATGGTGCGGACCTGACTCTCAGAGAGCCGATCGCGCGGTGGCGACTCATGGATGCGAGCCGAGTCCTCCGAGACGATGACATCGGTGAAGCCGACGAAGAGGTTGATCGTGCCGACCGGCATGATCACGCTGTGCGTGACGGGGCGTGCCGCCGGGACATAGCTGCTCGGCAAGATCTGGAGGATCTCGCCGATGGAGATCATGCGGCCGGTGGTGATCGTCTCGTTGATTGGTAGATTGGATCTCGCTGCAGAACACAAGCCTGACCGGCCAGGCCCCACGGTGGGCGCCACTATCGTGGGAATGGCCGCGGCAGATGCTGCAATCGGAAGCGAATAGTAGAACGGAGGGGGGGGGCAAGGGCGGCCAGCCATCTGCGGTGCGAGATGAGGGCAAAGACACAGGGTTTTACCCAGGTTCGCCTCCCCGGAGGGTAAAAACCTACTACTGCTAGATTGTATTGATGCGAGAGTACAAGGGCGAGCTCGGCGGCTAGGCGGCGACTCGCAGGGGTGTATGATGGAACGTGAGTTCTATGCGTACCCTAGGGAGGCTTGTATAGAGTCACCTCGTTAGGTTTTACAGATCTACAACCGAGCTAGATAAGGATCCGGAGGGTGCTTGACCTAATCCTACTGGGCCTAGCTACGCTTGAGGGCCTCCAGCTTCCTGTCAGCTAGCTCCTTCTTGGGTCATGATCCAGTTGCCGTCCTGCAGGCCCACTCGCTAGCAACATGGTCCAATAGGATACGTCCTACTAGGTATACCCCACTCGGCATATCCCCATCACTTTTTTATAAGAAGAATGCATAGATGTCACTATGGTGATGCTGCAAGTTTCCACCATGATTAGGCATGGCTTAGGCTAGCGGCCCAGGCGTTTCTCTAACACACATACATAACTCCATGGACTTAAAAGCTCCCCTTTCATTTCACACCGACGACATCCATATACAAAATAACATGATATCAACTGTGTGCAAAGTACAAGTGCAATGTTGAAAGTGTTCCCCGTGACAGCACGGTTCTGCTAATTCCAACGTATAAGTGCAAGCATATACAACATAGATGACACAATGGTTCAATTTAATTAGGGGCAAGAAATATAAAGTGTGCCATCAAGTTCGTGAGAGCTTTAATCACTAAGTTTTCACATAACAAAATACTTTTTAATTGGAAGATAGATGAAAACAAGGATATACTTAGAATGGTGTTACACACCATGCATAGGAATTTATAGTGGAAACTTTGTAATATCTTGGTTTCTTGGGAGTTGGATGCATGGGTAGAGCTTACTCATACAAGTGGAGGCTAGCAAAAGACTGGGAGCGACCAACTAAGAGAGCAATAATGGCCATAATCATGCAGAGCGACAAAACATTACTAATCAAAGCATAGAGTGGTACTACAAGTCAAGGACCAAATGATCAAAGAGGCTATGGTGACTTGTTCATAGTCATAACATGGTGTGAGCATGTGCCAAGTCAACCCAAACAAAACATCAAAGGAGAATACCACAATACTATGCTTTTGTGTGCTAAAACAACGCATGATTCCTTCAAGGCACACTAAGCAATCCCAATTATTTGGAACAAGTCATGCTACAGCAATAATCACTAAGCATAAGGTCAAAACAACACCTATCATGACATCATAAAGTCTCAGTCATAGTCAAAGCAAGCTCCTCTTATACTACTCAAGCAAGAACTTTCTACTCCTCTCTAACACCAATCAACTTATTTGAAACAACACATCGAGAATGGGGGTCCAAACTACTTTATTCAAGCAAACTAAGGAAAGCAAACAAAAACTAAGACACTCCGAGAACAACACAACAGTGCATGAAACAATAAAAACGAAGTGTCTAGAAATACCTGAGCTTTTTATTGATGAAGAAGGGGATGTCTTGGGCATCCCCAAGCTTTGACGCTTGTACCTCTTGAATATTTCTTGGGGTGACACGGGGTGGCATCCCCAAGCTTGAGCTTTTGTCCATTCTTCATCTCATTACATCATTCTCTCTCTACACCTGAAAATTTCCCTTCATACAAAACTTCACACAATCTTCATTTTCAAAAGATAATAGAACCTTGGGTTTAGCTTTTGGAACAGCAAAACTTTCACTAAAAACACAAGCTACTGTAGAAATTACCTCAAAAATCTCAATTTCCCAAAAAGAACCCAAAAAGGAATCAATAAGAAGCAAATGCAAATAATGGCAGTTATCTGTCAAAACAGACCAGCAGGAAGAAACCGATTTGTTTGAAGACCTTCTGTTGCTCAAATAAAAAAGTGTGCAACTAACGAAAGTTAGCTAACATACTAGGGGATTTATTCGCAAAATATCAGCTCAATCCGACTTACAGATATTCCTTGCAAATTTTTATGATGGAGCACAATAATCTGTTTTGGGACAGCAACTCCCCAAATCTTACTTCCCTCTCATTAGAGGTCATTCTTGGCACAAAAAGCAAACAAAAAGGATAAGGAGAGGTCATTACTGAAGTAATAACTTTCAAGACTCAAGATAAGTCTTGGGTTATCTCCCAACAAGTACTTTTCTTTAACGCCTTTAAGTTAGGCACAAGAAGCAAGAATCAAGTGTTTTCAAATGAATAATTAAGATCAAAACTTGCAATATCTTCAACTAGGAAAAGTATCTCATCCAAATGAGTTTTGGAGGATCCCTTATCATCTCTCCTTGGTTCACTACTTTCATCAAAAGGATTTTCAAGGACAATGCAATCAAAATTCTTTTCTAAGGCTTCATGCATTCCTACAAGTTTAAAGGGTATGGGTATGTTAATTTCCTCCAGGTTTCGTTTTATCTAAAGTACCCATAACATCTACACATGAGCCTGGAATATTAAAGCGTTCAAAGAACTTTTTGGCTTCCTTAGCAACATCATTGAACTTTTTTAGTAAATTAACAAGGATAAATTCTCTCTTTTCAGCATCCTTTTCTTAATTTAGTTTAAGGAACAAAATTTGCATCATGGGGTTAAGATTAACAAACCTAGCCTCCAACATATGAACTAAAGAAGCAGTAGCAATTTCATAATTAGGAGCAAGTTCTGCTATAGATCTATCCTCAATATCCTCATGTTTTCTAACATGATTAAAGAATTCTTCAATATTTTCTTTCCCAATTATAGAGCCACTACCCAATGAAAGGTCTTTCAGGGTGAACTTGGGGATCAACATGGTGAGCTAGAGCAAGGTGACAACTAGAGTAAGAGCTAATTTTTTTGTGTTTTTGATTAGAGAAAGCAAACCAAACTAACCTAATTTTTTTTGGAGTTTTTGATAAAAAGAGGCGAACAAAACCAAGCAAAATAAACTAAGAAAAACAAAAACAAAGTAAAGAGAAAGGTTCTGGAGGACTCCCCTTGTGAATACGTCCTTAACCTCCCCGGCAACGGTGCCCGAAAAAGGCTTGATGAGTGCGTGACCACTTCGTTGGGAGACCCCAAGAGGAAGGTATGATGAGCACAACAGCAAGTTTTCCCTCAGTAAGAAACGAAGGTTATCTAACCAGTAGGAGGAAGGAAATGACTCAAAGGTGTTGCTAGCAACTTGGAAACCTGTACAACACAAACTCAAGACTTTGCCCCAACGAACAGTGAGGTTGTCAATCTCACCGGTTTGTTGTAACGAAGGATTAACTGTATGGTGTGGAAGGTAATAGTGTCTTGCAACAAGTAAAAAGGAACATTGGAAGATGTGTCAATGGTAAATATTGGACCGGGGTCCATAGTTCACTAGAGGTGTTCTCCTTAGATAAACAAACATGGCATGCTGGGTAAACAAATTATAGCAGGGCAATTGACAGGACTGAGCAAGGCATAACAATGCAATACTAGGTATTCATGATCCTATGAGATTCGATTGGGCAATACAACAAGATACATAAACCGCCATCTACATCTATGACTAGAAATCCACCTTCGGGTTTGTCGTGGGAATGACCACGGCAGATGCTGCAATCGGCAGCGAGTAGTAGAACATGGGGCAAGGGCGGCCAGCCATCTGCGGTGCGAGATGAGGGCAGAAACACAAGGATTTACCCAGGTTCGGCCCCCCAGAGGGTAAAGACCTACTCCTGCTAGATTGTATTATGGTGAGAGTACAATGGGGCGAGCTCGATGACTAGGCGGCGAGTCGCTTGGGTGTATGATGGAACGTATCCCTTGTGTGTACCCTAGGGAGGTTTATATATAGGCTCACCTCGCTAGGGTTTACAGATCATACCGAATTAGTTAAGGATTCGGAGATTCTACAACCTAGTCCGACTGGGCCTAGCTACGCTTCTGGGCCTCCAGCTTCCAGTCGCCTGAGTCCACGCCAAGTCTTGATCCAGTCGTCGTCCTGCAGGCCCACTCGCTGACGGCTTAGGCCAGTAGGAAACGTCCTGCTGGGCATACCCCGGTAGGCATATCCCCATCAGTAGTCCCCGAGGCCATCGTTGATTCGTCGCAGGTGTTTGCTGGCAGTCAGAGTATGCAGGTCCAATGCGGACGCCTAGTCGAATCGGCGGCGGACTCCTGAACAAAGGAAAGAACTAGTCATTTAGTCAAATAACGGCGACCAATCGTGTCGCAGCTCGGCGAACGGGTCGATGAGTACTTAGTCACTGTTATAGTGATCGGGTCGGCGAATCGTCGAGTCGCTGGGAGCGACGAGTCGAATGGACGAAGTTGCACCGTCAATTGGGGTCAAACTAGCCATTAGGTAATCCAACGGTAACTTTGGCGTAATTACCGCGTAGTAACGGCTCCCGAAAATGGCGGGTAACAACTGCTATATAAGGGGAGTGAAGGGCGACCAGGAAAACGCTTCTTCCACTTCCTCCGATCTCGCATATCTCTGTCTCCCCATTCCTCGCAGCGATCAGAACACTCCAGAGAGCCCCGACCTCCACGAACTTCCATCCGATGGCCCCCTCCACCGAACCATGGGGCAGATCCAAGTGCACTAAGGCTCTGCTACCATATTTCGAAGAGGCAGGGATCCTTCACACCGGTAGATGGCGCATCCCCGCCGTCGGCGAAGTGATTCTGGATCCGCGCGAGGGGTAGTTCATCTGCTTCACCAGCCACCTAGAGCGGGGGCTGGGCTTCCCAACTTCCCTCTTCTTCCTGTGTTTCTGTGCCTACTACGGAATTCAACCATCGGATCTAGGTCCGCATAGTATCGAGCAGCTCGCCATTTTCGTGGCTTTCTGCGAGTGCTATCTGGGCTGCAGGCCCTACTTTCCCCTATGGCAAGACCTGTTCCACGGGAGAATCAGCCACGAAGAGAAAGTCGACCCGATGCTAGCCGCGGGCGGCCTGACGTTCCAGCTGAAGTCGAAGGCATCGTTCTTCGATCTGATGCTGGCCGCCAAGGCGGTGAACGAGTGGAAGAAGTACTGGTTCTACGTCACTGAGTTGACTCCAGGCGATGAAGTGGTGCTTCCAAGGTACTCCGCCGACCGGCCCGAGCCGCGTCGGCTCCAGGTCGTCAAACTCCCGCTGGATTAGCGGATGGTTGTTGACGAAATGTTACAAACCATCCGCGGCCTGAAGAACAAAGGCCTCTAGACCATCAACCTCTACAACTGCTGGCTCGGGCGGCGGCTCATGCCCCTGGCCATCCGCGACCACTACATGTATGAGTATACGGGTAAGGAAGACCGACAAAGTCCTGCCTCGTTGAGTGGAGACTCAACGATTATACGCAGGCCCTGAAGAAGATTACCCAGGCCGTGTACCTCGACGCAAAGGCCGGGGTGGCCCCTTATACTGCAAGGCGCCCAGCTCCAACGGTAAGCTGTCATTCCGTTAACACTCGTAGTCGCAGCTTGTGCATTCGCGGTTGTGCTAACATTGTTTGTTCTTATTGCAGTTGTTTCAAGTGGTGGAAGGGTCGCTTCCACCCGCAGATGACGAGAACTCGAGCTCATCCGTCCAGGACGGAAGCGAGTCATCGCCCGCCAAGGGTAACTCCGAGAGCGACGGAGGCGATGACGATGACGATGAAGATGACGAACCCGTGGAGGTTGCAGTCCCCACGGTTCGCAAAACTCGCGGGCAACACCAGCGCGAGCTCGAAGCCAGCAAGAGCCTCGAGCCCCACGACGACGATGACGACGAGCTTCCCGAGCACACCTCACATCGCGAGGCCACGCCATCGAAGAAGAAGAAAGCTCCGCCAAAGAAGAAGACGAAGCCAGCGAAGCCGATATCTCCGCCCCGATCTACGAACAGCTCCGACGCCACCAGCTCGGCTGAGGACACAACGGCACACGCGACCGCGGCAACAGGCGCTGCCGCCCCTAGGGACGAGGCGCCGCTGGCGTCGTTACCACCGCCATTCGCCCCAATCGTTAGCTTGGGGGCCGCTCCAGCCGCAGGGGCCTCGCCACCGAGGGGGGGGGGGCTCTCGCAGCAATTACCACGGAGGCTCCTGCCGCGGCTTCATCTTCGAAGAAGCCGTCAGTGTCTTGGGCACACGATGTGTTCGAGACTGGCCTCACTCGGAAGTTGGGACCCGAACTAGAGAAGCCGGCCAGCATCCGCACCGGTCTACATTTCCTACGAGTCGCCAAGTGAGTGCTGCTCTATCCTTTACTCATCTGCTTATTTTGCGTTTTAATCGGACAGTCTTATTCATAAAACTGTTTCACAGGACTGGTGTTAAAAAGATCGGCCATCCTTCTGTGGCCAAGGTTCTGCCAGTCGCCACCGTGGTGTCAGCGGATTCCTCGCGGAAGAGGAAAGTCGACGAGGTCGCTGCTCCCGCCGAAGGAGTTAAGAGGGCGAAAGGCGATGAAGTCGTCACGGTCTCTGATGATCCGGCAGATGCTCCGAGCGATCCTCCGACTACAGCAGAAATGGCTTCGAAAGCCAAGGAGGGTGTTGAGTCGCAGCATCTGGTGCCTGCGGGCTCACCCGATGTGGCCGAGCCGACCCCAAGTGGCGCAGCGGTCGCTGCAGCTACCTTTCCCCGCTTGATGGCAAAGGCGGCCATAGCGAGTGCCTCGGTGCCGGCGAGCCAGCTTCCCGGGGCCGCCGGAACAGAAGTTGAATAGCGTCGCGGCCACATGCCGGTCGTGCTTGCGTCGGTAGATGCGCTGGAGCTTCATGGCATGCTAGGCGATGCTATCCAGGTATGTCCAGTCCCCGAGGATCTGGCCACTGAATTTCAGTGGTCGGATTCATAATGTTTTTGTATTATCCAGTCCCCGAGTGCCTAGTCGCTGAATTTCAGTGGGTGGGCACTGAGGAATTTCATTGTCCAGTCCCCGAGTGCCTAGTCGCTGAATTTCAGCGGTGGGCACTTAGGAGTTGTTTGTTGTTGACACTGTAGTTTGCGCGCAGGGTCTGCAGTGCGAGTCAGCCGAACGGCTTGCTGCCAAGTGTCGCTTGGAGAAGGAGCTTGTTACCGTCTAGGAGGCGAACAAGGAGCTTCAAGCAGCTGCAGCCGAGGTGAAGGAAGCCCGCCAAGGCCTCGTCCCGGTGGGTGACTTGACGGTGGCTCAATCCGCTCTAAGCACGGCCGAGCAGCGAGTCACCGCCCTGGAATGTGAGCTCAAGGAGGCGAAGGCGGAAGCGAGCTCAGCGAAAGGACGAGCCAAGGCTGTCGTTACTTATGCCGCTGAAGAGCGAAAAGTATCTGATGCATTCATTGCTGGGTTGCAGAATGACTTTTCTTCTCTTTAAAGCTTCATCACGAACCTCTGACGACCGCTAATTGGTAGACCTTCCTTCTTCTTCCTTCCGACTGCAATAACTGTATTGTGACGTCGATGGTTTGCTCACTTCTTGGTTCTGTGCCGCAGGTCGGATCATTGATGACGCAGAAGAGCTGTGGTCATACGACGCGCGGAAATGTGTGACCACCCTGGTCGACTCAGCCGCGTTGTCAGCGACTTGCCTTCGAGCATATCTTCAGGAGATATCGCCCACGGAGGTGATCCCCAGCGACCTTGTCGAGGTATGGCGCTACCTGGAAAAGGCTCCGTCGGTTGTCGAATTCATGACGCGGTCGGCCTTCCGGCGCGGGGCAGCGACGGTGCTCAGCCTTGGGCTTGCCCACTTCCCGGAAGACTTCGACCTCGACGATGTCACAAGCGGCTACCCCTCGTCGACGGGCTCGGTGGAGATTGCCGATGTGCTAAAGCTGACGGACCGGGCCGCGGTGTACTCCGATCACGTTTGGGCGATGGGCGACCTCATCCCCTATCAGGAGACGGTTGTCGCTCCCAATGATCCTGAACCGAAGCATCCGGACTTCAAGGTCGAGCAGCCGTTCTGTGCGGCGATGGCGGGCGAGCTGAAGACGTACCCGTCTAACCCGTACGTGCCCTTCATCCGCAGCCGCAGGGACGGTGGCGCGTCTGCATAAAAACCTGCGGAGTAAAAGTGTTGTGCCCTTGGGCATTAGTACGGAATAACTATGTAACTTTCCTTGTATGTGGAACAATTTGTGCTGCTATAAAGGAAACTCGTGTTATTTTGTCATTTGTTTCGCAATTTTGGATGTTGATTGAGCGAGTCCCCGAGCGCGTTCGCCCTTTTTATGGGGTTTACCTCGTTGTTATATGTTTGTTAACTTTTAATGAGTTAAGGTCGACTTGCCATAGCTCGGTGAGCCAGTCGCATGGCGACTCCAAGGGGTGCTCTTTACTTGACCGTTTTCCTAGGCGCGAACGAGGTCGGGTTGCCGAGTCCCCGAGCGTGGTACTTGGCCGTTCTAGTCGCAGGCCCAGGGTAGGTGAGGACTAAGCGCGTTATTGTAAGCGCGTCACTCTTGCCTGATCCGGAGGATCAGTCACATGGAGAGTCCTGGGCACGCTCTCATACTTGGCGTTTTTCCCTAGTCGCTCGTATTTGGCTGGGTGTCAGTCCCCGAGCGTGGTACTTGGCCGTTCGAGTCGCTGCGCCAAGGATGCGGAGGACTTGGTCGCTGTAAGGAGCGAATGCAGTTGTCTTGGCTCGGGGAGCCAGTCGAGCTAGGCGACTCCAATGGGGCTCTGGGTTAGCGTTTTTCGTGGACGTTACGAGGCCTGGGGTTTCCCAGTGCCCTCGTACCGCACTACTTGGCCGTGCCGGTCGCTTTACCAGAGGTTGACTTCTGCGAATAGCGTAACGCTATTATTACGAGTGCGAGTGGCACAAGCCACGGAGAGTAGACACAATTTTTGGTAACCAATCTGTTTTATTTCATAGCAGGTGGGGAGTACATGTATGGAGTTCTAGGAGTAGAACTTCCGTCGGAGGTTTACATTCCATGGCCGCTTGACGTCGAGTCTTCCGTCTCCTCGGACGTCGGTGAGGTAGTAGGCGTCGTTGCCCAGGACTTGCCCGATGGCGAATGGTCCCTCCCAAGGGGGGAGAGTTTGTGCATGCCTTTCTTGTCCTGGATTAGGCGCAGCACCAGGTCGCCTTCCTGGAAAGTGCGAGTCCTTACTCGCCGGCTATGGTAGCGGCAGAGCCCTTGCTGGTAGATGGCGGTGCAGGAGAGAGCTAGGTCGCGTGCCTCGTCGAGCTGGTCGACTCCGTCTTGGCGTGCGAGTTCGTTTGTGGCCTCCGTATAGTTGACCACCCTTGGTGAGTCGTGCTCGAGGTCGTTTGGCATGACTGCCTCGACGCTGTAAACCATGAAGAAGGGGGTGAATCCTGTCGACCTGTTGACGGAGGTGCGGATGCCCCGGATGACAGAGGGTAGCTCCTCGACCCAGCACCCGGCGGTGCGCTCAGTGGTACTTGTAGCCGTGGCTTCAGGCCATGGAGGATGCTCTGATTGGCACGTTCCGCCTGGCCATTGGACTCTGGGTGAGCGACTGAGGCGAGGTCGAGTCGAATGTGGTGTTCTTCGCAGAACTCGGCCATGGCTCCTTTGGCGAATTTGGTGTCGTTGTCCGTGATGATGCTGTTTGGGAACCCGTAGCGATAGATGAGCTCGCGTAGGAACTTGGTGGCGGTCTTCCCGTCGCACTTGCGGACTGGCTTGGCCTCTACCCATTTTATGAATTTGTCAACTGCGACTAGGAGGTGGGTGAAGCCGGAGGGGGCCTTCTTGAAGGGGCCTACCATGTCCATGCCTCATACGGCGAACGACCAGGTGATGGGGATTGTCTTGAACGCCGAGCTCGGCACGTGGGTCTGGTTGGCATATTTCTTGCATCCGACACACCGCTGGACAATGTCGACAGCGTCTGCGTGTGCGGTGAGCCAGTAGAAGCCGTGTCGCATAGCCTTTGCGACCAGAGAGCGGGCGCCGGCGTGGTGGCCGCAGTCGCCGGAGTGGATGTCTTGGAGGATTTTGCGTCCTTCAGCGGGTTGAACGCAGCGTTGAAACACGCCGGTTACGCTGTGCTTGTGGAGCTCGCTGTTGATGATGACGAAGGTTTTGCAGCGGCGTGTTATCATCCGGGCCTCCGTTTCATCCGCGGGCAGGGTGCCCCCCTCTAGGTAGGCGACGTATGGCGCGGTCCAGTCGCTTGGCTCGGCGATTAGTGCGACCAGGGCTGCTTTTGGTTGCAGCGGGATTCCGATGTCGATATCCCTTGGGGGAGAGACGGAAGGTTTGGTGATGGAGTCGAGGAAGACGTTGGCGGGTGGTGATAGTCGAGCCGAGCCGATGCGAGAGAGTGCGTCGGCCTCCTCGTTCTTCCGCCTGTCGATCCACTCGACAGAGTAGCCTGCGAAGTGTCCACCCAGCTGGTCCACTGCTTGGCGGTAATGCCGCCATGGTGGGGGAGACGGTGTCGCAGGTGCCGGCGACTTGCCCGGCGACAAGGTCGGAGTCTCCGTAGCAGCGCATGCGATTGACGTTCATCTCCTTGGCAGCTCGCATGCCGTGGAGTAGAGCCTCGTACTCGGCCATGTTGTCGGTACAGGGGGTGAAGTCGAGGTAGAGGACGTAGCGGAGCTTGTCGCCCTTCGGAGATGTTAGCACGATCCCCGCCCCCGCGCCGTCCGCATTCTTGGATCCGTCGAAGTGTAGGTTCCAGTAGTGGAGGTATGGCAGCTTCTCTGGCTGCTGGGCCTCCTCCCAATCGGCGAGGAAGTCTGCGAGAGCCTGCGATTTGATCGCCTTGTGAGGCTCGTACTTGATGTTGTGGACGCCGATCTCGACGGCCCACTTGGCGACTCGTCCGGTCGCCTCGCGGTTGCGAATGATGTCGTGCAACAGTGTTGAGGAGACGACCGTTATTGGGTGCTCCTGGAAGTAGTGCGGCAGTCGCCGCTGTGCTCTGAAGACCGCGTATACCAATTTCTGGTATTGCGGGTAGCGCTGGCGCGACTCGGTGAGGACTTCGCTGATGTAGTACACTGGTCGCTGCACCGGGCGCTCCTTTCCTTCCTCTGGCCGTTCGACGACCATGACGGCACTGACGACGCGTTCAGAAGCCGCGACATATACCAGCATGGGTTCCTTGTCGACGGGGGCGGCGAGTAGCGGTGCTGCGAGTAGCACCTCCTTGAGGGCGTGGAGCGCGTCGTCTGCCTCCTTGTCCCACTGGAAGGTGGGGTTCTTGCGCATTAGGTGGTAAAGGGGCATCGCCTTTTTCCCTAACCGGGGATGAAGCGACTGAGAGCCGCAACTCGCCCGGCCAGCTTTTGGACGTCGCGCAGGCACTCGGGTGTGCCGAGTCGAGCGATCGTGTTGATCTTGGCGGGGTTCGCCTCGATCCTGCGCTTGGAGATGACGTATCGCAGTAGCTGTCCAGTTGGCACACCGAAGGTGCACTTTCCTGGGTTTAGCTTTATCTTGTAGTTCCGCAGGTTGGCGAATTTTTCCGCCAGGTCGGCGAGTAGATCGTCCTGGCGAGCGGACTTCACCACCACGTCGTCAATGTAGACGTGGATATTGCGGCCAATCTGGCTCGCAAGGCACTCCTGCATGCACCTCTGGTAGGTTGCCCTGGCGTTTTTGAGGACGAAGGTCATGGTAGTGTAGCAGAAGGATCCGAATGGCGTGATGAACGCCGTCTTCTCTTCGTCCTCGACGGCCATTTTGATCTGGTTGTACCCAGAGTAGGCGTCGAGGAAGCATAGCGCCTCCGAGCCCGCGGTGGAATCGATGATTTGGTCGAACCGCGGGAGGACGAATTGCTCCTTCGGGCAGGCGCTGTTTAAGTTTGTGTAGTCGATACACATTCTCCAGGTCCCATTTTTCTTCTCGACCAGGACTGGGTTTGCCAGCCACTTGGAGTACTTGATTGGCCAGATGAAGCCTGCAGCGAGTAGACGCTGCACCTCATCGGAGATGGCTCGGCGGTGCTCTTCATTGAAGGGCCACAACAACTTCTTGACAGGTCGCACTTTGGGGTCGGCGTTGAGTTTGTGCTCAGCGAGTTCCCTCAGGACACCAGGCATGTCGGATGGCTTCCATGCGAAGATGTCCCTGTTCTCACGGAGGAACTCCATGAGCGCGCCTTCCTATGCTGCGCTCATGCCCGTCCCGATCGTCACCGTCTGGCTGGAGTCGCCTGGGACCAACTCGAAGGTGCGGGTATGCGTCGTTGCTTCGAAGGCGGTGGAGTTGCCGCCCTCCGAATTGGGCTTCTTGAGTATGGTGGGGTCATCGCTGTTGACCCCACTCTCATACTTGGCGAGCTCCTTGGCGTGGTTGGCCTCCACCGCGATGACGACGTCAGCGAGTTCGGCCCCTTTGGCCTTGCATTCTGCGGCCATGTCGGGGTCGCCATGGATGGTGATGATGGTGCACGGCCCGAGTAGCTTCATCGCGTTGTACGCGTAGTGGGGTGCTGCCATGAACTGGGCGAACGCCTGGCGCCCCAGGACGCAGTGGTAGGGGCTGTCGAAGGGCACCAGCTCGAATATGATCCGCTCGGTGCGGAAGTTTGCTGGTGTGCCGAAGGTGACTGGCAGCGTCACCTTGCCGATCGGGTACGCCTTCCGACTGGGGACGATGCCGTGGAAGGTGGTGTAGGTCATCTCGATCATCGACTGCGGGAGCCGCAGTCGCCTAAAAGTGTCCAGGTACAGGATGTTGATGGAGCTGCCGCCGTCCATCAGTGTTTTGGGGAGCCAGTAGTCTCCCACCTTGGCCTTGACCACTAGGGCGACTCGGCCTGGATACTCGATCTGTGGCGAGTGGTCCTCGCGACTCCAGATGATTGGTTGCTCAGACCAGTTGAGGAACTGGGGGATGTCTATCTGGGCCACCGAGTTGACGGCGATAGCGCGGGCGATGACCTTCTTCTCGCGCTTCGTGTTGAAGCCTTTGAAGGTGTGGAGCGAGCCGGCGACGCTGCCAAATTTTCCGCCGTTTGGCGGGTTGTTGTCGAGGTCTTCCCGCGCGTGCCATGCCTTCTCGATCTCCTTGAGAGAGTGGCAGTCGACGGTCGTGTGCGGGGTAGGCTTTCCTTCCCTGATGTGAAACACAAAAGGTTGGTTAAGAAGGGCCGCGGGATCGAACCTCAACTTTGCCTTGTAGTTGCCACCGTCGCGGCGCTGTCCTCCGTCGCGGCGGAAGCTCTTGGGCTCACGCTGCGCGTATCCGGCGTTGGCGACGAAGTCGACTCGCCCGTCACTGCGGCCTTTGCCGGTGAGGCGAGTGTTGCTGTAGCGTAACTCGGGTCGCCTCCCGTTGTCGTGGCCGCTCGTGCGACGATGCCTTCTTGACTCGTCGTCGGTTTCTTGGTTTGGATCCTCCTCCACGTACTTCTTTGCGATCTCTAGGAGGTCCGGTATGTTGTCGAGTGTTCTGTACACTCGCTTGAACTTGGTGACCAAGGGCTCGTAGTGGCACAGGTCTTGAAACAGTGGATCGTGGTGTCCGGGTGGATTCCGGCCGCGTTGTACCACAGATCTTGCCATCGTTGGACCCAACTGCGGGTCAACTCGCGGGGTCCTTGGACACATCGCTCCAGGTCTTCGATGGTGGTGGCGCGGGTGTATGAGCCCTCGAAGTGCCTAACGAAGGCGTCGTGCATTTCCTCCCAGGAATCGATGCTGTCCACTAGGAGGGTGTTAATCCACTGCCTGCACGCTCCCTCCATCATCAGGGGGAGGTAGCGGGCGGCGAGTAGATCGGTGTGGCCGGCGATCCCCATTGCCATGAGGTAGGTGTCCAGCCACACGGATGGATCGTACGAGGGATCGTACTTTTCTATTTCCTTCGGCACTTTGAAGTTCGCCGGGTATCTTTCGCCTCGGATCATCGGTCCGAAGCACGGGGGCCCCACTCGGCTCAGCGATCCCCTTGGTTCGCCGTCGTGGCGGTTGGTGAGGGTGTGCCGCAGGTCATCAGGCTGACGTGCGCGCCAGCTCTGGTTCTTGATGATGTGGGTGCGGGCGTCGACAGGTTGTCCGTTGGCGGCGACGAAGTTGTTCGCCAGCCGAGGGTCGTTGGTCGAGAGTGCCGTGTTCGCAGGTCGGTGTTGGAGATGCAGCGGTTCGGGTGGCGGGCAGTTGAGAGTATTAGCCGCCATGGGGCGGCCGCTCGAGGACACTCTGCTGCCTGATGAACGCGAGTACATCCGACCCTATGAGTCGATGCCTGCGTTTTGTTGCTCGACCGCTTTAGCGAGCAGAGCCTTGGCGTACTGGATCTGCAGGGCGCCTTCCCCGGTGGCTTCAATGTTGTCGACTGCTGCTCGGCCCGCGATGAGGTTGTCCATTGGCGTGGAGAACAGCGGGAGGCCGTTCGCGTCTCGCTCTCGTGAGGAGACCATGATCCTTGGCTGGTCCCTGGGGGGTGCGTGGTTGGGTGGTGGTGGGGCACCATTGGTCGTTGCCCCTGGTGGGGGCCGAGTGCTTCCTCCTGGCGGCGCGTTCTCGCAGATCGCGCGCTCGTCCGCACGGGCCGGGTCGTTTTCCTCGTCGAAATTCAGGGCGCGCCCCTGAACGGTAGGATTCAGGCGCGACCTGATTCCGAGTTGGTGGTAGCGCGACAGCTCCTACGCTGTCACCTGCTCGAGGCGAAATTTTTCGCGCTCGGCTTGTTCCTTGCGGACTGCCTCTGCCACCTTCAGGCGGAGTTTCTCGACCTCCGTTGCCATCGTGTTTGGTGGGATCGACGTGGAGAAGAGGTCTTCCGGCGAGTCGGCGCCGGTCGCCATGTAGGTCGCGGCGTGGCGGCCGGTTCCGTCGTGGAGCTCGGCGGAGTTCTCCGACCCGGAGTCGAAGTCGAAGATCCCAAGGATGGAAGGATCCTCGAAGTCTCCGACGTTGGAGACCTGGGTGATGGAACCCACGGGCGATGCGGCGACGATGGATCCGGCGAGTGACACCGGTGTCGCCAAATCGGCGTCGTTGTTGAGGGTCGTGTCGTCCGCGTCCGCGGTGGTTTCGGCCATGTTGTTGTGGGCCGAGTCGTACTCGGAGGCGAGGCGGTGAATCATGCGGACCTGGCTCTCAGAGAGCCGGTCGCGTGGTGGCGACTCGCGGATGCGAGCCGAGTCCTCCGAGATGATGACGTCGGTGAGGCCGACGAAGAGGCTGATCGTACCGACCGGCAGGATCACGCTGTGTGTGACGGGTCGCGCCGCCGGGACGTAGCTGCTCGGCAAGATCTGGAGCATCTCGCCAATCGCGATCATGCGGCCGGTGGCGATCGACTCATTGATGGGAAGATTGGATCTCGCCGCAGAACACCGGCCTGACCAGCCAGGCCCCACGGTGGGCGCCACTATCGTGGGAATGACCACGGCAGATGCTGCAATCGGCAGCGAGTAGTAGAACATGTGGCAAGGGCGGCCAGCCATCTGCGGTGCGAGATGAGGGCGGAGACACAAGGATTTACCCAGGTTTGGCCCCCCGGAGGGTAAATACCTACTCCTGCTAGATTGTATTATGGTGAGAGTACAATGGGGCGAGCTCGACAACTAGGCGGCGAGTCGCTTGGGTGTATGATGGAACGTATCCCTTGTGCGTACCCTAGGGAGGTTTATATAGGCTCACCTCGCTAGGGTTTACAGATCATAACCGAATTAGTTATGGATTCGGAGATTCTACAACCTAGTCCGACTGGGCCTAGCTACGCTTCTGGGCCTCCAGCTTCCAGTCGCCTTAGTCCACGCCAAGTCTTGATCCAGTCGCCATCCTGCAGGCCCACTCGCTGACGGCTTAGGCCAGTAGGAAACGTCCTGCTAGGCATACCCCGGTAGGCATATCCCCATCAGGGTTATCATCCGAACCCCCTCCAGTATTAAGTTGCAAGCAACAGACAACTGCTTTAAGAAAAGTGTGTAAGGTAAACAATCCACTTGTTCCATGAACAAGAGACCGTTGTTTTCTCCCTAGTGGCAACAGCACATATACAACCTTGGAGATTTCTATCACTTCCCTTTAGATTAAATAGAGGCATGAACCCACTATCGAGCATAAATACCCCCTCTTGGAGTCACTAGCAACTACTTGGCCAAGATAGCTACTAACAACGGAGAGCATGCAAGATCACAAACAACACAGACATGATAGAATCAATAAGACAAAACCATTAATCAATCTGACATAGTAATCTCAATATCCATCAGATCCCCGCAAACACAACATGCATGATTACAAATAGATGAGATCTTGATCATGAACGGAGCTCACAAGATCTAAACATGAAAGCACAAAGGAGGAGATACAACCATCTAGCTACTACATGGACCCGTAGTCCAAGGTAGAACTACTCACGCTTCAAACCGGAGGCTGGCATGATGAAGAAGAAGGCCTCCGGGATGATCTCCCCTCCGACAGGGTGCCGGGAAGAGCTTCAGACCCCCCCCCGATCTAGGGACGATGGTGGCGACGGCTACAGACGGTTTTGTGGAATATTGATCGGGTACTTAGGGTTTGGCATCGGGGGATATTTATAGGCGAAGAGGCGAGGCATGGGGTCGCTAGGGCGGCCGCACCCCCCAGGCGCTGGCCTACCTTGGCCGCGTGGCCAGGGGTGTGCCCCCCCTGGTGGCTCTCCTTTGTCTCGTATTCAGGCTTCGTGTTCCCCACTATAAAATATTGACTTTGGATTTTGTCCGGTTCAATTCCGAGAATATTTATTTTCTGCCTTTCTGGAACCAAAAACAGAAGAAAACATGCAACTGGCACTGTGGCATCTTGTTAATAGGTTAGTACCAGAAAACATATAATAACACCTCAAAGTGTAAACAAAGCAAAACAAAGTAGATACTAAACAAGCATGGAACATAAAATATTATAGATACGTTTCCGATGTATCAAGAAGCGAGTGCGGTTGTCTTGGCCTGGCGGGCCAGTCGAGCGGGGCGACTCCGATTGGGGCTCCGGGTTGGAGTTTTTGTGGACGATGCAAGGCCCGAATTTTGTTGATGCCCTTCCGTCGCACTACTTAGCCATGCCGGTCACGCAACCAAGGGTTGACTTCTGTGATTAGCGTAATGTTGTTTTTATGAGTGAGAATGGTACAAGGATTGGAGAGTAGACACAATTTGTGTGAGTCGAATATCTTTATTGCATGGCGGGGGAAATACAGGTCAGAGTTCTAGGTGTAGAACTTCCTTAGGAGGTTTACATTCCACGGCCGCTTGACGTCGAGTTGTCCATCACCTCGGACATCGATGAGGTAGTAGGCGTCATTGCCCAGGACTCACCCTATGGCAAATGGTCCCTCCCATGGGGGAGAGAACTTGTGCATGCCCTTCTTGTCCTGGATTAGTTGCAGTACCAGGCCGCCTTCCTGGAAGGTGCGAGTGCGGACTCGGCGGCTGTGGTAGTGGTGGTGTCCCTGCTGGTAGATGGCGGTGCGGGAGCGAGCCAGCTTGCATGCTTCGTCGAGCTGGTCGACCCCGTCTTGGCGTGCGAGCTCATTGTCGGCCTCCGCGTAGTTGACGATGCAAGGCGAGTCGTGCTCGAGGTCAGTCGGCATGACGGCTTCGGCGCCGTACACCATGAATAAGGGAGTGAACCCAGTCGATCGGTTGACAGAGGTGCGGATGCCCCAAATGACGGAGGGGAGCTCCTCGACCCAGCATCTCGGAGTTTGCTCGAGGGGAACTTGCGGTCGCGGCTTGAGGCCGTGGAGGATGCTCTGGTTGGCGCGTTCCGCCTGGCCATTGGACTCCGGGTGGGCGACTGAGGCGAGGTGGAGCCGTATATTATGCTCCTCGCAGTACTCGGCCATGGCGCCCTTGGCAAAGTTGGTGTTGTTGTCCGTGACGATGCTGTGCGGGAATCCGTAGCGGTAGATGAGCTCGCGTAGGAATTTGGCGGCGGTTTCCCGTCGCACTTGCGGACTGGCTTGGTCTCCACCCACTTGGTGAATTTGTCGACTGCGACCAGGAGGTGGGTGTAGCCAGAGGGGGACTTCTTGAAGGGGCCCACCATGTCCATGCCCCATACGGCGAATGGCCAGGTGATTGGGTTGGTTTTGAGCGTCGAGCTGGGTACGTGCGTCTGGTTGGCGTAGTTTTGGCACCCGACGCAGCGTTAGACGATGACGACAGTGTCGGCGTGCATGGTGAGCTAGTAGAAGTCGTGTCGCATGGCTTTGGCGACCAGAGACCGAGCGCCTGCGTGGTGTCCTCAGTCGGCGGCGTGGATGTCTTGGAGTCTCTTGCGGCCTTCCGCAGGCTGCACGCAGCGTTGGAACATGCCTATCACGCTGCGCTTGTGGAGCTCGCCGTTGATGATGACGAAGAATTTGCAGTGGCGCACGATCATGCGCGCCTCCATCTCGTCCACCGGAAGGGTTCCTCCTTCGAGGTAGGCGATGTATGGTGCAGTCCAGTCGCTTGGCTCCGTGATCATGGCGAGTAGGGAGGGTTCTGGTTGCAGCGGGATCCCGAGGTCGATCTCCTTCGGTGGAGAGACGGAGGGCTTGTGGATGGTGTCGAGGAAGACACCGGCGAGTGGCGCTTGACGAGACGACCCAATGCGAGAGAGGGCGTTGGCCTCTTCGTTCTTGTGCCGGTTGATCCACTCGACGAAGTATCCAGTGAAGTGTCCCACCAGCTAGTCTACTGCTTGGCGGTATGCCGCCATGGTGGGGGAGACAGTGTTGCAGGTACCAGTGACTTGTGCGGCGACAAGGTCGGAGTCGCCATAGCACCGTAGGCGATTGACGTTCATCTCCTTGGCGGCACGCATGCCGTGAAGGAGGGCCTCGTACTTGGCCATGTTGTTGGTGCAGGGGGTGAAGTCGAGGTACAACACGTATCAGAGCTTTTCCCCCTTGGGGGAGGTGAGTACGATTCCTGCCCCTGCGTCGTCTGTGTTCTTGGACCCGTCGAAGCGGAGCGACCAGTAGTGGAGGTACGGCAACTTCTCTGGCTGCTGCGCCTCCTCCCAGTCGGCGACAAAGTCCGCCAAGGCCTGCGACTTGATTGCCTTGCGTGGCTCGTACTTGGTGTTGTGGACGCCTATCTCGACGACCCACTTGGCGACTCGCCCAGTCGCCTCGCGGTTGCAGATGATGTCCTGCAACGGCGCGGAGGAGACGATCGTGATTGGGTGCTCCTGGAAGTAGTGCGGTAGACGGTGTTGGGCTCGGAAGACCGCATACACCATTTTCTGGTATTGCGGGTAGCGTTGTCGCGATTCGGTGAGGACCTCGCTGATGTAGTAGACGGGGCGATGCACGGGGTGCTCCTTGCCCTCTTCTAGACGTCCGACGACCATGACGGCGCTGACGACTCGCTCGGATACCGCGACGTAGACGAGCATTGGCTCCTTGTCGACCGGGGCGGTGAGTAGAGGGGCCGCGAGTAGCACTTCTTTGAGTGCGCGAAGTGTGTCGTCTACTTCCTTGTCCCACTGGAACGTGGGGTTCTTGCACATTAAGCGGTATAGAGGCATTGACTTCTCGCCTAGCCGGGGGATGAAGCGTCTGAGAGCCGCAACTCGCCCGGCCAGCTTCTGGACGTCGCAGAGGCACTCAGGTTTGCCGAACCGGGAGATCGTATCGATCTTGGTGGGGTTTTGCCTCCATGCCTCGCTTGGAGACTACGTAACCCAGTAACTTCCCAATGGGTACATCGAAGGTGCACTTCCCTAGGTTGAGTTTCATCTTGTACCTCCACAGATTCGCAAAGGTTTTGGCCAGGTCGGCGAGTAGATCACTCTAGTGATTGGACTTGACCACCATGTTATCAATGTAGACGTGGATGTTGAGGCCAATTTGGCTCGCAAGACACTCTTGCATGCACCGCTAATAGGTCGCGTCGGCGTTCTTGAGGCCAAACGTCATGGCGGTGTAGCAGAAGGCACCGAATGGCATGATGAACGCCATCTTCTCCTCGTCCTCGACCGCCATTTTGATATGGTTGTAACCAAAGTAGGCGTCCAGGAAGCACAGCGACTCTAAGCCCGCGGTAGAGTCGATGATATGATCGATGCACGGGAGGATGAACTGATCCTTTGGGCAGGCATTGTTGAGGTTTGTGTAGTCGATACACATTCTCTAGGTTCTGTTCTTCTTTTCAACCAGGACTGGGTTTGCCAGCCACTTGGAGTATTTGATGGGCCGGATGAAGCCTACAGCGAGTAGACACTGCACCTCCTCGGCGATTGCTCGGCGACGCTTGATACGCCCAATTTGCATCACCATTCTATATCATAATTTACATCTATTCATTGATATTTGTCTTATTATGAGGTATTACTTATGGATTTTCATCTGTTTATGCATGTTGGATGATTCTTGGATTCTGATGGAAAAGAAGGCGTTTCGGTGCAATTTCGCGAAAATCGGAAAAATACCAGAAAAATATGGAAACATATTATCTTACCAAAGGACGAAGGGAGCCAGAAGGAGGGATGAAGAAGGGCCTCAGGGGTCCCACACCCCCTAGGCGCGGGCCCACCTTGGGCCGCGCCTAGGGCAGGTGTGGCCCACCTGCCCGGCCTCCGACTCTCCCCCTTCGCTTATATCTTCCCTATGAAACCCTAAGCCTCAGGGAGTTGTCGTGGTATTGCCGACGAGTACGCCATGGAGGGGTCCTCACAATGCGTGTTTAGAGACGTGGGGGAAGGCGGATGGTTGACGGGTACGAGGTAACACAGCTTACCCAGGTTCAGATCCCACGACGGTGGCGGAATCCTACTCCTGCTATAAATCACTATAAGGGCAATACGCCGAGTTACAGAGATAGGTTCCCTGTGTGAGGTTGTATGAATCGATACTAGGTTGTCTGAAGTTGTGCCCTAAAGGCTCCCATAGGCCCGACTTATATAGCCGCTAGGTCCTAGGGTTACAGGGAAAGTCCTAGCCGGACAGGTCACAGAGTCCTACACCGTCTATTACTAGTCTTGTTTATCTTGCACTCCAAGGCTCCGGGTACGTCGGTGACTCCAACCGTAGCCTTCTTTTATCCGGCATGGGCCTCCCTTCTGGATCCATCTAACTGGGCCGCCCAGCAGGCCATAGGCCATGCTACCAACTGTGGGCCACCCGGGTTATCCGGATAGGTGACATGCTATGAGGATACCCATATAGCATATCCCCAACAGTAGCCCCCGGAGAACTCCGAGATCTTGCGCCGCCTTGCCTCTTCGTGTGGAATGCTCCGTCTAGATGGATGTCGGCAAATCATCAAGCAATATCTTGTAGTCCTCCCAAAGAACCCTGCAAGGTTTTCACCGTCTTCAATATGTAAGTCGGAGAAATGCTGAATCTTCCATCGTACTCTTCCGTAGCCGGACTGGATCCGTCCATGCCGGAATCTTCCGATGTGACGGCTCATCTGCCTATGCCAGCTAGGACGACGTAGGATTACGTCAGCGACGCCTCATAACTCACACATGCAGAGAACGCAATCATGTCCGATTTTTCCACGCGAGCGATACGAACCGTTGGCGCCGACGGTTGGAGACGTGGCGAAATTTCCGCGCACGTTCGCGAACACGTTGCCTACGCGGCAACCGTCCGATCAAGTTGCACGAATCTTGACGCTGGAGATGATAAATAGTAACCGCGGTGGAATTTCCACTTTTTACCTCATTCTCCTCGCGTCGTCTTCTTCCTCCAGCGCGCGCCCCCTTGAGGTCTCCGCGCCTAACTCGCGAAAAAACCCTAGCCTCCAATCCGCACCAGTCACACCCAACCTCACTCCATGGCCAGCAGCAGCACCTCTCCCTCCATGGCGGCGTCAAACGAAGCCGCGGCGAAGCCGGCGAGCTCCATTGTCGTGCCTCCGGAGGGCCTAGTCATCCCCGCATTGGCGGTTATCGAGTCCGCCGGCGGCGACCTTAATCTGGCGGCGCTGGAGCCGTTGGAGGAGCCAGACTCGCACAAGGGCGACTGGCGCGGCTCGGAGAAAGCCAGACTCGCACAAGGGCGACTGGCGCCGTACACCAGGATCGTTGATGACGCGAGCCGGAGCTTTCTTGGCCTTCTGCTGCTGCAGCAAAGTCTTGTACTCGGCCTCCATTGCTCTAGCTTTCTCTATGGACTTCTGCGTGTTGACCAGATCTCGATCTAGCTTAGCGCCTTACTCCGTGATGGCCTGCGCTTCCTCCAACAGCTGATGGCGCTTCTCGTCAAGCTGGGTCACCTTCCGGATATGAGCAACGATCAGCGGCTCGACGAGGAGATTACCGTACATCACTCTATCAGCTAGAGTAACTTGGGCTGCTGCAGACGTAGATGCTCGAGGTGGCAAGTTTGCGGTGGTGTTGTTGCTCGGGCCGGTGCCAAGTTCCTGCAGCTGCTGCACTGCGTTAGGTGGAGGAGGCATGACCTTTGCGCGATCATCGTCAGCAGCAATAAGTGGCCCCTTCCCCTTTTCCAGCGCTGTAGGCGGGGCTCGTCCGGGTTGATCTTCATCCATCGTCGTCCCAATGGTGACGAACACCCCTCGAGACGTGACAGCGTTGTTGGCTTGCTCGTCGCGCGAGTACTCCTCCTCCATCTCCTGCATAGCGGAGTCTATCTCTTCTGGACTGAAATCTATCTCCTCAGAATCTGCACTGAAGTCAGCATAAAGCGCGTCAATGACAGAGTCGGAGGGTGCCAGGACTTCCTCGATGACGGGCGGTGGAGGTGCAACAGCGGCGACGATGACTGGAGGTGGTGGTGCAGTTGCGACGATGGCGGCCGGAGGCGGTGGTGGCGGTGGCTGAATCGGAGGTTCTCCGTCGATGAGCGCGAGTGCTTTCTAGGCTTTTGCGTCAGCCTCCACGTAGTTGTTGACGGTGCTCACCATCTGTTCAAGGGTAAGGCTTCCTGTTGCATGCTGTCGTCTTAAAGAATGTCGGAGAAGCGTGCCACGGTCCAGTCCTTCCACGAAGTGATACAAAGTGTTATCATCGGGGTAGTGGGCCAGATCGGCTCGTATACGGAGCCACCTGGCCAGGTAATCGCGGGGGTTTTCGCCTTCTCTCTGAACGCAGCGCGCCAGATCGAAGATGGTAACCACGCCGACGAACTTGGATCTCTGCTGTCCGGACGCGCGGGCGAAGCCGGTGGATTTGCAGTGATCTTCCACCTTTATATCCTGCACAGGGGCGGTTTGGGTGGGCCTTGAATTTTTCCGATCTTTGCCGGCAAACTCCGAAGAGAGATCCGACATCGATCCTTCCGCGAACGTATCCTGCCCGTAGGCGGTCCGTGCGGGCCTTGATGCTCCTCCGACTCCCAGGGAACTAGTGCCCGAGTCGGTTTCACCGATGAAGAGGTGGATGTCTCCGATAGGAACGATCGAACACCGCGTAGGGTTTGTCTTCGCCGGGATCCATAACTCGTCGGGAGGGACGATCAGAACATTGTCGGAGAAGAGAACGCGACCGATGGCTACGGTTTCGCCGATTCCCGCGAAGATCTTGGTCCTCGCCCGCTGAAGAGCCTGGAGCGCCTCTTACCCCACGGTGGGCGCCAACTGTCGAGGTATTGCCGACGAGTACGCCATGGAGAGGTCCTCACAGTGCATGTTTAGAGACGTGGGGGAAGGCGGACGGTTGACAGGTACGAGGTAACACAGCTTACCCAGGTTCAGATCCCACGACAGTGGCGGAATCCTACTCCTGCTATAAATCACTATAAGGGCAATACGCCAAGATACAGAGATAGGTTCGATGTGCGAGGTTGTATGAATCGATACTAGGTTGTCTGAAGTTGTGCCCTAAAGGCTCCCATAGGCCCGACTTATATAGCCGCCAGGTCCTAGGGTTCCAGGGAAAAGTCCTAGTCGGACAGGTCACAGAGTCCTATACCGTCTATTACTAGTCTTGTGTATCTTGCACTCCAAGGCTCCGGGTACGTCGGTGACTCCAACCGTAGCCTTCCTTTATCCGGCATGGGCCTCCCTTCTGGATCCATCTAACTGGGCCGCCCAGCAGGCCATAGGCCATGCTACCAACTGTGGGCCACCCGAGTTATCCGGATAGGTGACATGCTATGAGGATACCCATATAGCATATCCCCAACAGGAGTGATCACAGATAGATTTCCACCGCCTCTGGGGGGCGGAAAACACCGAGAGAGAAAGATCTCTATGGCAGACAGATTTCTGCCGGGGGAATTCCTTCTCGAAGAGGGGAGACCGTCGCCATCAACACCATCATCAATCTAGGCTTCATCGGGATCATCATCATCCACACCATCATCTCCACCAGCACCATCATCACCACTCCATCCCGCTATAATAGTTGTGTTGGATATTGCTTTAGTTCATTAGGGGAAACTTTCCCGGTGTTAATTACTATTGTAGTTGATGCTTGTGAGTGGAACCATTGGATTATTGTTTATGTTCAGATTGTTATCCATTACCATATCATCTTTGATCTTGATCCATATGATGTCTTGTGAGTAGTTCGTTGTGTTCTTGAGGACATGGGAGAAGTCATGATGTTAGTAGTGAATCTGTGTTGATTTATTATTCAATGGTTTAGTATTTAAGTTGTGGTGCTATTCTTCTAGTGGTGTCATGTGAACATCCACTACATGACACTTCACCATTTATGGGCCTAGGGGGATGCATTGTGTATTTGGCTACTAATTGTGGGGTTGCCGGAGTGACAGAAACCTGAACCCCCGTTAGGACACCTTTGCACAAGGGAGTGTAGGATCTCAGAGTTTAAGGCTGTGGTTAGATTTATATTTTAATTACGTTCCTGTAGTTATGGATGTTTGCAGGGGGTTTAATCACAGGTATGCATTAGTCCTAGGAAGGGCAGTATGTTAGCACAGGTTCACCCACACAACACTTACACACACCAAAGAAGAGTACTCAGCTATTTGAAGCGAAAGCACTTGACAGAATTCCCATGTGTCCTCGAGAACGTTTGGTCCTTATAATTATTTCCACCGGCTTGTCCTTTGCTAAGAAAGGATTGGGCCACTTGCTTCGTTTGTTCGTTGTCTTTGTTACTTGCTCTTTGTTTTGTTGCCTTGTCAGAAAACCACTAAAAATCTGTTTACTAAGTATTCACAGGGATTTCCTGCTCCATACCACTGTTCAGCACCTTCTGCTCCTTGTTGGGATCGACACTCCTATTTATCGAAAGTACTACGATACACCCCCTATACTTGTGGGTCATCAAGACTATTTTCTGGCACTATTGCCAGGGAGTGAAGCGCTATTGAAGAGTGGAACTGGTAAGGGAAACTTTTACTGTGAGTATTGCTCTTGTTACTGCTTGTTACTTTGTTTCCAATATGCATAACCCACTTGGTTTTCTGTTTGGGAAAACTACTACCACCGCTAGGGTAGTAGATGAACCACCACCTATTGAGATAGTTCGTTTTAAGATACCTACAAGTATTTTTGGTCGTGTTATGGATAATTATTATTTTGGGGATGGAATCGTCAATCCTGGTGATCACTTGCTTTTTATCCATGAATTATGTGGGCTGTTTAAGTGTGAAGGTATCACAACTGAATAGGTGAAGAAGAAGTTACTCTCCATATCTTTGAAAGGGAGAGCTGAAGAATGGTATAAGCTGCTGAAGAATGGACAATCCATGGAATGGGAGGAGATGGCATCTCTCTTTTACTCTAATTTTTATCCTCCCAGTGAAATTCATAAGGATAGAAATCTTATATATAACTTTTGACCTCTTGATGGAGAGAGTATAGCTCAAGCTTGGGGGAGATTGAAGTTACTAATGCTTAAATGTCCTATTCATGAACTCCCTAACAACATTATTCTCAATAACTTTTATGCGAGGCTTTCTCTTCATGATAAAGACTTACTAGATGCTTCTTGTGCTGGATCATTCACACGTATGAAGGAAGAAGCTAAATGGGATCTGTTAGACCATATTCAAGATAACACTGAAGCTTGGGAGAATGACAAAGGAAGAAAGTCAGGTATCAACTGTGATTATGAATGCATTAAATATTTTATGGGAACTGATGACTTCCGTGATATTAGCAATGAGTATGGTCTTGATCCTCAAGTTCTTGAAAAATGTTTTAAGGCCTTTGCCTCTTATATTGAAATTCCCAAGAAAGAGTGGGACAAGTACCATGCTCCTTATAAAGACATTGTTACCCATGTTCCTGCCAGTGTCGAGGTTTGTACTGTTGATCCTATTTTGCCTGAACCTTATGTTGAGAAAACTCCTTTTACTTCCAAGGTAAGGGAGCATTCCATTATGGCTAATGTATTTAGCAAAAGCGCAAAGAAAACTGTAGGGTCCGATGAGCTTATTGATATTGAGCCTGTGGTAGCTATTGTGAAAGATCTTGTCACTAGAAATATAGAGGATGAGCATATTGTCTTCTATGAAGACGCTACTAATATTTTTTCTCGTCCTAAGAAAGTTAGAAAAGCTAGTGTCCTTGTGCTTTCTGTTAAAATTGGTAGTCATAGCTATTATGGTTTATGTGATATTGGTGGTAGTTCTAGTGCTATTCCTTATGAGCTTTACAAGGAAATTATGCATGAGATTGGTCCTTGTGAGCTTGAGGACATTGATGTGGTTATTCACCTTGCTAATAGAGAGCAAGTTTGCCCCATTGGCATTGTAAGAGATGTGGAGGTCCTTTGTGGTAAGATTAAATATCCTGCTGATTTTCTAGTACTTGGTTTAAGAATCTAGTAAAACCTATCCTATTATCTTTGGTAGACCCTTTCTGAATACTTGTGGGGATATCATAGACTGTAGGAAGGAAAAAGTTTTGACTAAGTTTGCTGGAGAGTCTTATGAGCTTAATTTTTCAAAATTTGCCAAAACTCCTTATGAAAATTAACTGCCTGATGAGGATTTCAGGGTTGAACAACTTTCTGCTATTTCTCTTGCTCCTAACAATGCCTTGCAGCAATTTATGGAAGATCATGAAAGTGATGCCTTCATGAAGGAAAGAAATGAGATTTACGAGGCTTTCCTTCATTAGCCTGAGTTACTTAAGCATAATCTACTTGTGGAAGACTTGGGTACCACACTACCACCTAAAGGGGATCCTGTTTTCGAATTAAAACCTTTACCTGATGATCTTAAATATGATTATCTTGATGATAAGAAAATATATCCTGTTATTATCAGTTCTAAACTTTCAGGAAAGGAAGAAGAAAGGTTATTGGAGATATTGAAGAAACACCGAGGAGCTATGGGCTATACTCTTGATGATTTAAAGGGGATTTCTCCTACTATATGCCAGCATGCTATTAATATAGAACCTGATGCAAAACCAGTTGTTGAGCACCAGCGCCGTCTAAATCCTAAGATGAAGGATGTGGTGAAAAATGAGGTATTAAAACTCTTTGATGCTGGTATTATTTATCCTATTGCTGATAGTAAATGGGTTAGCCCTGTTCATTGTGTTCCCAAAAAAGGGGGAATAACTGTTGTGCCTAATGAGGATAATGAGCTTATACCCCAAAGAGTAGTGGTTGGGTATAGAATGTGCATTGATTTTAGACAGATTAATAGAGTTACTAAGAAAGATCATTATCCTTTGCCCTTTATTGATCAAATGCTTGAGAGGTTGTCCAAAAAGACTCACTTTTGCTTTCTTGATGGTTATTCTGGGTTTTCTCAAATTGCTGTGAAAGCACAGGAGCAAGAGAAAACTACTTCCACTTGTCCTTATGGTACTTATGCTTATAGGCGTATGCCTTTTGGTTTATGCAATGCTCCTGCTACCTTTCAGAGATGTATGTCTGCTATCTTTCATGGTTTTTGTGAAGAAATTGTGGAGGTTTTCATGGACGATTTTTCTGTCTATGGAACTTCTTTTGATAACTGTTTGCACAACCTTGATAATGTTTTGCAGAGATGTGAAGAAACCAACCTTGTTCTTAATTGGTAGAAATGCCATTTCATGGTTAATGAAGGAATTGTTCTTGTACACTAGATCTCTAAAAGAGGTAATGAAGTTGACAGAGCCAAAATTGAAGCAATTGAGAAGATGCCTTGTCCTAGAGATATCAAAGGTATTCGTAGTATCCTTGGTCATGCTGGTTTCTATAGGAGGTTTATTAAAGATTTCTCCAAGATTTCAAAGCCCCTTACTAATCTTCTTCAAAAAGATGTACCTTTTGTTTTTGATGATGTTTTTAAGGAAGCTTTTGAAACTTTGAAGAAAGCTTTGACAACTGCCCCTATTGTCCAACCACCTGAATGGAATTTACCTTTTGAAATTATGTGTGATGCTAGTGACTTTGTTGTGGGTGCTATCCTTGGACAACATGTTGACAAGAAGTTAAATGTCATTCATTATGCTAGCAAGACTCTGGATGGTTCTCAAAATAATTATGCTACTACTGAAAATGAGTTCTTAGCTGTAATATTCGTCTGTGATAAGTTTAGACCTTATATTGTTGATTCTAAGGTTACTATTCATACTGATTATGCAGCTATTAAGTACCTTATGACAAAGAAGGACGCTAAGCCTAGGCTTATAAGGTGGGTGTTTCTTATGCAAGAGTTTGATATACATATTGTGGATAGGAAAGGTGCTAATAATCCTGTTGCTAAAAATTTATCTCGTTTGTAAAACATTTCTTTTGACCCTTTGCCTGTTAATGATAGTTTTCCAAATGAGCAGTTAGCTGCAATAAGGGTAACCCCACATGAGAGTCCTTGGTATGCTGATTATGCTAACTTTATTGTTTCCAAGTATTTGCCTCCAACCTTTACAGCTCAACAAAGAAGGAAATTCTTTTATGATCTAAGGCATTACTTTTGGGATGACCCACACTTATATAAAGGAGTAGATGGTATTATGCAAAGATATGTTCCAGAATTTGAACAACAATAGATATTGAGAAAATGTCATGGCAGTGCTTATGGAGGACATCATGCTGGGGATAGGAATGCACAAAAGGTTTTACAATCTGGATTTTATTGGCCTACCCTTTTTAAAGATGCAAGGAAGTTTGTCTTATTATGTGATGAATGCCAACAAGTAGGTAACATCTCTAGACGCAAATGAAATGCCTATGAATTATTCTCTTGTTATTGAACCTTTTGATTGATGGGGATTTGACTTTATGGGGCCTTTTCCTCCTTCAAAGGGGTATACTCATATTCTTCTTGTTGTTGACTATGTTACAAAGTGGGTGGAAGCCATACCTACAAACAGTGCTGATGGTAAGACCTCTTTGAAAATGCTTAAAGATGTCATTTTTCCTATGTTTGGTGTGCCTAGATATCTCATGTAACATCCCAAAAATCATGATTTGTTAAAGTTTGCATATCATTCATGCATTCATAGCATTTGGTCTTTTCAAACAAAATTTTCAAAATAAGAAACCATGTTATGCCTATTATTTTATGCAAGTAAGGCAATGGTTTTATTTTTACTTTCAAGGTATGAGAGTGCTTTGGTTTGATCAGTAATGTTTTGAAATGGATGCAAAGCTTACTCAAAAATTTTCAAAACAAAATTCAATATAAAACCATTTATTTTCCTAATATCTATATATTAATAAAGGCATGTTTTTTATTTTTTAAAGTGGCAAAGTACTTTTGACTAGGCAGTGGTGTTTTAAACACAATTAGTGCAAGGTTTACATTACAAAAATTTGGAGGTGGTTTGAATTCAAACAGAATTGAAATAAGGTTTAAAAACCATTCCTGAAAATCATTTGGAAAAAAGAAAAAGGAGAAGAGGAAAAAAATAGAAGTTGCGCCAGCCTTTCGGCCCAGTCCCACTCCCGCAGCCCAGCAAGCCCACCCGGCTCCCCCGCACCCCTCTGCCTCTCTTTCTCACCACGCTCACACCACACCCCCTCGCTGACTACCTGGTCCCACCGCCACGTCGTCTCCATCGTCCTCAATCAACGCCCACAGACCTCGTCGTCGCCGCCCGTTAACTCGCCGATTGATTTCGAATCAATTCGATTGAATGCCTCAGTAATTCCCACACCTGACCCTGCCTACTTAAACCCCTTCCTTCCCCGCATCTTTCCCCTCACTCGCCACCGTCTAAGCGCCACCAGGCTGCCCACACTAGAGCTCACACTGCCAAGGTACCGAACCTCTCCGGCGAACGATTCCGGTGAGGCCTGCCTGCCCCTTGCCCGCTCGATTGGTGTCGTGCTTGCCACACTCCCGCACATCTAAAACTGCTCACGGATATCTTTTTGGTGGCCTACAACATCGCCTTCGTCAACGACCGCGCGTGCCCGACGACGTGCTATAATCCGGCGAGGTACTACGGTAAACCTAGCCCTCCCCCTCCTCTCTGGTTCACGCTCGCACACTCGCCGCCCTTCATTTGCTTTCCTGTACCTTGTAGCGCCGCCAACGTCGACGCCCGAGCACACCCGAAGCCGCCCTCACCTACGGCGAGGAATTCCCGACGGACCCGCACACCCGTGTCTCCACCTCATTGACCATCATCATCACCTCGCCTCCGCGCTTCGGTAACAACCTATGCCTACCCCATTTAACCCCAAGCGTCGCTAGTTCACCGTCGGCAGGAGCGTCGCCGTCGCTCTGGCCATTCGCGCACCACTTCTTGGTCCAAACATTCTATGCCGTTAGATCTAGATCTAGGGGACCAGATTAGGTCACTTAATCGAAGAGGTACAGATCGATCTGGCCCGTACGTTTTAAATTAGATCATGCGGCTTATATTGGTCGATCCGGCTGAAGCGGTATAGACCAATCAGATCGTGCCACGTGTTGGTGCTCTGTTTAAATAAAATCCAGAAAAGGTTTTTGAATGTTAAAACTCTTGAAATTCATAACTTTTGATCAGTTTGTCCAAAAAATTCAAAAAATATATCAATGGATTCACAAAAATAAATCCTACACTACTGTGGGCTTGGTTTTGTACTTTGCTTCTGTTAAAATGGAATTTTATGCAGAGACAAATATATGCTTATTTTGAGTATATGAATTATTTTGGAAATGTTTGTAAGGCCAAATTAAGTTTATTTAATCTATAAATGTTTAGTTTTGTATTCAGTATTGTTTTACTTGTCTTGTTTAGTTTAGAAAATCATCACATGGCATTTGCATGCATTCATATATTTTTTCTTGATTATTTTGAATGTAAATTTGGTGCTATCATTTTATGTGTAGATTTTGGTGCTAGTGGTGATTGTGATTGTGAGGATTGTTGCTACTCCCCCAACTACCAAGGCAAGTGGTGATTCACATAATTGTCCTATTATTTTGACTATGCACTACTGATATTTTGTATAGGGATGCATGAAATTTTGCTAAGCATCTATATGCTTTGCTATGGGAAATCCTAGTAGTTGTAGTATTGGTAGAAATATTCTTTAAGTAAGATCATGATGATATCATGCTTAGCCTAGCTATTAGTAAACAAGGGTGTATTATATACACATGCTATGGAAATTTTACTAAGTCTTTTGACTTATGTTTTTGCTTAATAAAACTACTAAGTGAATGAATCACCTGGGTGGAATGGAAGGAAAGGTTTGTGTTGAGTGGTTAACCCAGGGGCAATACCTGGTGTATCTCACTTGTGGAAAGCCACCCAGGAACAAAGGGATTTGAGATACTTAGTGTTTAGAAGCTTCTAGTGCAGCCACATGGCATATGGGCTCTGCCCTGATCATATAGGTTGCAATAACTTATCTAGATGGACAGAAGGTGGTAGGGGGTGATATGTTTGGAACGCGTCCATTTGGTCTAAGGGAAGGCTTCTGAAAGATCTCGTCTCGATGCATGTCGAGTCTTGTGGGGAAAGTGCACCACCTCTCGAGAAGGAAAAATCTAAGTACTTAGCCGTGTCCCCGGCAATGGAAAATTGAGCATCAAGACACTGAAGCTATCAAGGATCTCCTCGTACCAATTTCTAAGTCAAAAACTTGTGGTTGAACAAGGGTAAAGGATCACCAATTTTAATGGTAGATGCCTTGGGTGATTTTGATAAACAAAAACTTAGTATTTTCAACTGATAGGAAAAACCTATTTTGAGCAAAGAAAGCCTTAGCTACACTTAGCCAAATTCATATAGAAGTTAGAAACTACCACTCTACTATGGTATCACTTGCCAATACTATTCCAATGTATTGACCCACTGTGGTTGTAACTTATGATGTTGCAGGTTACTCTGATGAGGATTAGGGTTATGAGTCTACACTCAACATGCTTGCCTGTGGCACATGAAGATGAAGACATTACTTTATTTACTTATGTCATGAACTCTTGTACTAGCCTATGGCTATGGAGTTGTAAAAGACTATGTTATCTCTGGAATGACGATGTAATAAAGACCTTTGTATCTGTGTACTTCATCTTAAACTATGGATGCTAGCATTTGATCCAGGGACTAGCATTGCAATCACAGGGATCCTTTACCTTATAAAGGTGGGGTCTTACATCTCATGACTGATGGAGGCTCTCATTTTATTCATGGGGGTTTTAGAAAAACTCTCGCTAAGTATGATGAAAACCACAGAATTGCTTCAGCTTATCACCCCCAAACTAGTGGGCAGGTAGAACTTTCCAATAGGGAAATTAAATCTATCTTGCAGAAGACTATCAATAGATCTAGAAAAAATTGGGCTAAAAAGTTGAATGACGCTTTGTGGGCTTATAGAACTGCTTATAAAAATCCTATGGGGATGTCTCCTTACAAAATGGTCTATGGGAAAGCTTGTCACTTGCCTTTAGAATTAGAACACAAAGCTTATTGGGCAGTGAAAGAGTTGAACAGAGATTTTAGACTTGCTGGTGAGAAAAGACTGCTCGACTTAAGGAATCTAGATGAGTGGAGAGGTGAAGCTTATGAAAATGCTAGGCTCTTTAAGGAAAAAGTAAAAAAGATGGCATGATAGGAGAATTCTCAAAAGGGAATTCCATGTTGGTGAGAAATTTCTTTTGTATAGGTCTCATCTCAGATTTTTTGCAGGAAAACTACTCTCAAAATGGGAAGGACCTTTTGTTATCAATGAAGTATACCGCTCAGGTGCCATAAAAATCTCTTCTCCAAAGGATGACACAACACAGGTGGTTAATGGGCAAAGACTAAAACACTATATTTCTGGAGAGTCTTATAATGAAGATGTGGATGTTATTCGAATGGCGACTCCAGAAGAATTTATTAGAAGCCAAACACCAAAGTCTGCAGAGTTCGTCTTTGAATAGGTAAAAGTGGTGAAAATATAAGGTTCGTGAAACTCCAATCTTTTTATATTTTTGATGTTTTTAGTACATAAGGAAGACCACGAGACGGAACTGAAGAGGAAACGGAGTCCGGGGTGGACAGACCCACCCCAGGCGTGGGCCCATCTTGGCCGCGCCTAGAGGGGGTGTGCCGCCCCCGAACTCCGTCTCCGCCTTGTTTCTGTGTCAAAACCTTCCTTATGCATTGAAACTTCGTAATATATAACCCCCCGGATTTCCCGAGGTTCTTGCATAGAGTTCTCGTCGTGTTTTTGTTTCAATCTGTTTCTGTTAGGCAAATTTCTCAGTTTTGGAGCTATAATGTCTTCCTCTAGATCACCCATGGAGGATTCCTCTGCGGATGTCCTCAACACATACATGTATGAGTTGAAGATCCATCCCAAGGACCTGATTCTCAAAGATGGGAAGGTACAGATGAAAGAAGTTAAAGGCCCCAAGGGAGAAAGAAGTCTGGAAGACAGGATGAAAGCATTGGAGCAGGAAGTCTTTAGGTACAAGAAGATGGCAGAACGCGAAGTGGATGTTATTCACAAGATAAGTCCAGAACTCATCGCCAAGAACGAGGAAGAGGTGGCTGAGCTCCGAGAAGAAATCTTCTCACTCCGTCAGACCACCAACCAATTACAAGCACAGCTCTACGACATACAAAATCAAAACTGTGAGTATGAGGCTAGATTTGATCGCATAAGCTCTGATGCTAGTTTCAGGATTGCAGAGACAAGGACATGCTTTTTGGATGGGGAACCTTTGCCTTGGAAGTTTTATGATGACAAGGGAGCAACACCACCACCACCAAAGGAGTAATTCGTCATCAGGTTTGGCATCCTCTTGGCTTGTTCCAAGCTTGGGGGAGTGTCGCGGTATCACCACCATTATCTTTTATCTTTTACCTTTTTAGTAGATTCATATCTATGGTAGAGAAGTTATCTTATAGTTTGGTTTGCATGTGGAAATATCTCTCCTTTAGTTGATTATCTATGTATCCCTTGGTGTGAGTGCCTTTATTAAATATTAATGAGAAGTCTCATCTTTTACTTTTTGCACTTCTTATTTTAGTTTGCAATCTCTATTATATGATGGATCTTGTTGATCAGTATTGGCACCACTTTGGGAGCATCAAGTGGATCTAAATTGGTTTTGGCAAACCGAGTTCTCGTCAGTAGCAACAATTTTTGAGGTTTGAAAGAAAAAGAAAGAGAAAAAGCTTACAGGTATTTTGTATCATTTGTTTTCTTTCTTGTTGGCTCATAAGCTTAGTATTCTTTATTTAAGATATTTTGTGTCTTCAAGTAAGATTGCATGTTTGGCTTTATTACTCGTATGTTTGCTTGTCTCTTTCAACTCTCTTGCTTGCTACCCAGCCTTGCTAGCCAAAAACCTGTTTTGAGAAGGAATACTTCTCATGTTTCCAAATCCCTTTGAACCAAAAATTTTGCCACTTGTGTCCACCATATATACCTAGTAGCTTTTTCTATTCCAAGAAAATTCTCAAGATTCATCTATCTTTCGAATTTAAAAAGTATTTTGCTATGTGAAAACTAGTTAGTAAAGCTCTCACGAACTAGATGGCACACTTTATTTTCTAGCCCCTAATATACTTTAACCATTGTGAACATCGAAGTTGTATATGCTTGCACCTATACGTTGGAATTAGCATAATCGTATTGTCACGGGGAACGTTTTCAACATTGCATTTGTACTCTTTACACAGTTGATATCGTGCTCTTTTGTCTATGGATGTCAATGGTGTGAAATAAAGAGGGAACTTGTAAGTCCATGGAGTCTGTATTCTGTGTTAGAGAAATGCCTGGCCCGCTAGCCTAAGCCATGCCTAATCATGGTGGAAACTTGCAGCATCACCATAGTGGGCTATCTATGAAGCATCCTCAATAAAAAAGTATGCACAAAGTAAATAAAAAGATCGCTGAGATGCTCATTGTATGTTTGCCTTATATTTCTAATCGAATAAATTGACTTTGTATAGGCATTTTACTGGCAGCTATGGAGTCATTTTGGTTATGGGAAAGCTCATGTACCATGTGCAAGGGGTACCCCATTGGCGATTCTCAATGATATGCAAATACTTATAATGGCAAGAACTTACCTGTGACCAAAGTTGAGTAGCATGAGGAGTGGCCCTCATATTCAAGGGACATGAGATTGCCAACTTATATTTCGTCAAGCATATACTCCATCTTTGTTCACTTTAACCTTAATCATCTCAATATGCTTATGATTGGGGGCAATGAGGTCTCAAAGCTAGTAAGTACCATAATATTTTGGAAGCTCTTTATGACTTGTAATCCCTGCTACCCTCTAAGAAGGGACCTTTCTCCCACTTCCAAGTTGAGTCAATAAACCTACTTCCTCTCTATCTCCAGCAAGCTTTTGAGTTGTTGTGTTTCAAGCATTCATATGGTGATTTATTCAATCATGTTCTTTATCTTCCCTATTTGCACAAAACTCTTATCTATTGAGTATGACTTTGAAAGCCTTCACTTGTGAAAAACCTTTTTGAGCAAAGAGTGCTCCTGTTTTGAAACTTCTACAAAAAGCTTTTTGTGAAACTGTTTGCCAGGCGTTCTCTAACCAAGAACAAGTTTGCCAATTCCAATTATGATTTATCTTTATGCATCTCTATTGTGACTGTTATACTTGGTTGCAAGCTAAGTTATATAATGGTGAGTTGTTTTATTCTATGAGTTGTGCAATGGTAAGTGTGATGCTTCTTGTTTGTATTCTTTTATCGACACTTCACTCCATAAACCTGTGGACATGTTTACTGAGCTCAGCTTTCGCTTGGGGACAAGCGAAGTCTAAGCTTGGGGGAGTTGATACGCCCAATTTGCATCACCATTCTATATCATAATTTACCTCTATTCATTGTTATTTGTCTTATTATGAGGTATTCCCTATGGCTTTTCATCTGTTTATGCATGTTGGATGATTCTTGGGGGATGGACTATCGGAGTCTGGATTCTGATGGAAAATAAGGAGTTTTAGTGCAATTTCGCGAAGATCAGAAAAATACCAGAAAAATATGGAAACATATTATTTTACAAGAGGACGAAGGAAACCAGGAGGAGGGACGAAGAAGGGCCTCAAGGGGGCCACACCCCCCTAGGCGCGGGCCCACCCTGGGTCGTGCCTAGGATAGGTGTGGCCCACCTACCCGGCCTCCGACTCACCCCCTTCGCCTATATCTTCCCTACGGAACCCTAAGCCTCAGGGAGCGGCCACAGATAGATTTCCGCCGCCTCTGGGGGGGGGGGCGGAAAACACCGAGAGAGAAAGATCTCTCCGGTAGACAGATTTCTGCCCGGGGAATTCCTTCCCGGATAGGGGAGATCGTCGCCATCAACACCATCATCAAGCTAGGCTTCATCGGGATCATCATCATCATCATCCACACCATCATCTCCACCAGCACCATCATCACCACTCCATCCCGATGTAACAATTGTGTTGGATATTGCTTTAGTTCATTAGGGGAAACTTTCCCGGTGTTTATTACTATTGTAGTTGATGCTTGTGAGTGGAACCATTGGATTATTGTTTATGTTCAGATTGTTATCCATTACCATATCATCTTTGATCTTGATCCATATGATGTCTTGTGAGTAGTTCGTTGTGTTCTTGAGGACATGGGAAAAGTCATGATGTTAGTAGTGAATCTGTGTTGAGTTATTATTCATTGGTTTAGTATTTAAGTTGTGGTGCTATTCTTCTAGTGGTGTCATGTGAACGTCGACTGCATGACACTTCACCATTTATGGGCCTAGGGGGATGCATTGTGTATTTGGCTACTAATTGTGGGGTTGCCGGAGTGACAGAAACCTGAATCCCCGTTAGGACACCTTTGCACAAGGGAGCGTAGGATCTCAGAGTTTAAGGATGTGGTTAGATTTATATTTTAATTACGTTCCTGTAGTTATGGATGTTTGCAGGGGGTTTAATCACAGGTATGCATTAGTCCTAGGAAGGGCAGTATGTTAGCACAGGTTCACCCACACAACACTTACACACACCAAAGAAGAGTACTCAGCTATTTGAAGCGAAAGCACTTGACAGAATTCCCATGTGTCCTCGAGAACGTTTGGTCCTTATAATTATTTCCACCGGCTTGTCCTTTGCTAAGAAAGGATTGGGCCACTTGCTTCGTTTGTTCGTTGTCTTTGTTACTTGCTCTTTGTTTTGTTGCCTTGTCAGAAAACCACTAAAAATCTGTTTACTAAGTATTCACAGGGATTTCCTGCTCCATACCACTGTTCAGCACCTTCTGCTCCTTGTTGGGATCGACACTCCTATTTATCGAAAGTACTACGATACACCCCCTATACTTGTGGGTCATCAGCGCTCTTCATTGAAGGGCCGCAACGACTGCTTGATAGGTCGCGCTTTGGGGTCGGTGTTGAGTTTGTGCTCAGCGAGTTCCCTCGGGACACCTGGCATATCAGATGGCTTCCATGCGAAGATGTCGCGATTCACACGTAGGAACTCGATGAGCGCGCTTTCCTATGCGGGGCTCATGCCTGTCCCGATCGTCACCGTCTGGCTGGAGTCGCCTGGGACAAGCTCGACGGTCCGGGTGTGCGTGGTGGCCTCGAACGCGGTCGAGCCGCCGTTCTCTGAATTGGGATTCTTTAGTATTGTGGGGTCGTCTTTGTCGATGCCGCTCGTTTGTCTGGCGACCTCCTCCGCGTGGTTGGCCTCCGCTGTGATGACGGCGTCCGCGAGCTCGACGCACTTTTTCTCACATTCCGCGGCCATGTCGGGGTCGCCGTGGACGGTGATGATGCCGCACGGCCCTGGGAGATTCATCGTGTTGTATGCGTAATGCGGTGCCTCCATGAACTTGGCAAATGCATGTCTCACCAGGACGCAGTGACAGGGGTTGTTGAAGTTGACCAGCTCGAAGATGATCCACTTGGTGCGGAAGTTGGATGGTGTGCCGAAGGTGACTGGCAGCGTCACCTTGCCGATCAGGTACGCCTTCCGACCGGTGACGATGTCGTGGAAGGTGGTGAGGGTCATCTCAATCATCAACTACGGGAGCCGCAGTCGCCTGAACGTGTCCAGGTAGAGTATGTTGATGGAGCTCTCGTCGTCCATCAATGTCTTGGGGAGCTAGTAGTCATCGACTTTGGGCTTGACTACCAGGGTGAATCGCCCGAATATTCTATTGTGGCGAGTGGTCCTTGCGGCTCCACGTGATGCGCTGCTCGGACCAGTTGAGGAAGCGGGGGGCGTCGACCTGGGACACCGCGTTGACGGCGATGGCGCGGGCGATGACCTTCTTCTCGCGCATGGTGCCGAACCTGGTGAAGGTGTGGAGCGATCCGACATCATTTCCGAATGCCCCACCATTTGGCGAGTTGTTGTTGGGGTCCTCCCTTGCGCGTCATGCCTTCTTGATCTCTTTCAGGGAGTGGCAGTCGGCGGTCGTGTGTGTGGCGGCTTCCCCTCCCTGTTGTGGAACACACAGGGTTGGTTGAGGAGAGCTACGAGGTCGAATTTCGGCCTCGCTCGGTAGTTTCTTCCATCGCGGTGTTGGCCTCCATCGCGGCAGAAGCTCTTGGGGTCGCATGGCGTGTAGCCGGTGTTGGATACGAAGTCGACTCGCCCGTCACCGTGGCGCTTTCCAGTGAGGCGAGTGTTGATGTAGCGCAGCTCGTGATGCCTACCATTGTCGTGGCCGTTTTGGCAGCAATTTCCACCCGACTCGTCGTTAGTTTCTTGGTTCTGTGATGCCTACCATTGTACTCCGCATACCGCTTGGCGATCTCCAGGAGGTCTGGGATGTTGTAGAGTGTCTTGTACACTCGTTTGAGCTTGGCGACCAAGGGCTCGTAGCAGCACGAGTTCTTAAAGCAGTGGATCGCCGTATGTAGGTGGATGCCGGCCACGTTGAACCACAGGTCTTGCCACCTTTGGACCCAACTGCGGGTCGACTCGCGGGATCCCTGGATGCATCGCTCCATGTACTCGATGGTGGTGGATCGGGTGTAAGAACCCTCGAAGTGCCTGACGAATGCTTCGTGCATGGCCTCCCAGGAATCGATGTTGTCCGCGTGGAGGGTGTTGATGCATTGCCGACTCGCTCCCTCCATCATTAGGGGGAGGTAGCCAACGGCGAGGAGGTCGGTGTGGCCGGCGATTCCCATCGCCATGAGGTATGTGTCCACCCACACGGCCGAATCGTACGTGGGATCGTACTTTTCGATCTCCTTTGGCACTTTGAAGTTCACCGGGTATTTCTCGCCTCGGATCATCGGTACGAAGCACTAGGGGCTGACTCGACTGAGCGAGCCCCTTGGCTCGCCGTCGTGGCGGTTGGTGTAACGCCCCCGAATCGGGTTTATGCAGATCTTAGCATTTCCCGCCAAAATCCGCATAGAAGCGATTCAAAGACGCCCACCAGACACTTTCGTGTGGGTGGGATTTGAATACAAGTAGTTACATCACAGTAGTTTACAACAAAGTCCACAAGAACTTATATATACAACAACGACTCAACGAGTCAAGAATACAAAAGATACAATACGAAGATACAACTCAAGAAGAAACCAAGATAGTATCCAAGAACGGACAAGATCCAAATGGGACCAAGAGTCCTGAAGAATAACCAAGCGTTTTCCAACCCTGCCCAGGCCAAGCCGAAAGGGTAACCTTGCTAACGTCGTCAATCACATACCTATCAAGCCAAAAGGGTGCCGACAAAGGGCAAAGGAAAAACAGAAAGAGAGCGGTTAGTACTGAGGCTAGTACACGGCGAGACTAGAATTCGGCGGTCCTCGCCTACATAGGTATGGTGGAATCAGCGGCAGCAAAGCTTGCACTATCTAACTTATAGAGACACGCTACAACTTCGGCTATTAGAGCGAGATAAGAGGACGCTATGCGGTAACAATAATATAACACCAAACATAACCCATCCGAAGATTTCCCCCTCGAAGACCAGTCGAGGAAGTCTCCTTGCGGAATACACACGGTGGCAATTTTAGTTAAGCAGGTGTTTAGTTGATAAGGCTAATTACTAATCATATTATTAGAGGCAAAACATTAGTGGCGTTGTCTATGATCATGACATTGTACTCCTGAGGCGCCCATAACCGTGGACACACGGCTTCTCGAAAGATTTACCCTGCAGGGGTGCACTACTGTACCCAAACGCATGCTCAACCCTTCAGGCAACATATTACGCGTGCCATCCGAATCTCACAACAAGAACTGTCCCTTAACTACGCGCATATCCAGAGGCATCACCTACTGTGTTTTACCCACACAAGAGATACATCTGATTCTCCAGGTGGCACAGCGTTTGAGTCTACGGCCGGGCGATGATCGAAAGATAACTTGTAGAGCTTCATCCCACCTCCGACACGATATCCCGATTTTATGCAATGCAAGCCATGGCAATCCACAAAAATCATATCATAACTCAACCCATGTCCGAGGACATATTATGCGTATGCACCAAATGAAAAACCAATTTGTAACCCTCTGGATATACGAATAGCGCCGGTAGTTGATGGGGGATCCCAGAGGCCCCCACGTTTGGTTAGCGCGATCAACTCAGAACTGGTATCGTAGAACAAACGGGTCCTAGGTCGGCTCAAGCAGTTCCCAAAGGTGGTCCCTGCCGGGGCCTTATCATTAAGTGAGACCATAACCAACAACATCAGATTAATTATCTTATCACCAACCATATCCGAGTATCATGTTCCACATGTATGAGAGCGGTGCTAAGCATGCCTATGACTCGCAAGGACAAAACTAGCTAATCAAACAAGGCAGTAGGATAACCAAGGCAATATAGTGGAGCAGGTAATTAAAGGAACGATATTATAGCATCGACAATAAGCATAGCAATAGATCAATTCAATTGAAAGAAGTAAATACTATAAATGCAGAATAGGTAGAAGGGGAAGGATGCTCGCATGTGAGACAAAGTCGGGAAACCGGAGGCATATCGTATCTCATATCGACTCATCGTCCTATCCGGTGAAGAAGCAAACACTAGAAAGAGCAACCGGTGCAATATTTAATACTAGACAAAAGATCCGGCATGTTTATAATATGATGCATGGCATGGCAATATGCGGTCCCACTTAGCAATATTAAGCGGAATCGGGATTCCGACATTTATTATTAAGTTCAAGTTATTTAACTACCCCGCAATTTAAATGTTGACTTAACAAGACAAAACATGGTGGTTCGATGCACAATTTAAATGGAGTCAATATTAGACTAGATTCGCCCGCATATGGTATCCATATTTAGTTTAGATGAATCGAAAAGGTACTCCCAAACAAATAAATATGTATACGCGTATATACGATTAATATACAACAAGTTTAATATGACAATTCATAAATTAGGGACTCGGACAGAGGTCTTACGGTTCGCATCGGAGATCGGAGAAACAAAGAAATGATAGACTCCGGGACAAATCTCCTGTGGACATTTTGTCGAACACGTGCAAGGCAGCGCACCAAAGGCCAAACGGAGACGCATTGGCGCTGACTGAAACAAGAGAGGCATGACGGCCGAGGCAGCACAAACAAATCAGATAACAATGTATCAAAGAAGATGCAACGAACCAGAATACTGGGCGGTAGACTGCAGCGGTCGATGGACTGAAGCTGGCCGACACGCTGGTCGAGTGCGCACGCACGGGACTCGGAACATGCGGCAGAGACCAGAGAACCTCGATGGACACGGTACGGAACTGGCCCGTGGAAGTGACAATGGCGTCAGGCTGCTGCTGCGCTGGGTGCCTGGGTGTCTCCTAGCTTGAACGAAGAGGCAAGGTGGGGTTGAGCGAAATCTGGTGTTGGCAAAATTGGTGGGTGCAGGTGGAGCTGTTTGGCCTTGATGTACATCAATTGGGGCAGGCAAATGGATTGTTTGGCTCAAGGTATGAGGCCATGATGGGATCTAGTGCTCGCGTTGCAAGAAGATTTGAGCTGCTACCCTGATGTCTAATGTACGGACCAAGATGAACAGTCATATACGGATCCAAGCTCGCTGCTGTCGGCCGATCGCTGCACGGGCGCACGCACGCGAGCAAGGACCAAGGCGGGGCAAGCACAAGGATCTGGTGCTGCTGGCCCTTGGTGCCGTGAAGGGGCAAGGCGGCGGTGTGTGAAGACTCGTGTGGTGCTTGTTCGGATTTTCTGCACCGCGAGGAGTGAAAGCAAGCCAACTCGATGTAAGATGCAGCGTACAGAAACAAGCTGCCATGAATAAAGGAATCATCGCACTGTGGAGAAAGGAAAAAGCCACGAGTTGGGAAGGAGAATTTCAGACCGGCGTAGATAAAAAAAATGAGAAGAAGATAGGAGAAATATTAGATCTGGATCGGGTACAGATTTGGGGCTAGGGTTTGAGGGAAGAAAGGAGGGATAGATTGGGACTATTTATCTAGTTCAAAGCAGACTAGATGGAACTAGTTTTGGATCAAAACTTTAGACAGACTTTTGGGCCTAATTTTATTTATAAAACAAGAGAAACCTTTTGCGATCTTGTAACAGACCAAAATTATTATTTTACTTTAATTTAAAAATAAGAGAAGAAGGACGGGCTTAATAAAACCACGAGGATATGTTAGAAAAAAACAAAAATAGGTTTTTAGCAAAATAGTTTGCGGTCAAAAATTGCAAACAAAATATACATGATGATGTCATGATGATGCACAAAATATAATAACAATCAATTTCTAATTGTTAATGTTTTTTGGGCATTACAGTTGGTGAGGGTATTCCTCTGGTCATTGGGCTGGCATGTGCGCAAGCTTTGGTTGTTGATGATGTGGGTCCGCGTGTCGACCGGCTGCCCGTTGGCGGAGACCATGTTGTTCAGCGGTCGCGGGTCGTTGCTGGAGAGTGCCGCGTGCGCGACCCATGGCTGGAGCTGTAGGGGCTCGGGAGGCGGGCAGTTGAGGGTGTTCGCAATCGATGGGCGGCTGCTTGAGGCTGCCCTGCTTCCTGAGGAGCGGGAGTACATGCGCCCCCCACAAGTCGGCTCCTGCGATCTTGATATGTCGGAAACATATCTATAATTTTTGATGTTCCATGCTTGTTTAGTATCTAGTTTGCTTTGCTTTGTCTACACTTTGAGGTGTTTTTATATGTTTTTCTGAACTAACCTATTAACAAGATGCCACAGTGCCAGTTGTCTGTTTTCTTCTGTTTTTTGTTCCAGAAAAGGCAGAAAATCAATATTCTCGGAATTGGACGGAACAAAAGCCAAAGTCAATATTTTACCGTGGGGAACACGGAGCCAGAATACGATACGGAGGGGATCCACCAGGGGGACACACCCCCTGGCCGTGCGGCTGGGCCCAGCTCGCTCCTAGGGGGTGCGATCGCCCTAGCTGCCCCTCATGCCTCGCCTCTTCGCCAAGAAAGACCACCCGATACCAAAACCCTAAGCACCCAATCAATATTCCACGAAACCGTCTGTAGCTGCCGCCACCATCGTCCCTAGATCGGGGGGATCTGAAGCTCTTCCCGACACCCTGCCGGAGGGGAGATCATCTTGGAGGCCTTCTTATTCATCATGTCAGCCTCCGGTATGAAGTGTGAGTAGTTCCACCTTAGACTACGGGTCCATGTAGTAGCTAGATGGTTGTATCTCATCCTTTGTGCTACCATGTTTAGATCTTGTGAGCTCCACTCATGATCAAGATCATCTATTTGTAATCATGCATGTTGTGTTTGTGGGGATCCGATGGATATTGAGATTACTATGTCAGTTTGATTAATGGTTTTGTCTTATTGATTCTATCATGTCTGTGTTGTTTGTGATTGTAGAGGTCCCAACCTGATAAGGTAGAGATCTCTGTGTTTACAATGCTAGTCCCTGGATCAATAGCTAGCATCCACAGTTTAAGATGTAATATCAAGAAACAAAGGTCATAATACAACTTTATAACCAGGAATAAAATATTTCGTTGCATCTTACATAGCTCATTTGGCTATCATATTAACAATGCAGCAGAATATCTATATAGCATGGAGTCCTTCATATTCAAAGTGCCACAGGCAATCATGTTGGTTGTAGACTTGTAATCCTATTCAACACACTTCACTAACATCAAACAAACCGGCAACATAATAAGTTACAGCCACAAGGGTCAATACATTTGAATTGTATTGGCAAGTGATACTATGGTAGAATAGTGGTATCTATCATCTATATGCATTTGGGTAAGTGGAGTTTAGGCTTGCTTTGCTCAAAATAGATTTTTCCTTATCATTTGAAAACACTAAGTTTTTGTTTGTCAAAATCACCCAAAGCATCTACCAATAAAATTGGTGATCCTTACCCTTGTTCAACCACAAGCTTTTAACTTAGAAATTGGTATGAGGATATCCTTGATAGCTTCCATGTCTTGATGCTCAAATTGTCCATTGTCGGGGACATGGATAAGTACTTAGATTTTACTCTCTCTCGAGAGGTGGTGCACTTTCCCCACAAGACTCGACATGCATCGAGACAAGATCTTTCAGAAGCCTTCCCTTAGACCAAAATGTACGCGTTCCAAATCTATCACCCCCTACCACCAACTGTCCATCTGGCTAAGTTATTGCAACCTATATGATCCTGGTAAAGCCCATATACCATGTGGTTGCACTTGAAGCTTCTCAACATTTGACATCTCAAATCTCTTTGTTCCTGGGTGGCTTTCCACAAGTGAGATACACCAGGTATTTCCCCTAGGGTAACCACTCAACACAATCCATTCATTCCATTCCACCCAGGTGATCCATTCACATAGTTATTTTATTAAACAAAACACAAGTCATAGACTTAGAAATATTTCATAGCATGAATATAATCCACCCTTGTTTTCTACTAGCTAAGCTAAGCATGATAGTAGTAGGGATCTTAACTAAGGAAAATTCTACTAAGGCATCATCTACTAGGATTTCCCAAGGCATATGATACTTAGTAAAATTCCATGCAAGTCCTACTTAGAAATATCACTAATGCATAGTCAAAGTAATAGGACAAAATGTATGAAGCACCACTTGCCTTTTTGGTAGAGAAACTAAGTTCACTCCTTGGTCTTGCAATTGTCACACTCTTCAAAGTTCACTACAATTCAATCAAGCAAGGCACAATTTCAAAACTAGCATTCAAACAATTCATCACATAAAATAAAGAAAACAAAACAATGCATGCAAGCATGCAAAAGATTGTTTTATTGGAAAAGTGGTTTATAATGGGTTATAAACATTTTAAAACACATATTGGTCATTTATAAAAGTGGCAAAACCATTTAAAATCAAGTTAGTGAAAAAGGCCATTTAAATCATTTTAGTTTTGCTAGAAATGATTTTAATCAAAGGAATATTTTCTAATGTTTGCCAAATATATTTTTAAAAACAAATGTTAGTGTTTATGGTCAAAGTGTTTAAAAACAAAATCATTTACAAAATATTTCACTCAAAAACCATTTTTTAAAATCAAGCACCATTTTATTTTACTAGGAATTCCTTTAATTAAAGTAATAATTTTCTAGGGTTAATCAAATACATTTTTAAGTCCAAAACTTAGTGTTTAGGGTCAGAGAGTTTTAAATTAAACCATTTGCAAAAGGTTTTACTCAAAATGATTTTTAGAACATAATACACAATTTTTTGTTTTACTAGAAATGTCTTTATTCGAGGAATAATTCCTTAATGTCACAAAATATACTTTTAAATACAAAATTTTGGTTTTTATGGTCTGTAGGTTTAAAACAAACCATTTGCAAAAGATTTTACCCTAAAAAGATTTTTAGAATAAATTTTATAACCAAAATAGACCTAATAATGTTTCTGCAAAAACATCTACTTTTACAGAACAAAAACACTAAACAAAGGGCATGGTTGCAAAGGTTTTATTTTTCTGATTCCAGTGATATAAAATTTGCAAAATTTGGAAGTGTGGATCTAAAGTTATGAAATTTACAAATCTAAACATCTAATAGAAATGTTTCTGTTTTTAAAACAAAGTCTGGGCCACGTGTCTGTATCCTATTGGCTGAAAATGGTTCGGTTGGATTGACTAACACAGGACGTAGGATTTAAAGTGCATCGCATGGTCTAGATCTGGCATACCGATTCGTTTGAAGTGATCTATCTGAACCACGCGATTAAGATCCAACGGGCCTAATCTAATTGACCACGAACTGGCGGCGCTGCGACGGTGGACGGCGGCGGCGCGCTCGGGCGGTGACATTGCCGGCGAAATAGGAAGCGAGAGAGATAGGGAAGGGGCTTACCAGACTCGCCGTGCGTTGCTGATGCTCAACGTGGTTGCAGTGGACGAAGGGGCGCACGAGGGTGTCTTGAATCGCTCACCGGAGATGGTCCTGGCGATGGGCGAGCTCGGTGTCGTCGATGGCGAGGCTGTACGGCAAGGGGAGACAATTTTTAAGGTTGCGTTAGACGCGCGCGAGTGAGGAGAGTAGGCTTGCGTCAACCAGAGGGGAGGGATGGTCAAGGTTTACCAGGGAGGGTCGCCGGAGTGGACGCAGTCGTCGGTGGCGCTCCGTCGTCGAAGTTGCCGAGCTTCTGGGGCATGCACGGCCAAGTTAGGGGTACTGGCGGGTGCAGGAGACGATGGGGAGCACGCTCGTTTTCTCTAGGGGCAATGGGATTGGCGGTGTTGGCCAGAATTTGACGGGGAGCTCGTCGGAGACAGGGAAGGTCTCGAGCAAAATCAGAGCAGCCTGGTGGTGGAGGGGAAGGGTAGAGTGAGGGGAAAGAGAGAGGGGGAGGAGGCGTTTAAGAGGGATATGTTGTGGACGAGAATCACTCAGCCATTGATGTGAATTAACGCGGTGAAATCAAAGCAGAAACAACAACGATGAATGGGGATGAACTGGTCGCGAGGTAGACGATGCTGACGTGTTCGGTGGGGTTGCGCTGTCAGCGAGTGGGAGGGGGTTATGGTGGGGTCTACACGTCAGTGACTACGCGGGTTCGTTTGCGAGTGAAAGAAAACGGTTCGAGGGAGAGGGGGAGATGGGCTTCGCTGGGCCTGCTGGGCTAGGTTGCTTTTCCATTTTTTTTCTTCCTGAAACCTTTTTATTTTTCTGTTTTCATTTTCTGTTTTGAATTTATTCAAATGTTTCAAACACTTATTTTATTTCAAAACTTTTCCAAACTTTAGTAAGTTTTTATACTGTTTATTAATGCATTTTAAAGTCCATTTTAGAATAATTTCTTTTATTCTCTTATGGTTAAATATTCATTAAAAAGAGGCATTTGTCTTTATTCAAGTAATATTTAATAAGGTTCATAACCTTATTTTGAATTCAGATTTTTATCAAATCTTTTCTGAACCTTTTCAATAGGTTAAATCTTATTTAATAATGTGTTTAAATATTCAATTTTAGAATATTTCTTATATTCTAATATGGTTTGTTATTTATTTAATTTAGACATTTGTCCTTATTTAAATAAGATATTAAATATGGTTCCAATCCATATTATTTTTATTTAATTATTCCTTTATTCACTTTAAGTTAATTAGATAACTTTTAATCCACTTTGGTAATTTCATATATTTTTCCCATGATTTGTTCAATCATTTATATTAGGGATTTTGTCTCCATTTAAATATAATTTGAATATGGTTTAATCCCATATGTTTTTATTTGATTATTCTTTATCCCTTCATTTTATTTGGATTTGAATTATCTTTATTCCATTTGTTTATGGATTTGGCCAAGATTTAATTTGGATTTTAAATATTCCTTATTTATTTATTTCTTTCTTTATCTTATAAAATCCATATATTTTTATTTATAGATCCAAAATTGGTGATTCCAATTTGTATATTTTTATTTGATATTTGTTTATCCTTTTAAATCCTTTTAGGATTATTTTTCTCACAATTTGGTATGGAATGTAGATAGGATCTTTATTAGCTTTAGAAATTATTTTTCCTTTTAACTTATTAAATTCATAAGTTTTCATCCATGGTTACAAATTGAATGAAACCAATTTCTATGGTTTTATAATATTTTTATTTATCATTTTTGATCATTTATAAATGTTTGTTGCTGAATTTTTATATGGATCAAATCCATAGTCTTAGAGAGATCTTGGAAATGATTTATTCCATTAGGGTTTAGGATTTTGGTTTGACTTTTCCAAATGTTTAAATTTCAAGATACATTCATTGATGAATGCATTTCACTTGATTTAAATTTTGTTGGATTCCCTTTTATTCAAATTTTGTTCAAGTAGGGTTTTGATGTTTCTATCTAGAAACAAAAAGTTTCTTTTCACCCTAAATGTTAACAATTATTTCTTTTGTTTATTTATTTTTCATATTTCAAATTTTGGAATTTTGGGATGTGACATTGATCTTGCATGCTCTCCATTTCTAGTAGCTATCTTAGCAAAGTAGATGCTAGTGACTCCAAGAGGGGGTATTTATGCTCGATAGTGGGTTCATGCATCTATTTAATCTAAGGGAACTGACAGAAATCTCTAAGGTTGTAGATGTGTTGTTGCTACTAGGGAGAAAACTATGATCTCTTGTTCATGGAACAAGTGGATTGTTTACCTTACACACTTTGCTTAAAGCAGTTATCCGTTGCTTGCAACTTAATACTGGAGGGGGTTCGGATGATAACCTGAAGGTGGATTACTAGTCATAGATGCAGTTGGATGGCGGTCTATGTATCTTGTTGTATTGCCCAATCGAATCTCATAGGATTATGTATGTCTAGTATTGCATTGTCATGCCTTGCTCAGTCCTGTCAATTGCCCTGCTGTAATTTGTTTACCCAGCATGCCATGTTTGTTTATCTTAAGCAGAACACCTCTAGTGAACTATGGACCCCAGTCCAATCTTTACCATTGATAAATCTTCCACTGTTACTGCCTACTTTCTGCAAACCACTATTACCTTCCACATCATACATTTAACCCTTTGTTTTCAGCAAATCGGTGAGATTGACAACCTCACTGTTCATTGGGGCAAAGTCTTGAGTTTGTGTTGTGCAGGTTTCCAAGTTGCTAGCAACACCTTTGAGTCGTTTCCTTCCTCCTACTGGTTCGATAACCTTGGTTTCTTACTGAGGGAAAACTTGTTGTTGTGCTCATCACACCTTCCTCTTGGGGTCTCCCAACGAAGCTCTGTAATCAACTGAGCCATCATTAAAGACTTTTCTGGCGCTGTTGCCGGGGAGGCTAAGGACGTCTTCACAAGGGTAGTCCTTCACAACCTTTTTATTTACTTTGTTTTTGTTTTGCTTAGTTTATTTTGCTTGTTTTTTTGCCTCTTTTTTTCAAAAAACACAAAAAAATTAGTTCCTACTCTAGTTGCTGGTGCTGTTGGCTTGCTCCACTTTTGCCAAAATGAACTCTGCTGAAAACACCAAGTTGTGTGACTTTACTAGCACAAACGACAATGATTTCCTAGGTACACCTATTGATCCACCTGCTCCTGATGCTACCTTTTATGAAATTAAGCCTGCTTTGTTGAATCTTGTGATGAGAGAGCAATTTTTTGGTGCTAGTTCTGATGATGCTGCTGCCCACCTTAATAACTTTGTTGAACTTTGTGAGATGCAAAAATATAAGGATGTAGATGGAGATATTATTAAGCTCAAGTTGTTTCCTTTATCCTTGAGAGGAAAAGCTAAAGAATGGTTGTTATCCTTGCTTAGAAATAGTATTGATTTTTGGATGAAGTGCAAAGATGCTTTTATTGGAAAATACTATCCTCCTACTAAGATTATATCTATGAGAAGTGAAATAATGAAATTTAAACAACTTGATAATGAACATGTTGCTTAATCTTGGGAAAGAATGAAATCTTTGGTTAAGAAGTGTCCCACTCATGGACTTACTGCTTGGATGATTATCCAGACTTTTTATATAGGTTTAAACTTCTCTTCAAGAAACCTGTTGGATTCAGCTGCTAGAGGTACCTTTATGACCATTACCTTGGGTGCTGCAACAAAATCCTTGATAATATTATGGTTAACTACTCTGAATGGCACACTGAGAGAGCTCCACATTGTAAGAAGGTAAATTCTGTTGAAGAAACCTCCTCTTTGAGTGATAAGATTGATGTTATCATGGCTATGCTTGTTAATGGAAAAGCTCCTATAGATCCAAATAATGTTCCCTTTGCCTCTTTAGTTGCTCAAGAAGAGAAAGTTGATGTGAACTTCATTAGAAACAACAATTTCAACAACAATGCCTACAGGAATAATTTTGGTAGTAACAACAATTATAGGCCTTATCCTCCTAATAATGCTAATACCTATATTAGTAAACAAACCACTTTCAACAAGACTATGGAGAAAAAGCTTTTGAATGTTGAGAAAAATATTTCCTTTGTTTGAAGCACAGTCCTCTTTGATTAATAAAATGGCTGCTAAACCTAAAACTTTGGAAAGTACCTTTGCTTGTACTCATGCTATACAAGTTACTATTGATGAAAATGTTAGACTTTTATCCCAACTACATGCTAAGTGGGAAAGAGAAGCTGAAATTGCTAGAAACAATAGTGTGTGCACTATCACCACCACCAATATGGATGCCACTAAACCACAAGAAGTCCCTATTTCTCCTACCACAATGCGTAAACCCAATGAGTATACTACTAGTGATGCGTTTGATTTTGATCTTGATGGTTGCAATATATCTGAAGTGATTATGTTCCTACAAAAGCTTGCTAGAAGTCCTGATGCTAGTGATATGAATGTAGCTTTCACCAAACACATTACGGATGCTCTTATTAAAATTAAGGAAGAAAAGTTGAAACACAAAGCCTCTATTCCTAGAAAGTAGAAGATAGTTGGGAACACATTATTAATATGCAAGTGAATGACTTTGATCTCAAAGCTTCATGTGACCTTGGTTCTAGTGTCTCTATTATGCCTAGAAAGATTTATGAAATGCTTGATTTGCCACCTTTGGAAGATTGTTATTTGGATGTCCCACTTAATGATAATGCTAAAAAGAAACTCATGGGGAGTGTTAATGATGTTCTTATTATGGTTAATAATGCTTATGTCCCTGTTGATTTCTATGTTTTGGATGTTGAATACAATGCTTCTCGTCCTATTACTTTGAGAAGACCTTTTCTTAGAACCATTGGTGCCATCATTGATATGAAAGAAGGCACCATTAAATATCAACTTCCATTCAAGAAATGTATTGAACACTTCCCTGTGAGGAGAGAGAAGTTGCTTTTTGCTCCTTATTTGAAAGCAAGGTTTGATGTTAATGCTTCTTCATTTGAAAATACTTGATTCTTCCTTCTTGTGCCTAACTTAAAGGCGTTAAAAAAAAGTACTTATTGGGAGATAACACAAAAGTTTTCTTGAGTCTTGGAAGTTATTACCTCTGTAATAACCTCTCCTTATCCTTTTTATTTGCTTTTCGTGCCAAGAATAACCTCTAATGAGAGGGAAGTAAGATTTGGGGAGTTGCTGTCCCGAAACAGATTTTTGTGCTCCATCGTAAAAAATCGTGTACAATCTCTGTAAGTCGGTTTGAGCTGATATTTTCTTAATAAATCCCACAGTATGTTATCTAACATTATTTAGTTCAATACTTTTTTATTTGAGCAACATAAGGTCTTCGAAAAAATCGGTTTCTACCTGCTGGTCTGTTTTGACAGATTTCTGCCATTATTTGCATTTGCTTCTTATTGATTCCTTTTTGGGTTATTCTTGGGAAATTGAGCTTTTTGAGGGAATTGCTATAGTATAATGTGTTTTTAGTGAAAGTTTTTCTATTCTAAAGCTAAAACCAAAGGTCTATTATCTTTTGAATACATTAATGTTGCTAATGAAGATTGCATGAAGTTTTGTATGCAGGAAGATTTTCAGGTGTAGAGAAAGAATGATGTAATGAGATGAAGAATGGACAAAAGCTCAAGCTTGGGGATTCCACCCCATGTCACCCCAAGAAATATTCAAGACGTACAAGCGTCAAAGCTTGGGGATGCCCAAGGCATCCCCTTCTTCATCAATAAAAATCTCAGGTTTTTCTAGACACTTCATTTTTTTGTTTCATGCACTGTTGTGTTGTTCTTGGAGCGTCTTAGTTTTCGTTTTGTTTGCTTAGTTTTCTTGAATAAAGTAGTTTGGAGCCCCGTTCTCGCTGTGTTTCTTAATATAAGTTGATTGGTGTTGGAGAGGAGTAGAAAGTTCTTGCTTAAGTAGTACAAGAGGAGCTTGCTTTGACTGTGACTTAGACTTTATCAGGCCATGCTAGATGTCGTTTTGACTTTATGCTTTGTGATTATTGGTGTAGCATGACTTGTTCCAAACAATTAGGATTGCTTAATGTGCCTTGAAGGAATCATGCATTGTTTCAGCATACAAAAGCATAATATTATGGTATTCTCCTTTGATGCTTTGTTTGGGTTGACTTGGCACATGCTAACACCATGTTATGACTATGAACAAGTCACCATAGCCTCTATGATCATTTAGTCCTTGACTTGTAGTACCACTTTATGCTTTGATTAGTAATGTTTTGTCGCTCTGCATTATTATGGACATTATTGCTCTCTTAGTTGGTCGCTCCCAGTCTTTTGCTAGCCTCCACTTGTATGAGTAAGCTCTACTCATGCATCAAACTCCCAAGAAACCAAGTTATTCCAAAGTGTCCACTATAAATTCCTATGCATGGTGTGTTACGCCATTCCAAGTATATTCTTGTTTTCATATATCTTCCAATTAAAAAGTATTTTGTTATGTGAAAACTTAGTGATTAAACCTCTCATGAACTTGATGGCACACTTTATTTTTCTTGCCCCTAATAAACATGAAACATTGTGTCATCTATGTTGTATATGCTTGCACTTATACGTTAGAATTAGCAAAATAGTGCTGTCACGGGGAACGCTTTCAACATTGCACTTGTACATTGTACACAGTTGATATCATGCTCTTTTGTCTATGGATGTCGTCGTGTGAAATGAAAGGGGAGCTTGTAACTCCATGGAGTTATGTATGTGTGTTAGAGAAACGCCTAGGCCGCTAGCCTAAGCCATGCCTAATCATGGTGGAAACTTGTAGCATCACCATAGTGAGCAATCTATGAAGCATTCTTCTTATAAAAAAAGAGATAGAAAAGGAGATTGAGAAAAAGATAAAATTGAGAAAAGAGGAAAGAGAGAAAAAAGCACCATTTTCCCATGATAAATAAGAAGATTGTTGAGATGCTCATTGTTTCCTTGCCTTGTCATTTTGATATGGGATAACTCTTGTATTATGTGAAAGGGGTACCCCGTTGGTGGTTCTCTATGATACACATGTACTTACTATGACACGAACTTGCAAGTAACTAAACTTCAGTAGCATGAGGAGCGACTCTCGTATTCAAGGGACATGAGATTGCCAACTTATACTTTGTCAAGCATATACTCTATAGTTTGTTCACTTTAACCTTAATCACTTCAAAATGTTTATGATAGGGGCAATGAGAGCTGAAAGCTAACAAGTACCATAATTTTTGGAAGCTCTTTATGAGACTTGAAATCCCTACTTTCCTTTTTATGAAGGGCCTTTCTACCATCATTATATTGAATCTCCACCTTCTATCCTTAGGCACCAATTAAGAGAGCATAGTTGCCATTCTTAGTTCTATGTGCATTGTCCCAAAACTTATTGATTGATTCATATTGTTGATATTGCTTGTTCTTGAAATATTTGTAACTAGTCACTCTTATGAACTTTGAAGGTGTCCTATGCATCTATTTGCTACTCCATGAGGGACAAGCTGAATGCCACTATGCTATGTTTTCTATATGTGAAACAAACAAACATTTTTCAGTGCATGTTATTCATGATCTTTGTTTGTAACCTTTCATGTTGCATGCATAGTTACTTTGTCTTACTGTTAGAACTCCATCTTTCATGTTCATGTTTAGAGTTCTTTGATCCCAGATTTCATTGCTTGCAAATGGTTTGATCTTGATTTTGATGGTGCATGTCACCTAAAAAAATATTCTTTTTATCACTTACCTACTCGAGGATGAGCAGGAGTTAAGCTTGGGGATGCTTGATACATCGGAAACATATCTATAATTTTTGATGTTCCATGCTTGTTTAGTATTTACTTTTCTTTGCTTTGTCTACACTTTGAGGTGTTTTTATATGTTTTTATAGACTAACCTATTAACAAGATGCCACAGTGCCAGTTGCCTGTTTTCTTTTGTTTTTGGTTCCAGAAAAGGCAGAAAATCAATATTCTCGGAATTGGACGGGACAAAAGTCAAAGTCAATATTTTACCGTGGGGAACACAGAGCCAGAATACGAGATGGTGGGGAGCCACCAGGGGGGCACACCCCCTGGCCGTGCGGCTGTGCCCAGCCCGTGCCTCGGAGGGTGCGGACGCCCTGGCTGCCCCCTGCCTCGCCTCTTCTCCTATAAAGACCCCTCGATATCAAAACCCTAAGCACTCGATTAATATTCCATGAAACCGTCTTTAGCCGCCGCCACCGCCATCGTCCCTAGATCAGGGGGATCTGAAGCTCTTCCCGGCACCCTGCCAGAGGGGAGATCATCCCGGAGGCCTTCTTCTTCATCATGCCAGCCTCCAGTATGAAGTGTGAGTAGTTCCACCTTGGACTACGGGTCCATGTAGTAGCTAGATGGTTGTATCTCCTCCTTTGTGCTACCATGTTTAGATCTTGTGAGCTCCGTTCATGATCAAGATCATCTATTTGTAGTCATGCATGTTGTGTTTGCGAGGATCCGATGGATATTGAGATTACTATGTCAGATTGATTAATGGTTTTGTCTTATTGATTATATCATGTCTGTGTTGTTTGTGATCTTGCATGCTCTCCGTTTCTAGTAGCTATCCTGGCCAAGTAGATGCTAGTGACTCCAAGAGGGGGTATTTATGCTCGATAGTGGGTTCATGCCTCTATTTAATCTAAGGGAAGTGACAAAAATATCTAAGGTTGTAGATGTGTTGTTGCTACTAGGGAGAAAATAACGGTCTCTTGTTCATGGAACAAGTGGATTGTTTACCTTACACACTTTGCTTAAAGCAGTTATCCGTTGCTTGCAAATTAATACTGGAGGGGGTTCGGATGATTACCTAAAGGTGGATTACTAGTCATAGATGCAGTTGGATGGCGGTCTATGTATCTTGTTGTATTGCCCAATCGAATCTCATAGGATCAAGAACGTCTAGTATTGCATTGTTATGCCTTGCTCAGTCCTGTCAATTGCCCTGCTGTAATTTGTTTACCCAGCATGCCATGTTTTTTTATCTTAAGGATAACACCTCTAGTGAACTATGGACCCCGGTCCAATCTTTACCATTGATACATCTTCCACTGTTACTGCTTACTTTCTGCAAACCACTATTACCTTCCGCACCATAGAGTTAACCCTTTGTTTCTAGCAAACCGGTGAGATTGACAAACTCACTATTCGTTGGGGGCAAAGTCTTGAGTTTGTGTTGTGATGGTTTCCAAGTTGCTAGCAACACCTTTGAGTCATTTCCTTCCTCCTACTGGTTCGATAACCTTGGTTTCTTAACAACGAAGCTTTGTAATAAACTAAGCCATCATCAGACCTGCTGCTCGACGGCCTTGGCAAGTAAGGCCTTGGCGTACTGGATCTGCCGCGCGCCTTCCCCTATCACGTTGAGGTTGGCGACCGCAGCTTGCCCTGCGATGACGTTGTCCATTGGGGTGGAGTACAGCGGGAGGCCATTTGCGTCCCGCTCTTGCGGGGAGATGAGAATCCTCGGCTGGTTTGGAGGGGGCGCACAACCGGGCAGCGGTGGTGGATCTCCACTCACTGGTGCTCCGAGTGGCGGTCGGCCACTGAAGCCTGGAGGCGTGTTCTCGTAGATCACCCACTCGGCCATACGGGTGGGGTTATTGTCATCGTTGAAGTTCAGGGCGCGGCCCTGAACGGTGGGGTTCAGGCGCGTCCTGCTGCGACGTTGGTGGAAGAGCGATAGCTCCTATGCCGTCGCCTGCTCGAGGCGATTTTTTTGCACTCGGCTTGTTCCTTGCACACCGCCTCTTCTAGGTGTAGGCGTGCCTCCTCGACCTCCCCCACCGTCGCGGTTAGCAGGATTGGCGTGGAGAAGGGGTCTGGTGGGGCACTCACGTCGCCCGCCATGTAGGCCGCGACAAAGCGACCAAATCCAGCATAGAGGTCACCAAAGTTCTCCGATCCGGAATCAAAGTCGAAGATCCCGAGGATAGATGGATCCTCGACATCCCCAATGTTGCAGACTTGGGTGATGGAGCCGGCTGGTGACGCGACGACGATGGATCCGGCGACTAAGGCCGGGGTCGCCGAGTCGGCGTCGTCATGGAGGGCCGCGTCGTCCACGACCGCGTTGGTCTCTGCCACATTGCTGTTGGCCGAGTTGTACTCGGAGGCGAGGCGGTGGATGGTTGATACATCTCAAACGTATCTATAATTTTTGATGCTCCATGCTTGTTTTGTATCATTTGTCTTATGCTTTGTCTACACTTTGAGGTATTTTTATACACTTTCTGGAACTAACCTATTGACAAGATGCCACAGTGCCAATTGCATGTCTTCTGCTGTTTTTGGTTTTAGAAAAGCTAAAAAAGAATATTCTCGGAATTGGACGGGACAAAAGCCAAAGTTCGTATTTTTTCCGTAGTGATATGGAAAATCAAAGACGAGTTGGAGGAGGACACCAGGGTGGCCACACCCTAGGGTGGCACGAGCCCACCTTGGCCACGCCTCCAGGGGGTGTGGGCCCCCTAGGCCTCCACCGACCTTGCCTCCTTCGCCTATAAGAAGCACCCGACTCAGAAACCCTAAGGAATCTGGGAGAAAGCCACGAAAAGTTCCACAGGGCCACCGCCACCGAAGGGGAGATTAGGGGGACAGAAAGTCTCTGTTCCGGCACCCTACTGGGACGGGTAAGTGCCCCCGGAGCCATCTCCATCGATCTCCACCACCATATCCATCACCGTTGCTGATTCCCATGATAAGGAGGGAGTAGTTCTTCCTCGAGGCTAAGGGCTCTACCGGTAGCTATGTGTTCATCTCTCTCTATGCATGATCATGTTATGGTCATGAGCTTTGTAATCAGGTAGATATACTCTTCTTCTCAAGTGCTTCAATAGATCTCTAACTCTCCCCACATGTGTGAAAGTGACAGTGTGCATACCGTGGTGGAACTTAGGCTAGAGGTTACATAAATACTCAATTGCTTTAATAGATCTATGCTTTTCCCCATGTGTGTGAAAGTGACAGCGTGCGCGTCGTGTGTGGCACTTAAGCTAGATTATATATATATTTATCATGAGTTATATTTTGAGTTGGTTGTCTCTATGAAATTGTGGTGTTTGCTGGAACCATCTAGCGCTCAAGGTGACAGTGTGGGGTTAACTAGATGGGGAAGGAGGACTTTGAGGAGTGCTGTTATAGCCCTACCATAGATTAGAGTGTCCAACGCGAGAGTAGTTCAGGGTAGTATCATGAAGAGAATATGTTTGTTGAGAGTGTTCACTAGTGAATGTATGATCCCTAGGTCTTGTTTCTAAGCATTGAAACACCGTTTGCATCTAGATCTGTTGCATGTTTGCTTGCTTCCATCTTTATTTCAGTTTGCCTTTAGTCTCTCCCATGTCAACAACAAGTCAGAAGCTCTTTTCTGGCACTGTTACCACTTATATTTCAGTATCTCTTCGCCGAACTAGTGCACCTATACACCTGACAAGTGTATTGGGTGTGTTGGGGATACAAGAGACTTCTTGTATCTCGATTGCAGGGTTGTTTGAGAGGGATACCTTTGACCACTTCCTCCATGAGTTCGATGAACCTTGGGTAATCCACTTAAGGGAAACTTGCTGCTATTCTACAAACCTCTGCACCTGGAGGCCCAACAACTGTCTACAAGAATAGAAGTGCGTAGACATCAAGCTATTTTCTGGCGCCGTTACCGGGGAGGTAAGGTAATAGGTACTCACATCCTCTTGGTGTGTGAGTGCTCGAGGTTATTTCCTTTAGATTCTGCAATTTTGTCTTTTGTTTCTTGTTTTCACTAGTTAGGCTTAATGGAAAACAACAACAAAATTAGAGAGCTTTATAGTATCTATCTTGAGTTAGGACATGAAGTGTTTGAAGAGAAAATTAAAAAACCTATGGAACTTTATTTGCATGCTAATAGCAATGTTATTAGTATGAATTCTTTGAACACCATTATTGCTAATTCTATGTAAACATCTAAGGTTGGGGAAGCTAGTTTTTATGAAAATGATATTTTTAGTCCCCCATCTTTAGAGAAAATTTTCTTTGATGATACTTTACCTCCAATATATGATGATTACAATGATGAATATGATATTTTCAGTACACCTACTACTGAGGAGGAAATTAATTATGATTACAGTATGCCTCGTATATTTTATGACTATGGTAATGATAATAATAATGATAGCTATTTTGTTGAATTTGCTCTCACTACAATTAATAAGAATGACTATGCTAATGTGGAGAGTAATAATTATTTTATGCATGTGGCTCATGATAAGAATGTTTTATGTGATAGTTATATTGTTAATTTTATTCATGATGCTACTGAAAGTTATTATGAGAGAGAGAAACATGGTTTTATGTATCTGAATAATATTAAGTTTCCCCTCTTTATGTTGAAAATTTTGACGTTACTCTTGTTTTATCTTCCTAAGCTTGTCACTTTGTTCTTTGTGAATTTATTTGTGTACAAGTATTCCTATTCATAGGAATTAGGTTGGACTGTGTTTTGAATTTGCTTCTTGATGCTCTCTTTTACTTCAATTGATATTTCTTATGTGAGCATCTTCTCAAACTATTATGCCTAACTTAAAGGCGTGAAAGAGAAGTACTTAATGGGAGATAACCTAAAAGTTTTAGTTAAGTCTTGGAAGTTATTACTTCTGTAATAACCTCTCCTTATCCTTTTTATTTGCTTTTTGTGCCAAGAATAACCTCTAATGAGAGAGAAGTAAGATTTGGGGAAGTTGCTGTCCCGAAAGAGATTTTTGTGCTTCACTGTAAAAATTCTTGAAAAATCTCTGTAAGTCGGATTGAGCTATAATTTTATGAATAAATCCCCCAGGTTGTTATCTAACTTTAGTTAGTTCAACACTTTTTCATTTAAGCAACAGAAGGTCTTCGAAAAAATCGGTTTTTACATGCTGGCCTATTTTGTCAGATTCCTGCCGTTATTTGCATTTGCCTCTTTATTGATTCCTTTTTAGGCTCTCTTTGGGAAATTGAACTTTTTGAAGGAATTGATTGTGTTTTTAATAAAAGTTTTGCTGTTTTAAAACTAAAACCAAAGGTTTATTATCTTTTGAATGCACCAATGTTGCTAATGAAGACTGTGTGAAATTTTGTATGAAGGAAAAATTTCAGGTGTAAAGGAAGAATGATGTAATGATATGAAGAATGGACAAAAGGTCAAGCTTGGGGATTCCACCCCGTGTCAACCCAATAAATATTCAAGAGGTACAAGCGTCAAAGCTTGGGGATGCCCAAGGCATCCCCTTCTTAATCAATAAAAATCTCAGGTCTTTCTAGACACTTCATTTTTATTGTTTCATGCATAGTTGTGTTGTTCTTGGAGCATATTTGTTTTTGTTTTTAGTTTTCTTTTGCTTGGTTTGCTGCAATAAGTTGGTTGGATCCCAGCACACTTATTTTGGAGAGAGATACACTGTTTTCATTGCCTAGAACACTCTAGTTTTCATTCTTATTGTTTTGTGAGTGTTTTCTTTTGCTAGAACTGTGTTTAGCCTTAGTTTTCTTGTTCTTTCATCTTAGAACTTTTTAGTTATTGTTTGCGTATTTTTGAGACAATATCGCTGATCTTTATTGATTATTATCTTGTGAGTTGTTTCAAATAAGTTGATTGGTGTTGGAAAGGAGTAGAAAGTTTCTTGCTTATAGTGGTACAAAGGGACCTTGTTTTGATTGTGACTTAGACTTTATCATGTCATGCTAGATGTTGCTTTGACCTTATGCTTAGTGATTATTGTTGTAGCATGACTTGTTCCAAATAATTAGGATTGCTTAATGTGCCTTGAAAGAATCATGCGTTGTTTTAGCACACAAAAGCATAGTATTGTGGTATTCTCATTTGATGCTTTATTTGGGTTGACTTGGCACATGCTTACACCATGTTATGACTATGAACCATTCACCCTAGCCTCTGTGATCATTTAGTTTTTGACTTGTGGTACCACTTTAAGCTTTGATTAGTAATGTTTTGTCGCTCTGCATGATTATGACCATTATTGCTCTCTTAATTGGCCGCAACCAGGCTTTTGCTAGCCTCCACTTGTATTGAGTAAGCTCTACTCATGCATCCAGCTCCCAAGAAACCAAGTTATTCCAAAGTGTCCACTATAAATTCCTATGCATGGTGCGTTACACCATTCCAAGTATATTTTCGTTTTCATCTACCTTCCAATTAAAAAGTCTCTTTGTTATGTGAAAACTTAGTGATTAAAGCTCTCACAAACTTGATGGCACACTTTATTTTTCTTGCCCCTAATAAACTTGAACCATTGTGTCATCTATGTTGTATATGATTGCACTTATAAGTTGGGATTAGTAGAACCGTGCTATCACGGGGAACGCTTTCAACACTTGTAAATATCTACCCAGTTGATATCATGCTCTTTTGTTTATGGGTGTCATCGGTGTGAAATAAAAGGGGAGCTTGTAAGTCCATGGAGTTATGTATGTGTGTTAGAGAAACGCCTGGGCCGCTAGCCTAAGCCATGCATAATCATGGTTGAAACTTGCAACATCACCATAGTGAGCAATCTATGAAGCATTATTCTTATAAAAAAAGAGGTAGAAAAAAGAGATTAAGAAAAAGAAAAAAATGAGAGAAGAGGAAAGAAAGAAATCACCATTTTCCCATGGTAAATAAGAAGATTGCTGAGATGCTCATTGTCTATGATATGGGATAGCTCCTATATCATGTGCAAGGGGTACCCCGTTGGCAGTTCTCTATGATACACATGTACTTACTATGACAATAACTTACCGGTGACTAAAGTTGAGTAGCATGAGGAGCGGCCCTCGTACTAAAGGGACATGAGATTGCCAACTTATACTTTGTCAAGCATATACTCCATATTTTGTTAACTTTAACCTTAATCACTTTAATATGCTTATGATAGGGGCAATGAGAGCTGAAAGCTAACAAGTACCATCATTTTTGGAAGTTCTTTATGAAATTTGAAATCCCTACTTCCCTTTTATGAAGGGACTTTCTTCCACTATTATATTGAGTCTCCACCTTCTTTCTTTATGCACCAATTAAGAGAGCATAGTTGCCATTCTTAGTTCTATGTGCATTGTTCCAAAACTTATTGATTGATTCATATTGTTGATATTGCTTGTTCTTGAACTATTTGTATCTAGTCACCCTTATGAAATTTGAAGGTGTCATATGCATCTATTTGCTACTCCATGAGGGACAAGCTGAATGCCACTATGCTATGTTTTCCATATGTGAACCAAACAAACGTTTTTCAATGCATGTTATTCATGAATCTTTGTTTGTATCCTTTCATGTTGCAGCATAGTTGCTATGTATTATTGTTAGAACTTCATCTTTCATGCTCATGTTTAGAGTACTTTGATCCCAGCTTTCAATGCTTGCAAATGGTTTGATCAAGATTGAGATGGTGCATGTCACCTCAAAAATTATTCTTTTTATCACTTACCTACTCGAGGACGAGCAGGAGTTAAGCTTGGGGATGCTTGATACGTCTCAAACGTATCTATAATTTTTTATGCTCCATGCTTGTTTTGTATCATTTGTCTTATGCTTTGTCTACACTTTGAGGTATTTTTATACACTTTCTAGAACTAACCTATTGATAAGATGCCACAGTGCCAGTTGCCTGTCTTCTGGTATTTTTGGTTTCAAAAAAGCTAAGAAATGAATATTTTCGGAATTGGATGGGACAAAAGCCAAGCTCATATTTTCCCCGGAGCAATAAGGAAAATCGAAGACGAGACAGAGGAGGACACCAGGGTGGCCACACCCTAGGGTGACGCGAGCCCACCCTGGCCGCGCCACCAGGGGGTGTGGGCCCCCTGGGACTCCACCGACCTTGCCTCCTTCGCTTATAAGAAGCCCCCGACTCAGAAACCCTAAGGAATCCGGGAGAAAGCCACGAAAAGTTCCACAGCGCCGCCGCCACCGAAGGGGAGATTCGAGGGACAGAAAGTCTTTGTTCTAGCACCCTGTCGGGACGGGGAAGTCCCCCTCGGAGCCATCTCCATCGATCTCCACCACCATCTCCATCGCCATTGCTGATTCCCATGATGAGGAGGGAGTAGTTCTTCCTCGAGGCTAAGGGCTCACCTGTAGCTATGTGTTCATCTCTCTCTCTATGCATGATCATGTTGTGGTCATGAGCTTTGTAATCAAGTAGATCTACTCTTCTTCTCAAGTGCTCCAATAGATCTCTAACTCTCCCCACGTGTGTGAAAGTGACAGTGTGCATACCGTGGTGGCACTTAGGCTAGAGGTTACATAAATACTCAATTTCTTTAATGGATCTATGCTTTTCCCCATGTGTGTGAAAGTGACAGCGTGCGTGCCGTGTGTGGCACTTATGCTAGATTGTATATATATTTACCATGAGTTATATTTTGAGTTGATTGTATCTATGAAATTGTGGTGTTTGTTGGAACCATCTAGCGCTCAAGGTGACAGTGTGGGGTTATCTAGATGGGGAAGGCGGACTTTGATGAGTGTTGTTATAGCCCTACCATGGATTAAAGTGTCCAACCGGAGAGTAGTTCAGGGTAGTATCATGAAGAGAATATATTTATTGGGAGTGTTCACTATTAAAGTATGATCCGTAGGCCTTGTTTCTAAGCATTGAAACATCGTTTGCATCTAGATCTGTTGCATGTTTGCTTGCTTCCATCTTTATTTTAGTTTGCCTTTAGTTTCTCCCATGTCAACAACAAGTCAAAAGCTCTTTTTTGGCATCGTTACCACTTGTATTTTACTATCTCTTCGCCAAACTAGTGCACCTATACACCTGACAAGTGTATTGGGTGTGTTGGGGACACAAGAGACTTCTTGTATCTTGATTGCAGGTTTGTTTGAGAGGGATACATTTGACCACTTCCTCCCTGAGTTTGATAAATCTTGGGTAATCCACTTAAGGGAAACTTGTTGTTGTTCTACAAACCTCTGCACTTGGAGGCCCAACAACTGTCTACAAGAATAGAAGTGCGTAGCATCAATGGTGTGGACCTGGCTCTCATAGAGCCGATCGCGTGGCGGCAACTCACCGACGAGTGCCAAGTCCTCTGAGACGATGACGTCGGTGAAGCCGACGAAGAGGCTGATCGTGCCGACCGACATAATCACACTGTGCGTGACCGGGCGTGACGCCGGGACGTAGCTGTTGGGCAAGATCTGGAGGATCTCGCCAATGGCGATCGTCCGGTTGATGGGCAAGTAGGGTCTCGTCGCAGAACATAGGCCTGACCAGCCAGGCCCCACGGTGGGTGACACTGTCGTGGGAATGGCCACGACAGATGCTGTGATTGGTAGCGCGTAGTAGAACGAGGGGCAAGGGCGGCCAGCCATCTGCGATGCAAGATGAGGGCAAAGACACAGGGATTTACCCAGGTTCGTCCCCCCGGAGGGTAAATACCTACTCCTGCTAGATTGTATTGATGTGAGGTTACAAAGGGCGAGCTCGGTGGCTAGGCAGCGAGTCGAGGGGGTGTATGATGGAACGTAAGTGCTATGCGTGCCCTAAGGAGGTTTATATAGAGTCACCTCGCTAGGGTTTACAGATCTACAACTGAGTTAGATAAGGACTCGAAGGGTTTTAACCTAATCTGACTGGGCCTAGCTACGCTTCTGGGCCTTCAGCATCCAGTCGCATGGCTTCCTCTTGGGTCGCGGTCCAGTCGCCGTCCTGCAGGCCCACTCGCTGGGAGTATGATCCAGGAGGGAACACCCTGCTAGGTATACCCCACTCGGCATATCCCCATCAAAATCGTTAATTAAATTACACAAAATAAATAGAGGATTAACCATTGAGATTTCCCGCATGATCCCATATATGCTCAACCAAATATAGTTGAAGTTGTTCATGGGTTTGCCTATGATGCAAATTTTCATGCACTCGCATGAAATCTTTCTAAGACGCTAGACCTGGCTCTGGCTCAACCAACTGACCCTGAAAGTCCTAGCCTTGGTCCAAGATGCCGTCATCACGCTCGTACTCGACGATCATGTTATGCATGATGGCACAAGCAGTCATCACATCCCACGTCCTCTCTGCGCTCCAGGTTCTAGAAGGGTACCGAACAATAGCCCACTTTGACTGAAGCACACCAAATGCTCGCTCCACATCCTTCCTAGCAGCCTCTTGCTCTTTCGCAAACCTCTTGAACTTCTCATCTCTAGGATTGTGGATTGTCTTCACAAAGGTGGCCTGTGAGGGGTAGATACTGTCAGCAAGATAGTAACCCATATCATATAGATTGCCATTAATCTGGTAAGAAACTTGTGGGGCATTGCCTTTTGCCAGCCTAGCGAACACCAAAGACCGTTGCAGCACATTGATGTCATTGTTTGATCCAACCATGCCAAAAAAGAAGTGCCAAATCCAGAGATCATGTGATGCAACGGCCTCTAGTATGACGGTGCACCCCTCTACATGCCCTCTGCATGCCCTTTGAACTGCCCTTGCCAACCAAAGGGACAGTTCTTCCACTGCCAATGCATGCAGTCGATGCTGCCAGCATACCAGGAAACCCCCTTCTCTCGTTGATGGACAAAATACGAGCAGTGTCTTCGGTGTTTGGCTCTCTCGGGTAAACTTTGCCAAACACCGCAATAACCGTGCTGCAAAACCGGTACATAGCTTCATGGCATGTGGACTTGCTCATGCACATGTAGTCGTCGAGGAGGTCCCCGGGGACTCCATATGCAAGCTGTTGAATGGCAGTAGAACATTTTTGATAAGAGGATAAACCAATCTTACCGGTGCAATCATACTTGGCCTCAAAGTAGCTATCGTACTCCGTCACCCCATTGAGAATTTGCAAGAACAGGTTCCTTGACATCCGATAGCGGCGATGGAATGCCTTCTCTTTAAAGACTGGATTAATTGGATGAAAGTAGTCCTTGTAAAGGCGTATGTGGCCATCTTCTCGGTCGTGCTCCTGGTTTTCTTGGCGCTGCTTGGACGAGCCACCTCTACGCGGTGGCAGGAGATAGTGGTCGTGCACCATCTGTGCAGCCGCCAGCACAATCTCGATCTCAATGTCGGACTCCTCGGAGGATGACTCAACAAAATTCTTGTAGAAAAACTTCATTGCCCTTTGGCTGCTGCCCATATGCAAAGTATGCGGCTGTCAATGGCGATGGCAACTCCCGCAGTGGGCTAGACAAAATCTAGAACAGACCGGCGAACATACCTCAGTCAATTGATCGAGCAGGTTGTGCGCCACACAGAGGGTGCCGCGCACCCAGTCCAATGGCAGAGACCGGAGACGTCGATATTGCCTGTGGCGTGGCCAGACAACTCTGACAACGCGCGTGGTCGGCAGTGGCGCTCGATATCGCAGGGGGCGTCGGTGGCAGCGAGCGGTGGCGGCGTCAAAGACTGCGCCTGCTCGAGACCGAGCGATATGGAGTGCGCGAGGGTTTGGGGGAGGAGAGCGTCTGTTGTGCCACTGGCGGGAGGGCCCAGCGAATTATTAGGAGGACACCAATGCGCTGTCCGAGGCGACGCAACCAAGCCCAGATTAGATGCATAGATGAGTCGGGCAAGACACGCTTCGCCAAATGGGTCGGCCCGCTGGACGCCGCGCACGCACTGCGCATCCGCGCAGACAGTTTCAGACACACGCAGACCGTTTGGGTCGCTCCGATGGAGATGCGCTTATCTCTACCACCCCGAAGCGTGCCTAGAACCCTACCATCTCCTCTCTTCAGCTGCCGCCACCCATCCTTTTCCTGTCGTCTTCACGGTCTCCATGTACGACTGAAGAAGTCATCGACGACCTCTCCGTCTCCCCTCTGCCATGAATGCCTGCACGCTGACCTGAGGGTGAATTAATATCCGCCAAGGTACCCTTATTCTTCCCACAAGCCGTGCGTGCTGGAACAACCAGAAGCTGCTCAATTCGGGATTTTATCCCCCCCTCGTCAAGACTGACCGCCGCCGGAATTAGGCCTGACCGCCCCTTCTCCAACCTCCCCGGGCACGCCTTCATCTTAGTGGTGAGCTCTCTATTCTGTTCCCCTTCCCCGTCTACATCTTCCACGAACGCCGCCTCCCCTTGATAGGCATTTTTTTTCCTGTAAGCTTTTCTGACGAGCACGGGCACACCCGTGAGACCTCGACTCCCCTGTCGCCTACACACCGCGACGCGTGCGCATGGGCATGCCCGCAAGGCTCTCATCTAGCACGCTCGCACAACTAGGGTGTCAGGTGGGATCCCGCATAAATCCTACTTCTAGAATTTTTACTCAAAATTTACACTAAAATTTGACAAAATAAACTAGAAGTAGGATTTAGATGGAATCCCACTTGACACCCTACGCACAACACGAGCTTGATACCCTGCGAATGCGAGATTGCCGATGTCTGAACCTAACACGCACGACACCATGTTTCCTTCATCTGAATCCCTCAAGCGGCCGTCCAACTTAGTCTTTCTCCGACGTGCTTCTTCGTGTCTGAATCTTACCGGGTGGACCCTCTCTATGTATCCCAAAACGGCGTCCACATAGTTCAGTTTTCCCGACCTCTCTTCGTCTCTCTGTTCTTCCCGTTTTACCGAGCGCTACACTCGTTTTTCCGTGTCGATTCCTGAACAGAAGATGAAGCCCTTGATATAATCTAGAACTTTGGTTTTTGCAGCATCACTAAATTCCCAATGGATCGCTCGGCATCATATGCGAAATTTCGACAAAATTCACGGGTTTCCTATCAATTTCGATTCAGTTTCATCAGTTCCAACCCGTGTGCCTGAACCTTTTGCTAAAAGACCCCTGGAGTCCTTAGCTTCTTAACCCGCGGCCCTCCTTGATCCTCGTGTCTCTGTCCAGCTGACTGCATGCCTTGTGGCACCTTTGCCCCTCTGGTCCCACCTGCCACTGGCTTCGACTAGTCCAGACCCGAGTAACAAAAATCCTGGAGCTTTCCAAAAATAAAATTCAAATCATTTTCATTTTAGTTAAATACAAATGCTTTTATAATTTCCAAGTAAATTCGAATTTGAAAATAATTCCAAAATGAAATATGTTTTATTTGTGTAAATGAATTTAATTGTAAATTCAAATCTTTTTAAAGTTGGTTCAAACTAGTCGAACCTTTGATTTTGACCCCTTTTAATATAATTTGAAGTAAATATTGTTTTAAATTCATAATTCCAAATAATGTAAATAATATATGTTTTAGAATCAGAAAAATGCTAGGAATATGAATATGTTATTTAAAATATATTCTGAGCAATTAAAATTTTCGAATTATTAAATGTCATTTCTTAATAAATTTATAACTTTAATTCTGTAACTCCAAATTTGCCAAATGATATGTCTAAAATGATCAACACGATGAGCCCATTCTAACTATGCATTCGATGACATGAATTGAATCATGCATCATATATTAATAGGGCAGCAAGGTTTATGGGAGCAAACTATGACTAAACAACTAATAAAATGCTTTATTCTTGTACCCCACACCTCACCCATGCCCTGCTATGTTATACCATGTAATTGTACATCATTCCATCATTGCATAACTTGTTTGCTTGTTGCATATGATTTATACGGTTGTGCAATGTATTTATTTTGGCCTCTTGTGTGTTTGGTTTTTATCCGGATAGACGCCAAGCAAGGGAACTATCAGGAGCCTCAGGAGTATTACCCAGATGCCACCGATGACCCACAAGTATAGGGGATCACAACAGTCTTCGAAGGTAGCATAACCCAATTTATTGGTTTGACACAATGGGAGCCAAAGAATATTTATAAGCCTTAACAACTGAGTTGTCAATTCAGTTGCACCTGAAAATAGTCTTACTCACAGTAGTTTATCAGTAGCAACAGTTTGTAGTAGCAATAGCAAAGTAACAACAGTAGTAAAATAAAGACAGTAGTAACAATAGTAGCAAACAGCAGGATTTGAGTAAGATAGGCATAGGGATGGATAGACGGGTATTCATGGACAAGACTATTCATGTAATATCAAGATCTAGGGCATTTACAGATAAATAAGATAAAGCATCCAAGTACTAAATAATCATAGGCATGTGTTCCATATATAGTCATACATGCTCGCAATGAAAACTTGCACAACATCTTTTGTCCTGTCAGCCCGTTGCAGCGGGGCCTTAAGGGAATCTACTGGCAATTAAGGTACTCCTTTTAATAGTGTACCAGAGCAAGGCATTAGCACTCCGTGAACACACGTGATCCTCATAGCACAACCATCCCCTTCGGTTATCCCAATTTCTGTCACTTTGGGGCCTTAGGTTCTGGATAATAATATGTGTAAACAATTTGCATGTAAGATCACAAACAATATTATCATCATGAATCAATAACATGTTCAGATCTGAGATCATGGCACTCGGGCCCTAGTGACAAGCATTAAGCATAACAAGTTGCAACAATGTCAAAAAGTACTAACAAAGATACTAGGCAGCATGACCTAAGAATCTGATGCAATTACATGATAGATCTCATCCAATCTCTACCATCCCCATAGCCTACTACGGGGGATTACTAACTCATGGATGGGCGAAACATGGATGGTTGATGGAGAGGCATCGGTGATGATGATGGCGATGATCTCCTCCAATTCCCTGCCCCGGCAGGGTGCCAGAACGGAGTTTCTGGTTCTGAATCGCGGTTTCTGATGGTGGCGGCACAGCGGAACTCTGTCTGGAAAAACGTCGAAACCCCCTCTGTTTTTAGGTCAGAGGGCTTATGTTGGCGAAGGGGGAGACCGAGGGGGTGCCCGAGGTGGCCACACCACCCCTTGGCACAGCCTGGCCTGGCCCACGCCACCAGGTGCTGTGGGCCCCTCATGGCCCTTCTCCGTCTCATCTTCTGGCTCCGTCAGTCTTCTGGTAAAGTAAGAGTTTTGCGATATTTTTCGGGATTTTTCCTAAACGTTGATTTCCTGCACAAAAACTAGACACCAAAGCAATTCTGCTAAAAACAGGGTCAGCCCGTGCTAGTTGTATCCAAATCAAACAAATTAGAGGAGAAACAATAGCAGAAGTGTTAGGGAAAGTAGATACGTCTTAGACGTATCGACTCCCCCAAGCTTAGTTTATTGCTTGTCCTCAAGCAATTTAGTTGAAAACTAAGTGCGATAAAAGAAACTTTCACGAACACATTTGCTTCATATGATGTATATATTCTCAACACTTGAGTAGATACCTAGGAAATTCATAATAAGGAGTATGCAACTAAGTCTACTCAATAGTCATGCATGCTATGAAGAGATTCCAACACAATAATAATAAACAACATGAAACATAAGCATAAGCAATATTGTAATGCTCATAAGAAGGTATGATAAAGTGGTATATCGCTTGCCTTTGGTTGTGGAGCAAATCATAAATGCCAAGGCACCTCTGAAGTTCAAGTGAAGACTAGAAGTAAAGATATCAAAGATACAAGCATCAAAGTTATGTCACAATTAACCATGTTTTGAGACAAGCACATTACACTAAGAATGGCAGCTATGCTCACAAGAAGGTGCTCATAGAATAAGTGGTGACTCAACAAAGAAGGGAAAAGGTTTTGAAAAGTTTGAAAGGCTTCCAAATGCTGAAAGTATGATACTCATTAGCTTTGAGCTCTCATTTCCCCTATCATAGGCATCTTTAAGTGGTTAAGTTTAAAGTGAGGTCAAATTCGAGTTATATGCTTGATAGATCATAAACTGGAAATCTCATGTCCCTTGGGTATGAGGGTCGTTCCTCATGCTACTCAACTTTAGTTACCGGTAAGTTCTTGTCATTGTAAGTACATGCGTATCATAGAGAACCGCCAACGGGGTACCCCTTGCCCGATGACACAGGAGCTATCCCATATCAAAATGATAAGGCAACAGACAGTGAGCATCTCAGCAATCCTTTTATTTACCATGAGCATGGTGCATATTTTTTCTCTTCTATTTTTTCTATATATTTTTTCTAAGGATGCTTCATAGATTGCTCACTATGGTTGTGATGCAAGTTTCCACCATGATTAGGCATGGCTTAGGCTAGTCGTCCAGGAGTTTCTCTAACACATATACATAACTCCATGGACTTATAAGCTCCCCTTTTATTTCACACCACCGACATCCATAAACAAAAGAGCATGATATCAACTGGATAATATTTACAGGTGTTGAAAGCGTTCCCTGTGATAGCACGGTTCTGCTAAATCCTAGCCTATAATTTGCAAGCATATAACTTTCATGGACAGTCACAATGCTTCAGGTTTATTAAGTGCAAGAAAATAAAGTGTGCCATCAAGTTTGTGAGAGCTTTACTAACTAACTTTCTCATAACAAGCAAACATTTTATTTGGCAGAAAAAAGGCATCATAAATATGCACGGAATAGCAATGATGCTAATAGGTAGATATGGTGGACACTTTTTGACAATTTTGGTTTTGGGGAGTTGGAAGCACGAGTAGAGCTCATACTCAGTGCAAGTGAAGGCTAGCAATAGAAAGGGAGTCGACAAACGAGAGAGCAATAACTATCATAATCATGCTTGCAACAACAAAAAATATGGCATAAAAGTGATACAAGAACTCTGAGGCAAAATAAAACATCGAGGCTTAACTGACTTTTGTTCAGCCATATGCATGCGTGAGCATGTGCCAAGTCGATTCAAATAAAACATTCAGAGGAGGATACCACAATGTCATACCGAGTTATGAATAGAACAATGCAAGCAAACATTTATATGGCATGCTACAAACTATTAACAAGTTGGAGCTAATCATAAGAGAGCAAGAACTACTAAACATCCAATAAATAACATACACCTTACATGAATATACTAAGCATGCCTATAATGATGAGTATATGTACAAATACGAAAACAAATAGAGTTCATTATAACCCTCTTACCACACCTCGAGTTGTCATAAATCATCATTATTGCCTTTCACTTGTGTGACTTGACTAATAAGATAAACCAAACTCCAAAGGAGTCACTGAGGACCGCTGAACCCTGCAACAAACTTTACAAAACCAGAGAAGAATAACAAATATTTTTGGGTTTTCGATTTTTTAAAGCAAGCACTGAAGGCAAAAGCAAACAAAGCAAAATATTTTTGGATTTTCTTATAACACACCAAAGCTAAAATACAAAGAAAGAAACAAAGAGAAACAACAAAAATATTTTTTGTCTTTTTGTGTTTTGGAAATCAGAAACAAAAGCTAAAAAGAAAGTGAAACATGGATATACAAAGAACCGATGGAGCATGATATGTAGATGAGTGTAATGTCGGTATACCCCCCCAAGCTTAGGCTTTTGGCCTAAGTGGAGATCATTCCCAGCCTGGCCAAGAAGGAGCGCCTCCGTAATGTGACGAAGAGGTGCCTTCGTCCTGGTATGTACTCGACGAAGCCCCTATGTAGTGCGCAGAGTAGTCATAAGAGGGCGTATCCCCCAGGTAGTGCCCATGAAACAAGCAAGCAGAGCTGATCGCCCATCTCCTCCTTGGAGCGTGACCAGAGCCTTCTGCAAATACTGAACAAAGTAGACTGTGGCAAAGGAATTTCCCTTTCATTCCCGTCAGTAAACATCATCCGGTAAACTGAACTCTCAAGGCTAGATCTAGCAGTAACAAAGTGATGTGCTTTTATGGTAGCTAGATCAAGCCTCTGTGGAGCCAATACTGTATCTTTGGGATCAATAGAAAGGTCCAAGGCAGCAACTACGCGTGCAACAATAATACCCACATAAATGGGTCCTCTAGCAGCTAGGCGGCGAGCAATGAGAGAACCAAGATTATACCTGGTTTCATTATTAAGCGAAGCAGCGAGAAAATCCAAATGATAGTTGGAAATGTTGCTAGTGTTCTCCCTACCAAGAATGCTAGTGGCAAGATAATAATCAAAATATCTAAGAGTTGGGAGTTGAATATTTCTTATCTTCCCGCGCTGGGTTGTGCGGTCATCATCATTTATTACCCCATGGCAGAGCTCCAACAAATCAGCGGGTCGACCTTGAATCTTCTTCACCGTCCCAGCCATGCCAGTACCTATAATGCTGCAAAATCTTTTCAATATCATGGTGATAGGCCTATTATAGATTTTGAATGAAACATCTGTCCTAAAAGGGGTGTTAGTGAAACTGAAACTCTCCATAAAAGTTTTGGTGAGCAAGGCATATTGCTCACTCTCATCCTGCATGTAAGCGGTTAGACCAACCCTCTGAACAAGAGTTAGGAAATTTTTGGGAAATTTCCAGGTAATGAAAATTGATTTTCTCGCGGAAAAAGATTTCGAAAAGACGCAAAAGCAAACCAAATCTAAAACTACAGAAGTTCTAAGACACTCTAAAAAGCAAGCAACTATCAAAACCAAGACGATAAACAAAGATTGGAACGAATAAAGTGAATGTGAGCAAGGATAATCATTGTGAAAACATTGTTTTGTTCATTAAGATCCCTTTGTTAACAAGGTTGATCAAGTCTTGTTACCAAAACAATTTTATATGAAACAAAACTTTGCATTTCACTAAATTATTATGTTACCTCAATATTGATAGAAATAGTCCCAATCATAATAGTTTCATAATTTCCTTCTCGTATGGGACAATATATTTCTCCAACTTTGATGCCCTCAATATTTTCAATTGAATTTAGGACATAACTCTTATCAATCTTCTTTGGGAAATAGACAGTATGCTCTTTGTCATTAATATTAAAAGTTAGTTTTCCTTGATTACAATTGATGACAACACCTGTAGTATTAAGAAAAGGTCTCCCATGAATAATAGACATATTATCATCTTCAGGCATCTCTAGCACACCAAAATTAGTCAATACCAAGAAATTATGTTCCACTTGAACAGGAACATCCTCACATATACCAACAGGAATAGTAGTATACTTATCAGCTATTTGCAAAGATATATCAGTTGGTATCAATTTTTCTAGTTGAAGTCTCTTGTAGAGAGAAAAAGGCATAACACTAACTCCTACTCCCAAATCACACAAAGCAGTTCTAACATAATTATTTTTAATAGAGCAAGGAATAGTTGGAATCCCAGGGTCTCCAAGCTTCTTTGGAACCTTACCATTGAAGGAATAACTAGCAAGCAAAGTAGAAATTTCCTTATTAGGAATCTTCCTTTTATTAGAGACAATGTACTTCATATACTTTGAATAAGGAGGCAATTTAATAGCATTAGTCAAAGAAATTTGGAAAAATAAAGGTTTTAACCACTCACAAAACTTATCATAGTGTTCTTCTTCCTTTGACTTGTGTTTCTTATTAGGAAAAGACATTGGTTTTTGAACCCAAGGCTCTCTTTCACTACCATGTTTATTAGCAACAAAATCTTCCTTAGTGTACTTAGTGTTCTTAGTGTGCCTCTCAGGTTCTTCAATTTCTTCCTTATTAGGAGCATCATTTTTATCATTGCCACTTTCAGTTTCAGCATTAGAGACAGATATACTATTAGGATCTATAGCAGGTTCTGAAGGTTCTACAACTATTTTATGTTTCTTCTTCTTTCTCTTAGAATAAGTACCGATATTTTAAGCTTGTTGAGAATCTTGCTCAATTATTTTAGGATGTCCCTAAAGATATAGAGTATCTTGAGTGGCAGCACCACTCCTAGTTCTAATTTCATAAGCATGTTTATCTCTAGAAGCATTAACTAGCATATCTTTTTGTTCTTTAGCAAGTTGATCAATTTGAGTTTGAACCATTTGGAAATGTTTAACAAGCATTTTAACAGCATTAGAAGTTCTTTCCACAATATCTTTCAACTCATTAATAGCTCTAGAGTTTTCCAATAAATGATTCTGAACTTGTTTATTAAAATTACCTTGTTTAACAATAAAAGTATCAAGTTCCTCTAAGCATTGATCAGGAGGTTTACCATAAGGAATATCACCTTCATCAAATTGTTGGAGAGAGTGTACCTCAATAGTGGATGAGTGGGAGATTGTCTTACATAATTCTTCTATAGGAGGTAAATTCTTCGCATCTTTAGATTTAATACCCTTCTCCTTAAGACATTTCTTGGCTTCTTTCATCACTTTATCATTAAGTTCAATCACTCCTCTCTTCTTGGGTGTTGGTGTTGGGGTTGGTTCAGGAACAATTGGTTCAGGTGTAGTTGACTCAGGTGTAATTGGATCAGTTGTAGCCCAATCATCATAATTCTTGCTTATTTTAGCCATTAATTCCTCAGCTTCTTCAGGAGTTCTTTTCCTAAAAACACAATCAGCAAAACTATCCAGGTATGTCCTAGATTCATCATTTAGTCCATTATAATATATATCAAGAAGCTCATTTTTTAGGTAATGGACATCCAGGATGTGCATGAATCAAAGCACAGAACCTTGCCCATGACTCAGGCAATTTCTCCTCTTCTCCCTGTTTAAAATAAAAAGTTTCTGCAAAATAGCATGTCGAGCACTAGGAGGGAAATATTTCTGGAAGAAAGAAGCATTCAGGGCTATCAATGTTCTAGGAGGTAAATTATTAAACCAAGCTTTAGCTTCCCCATTTAGTGAAAAAGGGAAAATTTTAGCAACAAAGTAGGTGCGCATCTTAATATCATCAGAAAATAAGGCACTCATAGTAGAAAGCTCAGTCATATGTGCCACAGCCCTTTCATTCTCACTCCCACAAAAAGGTTCTTTCTCAACAATGTTTATAAGCCTTAACAACTGAGTTGTCAATTCAGCTGCACCTGGAAATAGTCTCGAGGGTAGTATAACCCAATTTATTGATTCAACACAAGGGGAGCCAAAGAATATTTATAAGCCTTGACAACTAAGTTGTCAATTCAGTTGCACCTAGAAATAGTCTTGCTCACAGTAGTTTATCAGTAGCAACAATTTTGTAGTAGCAATAGCAAAGTAACAACAATAGTAAAATAAAGGCAGTAGTAACAATAGTAGTAAACATCAGGATTTGAGTGCGGTAGGCATATGGATGGATGGACAGGCGTTGCATGGACAAGACTATTAATGTAATATCAAGATCTAGGGCATTTGCAAATAAATAAGATAAAGCATCCAAGTACTAAATAATCATAGGCATGTGTTCTATATATAGTCATACGTGCTCGCAATGAGAACTTGCACAACATCTTTTGTCCTGCTAGCCCATTGCAACAGGGCCTCAAGGGAATCTACTGGCAATTAAGGTACTCCTTTTAATAGAGTACCCTGATGTCTACGCACTTCTATTTTTGTAGACAGTTGTTGTGCCTCCAAGTGCAGAGGTTTGTAGAATAGTGGCAAGTTTACCTTAAGTGGATCACCCAAGGTTTTATCGAACTCAGGGAGGAAGTGGTCAAAGGTATCCCTCTCAAGCAACCCTGCAATCAAGATACAAGAAGTCTCTTGTGTCCCCAACACACCCAATATAGGTGCACTAGTTCGGCGAAGAGATAGTGAAATACAAGTGGTAACGGTGCCAAAAAAGAGGTTGGCGGTGAGGTAAAGACTAAAGGCAACAAGAAGGAAGCAAGCAAACATGCAACAGATCTAGTAGCAAACAGTGTTTCAATGCTTAGAAACAAGGCCTAGGGATCATACTTTCACTAGTGAACACTCTCTCATATAAATATACTCTCTTCATGATACTACTCTTAACTACTCTCTGGTTAGACACTCTAATCCATGGTAGGGCTATAACAACATACCTCAAAGTCCGCCTTCCCCAATCTAGATAACCCCACACTGTCACCTTGAGCGCTAGAAGGTTCCAACGAACAGCATAATTTCATAGAGACATCCAACTCCAAATATAACTCATAACAAATATTCAATCTAGCCAAAGTGCCACACACGGTATGCCCGTTGTCACTTTCACATACGTGGGGAAAAGCATAGATCTATTAAAGCACAAAGAGTATTTATGTAGACTCAAGCCTAAGTGCCACCATGGCGTGCACATTGTCACTTTCACACACATGTGGAGAGTAGAGATCTAATGAAGCACTTGAGTAACAAGGTAGATCTACTTGATTACAAAGCTCATGACCACAACAAGATCATGCATAGAGAGAGAGATGAACACATAGCTACCGGTAGAGCCCTTAGCCTCAAGGAAGAACTACTCCCTCCTCATCATGGGAATCAGCAATAGTGATGGAGATGGTGGTGGAGATCGATGGAGATGGCTCCGAGGGCACTTCCCGTCCCGGCAGGGTGCCGGAAAAGAGACTTTTTATCCCCCGAATCTCCCCTTCGGTGGCAGCGGCACAGCGGAACTTTTTCTGGAAGTATGATGGATTATTTAGGGTTTTGGGTCGGAGGCTTCTTATAGGCGCAGGAGGCAAGGTCGGTGGAGGTCCAGGGGGCCCACACCCTGCCTAGGCGCGGTCAGGGGTGGGCCCGCGCCCACCTAGGGTGTGGCCACCCTGGTGTCCTCCTCCGTCTCGTCTTTGATTTTTTGTATCGCTCAGGGAAAAATATGAACTTTGGCTTTTGTCCCGTCCAATTCCGAGAATATTGATTTTTTACCTTTCTAGAACCAAAAACAGAAGAAAAATGCAACTGGAACTGTGGCATCTTGTTAATAGGTTAGTACTAGATAGTGTATAAAAATACCTCAAAGTATAGACAAAACATAGCAAAGTAGATACTAAACAAGCATGGAGCATCAAAAATTATAGATACGTTTCTGACGTATCATACCGGAGCAAAGCATTAACACTCCGTGAACAAACATGATCCTCATAGCACAGCCATCCTCTTCGGTTATCCCAATTTCTGTCACTTCGGGCCTCGGGTTCCGGACAATAATATTTGTAAACAACTTGCAGGTAAGATCACAAACAATACTATCATCATGAATCAATAACATGTTCAGATCTGAGATCATGGCACTCGGGCCCTAGTGATAAGCATTAAGCATAACAAGTTGCAACAATGTCAAAAAGCACTAACAAAGATACTAGGCACCATGCCCTAAGAATATGATGCAATTACATGATAGATTGCATCCAATCCCTACCATCCCCATAGCCTACTATGGGGGATTACTCACTCATGGATGGGGAAAACATGGATGGTTGATGGAGAGGCATCGGTGGTGATGATGGCGATGATCTCCTCCAATTCCCCATCCCAGCACGGTGCTAGAACAGAGTTTCTGGTTCCGAATCGCGGTTTCTGGTGGTGGCGGTCCATCGGAACTCTATCTAGAAAAACGTCGAACCCCCCTCTGTTTTTAGGTCAGAGGGCTTATGTAGACGAAGGGGGAGATCGAGGGGGTGCCCGAGGTGGACACACCACCCACTGGCGCGGCCTGGCCTAGACCGTACCACCAGGTGGCGTGGGACCCTCGTGGCCCTTCTCCGTCTCGTCTTCTAGCTCCGTGAGTCTTCTAGTAAAATAGGAATTTTGCGATATTTTTGGGGATTTTTCCTGAAAGTTGATTTCCTGCACAAAAACTAGACACCAAAGCAATTCTGCTGAAAACAGCGTCAGTCCGTGTTCGTTGTATCCAAATCACACAAATTAGAGGAGAAACAATAGCAAAAGTGTTCGGGAAAGTAGATACGTTTTGGACGTATCAGCCACCTATTCTGCAACTGAACTTCTAGGCAAGCAATTCCCCATGCTTGCAGTACATATAGTACCTATTGCATCTATCTTATTTTTTCATCATGAGTCGTGATCCGAATTAAATTGCAATCCCAAGTACTGCATAGCCTTTATTTTTTAAACCCCACTGAAGCTTGTTACCTCAATCCTATGAGTCATTACTATAGGAGTTGTTTGAGCCATGCGGGTCATAGAATTGCATGTGTAGGGTTCGTGACATTATTTGATGATGAGGTACTTAAACAACTAAAACCGAGTAGTATTGGGATAACTAAAGAAAGAGGCACCGATTGGCAATATTTGAGATCTGGTTTTTATCTGCCCACTTGTGTCCATCTAGGACCCAAATACTTGATACCTGTTTTTGGACTATTGCCCTATCCACACGTGGGCGCCTTTCTGGGTTCCCTTGGACTTAAACTTGATTTTAAAGAATTTTTTGGGGTTGCAATTAGTTTGGGCTTTATACGTTACCTACTGTACATATGCCATGTTATGCCATGTTTATTACAGTTGCTCCATGAGCGTTTGTTACTGTTGCGTAGGTGCGACACTCTATCATGGGAATATATTGTCTATGACCTCTTCTCGCGTGACAAGTGCACGTAACCACTGAGTCCGTACGAGACTTTGCTATACCTCATACAGGTAGCTCTTTTGGGTGCCCTCTAAAACATTCTCTTTTTTCTTGGAATGGTTCTGTCGTGAGACCTTGTTTTTTTATTCGTTTGCTTCTTTCGAGGTTGAGCATGCGTGTGTTGCTATTTGTGCACCCCTGTAGGGTAAATATTTTCGAAAAGCTATGTCTGCGGTTATAGACGACTTGGAGCACAGTTTCTCGATCATAGACACCTACAATTAAAATACCGCTTTTAACGTGACCAAACATGATTAGTAAATAGCGCAATATTCATGGAATAATTGTTAAAACTTCCAATGGATGGGATGTTCTCAGAAGGAGGGTGAGCGATGTTTATCTATGTTGATATGTATATGTTGGGTGATGATCTGTTGATTAATTAACGAGTGTTCGTCTATCATTGGTTAGGACGATGTTGTAGTGTGTCTTTGTAGAACTGCTAGGCTTTATTTTCACTCCAATTAAGTTACCCTCAGGTTGTTCCTTTTAGATGCATAAATACTTGCTGAGCCCCCTAGGATCTCACATGATAAATATTGTTGAGATGGACAGGTATACTCTGAGGAATGTTACTGGGTCGAGGAGGTCGAGGACGGTGGCATCGACCGTCAGGTGTAGAGATTCTAGGGATGGAGATCCGTGAGATTTGTTGGCGAGATGTGCTTATTTTAGGAAATCTTATACCAATTTGACTTTTATTCGTACTTGGATCTTGCTTTCCGCTTCCGCTTGATACTCTGATGTGTGATGTATGAGGATGTATCCTAAAATATTATCTCTATCTAGGATATTTGAATCTTGCCGTATGGCATTGAATATTTTTATTTCTTTTAGATGGTCTGACTCTGATGTATTGTTGTATGTCCCTGACATACACAATTGTGTATGTTTTGTTTACATGCATGTCTACTATGTCGCTCGCACTTTATATGATGTTATTGCAAAGTGGATAGGGTGGTTGGCCGGTACCGTGTCATGTTTCGCTCAGAGGGGACCTACCTGTGGGTGGCCCTCGGGCCTCCTTGGTAGGATACCTTATGCACTTTGGGTTCATCCTGGCTTGTTTCTTAGAGCATAGTTTCAGAGGTATTACACCCAAGATAGGCTCTTGCTCATCGCGGATCAAGATGATGGCTTATGGAATATCATCATGTTCATCAGACACGAGTCATTACAATAAATGAGGTAGAAATTGAAACGGGAATACAACATCAGAGTAGAGATACTTCGGGGGTATTATCATACCGTTACACATCACATGACTTAGAGGCTTCCACACCCTTTTAGTATTAATGAAATTATAAGAAGCTTCTAGTGATTTAACATATCATATAATCATAAAGTTTAAAATTACTGAGCACTTGATTCAGTAATAAAGATTCATGATCATTCTTTTCCTTCCATCTTTTCTTTCTACCTTTTGATTCTTTTGATAGATGCTCTTTCTTATTTCTTCATTTCTTATATTTTCTCTCTCTCTCTCTCTCTCTCCCTATATATATATATATATATATTACTTTTTATTTCTCTTCTTCTCTCTCTTTTTAGTATAACTATTTGATCATGCTTACTACTTTTATGGCTTTAAAACTCGTGATAATAATATGCTACCAGAATTCTTCTTCTCATAGCCCAATCAATACTTTTATTGGTGTGTAAGTCCCTAAAATCATGATAGCTGTACAAGTATCATAACATTCAACCTATTTCAATCATCTAATATAATAATCATGAACCAAAAGACAACTTCAAATATCATAAAGTCTCGCAACTCAATGGATATAAATCTTCTCTTGAGCAAGAAGAGCTTGAATTTGATGCAAGTAATGCAAATTATGAAATTAAAACCTAACATGTGTGCAGGAAAGTAAACATGCTAAAAACTGTAAGATAGATTACAAGGTTCTCACATATCACCCCAAGCTTGGAATCAAACTAGGTGGATCAAATAATTCCTTGTGGTTACTTACTCCTTGGGAGTGAAAAAGTCATCGTATCCCTCTTGTTCATCTGCCTTGAGGCCGCAGGCATGACCAATACATGCGAATCGGGTGGACATCTCTATGATCAAGGCATGCGGTTTAGTAATTATTTTGCCTAGTGTCTTCATGTCATCATCCATCTCCATGATAATCTTGGTTAGACGTTGTTGAAAGGATACATATGTGGCCTATAGGGGGGGGGGAGGGGGTGAATAGGCGATTAAAACTTTTCCGAGAGTGGCTCGACAAAGGAGGAATTAAACTAGCGTTTACTTTTTCAAGCACAAAACCTAGAACAATCTAGGGTTTACCTATGTGCACCAGCAACTTATGCTAAGCAAGAAAAACAACTATGTGATAGCAAGATATATACTTCAAGCACGAAGGCTATCATAAAGTAAAAGTGCATAAGTAAGAGCTCGGGTATAGAGATAACCGAGGCACGCGGGGACGACAATATTTTACCGAGTTCCTCCCAACATGGAGTACGTCTCGTTTAGAGAGGGGGTGGTATCTAACCACCTATGCCACAAAAGGCCTCCCTTATTCTCCGGTGAATCTCACCCCAATGGGATCGATCCACGCTTCCACTATCGGTGCACTTGTCAGTGGCAACCGGAACCTCTCACAAGGTTGGGGCACTTCTCCACAACTTATTTGGAGGCTCCCAAAAAACGCCACCAAGGCCTCAACCTGCAACACAACAAACCGTCTAGGGTTCCAAGAACCCAAGAGTAAAAAGCTTCTCAACTTTCACTCACCAAATCCTCCGGGGAGAACTCAAACCGATGCACCAAATGCAAATGGCAAGAACATAAGTAGTGCTCAAATCCTTATCTCCCAAATTCCACCAAAGCTACAAAAGCTTGTGGGGGAATAAGAGAGGAAGAACAATGGAGGAAATCCACAAAAGACTCCAAGATCTAGATCCCAAGATGTCCCCCTCACTTAGAGGAGAGATGGATTGGTGGGATTGTAGATCTAGATCTCCTCTTTCAAATACCTAAAGTATATGCAAGAATCAAGGGAGGGATTGAAGGGGGAGCAAGATCAAGAGGGTCAAAAATGGAGGATAAAGCCTATAAAACTCGAGCAGGGACATTGGGGAAGAAGGGCCCCTTTTTATAGGCCCACAGATTTCTGACCGTTTTCTGCCCGTTGGGGAAAAGTCAGACCGGAGACTCCGGTTGTAACACCCTCAGAATAGGCCCTATGCAAGTTTCAGCGCTTCCCGCCAAACCCACATAGAAACGATTCAAAGGTGCCCACCAGGCACTTGCGTGCGGGTGGAAAACGAAGTAATAACATTACACAACAGTCCTCGATGGGACCCACAGAACAGATATATATATACAACACGACTCCATGAGTCAAGAATACAGATATACAGAACAAAGATCCAAATCACCTTGAAAATGATAGAGCGTCCGACTACGGACAAGATGCAAATGGGGCTAAGAGCCCTGAAGAATAACCAATGGCGTCCATAACCCTGCCCAGGCCAAGCCGGAAGGGTAACCCTGCTAACGACGTCGATCTCAAAACCTGCTTAAACAAAAGGGGTGCCGACAAAGGGCAAAGGAAAAAGAGAGAGCGGTCAGTACTGAGGCCAGTACACGGCGAGGCTAGAATTCGGCGGTCCTCGCCTACATAGGTATGGTGGACTGAGCGGCAGCGGCAGCATGCACTAAACAACCTATAGAGACTCGATATAACTGTCGGCTATCAGAGGGATAAGAAAGAGCTATCCGAATCCAACCTGATACTACCACCAAACATACCCATCCTGGTGTTTCCCCCTCGAGACCAGACGAGGAAGTCAGCCGAGGAACTCACACCGTTGGCAGTTTTATTTATTCAGTTATCGTTGCAGCAATTACTAGTCAGGTGTAGATAATCATCCTGAAATAATAAGCAGTGGGCAGTTCTATTTAACCATTCCGTTGTAGTTGCAACACTTACTAGTCAAATAAAATTAGCATGAGATAACCCAAAACCCAGCAGTTGTTGGTACTTTTATTTAGCCATTCCGTTATAGTTGCGATACTTACGAGTCAGATACAATGGTCGCAAGCGACAACCAAAACAAGCAATTGTCGGCAGTTTTATTTAGCCATTCCATTATAGTGAAGCTGATTACTAGTCATTATAAAGTCAAATTTATAGCACTACTTTAGTTATAGTTGTCTATGATCGAGATACTGTGCTCCAAGTCGTCCATAACCGCGGACACGGCTTTCAGAAAGTTTTACCCTGCAGGGGTGCACAAATAGCAACACACACTCGATCAACCTCGGAAAAACCAAATCAAAACCCAACGAGGCCTTCACGACAAAGCAATCACAGGATTCAGAAATATTTCAGGGGGCCACCCCTTGGAGTACACCCGCAACGAAGTTAGCTGACTTCGAGACGGACCCGAGGTTTGGGTGGACGGCTGTAAACGACTGGGAACTCGAAAACTCGGGCTTGTCGATACCGCGAAAACGTGTCCCGATCCTAAACAGTGCAGGTGCTCCTCGCACAATCGTAATAAAGCAGTAAAGCATGGCATAGGTACAGGATAGTAAATAAAACCTCAAACTAGTTTGTGGCCCCAAGAAATAAGAATGAATCAAGCTCTGGCTCAGGGGGGTCCCATAATCCTCCCGGATGTGGATAGCGCGAATATTCAAGGAACAGGTATCAAGTACTCGTTGTCCTACGGGACACAAGTGGACGGTTAACAACCAAATAACATCTATTGCCCACCTGTGCCTCTGCATTACCTACTTCAATTTTAGTTATTAAACAATAATTAAAGTTATGATCAACTCCAACAATAAACATGCGGCAATACTCCAACAACTGTGGTACTGGACGACACGCAACAACACTTGAGCAAGCGACTACGACGCGCAAGTCCAACTATCTACCAAACAACAGGTAATAGGATGTGTCCAAGGCAATATAAGGCTGCAAGGGATATCACGGGTACGAAAACTAGAGCAACGCAACACAGATAGCAATAGATCATCAGGAGGGAATAAATACTATAAAAGTAAGATAGGTAGAAAGGGGGAGATGCTCGCCTGAAAAACATTGCCGAAGGTTCATCCGAAGATCGGGGCGAAGCTCACATCAACTCAACGGCCTTATCCGCGAAGAACCAAAACACTAGAAGAAACACCGGATGGACTATTTAATACTATGACAGAAGATCGGGCATGATGCATGTATGATGTATGACATGGCAAAGGTGCGATGCAATTAGGCCATATTAAGCGGAACCGGGGTCCCGACATTTAATTAAACGGTTCAAGTTGTTTAGAACCCCCGCAATTTAAATGTTGTCTTAACATGGCAAAAGATAGCACCAGTTCGCTACACCAATTTAAATGGAGTCCGGAATAAGACAAAGATATCCCGCATATAGACTCCATATTTAATTATGCGATGAATCGGCATAATGCCCCCAAACCACACACAATTATGCATGCGAGATGAATGATTTAATATGCACAAGATATATATTAGCATTTATAAAATAGGGGCTCGGGAAAAGGTTCACACATTAGGGTCGAAGATCTTGGTTCCGGGGTTCGGGGTTCGGACTCAGGGGCGACGGGGAGAACGGTTCGACGGAAACGGTCTCGGACAACGGAAGTGGATCTTGTCGCATCCGCGGTAGTCGGGCCATGTTGTCGGTCCTGTCGTCTCACGCGGAGATCTTGGCGTCCGAGTCACGGCGTCTTCGGGTCCGGGATCGGCTTCGGATCCCTGAAGGAGAACTTGGCGATTCCGAGGGTCTTGGTGTTTGACGGGGTTCGGTGCGCCGTGGTCTTGCATAGCTCCCCGGGTCTCGACTCGTGTCGGTCTTGTCGTTAGCCGAACTTGGCATCATGGCGGTTTCTTCTTGTGGCGTTGGTTTGGAGGGCCACGCGACGATGAACGCATCCTGTGGATGTCTTGAACACTGAGTTCGTCCAGGTCGTCGAGGCCGTCGATGCGCAGGCCCGTGGTGGACTTCCAGAGGTTACGCCAGCGCCGGCGAGCACGCAAGTCTGGACGGCCGCCTGCGCTGGGAGGACGAGAGCACGTGGTGAAGCATGTGGTCAGGGAGAGCGCCGAAGCGGTCGACGCCGATCACCGGCGGCGCGCTCTTGAGCTTCTTCCTAGGAGGCATTACGTCGAACAGACGGTGGGCGTCGCCCGCGCGACGAAGACAGCGGCGACGGGAGACGCTGACAGCGGCACGAGGTCTGCAGGCACCGAGGAGCTCGCATGGGCGGTGGCTGCGAGGCGAGGGAGGCACGGGGCAGGGTGCGGCTCGCGGAGAGGCACGGAGGCAGCGAGACGAGGCGGACCCGCGGAACGGCGACAGGGCGGAGGCCAACGCGCTAGTCGAGGAAGGCGAGCTCGGAGGCGAGCAGAGGAGGTTGCCCGGCGACGGCGTACGGCGGCGGAGACGGCTTGGGGAGACGATGCAGAGAGGCAGGCGGGCGAGCTCGAAAGGAGGCGGTTGGTGGCGCCTGGCGACGGAGGGGGCGAACGGCGGGGCGGTGGCCGAGCGGGGACGAGCCCGAGGTGGTGCGGTCCCAGGAGGTGGCCGGCGAGGCGGGGCCTGCAAGGACGGAGGCTGGTCGGAGCGGGGGTGGGCGGAGGAGAGTGGCTCTGGCGACGCGAGTCGCAGGCCGGCGATGACGCGGTGGGGGGCGGTGGTGGAGCTCCGGGCGATGGCGAGGCCGGGGGAAGCAGAGGACGGCGGCGAGGCCGGGGGAAGCAGAGGAGCTCGAGACGAGGGGGCCGCTAGGGAGAGAGGAGCGTCGGGGAGGAACCGGGGTAGGTAGAGGCGGGAGCGGCGGCGCCTGGGAGAAACGAGGGAGGAGGAAGACGCGGGGAGAGAGGAGGGTAGGTGGGGAGACGAGGTGGGGGTGGGCCCGCGGAGACAGAGAGAGAAGGAGGTGGGGCGCGTGGCTCGGCTGCGTGGGGAGCGGGGTGGAGCGTGAGCGGGTGGGCGCGCCGCGTGTGTGCTGGTGCGTGAGGGAGGGAGTGGGGCCAGGGGGAAGAGAGAGAGAGGGGGGTTGGCTAGGTGGCGGTGGGGGCCCCGCCCAGGTGGGCCTGGTCGGTTGGGGGAAGCAGAGGAGGAAGTGGTGGGCCATGCGCGGGGTCAGGGATTGGTGAGGTGGCTGAGCTGAGGGTGAGGTGGAGGGAACGGTGAGGTGGCGGGCACTGGTTGGTGGGGGTGATGTGGAGGGGATGGGTAGGATTAGATGTAGGTAGGAAAAGGTTGGTCTAGGGTTGGGTTTTTGGGCCTGCCGGAGTTGTAGACTGCTGCTAGCTGGGCCGTTGGGCCTGGCGGGCGGCGGTCTCCTCCGGGGTTTATAAAATAGGGTTTTTATATTATAATATATTTATTTTGCTTCGTTCCAATTAAAACAGTTGCAACTATGTTGTAGACAAATAAAATATCCGGAGACCCGGGTTTTAATTTGAAATCAAGACGGGGCGTTTAGAAAACAAAATCAGGCTTTACGAAAATAGTTTCAGACAAACACATGCATGATGACATGACGATGCGCAAATGCAATGTGGCACGATGACATGAGCATGAGGTCATGAAGATGCAATGCACAAAAACAACACGGTTTTCTAGTAGTGGTTTTTTGCGGGATGCCACAATTCGACACCACTAACAATGGATCTCGCCCTCGAGATCCGCCTCATGGTACCGGAAAGAAGGGCGGCGATCTGCGTCTTCTTGCTTCGTGTAGATCTTCGCGACACCACTAACAATGGTTCTTTCTCCATCTTGAAATCAGCGACACCACCAACAAAGGATTGTTCCCCATTCGTCGAGAGAACACTCTGGAGAAACAAAGATGAAGGTAAAGGTCTCAAAAGGGTAAAGCCACCTCTAACTTTCGCGGAAGGAGTTTAACTGCAATGATTCTCCATTCAATGTGCAAGAGCGAATGATAAGAGTAGTCGGATGGTGATCAGTCCATCGCGCACCCAAAGCATTACCCTGCACATGAATAGGAAATTATGCAACCAACTCTCAGAATTCAGATTGTAGATCTCGACAAGCGAGGTTCAGGAACAAAGGAGTGATGCAGACTCTACATCGGATCTAGCGTAGAGGATGTCGTCGCGTCGGAAAACACCGGAAGGCACGAGAAGGAACAAGGAGAAGTCCACCAGACGAAGGATTCCTCGGATAGCATGAAGACCAGATGTAGCAACACCGTCACCAAAGGAGGAAGCGAAACCCTGAAGGTACGATGGAACCCAACCACGAGAAATCCTGGACTCGAAGAGAGAGAAGAGAGCGGATTCAAAACACGCAGAGGTAAGAAGAGAATAGCAGAGGGGTAAGGAGAAAAATTAGACCTAATCAGAACTATCCAACCGATTTTTCAAAAATACTTTTGACACTCTACTTCGGCCGTTAGCTAGGTTATCCTACAGGCTGGACTTGTGGGGTATCGCAACTGCTGTGCTCTGATACCACTCTGTAACACCCTCAGAATCGGCCCTATGCAAGTTTCAGCGCTTCCCGCCAAACCCGCATAGAAACGATTCAAAGGTGCCCACCAGGCACTTGCGTGCGGGTGGAAAACAAAGTAATAACATTACACAATAGTCCTCGATGGGACCCACAGAACAGATATATATATACAACACGACTCCATGAGTCAAGAATACAGATATACAGAACAAAGATCCAAATCACCTTGAAAATGATAGAGCGTCCGACTACGGACAAGATGCAAATGGGGCTAAGAGCCCTGAAGAATAACCAATGGCGTCCATAACCCTGCCCAGGCCAAGCCGGAAGGGTAACCCTGCTAACGACGTCGATCTCAAAACCTGCTTAAACAAAAGGGGTGCCGACAAAGGGCAAAGGAAAAAGAGAGAGCGGTCAGTACTGAGGCTAGTACATGGCGAGGCTAGAATTCGGCGGTCCTCGCCTACATAGGTATGGTGGACTGAGCGGCAGCGGCAGCATGCACTAAACAACCTATAGAGACTCGATATAACTGTCGGCTATCAGAGAGGGATAAGAAAGAGCTATTCGAATCCAACCTGATACTACCACCAAACATACCCATCCTGGTGTTTCCCCCTCGAGACCAGACGAGGAAGTCAGCCGAGGAACTCACACCGTTGGCAGTTTTATTTATTCAGTTATCGTTGCAGCAATTACTAGTCAGGTGTAGATAATCATCCTGAAATAATAAGCAGTGGGCAGTTCTATTTAACCATTCCGTTGTAGTTGCAACACTTACTAGTCAAATACAATTAGCATGAGATAACCCAAAACCCAGCAGTTGTTGGTACTTTTATTTAGCCATTCCGTTATAGTTGCGATACTTACGAGTCAGATACAATGGTCGCAAGCGACAACCAAAACAAGCAATTGTCGGAAGTTTTATTTAGCCATTCCATTATAGTGAAGCTGATTACTAGTCATTATAAAGTCAAATTTATAGCACTACTTTAGTTATAGTTGTCTATGATCGAGATACTGTGCTCCAAGTCGTCCATAACCGCGGACACGACTTTCAGAAAGTTTTACCCTGCAGGGGTGCACAAATAGCAACACACACTCGATCAACCTCGGAAAAACCAAATCAAAACCCAACGAGGCCTTCACGACAAAGCAATCACAGGATTCAGAAATATTTCAGGGGGCCACCCCTTGGAGTACACCCGCAACGAAGTTAGCTGACTCCGAGACGGACCCGAGGTTTGGGTGGACGGCTGTAAACGACTGGGAACTCGAAAACTCGGGCTTGTCGATACCGCGAAAACGTGTCCCGATCCTAAACAGTACAGGTGCTCCTCGCACAATCGTAATAAAGCAGTAAAGCATGGCATATGTACAGGATAGTAAATAAAACCTCAAACTAGTTTGTGGCCCCAAGAAATAAGAATGAATCAAGCTCTGGCTCAGGGGGGGTCCCATAATCCTCCCGGATGTGGATAGCGCGAATATTCAAGGAACAGGTATCAAGTACTCGGGGTCCTACTGGACACAAGTGAACGGTTAACAACCAAATAACATCTATTGCCCACCTGTGCCTCTGCATTACCTACTTCAATTTTAGTTATTAAACAATAATTAAACAATAATTACCTACTTCTGCATTACCTGTGCCCGTGGTGGACTTCCAGAGGTTATGCCAGCGCCTGCGAGCACGCAAGTCTGGACGGCCGCCTGCGCTGGGAGGACGAGAGCACGTGGTGAAGCATGTGGTCAGGGAGAGCGCAGAAGCGGTCGACGCCGATCACCGGCGGCGCGCTCTTGAGCTTCTTCCTAGGAGGCATTATGTCGAACAGACGGTGGGCGTCGCCCGTGCGACGAAGACAGCGGCGACGGGAGACGCTGACAGCGGCACGAGGTCTGCAGGCACCGAGGAGCTCGCATGGGCGGTGGCTGCGAGGCGAGGGAGGCATGGGGCAGGGCGCGGCTCGCGGAGAGGCACGGAGGCAGCGAGACGAGGCGGACTCGCGGAACGGCGACATGGCGGAGGCCAACGCGCTGGTCGAGGAAGGCGAGCTCGGCGGCGAGCAGAGGAGGTTGCCCGGCGACGGCGGACGGCGGCGGAGACGGCTTGGGGGAGACGATGCAGAGAGGCGGGCGGGCGAGCTCGAAGGGAGGCGGTTGGTGGCGCCTGGCGACGGAGGGGGCGAACAGCGGGGCGGCGGCCGAGCGGGGACGAGCCCGAGGTGGTGCGGTCCCAGGAGGTGGCCGGCGAGGCGGGGCCTGCGAGGACGGAGGCTGGTCGCAGCGGGGGTGGGCGGAGGAGAGCGGCTCTGGCGACGCGAGTCGCAGGCCGGCGATGACGCGGTGGGGGGCGGTAGTGGAGCTCCGAGCGATGGCGAGGCCGGGGGAAGCAGAGGACGGCGACGAGGCCGGGGGAAGCAGAGGAGCTCGAGACGAGGGGGGCCGCTAGGGAGAGAGGAGCGTCGGGGAGGAACCGGGGTAGGTAGAGGCGGGAGAGGCGGCGCCTGGGAGAAACGAGGGAGGAGGAAGACGCGGGGAGAGAGGAGGGTAGGTGGGGAGACGAGGTGGGGGTGGGCCCACGGAGACAGAGAGAGAAGGAGGTGGGGCGCGTGGCTCGGCTGCGTGGGGAGTGGGGTGGAGTGTGAGCGGGTGGGCGCGCCGCGTGTGTGCTGGTGCGTGAGGGAGGGAGTGGGGCCAGGGGGAAGAGAGAGAGAGGGGGGGGGGGGTTGGCTAGGTGGCGGTGGGGGCCCCGCCCAGGTGGGCCTGGTCGGTTGGGGGAAGCAGAGGAGGAAGTGGTGGGCCATGCGCGGGGTCAGGGATTGGTGAGGTGGCTGAGCTGAGGGTGAGGTGGAGGGAACGGTGAGGTGGCGGGCACTGGTTGGTGGGGGTGATGTGGAGGGGATGGGTAGGATTAGATGTAGGTAGGAAAAGGTTGGTCTAGGGTTGGGTTTTTGGGCCTGCCGGAGTTGTAGACTGCTGCTAGCTGGGCCGTTGGGCCTGGCGGGCGGCGGTCTCCTCCGGGGTTTATAAAATAGGGTTTTTATATTATAATATATTTATTTTGCTTCGTTCCAATTAAAACAGTTGCAACTATGTTGTAGACAAATAAAATATCCGGAGACCCGGGTTTTAATTTGAAATCAAGACGGGGCGTTTAGAAAACAAAATCAGGCTTTACGAAAATAGTTTCAGACAAACACATGCATGATGACATGACGATGCGCAAATGCAATGTGGCACGATGACATGAGCATGCGGTCATGAAGATGCAATGCACAAAAACAACGCGGTTTTCTAGTAGTGGTTTTTGCGGGATGCCACACCGGTCTACACCGGAGATTCCGGCCCAACCTCTGGACTAGCCTCCGGACCACCTATCAGACTGACCTAGCGCCTCAAGGAACCAAGTGGACCGAAGACTCCAATCCAGCCACACCGGAGACTCCGGTCTGAGGCATGGACCGGAGACTCCGGTCAGTCTCCGGACCTTCCTCCGGTCCACCCATCAGACTGTCCCAAGCTGAATTCTGGAGCCACCTCCGGGGAGTCCAGGGGACACTCTGGACCACACCGGAGACTCCGGTCCACGCAGACCGGAGACACCGTTCTGGACCAAAAAGGAGGCAAACTTCAAATGGCGATATCTAGAGTTTGGAAACTCCGATTGACCCGAAACCAATTTTGTTGGAAAGAGAATAACAAGAGTTTGGAAAATATTGGATACCACCAAGAGAGAAAATTTCATGTATTATAATGTGAGATACCTCTCTTGGTGAGAAACCGGAAAAACCTCAAATATCAAAAACGCAATATGATATAAAAGGGAAATCCGTTTTTGATGAACTAGAGCTTGTTATGAATATTACCACCTGCTCTAGAACCTCACATGGATAAGATCCAAATAACAACCAAGAAAGGATGATTCTAGGTATGCAAAGGTTTGAGCTCTCTCTGAAAGATATGATCGAGTTACTCACTTGAGATCCCCTCTTGATAGTACGATTGTCTATCCTATAAACCGGTCTCCCCAACTAACACCACGAGACCGGTAATAAAGAAATCCTATCAAGATCATACCTTTTCCTTGTTCATATTCCAGTTGATCTTGATGTATGCGATCTTATCCTTCTCAAGATGGAACCCCTTTCTAGATTCCTCTTGCACGCACTCGCTTGATGAAGACTTGCAAGTTGCTCCCCCATACGTCATGGGGAAACCTTTACATTGACCTTGTCTTCATTGATCCATGATCATCGAGGATGGCAAGCTTTAAGAATGATATCTTATAGATATGGCACATCTTTAGCTTGCACAACATTACTTCTAACACAATTTGGATTATGTCTTGAAGATACATATGATGAACTCTATCTTCTTATTCAAGAAACCCTTGCAAAAGGCTCAACTCTCACATGACCAATCTGTGGATCACTCTTTGAACACCTTGGTCACCACTTGATCCTCTTAACTTTCTTCTTCTCCAAACCTTGAATCCAACATATGGTTCAAGCATTGCCTATGGACAATTCCTACAAGTACAACTTGATACACGCATTAGTCCATAGAGATTTTCATTAATTACCAAAACCACACATGGGGGCCCACATGTTCTTTCAATCTCCCCCATTTTGGTAATTGATGACAATCCGTTTGAGAGGGTTTATATAAGGAATTTTAACAAATAAAATGGTAGCAGCAATATCAAATACTACATAAGTATGTGATATTGGTACCATCACCATATATAGAGCAAACTCCCCCACAATCTATGCATGTGTGATGAACTTGAGTATCTCATTGCATATATTGCTAATCATTATCAATGGTGGAGTTTCCTCTATATTACCACATGCTAAGCAACAACAAATATGCAAGAGCATGAAAATCAAATGCTTAGAAACAAACTCAAAGCATAAACCATTTCACTTAAACCCTCTAAAACTTCTCCCCCATTGGCATCGATTGCCGAAATGGGTGACAAGTTCTAGAAGGCCAATATAGTGATAAATCCCCATAGGTGTGCATTTGCACATATCCAATGATGAATACAAGGGAGGAAGTAGAACTATATCAAGGACCCAAATATTTCCAAAAGAAATAAAATAAAAGACGCATCAACAAATGATGTAAGCAATCACAAGATCTGACAAACCAATTGAAAACAACAAATGAGTCCAAATGGAAACAACATGATATTATGATAAGAGCAAAAGAGTGTTTTAAAAGACAAGTAGAGAAGCTCCCCAAGATTTGTGCACAATTTAAAATAAATGTATTAGAACACATAATGCACAAATAAGGCACAATAAATGAGAAAGAAGACAAATGAACATTATTAAATGAATTAGATGAGCTCCCCAAAGATAATGCACCAATTATGATAATTGCATTTGCAAACAAGGTGCATAATCATGGAATCCTCACTCATCCAACTTCATTTAACAATACAAGGAATGAGAGACCAAATATGATAAGCACAAAGTGATACTGTAAATAAAATTAGAAAGCTCCCAAATGGTATGTGCAACATTTGGTTTTTGTATGTGAATACAATGTGCCCAACATGGAATCCTCACTTCCTCTATTTACTTATAAAACAACTTTGTACAAATGAGCATATACCAAGATATAAATTTGCAAGAAACACATGGTTGAGTAATAGGTAAGAGACAACATACTAGCGGGCTCAACCACAAGGATGTGTGAGATGCAAGACAAAGCATATTATAAGACTAGTACAAGGATGACCATTGTGTATCAAATAGTCTCCAATGAATGATATTTCTTAGTATGACCATACAACACACACAAAATAAGGAAGATATAAAAAAATAGAGGAGTATGATGTCTCATGTGTATATGTTTCTACGTAGATAATCTCACAAAGATATTTATCCACAAAGAAACATCAAACATGTACACACAAAATAGATACTAAAACAAATAGAGCAAGATATCCAAAATGAAGTCATGACACTACCAACAAGATTTTTCTTGAAAGCATAGCAAAAAGGCTCAAATATATCTTATTGTACATCGATGAGATTCAACAACCAACACACTGTGACACCCCCGGGATCAGGGCTAAACAAATCCCAGACCTCCGTCTGAAATAAGCTTAACCTAGAGATCGAGAATATCCAGTGAAGAATCGGTAACACGGCAGTGACCCTACGACACAAAAAATTATTACAGCAAGCTCATAACTAAGCAGAGAACCAAATTATTACAAGCAGAGGTCACCGACCACAAACATCAAACAACAGAAGGAAAATTATGCTATTAAGTATAGAAAACTTAACAAATGGCCTAAGAGGCCTGAAGCATAACGATGGCGTCCCAGCCCATAGATTCCAGGCTGCCGGCAGGGAACCCAAGCTACTCGTCGTTGTCGACGTAGTACGGAATTCATCTTCAGGTGAACAATTACTCTGCCAAAGGTATCAACAAAGCAAGGGTGAGTACAGGGTGTACTCCGCAAGACTTATGGCTGGTGGAGCTGTTTTGCATAAAGCCATCCTTTGTTTATAAACAAGAGAGAGAATAAGCTCGTCTAATCAGAGTATTTTAAAAGGGGATAAGAGAGCGACATCTCTGAAATATTGATCAACATATTTTGATATCCACCGAATCATCATCATCTACCAACTAGGATCACCCCCTCGTACCCATGAGGAAGCATCCTTAAGCACACGTTGATCTACCAAGTTTTAAGATTAGGTTCAAGTTCTATATGATCTTAGAATCTGGTCACCAACCGTTCATAACCGTGAACACGGCTTTTCGAAAAGATTTAACCCTGCAGGGGTGTACAACTTTACCCACACGTACCAACCGACTCTTAATGCCAACGTTATTAGCCCTCTTCCTTGGAAGGCCGACAGAGGGTGGTTGGCCATGACCTTTACCTTTCTTTCGCCGAGACCATGAGTCACGCAATAAGTATGGTTCCGCCATAACGGGTCAAATCCCGAAGACGGTACTTAAAGATGTGAGGCGAGGTTGGTTAACAAGGGCTCCATCGACCCCAAGCAACCCCGACCATGCTTACCTACCTGTTATGAATGCACCAACTTCACCCGGCAAATCTTTCAAAATATTTTTATGCGTATGTCGAATGGAACGCCCGAACTATGTGACTCATGGAATCTACTAGGCAAGTTAATCAGGCGAGGGGTTCCCAAGCCCCGTGTGGCTGTACGCTCATCTCGGTTCCAAAGGCAAGAACTCGGTTCCTAGTGGTGGCGAGCATGGGACTAGAAAAACCACATCCCACCATGGCCTCCCATACAAGCCTTAACATATTTAATATCATATCACTGATCTCATCTCATCACGTTCTCCTGTCATACTAGATTCTCTGCATCTGATACATCATCTGGATGAACCAGACTCAACAGCTAAGCATGGCTAAGCAAGACACATATAAAAGCTCTAGCATTGCACACAAGCCAAACCTAGTAATGCGAGGATCATCAGGTAATATAAGCTCAAAGGGAGTATGCAATAGATAGGATACACTATCTATCGATAAAAGACCACAGTAGAATCGTATGCATCATGGCAAGAATTGAAATGCTTTTAAAATCATAGGATTATATCATGGTGGGGCTATGCTTGCCTTTGCCAGTTGATAACCAATAAGTAGATCTTCGGAAGCCTTGAACTTGACTTGGTTAGAGTTGTTCAAGTATTGTTCGTCGATCTTCAATATTCGATGGTGTTGTCCTCAGTCTTCGATCTTGATCTCGATATCGTATTCTACCGCGAAGAACGAAACACCGGAAAGAGAGGGAAACAATCAACACATGGCATTGATGCAATGCTCAAACAAGAATGATGATATGACAAGTTAATTTGTATCGAAATAAAACCCTAAAGCATGCTCGAGAATTTAATCGGAGTTCCGAGGGGTGAAAACCCTAACTCAGGGAAACTCCGGAACATATGAGAGGGGTGCATTTGTTCTTCTAATTATACTTGTCATTTAAGTTGTTGAACAATGCATGATGATAGATTATTTAGATAGGTTTCATTTTTCTGAACATTTTGATATATTATTTGTATTTTTCTGACTTATAAATAATAAGTTATTGAATTTACAATATTTAAATCATTTTCTGGAGTTATAAATCAATTTAAAAGGTTTATTGCGTCAATATGATGTCAACAGAGGCGTTAAAACTTTTTGCACCGCTACTGGGCCTAGCCACTGTGACTGACCAGTGGGGTACTGGCCACCTCAGCATGCCACGCAAGCAAGAGGGACCGGGGGGCTGGTTGACTGGGTCAGACCCACGGGCTGGCGTCACAGTGACGTCACGCCGATGGGGTCTCTCGGATCGGCGACGAGGACGGTGCTAGGGTGGGGACGGGGCTGTGCAGCTGTGCGGGTTCGACGCAGGGGAGCAAGGAGAACCAGAAAAGGGCGGCGCTGCTAGCAAATGGTCGTCGGAGCTAGAGCTACGGCGAACGGCGGCGACGATGCTCACAGGACAATGACACGAGGCCAACCTAGGAAGCAAGCGGCCAATAGGAGGCCACCCTGAGCCTCAGGATCTCACCAGGAGTGCGGCGGTACGATCGGTGAGGCGTGGCGTGGCCGGAATCAAGGGCGCTAGTGATGGAGCTCGTCAGGCTTGAGGAAGACGACGGCGATGCGGAGATTCCGAGCGCCTCTCTTCGATTCCTTCCGCGGGGAGGGAGCTGGCATCCCGGCGGTGCTCTTGATGGTCTCGGGCAGGTGAGAGGAGCACGGCAACGGCGGCGATTCGTTGGAGCTAGGGTTCGGGTCCACGAGGGGAACGGGAGTGAGGGGTCGCTGGAGAGGAGGAGAGAGAAGCTGGGCTGTGGCCTGGTTCGGCTGCTGCTCATTTTTTTATCAGAATCTTTTCCATTTTCTGTTTTGCATTTCTCTTTTGTATTTTGAATTCAAATACTGTCTTGAGTAGTTTGAAATTACCAAATATTTTATGAAATATATAAAATTACTGCAGGGGCCCTTTTAGTCCATTTGGGCTCCAATGTTTTGGTAGTTTTCAAAATTCAAAACATTTGAACAAGTTTCAAAGAGGAAGGGAAAAATAGGGTTTTAGGGTTTTGTTTATTCTTCTTTAATGCAAAGTTTAAAGATATGATGCTCATGCAATGCAAAATCAAAACCCTAATAATGATTAACTAAAAACAGGGGTGTTACAGCTCTATCCCCCTTACGAGAATCTCGACCCGAGATTCCAAAGGTAGGAAGAGAAACAGAGAGAGGAAGAAACAGGGTCACTCTAAGGATAAGAGGGAAACACACTGAACAACATAGAGTATCTCCTGGTCAACTCATGGATGGATTGTTTAGAAACAACTCTGAGATGACGAGCGTGACACACACCAAAGTAACAGAGGAAACAAGAGGAGAAGGTTTTCAAATTGTGAGATGGATGGTCTTCATAAGGATTGAGACCATGGAACTTACAAGAGGTTTTGAAGCTTCTGAAGAAGAAAGCTTCCAACAGAAAGAACATAACACAGACTTCGATGAGGAACCTCTACTAAATGGCTTAAGTAGAGATATTAGGTTGCAGAGATATGGATCAACAAAACCAAGCTGTTGAACTACTTTTGACACAGAAGGGTCACTTTTTCATTCAATAGAAGGCCAAGACAGAAAGGTGTTTTGGTGGAGAGGACTCGTAAGAGTCACAAGGAACATGTAACAAGAGGAACTACAGATTACCAAAATCGTAGTCACTCCTGAAACATGGTTGAGAAAGCAAAGGAAACTCTTTATTCATCCAGGTATACCAAAATCTTTGCCAAAGATTAGGGTATCACTTTACACCACTAGATGATTTGTAAGAAGATTCCTGATAACACGAGAAGAAAGAAACTTCATTCTCAGACTTCAATTATTTGGCATAATAAAATGATTGCCAACATAAAATTGTCTGGAGGATCGACCGAAAGACATTTAGCAACACTACTTTAAATGTTCTCCTTGATGTTCGAGACACGAAGCATCAGGTAAAGGCCGGACTTCAGAGACAAAGGAGATCATAAGCACAACTTCCAGAATAAATCATAGAAGAAGCCTCATGATGAGTAGTTGTTATTGCTAACTTCAAGTGAACATGGCAAAAGGTCTTTCCGGCTAAGTGTGTCAACCATTACTTCAATCTTGCCAGACTTACAAAGAGACCTATGTCAAAACCTTGAGGAACACCAACCATCATTGCTGCTTGAGATTCAGCTTTGGTTAGGTGGAATGATATTTCAGACTCAGCATGTCTGAATAGAAAGTTTGCAACATTTACCGCAAAGGTAAAGTTACTAGATTCTCAAGACAGGGACTACAATGTCAAGCTCCGAAAGACGAGCTAGATTGCTAGACCTATGCACTAGCAACTTGTCGGAAGACAACTGCACACACATAAAGTACTAACGATAAAACACACATATATCCTTAAGGAACGGAGATAACTCTTCTCGAATCCATGGCGACACCTTCCAACGTTTGCACGTGATGTAGAGAAGGTCACTTCTAACATCCAGAACACATACTTCGAAATGAATCGAAGATGGTTCTCGAAATTTTCCAACATTAATGCCAAATGTTCCATATGTATTCAATCTATCATGGAGAAGATAAGGATGTCATTGATGGGATCAACAACAAACTTACCAAGACACTCCAAAAGGATGAACTCATATGTGGCATGAACAAAGCAGGAATACTGGTTAGACCAAAGAACATGAAGATGTACTCAAGTGAAACATCACAAGTAGAAACACCATCAAGATAGTCCTTGGAACTGAGTTTGATTTGACGATAACCCAAATCAAATCAAAGGTGGGGTAAGATAACAAATCCATAAAGGAAATACTATCTTTCTTCAACACGAACAAAACTAGACATCCCTTTATGAAGGAACAAGGTCAGATAGAACTTTTGTCTTACAACTCTCCAAGTTGTTGTTTAAGCTCAACCAACTAGTTCAGGGGTATCCAATATGGATCCTTGGAGAAAAGTGCAGTTCAGAGAACTTGCTTACTCAAGAACTTGACATCACGGTCGTGTGGCAACATGGCGATACTTCTAGAAAGACATCCAGAATATCACGAACCACCGATATGTCACTTTGTTCGAGAGGAAACTTGCTTGGTAAGGCAAGAAGACATAGTCTCAGAGCTTCGGCACAAACCTAACTCTTTGACCGAGAAGAGTGTACCAGAATAACGGACTTGGTAGCACAATCATCCTTTGCTTAGTGACGGGGTTAACCAATCACGCTAAGAATGACTCAAATGTCCTTGAGTTCAAACAATAAGAATTGCTAGAATCTCAGATGGCCACATTATTATGCACACGCATCACTCACGAGCGCGAAAGCTCGAGGGAGGGTGAGTAAAGATGTGTGGAAGTATCACTTCATTAAGGGGTCATGAAACTCAGCACAACCTCTTTAGTATAAAAGGGTGTGATACTTTAAGGTAGAACAAATAGAAGCTAATCAACGCCTCTTAATCTGCAGGTTACAACACTTTGACCTGGTCTTGGATATGACGAGGTACTAGAGTTTGTTTCTCCTAGACATTCCGAAATGGTTTGTCTTGACGAACCACAAGAGTATCTTGCTTCGGAAGACACCGATGCACATTTACTACTTGGCTACCAACTAGTAGACAAAGGTCAGAAACAACAAGGGAAGAAGTACATGCTCAAGATAGAATCCCGAGATGTGGATGCATAAGTTAACAATCTTCTGAAAACCAATGCATATAAGAGGTAAGGTGTGGCAGAGTCACGGATATAGAGGCGAGACTATCGAGGAGTACTCTTGTCGTGATCTATTTGGTTCCATTAAAGAACATCTGCCATAGAATGTGGTAGGGGAAGTCCTTAATTGTCACAATTCAATCGTGACAAAAACCACAAGTTTGAAGGCTAGACTGGTAGTACCAGCCATCCTGAGGTAAGGTGTGAACATTAACAACAGGGGTCAAAGGAATGAATCTTGGGTTAAAGGTCAGCTTCATGTACAAGATTCTCAACACCAGAATCCAGCACAATCAGGGATCTTAGGTTCAAGTCCAAGGGTTAAAACCCAAAGAAAGGAGTAACTACTACTTGAGTGACATAGTGTACACTGCAAGATAGCATTCACGAGGTAGCTTCTAAGAGAAGAAATGACTTCTGAAGTACCAAGCAAACAGAAAGGAGGCACACGAGGCGAAAGGAGACCTCGAAACCTAGAACAGAATACTACCGATCCAACAATATAATATTGTGGGTCCAAAAGATAGAGAGATCATGATAGAAATGGAATCTCTCAGATGAACAAGAGCAAAGGGAACAAGGAATTCACAACACACACAACTCTAAAGAATTCAACACTAGGTCAACTGGCTTAAAAACGACATGCCAAGAAGGCACCTAAGTTTTGAAAGACTAGAAGAGATATTCCAAACTTTTCCAAAATAAACACCAGATAAGATAACCCAGAGTTAGAGCGAAACTGGATAAGGAGAAAAGAAGCATACTAGAGTTTTCGCAAATACTTTTTATCTTTTAAAATAGTTTTGACAAACCCTAGACTCAACATCGACCAATAGCAAGGTTTTCCTACGACCAGTACTGCTCTGATACCAAGAACTGTGACACCCCCGGGATCAGGGCTAAACAAATCCCAGACCTCCGTCTGAAATAAGCTTGACCTAGAGCTCGATAATATCCAGTGAAGAATCGGTAACACAGCAGTGACCCTACGACACAAAAATTTATTACAGCAAGGTCATAACTGAGCAGAGAACCAAATTATTACAAGCAGAGGTCACCGACCACAAACATCAAACAACGGAAGGCAAATTATGCTATTAAGTATACAAAACTTAACAAATGGCCTAAGAGGCCTGAAGCATAACGATGACGTCCCAGCCCATAGATTCCAGGCTGCCGGCCGGGAACCCCAAGCTACTCGTCGATGTCGATGTAGTACGGAATTCATCTTCAGGTGAACGATTACTCTGCCAAAGGTATCAACAAAGCAAGGGTGAGTATAGGGTTTACTCTACAAGACTTATGGCTGGTGGAGCTGTTTTGCATAAACCATCCTTTTTTATAAACAAGAGAGAGAATAAGCTCGTCTAATCAGAGTATTTTAAAAGGGGATAAGAGAGCGACATCTCTAAAATATTGATCAACATCTTTTGATATCCACCGAATCATCATCATCTACCAACTAGGATCACCCCCTCGTACCCATGAGGAAGCATCCTTAAGCACACGTTGATCTACCAAGTTTTAAGATTAGGTTCAAATTCTCTATGATCTTAGAATCTGGTCACCAAGCGTTCATAACCATGAACACGGCTTTTCGAAAAGATTTAACCCTGCAGGGGTGTACAACTTTACCCACACGTAACAACCGACTCTTAATGCCAACATTATTAGCCCTCTTCCTTTGAAGGCCGAAAGAGGGTGGTTGGCCACGACCTTTACCTTGCTTTCGCCGAGACCATGAGTCACACAATAAGTATGGTTCCGCCGTAACGGGTCAAATCCCGAAGCCGATACTTAAAGATGTGAGGCGAGGTTGGTTAACAAGGGCTCCATCGACCCCAAGCAACCCCGGACACACTTACCTACCTGTTATGAATGCACCAACTTCACCCGGCAAATCTTTCAAAAGATTTTTATGAATATGTTGAATGGAATGCCCGAACTATGTGACTTATGGAATCTACTAGGCAAGTTAATCAGGCGAGGGGTTCCCAATCCCCGTGTGGCTGTACGCTCATCTCGGTTCCAAAGGCAAGAACTCGGTTCTTAGTGGTGGCGAGCATGGGACTAGAAAAACCACATCCCACCGTGGCCTCCCATATAAGCCTTAGCATATTTAATCTCATATCACTGATCTCATCTCATCACGTTCTCCTGTCATACTAGTTTCTCTGCATCTGATACATCATCTGGATGAACCAGACTCAACAGCTAAGCATGGCTAAGTAAGACACAGATAAAAGCTCTAGCATTGCACACAAGCCAAACCTAGTTATGCGAGGAGCAGTGGATCAGGTAATATAAGCTCAAAGGGAGTATGCAATAGATAGGATACTCTATCTATCGATAAAATACCACAGTAGAATCGTATGCATCATGGCAAGAATTGAAATGCTTTTGAAATCATAGGATTATATCATGGTGGGGCTATGCTTGCCTTTGCCAGTTGATAACCAATAAGTAGATCTTTGGAAGCCTTGAACTTGACTTGGTTAGAGTTGGTCAAGTATTGGTCGTCGATCTTCGATCTTCGATGGTGTTGTCCTCGATCTTCGATCTTGATCTCGATATCATATTCTACCGCGAAGAACAAAACACCAGAAAGAGAGGGAAACAATCAACACATGGCATCGATGCAATGCTCAAACAAGAATGATGATATGACAAGTTAATTTGTATTGAAATAAAGCCCTAAAGCATGCTCGACAATTTAATCGGGGTTCCGAGGGGTGAAAACCCTAACTCGGGGAAACTCCGGAACATATGAGAGGGGTGCATTTGTTATTATAATTATACTTGTCATTTAAGTTGTTGAACCGTGGCCTGGTTCGGCTGCTGCTCATTTTTTTATCAGAATCTTTTCCATTTTCTGTTTTGCATTTCTCTTTTGTATTTTGAATTCAAATACTATTTTGAGTAGTTTGAAATTACCAGAGATTTTATGAAATATATAAAATTACTGCAGGGGCCCTTTTAGTCCATTTGGGCTCCAATGTTTTGGTAGTTTTCAAAATTCAAAACATTTGAACAAGTTTCAAAGAGGAAGGGAAAAATAGGGTTTTAGGGTTTTGCTTATTCTTCTGTAATGCAAAGTTTAAAGAGATGATGCTCATGCAATGCACAATCAAAACCCTAATAATGATTAACTAAAAACAGGGGTGTTACACACACCCCATACATTTCAACAATCACCAAGGGAAAAGGAGAAAGTTGGAATATATGGAGAAAGGCAACAAGTATCACTCTAACAAGGAAAAATCAACTAGCATAATCTCACTATTGCACATGAGAGAAGTTTGAGGAAAACATGGGCAATAAAATTGCTAGATTGACATATTTGGGATTGGTGGATCATATGCATGATTTTGTATAGTCCCAATTATATGCACTCATCTCAACTTATACACATTCACAATAGAGAGTTCTTCCGAAAACCAAGGCTAGAATCACACAAATACAACTACAAAAATTCATGCCAAGATGGAACCTTCAAAAGTTTGGAAGAAAGATAAATATGCATGAGAAAGAGATACTTGTTACCGAGATATAATTGGTAGGATGTAGAGGATATGAATTCATTTATCATCCTATAGCTTGCCTCAAATTTTCATGTATGCACCACTTCTTCAAAATTGAGAGACAAGCATCCAATATATCTCCAATGTACCTAAAACACAATTAAGTACAAAATGGTCCCCAAACATATTGGGTCCAAAGTAGTTAGTGTAACTACAATACATAGGGGAGACTCCACATAAATATGTGCATATTGATATGAAATTAATTTCATGCACAACTTAGGCGATGGGATTTGGTGGAGTTTCCCCTATATATTGGATCAAAGAAAGCAAGCAAGCTATAATATAAACATATAGTAGACATGCATGTAAAGCTTTCAAGAACCAAAAAGGAGATACAATTTGAACAAAAACACCAAGTAAATCGAGATTGCACCCACAAGAGTGTGACATGACAAACGATGTCCAAATTGTATCAAAGAACCAATTCAATACATGAAAGATCACAAGTTCAACAAATGAACTAGCCAAAAGGCAAAGGGCAAAAGATATATAAGAACACAAATGCTCAAGTATTTATCTAATTCTAAAAATGGACAAAACATGAAACAAGGAATGAGACAAAACCAACTCCCAAAAAGAGCAAGGTTCTAATAAGAAATCAAACCCCCCAAACTTCTCATGATGGCACAAAATACCGAAACGAAAAGGTTGAGGTTCCAAGCACATAAAACCCGATATGGATCAAACAAAGAAGCATAAATACGAGTGTTCTAAATAATATATGAGAGCTCACCCATAAGTAGTACACTATATAGAATTTTGCTTTTGAATGCAAAATGCACACAAATAAGATCATCACTACTACCAACATTAAATAAGACACAAGAGGATACCAATAAAATAAGAAGATCCAAAAGTAGCAAGGAATACATGGGAGCACACAAAACATTTACTTGGCCAAATATAGGACAATATTAAGCAAGGTCCAAAGTGAATATGATCAATAAATTCTACCATAAGTTGGGTACTCATTGTCCAAGGACAAGAAATATTGGGAATAATTTTCCTAGGGTAGCTTGCATGGATATCCAAGATCATAGTCACAACAAGAAGCATATAACAAAATATAAGAATTAAGCATTATACTTCGAACAAGATTCTTGGTAGCTTCCAATAGTTACACAATCACTAGTGATTAGAGTAACTTGAAGCAAATGGTTTCCATGATGATATAGAGATCTAAATATGAGGAAACACATACCAAGAAACACTCTCATATACAAGATCCAAAACATGATCAATAAAGGCATTCAAGCAAATTGGAACTTGTATGAGCAAATATGTCACATAGGCGCTAGATAATTATCAATATCAATTCTAAGTGACACAACCTCGAATGTTCACATTTTCTAGGATTGTAATATGCACTAAGCCTATGTCTCCCCCATAATGTGATACTACCATAAAACCAACACGAGGCAAAAAGATACAAATGGAGATAATTAATGGAAATCATAAAACTTAAATTTCTCATGAGAATTATACCACATAGAGACTAGACAATAATCCAATATAGATACTAGGTGGTATACCTCATGTACACACATTTTTAGGATTGTGGAATGCCCAAGCATATCACTCCCCCCAAAATGGGATAATCCATTAATCTCTCACAAGAGCCAAATAAGATACCAAATATAACCAAGTAAGGCTTAAACACAAGAAACACACATACATGGTGTTCCACCTAATCATACACAAATATGTTTGATATCTCAAGATAATTAAGTGGAAAGCACAACATGTAAAAAATCATGGAAGATACAAAACCAGCACATGCACAAGGGGGCGAGTAACTTTCAATGTAATGAGTTAAGAATTTGTTACCGCAAGGAGGAACATTGGATATATAATATAAGCATGATAATCCAAATGGCTTGGCTTGACACAAATAATTGATGAAGATCCCTCAATTCTTCGTAATATAACCAAGTCTCCAATGCCCTCCAAAACACACCTATTGATCAAGTTTTGGTTTATTGGTCCCCAACCAAGTTGGGTCGTAAGAAGTTAGTCACAATAGTCTTGGCAACCCAAATGGTTCTTTTATTGACACCACATTGGGTACCAACAAACTTGGCAAACATATTGCCAACCTCGTCCTTACAAAGAGAATAAGTATCATCAATAATGATAGGGTTGGATGAGGAGTGTAGAGGTTCCAATCTTTAATAAGATAGAGCCCCCTGTGTTTACAATGCTAGTCCCTGGATCAATAGCTAGCATCCACAGTTAAGATGTAATATCAAGATACAAAGGTCATAACATAACTTTATAACCAGGAATAACATAATTTTATTACATCATATATAGCTCATTTGGCTATTACATTACATTGCAGCGGAATAACTATAGTCATGGGGTCCTTCATCTTCAAAGTGCCACAGGCAGATGTTGGTTGTAGACTTTGTAATCCTAATCAAACAATCTTCACTAAAATCAAACCTGCAACATTACAAGTTACAGCCACAAGGGTCAATACATTTGAATTGTATTGGCAAGTTTCACTACTATGTATAATATGAGTGGATCCTATCAATACATGCATATTTGGCCAAGTAGAGTTTAAGGCTTATTTGCATAAAGCAATATTTATCCTATCTTTTCAAAATGGGTTTGGTCCTTTGTCAAATCTCTTTTCCAAGTTCCTTGAACTCCTTGGTAGACACTCAAGTGTTCAAGTCCTTGTCAAAATCCCTTGAGCTACTTGGTAACCCCAAGTGCAACAAGTTTTATCAAAATCTCATGAGTTCCTTGGTAACCCCAAGTACATCAAGTGTTAAGCAAAATCTCTTGAGCACCTTGGTAACCCCAAGTGCATCAAGCTTAACAAAATCTCTTTGAATTCCTTGGTACCCCCAAGTGCATCAAGTTTTATTTTAGAAGTTGGAATGTCGAGATCTCCCATAGTTCAAACTTTAGTTGCTCAGTATTGTCCATAACCGGGGACACGGCTAAGTACTTAGATTTTATTATCTTCTGCAGAAGGAGTACACTTTACCCACATGTCACAATCCCATCCTTTTTGCCACTAGTGGCCTACTGGATTAGTGCTCACCAAGATGGAGTACTGGCAGATTGAGAATGTGACGAAGTCTTTCCAAAGGGTCCTCCCATACACCATTGCTAGCTTGCCTTCAGCACCCATGAAGCATTCCAGATCCCCATGTCCAGTTAACTGAGGACAGTGCATGAGTCTTCCCAATGTAGTTGACTAAGCCAGAGCCATAATAGCATGTGGTTGCACACGAAAGCCACAATTGGAGAAGCATGTTCAATCTCTAAGTTTCCTAGGTGGTTTTCTTTTGGAGCACAACACAAAGTGATACCCATAAACATGGTTCCTTTTGTTGCCACCTTCTCCAAAACTTAAAGTATCCTCCACCTAGGTGGTTCATTGAGTCCTTGTTTTATTATGTAAATCACAAGTCCTTTTCTCAACCTTTGTAAAATCTCAACATGTATCTCTTTTCAAAATATAGCATGGCTAAGCATGTAACAACTACAATATTTTCACTAAGGAGTGTATAGGGAATCCTATTAGGATTTAGCCTAGCATAAGTATAAAATTGTTTTCATGCATGTTTTCAAAATCCACTAAGTATAATGAAAATAGTAGGACTTTAGATGATAGTGTAACTTGCCTTTTTGGAAGGGAATGGTGGTTCACTCCTTGATCTTGCTAGTCTCACACTTTGCTAATTTCACTACAATCAATCGAGCAAACACCAAATCAACTAGCATTCCAAAATAATCAATCAAACAACATTTCACACACACATAAAACTATGGGATTTAATCATGCATGTAAGCATGCAAGAGGTGGTCCTATTTGCAAAGGTGGTCTCCACTAGGCTTCTAAACTTTGTAAAGTCCAAAGTGGTCATTTACCAAAATGGCAAAGTCATTTGCAAAAAGGGTTTGTCCATAAACCATTTTTAAATCTAATCATCATTTTATGTGGTGAAATTTTTTTTTATCAAAGCAAAACTTTATGTTTTTCACCAAATGAGTTTCCATTGCAAAACTTGGTGTTTTGGGTCAGTAGGTTTGGTCCAAAATATTTTCCCAAAGTTTTTACTCCAAAATCATTTTCATAAACAAAACAATAGTTTTATTTAGCTAGAAATGGAATAAACTAATTAATCCATTCTAAACTTTTCCAAATCCATTTTCCAAATCATGGGTTGGTTCCTAGGGTCAGTAAGTTCACCATAAACTATTTTGCCAAGGTTTCAAACTCAAAAACATTTTTGAAACATTTTCCTAGTCTTAACAAGCATTCAAAAGTTTCTGCAAAAACCAACAGATTAACAGATACTATTTACTAAACCAAGGGTATGGTTGGCTAGGGCTTTCTCTCCTGAATCCAACGACATAAAATTTGTAATTTTTGGACGTGTGAATCCAAAGTTACAAGGGTTTGAAAATTGAATCTATAACAGATTCAAATCTGTTTTTAAAACAAAAACATGGCCACGCGTCACGTTCTGGTTGGGTGGTACCGGTTCGGCCGGATCAGTGTTGCGGTGCGTTGGATCTAATAGATCATGCGGCTCAGATGCTTCTATACCGGTTCGCTTAAGTCATTCTATCAACGCCACAGGATTAAGATCTAACGGCTCATGCGTGCTTGACCAGAAGCTGGCGGCGCTACACGGCGACAGACGGCGGCGACGGTCAGGCGAAGTGCTAGCGGTGGTTCTAGGAAGCAAAGTACGAGGTGAGGATGCTCACCGTGATCGCGAGAACGAGGTGATGCTCGGGGCGTGGTCGGTTGGTCGAGGGGTGCTCAGGGTCTGTAGTAATTCCTCGCCGGAGTTTGCAACGGCGTCAGGCGGCTCTGTCCACGGTCGAAGGCGACGTTGTAGATCGCTCTAAGGCAAGACAGGGGCATGGTTAGGCGTGCAAGACCAAGGCAAGGATGTTTGCGTGATCGAGAAGACGCGGGACAGTCAGTGCTTACCGGGGGAGGTCGTCGGAGAGGTTGTAGATGCAGCGGCGTTCGGAAGCTTGACGTAGCCGACGCTCTGGGGCGCCCGCGGTCGAACGAAAGGTACTGGGAGATGCGTCTGGGAGTGGGGAATCTGCTAGCGTGCTCAGGGAGGCAAGGGGCGGCGATACTTGGCCGGAATCGACACCGAACCTCGTCGGAGTAGAGGGTGGTCTCTGGCAAAATTTAGCAGCCTGAGGGCGAGTCGAGGTGTGGTGACAGAGGGGAAAGGAGGAGAAGATGCTGGCGTTTTATTGAGCATGGTCAAAGTGAGTGATGGAGGCCGCGTTATGGCAAATTGATCGCCGGCGTTAAGGCAGGAAACGGCGAGGAGGAATTAGCGCGGGGTGTGGACGATGAACAGGAAAGAGTGGGGTCGGCTGGTCAGTGGGAAAGGAGCGAGGAGGAGGTCCACCAGTCATTCTCTCTGCGGGTCAGATACTGAGTGCGAATCGTTTTTCCTCGGGGAGGAAAGCTGGGCTGGTTTGCTGGGCCTTAGTGGGCTGCTGGGTTGGGTCGACCGAACCTCATTTTTTTCCTTTTCTGAAACCTTTTCTTTTTCTGAAACTAATTTCTGATTTGAAATTCAAACAACAAACAATAATCAAATCAAATCAAACAATCAGCAGACTTTGTAATTTGAATTTGGTTCTGTATATCAACATAAACCAAATCCCAAAATAAAATAATAATTTTTTTTATTCTTTTTAGGATCCATTCTTTAATTAAATAAAATGGATCTTTAGTTATTTAATAAAATAGGGTTTGATTTAATTAACAAAATCTCCATTTGAAATCCAAATATTTTCAAAACTAAATCAGTAGGTTTTATTTGGAAATAAAGGATACTTGGAAACTTGTTTAAAACAAAATATCCTTTTATTTTAGGGTCCATTAATATTTAAATACAATAGACCTTCATTATTAAATCAACTAGGATTTATTTTATTTAAAATATTTATTTTGAAATAAAAAATAAAGCCAAAACACTTCAATAGGTTTTATTTGAGAATATAAAATGTTTGGAAAACTTATTTAAATAACTTAATAAGTTTTTTGATGTTTTAATTAAAATGGTAAACCTCTTATTTAAATAAAATTGGATATTAAATCCTTATTAATTTATTTAAATAAACCTTTGCTATTTTTATTCAAAACAAAATGTTTTAATTCAAAAGTTTGGCCAAGGTTTAATTGGGCTTTATTAAGTAATCTTTTTCTATAAAACTTTTATTTCAATTGAAAACCAAATCCTTTTATTTAAAAGATCCAAAATAGTATTTCCAAAATATTTTGTTTTCCTTTATTTAAAATGTTTATCTTTTTAAATCACTTTAGGATTTTAATTAATTCAAATGGGTTTGAAGTTCCAATTGAATTCAAAAAGTTTCTTCTGGCCCTAAAAATCAAACAAAGTTTTATTTTATTCATTTATTTTCACATTACAAGATTTGGAAAATCTTGGGATGTGACAAGGAGATACCAATAGTGCACGAGGAAGAAATGTGCCCCTTCTCACGACATATGTAGCAAGTTCTTCTCTTTACATCTTTCTTCTTAGGTGAAGACACAACTCGAGGAAGAGCTTGAGTAGTCCTCTTAGGAGGAGGCCCATCTCTAACTGGAGCTTGAGGTCGCTTCCCTTGTTGCTTCACACTAAGAGGCTTCTCCTTCAATGGGCAAGATCTAACATGATGCCCTTGTTCCTTGCACTTGAAGCAAACAATGTTGGCCGGATTCTTGACGTTATCTTGGCCATTCTTCTTGTTGTCCTTGTGTTTCAACTTCATAGTGGACTTGTTCTTGACTTTGGAGTTGAATCCAAGCCCACTCTTGTCATTGGGGGATTTTTGCACACTCAAGATTTTGTTAAGTGCGGCCTTCCCTTGATGACCCTTTTTCAAGTCATTCTTCAAAGAAGTGACTTGAGCCTTGAGCTCTTTTATTTCCTCTACATGGTTAGTTTCAACAAAAGTACTAGAGGAAGTAGATGCTACATTGTTAGAGCAACAAGGCACGAAATGTAATTCATCACGGGATATAGCATGGTTGTGAGAGGATGGATTACAAGGACCAGCACATGGAAATATAAAATTTGGAGTAGATATAGTGCTAATGTCCACATGAGGCCCACTATATGTTACCTTTGACATGATGGCCTCATGAGCTAACTTTAGCCTACCATGGGAGACTAGAAGATCCTCATGCGAGCTTGAGAGCTTGACATGACTTTCTTCTAATTTCCCATAGTTGCTAGTTAGCAAAGCAAGTTGAGCCTTTAGCTCAACATTTTCCTTCAAAATAGATGCTTCACAAGAAATAGAGTTAGTAGCATAAGCATCATCACTATTAGCAAGAGGTGAGGGAAACTTGGCAAGCTCTTTTGAATATGAAACGTTAAGTTGCTCATGTGACTCGGTGAGTTTGATGAGCTCACCCTTGATGACCCTAGATCCATTTTTGAGGTGCTCAAAATCCTCAAGGAGTTTAGCATAAGCAACTTGAAGCTCATCATTTTTAATGTTGAAGGAGTTTGCCACCACAAGTTCTCTATCATGGTATTCCTTTACTCTAGATAATTCTAGGGCAAAGGTCTCCTCAAGAGATTCTTTGGTGGTTTGTTCTTCTTCAAGGGAGTCCTTTAGTTGTGCAATTTCATTAGCATACTCACGCTCAAGCGCAAACTTTTGAGAAATAATATCCTCTTTCTCCTCAATTAGTTCTTTGCCTTCAGTAGCACAAGTCAAGATTTCAAGAAATTTGGAGGAAGCAATTTTATTTATATGAAGAGCGAAAAAGACAATCTCTCCCATCTCTAGAATAGAGGCAATATCATAATCACCTAGATGATCATCATAATTATCATTCTCAACCTCATCATCATGATGAGATACAATGGGATCCAAAGAGGTTACCTTTGTTCCCTTAGCCATAAGGCATATGTGAGAACCGGATGAAGGTGATGATGAGATTGCTCTTGTAGCTCTATTCAAAAACTTGTCTTGTCCCTTGGAATCTTCATTTTCCTCTACATGGTTAGCAATACAAGCAATAGAGGAAGTAGAAGCATTTTTGTCATGGCAAAAAGACAATCCAAGCATATCATCATGAGATTTATTCAAGTCATTTCTACATGATATGCAAGGACTATTAACACAAGCATGTAAGAACTTTGTAGTGCTAGAAGTGTTAAAGTCCAAAGATAGATCATTGCAACTAGATAGAGATGAGGGATTATAAATAGTAATCACACTATCCAAATTGCAATTTGTATCACCACTCACCATATTATTACCTTGTGAAAAATCACATGTTGGTGAAGTGGTAGACAATGAGTACTCATCTTGACCGGAAGTGGAAGCAACAAAATCATCCTCAATAATGTTGGACACAACATATTTATCTTGAAGTTTTGTCCATAATTCATGAGCGCTCCAAAAAGGAATGATTGAAGAGGTAACTAAATAGCTCAAAGCATTAACAAGCACATTAGAAGCTTGAGCATCGAGATATAAGTTTTACTCATCCTCACAAGATAGATTTTTGAAATCCATAGGAGGAGAAAAACCTATATCTACAATATGCTCCAAATTTGGGTCCATGTCCAGAAAATAAATAAGCATATGAGTTTTCCAAATATCATAATTTGTGCCATCGAATATGAACATGTCATTGTGCACTAATCCCCTAGTCGCATCTTTACCTTCAAGGCGATGAAGCCTAAAATGAGAGACCGGGCTCTGATACCAATTGAAAGGATATAGATGTCGCCTAGAGGGGGGTGAATAGGCGATTAAAACTTTTCCGAGAGTGGCTCGACAAAGAAGGAATTAAACTAGAGTTTACTTTGTCAAGCACAAAACCTAGAACAATCTAGGGTTTACCTATGTGCACCAGCAACTTATGCTAAGCAAGGCAAACAACTATGTGATAGCAAGATATATACTTCAAGCACGAAGGCTATCACAGAGTAAAGTGCATAAGTAACAGCTCGGGTATAGAGATAACCGAGGCACGCGGGGACAACGATATTTTATCAAGTTCCTCCCAACATGGAGTACATCTCTTTTGGAGAGGGGGTGGTATCTAACCACCTACACCACAAAAGGCCTCCCTTATTCTCCGGTGAATCTCACCCCAATGGGATCGATCCACGCTTCCACTATCGGTGCACTTGTCGATGGCAATCGGAACCTCTCACAAGGTTGGGGCACTTGTCCACAACTTAATTGGAGGCTCCCAAAAAACGCCACCAAGGCCTCAACCTGCAACACAACAAACCGTCTAGGGTTCCAAGAACCCAAGAGTAAAAAGCTTCCCAACTTTCACTCACCAAAACCTCCGGGGAGAACTCAAATCGATGCACCAAATGCAAATGGAAATAACACAAGTAGTGCTCAAATCCTTCTCTCCCAAATTCCACCAAAGCTACAAAAGCTTGTGGGGGAATAAGATAGGAAGAACAATGGAGGAAATCCACAAAAGACTCCAAGATCTAGATCCCAAGATGTTCCCCTCACTTAGAGGAGAGATGGATTGGTGGGATTGTAGATCTAGATCTCCTCTTTCAAATACCTAAAGTATATGCAAGAATCAAGGGAGGGATTGAAGGGGGAGAAAGCTCAAGAGGGTCAAGAATGGAGGAGAAAGCCTGTAAAACTCGAGCCGGGACATTGGGGAAGAAGGGCCCCTTTTTATAGGCCCACAGATTTCTGACCGTTTTCTGCCCGTTGGGGAAAAGTCAGACCAGAGACTCCGATCTACACCGGAGATTCCGGCCCAACCTCCGGACTAGCCTCCGGACCACCTATCAAACTGACCCAGCGCCTTAGGGAACCAAGTGGACCGGAGACTCCGGTCCAGCCACACCGGAGACTCCGGTCTGATGCATGGACCGGAGACTCCGATCAGTCTCTAGACCACCCATCAGACAGTCCTAGGCTGAATTCTGGAGGCAACTCCGGGGACTCTAGGGGACACTCCGGACCACATCGGAGACTCCGGTCCATGCAGACCGGAGACTCCGTTCTAGACCAAAAAGGAGGCAAACTTCAAATGGCGATATCTAGAGTTTGGAAACTCCGATTGACCCGAAACCAATTTTGTTGGAAAGAGGACAACAAGAGTTTGGAAAATATTGGATACCACCAAGATAGAACATTTCATGTATTATAATGTGAGATACCTCTCTTGGTGAGAAACCGGAAAAACCTCAAAGATCAAAAACGCAATATGATATAAAAGGGAAATCCGTTTTTGATGAACTAGAGCTTGTTATGAATATTACCACAAGCTCTAGAACCTCACATGGATAATATCCAAATAACAACCAAGAAAGTATGATGCTAGGTATGCAAAGGTTTGAGATCTCTCTGAAAGATATGATCGAGTTACTCACTTGAGAGCCCCTCTTGATAGTACGGTTGTCTATCCTATAAACCGGTCTCCCCAACTAACACCACGAGACCGGTAATAAAGAAACCCTATCAAGATCATACCTTTTCCTTGTGCATATTCCACTTGATCTTGATGTATGCGATCTTGTCCTTCTCAAGATGGAACCCCTTTCTAGATTCCTCTTGCATGCACTCGCTTGATGAAGACTTGCAAGTTGCTCCCCCATACGTCATGGGAAACCTTTACATTGACCTTGTATTCATTGATCCATGATCACCGAGGATTGTAAGCTTCAAGCATGATATCTTATATATATGGCACATCTTTAGCTTGCACAACATTACTTCTAACACCATTTGGATTATGTCTTGAAGATACATATGATGAACTCTATCTTCTTATTCAAGACACCCTTGCAATAGGCTCAACTCTCACATGACCAATCTGTGGATCACTCTTTGAACACCTTGGTCACCACTTGATCCTCTTCACTTTCTTCTTCTCCAAACTTTGAAGCCAACATATGGTTCAAGCATTGACTATGGACAGTTCCTACAAGTACAACTTGATACACGCATTAGTCCATAGAGATTGTCATTAATTACCAAAACCACACATGGGGGCCCACATGTTCTTTCAGTTGCACTTAACCGTCAATGTCATCGACCCTCCTTTCTAGGTCTTTACTCATCATCCAGTAAGAGTCAACTCCTTCCCTAATATATTTTGACACAAGCTTTGGAAATCCTCTCGAAGTTCCTAATCTTTTCTCGAATCTCATATGATGGAAACAAACGTGGTCAGTTTTCGTTGGGACTCCAAGTGCAGAGTGTTGTAGCAAGCTTATTTTCCCCACAAGGGTGACTTGGGGGTTTATATCGAAGTCTCGGGGAATTTTTTATGGAAGGGTATTTGTCTTCTCATCTTCAAGCAACCTGTATAGTAAAATAATTTGTCTTGTGTCCCCAACTCCACCAAGTGGTTGTCAAGCACAAGGTGTCGTATTAGTAATATTAAATATAATATAAAATAAACTAAAGTAAAGTAATGCAAACTAGATGATATGGAAGATAGTAGAGTTGTTTTGGGGTTTCTATGAGTGATTGCAAGTAGGGAAAGTATTTTTGTATTTTAGATATAATAAATTGCAGAAAATAAAAAGGATAGTAGATGCAATGGAAAGGTGTTTCTTATGATAAAATTTGGACCGGGGTTTATGGGTTCACTTGTTCACTCTTTTTTAAGTTGTAGTGATCATAAAACAATTCATCAATGATATATATTCATGGAAATTCTATATGTGTTTGATAAAGGAATCAATATGGGTATCACATTCTAACATAGAGATGGAATACATATCTCTTATACTCCTCAATAAAGGGAAAACTCCATGCAATCTTGAATTGAGAACAAATCAAAGTATAGCTTTAAGCAATATAACATGATGTTTGAAATACAAATATGCTACCTTGATCTAACAAGGTTATCACACTGTCACATGATAACTATAGCACATGATTTCACTTTATCCCTGGTGAGGCAGCAAAAGAAAGGTAAAAACCAAAGTAGATCTTGAATATTGTTTGTCACAATTCAATCTCTACCACCATGCTAGTCCATCTAATACACACTTCTCCCCATACAAGTTCTTGCATACAAGTTGGATCAAAAAAAGCAATTAAGAACAAAGTGCATGATATGCATCTATCAAAACATCTGACACAAAATATATTCCAATCTCAAATATCAAATCATAGAACAAAGATCCACCACATAGGAATTACAAATTTGACCATAATCATGTAGGGAAGCTCATATGGTACTAGATCTATGAAGAACAAGAGAGAAATAGATCAATCTACTGCCACAAACCCATAGACCGGAGGTATATTACCCCTTCTTCATCATGGTGATGATGCCAGAGGTGTTGGAGAGGGTGGAGATCTCCCTGGAGGTTTCTCCGGTGGAGTTTTCCCCTCCAATCTTCGCTGGATCTGACTCTGTTTAGTGGCGTTTTCATTTCTGGCGTGCTTCGTCTCGAGGACTACACTGGGGGGGGTCCTTATATAGGTATTTTTAGGTCTAGAGAACTCTGTGGGCAAAAGAATCAAGGCGATCAGACGTCCGAGGAGGGAGATAGCATAGGTGGCGCGCCCACGTGCATTAGGCGCGCCACCCAGGATATCTTGGGCCTCCTAGCCCTCCTGGTTGGATTCTTGTGCTCCAGATGCTTCACGTGGATAAATATTTGCATTCCCAAAAGTTCAGGTCCATTTGACTTCATATAGGTCCTAAACATCAAAAACATTGAAAACATGATTTTTCTGCCCTACCGGGTTATAGCCAAAATAAAGGGGATCATTGGTAAATACCCAAAAATCAATATAAAACATGGATATAAAATTATATATGATGCAAATATGTGGGGAAACATGTTAACAAACTACAAAGTTCATCTATGAATTTTACATGCATCAACATCCCCAAGCTTAACCTACGTCCTCGAGCTTGAAGGTGATAAAAACTAAACATGGACTTTGGAGTTTGTTACCTTTTCTTCCTTCATTATGTAAAGTTTATAGGCTTAATTACTTTCAATGAAACATAATATGCAAGTGTACTATCAAGTTGCATCTTTTACACATATATAAATATGTTAAACAATAAGTAATGGTGTGATAAAATAAATGATGAACAAAACAAACCTTCAAGCACACTTTGATGTACCTATAGAATAAGAGACTCTTTTCATGATCGGCATTGGTGTTTTATGCCTTTATGTTTGGGCTACTTCTTAGTTTCAAGCCCTTGACTGGAAGACTAACTTCTTAGTTTTATGTCTTCCCTTGAGATGTTTTGCATCTCGTACCGAAAGTGAGCATTGAATACATATGTTAATCCTCCATAAAGAATGTAAAAATAAAGTTTTGAGCTATGTAGTTCATGTCAACAATACTAATAAGGATGGGGAAAGGGCATGTATGCCCCCATGTGTGGTTTTGGTAGTTAATGACAATCTCTATGGACTAATATGTAAATTGAGTTTCACTTATAGGTTTGTCCATTGGCATCGCTTGGACCATGTGTTGGTCTCGAATATGAAGAAATGAAGAAGTATGAGAATAAATGTCCAAGGGCTATGTGCCCATTGGAATCATGAAGAAATAAGGAGCTTGAATGTTGATCAAGATAAGTGCAAAGAGTTGAATCTCGATGGATCAACACTCAAGAAGGGATGAAGAAGTGCAAGATCAAGAAGCGCCTTCTCTAGAAGATCTCATGCTTGGAGATTACCATCCTCGGTGACCATGGACTGATGAAGACAAGTTCAAAGAAGAGGTTTCCCCTTGGAGTGTGGGAAGCAATTTGGAAGTCTTCATCAAGCAAGAGCGAGCAAGAGCAATCAATAAAGGTGTTCCATCTTGAGAAGGTCAAGACGGTATACATCAAACTCAAGTGGAATGGTCAAGGCAAAGGTATGACCTTGATAGGGTTTCTATTTTGCCAGTCTCGTGTTGTTAGTTGGGAGACTAGGTTTAGGATAGATAGTCGTACTATCAAGAGGGGCTCTCAAGAAGGTGTCTCGATCACATCATTCGGGGACAACTCAAACCTTTGCATACATAGCATCATATTTCTCGGTTGTTAGTTGGTTCTTGTCCATGAGAGGATCTAGAGCTTGTGGTTATCATCATAACAAGCTCTAGTTCATCAAATAAGATTTCCCTTGCATATCTTATTGTGTTCTTGATCGTGCGGGTTTTTCTGGCTCCACACCTTAGGAGATATCTCACATATATATACTTGATATTGTCTCCCTCAGTGGTATCCAATATTTCAAGTTTTGCTGGATTCTCTTGTTTTTATCTTTCCAACAAAATTGGTTTCATCCCAATCGGAGTTTCCAAGTTTAACTTCTTGTGTTTTGGGTTTTGGAGGTTTACCGGTTCATCGCTTCTAGAGAGTTCATACCTTTCTCAATTTGGTTTTATCCTTCCATTCTGGACTATGATTTTTATTTGCATAATCTTGTAGAGCTTTTCGTTCTCTTCAAAATGAGCCCAAGATCATAAAAAACGGAGTCCCGAATGAAAAGTTATTGAAGTTTTCATGTAATGTTGTCCAACGTTTTTGCTTGAGCGGAAATTCCGGCCCAAATTCTGACCCAAGTTCCGGTGAAGTACTGTTTTCTTCTATATCTTGTGTCTCTATTTACCAGAAGTTCCGGTGGAGCACCGGAATTTCCGGTGGTGCACAAATCTGGCCCAAACGGGCAAATTTCTCTTGCTCTTTTTAAGTGCCCCCTCTTCCCTATTGTTCCCCAACTTTTGAGGTCAGTTTTACTAGCTCTTCCACTCACTCTCCTACATTGTTGACCTTCAAAATCTTGCCCTCTCTCCTTATCCCTCTAATTATTCTTGCATCTCTTTGAGGGATTTTAGAGAGGAGATCTAGATCTCTGCCAAACCAAATCCCTTCTTTGTGAAGAAATCCTTGGGATCTAGATGTTGGAGAGTTTTGTATTATCCTCTTGTGTTATTCCTCCCTTATTCCACCAATAGTGTTTGTAGCTTTGTTGGAATTTGGGAGTGAAGGACTTGCCCTTGCATTTGCTGCATACGTTTGAGTTCTCCATAGAGATTCGGCAAGTGCAACCTTGTGGACTTATTACTCTTGGGTTCTTGGAACCCTAGACGGTTGTGTTGTTGGTGTGTTGATTCCTTGAGGCCTCCATTGTGGAGTGGACTCAAGCTTGTGGCCTTTTGTGGCTTTGTTGTTGGGAGCCTCCAATTGAGTTGTGGAGATAGCCCCATCCTTGTACGGGTTTGGTGACCGCCCTCAAGTGTCCCTTAGTGGATCATAAGTAGGCCTTTGTGGCAAGCTCACGGGAGAATAGGGTGAGCCTTTTGTGGTGTTGGTGAGTTATGTTCCTTCGCATCTTGTGGTAAGGCCTTTTGTGGCGTTGGGTGAGCATCGAGACACCACACCTCAAGGTGAGCCATTTGTGGCGTTCGTGGAGCATTGCACCATCGCACCTCTCCAATGGAGACGTAGATTCTTTGGAAGTAAACTTCAGGATACAAATTATCATCTCCGCGTCCATCGGTTATCTCTCAAACGATCCCTTTACTTATGCATTTTGCATTGTGATAGCCTTCGTGCTTGAAGTATTATATCTTTCTATTGCCTTGTTGCTTGTCTTACTTAGCATAGGTTGTTGGTGCACTTAGGTGAACTTAGCGGTTTTAGGTTTTGTGCTATACAAATTAAATGATAGTTTTATTCTGCATTTATTAGAGCCTAAACCGTAATAATTTTTAAAAGCCTATTCACCCCCCCTCTAGGCGATGTCCATTACACTTTTAATTGGTATCAGAGCGAGGTCTCTCGCTTCTTAGGCTTCACCGCCTCAAGAGTAAAGATGTCTCCTAGGGGTTTAGTGCACTCTCACACATTTACATTTGATGGCACAAATTATGATGTTTGGCGTATTCGCATGCTTAGTCATTTACGGGCTATTGACCCAAATATTGAACGAATTCTAGATATGGGCTTGTCTCCTCCTAAGGATCCCCAAAATCTATCTTTGGAGGAGAATACAAACTCTTATCTCGAAGCTCAAGCATCTAATGTGCTTGTTAATGTTGTGAGATTTGTAGTTCTTTCGTCAATCATGCCTTTTCGGAATGCTCATGATATTTGGACCAAGCTTCAAGACTAATGAGGATGATTATGTTCACTCCACCTCCAGCCATGGTGAGTTCTCATCTTCGTCCACTACAGCGACATGTGAGTTTTCACAAGGTAATGATATGGTGAGTGGTGATAGAACTTGCAATGTGGATAGTGAGTTTGCCATTCATGATCCTTCATATCTATCTCATTGCAATGTTGTATCTTTGGACATGAACACTTGTAGCACTATAAATGATTTACATGCTTGTGTTGATTATCCTTGCATATCATGTAGAAATGACTTGAATATATCTCATGATGATATGCATGCTTTGCCTTGTTGCCATGATACATATGCTTCTATTTTCTCTAGTACTTGTGTTTCTAACTGATGGCTATGAAATATAGCCATCCACGTCCGCATTTAAACTAGATATTATTCATATATTTGATGAAATATCTCTCTAAAACCTGCCACTAATGCGTAATGATCAAAGGGGTATGCAATCCTTTATTGCTATTTTTGCCTTCATAGATAATGATGTATTATGATGGCAATCACTACATAAATGCCAAAGATACGAGATTTCCAACATGCCAAGGAAACCAGGAGCCGGGAAGAGATTACTACAAGCTTAACGACTAACTATATGGCCTGCTGCCGTATAGTTGCTGCCATATAGTTTGCACCGACCTCATTAGGTCAAACAAAACAACTTTCGTGAATGGACCCCTATATAAAGAGGCTTCAGGCGACGAGAAACAAGCCCCAGCTCCACAATCTCACTTCTTTTTCGACCTCAACTCTCCCAGCCGCCACGCCGGAGGAATAGATCTAGATCTAAACCTCTAAACCCTTCTCCACCATGATGACCCACAAGTATATGGGGTGTATTGTAGTACTTTCGATAAATAGGAGTGTCGATCCCAACGAGGACCAGAAGGTGTTGACTAGTGGTATGGAGCAGGAAATCTCTGTAAATACTTAGCAAATGGATTTTTAGGGGTTTTCTGATAAAGCAAAGAAATAAAGTGCAAGTAATAAAGACAACGAACAATTGCAGCAAGTGGCCCAATCCTTTCTTAGCAAAGGACAAGACGGTGGAAATACTTATAAGGACCAAACGTTCTCGAGGACACATGGGAATTCTGTCAAGTGCTTCCACTTCATATAGCTTAGTAGTCTTCTTTGGTTTTGTAAGTGTTGTGTGGGTGAACCTGTGCTAATGTACCGACCTTACTTGGACTAATACATACTTGTGATTAAACCCTCTGCAAGCATTCGCAACTACATGAACGCAATTAAGATATAAACCTAAGCATAGCCTTAAACTCTGAGATCCTACGCTCCCTTGTGCAATGGTGTCCTAACGGGGGTTCAGGTTTCTGTCACTCCGGCAACCACACTATAACACCCTCGCCTGATAAGGCTGAGTTCATGTGTATAGTGACAATCCCTGGATCGGTTCACTAGCATACACAGTACAAAATGATACCAAATATAACTGTGCATCATAAATACAACGAATATGATCCAGAATTTACATTATTTATTCAAGTACACAGCGGAAAACGAATACAAGGTAGATCTCCATCCTTCAAATGTGCCACAGGCAAACAATTGTTTTGTGGAGTCTCGCGACCTATGAACAATCACTCAGATACGATATAACCTGCAACATGAAACGTTGTAGCCATGAATGGTCAATACATTGAATGTATGGCAAGTAGGCTAAAGTGGTTAATGACAGATCTATCAACTACATGCTCATTTGGCTGGTCGAGCTGTGGCTATCTTGCATTTTTCAAACACTTTGTCCTACTTTATTAAACCAATTTGATTCACAACAACCCTTTAAGTTCACCCATCAAGTTTTAGAAATCAAGAAATAAGGATGAGCGAGAATATGTCATAGCATCAATATCAAGCAACTCATTTGTTCGTAACCAGGGACACGACTAAGCACTTAGTTTTTACACCCTATAGGGGTTTGTACACTTTACCCATGTGACTTGGACAGCCCAGCTCGTACCACCACACTCATATTGTGTGACGATAGGGAGAAGCCCAAGAAGAGACCGTTCGGGAAGTAGATCCCCAAACCCCACTGCGCACCGGTCCCAACCTACCATTCACTACATATCTGGCTATGCTGGGTTTGGGTCACCACGACCTACTGAGTCCAATGTAACATCCCAAATTTATAAAACATTGATCATCAAACTCTAATCACTAAAATTAGGGTTAACAAAAACTTTGAGTAATTAAAATCATATGAATGCATGTGTGTATGTGATGATTTGATAAACGCATGAATGAACTTGTGTGATTAAACTAAATAGCAAGAAATGGTTTAAAGATGAAAATAAAATCATATAAAACATTTCCAAGCAGAAACAAATAAAGAGAAAATCAAAAACAAATCAATTAAAACAAATGGTCATTTTTGCCAATCTTGCTCACTAGGTCACTTTGAGTGTTTCTAGTCCAAGATTTCAAACAGAAACTTTTCCACTTATTTTCACCCCTTGCTAGACCAAGTAAAAGTGAAGCAAAGCCCACCTTTCAAACTTGCAGAAACATTTGGCAACCTCATTCAAATCACAAGCAAAAATTGAATCTTTATCATATGTGAAGATCACACATTTCAAAACCCAACCAAGCCAGTTCCCCTTGACTAATCCAACTAACTAGAGACTCCCTAGTATGTGCCTAGCAAACCCACCAAATTTGAATCCAAAATTCAAATTTGAATCTCTTTCGGCCATTTCATCAAACACCTTGTTTGCAGCAAACAAAAAAACAACGAACACTATAGTGAGCAGTGATTTTGGCCAACCTTGTTCCCTCTCTAGCTCTCACTACACTGTCAGTAGATGATCTAGCCCCATTAACAAGCCTTAGCACCACTGTGAGCTTGGCATAGCCATTAATGGTGACCATGCCGAGCCTAACTTGCCACCCACATGTCGACAGTGAGCTAGGAGAATCACCAAGCCTAGCAAGCATGTCAGGAGCACTGACCACCATCCATCGCCACCCCTGTCCAAGCCCCGAGCACTGCCAGCCCCTGGACCACACTACCCAAGCTGGTCAAGTTTCTCTGCGTGTGAGCCGAGAGCGCGCCAGTGCGCCAAACTCAACTAGCGCCCACAGACCGCGCGCCTCCCTCGCAGCTTGCAAACGTGATCGCCAACACTCCAGCACCCCGCCAGACAACCTCGTTCGCCACCGCGTGGACCATGCATGCTGTGCACCATTAAAATCACCGTCGGACCCGCCCAGTGCGTCGACACGTTCCGACCGATTAGAACCGCCCCACGCCTCGCCACCACACCGTTGAGCTTCGCCAGGGAGCACAACACCGCCCCCTACCGTCTCCCATGCCATTAGCTCTCTGTGCCATCGACCACGACGAGCTCAGCCTGTGCTCGTCGGTCCCCTTCAGCCACTATAAAAGGAGGCCACCCCCGCTCGTTTACGTCACACCAGTTCACTCCCCACCTCTCACTGATCACACCCACTCACCCCCGGAGCAAGGCGAGCACTAGGTGGCTGGAATTTCACCGGAGTTTGCTGCTGCAGAGGAGGAGAGGCGCCATCAATTGGAGCCGCCCTAGGGGAAGCTGCCGGTACCAGGAGAACCGCCGTCGTCGACTTCGTCGTTTGCCCTCGTCGCCGACCATCGCCTGAGCCCTAGTGAGCCTCCCACGACCCCCTCCGTCCGCTCTAGGGTTCTGTCTCGCCGGCGCTTCCCGACGTGGACGATGAACCGTAGCTGTTCGATTAGTGTTAGATCGTGCGACCTAGATCACCCTGTACCGCTTTGCCACTCGTTGTCTCACTAACGAGTGGGGTCGCTCACTTAACCAGCCCGCGCGTGTGCTGTGTGTAGTGGGCCGTCCTAGTTAGACATCCCGCGCGACCCAACAATTCATATTTAGTTTTATTCATTTAATTCCAAATACAGTTCTGTACCTAGATTCAAAAATCAACCCAGCTCGATTCACTAAATCAAAATGCATGAAACCAATTTTTTTAGAAAGATACTGGAATGCTTAATCCAAGCTCGTTGGATTCAAACCATTTAGATTTGTAGATCACCCATGGTAAAAATAACAAGGCATAAGCTTTTCTACATTCAAACATTTTTCAAAATTCCACCATAAGAGCTTTTGAGTTGATTCCAACTCTCAAAAATCACATGTAACCATACCTTTCAGAATATATAAAAATATATAGGTTTACTTACATAAATAATGTTCAAGTAATAAAAGAATGCCTCATAGGCATTTCTAGTCACTTTAATTAATTAAAATAAAAAGGTTAAACCTTATTAAATTGTGACACCACTTTAAATCACATTCCCATGTACTAAAATATGTGGTGATGACATGTGTCAACATGATCCCATGTTTGAGTTGGAGAATATTAAATCTTAAGTAGTTTTTCAGTGAGTAGGAATTACTTTTCTCAAAATAAAATAAATGAGACAAGTGCTTTAATCTTGTAATGTTAGTGATGATGCTAGATCACCTAGTGTGAACCTTTATGTGATGATTAGAAATAGTTAAGTATTGTTTGGTGATTGTGTACCTCGTATTTAGTTTTAGACGATAGTACCGACCAAGGATACGAGGAGGAAGGAGGATACTACGAGGAAGAAGCCGAGGAGAACTTCAACCACTGGGCTGCACAAGGCAAGCCTAATACTACTAGTTGAATTGTCAAGCTATTAACTGAGCAAGCTAACACTTGCAACTTAGCAAGCTTACACCACTTGTTACCCAATCCTAGTTTTACCTGCAAGCTTAATACTTTATTTTTCTTTATCAAAGCTTTCTCTTAGAGTTTCCTTGGTGACTCTAGAAAGATTACTAAAGGTAGAATAAATAGCATAAAATTTGGCCTAACTTAGATAATCTTGATGTCATCCTAAGGCATGAGACTGAACCTAGTAAACCCCCATTAGTTTATTACCCCTCATTAGTAGTTACCCCCACTTGTAGAGGCTAGTGCTAAGCATAAAACTTGATCAACTGTAGATGGGAATACTTGGTGAAAATGGTTATGAAAACCTTAGAATGATGAGTCATTCTACTGAAATGTTTTGACATGTGTTCTTGAACACCAGATGATTTTGATGATGAAAATGTTGAGGCATGAGCCTTATCCCTTTATAAAACTGATGGTTGTCTAGATGCGATACCATTCCAATTTTACCGTACAACCACAATACCCGAAAATTGGGTAGGGCTTGACTGGAAATTTATATACCTTAGTATGGGTTCCCTTGCGGCCAAGGTCTGAGCTGAGGCTACCTTGTGAAGATTGTCCACCTGTGCAGTACCCAAGATGACAGTTGGTCATGGTTGGGAGACCAAACTCACAGGAGAGGTGCCTATACTAGGACGTGTAATTGAAAGGTTAGGATTGATTATCCGCATACTGAGTATGGTAAATTCAGGATTGTTTCTGACGGATGTATCGAATGTTGTGGTGAAAGTGTACAATCTCTGCACAGTGTCAAACTTTTCGAATATCCGTGTCCGCGGTTATGGACAGTTGGAGTAGCCATACTGTTCCCCCGTAGATATTTTTCAAAAGGACTTGTGAAATGATTTATGACTTTGACTTGACCACAACAGTGTTGTGACATGAAATTCAAGTTCCCACTTAGGTGTTATAAAACTTTCAAATAGCTTTCTTTGCTTCTGAACTTAGTAGAGTAAATCTGGATTTTTGCAAAACAACCCTAGAGCTTAGTATCTTACTACAAAAACCCCCTTCACTTACTAGTATTAGTTTGCGAGTACTTAAAGAGTACTCATGGCTTTGTCCCTGGCTATTCCCGTGGCCATACTATGAAGAGGAGTATCAGGAAGAAGGACAACAAGAAGGTTACGACAACTAGGATCATCTCCCATCGTCAGCATTGCCTATGACTCCAAAGATGGAGCTTCACCTACGCTATTGTTGCTATTACGTTATTCCGCTGCTAGAATTGTATTAAAAACTGGATCATGAGATCCTTATTTGTGTAAGACATTATGTATGGTTTGTAATGGATGATGTACTATGATATCCAATCTGTTATGTCTCGCAAAATGGTAATCCTGGGATTGCGATGTATGGCATAACAGGCATCTGTGATTAAAAATCCGGGTGTTGACATCCAACCGGCCACCAATTCTTACTGGCATATGGTTGCACACATAAGCTACTACAATAAAGACAACTAATCCTTCTCAGTGCCCTGGGCGGCATTCCCTACCATTATTCACACTTCGATGGCTGATCCAACCACTCCGCCCATGTAGTTCATTGACATTATGTTGTTTTAGTAGAACGGAACCTTTACTTTATAAAAGCATGATCCCTTCCTCTTATCTACAACAATTTTAAGCACGTCTACCATACGGGAGCTCAACTACAAAGGATTTCCCTACCACAATACATAGGATATAGCATAGCATAATAATTCCTACACATGTAGCTACGAAAACATCTATAATGAATAGGAAAACAGTAGGACATTTGTGACCAAGATAGCACCACTTGTCTTTGATGTAGGTGTAGTCATTTAGATAATCCTCACAATTATAATGGCCTCATTCACAATAACCACAATAATTGCAATCATAGTAGTTGCACTCCTCGCAATCTATCGTTCAAAAACAAAGGCACAACAAGCACACCATTCAAAACATTGCAACAACGCAACAATATAATAAAAAAATGATAAGCAAATGCATGCATGATGAGTTAATACGTCACAATGGTTGTATTTAGTTTTCTAAACATTATTAGATCACATGATGCATGTGTAAAGACATTTAATGCACTAAAGCTTTTATTACTAAAGTTGTATCGATTTAATATGGTTTATACCACTTTAATTGAACTACTGAGGTTTATGTCGTATTAAATTGTGAACTAAATTCTACTGGATAGGTAATGCAATTTAGAGACAGTAGAAATTTGAATCACCTAAAAAGGAGTTATAGATATTTTCTTATGATTAAAAGGCTATTTCAAGGGGTTTAAAGATTTCTGTACGAATTTATATTTTAACAGTACCAAATAATTTGGAACGTAATTTCTCTGTATAGATATTGTCAATACAAAACCTTAGCAATTGGTTTCACTAATTTTGGAGTTTTCGTTAATTTCTAGGATTTAAATATTAGTTAGATGGGTTTAAATAATTTAAATTATTGTATTCGACAAAAAATATATCTAAGCCCAGATTAATGTTCTACATGAACCAGGATTCCACAGACATCTTATTTGTATTTTTATGATCTATAGATAATTTACTACGATTTATTTACTCCAAATAGGCCATTGACCTATTTAAATTATTGCAGTAAATATATACTGTAAAAGTTGGATTTATCGGCATAGTAATATTCTACATATTTTTCTGAATTTATACATATATTATTTGCTAAATTTGGACTTACATAACTCTAGATATGATTTTTGCTCAGTGGTCTTGGCTCGGTGTATTGCTTCCTGGGGCGGTGATGATAGGCGAACGGAGGTCGGGGCAACGAAGAAGGTCCGGTGATACTTCGGCGCTTCCGCGTGAGATCTCTGGTACTCCTGATGACAAGAGGTCGTGCCAAGAAGAGGAGGTGAACAATACTAGGAAGGTCAGAGGACAAATGGAGGACATCGGGTGACACAATCCTCGAGTTCGTCCTCGATCGGAAGCTTCAATGGCGGCCGATGGCGGCGAGATCGGAAAAATAGGGGTGGCGGAGCTAGGGTTCATGAATCACGAAAAAACTAAAGGAGAGGGGATCAACTAGTATATATGGGGTGTTGTGCGGTCAGGAGGGATAAGGGATCAAACAAATCAAGAGGAAATCCACGGGATTTGGTTTGGATGGAAACGAACCGTGTTTGTTCTGTTCTCCTGCGCGAGGTGGAAGAAGAGGGAGGCCCGCTTGGCAGCGAGAGTGGCGGCGGGGTCGCTGCGGTAGTTGGCCCAGGTACTAGGCCGCTGCAGCTCGCGCGCTCTGCATCGCGCGCGGTTGTTAGGACTGGGCTGGCTCGGGCCGGCCCAGGTAGATTAGGTTAGAGTTTTTTTTGTTCTTTTCTATTTTCTTTTGTATCTTTTGTTTTAGGCATCCAAATTGAGCCAAATAAAATTCAGAGAATTTGTGAAAGTTAAGAGATTATTTCTCGGACATTGTGGAACAGTTTTCCTGTCCTAACAAAATATAGAAATATATGCAATTGGCCATTATATGGCTACTATGCAATATTTCCAATATAGTTTTTCTTTTATGATTTTATTCCAATCAATCAAACGAAAAACCCAATGCCACAAATTCATGAAACAACACGTTCAATTTTATAACATGGAAGAATCATTTAAACAACCAAATTTAAAATGAAGATGTCATATTATCTTCTATCATAGGAAACATGTGTTTGATCAACATAAACAAAGACCCAAAAAAAATTAAGGACTTTAATAGTGAGATGGAACATAATAATACTCCACCACTATTTGGGAAAGTCATGTTATTCCCTCTCTTTAATAATTGTAGTCTGGTTGGATAAATATTTTAGATGCCACTAAAGAATCCGATGGTTGAGAGAAAATTCAATCAAGTTGGCTAGTTATGTTAATCCACTCATATAAATATGTTTAAACCTTGTTAATAAAGGTTCAATCAAGTTATTAAAAAGTTTATTTTCACTCATAAATTTAAACAAATTCAAATAATCAACCAACCTATCTTATTTATTTCATATTCCAAAATTAGAAGAATATTGCGATGTGACACCCACAATTAGTAGCCAAATACATAATGCATTCCCCTAGTCCCAAAAATGGTGAAGTATTATGTAGTCGACGTTCACATGACACCACTAGAAGAATAGCACCACAACTTAAATACTAAACCATTGAATAATATCTCAACACAAATCCAGTACTAACAACATGACTTCTACCATGTCCTCAAGAACTAAATGAACTACTCACGAGACATCATATGGATCAAGATCAAAGATGATATGGTGATGGATAACAATCTGAACATAAACAATAATCCCATGGTTCCACCCACAAGCATCAACTACAATAGTAATCAACACCGGGAAAGTTTCCCCTAAGAACTATGTAAGTATTCAACACGATTGTTACATCGGGATGGAGTGGTGATGATGGTGCTGGTGGAGATGATGGTGTGGATGATGATGATGATCCCGATGAAGTCTAGCTTGATGATGGTGTTGATGGCGATGATCTCCCCTCTCCGGAAAGGAATTCCCCGACAGAAATCTGTCTGCCGGAGAGCTCTTTCTCTCTCGGTGTTTTCCGCTCCACTGAGGCAGTGGAATCTTTCTATGGTCGCTCTCCCGTGTATTAGGGTTTCGAGGAGAAGATAAGGCGAGAGGGCGGAGCCAGAGGTGGGCCAGGTGGGCCACACCCCATGTAGGCGCAGCCTAGGGGTGGCCTGCGCCTAGGGGGAGTGGGCCCCCTATGGCCCCTCTCCGCCTCCCCTTCTGGCATTCTTCGTCTTCTGGGAAAATATGATTTTCCATAGTTTTTCTGGTATTTTTATGATCTTCACGAAATTGCATCAAAAAACCTCTTTTTCCATTAGAATCCTGATTCTGGCAGTTCATCCTCCAAGAATCATCCAACATGCAAAAATAGATGAAAAGACATAAGTAACACCTCTTTATATGAAATATATCAATGAATAGAGGCAAATTATGATATACAATGGTGATGCAAATTGGACGTATCAACTCCCCCAAGCTTAGACTTTCGCTTGTCCCCAAGCGAAAACTGAGCTCAGTAAACATGTCCACAGGTTTATGGAGTGAAGTGTCGATAAAAAGAATACGAACAAGAAGCATCACACTTACCATTACGCAACTCATAGAAGAAAACAACTCACCATTATATATCTTTGCTTGCAACAAGTACAGGAGCCACAATAGATACGCATAAAGATAAATCGTAATTGGAATTGGCGAACTTTGTTCTTGGTCAGAGAACAACTGGCAAACAGTTTCACAAATAAAGCTTTTGTAGAAGTTTTACAACAGGAGCACTCTTTGCTCAAACAAAAAGGTTTTTCATAATGATAGCTTTCAAAGTAATACTTAATAGATAAGAGTCTTGTGCAAACAAAGAAGATGAAGAACATGATCAAATAAATCATCATATGATTTGTAGGCCCAAATGTAGAGGAGGTGTTGGCATTCTAAACCTTAAAATTCAGAATGAAGGTCTGTTGCTTAAATTCCTGCATAAGTTCTATAATAAGGATGACACACCTTGGGTCTCCCTCGTATGGAATGCATATTACAACAACATTGTTCCTCATGCTTCTGGACCCTGTGGCTCTTTCTGGTGGAGAGATGTTTCTAGGCTTTGACATTTATTCAGAGGAATAGCTAAAAGCTCTATTGGTAATGGGGCTACCACACTGTTTTGGAAGGATCAATGGTCTACAACCATCCTAGAAGAGAGTCACCCAACCATTTACTCTTATGCTAGGAAGGAAGATATCTCTGCACAGGAGTTTCTTACAGCTGATAGTTTGACACAACTCTTCTATCTCCCTTTATCACCTGAAGCACTAGCTGAATTGAGGGACATTCAGAATAGCTGTAGAGAAATTGAACTAAGAGAACATTCACAAGACACTTGGAGCTATGTTTGGGGGGACAAAGAATTCACTTCCAGCAAATATTATCAATAAAATTTCAGAAATATAAATCCACACATATCCTTTAAATGGCTGTGGAAATCGAAGTGCACTGCAAAAGTGAAGTTCTTTGGGTGGTTAATTCTGTCTGACAGATTGAATACAAGAAACATGTTAAGAAGAAGACATTATGCATTGGGGACTGGATATGACTGTTTTATGTGTAATCATAATACTGAGGAAACAATTGAACACTTGTTTTTTCATTGCCCATTTAGCCAAGATTGCTGGAGTTCAATTAACATCTCTTGGGCTATGAATAACTCTAGACTCCAGATCATTGAGCAAGGAAAAAGAGCTGGAATAAAAAGCTGTTTATGGAAATCACCTTGCTGGGATCTTGGAACATCTGGAAAGAGAGAAACAATCTCTGGTTTAATAACATACAACCCTCAGTTCAGGCTTGGAAGTCAAGATTTGCTGCTGATCTGTCATTGCTGATTCATAGGACTAAAGAGGAGCTACATCCACTTATCAAGAGCATTATTCATAGTTTGTAAACCTTCTTGTACTCCTAGATTTATCTATTCTGACTTTTTAGAGTCTCTCCCCCATCCTCTGTCTCTGTGTAAATATGTAACCTTACAGATTCTGACCCATTATTAATGAAAATGAGGCAGTAGGAGTCTTTCCTACTGTTATTACCCTCAAAAAAAATCATCATATGAATGCTTGAAACACAACAACTCAAATACTTGTTGGAGAGAGAGAGGAAGTAGGTTTACTGACTCAACTTATAAGTAGAAGAAAGGCCCTTCATAGAGGGAAGCAGGGATTTCAAGTTGATAAAGATCTTCCAAAATATTATGGTACTTACTACTTTGAGCTCTCATTGCCCCTATCATAAGCATCTTGAGGTGATTAAGGTTAAAGTGAACAAAGATGTGTAAGGTTCCCAACCTTCAATAAGGTAGAGTCCCCTGTGTTTACAATGCTAGTCCCTGGATCAATAGCTAGCATCCACAGTTAAGATGTAATATCAAGAAACAAAGGTCATAATACAACTTTATAACCAGGAATAACATAATTTTATTACATCTTACATAGCTCATTTGGCTATTACATTACATTGCAGCAGAATATCCATAAGCATGGGTTCCTTCATCTTCAAAGTGCCATAGGCAGACATGTTGGTTGTAGACTTTGTAATCCTAATCAATCAATCTTCACTAAAATCAATCAAACCTGCAACATTACAAGTTACAGCCACAAGGGTCAATACATTTGAATTGTATTGGCAAGTGATACTATGGTAGTATAGTGGAGTCTATCATCTATATGCATTTGGCTAAGTGGAGTTGAGGCTTGCATTGCTCAAAATAGATTTTTCCTTAACATTTGAAAACACTAATTTTTGCTTGACAAAATAATCTTTTGCAAGGAATCTCCCAATCAAAGATTGAAGAATCCTTTAACCCTTGTTCAACCACAAGTTTTTAACTTTGAAATTTGAATGATGAGATTCTTGATTGCTTCCATGTATTGATGCTCAAATTGTCCTTTACCAGGGACATGGCTAAGTACTTAGATTTTACACTCTGCAGAGGTGGTGCACTTTCTCCACAAGACTTGGTTTCACCAAGACAAGATCTTTCAGAAGCCTTCCCTTAGACCAAAATGGACGCGCTCCAACCTATCAAACTCTACCACCAACTATCCATATGGCTAAGTTCTTGCAACCTATATGATCCAGGCAGAGCCCATAATGCCAAGTGGCTGCACTTGAAGCTTCTCAACATTTGACATCTCAAATCTCTTTGTTCCTGGGTGGCCATCCACAAGTGAGATACACAAGGAAAACCATAAACATGGTCCTTGTGAACCACTCAACCAAAAACCACCAAGCAATTACCATTCCACCCAGGTGATTCATTAACTTAGTTGTTTTATTAAACAAAAACACAAGTCCTCAGACTTAGAAATTTTTCCATAGTATGAATGTATACTCCACCCTTGTTTTCTATTAGCTAATATAAGCTTGATAGTAGTAGGTATCTTGACTTAGGAAATTTCTACTAAGGTTTCATCTACTAGGATTTCCTATAGCAAGGTTTATACTTAGCAGAATTCCATGCAATTTTTACTTAGAAAAATTACTAATGCATAGTGAAAGTAATGGGAAAAAGTATGAAGCATCACTTGCCTTTTTGGTAGAGTATAGGTTCACTCCTTGATCTTTGCAATGTTCACACACTTCAAGTCACTACAAATCAATCAAGCAAACAATATTTTAATCTACCATTCAAGCAAATCAATCACATAAAATCATAAAGTCAAAGTAATGCATGCAAGCATGCCAAGCTTTGTTTTATTTGAAAAAGTGGTTCCTAATGGGTCATAAACATTTGAAAGCACCTAATGGTCATTTTTATAAAGTGGCAAAGTCATTTGCAAAAGGTTTCACTTTATAAACCATTTTCAAAACAAAGTATCATTTTATGTGGTGTAGAAATATTTTTACTAAGGCATTAATCTATAGGGTTCACCAAATATGTTTTCAAACTATAAAACTTGGTGTTTAGGGTCAGAGAGTTTAAAACAAAACATTTCCCAAAGGTTTTCTTCCAAAACCATTTTTAATAAATAAACCATATTTTTATTTCGCTAGAATTGGTTTTAAATCAAAGAATCATTCTTTTGTTTCACCAAATACATTTTTAAATCCACAAAGTGTTTCCTATGGTCATTATGTTCAAATCACACCATTTGCCAAATATTTTATCCCCAAAATCATTTTTGAACAATTTTTACAATCTAAACAAGCATACAAATGTTTCTGCAAAAACAAACATTTTAACAGAAGCTTTTTGCTAAACAAATTGCATGGTTGTCTAGGGTTTGTTCCACTGATTCCATTGATATAAAGTTTGCAATTTTTGGACGTGTGGATCAAAAGTTACTAGGGTTTCAAATCTGCATCTAAATCAGATTCAAAATTTCTTTTAAACAGAACTAGTGACACGCGTCCTGTTCCTATTCGCAGATACCGTTTCACCCGGATCACACTCTCTGGTGCGTTGGATCAAGTCAGATCGTGCGGCACAGGTTGCGTACCACTTCGCTTTAAGTGGTTCTATCCTATCCACTAGATCGAGATCGGACGGCTGCTGCGAGCTTGACCTAAAACGAGCGGCGCTGCGGCGGTGGCTGGCGGCGGGGCGGCCAGATGGTGGCGGTGCCGGCGATACAGGAAGAAATGGAAGGTGGGGAGATGCTCACAGTGATCGCAGGGCGACGCCGAAGCTCAACGTGGAGTCGTCTTGGCAAGGGGCGCACGGGGACAGGAGGAATCGCTCACCGGAGTTGGTATGGGCGGCGGTGCTCTCGGGTCGTCGTCGCTGGCGTCGTTTGGAACCACGCTAAGCCAAAATAGAGGCACGGTTAGATGCGCACAAGGGTCGCGAGTAAGGAAGCGTCATCGGGAGGTGCTGGGGCGGTCGAGGCTTACCAGGGGAGTTCGTCGGAGAAACGACAGATGGCGGTGGCGAGTTGAGGTTGACGAAGCCGACGTTACGGGGCACTCGCGGGCGAGCTGAGGCCACAGAGCGGTGCGCCAGAGTCTGGTGAACTTGCCTGCGTGCTCGGGGAGGCAAGGGGCGGCGCGGGATCGCCGGAATTGGCTGGGGACGGTGGTCGGAGCAGTGAGGGTGTGTGGCGAAATTCGTCCAGCCTGGCGGCAGAGAGAGGGAGGCGCGTGAGGGGAAATGGAGAGGAGGAGTGGGCGCTTTAACGTGCGTGGTCAAGGGGCCGATTAATGGCGTGGTTAACGCGTATTACGCTGGACTTTATTCGCCTGCAACGGCCGGCGAGGGGGAGGGGCGTAGTCCGCGGGTGAAGACGATGGATACGTGGCGGTGGGGTCTATCTGGCAGTGAGGGAGAGAGAGAGAGAGGGGAATGGGTCCACCGGTCATTGTCAGCGCGGGTTAGTTAACAGGTGCAAACCGTTTTCCTCGGGAGAGAGGGAGTGGGCTGGTACTGGGCCTTGTTGGGCTGGCTCAGTTGGGTCAGGTCTGTTTTCATTTTTTTCTTCCTGATTGTTTTGTCTTTTTCTAATTCCAATTTCTGTTTTGAAATTCAAACAACCAATCAAGCATTCAAATCTATTCAAACATTCACCACACTTGTAATTGAATTTGGTTCTGTTTAACAACATAAACCAATTCCCAAAGTAAAATAATATTTTTATTTTAGAGTCCATTTATAATTAAATAAAATGGACACTAGTTAATAAATCAAATGGGTTTTAATTTATTTAAAAACTCCATTTGAAATCTAAATATTTTCAAAACCAAATCAGTAGGTTTTATTTGAAAATAGAAGATACTTGGAAAACTTGTTTAAAATAAAATAACATTTTATTTTAGGGTCCAATAATAATTAAATGAATAGACCTTATTCATTTAATTCAAATAGGATTTGTTTTATTAAAATCTTTATTTTGAAATCTAAAATAAAACCAAAACACTTCAGTAGGTTTTATTTGAGAATATAAAATACTTGGAAAACTTATTTAAAATAAATAAATAAGTTTTAGTGTTTATTTAAAATGTAAAAAGCCTTTACTTAAATAAAATTGGATATTAAATCCTTATTATTTTATTTAAATAAACCTTTACTATTTTTATCAAAACAAAATGTTTTATTTCAAAAGCTTGACCAAGGTTTTATTTTGGCTCCATAAAATAATCCTTATTTATAAATCTACCTTTTCTTTTGAAAACCAAATCTTTTATTTAAAGATCCAAAAATAGTAATTCCACTTATTCAAAATATTTTCTTTATTAATTTTTTAACTTTTCAAATCCCTTTAGGATTTGTTTGATCAAAAAGGTTTGAAGGTTTCCAATTGGAATCAAAAAGTTTTTCTCACCCTGAAAATCAATAAAGTTTTATTTTATTCATTTATTTTTCACATTACAAGATTTGGAAAATCTTGGGATGTGACAAGATGGAGTATATGCTTGACAAAATATAAGTTGTCAATCTCATGTCCCCTGAGTACGAGGGTCGCTCCTCATGCTACTCAACTTTAGTTACCGGTAAGTTCTTGTCATTGTAAGTATATGTGTATCATAAATAATTGACAACGGGGTAACCCTTGCACATGGTACAGTAGCTTTCCCATAACCAAAATGACAAGGCAAGCAGACAGTGAGCATCTCAGCAATCTCTTATTTGCCATGGGAAAATGACGCTTTTTTCTCTCTTTCCTCTTTTCAATATGTCTGTTCTTTTTTATATAAGAGGAAAGCTTCATAGATTGATCACTATGGTGACGCTGCAATTTTCCACCATGATTAGGCATGGCTTAAGCTAGCGGCCCAAGCGTTTCTCTAAAACATATACATAACTCCATGGAATTACAAGATCCCCTTTTATTTCACACCGACGACATCCGCAAACAAAAGAGCATGATATCAACTGGGTATGTATTTACAGGTGTTGAAAGCGTTCCCTATGGCAGCACGGTTCTGCTAATCCCAACGTATAGATGCAAGCATATACAACTTCGATGACACAATGTTTCAAGTTTATTAGGGGCAAGAAAATAAGGTGTACCATCAAGTTCGTGAGAGCTTTACTAACTAGTTTTCAAATAACAAAATAATTTTTAATTTGAAAGGTAGATGAAGCTTGAGAATTTTCTTAGAATAGCAGTAATGCCACTAGGTAGATATGGTGGACACAAATGGCACAGGTTTTGGTTCAAAGGGGGTTGGATGCATGAGAAGTATTCCTTCTCAAAATAGGTTTTTGGCTAGCAAGCAAAAGAGTTGAAGCAAACAAGCAAACCTACAAGTGATAAAGCCAAACATGCAATCTTCCTTGAAGACACAAAAGATCTTAAATAAAGAATACTAAGCTTATGAGCCAATCAAGAAAGAAAATATATGATACAAAATACCTGTAAGCTTTTTCTCTTTTCCTTTCAAACCTCAAAAAGTGTTGCTACTGACCAGAGCTCGGTTTGCCAAAACCAATTTAGATCTACTTGATGCTCCCAAAGTGATGCCAATACTGATCAACAAGATTAATCATATAATAGAGATTGCAAACTAAAATAAGAAGTGCAAAAAGTAAAAGATGAGACTTCTCATTAATATTCCATAAAGGCAATCACACCAAGGGATACATAGATAACCAACTAAAAGAGAGATACTTCCACATGCAAACCAACATATAAGATAACTTCTCTACCAAAGATATGAATCTACTAAAAAGGTAAAAGATAAAATATAATGATGTGATACCACGGCACTCCCCATGCTTGAAACAAGCCAAGGGGATGCCAAACCTGATGACGAATTACTCCTTCGGTGGTGGTGTTCCCTTGTTTAGGGTAAGAAAACCTTACAACATCTTACGAAGCCTGTTATTCTCCTCTTGGAGTATATCCACCTTCATCCTCAAATCAAGGTACTTATCACAAAACTCGTCAGTGGTTCGAAGGCTTTCCACTGCCTCAGGGCAGGATTTGAATTCGGGAACAGAGGCTATAATCCCCTGCATGTTACAAGAAAAGGCACGTCTAGTGTTAATTGCTCCTACAAAAGTAGGTTTACTTGCCATTGACCTTGCGGCGGTTTGTTCCTCCAACTTAACTTTCTCCTCGATGCTCCAATCCATGTCTCCGCGCCTATCAACGATCCTTTCTTCTTCCACGGGCTTCTTGCCTTTGTCGTTGGCAGAGGCCATGGTGCTCTAAACTTGAGAAGATTTCCTGACAGAAACAGATCGGAATGAAAACACAACGAGAACACGATATATGAACCTCGAGCGGTCCGAGGGTTATATATTACGAAGTTTTAATGCATAAGGAATGTATTGGTGCGAAAACGAGGCCGAGACGGAGCTCAGATGGCTCACACCCCCTCCAGGCGTGGCCAGTTGGGGCCCACGCCTAGGGTGGGTGTGGCCAACCTGGCCTCCGTTTCCTCCTCTGTTTCGTCTCATAACCTTCCATATGTAATAAAAACATCAAAAATATAGGGTTTTCACGAACCTTCAGTTTTACCACTTTTACCTAATCAAAGACGAACTCTGCAGATTCCTTTTCTCCTTCTCCTGGAAATTTCCTTCATACAAGGCCTTACACAAACCTCAATGGCATCATTAGTGTATGCAAAAACAATAAACCTTTAGGTACACACTTCAACTGAAATCCATCAAAACAAAAGCTACTGTAGCAACTCCTTTCCAAAAACCCAAAAAGAATCTGAAAGGAAATCAATATAAGAGGCAGATGCAAATGATGGCAGAAATCTGTCAAAATAGACCAGCGGGTAAAGATTGATTTTTTAGAAAACCTTATGTTGCTCAAATCAAAAAGTGCAAAACTAATGAAATTTGGGTAACAACTTGGGGAAAAATCACATAAAATTACAGATCCATCCAAATTACCGAGATCCTTCACGAATTTTTACAATGCAGTACAAAAATCTGTCCTAGGACAGCCACTTTTCACAACTCCTCTACTTCTCAAAAGTAGTTGATCTTGACACAAAAACCAAAAAAAGGATAAGGATCGATTATTACTTAGGTAATAACTTCCAAGACTCAACAAAACTATTGGGTTATCTCCCAAGAAGTACTTTACTTTAATGCCTTTAAGTTAGGCTTGATAATTTCAAAGATGCTCATATAGGAGATAAAGATTTGAAGTGAAAGAGAGCATCAAGAAGCAAATATCCAACACATTTGAGTCTAACCCACTTCCTATGCAAGGGAGTCTCATGAGAAAATATATTGTTGAAACAAAAAGGCACTATCATAGGAAGACAAAACAGATGCAACTTCAAAGCTTTCAACATAAAACTGGGAAACTTAACATTATTGAGATGCATAAAACCATGTTTCCCTCTCTCATAATAACTTTCAGTAGCACTTTGAATAAAGTTAACAATATAAATGTCACAGGAAACAACTCTATCATCAAAATGAGCATACTTACGGTCATTAAAAAGAGGTCCAAGGTCATAAACTGGATCAATAGAAGCAAGTCGTTCCATCCTGGAATCTTCATTAGGCAAGTTATTTTCACAAGGAGCTTTAGCAAATTTGGAAAAGTTAAACTCATAAGAATCTCCATCAAACTTACTTATAACCTTTTCCTTCTTACAATCTATAATAGCTCCACAAGTGTTCAATAAAGGTCTACCAAAAATGATAGGACAAGTTTTTCTAGCTACTGAATTAAGCACTAGAAAATCAGCAGGATACTTAATCTTACCGCAAAGAACCTCCACATCTCTTACAATACCAATAGGGAAAATGGTTTCCTTATTAGCAAGGTGAATAACCACATCAATATCCTCAAGCTCACAAGGACCAATTTCATGCACAATTTCCCTGTAAAGCTCATAAGGAATAGCACTAGAACTAGCACCAATATCACATAAACCATAGTAGCAATGATCACCAATTTTAACAGAAAGCACAGGGATACTAGCTTTTCTAGCTTTACTAGGATGAGAGATAATATTACAAGCGTCTTCACAGAAGACAATGTGCTTATCGTCTATATTTTTAGTGACAAGGTCTTTCAGAATAGGTACCACGGGTTCATTGTCTATTTGCTCATCAGGTTCCACAGCTTTCTTTACACCTTTATTATTCACACTAATTATCATAGAATACTCCTTTACCTTAGCTGGGAAAGGTGTTTTCTCAGCATAAGGTTCAGGAAAAATATGATTAGTAGTACAAACTTTGGTATTTCGAACAAGAACATGATCAACATATTTATAAGGTACATGGTACTTATTCCACTTATTTTTAGGAATTTCTATGTAAGAGGCAAAGGCCTTAAAACAGTTGGCAATACTTTGAGAATCAAGACCATACTCATTACTAATATGACGGAAGTCATCAGTTCCCATAAAAGATTTAATGCATTCATAATCATAGTTTATACCTGACTTTCTTCCTTTGTCATTCTCCCGTGCTTCGGTGTTGTGGCACCCCGGATTTATGGTCCGAGAATACCCGTTATGCATATAATTCACGTTCCCATGATCAGTGAGCCGTGAGCATAACCGACTAGTATCATTACATCATCCATATAATAACGAGTACAAAACTTACAAGGTTGGCCATTATGGCGAACACATCACAAATAGCGGAGGTCTTCAGTGCAGAGCCTGTGCCTTAACCTACAGGCAACTAAATGGGAAGACGACCTAGCTTGCATAGACGTCAGCACTTTAGTTCCTTCTTAACATCTGCAATCTGGCCAAGTAAATAGCCAGGGACAATGCCGGTGAGTACTTTGAATGTACTCGCAAGACCACCGAGACAATGTAACAAGGATAATGCATATTTTGGCTGTAGCGAGAAAGCTCTATACTATATTTGCTTTTGAAAGACCTACATTGGCATCTCTATATCTTTGTTGAAAAGAGTTTCCGGAAAATATGCCTCCTTTTTGTAAATCCGGACATCTCCACATCCTTGTTAAAAAGATTTAAAATAGTTTTATTGTAAAACCCTTTTTAAAACGTCTTCGACCATCACTGGTCAAAACCAATCTCATTCCTTATCCTTCCTCATGACCAAGTCACATCCTTTTCATCCATCTCCACATATCTCCCGGTACTCATAGTAATCACCTTTCCAACCGTCCTTGACCGTGGACGCGGCTATTCGAATAGATTAGACTCTGCAGAGTTTGTGCACTTTACCCACAGGAATCAATACATCCGCCGGGATACAACCACGACCCTCTACATACTGTAGACGGGGGTCCGGATAATTGAACCTAACCTTTCATTTGTTTTCCCTAGTACAGGTACTTTCCCTATGGTTGCTTAGTTCCCCCGGGACGTGTACCTGACTTCCCAAGTCCGAATCTCCCTTCCCGCGCATCCATTATCCACTTCCAGCCGTACTGCCTTAACCTGGTACCATCCTCGGGAGCTCCATAGTTTCAGCCGACTCCGTGGAGTTGAATGGAACCTCTCCGGGCATGATGACCTCCCTAAGTGGAAAGGAACCGGATTCCGGGGACTCTAACCCCTTTCTACGCGTTATGGCGTAGCCCATACTAAGGAGGACAAACTACGAGCTAGCCTTGAGTCCCACCCAGGGTAATGTGGTTGCACGGATAAAAATTGTTCCAGTAATAGACTCGAGTACCCCTTTCCTTCTCTTTCCTTTTTACGACTTTATCTTTATCCTCATCATATCTCCTTTAGTGAAAACTCCACTCGGAACGATGCCTCTTTCCAAGGGTTTTATTTTGAAAACTTTGTAGTAGGGTAAAACCCAAAATAGTTTAATAATCCAAATAATTGGGAGAATTATTTGGGGATGCTTATATCCAAGGTAGATGATGTAAACTTGATGTAGGCATCAAGGTTAACCTTGGTTTTGAAGGAATGTGGTGAAAAGAATTTAGAACTAGGTTCTGGGGGATCTAGGGTTTAGTTATTCTCATGCCCTCTAAACAAGTTGGATTAGGGAGCTCAGAGCTCACCTTGGTACAAGGTATAAATGGATGGATAGACCATGTCATATAGATTATCATGGAAACAAGAGTTGGGCTTGGTTGCATTTGAGGTGATCTAGGAGAGAGGGTAAACTTGGTTGAAAATAAGGCTACAATAACAGTCACATCGGTTAGCCTCCTAAACCATGTGGGTTTAAGAAGCACAAGGCTCCAATGAAATCAAGTGAAGTGTGGGTTGATATTCCATGGTTAGTGGATCATAACCATGAAATAGTTGGTGAAGGGGAGGTGGCATATGGATGTGAGCTTCTGCCAAAGTAGGCAAGATGATGAGATTTGCAGAAAAGTTTATTATCTTGGCTACAAAACCATCATGGATGAGTGGGAATTCAATTGGCTTAGCCAAGGGCAAGAGTGGGCTTTCGTAGTACTGAAGATTTACTACAAGGTGGTTCAAGTACATTCTCAATAATGCACAAGGGGTGGAAGAGGTAGAGCTCCAAAGATGGTATCTGGAAAAGAAATCCAGACTTAGCCATTTTGGCAGTTTTGGAGATTTTGACTAGAGTGCAAATGTAGATGATTTTGAGAGGATGCTAGGTTCCAAACTCATGATCATATGGAGGATGTTGATGGGATGGATAAGTAGATATTATCCATGCTGAGATTGGGTCTTCCTTAAGTTGGAAACCCTCAGGAGGGATTATCCCTAGTTTGAGATAAGCAGGAGATGAGATGATCACTTGAGTGGCTTAGGATGGATCCAGAGTGGGATGCTTGCTAGGGCTTGATGATACCAAGCAAGGATTGGGTCCTAAAGGTTGAGCTACTAGATTATATCACTCTAGTTCCTAAGCAAACAAGGCAATCAGCAGATCAAGGCAATTCATCCGATAGCAGATCAAGGCAATTCATCTTATAACTTTTCTAGCTACTACTAGGGTTACCATAAAGCCTAGCTTGGGGGTAAGGAGGGGTATTTTTAAAAGGGTTTGATTTGAAGTAAGATAAGTACCCTCTTGGCATCTCTACCAAGATTTAGATGAAAAGTTTTAATAAAGGTTTTGGGAAAACCTAGAGATAAGGGTAGTTGAAGTTCTATCTTGAAAACATAAGGAGATAATATATATAGGTCTCCATAGTTTTTGGCAATAGAAGCTAGTAAAGTATTGGGTTGTGTCAAAGTCATCTTGGCTCAAGTTTTGAAATGCCAGAACATTTGAGAATATGAAAGATGAGCCAAGACATCTCTTTTGTAAAATAGTTTTTGTAAGCTAGTGTTGAGATGAGGAGCACACAACTAATACACAAACAGTTGCTTGAGCACAAGCAAGCAAGTAATCACACAATGCAAGAAAAAGTTTTTGTTCCCCCTGATTTTTGCCTTTTGGACATTTTAATCATGGTTGCTGAAATTGGTATGTTACAAGTGTTCTCTTGAATACGTTCTAGGAGATCTCATTTAGCTTCTTCCTTCATACGTGTGAATGATCCATCACAAGAAGCATCTAGTAAATCTTTATCATAAAGAGAAAGCCTAGCATAAAAGTTATTGATAATAATATTGTTAGGGAGTTCATGAATAGGACATTTAAGCATTAGTAACTTCAATCTCCCCCAAGCTTGAGCTGTACTCTCTCCATCATGATGCCAAAAGTTAAATATCAGATTCCTATCCTTATGAATCTCACTAGGAGGATATAATTTAGAATAAAAGAGAGGCAATATTTCCTCCCATTCCATGGATTGTCCATTCTTTAGCAGCTTATACCATTCTTCAGCTCTTCCTTTCAAGGATATAGAGAGTAACTTCTTCTTCACATGTTCAGTTGTGATACCTGCACACTTAAACAACCCGGATAATTCATGGATAAAAAGCAAATGATCACCAAGATGGACAGTTCCATCCCCTAAATAATAATTATCCATAACACGATCAACAATACTTGTAGGTATCTGAAAAGGATCTATCTCAATAGGTGGTGGTTCATCTACTACCCTAACAGTGGTAGTAGTTTTCCCAAATATAAAACTAAGTGGGTTATCCATAATGGAAACAAAGTAACAAACAGAAATAAAAATCAATACTCACAGTAGAAGTTTCCTTTACCAGTTCCACTCTTCAATAGCGCTTCACTCCCTGGCAACGGCACCAGAAAATAGTCTTGATGACCCACAAGTATAGGGGGTGTATCATAGTACTTTTTATAAATAGGAGTGTCGATCCCAACGATGAGCAGAAGGTGTTGACTAGTGGTATGGAGCAGGAAATCTTTGTAAATACTTAGCAAACGGATTTTTAGGGGTTTTCTGATAAAGCAAAGAAATAAAGTGCAAGTAATAAAGACAACGAACAATTGCAGCAAGTGGCCCAATCCTTTCTTAGCAAAGGACAAGCCGGTGGAAATAATTATAAGGACCAAAAGTTCTCAAGGACACATGGGAATTATGTCAAGTGCTTTCACTTCAAATAGCTGAGTAGTCTTCTTTGGTTTTGTAAGTGTTGTGTGGGTAAACCTGTGCTAATGTACTGACCTTACTTGGACTAATACATACTTGTGATTAAACCCCCTGCAAGCATCCACAACTACAGGAAGCAATTAAGATATAAACCTAACCACAGCCTTAAACTCTAAGATCCTACGCTCCCTTGTGCAATGGTGTCCTAACGGGGGTTCGGGTTTCTGTCACTCTGGCAACCCCACAATTAGTAGAAAAATACACAATGCATTCCCCTAGGCCCATAAATGGTGAAGTATCATGTAGTCGACGTTCACATGACACCACTAGAAGAATAACACCACAACTTAAATACTAAACCATTGAGTAATATCTCAACACAAATCCACTACTAACAACATGAATTCTCCCATGTCCTCAAGAACTAAACGAACTACTCACGAGACATCATATGGATCAAGATCAAAGATGATATGGTGATGGATAACAATCTGAACATAAACAATAATCCAATGGTTCCACTCACAAGCATCAACTACAATAGTAATCAACACCGGGAAAGTTTCCCCTAAGAACTATGCAAGTATTCGACACGATTGTTATAGCGGGATGGAGTGGTGATGATGGTGCTGGATGAGATGATGGTGTGGATGATGATGATGATCCCGATGAAGTATAGCTTGATGATGGTGTTGATGGCGACGATCTCCCCTCTTCGAAGAGGAATTTCCCCGGCAGAAATCTGTCTGCCGGAGAGCTCTTTCTATCTCGGTGTTTTCCGCCCCAAAGAGGCGGCGGAATCTTTCTATGGTCGCTCTCCCGTGTATTAGGATTTCGAGGAGAATATATAGGCGAGAGGGCGGAACCAGAGGTGGGCCAGGTGGGCCACACCCCCTATAGGCGCGGCCTGGGCGTGGCCCGTGCCTGGGGGGTGTGGGCCCCCTATGGCCCCTCTACGCCTCTCCTTCTGGCATTCTTCAACTTCTGGGAAAATATGATTTTCCATAAATTTTCTAGTATATTTCTGATCTTCGCGAAATTGCATCAAAACACCTCTTTTTCCATCAGAATCCTAACTCCGGCAGTTCATCCTCCAAGAATCATCCAACATGCAAAAACAGATGAAAATACATAAGTAACACCTCTTAATATGAAATATATCAAAGAATAGAGGCAAATTATGATATAGAATGGTGATGCAAATTGGAGTATCACACCACCATAGCCATATTCCACCACTTGTAATAGCAGATCTCATCTCCAATTGGCGACATTGTAAGACTATTTTCTATCAATCTTATGATCTCTATTACAATGTTTATGATTGTCAATTTCATCTCTATGCGTGAGTAATTCTCTTTGGGCTAAGGGGCTTCAGCCTAGCCATGTAGCTTTTGTGCATGTTATTTATCATAGATGGGATCATGTATTAGTTTGTATGACATGATGATTGTAGTACCCTCTCTTGCCTCAATCTAAGGACTTGTTAGGTACCCAAGACCTCGAGGATTAATCCAGGTAAAGGGAGTGTGAGTAACGACTGATCTGCAGGATAGGAACCCCAGTGATAGAAAGGGTAGTACGATTGTATGTGAGGAACTTACTTGGGATTAACGATGACATCACTATGCATATCATTAGTTCTATTTCTTCTATGGATGACACTAGTAGGTTATTTCCATAAGCGGTTGCAGAGGCGATAACATTTATGGATGCACTGCCTACATATAATTGTCTTGATCTAACTATTACGTGAGTACTTTATTATTATATTTTATTCCCGACAGATGTTTTGCACAGCTACTGGTGAAAACTGAAGAACCTAGGCCCTCTCTCTCCATCGTCAACAATAATAACAAGATCGCAAACTCTTGGTCCGGTGAAAACGCAATAGGAATTCTAAAACTCTCGAAGGTCCGTTTAAGTAATCTCACTTTGCTTTCTGCTTCCGAGGATTTGATAAACCTAGGTCTATTAGGGAAAAAGAGCTATACTAAATCCGTAATCCGTATCGAAGGTATCAACCCTTTTTCTAGCGCTGTTGCCGGGGAAGCAATAGCTACCCTAGTGAGGTTAGTAGGAACCTTGCTAGTTTTAATTCTCGTTTTTAATTTTGTTAGTTTTCTTTCAATTTTTATTTGAAAAACCAAAAAAATAGTTAGTCTTTTTTAATTCTTGCTTTATCATCATTAGTACATGTTTAAGAAAATACAAAACATTGGAAGTATGGCTGAAAAGAAGCTTGGGGAGTTTGCAACTCCTAACAATGATGCGTACTCCTATTACTCAGCCAGCAATTGCTGCTAAAGATTATGAAATTAAGTCCCACTATTTAAGTTTGGTTCAATAGAATCAATTTGGAGGCTTTGTGTAGAAGATGCAGGTATGCACTTAAATACTTTCACTAAAATATGTGATATGATGCGCATTAAAGATGTTGACCCCGATGCGGTCAAGTTGTGCTTATTTCCTTTCTCTCTTAGAGGAAAAGCAAAATAATGGTTGCTACCTTTGCCTAGAAATACTATTGCAGCATGGGTGGAATGTAATTATTTATTTATGACTAATGTCGTGGTGGTGTCACGGCAGATGCCATAGGTAGTCTTAAGTTGGGGGCCGAATGGGTGCTTGTGGTCACCAGGGAGGGAGTGCACGGTCTTGACATGCACGAAGAACAAGATGAACCCTCCACACTTAGGAATTTTATTGATGCTAGTGGTTTACAAGTGCTCCTTGAGCTGTATGAACTAGGGTTCGGTTCACTAGTTCCCTACTTCATCCAACCTCCTCTGACCCTAGCTATCCCCCTCCTTATATAGACGGTGGCTAGCTAGGTTACACCCCTTTGGTTCCTAGGGTTACTGTTTGGATCTTGGTCCTTACTATATGGGCCGGGTCATGGGCTTGCAGTAAGCCCAGTGGCCCAGTCCATAAAGCTAGACAGCTAACGGTCTTCACGTACGTCGCCTCCAGTTCCTTTGGCGTCATGCAGTTACTTTGTACGTCAGCCCTTGCTTTAGGCGTCACCCGGATCCTTTCGTGTCACCCGGCGTCGCCCTTCTCTTTTGACCGCGCTTTACCTTGGTCCCTCCTGAGCCTCACTTGGAAAGGTGCCACGTGTACTATCTGACTCGGCCCTTCCTCGTGACACTCCGCTCATTGATTCCTGCAAGGTTAACATATTTGTCATATACAGGCTGACATAGTAACTATGTCGGCCGCACACGACTTTCTTAGCCGGCCATCCTTACTCGGCCTGGTTCTTTCTTCACTCGGCGTAAGTCAAGCTGGCTGTGTTTTACCCCTTGTGACCCTACCGGGGGTTATCCCCCGGACATTAGTCCCCGAAGCTGGTGAGGTCTAGCAGTTCTAGCTGTTAGGCGTCTCCAGGTTCCTTTAATGTAATTGGAACTTCTTATTTTGTCTTTATTTACTGCTTAGGGCGCACTGTTTGGCGCAATCTTGCTCCTTGCCGAATCTATCTGACGGTTTTCGGGTCTATTCTTTGACTTTAGGCTCGTTTTTGCCTCGTGCCGAGTCATTTTGGCCAATTCCGAGTCATTTTCAGCGTGCTTCAGTCACTGACAGCTGGTAATCATGGTGACTTGCCTCAAATTTTGTTCCAAGCTCTAACTGCATAGTGACGACTGCACAGTAATTCCCTTTCACTATGGCAGTCCCATCGGTCTGCGCCCCTTGTCCTTCATTGCGTGACGTGGCAGGGGATTTCACGTGTATTGTTTACACGTGGCGCTCGCTGACTGGCTTACTCGGCCGAGTTCACGGACACACGCTAGCCGCACGGAGCAGGGGGATCCCATGATTGGGGTTTTTACTGCCCTTAAGTAGCGGTGAGGGGATCATAACTTCCCTCAACCATTCAGTTTCCCCTTAGCCTCTTATTCTTCCTTGTGCCTCCAAAATCCAACTTCCTCCTCTGCGGTTCTTCTTCCCCTCGGTCCTTGCTTTGTGATTGCCTTTCTCCTCTTTTCATTCCACGAGGGTCCTTGCTCTTCCAAGCCTCATTCAACGGCGGAAGAGACTGACTCTAGGGAAATCATGGACACACGCGATGCCGCCGAGGGAGCCGAGGAACAGGAGGTTCCCGTCGGCGAGCGTGGCGGCTAGGAGGGCTCGGAGGTTTCCGCCGAGGAGCTTGAGTGGCTGCGCTCCACCAGGCGCATCCCGCTTGAGGTGGACTACCGTCTTCCCATCGGTGAGATTTCCCCCAAATCCGATGCCAATGAGAGGGTGGCTTTCCTCTCCCATTTCGAGCGAGGCTTCGCCTTCCCGTGAGCAGTTTCTTTGCTTATTTTCTTTCCACCTTCCATCTTTAGACCCATCACTTGCCTGCCAATGCGATTGGCTCCCTCTCTTGCTTTATTTCTGCTTGCGAGGCCTACCTTTGCATTTGGCCTATAGTTCTTCTGTGGGCCAAGTATTTTAGTTTTGGAATCCAAGTTGTTCCCTAGCTTGGCGCTCCCCGAGTAGAGAAGAGGCCGACCCGGTGCGGTGCCGCTAGCATCACACCTAGGAGAGATTCCATCTTTCCTCGGGTTACTGGCCTTGACTCTTGCAAGAAATGACATAGGACTTTCTTCTATGTCAAAAACAGCAGGGCCACTGATTACATCTGTCTTCCCCCTTTCTCGGATGAGGTCCCCAGCAAAGAGTTCTTGCAGCTTGACCTGCGCGACCAAAACGCCGCGATGAATGAGGCCAACGTAATTCTGGAGAGGTTGCTGTCGCCGGATGAGAATTTCCATCTTGCCTACACGGATCTCATGTGCATGTTTATTGCACGTCGGGTCAGCCCCATCCAAGCCAGGAGCCACAAGATGTGCTTCATGAGCGGCACGCATGACCCTACTCGGCACTCCACGAAGGAGCTCACCCACGATTTTGTGGCACGCCGAGTAAGCTTGATCTTCAAACTGATCTTGGCAGAATATTGGGCTTGGAGCTTCCCTCCATTTAGCCGGGTCAGGCCTATCCCCTGGGTAAGTTTCTGTGTCACTTTTCGATGCCGAGTCAACTTCAGCTTGTTTGCTATTTTCTGTCTAGTTTTCTACGCTTATTCTGTTTGTCTTTCGCAGAATCTTGTTCACCAGGTTGATGATAGTACTGTCCCTCCTAGCGCTTATGATGTGGACCGCTCTGACTTCGACGAAGTCGAGTTCGATCTGGAGTGCTTCATGCCCATTCTGCATGCAGCTGCCGCTTCAACTCCGGGTAAGAGCCACACTCGAAACCCCTTACAAGATTGGTCTGACGATGATGATGATTGTGAGATTTTGGAGGTACTTTCCCTTAGACCTTAGCCCTCTAACTTATCCGAGTAAGCCTGTCATTTACTTATGCAGCTGGCCAGGTACATGACACTCCCCCTCTTGCTGTGGGCGTAGTCGGCAAAATCCTTGTCACCAAGCCAAATAAGCGACGCGGGGCCTCCTCCAGTGCTCAGCCGGCCAAGAAACACAAGGCTACTCCTGCTGCTGACATGTTAGTGGAGACTCGCAAAGCAGTTGGGCGCCGAGTCACACATCACCCACCGCGCGACCCGATCGTTTCCGGGTAAGATTTCGTGGTCTGCTTACTTTGCATTTTTCTTTCTCATGTTTTGCTTCTGGTTTCTTATGAGCATTTTGTTGTTTTTTGTGCCGCGCCTTTGTCGGTCAACCAGGCTACTCCTAGCATCGCCTCGCCGCTAAGACCTGCGCCTCCTCCGCTGATTCCGCGGTGTAGAGCCCTGCCCGAGTCGATGCTCCCACTGCTGAGGGTCACGCTTCTCAGTGTCAGTCAGACCCGATGGCGCACCCGGCGGAGGAGACTCGGCCTAGCACCTCTGCTGCACCTTAGGAACAACTTCCTGATCTTGGTGCCAGCAACGCTGGAGTCGAGAAGATCTTCGCCACCAGTACCTCTGGCACCAGCCCACAAGTTGGTGTTCATGAACAACTTCCTGATCTTGGTGCCAGCAATATTATTGAGCCCACTCAGTCGGCTCCTATTTCATCTCCATCCAGACCTTCTCACTCTCCTATTCTGTCAAAGAACCAGACCCGGCCTGCTACTCCTGGTCCGGCTCGCACTTCATCCGACAAGCCCTCATCTACCAAGCAGACGACTTTGGTTTGTGCCCCAGGCGCCACTCCTCAGATCCGGCCTGCAACACCAACAACAATGCTTGTCCCGGTGAGCAAGCCAAGCGGATCCGCAACCGCCGGGTCGGGCGACAGCTCTAAAGCTGTTACCCTGCACACCAGTGCCGTTGTGACCCGCGCCAATGTGGGAACTTCCCTGAAGATAGGGAAAGTTCTCACTCGGACGCTCAGCGGGAATGGCCTCGGTGCCGCTGAGCCTTATGTTGTGGCATGGAACGCAGCTGGCGAGCAAGAGGTCAGCTCTCATGCTGGCAAGAAGGTGAAGCTGGGCCCCAAGGACATTTTCGACATGACCCAGCAGGCCATTACATTAATGGATCGCGTGGATGAACTGAACGATGTGCCTAGCCTTCTTACTCTTTTGTGTATTGAGTATTTCTGTTATACATATCCCCTAGTCCCCGAGGTTACTGCCGAGTGAGGAACTTACTCGACGGTAAGCTCTAAGATAGGAGTCAACTTTTATCTGGCTATGAGCTTGACTTCTCAATTTACTCACTGTCTTTTTCCTTTGTGAAGCTTACGCATAATGAGCGCACCAAGGTGCATCAAGCTCTCCTCTTGGAGCATCGCAAGCTCGAACTTGCTCATCAGAAGCTACAAGCCGAGACTCAAGTCCAAGGTAATTTTCTTACTCACTGTATCTTTATTCGGCGCATCTTTCCCTGTTTCATTTCCTTAATCTTTTCTCGTTGTTTTCCCATAGCTTCTGCCCAGTCCACCATCGACGCGCTACACTCGCAGATCAGCGAGACAAAAAGTAAGTCTTTAGCCATCCTTTTGCTTCTTTACGTTCATGCTCATTCCTTTGTCATTTCTACTGAGACAGCTTTGTTGCTACTGATGACTAATCCGTTCCGAATAAGCAGAGAAGCACCAAGCCGAGCTCCAGAAGGAGCGAGACAAGCTAATCCGGCTGAAAAAGCAAATGGCCGACATGGAGCAGAAACACCAGGCCGAGGTGAAGGGGTTGAAGGAGGAGCTTGCCGAGAAAGACGACCAGCATGACGCCAGTGCCAAGAAAACCAAGGATCTTCTCAAGAAGGCCGAGTCGGCGGTTGAGTCGGCTAACATGGATCTCGACGCCCTCCAAGCCAAGGCCAAGACTTGGCAAAGAAAGCTCGGCGCCATCAATTCTTTCCTCGGTAGTGAGTTCTTACCCTTTTTGCATTGTGCTTTCTGTTCTTGACTTTTGCCTCTTCTTTATTATTTTGTTAATGCCCTCTTTCGTTTGCAGAGAACTTTCCTGAGGCTGACATGTTCGCCATACGGGCCATGAAAAGAGTGCGAGCCAAGTCTGGCGGTCCAGCTGATGGCGAGGTGACTATTGATGAGCATCTTGAAGCGGTGTCAGAGCGCGTCAAGACCCATAAGTCATGCGGCGTGGACTTGCTTAAAACAGCAATCCATGCATTCCAAATGCTCTGGCCGGATGAATATGCGCCTACACTCATCGAGCCCCTGGCTGAAAGGCTGCTTCTTACTGAAGACATGCTGGATCAATGGCGTGAGTCGGCCGGCTGAGCTGCAGCGGACAAAGCCCTTTCCTTCGTGATTTCATGGTACGAGGACATCAACCTTGATGTTCTTGAATGCATAAGAGCGGAAGGAAAGTGGCTCCATGATCCTGAGCTTATCAAGAAATGCCAGGAGCGAGCCTACGCCATGATCGAGTATACTATGGTGCACGCTTGGTGCAATGGGCCCAGCTTCCTCGACCTCGGCAAACCACTTGCTAAAGTTGCTGATGAGGAGGGTCCTGACAGCGAGGCCACTGAGTCGGATGAGCCGGAGGACTTAGCGACCGATGCTCCTGACTCGGCAGATGCTCCAGGTGATGCTCCTATCTCCAAGACCGCTCCTCCGAGCCCAGCTGCTTCTTAGGCTGAGTAGAAAAACACTTGAACTTTGATGAGATCCCCGGTATGCCGAGTACAGATGTAACATACATTGCACTTATTCTTGGATGTGTGCCTTTTGATAAGGCTTAAACTTCTTGTTATATTTTGAATGTGAATCATCCAAGGGCAAGTCCCCAAGTCTCATCTTGGCGTTTCACCTCTCCTTGACTTTGGCTCTTGTCTACCTTTTTTGGCGTTCGACATTAGAGTCTCAAAGTACTAAGGATTTAGTTAACGGGTATGAAACTTAGATCACTTGACCCAGGATCATTCAACATACCATGCGATATAACCTGCAGTGGGTTAGGTAAAAACATAGGGTCGACTCACGTTTCTCCTTTTACTTATCCGGTGTTCATGTTTACTCGTCCTCCATCCTTTCCTCTTGCTTGCCATGAAGCCGTGTTTTCGGACAACAGCATAGTCGAAGAGTTGATTATTTCCGAGTAAACATTACTTGTTCTGAGATAAGCTTTAGATGTTACACCAACCAATATAGAATAATTAAAAGGATAAACATAAGGGGCAGTCACCGAGTCAGTTATTCGAGTCATACCATTTTATTATCAGCACATAGCCGGCATAAGCGTCCGACATATGAGAGTTCGAGTGATACATGCACTTCTTCTCCTAAGTGTAGAAGGGGCGAAGAAATGCCACATTCCATGGCCTTTTGGTCTCATCACTTGATATGTCCGCCTTGTTCTTTAGTGCTTCACGAGCATCTATTAGATAATATGAATCATTGTGCAATGATTTGCTTACAATGAATGGTCCTTCCCATGGGGGTGATAACTTATGCATTCCAGTTGTGCGCTGTACTAGTCTGAGCACCATATCCCCTTCTCGAAAAACACGAGGTTGAACTTTCCGGCTATGATAGCGTCGGAGATTTTGCTGATATATAGCTGATCTGGACAATGCCAATTCCCTTGCTTCTTCGAGTAAGTCGACTCCATTATCACATCCCAAAATTTTCCAAATTTTGAAATGTGAAAAATAAATAAACAAAATAAATAATTGTTGAAATTTAGGGTGAAAAGAAACTTTTTGATTCCAAATGGAAACATCAAAAACCTACTTGAACAAACTTTGAATAAAATGGAACCCAACAAAAATTCAAATCAAGTTAAATGCATTCATCAATGAATGTATCTTGAAATTCAAACTTGAGAAAAATAAACCAAAACCCAAAACCTTAATGAAAGAAAATCATTTCCAAGATATCTCAAAGACTATGGATTTGATCCATATAAAAATTGGTCAACAAACATTTATAAATGATCAAGGATGATAAATAAAAATGTTATAAAACCATATAAATTGGTTTCATTTAATTTGGAACCATAGATAAAAACCTATGAGTTTAATATGACAAAAGGAAATAATTTCCAAAGCTAATAAAGCCCCTATCTAAAATCCATACCAAATTGTGAGCAAAATAACCCTAAAGGATTTAAAAGGATAAACAAGTATTAAATAAAATTATACAAATTGGAATCACCAATATTGGATCTATAAATAAAAAGATATGGATTTTATAAGACAAAGAAAGAAATAAATAAATAAGGAATATATAAAAGCCAAATTAAATCTTGGACAAACAAATGAATTGAAAGATTATGGAGTAATAAAAGGAATAAAAGATTATTTAAATAAAATCATAAGGAATTGAACAATATTCAATTTGATTTAAATAAAGACAAATTGCCTAAACTAAATAATAAATCCCACAGAAAATGTTTTAGAAGACAATTTAAATCAAATCCATAAGCAAATGGAATAAATATAATCCAAATCCAAATAAATAAAGGAATAAAGAATATTCAAATAAAATAATATGGCCTTAACCAAATTCTATTCCATTTGAATAAAGACAAAATACCTTAGATAAATGATTAATTAAATCATGGGAAATTAATAAACTGGAATTTCCCAAGGTGGATATAAAAGTTATTTAATTAACTTAAATGGAATAAAAGAATCATTTAAATAAAATTTTGGAATTAAAACCATATTTGATTTTATTGGAATAAAGACAATTGCCCAATTTAAATGATTGATAAATCATATTAAAATATTTTAAAAAATAATTCAAGTGAATTTTATTTGCACTAAATAAAACCTACTGAAAAAGGTTTGGTAAAAATTAAAATTCAAATAAGAGTTTGAAAATATAAATAAAATATTATTTGAATAAAAGACAAGTGCCAATTTTAAATAAAATAATAAACCATAAATGAATAAAATAATTATTCTAAAATGGTCCTTAAAATACAATAATAAACCAATATAAAACTTACTGGAAGTTGTGAAGAGTTTGAATTCAAAAAAGTATTTGAAATCATTTAAATAAATTCAAAACAGAAAAAGAAATCAGAAAAGGAAAAGGAAACAGAATAAAAAAAAGGGGAAACAACCCAGCCCAGAACCAGCCCAGCCTAGCTAGCCCATCAAGCCCAACTTACAGCCCACCTGGCACTCCCCCTCTCCCTGACCGTTTTTTTCTCACCGCAGCCTCGACCCACACCCCCACTGACGAAGCAACCCCACTGCCATGTCACCTCATCGTTTCCACCTGCGATGAAGTCGCCCTCCCCTCTGACTGTTTCCTTTGCGCTTCAATTCGAATCAATACGAGTTATTCTGCAAATTAAATTCCACCGAGATCATGCTCATTTAACCACCTCCCTCTCCCTCCCTTTCCCCTTAGACACCGCTGTAAGAGAGCCACCAGGCTGTGCTAAATTTTGCTTGCCCCGCCGTTGTCACCGACGAACGGCAGCGCCAATTCCGGCGAGATCAACCCTCCCCTACCCCCTGGCTTCCACAAAGTTGCTCGCCAACACCTTGTGCACCTATTGCCATGCTCTGTTAGCTCATGCGCGCCCCAGAGACTCGCCTCCGTCTCGAGCTGAGAACCACCGACGACGGCCGCGACTCCGTCGAACGATTCCGGTATACTCAATGCACCATGTGCCCTCTAACTCATGCTATCGTGATCACCTGTGTCTTGTGACTCTTCTTACCCTCATCGTTCAACTTCTTATGGCTTGTAGTCTTGCCCCCATCAACGACTGAGCACACCTGACGCCATCGTGAACTCCAGCGAGTGATTGTCGACGACTCCGTGCGCCCCTTAGACTACTATGACCACGTCGAGCTTCTCTGCACCCCTGCGAACCCTGTGAGCTACTCCATCCTCTCCCTTGATTCATGCTTCGTCGAAACCACCGCGTACAGAGCGCTCCGCCGCTCGCCGTCGTGCTAGCGCCGCCCGTCCTTGGTCATAGTGTTGTGAACCGTTGGATTTAGATCCAAGTGACGCGATAGAATCTTAAGCGAAGGGGTATGAGATCATCTGTGCCGTGCGTAGTTAGTTAGATCTGACGGCTGTGGTTGATCGATCCGCACGAAACGGTATCAGCCAGTTAGATTTAGACGCATGGCACTGTTTTGAATAAATAGACAGGAACATTTCTATTACATGGTTAGATTTGAAAAATTCATAACTTTAAATCTACACGTCCAAATTTTGCAAACTTTATATCAATGGAATCAGCAAAAATAGTACTTTCCAACCATGCACTTTGTTTAATTAATTGCTTCTGTAAAATTGGTTGTATTTTCAGAAACTTGTCTAGGCATATTTTGAATATAAAAATTATTCTAGAAATGTTTTTAGGGTAAAATCTTTGGTAAATGGTTTGTTTTGAACCTACTGATCATAGAAACCAACTTTTGGATTTAAAAATAAATTTTGAGGCATTAAGGAATTATTCCTTTGAATAAAAGCATTTCTAGTTAAATAAAAATATTGATTATGGTTTAAAAATGCTTTTGAGTAAAACCTTTGGAAAATGATTGAAATTAAACTCTCTAACCCTAAACACCAAATTTTTATATTTAAAAATGTATTTTATTAAACCCTAGAAAATTATTACTTTGTTTAAAGTTATTTCCAACAAAATGAAATATTGCTTTTATTAAAAAATGGTTTTTAGATGAAACCCTTTGCAAATGGAATTGTTATAAAACATTATGACCATAAACATTAATATTGGTGTTTAAAAACATTTTGGCTAACACTAGAAATTATTCTTTGAATAAATCATTTCTAGCAAAACAAAAAAATGATTTAAAGTGGCCATTTTCACAAACTTGATATCAAATGGTTTTGCCACATTTATAAATGACCAGTAGGTGTTTTATAATGTTTATAACCTATTAGAAACCACTTTTCCAAACAAAACAATCTTTGGCATGCTTACATGCATTGCTTTGTTTATATTATTTTATGTGCTGAATTGTTTGAATGCTAGATTGAATTTGTGCCTTGATTGAATTGTAGTGAAATTTGAAGAGTGAGACTATTGCAAGATCAAGAAGTGAACTTATATTATCTACCAAAAATGCAAGTGGTACTTCATACTTTTGTCCCATTATTTTCACTATGCATCAGTGATATTTCAAAGTAGGACTTGCATGGAATTTTCTATGTGTTAAATATGCCATGGGAAATCCTAGTAGATGAAACCATAGTAGAATTTTCCCTAAGTTAAGATTCCTACTACTATCATGCTTATCCTAGCTAGTAGAAAACAAGGGTGGATTATATTCATGCTATGGAATATTTCTAAGTCAAGGACTTGTGTTTTGTTTAATAAAACAACTATATGAATGAATCACCTGGGTGGCATGGAAAGGATGGATTTATGTTGAGTGGTTACACAAGGCCAGGGGACTGGTGAAACTTGTGTATCACACTTGTGGAATGCCACTCAGGAACAAAGAGATTTGAGATGTCAAATGTTGAGAAGCTTCAAGTGCAGCCACTTGGAATTATGGGCTCTACCTGGATCATATAGGTTGCAATAACTTAGCCAAATGGACAGTTGGTGGTAGGTAATGATAGGTTTGGGAACGCGTCCATTCTGGTCTAAGGGAAGGCTTTTGAAAGATCTTGTCTCGATGCATGTCGAGTCTTGTGGGGAAAGTGCACCACCTCTCGAGAGAGTAAAATCTAAGTACTTAGTCGTGTCCCCGGCAATGGACAATTTGAGCATCAAGACATGGAAGCTATCAAGAATCTCCTCATCCCAATTTCTAAGTTAAAAACTTGTGGTTGAACAAGGGTTAAAGGATCTTCAATCTTTGATTGGTAGATGCCTTGGGTGATTTTTGCCAAACAAAAACTTAGTTTTTTCAAAAGATAAGGAAAATCTATTTTGAGCAAAGCAAGCCTAAGCTCCACTTAGCCAAATGCATATAGAAGCTAGATACTATTATTCTACTAAGGTATCACTTGCCAATACAATTCAAATGTATTGACCCTTGTGGCTGTAACTTATTATGTTGTAGGTTTGTTTGATGTTAGTGAAGTATGTTGATTAGGATTACAAGTCTACAACCAACATGATTGCCTGTGGCACTTTGAAGATGAAGGACTCCATGCTATATAGTTATTTCTGCTGCAATGTAATGTGATAGCCAAATGAGCTATGTAAGATGTAATGAAATATTTTATTCCTGGTTATAAAGTTGTAGTATGACCTTTGTTTATTGATATTACATCTTAACTGTGGATTCTAGCTATTGATCCAGGGACTAGCATTGTAAACACAGGGATCTCTACCTTATTAAAGGTTGGGACCTCTGCATCCATCTTCTCGGGCCTCTTTTACCTCGGCTTCCGAGTATTGCCTTACTCTTGGAGAGTCATATTATACGTCGGCAAGAAAAACTGCTTCTGCCCCATACACAAGGAAGAATGGCGTATAGCCTGTTGGTCGATTCAGAGTTGTCCTTAGGCTCCATAGCACTGAGGTTAATTCCTCTATCCAACAACCAGGTGATCTCTGGAGTGGCTCCATTAAGTGGGGTTTTATCCCAGACAGAACTAAGCCATTATCTCGTTCAACTTGTCCATTTGATTCTGGATGGGCGACTGATGCTACGTCAAGTCTTATTTGTTTTTTCCCACAGAATCGAGCGAAAGCTCCTTCGACAAAGTTTGTGCTATTATCTATGATGACATTGTATGGGTAACCGTATCTCAGGATTATGTCCCTTAAGAATGTGACAACTGTTTTTCCGTCCAATTTTCTGATGGGTTTCACTTCTAACCATTTGGTGAACTTGTCAATAATTACCAGTATAGGAGTCATGCCTCCCCTTGCTGGCTTGAATGGTCCTACCATATCCAGGCACCATACCGTGAATGGCCAAGTGATTGGTATAGTCTTCAATTCAGATGCTGGTAAGTGTGACCTGGACGCATAACGCTAGCAATCGTTGCATTTCCCGACTAGCTCTTGTGCTTCTACCAGTGCACTTGGACAATAAAATCCATGTTGGAATGCCTTAGCCACCAATGCTCTTGATGATGCATGGTGCCCACATTCTCCTTGGTGAATATCCAACAAGATTTCTTGGCCTTTCTCTGAACTTATGCAACGCTGCAGTACACTCGTCACACTTCTTTTGTACATCTCCTTGTTGATTATGGTGTAGGCTTTTGCTCTTCTTTCTGTTTGCCTTGCTAATATCTCATCATCTAGCAAAGTTCCATCTTTTAAGTAGTTGAATATTGGCTGCGCCCATGTTGGTATCAGCGGTGCCGGATCTGTTTCCCCATCAATTTCCATTGGCTCAGCCAACATATGTTCTGCCGACATGACCTGAGGAGTCCCTAAGTGTGATTCGGATACCCCTGAGGTGAGCGGATTAGTCCCCGAGTGACTCGAACCTGCCCCTGAGTCAATATCCATTGGCACAACATCTGACTGTTGGCTCGCCGGGATGAATATTGACTTGGATTCTGGTGACGGCTTGATCGATGGTTTCCTGAGATGCTCCAACACTATTCCTGGAGGTACTGTTTGCCGAGATGAGCCTAGCTTGTATAGTACATCCGTTGCCTAATTCTCTGCTCTTGGTATGTGATGGAATTCACACCCGTCAAAGTATCCCAAAATTTATTGCACGTGGAAGCGATATAGTGCCATGTTTGCATCCAACGCGTCCCAATGCCCAGATACTTGCTGGATCACCAAATCCGAATCACCAAAACACATGATCCTTTTGATGCCAATTTCCTTGGCCACTTTGATGTCGTGGACTAGTGCTTCATACTCGGCAACGTTATTGGGAGCAGCAAAATGGATCTATAACACATACTTGAGCTGATCCCACTTTGGCGATGAGAGCACTATCCCAGCGCCTAGACCCATTTCGTCTTCCGTTAAAGTGCATCTTCCAGTAATTCGGATCCGGCAATGGTGGTCTGTATTGCATTTCCATCCATTCCACGAAGAAATCTGCTACGGCTTGAGATTTAATTGCATCTCGCCTATCATATTATGGAGTGTATGGTGCTAGCTCTATGACCCGTTTTGCGACTCGGCCACTGGCATCTTTGCTACCCAATATATCTGAGATAGGCGCCTCACATATTACCTGGATTGGGTGTTCTTGAAAATAATGCTTCAGCTTCTTTGCTTCCATATATACCCCATATGTCATTTTTTGATAATGGGGGTAATTTTGCTTTGATATAGAGAGCACTTCGCTCAAGTAATAAACTAGCCTTTGGAATTATTTGCCCTCTTCTTCATGTTCAACTACTATTACTGCACTTACAACTCTGTTGGTTGCAGCGACATAGAGCAACATTGGCTCTTTGGATAGTGGTGATGCAAATATTGGTGCTGTTACCAACATATTTTTGAGTTCATGGAAAGCGTTATCTGCTTGCTGTGTCCATGTGAATTTGTCTGATTTTTTCATCAGTTCATATAGTGGTAGGGCTTTTTCACCTAGCCGACTAATAAACCTACTCAACGAGGCTAGGCATCATGTGAACTTCTGGACATCGTTGAGGGTTTTAGGCAATTCCGTTCTTTTGATGGCCCTGATCTTTGTCGGGTTAGCCTCAATTCCTCGGCTAGATACAAGAAATCTGAGTAATTTCTCAGCCGGGACACCAAATGTGCATTTTTCCGGGTTAAGTTTCATCCGGAATCTTCTTAAGTTTGCGAATGTTTGACGCAAGTCCTCGATTAGAGTATGACTTTGCTTGGTTTTTATCACCACGTCATTGACGTCTACTTGAACATTTTTGTCCAATTGATCTTGCAAGCATTTTTGCATGCATCTTTGATATGTTGCACCTGCATTTCTCAATCCAAATGGCATGGTACGATAGCAATAAGCCCCATACAGGGTGATAAAAGCTATCTTTATTTGATCATTCGGATTCAGTGGTATCTGGTGATATCCAGAATACGCGTCCACAAATGACAACAATTCACACCCAGCAGTAGAATCTATGACTTGATCGATCCGTGGCAGGGGAAATGGATCTTTTGGACACGCCTTATTGAGGTTCGTGTAATCAATACACATGCACCACACCACTGCCACGTTCGGGTCATCCTTTTTCTTTTTGACCAAAACTAGATTTGATAACCAATCCGGGTGCACTACTTCCATGATAAATCCAGCGGCTAAGACCCTGGCTATCTCGGTAGCTATCACTTTCCTCCTATCTTCGGTGAAGCGACGGAGGGGTTGCTTCACCGGCTTGGCATCTGGCCTTACATGAAGAGAGTGCTCAGCCAGCTCCCTCGGAACTCCTTGCAAATCCTGTGTGGACCATGCAAAGATATCCCGATTCTCACGGAGGAAGATGGTGAGCTCGCTTTCCTATTTTCAGTTAGCCCATCCCCAATGGCGACTGTGCGCTCTGGGAAATTCTCATCCACTTGTACCTTCTTGGTCTCTTTGGTAGCTTGGAATGATACATTGCCATGCGGATTAGTGAGCGTCGGCATGGACATTTGTGCTGCTTTGGCCAATGCTGCCACCTCCAACATTTGATGCTTTTCCTGTGCTATGACCAGTGATTCGTCCAGCGAAGATCCGGTTGAGGCACAAGCAATATACATTTTGTAATCTCCTTCTACTGTGATCACTCCACATGGACCTGGCAGCTTCATCTTTAAGTAAGCAATACGCAGAGTAGCCATAAACTTTGCCATAGCCGGCCTGCCGAGTAAGGCATGATATGAGTTGACTAGGTAGACCACCTCGAACTCTATGGCTTCAGTGCGACAATTCTCTCTGTTGCCGAATAAGACATCGACCCAGATTTTGCCAATTGGCTCACAGGACAATCCCAGCACAATTCCATGGAAAGTTGTCTTAGTCGGATCCAGCATGTTCATAGTGATGCCTAGCTTGAGCATGGTATCCTTGTACATGATGTTGATGCTACTGCCATCATCGATTAGTACCTTGGAAAATTTCACATTGATATCAGGGCCCATGAAAGTTGGATCCAAGACTAGAGCATAACCTCCTGGGTTGGCATGATCTTGGGGTGGTCCTTTATGCTCCAAGTTATCTCCTGCTCAGACCAGTGCATGTACTTTGGGATTGCCAGCATTGTGGCATTCACCTCCATCATCCGTCTCTGCTGACTCTTTTTGTCATTCGGCTCTGTGACAAAAACGACGTAGCTCTGGTGATGTTCTCTATACTCATTTCTGGTTCCATGGACGACATGATCGTCGTCAGCCCTTGGGTTATGTACCTGGTGCACGGCCTCTCTTATTTCTTGATTATGATACCTCAGATGCCTGTTCTCGTATCTATTATCAGCTCCAACAGCTTGAGCATTTCCTCCTGCGAGTGGTGGAGGGGGAGGTGGTGGTATCTGCTTACTCGGCGAATCCACTCTATCTCCCTTCTAAAACCAAGTGCATTGTCTTGTTGTGTGATTTGCTGGCCTACTCAGACTAGGCGTGTGAAATTTACACGGCTGGTCCAGCATCATCTCATAGGTATACTTTTGTGTGTCCTGATATGGCTTTCTTTGTTCGTATGGCTTTTTGCCATCATTTTTTGGTATCCACTGTTGTTGTCCATTTGTCATTTGACGTTGGCTACTTCTAGCATCTGGATGATCATGACTCACGGCCAAAACCTAAGTCGAACCATACCTGTAGTCTGGCCTTTCATATCTTCTTTTGCTTCTATACTCGGCTCTTTCCTGGCGCCTTTGCGATCCGGCAGCGTCATAGATCTGAGTCTCAGTTAACCCGTCTGCCGACATGAGCAGAGGCTGAGTCGGATCTCCTAACGCATACGAATCAGCTATTGTTTCCGCCAAGCTTGTCGGCATATCTCTCTGTAACCTTTGCCATAACACACTTCCATGTCTGCATCCTTGTGCAAACCAAGCGATAGCTTGTGACTCGATTACCCCTTCGCAAGAGTTGCACATTGTGCACCATCTTGTAAGGAATTCTCTGTCTGTCTCATTCGGCATTTGCTTGCACATAGCCAACTGTTGCAGGTGATTCGGCCTCTTGTAAGTGCTGGTGAAATTGCTCACAAAAGCATCCTGAAAATCGATCCAGTTGTTGATGCTTCTAGGTGGCAAGTTATTCAGCCACACCCGTGCTGGTCCTTCCAGCATCTGCGGTATGTATCGCACTGCCCATCTCAAATTTCCCTGCGCGATTTTTACAGCAGTTCCATAATATATGAGCCAGTCTTCTGGCTTTATGCTTCCATCGTAAGTCTTTGTTCCTCTGGCCAGCTGAAAATTTGCTACAGGTGGCTCCTTCATGATCCTTGGGCCAAAACATGGTGGACATTGCGAGTCAATCAGTTCTTCCATCTTTATTCGATCAAGCTTTAGCCTTGCATCATCCGGCTGAAGGTTTCTGCCTCCGAGTCTGGCCCCCATTGCTTGGTATGCGTGATCCGGCAATTCATACCCGTCATTCACCATCGCCGAGTAACCATCATTGTATCTGTTTGCGTTCGGGTCAGCAGGTTGCTGTACTGCTTTTCCTGCGCTCTGCTGTCTTCTTTCGGGTTGAGCTGGAGCGTTATTCGGAACTAGATTTCCTCCTCCTGCCGAGTGAGCTCCACGCCTAGGCTGAGGCGCAAAATTTTGCCCTCCATTGTCATTCCTTTGTCATGCTTGCCTTTCTCGGCCTGCATTTTCCTGGTTCTCATTTCCCTGAACATTGTTCCTTCTCGTTCCCTGTGCATGCGCTGGGTTTTCCTGAGCCATTGCCGGGTCATAGGTGATTATTTGCTTGTTCCTCCCTGAATCCACACTCTTTTCTTTCTCTATCTCTGCGCCACTCTGGGTGAGGAAGTTGTATGACCTGCTAATCTTGCCGGGATAGGAGTTGCTGAGTGAACCATCTACGATCTCCCTACTATACCTGGATTTTCCCTGTAGTATGCCTCATTCAGCATCCCTACTGCTCTTACTAGTTCATTGACTCGCTCTTGTTGCTTTTTATTTGCTTCACCTGTCAAATGGGGTAGCTCTACCATTGCTGCCTCTGCGGCTCTCAGGTTAGCTGCTGATGTATTGTATGTTGGCCGCATGGCTATTTCATTGTTGTTCTCTGGCGTCAACTTTGACGTTGCATCCGCCATCTCCTCGTTGAGGTTTCTTCCTCTTAATCTCGTTGCATCAAGCCGGGTCTTTGAGCCCTTGACAGGAATTGCCGAGTTGAGCTCTCGGATTGTGATATCCACGTCTTGCTGTAACTGTGCTAACTCCTTTGCCTTCTCCAGAACCTTTATCCTGGCCTCCTCTAACTCGGCCTGCACACGTGCCGGATCAACTGTTTGCGCTACTAGCTCTGCCAACTTGTCTATTGCGTCTTGCAGCTCTTTAGCTCTCTTACTTCTGGCTACGTTCTGGCTTTTCTAGCGGTGCCTTTGCTGTTCTTGCAGCCCTTGGCGTTTCCTCTTGATTTCCTCCCTCAGGATCCTCATTCACTGCGGGAGCTACTGGAGGTGCTGCTGGGTTAGGAGTTGTCATCATTACCTCAACGGAGACGAGCTGATGTAGCTTCCCTGCGACAGGAACCGCAGGCGGATCCGGCGCCAGGATGACGCGCTCCGGATATGCGCGCTCCACGCGCACCGTGACATAGACCTGGTGCTCGCCAAACTTGATGAAGCCACCGCCCCTAGGGAACGGCTTGGTACCGAAGCACCCCGCGTTGTCACTGAGGAAGTTGAGCGCTCCAAACCTCTGGATGAGGCCGAAGTAGACGCGCTTGCCAGTTTTGGCGTTGATGTTGCCCGTCCGGATGAAGACTCCATCAAGCACCTGCTTCTGCCCCACGATGGGCGCCAACTGTCGTGGTGGTGTCACGGCAGATGCCATGGGGAGTCTTAAGTTGGGGGCCAAATGGGTGCTTGTGGTCACCGGGGAGGGAGTGCATGGTCTTGCCATGCACGAAGAACAAGATGAACTCTCCACACTTAGGAATTTTATTGATGCTAGTGGTTTACAAGTGCTCCTTGAGCTATATGAACTAGGGTTCGTTTCACTAGTTCCCTACTTCGTCTAACCTCCTCCGACCCTAGCTATCCCCCTCCTTATATAGATGGTGGCTAGATAGGTTACACCCCTTTGGGTCCTAGGGTGTAACAACCCTAGTTTATTTTAATGGTAATTAGGATTTGATTTGTGCATTCATGAGCATCATTTCATTAAAAATGCACTCAAGAAATAATCACAAACCCTAAACCCTAGTTTCCCTCTCTCTATTTGAAACTTATTCAAATGGTTTTGAAATATTTTGAAAACTACAAAAATTATTAAATCCCAAATGGACTAAAAGGGCTCCACAGTATTTTAAATGTTTTACAAACCCCTCTGGTATATTTGAATGATTCAAAACAGTTTGGAAATTCAATTACAAACAGAAATTGAATAACAGGTAATAGAAAAAGGTTTCTGGGAAAAAATAGATCTAGCGATCTTAGTAGGCCGGCCCAGCTCTCCCTCTCTTCTATCCCTGTCGCTCAGCGTGCCACACTGTGGCCCATGCGCAGCCCAAGCATGGACCATACCCCTTCAGCCCCAGTTCTTCATCGTCTTCGCTGCCGACGATGGAGCTGAAGCTCTTGCGTTTCGCCGGCGCTGCCGTTGCCCTCTGCGCCAGGATTCACGCCCACCGCCGCCTCAGGAGAAGAGGATAAGACCCCTAGCGCTATGGCCATCCATCTGAGTCCCTCTTGCCTGCTCTCTCGCCCTCTCTCCACAGATCCCCTCTCTACCGCACCCTATCCTCCATGGCCGTCGCTCGATGCCGTGGTTCCGCGCTTCCTCGTGAGAATATGAGTGCTTCCCCGTCACTACCTCGCTTCCTGGAGCTTCTCCACCAACTGAATTGTCCGTGCGTGCTCGGAATCGAGCCACCCGAGCTGGACTTCACTGTCGGTCTCCGCCATTGTCGCCGTTGATTCACCGTCGTCCAATCTCCTCCGGCCTCCTCGACCCCATTACCCGCATCGTGGTGAGCCCCTGAGCACCGCAGTGCCCTCCGTTTCTCCCCTCTCGCTCTAGTTTGCTCACCCGTCGTGCGCCGCCTTCCATCGTCATCGGGCATGGTGGTCGTCGGTGCTCCGGTAACCCCAATGAAGCGGCGATGCCACTATTATGCTCAGCGTGCTCGCCCGCATCCAGCTCAACTGCTCTCGCTTGCCCGCGCGCACCTAATCGCCGCCGCCATCGCTGAACTGAGAGCAGCTGTCGGGATGACGTCACGCTTACATCACCCCGACGTGGTCAGTGGGTCCCGTTGACTCGGTTTGACCATGCCAGCGTGGCACCCTGACGTGTCCGGGCCCCCTGTCAGCTGCCTGGGTAGCGTCTGTCTCGGTATAAAACGACCCCTCCCCTCGGGTGACATCAGCCATGCGTCCTGCTGACGCAGTAAATCTTTTAAATATGGTTTAATAATTTCAGAAATTGTTATAAACTTGTAAAATCAGTAACTTTTGATTTATAAATCATATTGTATAATATATCAAAATGTTCAGAAAAATGAGAACTATATAACTAAGATATAATCATGGATTGTTAATCAACATACATGACAAGTTTAGTTAGAAGAACAAAACCAACCCCTCTCATATACATCCGTAGTTTCCCGAATTAGGGTTTATACCCCTCGGAACCCCGATTAAATTGTCGAGCATGTTTTAGGGTTTCAATTTCAATAACTTTTAACTTGTCATATCATCATCCTTTATTGAGCATTGCATCGATGCCATGTGTTGATTGTTTCCCTTTCCTTTCGGTATTTGGTTCTTCTCCGGTAGAATACGATATCAGAATCGAGATCAAGTCCAAGACTGAAGAACGAGGTGAACATCGTCGAACCTCGAAGAAAAATACTTGACCAACTGTAATCAAGTCAAGTACCAGATATCCAAATCTCTTCTTTCTGGATATCAACTGGCAAAGGCAAGCGAAGCCCCACACATGATATAATCATATGATTTCAAAGTATTTACATTCTTGCCATGTGCATATGATTCTAAAGTATTTTATCGGAAGATAGAGTAATCCTATCTAATGCATGTTACCTTTGAAGCCTATATTCCCTAATCCACTGCTCCTAGCATAACTAGGGTTTGGCTTGTGAAGCGTTGCTAGAGTTATTACATCGGTTGTGCTTAGCCATGCTTAGCTGTTACCACTGGTCCATTCGGTTGATGAATCAGAGCTGCGAATGAACCTGGTATGACAGGATGACGTAGTATGATCAGAAATGGATAATAAACATGCTAAGGCTTGTATGGGAGGCCACGTGGGTTGTGGTTTTTGCAGTCCCATACTTGCCACCCTTAGGACCTGATGTTCTTGCCTCTTGAACCAAGACGAGCGTACAACCACATGGGGGCCTGGAAACCCCCTAGACTAACTAACTTTCCTAGTAGATTCCATGAGTCACATAGTTCGGGCTTTCCATTCGACATATGCATCTTGGTTGTGATTGAATGGAGGTGAAGGAGGTGCATTCATACAGGTAGGTAAGCATGAAAGGGAATGGGAGATTCCCGGCATAAGTAATCTCAAACCCTGTTCACATTGCTAGGGCCGACTGCGGGACTCGACCCGTTACGGAGGCATCTCCTTAGTGCGTGACTCATGATCTCTGCGAAAGCAAGCTAAAGGTCATGTCTAACCACCCTCTGTCGGCCTTCCAAGGAAGAGGGCTATTACTAGTGGCATTAAGAGAAGGTTAGTACATGTGGGTAAAGTTGTACACCCCTGCAGGGTTATTAATCTTTTCGAAAAGTCGCGTCCGCGGTTATGGAAGACTTGGGAACGGACGTGAAGATCATAGAGAACTTGAACCTAATCGTAAAACTTGGCAAGTTAAGTAATGTGTGCTTAAGGATGCTTCCTCAGGGATCGAGGGGGTGATCCTAGATAGGTTCAGCTGATGATGATTAGGTGGATATCAAGAGATGATCAAAGCTAGAGACACTGCTCTCTTATCCCCTTTTAAAATCTTCTGATTAGTCGAGATTGTAAGGGTCCCAACCTTTAATAAGGTAGAGTCCCCTGTGTTTATAATGCTAGTCTCTGGATCAATAGCTAGCATCCACAGTTAAGATGTAATATCAAGAAACAAAGGTCATAATACAACTTTATAACCAGGAATAACATAATTTTATTACATCTTACATAGCTCATTTGGCTATTACATTACATTGCAACAGAAAATCTATAAGCATGGGGTCCTTCATCTTCAAAGTGCCACAGGCAGCCATGTTGGTTGTAGACTTTGTAATCCTAATCATTACACTTCACTAAATCAATCAAACCTGCAACATTACAAGTTACAGCCACAAGGGTCAATACATTTGAATTGTATTGGCAAGTTTCACTACTATGTTGAATATAAGTGGATCCTATCATTACATGCATATTTGTCTAAGTAGGGTTTTAGGCTCGTTTGCAGAAAGCAAAATTTATCCTATCTTTTCAAAATGGTTTTGGTCTTTTGTCAAATCTCCTTTTCAAAATCCCTTGAACTCCTTGGTAAATTCCCAAGTGTTCAAGTCCTTGTCAAAAATCTCTTGAGTTCCTTGGTACCCCCAAGTGCATCAAGTTTTAACAAAATCTCTTGAGATCCTTGGTAACCCCAAGTGCATCAAGTTTTAAAAAAATCTCTTGAGCTCCTTGGTAACCCCAAGTGCATCAAGTTTTAAAAAAATCTCTTGAGCTCCTTGGTAACCCCAAGTGCATCAAGTTTTATCAAAATCTCTTGAGCTCCTTGGTACCCCCAAGTGCATCAAGTCTTTTGTTGTCACTTAAAAGTTTTCTTTTAGAAATTGGAATGTCGAGATCTTCCATAGCTTCAGGCCTTAGTTGCTCAGTATTGTCCATAACCGGGGACACGGCTAAGTACTTAGAATTTGATCTTCTGAAGAAGTTGTACACTTTACCCACATGACACAATCTCATCTTGATGCCACCAGTGGCCGCTGGATAAGTACTCACCAAGATGGAGTACTGGCAGATTGAGAATGTGACAAAGTCTTTCCATAGGAGTCCTCCCAATACAAAATGCTAGCTTGTCTACCAGGCACAAATGTAGGGTTGATCCCTTACACAAATCTAGTTAACCTGAAGATGCCAATGCATGGGACTTCCACTATGTAGTTGACTAAGCCAGAGCCCATTTAGCATGTGGCTGTACACGGAAGCCACTGTACGAGAAACATGTTCAATCTCTAAGTTTCCTGGGTGGTTTTCCTTTGGAGCACAACACAAAGAGATTGCCATAGACATGGTTCCTTTTGTTGCCACCTTCTCCAAAACTCAAAGTATCCTTGTCCACCCAGGTGGTTCATTGAGTCCTTGTTTTATTATATAAAACATAAGTCTTTTCTCAATCTCATAAAATCTCAACATGTAACTCTTTTCAAAATATAGCATGGCTAAGCATGTAACAACTACATTGTTTTCACTAAGGAATGTATAGGGTATCCTATTAGGATTTAGCATAGCATAAGTATAGAAACTCTTTTCATGCATGTTTCAAAATCCACTAAGTATAATGAAAATAGTAGGACTTTGAATGATAGTGTCACTTGCCTTTTTTGGTAGGGAATGATAGTTCACTTCTTGATCTTGCTAGTCTCACACTTTTCTAACTTCACTACAATCAATCAAGCAAACACAATATCAACTAGCATTCCAACCAATATTCAATCAATCAAACACACACATAAAAATAAGAGAAACTAGGTCATGCATGCAAGCATGCAAAAGATAGTTTTATTTGCAAAGATGGTTTCTACTAGGCTCTAAACTTTGTAAAGTCCAAATTGGTCATTTTCCAAAGTGGCAAAGTCATTTGCAAAAGGGTTTTATCCATAAACCATTTTTAAATCCATTCATTATTTCATGTGGTGGAAAAAATGTTTTTATCAAATCAAAAACTTTATGTTGTTCACCAAATATGTTGTTGATTCTCAAAACTTGGTGTTTAAGGTCAGTAGGTTTGATTCAAATCACTTTCCCAAGGCTTTCATTCCAAAATCATTTTCATAGTAAAATCAATATTTTTATTTGGCTAGAAATGGCTAAATCAAGTTTTTATTCCTAAACTTTACAAAATCCATTTTTAAAACCATGGGTTTATTCCTAGGGTTAGTAGGTTCACAACAAACCAATTTGCAAAGGTTTCAACCCTAAAAACATTTTGGAATAATTTTTCTAACCTAAACAAGCATTCAAATGTTTCTGCAAAAACAAACATTTTACCAGAGGCTTTTTACTAAACAAAAGGCATGGTTGGCTAGGGATTGTTCCACTAATTCCAATGATATAAAGTTTGCAAATTTTGGACGTTTGGATCAAAAGTTATAAGGTTTTCAAAATTGCATCTAATTCTGATTTCAAATTCTGTTTTAACTCAAACTAGTGACACGCGTCCTAATTCTATTCGTCCATACCGTTTCGGTTGGATCGACTGCTCCGGTGCGTTGGATCAAGTCAGATCGTGCAGCACAGGTGGATACTTACCCCTTCGGCTAAGGATCTATCGTGAGCGTCGGATCAAGATCCTACGGCGCGCAGCACGCTTGCCAACTAGTGGCGGTGCTGGCGGCGACTGCGCGGCGGCGGCGCTCTAGCGGCGAGGTTGCCGGCGATACAGGGAGCTAGAGAAGGAGTGGGGTGGCTCATCGGAATTGTCGACGCTTGCTGATGCTCAACGAGTTGTTGGTTCGACGAGGGGTGCACGGGGTAGTCCCTAATCGCTCGCCGGAGTTGGTTTGGGCGGCGGTGTTCTCAGGTCGTCGTCGCTGGCGTCGTTTGGAACCACATTAAGACAAAGTGGAGGCATGGTTAGACGCAGGATGATCTGGGGAAGATGTGTGCATCACCGAGAGAGCTTAGGGCGGTCGGAGTTCACCTGGGGTGCTCGACGGAGTAATGGCAGACGGCGGCGCACGCTCGGTGTCGATGAAGCCGAGGCTACAGGGCACTCGCGGGCGAACCAGTGGCACAGGGAGATGCGCCAGGACGTGTGGAGTATGTGTGCGTGGTCGATGAGGAAAGGGGCAGCGCTGGGTCGCCGGAATTTGCACCGGAGCATCGTCCGAACAGAGGGAGTGTTGAGCGAAATTCGACAGCCTGGGGGCGTGTTGAGATGGGGCGACAGAGGGGAAGTGGAGAGGAGGGGCAGGCGCTTTAACGTGCGTGGTCAAGGGGCTGATTAACGGCGTGGTTAACGCGTATTACGCCGGACTTAATTCACCTGCAACGGCTGGCGAGGGGGAGGGCGTAGTCCGCGGGTGGGGAAGAAGGGAGCGTGGCTGTGGGGCCTAGTGTCAGCGAGAAAGGGAGTGAGGGGGAGGGTCCATTCGTCAGTGTCCTCGTGGGTTTCTTTCGCGGTGAAAATGATTCGCTCGCTGAGAGGGAGAGGTGGGCTAGGTTGGGCTGAGTTGGGCTGGAACTGGGCCAGATGGTTGGGCTGCTGTCTGGTTCCATTTTTTTTCTTTCTAAATGCTTTTTCTTTTTCTAATTCTATTTTCTGTTTTGAAATTCAAACAACAATTCAAACAACTAAATCAAATCAAACAATCACCACACTTGTAATTGAATTTGGTTCTGTTTAACAACATAACCAAAGTCCAAAAATAAAATAATATTTTTATTTTAGAGTCCATTTATAATTAAATAAAATGGACCTTAGTTATTAAATAAAATGGGTTTTAATTTAATTAAAATTTCTATTTGAAATCTAAATATTTTCAAAACCAAATCAGTAGGTTTTATTTGAAAATAAAGAATACTTGGAAAACTTGTTTAAAATAAATAAATAAGTTTTAATGTTTTATTTAAAAGGGAAAGTCTTTACTTTAACAAAGTTGGGTAATAATAAATCCCTATTATTTTCTTTAAATAAAAATTTATTATTTTGATCAAAACAAAATGTTTTATTTCAAAAGTTTTACCAAGGTTTATTTTGGCTTTATAAAATAATCCTTATTTATAAATCTACCTTTTCTTTTGAAACCAAATCTTTTATTTAAAGATCCAAAAATAGTTATTCCCCTTATTCAAAATATTTTCTTTATTAATTGTTTAATTTTTCAAATCTCTTTAGGATTTGTTTGATCAAAAAGGTTTGAAGGTTTCCAATTGGAATCAAAAAGTTTCTTCTCACCCTGAAAATCAACAAAGTTTTATTTTATTCAATATTTTTCACATATCAAGATTTGGAAAATCTTGGGATGTGACAGAGATTCTTTTCCCTCTTGTTTTACAAAAACAAAGACCGCTTTATGCAAAATAACTCCACCAGCCATAAGTCTTACGGAGTACACCATGTACTCACCCTTGCTTCGCTGATACTTTTGCGGCAAAGTACGTGTTACCATAGAAGATGAGTTCTTCACGGCATCGACATCGACGAGTAGTTTAGAGTTCCCAGTCGGAAGTCTGGGATCTATGGATTGGACGTCATTGTTATGCTTCAGGCCTCCTAGGACATTTGTTAAGTTTGCTATACTTAATAGCATAATTTGCCTTCCGTTGTTTGATGTTTGTGGTCAGTGACCTCTGCTTGTAATATTTTGGTTCTTCGCTCAGTTATGAGCTTGCTGTAATAATTTTTGTGTCATAGGGTCACTGTTGTGTTATCAATTCTCTCTTTGTACGCTTTCGAGATTTAGGTTAGGCTTATATCAGACAGAGGTCTGGGATTTGTCTAGCCCTAATCCCGGGGGTGTCACATAGGGTTACTATTTGGATCTTGGTCCTTACTGTACGGGTCGGGTCATGGTCTTGCAGTAAACCTAGTGTCCCAATCCATAAAGCTAAACATCTAACGGTCTTCATGTACGTCGCCTCCTGTTCCTTTGGCGTTATGTAGTTACTTTGTACGTCAGCCCTTGCTTTAGGCGTCACCTGGCTCCTTTCGTGTCACCTGGCGTCCCCCTTCTCTTTTGACCGTGCTTTACCTTGGTCCCTCCTGAGCCTCACTTGGAATGGTGCCACATGTCATGTCTGACTCGGCCCTTCCTCGTGACACTCGGCTCGTTGATTCCTACAAGGTTAACATATTTGTCTTATACGAGCCGACATAGTAACTATGTCGGCCGCGCACGACTTTCTTACCCGGCCATCCTTACTCGGCCTGGTTCTTTCTTCACTCAGCGTAAGTCAAGCTGGGCTGTGTTTTACCCCTTGTGACCCTACCAGGGGTTATCCCCCGACAACTAAATTCTTTCCACCTGCAAAGACTATGCAACTCAGATCTAATATTAATGGTTTTAGACAGGAAGAGCGTGAGCCACTAGCGCTTGCATGGGAGAGAATGAAATAATGCATGAGAAACTGTCCCAGCCATGGGATGGAAGATTGGTTAATTCTCCATTTATTTTACAATGATCTTAACCCTGTTTCTAAGTCTATGCTAGATACTACAGCTGGAGGAACATTTATGTGTAAACAAATTACTAAAGCAAGGCAGCTGCTAGACAATATGCAAGACAACCATGCCCAATGGCATGTGGAAAGATTAAACACAAAGAAGGTGAACTCCATCAAACCTCAAGAAAATAAGGAACTCAATGCTAAGTTGGATGAGCTCATATTAGACGTTAAAGGTAAGAAAACCTCGGTAAGAGCTACTCCTGAACAAACTAATGAAGAAGTAGACTTCATAGCTCGTAATGATTATAACCCTACTTGGAAGAAGAATTACAATCCAAACTTTCAGAAACATTACTCTAGTCCAGCAGGTAACTCTAATAATAATATGGCATCAAGTAATACTAGTCTCCAAGAAACTCTTAAAGCTTTTCTCGACTCACAAAATGAGAAAAACAATATTCTAGTCAAAGTTACGGAGAATCATGATGCTATGCTTGGTAAATTATCTAACCAAGTTGTTAGTTTGAGAAATGATTTGCAGGCCCTCGAAGAAAGAACAAGGATCGTTGAGGCACAGCTAGGTAAGATAACCAAGAGTCAAACTCTTATTCTAGCTAAATTTGCAGGTAAAGCTAAGCCCATTCCAGTTGAAGACCTCAAGATGATAAGGATCCAAAGGTAGGATCCCGAAGAACTTGATTATAGCAATGCTCCTTCATCAAACTACATAGTTGAAGATCTTGTAAAAAGGATCAATGTTAAGATTCCGGTAAGTGAAGGAAATGAGGAAGCCATGTATCAACACTTCGTTAATCAGGTAGCAATAAAGGTACGTAAGCTTGAGGAAGAATATAAGAAAATTGCATGTTAAGCTAGATGATATATTTGAGCCCACTATTAAGATTAAAATTGGGACTAATGAAATAGCTGCACTGTGTGATCTAGGTGCAAGTGTTTCAACAATTCCAAAGAGTCTTTGTAACAAGTTAAATCTTGGCTCTTTTGAAATCACCGAACTAAAATTACATCTAGCAGATTCTACCTATAAACAAGCAGTAGGCATTAAATAAAATACTTTAGTATACATTAAAGGTTGTCCTGCTCTTATTGATTTTGTTATTATTGACATGCCTGAATATGCTACTGCCTCTATTATATTAGGATGTCCTTTCTTAAGAACTATTAAGGCTTTAATCAATTTGCATGTAGGGAACGTGAAGCTCCAATTTCCTTCACAGAATCCTTTTGTTATTCATTTCCCCAGGAAAAAGAAAGCAAAGAAATATGATAAGGAGGCCATCACTTTGAAGGCCAACTACTTTGGAGTGGGTGTTCCACTCATATTGCCTAAGTGAGGAATATCAAGGTCAAGCTATTGACCATAAAAGAGCGCTGCATGGGAGGCAACCCATGTGAAATAAAGGTTTGAGTTAAGTTTTTAAGTTTTAATTTAAGTTTTATATAGAATAAAGAGTGCTAGAAAACTCCCGTGAGAAAAGAGAGATTATCCGGTACTAAAAATTCCTATTTTATATGCCATAGTTGGTCGAAATTTTAGTTTGTCATTTTTCTATCAAAACAAGGTGTTTCGCTAAGTTTTAGTCTAAAAAGTAATCCTCGAAGAAATAGAAATTTTTTTATGTGTACAGAAAGGTTAACGACCAAGTATACGGGGTCGTATAGTTATGTTACCCATTGAAAAATTTTCATCCAAGGATACAGAAGGTTTGACGACCAACTATACGGCGGGAACAAAAGTTTCGGCCGTATAGTTGTCTCCATATAGTTACAGCCGCCAGAAAGAAACCCTAGAAACCCTAAAATTTTGCCATCAGACCAACTATATGGTAGGAACAAAGTGTTCCGGCCGTATAGTTGCGTCCGACCACTTAAACGCACGGGGATGTACCCAAAACATCAAAACATCAATCTTTTTTCTCTCTTCTACCTCCAAACTCTCTCAAAACCTCAAGGGATGTTCACCCCTACTCAATTTTGTTCGAATTCCTCGCACACAAGTGATCTATGATATTAATCTCCTCCGATCCTCCAATTACATTTTGCAAATTCATCTCTGATCTATTGTCATTATCAATCTAGGGTGAGACTTGTTTTGAACTATTTTCCATGATTATCTTGCCTAGATTAATATGTTGAGGAAATTCTTTAGTGTGCTATGATGAGGATTATGCTATGACTATTACTGTTGGATCAAAAAGTTTTATATTTGTCTCTCTTATTTATTTCTAGAAGATAAACACGAGGAGCCAGACACGTGCTCTTGCCGCAGCTAGTTTTTCTTGGGCTGCAGCTCAGGAACGCATGGGGATACGATTCAAGAACGAATCCCACCGTGATCGTTTCGACAAGATCAAAAACCGAGAAGATAAGGCAACCAAGTGGGCTTTCCCGTCACTTTGAACCAACTCAGTATATCTAATGACTTTAATTTACTTTGCAATAGAGTTTTCCTGCAAACCTTTGTATTTCATGATGCACCAACCCATCGCCAGTTAACCATTGAATTTCTTAGCTCTTTGCAAAGCACCGTTAAGACATGGCATGGGGAGGATAAAATTTCTTTTCGACTCATGAACAATAATTATTCTCTAACACTTGATGAATGGTGCAATTGTTTTGGTTTACCCAACAATGATCCTAATGATCTGCGCATAGCTTTTACCGACATGGAACCTTCCCCTGAATACTGTTATAATATAATTAGCTTAGGGAAGAATATTCAACATCCTGCTATTCGCTATTTGTTCTATGTTATTGCTAACACCTTGTAGGCGCGCAATGAGTTTACAAGACTCAATGAGGAGTACATCTTCGGGTCGGGTCATGGTCTTGCAGTAAACCTAGTGTCCCAATCCATAAAGCTAGACATCTAACGGTCTTCACGTACGTCTCCTCCTGTTCCTTTGGCGTTATGCAGTTACTTTGTACGTCAGCCCTTGCTTTAGGCGTCACCTGGATCCTTTCGTGTCACCTGGCGTCGCCCTTCTCTTTTGACCGTGCTTTACCTTGGTCCCTCCTGAGCCTCACTTGGAATGGTGCCACATGTCATGTCTGACTCGGCCCTTCCTCGTGACACTCGGCTCGTTGATTCCTACAAGGTTAACATATTTGTCTTATACGAGCCGACATAGTAACTATGTCGGCCGCGCACGACTTTCTTACCCGGCCATCGTTACTCGGCCTGGTTCTTTCTTCACTCAGCGTAAGTCAAGTTGGGCTGTGTTTTACCCCTTGTGACCCTACCAGGGGTTATCCCCCGACAACTAAATTCTTTCCACCTGCAAAGACTATGCAACTCAGATCTAATATTAATGGTTTTAGACAGGAAGAGCGTGAGCCACTAGCGCTTGCATGGGAGAGAATGAAATAATGCATGAGAAACTGTCCCAGCCATGGGATGGAAGATTGGTTAATTCTCCATTTATTTTACAATGATCTTAACCCTGTTTCTAAGTCTATGCTAGATACTGCAGCTGGAGGAACATTTATGTGTAAACAAATTACTAAAGCAAGGCAGCTGCTAGACAATATGCAAGACAACCATGCCCAATGGCATGTGGAAAGATCAAACACAAAGAAGGTGAACTCCATCAAACCTCAAGAAAATGAGGAACTCAATGCTAAGTTGGATGAGCTCATATTAGACGTTAAAGGTAAGGAAACCTCGGTAAGAGCTACTCCTGAACCAACTAATGAAGAAGTAGACTTCATAGCTCGTAATGATTATAACCCTACTTGGAAGAAGAATTACAATCCAAACTTTCAGAAACATTACTCTAGTCCAACAGATAACTCTAATAATATGGCATCAAGTAATACTAGTCTCCAAGAAACTCTTAAAGCTTTTATCGACTCACAAAATGAGAAAAACAATATTCCAGTCAAAGTTACGGAGAATCATAATGCTATGCTTGGTAAATTATCTAACCAAGCTGTTAGTTTGAGAAATGATTTGCAGGCCCTCGGAGAAAGTTGTACACCCCAACAGGTTTATTAATCTTTTCGAAAAGCCGTGTCCACGGTTATGGACGACTTGGAAACGGACGTGAAGATCATAGAGAACTTGAACCTAATCGTAAAACTTGGCAAGTTAAGTAATGTGTGCTTAAGGATGCTTCCTAAGGGATCGAAGGGGTGATCCTAGATAGGTTCAGCTAATGATGATTCAGTGGATATCAAGAGATGATCAAAGCTAGAGATACCGCTCTCTTATCCCCTTTTAAAATCTTCTGATTAGTCGAGATTCTTTTCCCTCTTGTTTTACAAAAACAAAGATCGCTTTATGCAAAATAACTCCACCAGCCATAAGTCTTGCGGAGTACACCATGTACTCACCCTTTCTTCGCTGATACTTTTGCGGCAAAGTAAGTGTTACCATAGAAGATGAGTTCTTCACGGCATCGACATCTACGAGTAGTTTGGAGTTCCTAGTCAGCAGTCTGGATCTATGGATTGGACGTCATCGTTATGCTTCAGGCCTCTTAGGCCAATTGTTAAGTTTGCTATACTTAATAGCATAATTTGCCTTCCGTTGTTTGATGTTTGTGGTCAGTGACCTCTGCTTGTAATATTTTGGTTCTTTGCTCAGTTATGAGCTTGCTGTAATAATTTTTGTGTCGTAGGGTCACTATTGTGTTATCAATTCTCTCTCTGTACGCTTTCGAGATTTAGGTTAGGCTTATATCAGACAGAGGTTTGGGATTTGTCTAGCCCTAATCCCGGGGGTGTCACAAGTTTTGGTCTCAGAGCCGTACCGACTGTAGGAAACCCTTTCTATTGGTTGATGTTGAGTCTAGTGTTTGTGAAAACTATTTTCAAAGATGAAAAATTATGTGCGAAAAGTCTGGTATGCTTCTTTTTCTTCTTATCCAATTTCAATCTAACTCTGGGTCATCTTATCTTGTGTTGATTTGGAAAAGATTTGCTATCTCGTCTCTTTCTTCAAAGTTAGGTGCCTCTTCAGGCATGCCGATTCTCAAACATTTGACCTAGTGTTAAGTTCTCTAGAGTCAGTTGTGTGTGTTTCCTGTTTCTTTTTGTTCTGTTTCTTCTGAGAGATTCCTTTCTATCATGATCTCTCTATATTTTGGACCCACAATATTATATTGTAGGATCCATAAATTTCTGTTCTAGGCCTCGAAGTTTCCTTTTCATTTGTTTGGGTACTTCAGAAGTCATTTCTTCCCTTGGAAGTTACATCGTGATTACTACCTTGTGGTACCCACAGTGCTACTAAGATAGTAGTTACTCCATTCTTTGGGTTTTAACCCTTGGGCTTCAACCTAAGATCCCCGATTGTGCTGGATTCAAGTGTTGTGAATCTTGTACATGAAGCTGACCTTTAACCCAAGATCCATTTTGTTGATCCCTGTGGTTAATGTTTACACATTACCTCAGAATGGATAGTACCTTCTAGTATAGCCCTCAAGCTTGTGTATATTATCGCTATTGCACAGTGACGATAAAGGACTTCCCCTACCACTTGCTATGGCAGATGTTCTTCAATGGAACCAAATAGATCACAACAAGAGTGCTCTTCACGACACTCACATCTATACTCGTGACTCTGTCATACCTTTCCCTCTGTATGCATTGGTTTTCGGAAGATTGTTGACTTATGCATCCACATCTCGGGATTCTAACCTGAGCATGTTCCTTACCCTTGTTGCTTTCCGGCCATTGCCTACCAGTTGGTAGCCAAGTAGTATATGTGCATTGGTGTCTTCCGATGAAGATACTCTTTTGGTTCGTCATGACAAACCATTTCGGGATGTCAGGAGAAACAAACTCCAGTACCTAGTCATTTCTAAGACTAGGTCAAAGTGTTGTAATCCGCAGATCAATAAGCGTTGATTAGCTTATGCTCTGTTCTACCTTGAAGTATCACACTCTTTTATACTAATAGGTCGTGATGAGATTCATGACCCTCTTAATGAAGTGATGCCCTTATACATAAATACCCACCCTTCCTCGAGCTTCCATGCTCATGAGTGATGTGTGTGCATAATAATGTGGTCATCCGAGATTATTAGCAATTTTCATTGCTTTGAACTCAAAGGACATTTGTATCATTCTTAGCGTGATTGGTTACCCTATCACTAAGCAAAGTTTGATTGTGCTACCAAGTCCGCTATTCTAGTGCACTCTCTTCGGTCAAAGAGTTAGGCTTGTGCCGAACCTCTGCGACTATGTCTTCTTTCTCTATAAAGCAAGTTTTCTCTCTTGAGATCTGTGACATATCGGTGGTCCGTGATATTCTAGATGTCTTCTAGAAGTATCACCATGTTGCCACATGACCGTGTTGTCAAGTTCTTGAGTATGCTAGTTCTCTGAACTGCTCTTTTCTCCAAGGATCCGTACTGGATACCCCTGAACAAGTTGGTTGAGCTTAAACAACAACTTGGAGAGTTGTAAGACCAAATTTCCATCCAACTTAATTCATTCTTAAAGGGATGTCTAGTTGTGTTCGTGTTGAAGAAAGATAGTATCTCCTTTATGGATATGTTATCTTCCCTCCTTTAATTTGATTTGGGCAATCATCAAATCAAACTCAGTCCCATGGAATCTTGATGGTGTATCCATCTGTGATTTTTCACTTGAAGTACATCTTCATGTCCTCTGGTCTGACCAATGTCTATGCCTTGTTCATACAAAATATGAATCCGTCCTCTTGGAGTGTTTCAATAAGTTTGTTGTTGAGCCCACCGATGACATCCTTACCTTCTCCATATCATACTTGATTCATATGAAGCATTGGCATTAATGTTGGAAACTTTTGAGGACCATCTTCGTGTTATCTCGAAGTATGTGTTCTAGATGCTAGAAGTAACCTTTTCTGATTCATGCGCAAAATGTTGAAAGATCTCGCCGTGGATCTGAGTGGAGTTATCATTGTTTCTCTGGGAATCATTTCAAATTAGTCAAGCATGTGCGAGGTATTCCCTGATATGTTAGGTTGATACCTTCACATCTCGAGATGGTCCTCTAGGCACACCAAGCCACTGATTGATTCGTCATGGAAGATAAGAAGTCCAACAAAACTTATATATCCTCCTAAATGTTTCCTAAACAGGATTCAGTTGTGTTTCGTTGCAAACAATTCATGTAGGTGCAATTATCATTCGATAACTTGCTATCACATGGGTTCCGCAATCTAGCTCATCTTTTGGAGCTTGACCTTGTAGTCCATGTCTTGAGAATCTAGTGACTTTACCTCTGTGTAAATGTTGCAAACTTTCTTTTCGGACAAGCTGAGTCTGTAGTATCTCTCCACCTAACCAAAGCTGAATCTCAAGCAACAATGATGGTTGGTGTCCCTCAAGGTTTTGACATAGGTCTCTCTGCACATCTGGCAAGATTGATGTAATGGTTGACACACTTAGCTGGAATGACCTTTTCTCATATTCTCCTGATTCAGCAATAACAACCACTCCTGATGAGGCTCTTCTATGAATTATTGAAGGAGTTGTTCTTATGGTTTTCTTTGGATCCGAAGTCTGACCTTTACTTGATGACCGATTGAAGGCTTGTTAAAATTTTGCTATCAGTGTTTCGAACATCAAGGAGAACATTTAAAGTAGAGTTGCTAAATGTCTCTCGGTCGATCCACCAGACACTTCTATGATGGCAAGCATCTTGTTATGCCAAGTACTTGGAGTCTAAGAATGAAGTTTCTTTCTTCTCGTGGCATCAGGAATCTTCTAAACTATCCATCTTGGTGGTGTAAAGTGATATCATAATCTTTGGCAGAGATTTTGATAGTCCAGATGAATAAAGAGTTTCCTTCTTGTTTTCTTAATCATGTTCGAAGAGCGACCATGACTTTGGTAAACAATAGTTCTCTTCTTACATGTTCCTTGTGACTCTTACGAGTCCTCTCCACCAAAACACCTTTATTTCTTGGCCATCTGTTGAATGAAAGAGTGACCCTTCTGTGTCAAAAGTAGTTCAACAGCTTGGTTTTGTTGGTATCTATCTTCTCCACCTGTAAACTTCTACTTAAGTTTAGTAGAGGTTTACCTCTCGAAGTCTGCGTAACTTTCCCCATCTGTTGGATATCTTTTTCCCTTAGAAGTCAAAACTCTTCTGTAAGCTCCATGGTCTCAATCCTTATGAAGACCAGCTACTTGTTACCTTAAAACCTTCTCCTTTTGTTTCCTCTGTTACCTTGACGTGTTTCATGTCATTAGCTTTAGAGATGTTCGCGAAGCATCTATTCATGAGTTAACCATGAGATACTCAGTTTGTGTTTCCGTGTCATTCCCTCTCTTCCTTAGTGTGAGCAGCCACCTTGAAGATTATGAAGCGCTTCGTCCATTCGTCATGGTGGTATGGATCAACCTGTTCGAGAAGATCGTTGAAGTTTAGTGTAACCCTGTTCCTTCTATCTTCCTACCTAGGAATCTCGGGACGAGATTCTTTTAAGGGGGATAGAATTGTAACAACCCTAGTTTATTTTAATGGTAATTAGGATTTGATTTGTGCATTCATGAGCATCATTTCATTAAAAATGCACTCAAGAAATAATCACAAACCCTAAATCCTAGTTTCCCTCTCTCTATTTGAAACTTATTCAAATGGTTTTGAAATATTTTGAAAACTACCAAAATTATTGAAGCCCAAATGGACTAAAAGGGATCCACAATATTTGAAATGTTTTACAAACCCCTATGGTATTTTTGAATGATTCAAAACATTTTGGAAATTCAATTACAAAACAGAAATTGAATAACAGGTAATAGAAAAAGGTTTCTGGGAAAAAATAGATCCAGCGAGCTTAGCAGGCCAGCCCAGCTCTCCCTCTCTTTTGTCCCTGTCACTCAACACGCCACATTGCGGCCCATGCGCAGCCCAAGCATGGCCCATACCCCTTCAGCCCCAGTTCTTCATCGTCTTCGCTGCCGATGATGGACCCGAAGCTCCTGCGTGTCGCCATCGCCGCCGTCGCCCTCTGCGCTAGGATTCGCGCCCACCGCCGCCTCAAGAGAAGAGGATAAGACCCCCAGCGCCATGGCCATCCATCTCAGTCCCTCTTTCCCGCTCTCTCGCCCTCTCTCCGCAGATCCCCTCTCTACCGCACCCTATCCTCCATGGCCGCTGCTCGATGCCGTGGTTTCGCGCCTCCCCGTGAGAAGATGAGTGCTTCCTCGTCACTGCCTCGCCTCCTGGAGCATCTCCACCAACTGAATCGTCTGCCCATGCTCGGAATCGACCACCCGAGCTGGACTTCACCGTCGGTCTCTATCATTGTCGCCGTCGATTCACCACCGTCCAAGCTCTTCCGGCCTCCTCGACCCCACTACCCGCATCGTGGTGAGCCCCTGAGCACCGCAGTGCCCTCCGTTTCTCCCCTCTCGCTCTATTTTGCTCACCCGTCGTGCGTCGCCTTCTGCCATCATCGGGCATGGTGGCCGTCGGTGCTCCGGTAACCCAAATGGAGCGGTGACGCCACTATTATGCTCAGCGCGCTCGCCCGCATCTAGCTCAACCTCTCTCGATTTAGTTAGAAGAACAAAAGCAACCCCTCTCATATACATGACAAGTTTAGTTAGAATAACAAAACCAACCCCTCTCATATACATCCGGAGTTTCTTGAATTAGGGTTTATACCCCTCGGAACCCCGATTAAATTGTCGAGCATGTTTTAGGGTTTCAATTTCAATAACTTTTAACTTGTCATATCATTATCCTTGATTGAGCATTGCATCGATGCCATGTGTTGATTGTTTCCCTTTCCTTTCGGTATTTGGTTCTTCTCCGGTAGAATACAATATCAGAATCGAGATCAAGTCCAAGACTGAAGACCGAGGTCAACATCGTCTAACCTCGAAGACAAATACTTGACCAACTGTAATCAAGTCAAGTACCAGATATCCAAATCTCTTCTTTCTGGATATCAACTGGCAAAGGCAAGCGAAGCCCCACACATGATATAATCATATGATTTCAAAGTATTTACATTCTTGCCATGTGCATATGATTCTAAAGTATTTTATCGGAAGATAGAGTAATCCTATCTGATGCATGTTACCTTTGAAGCCTATATTCCCTGATCCACTGCTCCTAGCATAACTAGCGTTTGGCTTGTGAAGCGTTGCTAGAGTTGTTACATCGGTTGTGCTTAGCCATGCTTAGTTGTTACCACTGGTCCATTCGGTTGATGAATCAGAGCTGCGAATGAACCTGGTATGACAGGATGACGTAGTATGATCAGAAATGGATAATAAACATGCTAAGGCTTGTATGGGAGGCCACGTGGGTTGTGGTTTTTGCAGTCCCATACTTGCCACCCTTAGGACCTGATGTTCTTGCCTCTTGAACCAAGACGAGCGTACAACCACATGGGGGCCTGGAAACCCCCTAGACTAACTAACTTTCCTAGTAGATTCCATGAGTCACATAGTTCGGGCTTTCCATTCGACATATGCATCTTGGTTGTGCTTGAATGGAGGTGAAGGAGGTGCATTCATACAGGTAGGTAAGCATGGAAGGGAATGGGAGATTCCCGGCATCCGTAATCTCAAACCCTGTTCACATTGCTAGGGCCGACTGCGGGACTCGACCCGTTACGGAGGCATCTCCTTAGTGCGTGACTCATGGTCTCTGCGAAAGCAAGCTAAAGGTCGTGTCTAACCACCCTCTGTCGGCCTTCCAAGGAAGAGGGCTATTACTAGTGGCATTAAGAGAAGGTTAGTACATGTGGGTAAAGTTGTACACCCCTGCAGGGTTATTAATCTTTTCGAAAAGCCGCGTCCGCGGTTATGGAAGACTTGGGAACGGACGTGAAGATCATAGAGAACTTGAACCTAATCGTAAAACTTGGCAAGTTAAGTAATGTGTGCTTAAGGATGCTTCCTTAGGGATCGAGGGGGTGATCCTAGATAGGTTCAGCTGATGATGATTAGGTGGATATCAAGAGATGATCAAAGATAGAGATACCGCTCTCTTATCCCCTTTTAAAATCTTCTGATTAGTCGAGATTCTTTTCCCTCTTGTTTTACAAAAATAAATACCGCTTTATGCAAAATAACTCCACCAGCCATAAGTCTTACGGAGTACACCATGTACTCACCCTTGCTTCGCTGATACTTTTGCGGCAAAGTAAGTGTTACCATAGAAGATGAGTTCTTCACGGCATCGACATCGACGAGTAGTTTAGAGTTCCCAGTCGGCAGTCTGGGATCTATGGATTGGACGTCATCGTTATGCTTCAGGCCTCTTAGGACATTTGTTAAGTTTGCTATACTTAATAGCATAATTTGCCTTCCGTTGTTTGATGTTTGTGGTCAGTGACCTCTGCTTGTAATATTTTGGTTCTTCGCTCAGTTATGAGCTTGCTGTAATAATTTTTGTGTCATAGGGTCACTGTTGTGTTATCAATTCTCTCTCTGTACGCTTTCGAGATTTAGGTTAGGCTTATATCAGACAGAGGTCTGGGATTTGTCTAGCCCTAATCCCGGGGGTGTCACATAGGGTTACTATTTGGATCTTGGTCCTTACTGTACGGGTCGGGTCATGGTCTTGCAGTAAACCTAGTGTCCCAATCCATAAAGCTAGACATCTAACGGTCTTCACGTACGTCGCCTCCTGTTCCTTTGCGTTATGCAGTTACTTTGTACGTCAGCCTTGCTTTAGGCGTCACCTGGCTCCTTTCGTGTCACCTGGCGTCGCCCTTCTCTTTTGACCGTGCTTTACCTTGGTCCCTCCTGAGCCTCACTTGGAATGGTGCCACATGTCATGTCTGACTCGGCCCTTCCTCGTGACACTCGGCTCGTTGATTCCTACAAGGTTAACATATTTGTCTTATACGAGCCGACATAGTAACTATGTCGGCCGCACACGACTTTCTTACCCGGCCATCCTTACTCGGCCTGGGTCTTTCTTCACTCAGTGTAAGTCAAGATGGGCTGTGTTTTACCCCTTGTGACCCTACCAGGGGTTATCCCCCGACAACTAAATTCTTTCCACCTGCAAAGACTATGCAACTCAGATCTAATATTAATGGTTTTAGACAGGAAGAGCGTGAGCCACTAGCGCTTACATGGGAGAGAATGAAATAATGCATGAGAAACTGTCCCAGCCATGGGATGGAAGATTGGTTAATTCTCCATTTATTTTACAATGATCTTAACCCTGTTTCTAAGTCTATGCTAGATACTGCAGCTGGAGGAACATTTATGTGTAAACAAATTACTAAAGCAAGGCAGCTGCTAGACAATATGCAAGACAACCATGCCCAATGGCATGTGGAAAGATCAAACACAAAGAAGGTGAACTCCATCAAACCTCGAGAAAATGAGGAACTCAATGCTAAGTTGGATGAGCTCATATTAGACGTTAAAGGTAAGGAAACCTCGGTAAGAGCTACTCCTGAACCAACTAATGAAGAAGTAGACTTCATAGCTCGTAATGATTATAACCCTACTTGGAAGAAGAATTACAATCCAAACTTTCAGAAACATTACTCTAGTCCAGCAGGTAACTCTAATAATAATATGGCATCAAGTAATACTAGTCTCCAAGAAACTCTTAAAGCTTTTATCGACTCACAAAATGAGAAAAACAATATTCCAGTCAAAGTTACGGAGAATCATGATGCTATGCTTGGTAAATTATCTAACCAAGCTGTTAATTTGAGAAATGATTTGCAGGCCCTCGAAGAAAGAACAAGGATCGTTGAGGCACAGCTAGGTAAGATAACCAAGAGTCAAACTCTTATTCTAGCTAAATTTGCAGGTAAAGCTAAGCCCATTCCAGATGAAGACCTCAAGATGATAAGGATCCAAAGGTAGGATCCCGAAGAACTTGATTATAGCAATGCTCCTTCATCAAACTACATAGTTGAAAATCTTGTGAAAAGGATCAATGTTAAGGTTCCGGTAAGTGAAGGAAATGAGGAAGCCATGTATCAACACTTCGTTAATCAGGTAGCAATAAAGGTACGTAAGCTTGAAGAAGAATATAAGAAAATTGCTGAAAAATTGCATGTTAAGCTAGATGATATATTTGAGCCCACTATTAAGATTAAAATTGGGACTAATGAAATAGCTGCACTGTGTGATCTAGGTGCAAGTGTTTCAACAATTCCAAAGAGTCTTTTTAACAAGTTAAATCTTGGCTCTTTTGAAATCACCGAACTAAAATTACATCTAGCAGATTCTACCTATAAACAAGCAGTAGGCATTAAATAAAATACTTTAGTATACATTAAAGGTTGTCCTGCTCTTATTGATTTTGTTATTATTGACATGCCTGAATATGCTACTGCCCCTATTATATTAGGATGTCCTTTCTTAAGAACTATTAAGGCTTTAATCAATTTGCATGTAGGGAACGTGAAGCTCCAATTTCCTTCACAGAATCCTTTTGTTATTCATTTCCTCAGGAAAAAGAAGGCAAAGAAATATGATAAGGAGGCCATCACTTTGAAGGCCAACTACTTTGGAGTGGGTGTTCCACTCATATGGCCTAAGTGAGGAATATCAAGGTCAAGCTATTGACCATAAAAGAGCGCTGCATGGGAGGCAACCCATGGGAAATAAAGGTTTGAGTTAAGTTTTTAAGTTTTCATTTAAGTTTTATATAGAATAAAGAGTGCTAGAAAACTCCCGTGAGAAAAGAGAGATTATCCGGTACTAAAAATTCCTATTTTATATGCCATAGTTGGTAGACATTTTAGTTTGTCATTTTTCTATCAAAACAAGGTGTTTTGCTAAGTTTTAGTCTAAAAAGTAATCCTCGAAGAAATAGAATTTTTTTTATGTGTACATAAAGGTTAACGACCAAGTATACGGGGTCGTATAGTTATGTTACCCATTGACAATTTTTCATCCCAGGATACAGAAGGTTTGATGACCAACTATACGGCGGGAACAAAAGTTTCGGCCGTATAGTTGTCTCCATATAGTTACAGCCGCCAGAAAGAAACCCTAGAAACCCTAAAATTTTGCCATCAGACCAACTATATGGCAGGAACAAAGTGTTCCGGCCGTATAGTTGCGTCCGACCACTTAAACGCACGGGGATGTACCCAAAACATCAAAACATCAATCTTTTTTCTCTCTTCTACCTCCAAACTCTCTCAAAACCTCAAGGGATGTTCACCCCTACTCAATTTTGTTCGAATTCCTCGCACACAAGTGATCTATGATATTAATCTCCTCCGATCCTCCAATTACATTTTGCAAATTCATCTCTGATCTATTGTCATTATCAATCTAGGGTGTGACTTGTTTTGAACTATTTTCCATGATTATCTTTCCTAGATTAATATGTTGAGGAGATTCTTTAGTGTTCTATGATGAGGATTATGCTATGACTATTACTGTTGGATCAAAAAGTTTTATATTTGTCTCTCTTATTTATTTCTAGAAGATAAACACGAGGAGCCGGACACGTGCTCTTGCCGCAGCTAGTTTTTCTTGGGCTGCAGCTCAGGAACGCATGGGGATACGATTCAAGAACGAATCCCACCGTGATCGTTTCGACAAGATCAAAAACCGAGAAGTCAAGGCAACCAAGTGGGCTTTCCCCGTCACTTTGAACCAACTCAGTATATCTAATGACTTTAATTTACTTTGCAATAGAGTTTTCCTACAAACCCTTGTATTTCATGATGCACCAACCTATCGACCAGTTAACCATTGAATTTCTTAGCTCTTTGCAAAGCACCGTTAAGACATGGCATGGGGAGGATAAAATTTCTTTTCGACTCATGAACAATAATTATTCTCTAACACTTGATGAATGGTGCAATTGTTTTGGTTTACCCAACAATGATCCTAATGCTCTGCGCATAGCTTTTACTGACATGGAACCTTCCCCTGAATACTGTTATAATATAATTAGCTTAGGGAAGAATATTCAACATCCTGCTATTGGCTATTTGTTCTATGTTATTGCTAACACCTTGTAGGCGCGCAATGAGTTTACAAGACTCAATGAGGAGTACATCTTAGTCCTTGCAAAAGCTACTCTCAACTTTGACAACTTGTCACTTCACTTGGGCGCAAAACTTGTGCGCTACTTGGAGTACCAATCCCACCAAAGCCAAGGACCAATCACTTGTGGAGGCGTTATTACCGTGCTTGCCAATGGATTGGGCATCAACCTAGGTGAGTTACAGCCGGTGCTAGGTGAGCGACGTGTTGGTTCCTCTACTTTGTTGGCTTGTGGAATGCTCACTAGGAGAGGTGGTGTTTATTATCTGCATATTGCTGGAGTTGGGCGTATCTATCCCGCTCCTTTTCCTAATGGTCTTTTCTCTATCGAGGAAGGGTGTGTGCTTTATGACTTGCAGGTTGAGCAACACCAACCCGAGGAGGAAATTTCGAATGAGGATGAGGACCAAGAGGAGGATCAAGAATCCCACCATCAGGAGCAGCAGCCACCAAACTAGTTTGCTACATATCAAGATTTCCAAGAACTTGGAGGAACTATGGAGGGAATGCATAATCTTGCCCTAAACCTCCGAGAAACAACAAGTAACCTCTCAACTCAATTTGCAAACTAGAGTTACAACTATTTTCCCTCACCAAAGTGATTTGAAGGGCTTGCAAAAGCCTAAGCTTGGGTAGGATTTCTATATATTTTATAATTTGGTTTTCATTTGCATTATCTTATTTTCACGGTTATGCTTTTATTTGAGTTTATAAGCACTCGTGTTGGTTTCCCCAACACTTTATCTTAGTTATTTTATTTGATATTTTTAAGCCGAGCTTTGCCGCCAATTTTCTATTCTTTAATCCCCCTTCTCAAAAACCACAAAAAGATTTCTCTGTTTATCTTCATTTTCCCTCTCTCTTTTTCTTTTTGCCTCTAAGTTCTCATTGATTTGCAGGAGAGTGATTTACTTTGAGTTTCCAAGAAATGAATAAAAAGGGAAGAACGAAGTGGAACCAAACATGAGAGGTATGCCTTATGACTCCCCACTTTTGAAGTTTGAGAAACCCATGCTAGTTAGTAGTAATGTTGAGATGTTATATCGGTGTAGTGAGTCTCTGTATTGTAGTAAAATTTTGTTTGCATGGGTATTTAATCGAGTATATTTTGTTCTAGCTCTTGTAGTTAACCAAGTCTTGCATAAAAATTTGCTAAACATTGAAATAATAAAAAGTCTTACAATTGAAGACTTGGGTGTTGTAGTGTTTAGTCTTGAAAGCTTATTCCTAGAGACACTCAACACCATAGAAAATTATGATTGACTTGATAGCTCTGTTTGAAAATATTTTTTTAATTGAATTAATGTTTAGCGGTTTTTGTGAGCATGCCAAAGTTTGACTTGTAAATCATAAGAATGATATAGCTTTATGCGTGTCAAACTTCATAGGTGCCAACAACTCCGCTAGCCTACGTACGATCTTGATGGAGGAAACTCCTAGATTTTGGCTATGAGTTGATTAAATATATGTAGCAGTAATGCTATAATGGGTAAGATTCTTGGCACTCCTGAGTAGATGTAACATGATGGACTCACTCCTCTGGCTGATATGAGTAATCGTTATGCAAAAGGAACAAAAACCTTAGTGATGCCACGAGTGTCCATATCAGCCCGATAAACTAGTGAAAAAATTTGGCATGCTCTCAATTACTTAAGAACTAAAATTCTTGAAGGACAATGAATATAAAAGTAGTGCTTGAAAAGTTTTGATTTATTGATGTGGGAGAATTGAGATAATTTAGTGTATATGCTTTTCATGACAAACTCTCACACTCTTAATTCTACATGATTACACTTTATTGTTCAGAGGCATGGAATAAAGTTACTCCTTTGAATCATCCATGATTACAATAATTTTGCTGCGCTATAAGGCTTCATGAAACCCGTATGATATGCTTGTCATTACTCTATCTACGTTGAAGTTTTTCAGATTAATAAAATGGAGGAAACATGAGACTACCAATCATGAGTAAGATCATCATCTCGTTATTTCAGTTTAAATAATTAGTTCCCTTTTGATTTTTGTTTTCTTGCTCGAGGACGATCAAGTTTAAGCTTGGGGAGGTTGATGGTTGTGAAATATATCCATCCATGTCCACATTTAAACTAGATATTATTCATCTATTTGATAAAAATATCTCTCTAAAACCTGCCACTAATGCCTAATGATCAGAGGGGTATGCAATCCTTTCTTGCTATTTTTGCCTATGAATATAGTGACGTATTATGATGGGAATCACTACATAAATTCCAAAGATACGAGATTTCTAACACACCAAAGAAACCAGGAGACGTGAGGAGGCTACTACATGCTTAACGACCAACTATACGGCCGCTGTTGTATAGTTGCCGCCGTATAGTTTGCACCGACCTCCTTAGGTCAAACAGAACAAATTTTGTGAAGGGACCCTATATAAAGAGACTCCGGGCAACGAGAAACAAGCCCCTGACTCCACAACATTGTTTCTTTCACCCTAAACTCTCACTGCCGCAACGCCGGAGGAATAGATCTAGATCTAAACCTCTAAGCCCTTCTCCACCACCATAGCCATCTTCCACCACTTGTAATAGTAGATCTCATCTCCAATTGGCGACATTGTAATACTATTTGCTATCAACTCTATGATCTCTAATATAGTGTTTATGATTGTCGATTTCATCTTTATGTGTGAGTAATTCTCCTTGGGCTAAGGGCTTCAGCCTAGCCATGTAGCTTTTGTGCATGTTATTTATCATAGATGGGATCATGTATTAGTTTGTATGACATGATGATTGTAGTACCCTCTCTTGCCTCAATCTAAGGACTTGTCAGGTACCCAAGACCCCGAAGATTGATCCACGTAAAGGGAGTGTGTGTAATGACTGGTCTGCAGGATAGGAACCCTAGTGACAGAAAGGGTAGTACGGCTGTATGTGAGGAACTTACATGGGATTAACGGTGACATCACTATGCATATCATTAGTTCTCTTTCTTCCATGGATGAGACTAGTAGGTTATTGCCATAAGCGGTTGCGGAGGTGATAACATTTATGGATGCATTGCCCACATATAATTATCTTGCTCTTACAATTACATGAGTACTTTATTATTATTTGTTATTCCCGATCTTTTTGCACGGCTAGTGAAAACCGAAGACCCTAGGCCCTCTCTCTCTCTCCATCGTCAACAACAACAACAAAATATTGCAAACTCTTGGTCTAGTGAAAATGCAATAGGGATTCTAAAACTCTCAAAGGTCCGTTTAAGTAATCTCACTTTGCTTTCTGCTTCCCGAGGATTCAATAAACCTAGGTCTAATAGGGAAAATGAGCTATACTGCATCCGTAATCCGGATCGAAGGTATCAATATGCCATGATAATGGGCACCTTTCTTCCTCATGCACCATGGGTAATTCCTCATCCCATCCTATCTTGATTGATGATGCTTATTCACTTCGTAAGGATGAGGGTGGAAATATTTTTGCCAAATTTTTTGGTGCCCAAAGTGGTGTCAAGAAAAGAACTATTTGGGTATCCAAGTCTAATGTGACTAACTTCTTAGGACCCAACTTGGTTGGGGACCAACAAGCTAAAACTTGATCAATAGGTGTTTATGAAGGGCACTGGAGACTTGGCTACCTTATGAAGAATTGAGGGATCTTCATCAATTTGTTTTTATCAAAGTCAAGTCATTTGGGTTATCATGCTTCTATCATATATCCAATGTTCCTCCTTGCGGTAACTTGTGCTTAACTCATTTACATTGATAGTTACTTGCTCCCTTGTGCATGTATGTGTTGGTTTTGTACCTTGCATATGTTGGTACATGTTGTGCTTCCCACTTACTTATATTGACCTATGAATTTTATTTATGTATGTTGGTTGGCACACCATGTATTTGTGTTTCTTGGTTTGGAGCCTTTATTGATTCTAGTTGGTATCTTATTTGGCTCTTATGAGGGATTAATGGACTATTCCGTTTTGGGGGAGTGTCATGCTTGGGCATTCCACAATCCTAAAATATGTGCACATGAGGAAAATCACTTAGTAGTTATATTGTATGTTTATCTAGTCTATATGTGGTATGTCTTTCTCATGAGAAACTCAAGTTCATTAAGCATCTCTAGGTTGATCTTTTGCCTCTTGTTGAGATTTCTTGGTTTATCACATTATGGGGGAATCATATGCTTTGTGCATATTACAAACCTATAAAATGTGGACATTTGAGGTAGTGCCACTTAGAATTGATATTGAAAATTATCTAGCTCCTCTGTGGCACATTTGCTCTTTTAAGTTCCAATTTGTTTAAATGTTTTTATTGCTCATCTTTTGGATCTTGTGTGTGAGAGTGATTCTTGGTATGTGTTTCCTCACATTTGGATCTATATATCCTCATGGGAACCATTTTCTTCAAGTTACACTAATCACTTGTGATTGTGTGACTATTTGAAGCTATCAAGAATCTCTCTCTAAGCATCAAGCTTAATTCTTATATTTTGTTATATGCTTCTTTGTGTGAATATGATCTTGTATTTCCTTGCAAACTACCTCGGGAAAATTGTCCCTATTACTTCTTGTCCTTGTACAATTAGTACTCGATATATGGTAGAATTCATTGATCATATTCGCTTTGGCCTTTACTTTTTGCCTTATCTTTGGCCAAGAAAATGTTTTTTAATTTTTCTCCCAAGCTTTCCTTGCCTCTTATGTATCTTCTTGTTTTATTGGTATCCTCTTGTGTTTTATTTAATGTAGATAGTAGTGATGATCTCATTTGTGTGCATTTTGCATTCAAAAGCAAAATTCTTCATAATGCACCATCATGGGGGAGCTCCTATATTATTTAGAACACTCCCGTTTGTGCTTGGAAGTTTGATATTTTCTTTTGGTACTTTGTGCCATCATGAAAAGTGTAGAGAGTTTGAGTTATGTGTTTAAATCTTTCTCTTTAGGAGTTGGTTTTATATCATTCTTTGTCACTTGTTTTGATCTTTTAGGATGATATAAATCTGTGAGCTCTGGTGTTTTTGTCTATCTTTTATATTTTTTTGGCTCTTTCTAGTTCATTTGTTGAACTTGTGTCCTTTCATGTGTTGATTTGGCTCATTCATACAATTTGGACACCTTTTGTCGAGTCACACTTTTGTGTGTGTCTCATTGGTTTACTTGGTGTTTTTGTTAAAAATGTATCTACTTTTGGTTCTTGAAAGTCTTATGCATGCATCTTTACTACATGTTTATATTATGGCATGCTTGATTTCTTTGATCCAATATATAGGGGAAACTCCACCAGATCCTAATGGGCTAAGATGTGCATGAAATTCAATTTCATATCAATATGCACATATTTGTGTGGAGGCTCTCCTATGTATTGTAGTTGCACTAACTACTGTAGAGGGAGTGCCCAACCTTTAAACAATATAAGGTGGAGTCCCCTGTGTTTACAATGCTAGTCCCTGGATCAATAGCTAGCATCCACAGTTTAGATGTAATATCAAGAAACAAAGGTCATAATATAACTTTATAACCAGGAATAACATAATTTTATTACATCATACTGTAGAGGTCCCAACCCAATAAGGTAGAGTCCTCCTGTGTTTTACAATTCTAGTCCCTGGATCAATAGCTAGCATCCACAGTTAAGATGTAATATCAAGATACAAAGGTCATAATATAAATTTACAACCAGGAATAACATAAGTTTATTACATCTAACATAGCTCATTTGGCTATTACATTACATTTGCAGCGGAATAACTATGAGTATGGGTCCATCATCTTCAAAGTGCCACAGGCAGATGTTGGTTGTAGATTTTGTAGTCCTAGTCAATCAAACAATCTTCATTTTAAAACAATCAACCTGCAACATTACAAGTTACAGCCACATGGGTCAATACATTTTGAATTGTATTGGCAAGTTTCACTTTTATGTATAATAAGAGTGGATCCTATCATTATATGCATATTTGGCTAAGTAGAGTTTAAGGCTTATTTGCATAAAGCAATATTTTATCCTATCTTTTCAAAAAGGGTTTTAAAGTCCTTTGTCAAATTTCTTTTCCAAGTTCCTTGAACTCCTTGGTAGAAACTCAAGTGTTCAAATCCTTGTCAAATCTCTTGAGCACCTTGGTAACCCCAAGTGCAACAAGTTTTATCAAAAACTCATGAATTCCTTGGTAAAGCCCCAAGTACTTCATGCTCTTGAGCACCTTGGTAACCCCAAGTGCAACAAGTTTTATCAAAGACTCATGAATTCCTTGGTAAAGCCCCAAGTACTTCATGCTCTTGAGCACCTTGGTAACCCCAAGTGCAACAAGTTTTATCAAAAACTCATGAATTCCTTGGTAGACACACAAGGGCATCAAGTTTTTATATTAGAAGTTGGAATGTCGAGATCTCCCATAGTTCAAACTTTAGTTGCTCAGTATTGTCCATAACCGGGGACACGGCTAAGTACTTAGATTTTGTTAACTTCTGCAGAAGGAGTACACTTTACCCACATGACACAATCCCATCTTGTTGCCACCAGTGGCCTACTGGATTAGTGCTCACCAAAATGGAGTACTGGCAGATTGAGAATGTGACGAAGTCTTTCCATAAGGTCCTCCCATACATCATTGCTAGCTTTGTCTTCAGCCCCCATGAAGCATTCCAGATCCCCATGTCCAGTAACTAAAGACAATGCATGGGTCTTCCTAATGTAATTGACTAAGCCAGAGCCATAATAGCATGTGGTTGTACACGAAAGCCACAATTGGAGAAGCATGTTTGATCTCTAAGTTTCCTAGGTGGTTTTCTTTTGGAGCACAACACAAAGTGATTGCCATAGACATGGTTCCCTTTTGTTGCCACCTTCTCCAAAACTTAAAGTAGCCTCCACCTAGGTGGTTCATTGAGTCCTTGTTTTATTATGTAAAACACAAGTCCTTTTCTCAACCTTTGTAAAATCTCAACATGTTTCTCTTTTTCAAAATATAGCATATAGCATGGCTAAGCATGTACAACTTCAATAATTTCACTAAGGAGTGTATAGGGAATCCTATTAGGATTTAGCATAGCATAGGTACAAAAATATCTTTTCATGCATATTTTCAAAATCCACTAAGTATAATAATAAAAATAGTAGGACTTTTGTATGATAGTGTAACTTGCCTTTTGGTAGGGAATGGGGGTTCACTTCCTTGATCTTGCTAGTTTCACACTTTGCTAATTTCACTACAAGTCAATCAAACAAATCACCAAATCAACTAACATTCCAAATCAAGGTTAAACAAACAATTTCACACACATAGTAAAGGAGTCTAAGTCATGCAAAGGTGGTGTCTTTTGCAAGGTTGGTCTCTACTAGGTTTATAAACTTTGTAAGGTCCACATTGGTCATTTACCAAAATGGCAAAGTCATTAGTTAGAGGTTTTGCCCAAGGTCTATTTTAAAATCCATTCAACATTTTATGTGGGGAAAATTATTTTTTTTTAAAGTAAAACTTTATGTTTTTCACTGAGTGGGTTACCTTTGATTAAGGTTTGGTGTTTTGGGTCAGTAAGTTTTTGTCCAAAACATTTTCCCAAAGTTTTCCTTGCCCAAACTTTTCCATAATAAAATCAATGAGTTTTATTTTGGCTAGAAAATGACTAAGTTAACTAATTCAACTTAAATTTCACAAAAATCATTTTTAACACTATGGGTTGGTTCCTAGGGTCAGTAAGGTCACTACAAATCATTTTGCAAAGGTTTTGTCATTAAATTCAATTTTAAACAATTTTTATACTCTAAACAAGTACCCAAATGATTCTGCAAATTCAACCAAGCTAACAGATACTATTTTCAAAACTAAGGCCATGGTTAGCTAGGGCTTGTTCTCCTGATTTTATTGATATAAAATTTGTAATTTTTGGACGTGTGGTTTGAAAGTTATAGGGGTTTGAAGTTTGCAAATAATTCTAATTTCAAAACTGTTTTTAGATCTATTACAGGCCACGCGTCGCGTCGTGATTGGTCGATACCGATTCGTCTGGATCGCGTGCTGCGGCGCGTTGGATCAAGTCAGATCGTGCGGCACAGGATCATCACTTACCCCTTCGTTAACGTTCTATCGTATCCGTCAGATCCAGATCCTACGGTTACTAACACGCTTGCCAAAGTCTGGCGGCGCTCGTCGGCTGCGCGCGGCGGCGACGGTCGATCAGTGGCGGCGCTGGTGAAATAGGAGGCGAGAGAGGGAGGGAGTAGGCTCACCGAGGTCGTAGATGGTTGGGGAAGCTCAACGTGTGGTCGACGAGGCAGGGGGCGCAAGGGAACGGTGGTTATTGCTCGCCGGAGACTTCGTCGGCGTCGGGTGGTTCTGTCCGCGGTCGAGGGCGACGTTGTGGATCATCCCGAAGCAAAACAATGATGCGGTTAGATGCAGAAAGGTGTGGCGAGTGCGGGAGTGTGAACGAGGAGGCGCGGGGTGGTCGGATACTACCTGTGGGTTTCGCCGGAGATGAAGCAGACGGTGGCGACGGTGGTCGTTGTCGAAGGCGAGGTTGCAGGGTACCCGCGGTCGAGCTGGATGCACTAACAGATGCGCCTGAGAGTGGGGATGCTGTGAGCTTGGTCAGGGGAAAGAGGGGCGGTGAGTCTTGGCCGGAATTGGCGAGGAGGATCGTCGGAGTAGCAGCGACAAAGAGGGAAATTGGGGCGGCCTGGAGGTAGAGGGGAGGCGATGTCTGAGGGAAAACGGAGGAGAGAGCAGGGCGATTAAATGGGCGTGGTCGCGGCGAGGTTTTAATGCACGGATTAACACTGATTGATGGAGCTATCAACGGGAAGAAACGGCAGCGAGGTGAGGGGAGAAGGGTCGCGCGGTGAGGACGATGAACAGTAGCGGTGGGTCTACCTGTCAGTGGGAAAACGAAATGAGGGAAGGGTCCACTGGTCATACACTGTACGGGTTAGAAGCGAGGTGCGAATCGTTTTCCTGCGGGGTGAGGGAGCTGGGCTGTTTTCTGGGCTTGTTGGGCTGCCTGGGCTAGATGGTTGGGCTGCTCTATTTATTTTTCTGTCTAATTCTTTTTCTTTTCCTATTTCTATTTCCTGTTTTGAATTTCAAACAATTAATCAAGCAATCAAACAACACTCAAATTACATCAAACAAACAACAAAATTTTCATTTGAATTTGGTTCTGTTTATCAACATAATCCAAATCCAAAATAAAACAATATTTTCATTCCTTTTAGGATCTATTTAATATAAGATAGATCATAGTTATTTAATCAAAGATGATATGATTTATTTAATAAATCTCCATTTAAATTCCAAACACTTTCAAATCTAATCAGTAGGTTTATTTGAAAATAAAGAATATTTGGACAAATTTGTTTAAAACAAAATAATCCTTTTACCTTAGGATCCATTAATAATTAAATAAAATGGAACTTAGTTATTAAATCCAAATAGGGTTTTATTTTATTAATAAATTCTTTATTTGAACCTAAATATTTTCAAAGTCAAATTAGTAGGTTTTATTTGGAAATATTAAATACTTGGGAACTTGTTTTAAAACAAAATAACATTTTATTTTAGAGTCCATTATTAATTAAATAAAATAGACTTTCATTATTAAACCAACTAGGGTTTGTTTTATTGAGAATATTTATTTTAAAATCTAAAATAAAGCCAAAACACTTTAGTGTTGTTTTATCACTTTAGTAGTTTTTGATGGTTTATAATTGATAGAACCTTTATTAATAAAACTTGGATATTAAATCCTTATTAATTCATTTAAATAAATCTTTGCTAATTTTATTTAGAATAAAATGTTTTTAATTCCAAAGCTTGGCCAAGGTTTAATTTGGTTTTATAAAATAATCTTTATTTAAATCCATCTTTTCTTTTGAATACCAAATCTTTTATTTTAAAAGATCCAAAATACTATTTCCAAAATATTTTTAGTTTCCTTTATTAAATGTTTATCTTTTAAGAATCCCTTTAGGATTTTATTTTATTCAAATGGATTTGAAGTTCCAATTGAATTCAGAAAGTTTCTTCTGGCTCTGAAAATCAAACAAGGTTTTATTTTATTCATTTATTTTCACATTACAAGATTTGGAAAATCTTGGGATGTGACACATACATAGCTCATTTGGCTATTACATTACTTTGCAGCGGAATAACCATAGTCATGGGGTCCTTCATCTTCAAAGTGCCACAGGCAGATGTTGGTTGTAGACTTTGTAATCCTAATCAGTCAATCTTCACTAAAGTTAATCAAACCTGCAACATTACAAGTTACAGCCACAAGGGTCAATACATTTGAATTGTATTGGCAAGTGATACTATGGTAGTATGGTGGAGTCTATCATCTATATGCATTTGGCTAAGTGGAGTTGAGGCTTGCATTGCTCAAAATATATTTTTCCTTATCATTTGAAAATAATAAGTTTTTGTTTTGACAAAATCTTTTCCAAATCTTCTCTCAATCAAAGATTGAAGATTTAATAACCCTTGTTCAAACCACAAGTTTTAACTTAGAAATTTGAATGATGAGATTCTTGATTTCTTCCATGTCTTGATGCTCAAATTGTCCTTTACCAGGGACATGGCTAAGTACTTAGATTTTTACACTCTGCAGAGGTGGTGCACTTTCCCCACAAGACTTGGTTTCCCAAGACAAGATCTTTCAGAAGCCTTCCCTTAGAACAAAATGGACGCGTTCCAACCTATCAAAACTCTACCACCCACTGTCCATATGGCTAAGTTCTTGCAACCTATATGATCATGGCAGAGCCCATATTGCCAAGTGGTTGCACTTGAAGCTTCTCAACATTTGACATCTCAAATCTCTTTGTTCCTGGGTGGCAATCCACAAGTGAGATACACAAGGTCAACCATAGACATGGGCCTGGTGAACCACTCAACCAAAAACCACCAAGCAATTACCATTCCACCCAGGTGATTCATTGACTTAGTTGTTTTATTAAGAAAAACATAAGTCCTCATGCTTAGAAATTTTCCATAGTGTGAATATATATTCCACCCTTGTTTTCTATTAGCTAGGCTAAGCTTGATAGTAATAGGAATCTTAACTTAGGAAGATTTCCACTAAGGTTTCATCTACTAGGTTTTACTAGCAAGGTCTATACTTAGCAAAATTCCATGCAAGTTTTACTTAGAGAAAATCACTAATGCATAGTGAAAGTAGTAGGACAAAAGTATGAAGCATCACTTGCCTTTTTGGTAGAGTATGGGTTCACTCCTTGTCCTTGCAACAATCACACTCTTCAAGTCACTACAATTCAATCAAGCAAGGCACAAACTCAATCTACCAATCAAGCAAAACAACACATAAAATAATAAAACAAACAACACATGCAAGCATGCAAAAAGGGTTGTTTTATTTGTAAAAGTGGTTCCTATTGGGTCTTAAACATTTGAAAGCACCTATTTGTCATTTTGTAAAGTGGCAAAGTCATTTGCAAGAAGTTTCACTTCATAAACCATTTTCAAAACAAAGTGTCATTTTATGTGGTGTAGAAATATTTTTACTAAGGCATTAACCTATAGGATTCACAAAATATGTTTTAAAACCATAAAACTTGGTGTTTAGGGTCAGAGAGTTTAAAACAAAACATTTCCCAAAAGTTTTCCTTCAAAATCATTTTTACTAAATAAACCACATTTCTATTTGACTAGAAATGGTTTTAAGTCAAAGAATCATTATTTTGTTTCACCAAATTCATTTTTGAATCCACAAAGTGTTTCCTAATGTTAGTAGGTTCAAATCACACCATTTGCCAAAGATTTTATCCCCAAATTCATTTTTAAACAATTTTTACATCCTTAACAAGCATACAAATGTTTCTGCAAAAATCAAACATTTTAACAGAAGCTTTTTGCTAAACAAATGGCATGGTTGGCTAGGGCTTGTCTTGCTGATTCCAATGATATAAAGTTTGCAAAATTTGGACGTGTGGTTTAAAAGTTGTGCAATTTACAAAATTGGAAATCTAATAGAAGTTTTCTGTCTTTTAAATCAAACAGAGGCCACGTGGCTGTTCCTGATTGGGCGGTACCGATTCGTGTGGATCGAGCGATACAGACCATAGGATTAAAAGGGGCATGTGCGGCTCAGATCAACGCATACCCTTTCGTTTAAGTGAACTATCCTATCGCTCCGATCTAGATCTAACGGCTCTCAGTGCCTCGACCAGAAACTGGCGGCGCTGAACTCTGACGCGCGGTGGCGGCGGCTTGTCAGTGGCGTCACCGGCGTTGCAGGAAGCGAGAAGGAGGGAGAGGGTGCTCACCTGGTTCGCTGAATGATGCTGATGCTCAACGTGGTACTGGTTGGTGAAGGAGCGCTCTGTCGTGGCGGTAATTGCTTTCCGGAGTTGCTCCTGGCGTCAGACGGCTCTGGTTGTGGTTGGAGGCGGTGCTGTGGTTCACCCCAAGACAAAATGAAGACGCGGTTAGACGCGCAGGATCAAGACAAAGCTGTGTGCGTGAACGAGAGGTGAAGGGGCGGTCTGTTCTTACAAGGAGGCTTTGCCGGAGAAGAAGGCAGACGCAGCGGCGTTCGGAAGCTTGTCGTAGTCAACGCGCTGGGGCGCCCGCAGTTGTACGAGAGGCACGGGCAGATGCGCCAGGAGGTGGGGAGTATGTGTGTGGGGTTGATGAGGCAAGGGGCGGCGCTGTTTCACCGGAATTTGCCGTGGTTGTTCGTCGGAGGCAGGGGTTGTCGCAAGTAATGCGAGCAGCCTGAGGGCAGAGAGGAGGCGATGTTTGGGGAAACAGAAGAGGGGAGGGAGACGCTTAAGTGCACGCAGTCACTGGGCTGATTCAACGCGTGATTAAGAGGAATTAAGCACGCAGTTATCTGACAGAAACGACGACGAGGTTTGGGGGAAGAAGAAGTCGCGCGGGTGAGGAGGATGAACAGGAGAGGGTGGGGTCGGATGGTCAGTGAGAAAGAGAGTGAGGGGAAGGTCCACCAGTCAGTCACTCTGTGGGTTAGTTGCCAGTTGCGAAGCGTTTTCTTCGGGGAGGGGGAGCTGGGCTCGTGGGCTTGGCCGGCTGGGCTGGGTCCAAATCCATTTTTTTTATCTGAACCTTTTTCTTTTTCTATAACTATTTCCTGTTTTGAATTTCAACAACCAAACAATACTCAATTCAATTCAAACAAACACCACACTTTGAAACTTTGAAATTGGTTCTATTCAGTAACATAAACCAAAATTCCAAAACCAAAATAATAGTTTTATTTTAAGGTCCATTATTAAATAAATAGACCTTGTTTAATAAATCAAATATGATTTGATTTATTTAAAACCTCTTTTGAAATCTAAATATTTTCAAAACCAAATCAGTAGGTTTTATTTTAAAATAAAGAATACTTGGAAACTTGTTTAAAACAAAATAACCTTTTATTTTAGGGTCCATTAATAATTAAATACAATAGACCCTCATTATTAAATCAAATAGGATTTGTTTTATTAAAATATTTATTTTGAAATCTAAAATAAAACCAAAACATTTCAGTAGGTTTTATTTGAGAATATAAAATACTTGGAAAACTTATTTTAAAATAAATAAATAAGTTTTGGTGTTTAATTAAAATAGGAATAGCCTTTACTTAAATAAAATTGGATATTAAATCCTTATTATTTTATTTAAATAAACCTTTACTATTTTTATCAAAACAAAACATTTTATTTCAAAACATTGGCCAAGGTTTAATTTGGCTTTATAAATAATCTTTATTTATAAAACTTCTATTTCATTTGAAAACCAAATCTTTTTATTTTAAAAGATCCAAAATAGTAATTCAAAATGTTTTTATTTTCCTTTATTAAATGTTTATCTTTTTAAATCCCTTTAGGATCTATTTGATCCAAATTGGTTTGAAAATTTCCAATTGGATTCAAAAAGTTTCTTCTCACTCTGAAAATCAAACAAAGTTTTATTTTATTCATTTATTTTTCACATTACAAGATTTGGAAAATCTTGGGATGTGACAACTACTTTGGACCCAATTTGTTTGGGGACCATAGTGTACTTAATTGTGTTTTAGGTACATTGGAGATATATATTGGGTGCTTGTATCTTGAACAAGGAAGAAGTGGCGTCTACATGTAAATTGGATGCAAGCTAGGATGGTCAACGAATTCATATCCACTTCATCCTACCTATTATATCTCGCTAACAAGTATCTCTCTCATGCTACATATCTTGTTCCCAACCTTTTGTAAGTTGCTTGTTGGCATGGATTTGTATACTTACGAATGTTGGGGTTCTTGCTTTGGCTTTGAAGAGTTCTCTGTATTGGAAATGTGTGTATGTTGAGATGAGTGCATATAATGGGGACTATACAAAATCAGGCTCATGATTCACCAATCCCAAATATGTCAATCTAGCAATTTTGTTGCATATTGTTTCCTCAATATATCTCATGTGCAATAGTGAGTATTTTTGCAAATTTGATTTCTATTTGTGATACTTTTTGCTTTACTCCACATATTCCAACTATTCCCTTTTTCCCTTGGTAATAGTTGAATTATGTGTAGTGTGTTGGTTTTTGAAGCTCATCGATGTATAATGAGATATATTTGAGCCTTTAGCCATGCTTTCAAGCAAACATCTTATTTGTATATTCTATGACTTCCTTTTGTTATTCATGTGCTTTCTTGAGTATCTATTTTGTTTATGCATATTTCTTTGTGGGCATTTGTCTTTGTGATATTTTCCACCTAGAAATTTATACACATAAGAGAATAACATTCTTTGGTTGTTTTTGCATTTCTTGGAAGCCACCTCTTATTTCTTTTTGACTCTTTGGTGGCTTCAAAATTTATTGTCCTTTGAGTGCATTGTTAAATGAGTTTGTAGGAGTGAGGATTCCATGGTTGTGCATGTTGTTTCCAAATGCAGTTATTATAATTGGTGCATAATCTTTGGGGAGTTTCTCTTATTCATTTAAGAGTGCACATTTCCCTTCTTTCTCATATTTGTGGTTTAAATGCTTATGGGGGAGCAAGAATTCCATATTTGTGCATATTGTATTCAAATACAAGTATTCTAAACTTTGCAAAAAGTTTGGGGAGCTTCTCTGTTTTCATTTAAACACTCATGTTTTTTGTTGTTTCCATTTGGTATCATTTGTTTTTTTTTTCAATTGGTTCTTTTGGATATTTTGATTGCTCGCTTCATTCGTTGAAGCTTATTTCTTTTTTCTTTTCTTTTTGCAATCGTTGGGTCCTCAATATAGTCTTACTTCCTCCCAAGTTCTCATCATTTGCCATGTGCATATGCACACCTTTGGATGAGTTCTCACTATATTGGTCGTCTAAAACTTTTCACCAATTTAGGCAATCGATGCTAATGGGGGAGAAGTTTTGGAGGGTTTAAGGGAAGTTGGCCTTTGATTTGAGTGTGTTCTTAAGCTTTTTCCTCTCATGCTCATGCATCTTTGTGGTTGCTTTGCATGTTGAATATATAGATAAAACTCAACCAACGGTAATGGTTAGCAATCTATGTAATGAAATTCAAGTTTATAACACATGCATAGATTGTGGGGGAGTTTGATCTATATAATGTGGTTATACAAACATCACATACTTTTGTAGTATTTGATGTTGGAGCAACCGCTTTGCTCGTTAAATTCCATATTTAAACCCTCTCAAAGGTATTGTCATATATTACCAAAACGGGGGAGATTGAAAGGGCATGTATGCCCCCATATGTGGTTTTGGTAATTAATGACAATCTCTATGGACTAATGTGTAAATTGAGTTTTACTTGTAGGTTTGTCCATTGACATCGCTTGGACCATGTGTTGGTCTCGAATATGAAGAAATGAAGAAGGATGAGAAGAAATGTCCAAGGGATATGTGCCCATTGGAATCATGAAGAAATAAGGAGCTTGAAGGTTTATCAAGATAAGTGCAAAGAGTTGAATCTCAATGGATCAACACTCAAGAAGGGATGAAGAAGTGCAAGATCAAGATGCACCTTATCTAGAAGATCTCATGCTTGGAGCTTGCCATCCTCGGTGATAATGGAGTGATGAAGACAAGTTCAAATAAGAGGTTTCCCCTTGGAGTATGGGGGAGCAATTTGGAAGTCTTCATCTGTAAGATCCCTCCTTTGTAAAGGAAAAGGATCCCTGTGATTGCAATGCTAGTCCCTGGATCATTGCTAGCATCCACAGTTTAAGATGAAGTACACAGATACAAAGGTCATTTATTACATCCATTTCAGAGATAAACATAGTCTTTACAACTCAAGGCCACATGCCTAATACAAGAGTTTGAATAAGTAAATAAATATAAGTCTTCATCTTCATGTGCCACAGGCAAACATGTTAAGTGTAGACTCATGACACCTAATCCTCATCAGAGTAACCTGCAACATCACAAGTTACAGCCACAGTGGGTCAATACTTTGGAATAGTATTGGCAAGTGATACCTTAGTAAATTTTAAGTGGACTATATTACTATATGCAATTTGGCTAAGTGTAGCTTGGCTTGCTTTGCTCAAAATAGGTTTTTCCTATTAGTTGAAATCACTAGGTTTTTCTTTGTCAAAACTTTTCCCAAGAAACCATCAATAGACATTGAGGTCCTTCACCCTTGTTCACCCACAAGTTTTTACTTAGAAGTTGGAGTGATGAGATTCTTGATAGCTTCCATGTCTTGATGCTCAAGTTGTCCATTGCCATGGACTTGGCTAAGTACTTAGATTTTTCCATCTGCAGAGGTTGTGCACTTTCCCCACCAGACTTGGTTTCACCAAGACAGGACCTTTCAGAAGCCTTCCCTTAGCCAAATGGACGCGTTCCAACCTATCATCCCACTACCACCATCTGTCCAAATGACTAAGTTCTAGCAACCTATGTGATCCAGGCAGAGCCCATATTGCCAAGTGGCTGCACTATAAGCTTCTCAACACTTGGCCACTAAAATCCCTTTGTTCCTGGGTGGCTTTCCACAAGTGAGATACACAAGGTAAACCATAGCCATGGGCCTTGTGTAACCACTCAACCAAAATCCACCAATCAAGTCCCATTCCACCCAGGTGATTCATTGACTTAGTTGTTTTACTAAGAAAAACATAAGTCCATAGACTTAGAAATATTTTCACCATAGTATGTATATTTTACCAACCCTTGTTTGCTACTAGCTAGGCTAAGCATGGCATATATAGTAACTTAACTTAGAAATTTCCTAGCAATTCTACAACTACTTAGGATTTCCCAACATGGCATTTGGCAAAAATAGTAACATGCAAGACTTAGCAAAATATTTCTAATGCTTGTATAAAATATAGGGATAGAAATATTCATGAAGTACCACTTGCCTTGGTAGTTGGAAGAGTAGCACTCCTTACAATCACAATCACTAGCACCAAAGTCTACACAAAGAATGGTAGCACAAAAATTACACACAATTCATATACAAACATAAATATATGCATGCATGCAAAATGATAAGTGATGATTTTTAAAACTCAACCAAGCAAGTGCATAGTACTGAATCATAACCAAGTTAAAAACTTGCTAAACCAAGTTTATTTTACACTAAAACAATTTCCTAAACAAATCCTATACTCAAAATAGTCCTAAACAAGTTTCTGCAAATAAAGTCATTTTAACAGAAACTAAACACTAAAAACATTGCATAAACAGAAAGGGTTTGTCTCCCTGATTCCAACGGTATTAAATTTGTCAAATTCTAACGTGTGGATCAAAAGTTATAGCTAAATCAAATTTGGATTTAAATCTGTTTTCAAATTCTGTTTTTAAACAAACCCTAGCCACGCGTCTTAATCTTACTGGCGCGTACCGGTTCGCGTCGGAGCACGCACGCGAGCCGTAGGATGTAAGTGGCGATGCACGGTTCAGATCAAAACGTAACGCTTCGCTAAGTGGTTCTATCGCACGCGTTGAATCTAGATCCAACGGCTCTCGATCAAGCGACCACGTTCTGGCGGCACGCGACGACGGCGAGCGGCGGAGCGCTCTGTCAGTGGCGGCGCTGGCATTCTAGGTCGCTCGGGGAGGGAAGGGTGTGCTTACCAGAACCGCAAGGTCGAGGCGAAGCTCAATGTGGAGGTGGCTTGGCAAGGGGCGCACGGCAGGGGCTGCTGGAGCTCGTCGGAGTCATGCACGGCGTCGGGAGGTTGCTGTCGAGTTGGTTGCCGAGGTTTCGCGTCACCCTAGCACGAACCAGAGGGATTAGAAGACGCACAAGACGAAGGCGAACAACCTAGTATGCAAGAGGGGGCAAGGGGCGCGCTCTGCTTACCGTAATTGGTCGCCGGAGTTGAGCGGCGGCTCGGTCGGTTGCGGGCACGAACGGGGACGGCGTCCTGGGTCACGAGCAGGCAAGCGACGGGTGTCAGAAGATGCACGAGCTCATTCTGAGCATAATCGTTTGAACTAGGGGCACAGGGGCGGTCGGGACTCACCGGAATTGCTGCCGGAGATCGTCGGGACAGCGGCGGCGTCTGGCGAGTTTCGAGCAGCCTGGTGGCGTGGAAAGGGAATTGGTTGAGGGGAAATGGCCGCGAGAGAGAGGGGATTAAATAGGCAGAGGCTCGACAAGAAACACTTAGTGATTCATTGCCAATTACCTCGCGGAATCAAAGCAGCTACGGGCAGCGGCGGAGTTCATGCGCGGAATTTTGGGGAAGACAATGACGTCGTGGACGGGGCCCGCTTGTCAGCGAATAGAGCAAAGGGGAAGTGGGGTCCGAGTGTCAGCGACTTGCTGGGTGTGTCCGCGCGTGCGAGAGAGAGAGAGAGAGGTGGCCCGGGTGGGCTAGTTGGGCTGCGTCTGTTGCTGGGCCAAATTCCTGGCGCCGGCCCTTTTCCAATTCTTTTCTCTTTTCTTTTTCTAAATTGATTTTCAGGAATGGTTTTCAAATGATTTCAAACTCTTTTTGAATTCAAATCTTTTCTGGACTTTTGCAGTGTGCAATAGTCACAAAACTTGGCACAAAACCATGTGGTCACTTTAAATGGGCTTGGTCATTTTTGGAAAGACAAAATAACAGTGACTTAGCACTTGGTTTGTAAAAGATTTGAAAATGGTTTTGAACCCATTTTTATTTTGTAAAATTTTGTTCTAACTCCACACTCAAACCAATCAACAAGGGAGACAAACAATCCAGGTTTAAAACATTTAAGCTCTCAAATGGATATGGCCATTTGATTTAAGTTTGCTCACATAAAATGATAGCACTATGTGCTTCTGTTTTCTTGAAATGAGTTTGAAATCGATCTCAATTCTATATTCATGCATGAATGATATGCAATCTTTGAAATCATGATTTTAGGGATGTTACAAATCTAACCCCCTTAAGGTGAATCTCGCCCTCGAGAATCGGATTGGCTAGCAAATAGTTGAGGGTGGTCTTTCCGAAGATCATCTTCTCTTTCCCATGTTGCTTCCTCTTCGGAATGATGATTCCACTGCACTTTGCAAAACTTGATAGTCTTTGTCCTTGTGACTCTTTCTGTAGTCTCAAGAATTTTTATAGGTTTCTCTTCATAAGTGAGATCACTTTCTAGCTGAACCTCCTCCAAAGGTATAGTATCCTTCAAAGAAGTTTCTTCCATTTCTGGGTGACATTTCTTAAGCTGACTCACATGAAACACATTATGGACAGCTGATAAAGATTCTGGCAGTTCAATTTCATAGGCAACTTCTCCTTTGTGACTCAGAATCTTGAACGGTCCAACATATCTTGGTGCCAATTTTCCTTTGACTCCGAATCTTTTCACTCCACGAAGTGGTGACACTCTAAGATAGGATCTATCACCCACTTCGTAGGTGACTTCTCTACGCTTAGGATCTACGTACTCTTCTGTCGGGACTGTGTTATCTTCAACCTGTCCTTAACCAACTTGACTTTCTCTTCGGCTTCTTTGAAAAGATCTGGCCCAAATAAACTTCTTTCTCCCACACCATTCCATAATAATGGGGTGGTACACTTTCTTCCGTAGAGAAACTCAAATGGTGCCATCTCAATACTGGCTTGATAGCTGTTGTTATAAGAAAATTCTGCGTAAGGCAGACTTTCGTCCCAACTGGCTCCATAGTCTAGGGCACATGCCCTCAACATGTCTTCGAGAATCTGATTAGTCCTTTCTGTTTGTCCATCGGTTTGAGGATGAAAAGCAGTACTAAATTCCAACCTCGTTCCCAATGATTCATGTAACTGTCTCCAAAAATGGGAAGTGAATTGATTTCCCCTATCAGACACAATACTCTTGGGCACTCCATGTAGACATACAATTCTACTCATGTAGATTTTGGCTAACTTGGCACTTGTGTAGGTTGTCTTCACGGGTATGAAATGAGCCACTTTAGTTAGGCGATCCACTACTATCCATATGGAATCATAACCTGACCTGGTCCTTGGTAATCCGGTAATGAAATCCATACCAATCTTGTCCCACTTCCAATCAGGAATAGGTAATGGTTGAAGCAAACCTGCTGGTTTTTGATGCTCCGCTTTCACTCTACTACACACATCACACAAAGCAATATGTTCGGCGATGTCCTTCTTGAGATTATTCCACCAAAATATTTCTTTCATGTCCATGTACATTTTGGTGTTACCTGGGTGAATGGAATACGGAGAGTTATGTGCTTCTTGCAAAATCAGTTTCCGCAGTTCCGGATCTTGTGGAACACAGATACGTTTCCCATGCCATAAAGTACCATGTTCGTCTTCATGGAATCCTTTGGCTTTTCCCAAGCTAATCTTTCCTTTAATCTCTTCAATGTCTTTATCAATCTTCTGGGCTTCTTTGATCTTGTCCAACAAAGTGGGTTGAACATCCAAAGACATGAGATGTCCTTCAGGCACAATCTCCAATCTGAGTTTCCTAAATTGGGTACACAGATCATCAGGCAATTCTCCATTGGTAAGGCCATTCACAAATACCTTACGACTTAGAGCATCTGATACAACATTTGCTTTACCGGGATGGTATTGCAAACTTAGGTCATAGTCTTTGATAAGTTCTAGCCATCTTCTTTGTCTCATATTAATTTCCTTCTGGGTGAAGATATACTTCAAACTTTTGTGATCTGTGAACACTTCACAACGCTTTCCCAAAAGATAGTGTCTCCATGTTTTGAGTGCATGGACGACAGAGGCTAACTCTAAATCATGAGTAGGATAGTTTACTTCATGAGTTTTGAGTTGTCTCGAGGCATAAGCCACAACTTTACCGTCTTGCATAAGTACTGCACCCAAACCTTGATGAGATGCATCACAATATACTTGGAAATCCTTTTCCAAATCTGGCAGACACAAGACTGGTGCTGTCACAAGTCTCTTCTTCAACTCCTGAAAGCTGAGTTCACAACCTTCAGACAAAGCAAACTTCTTGTCCTTCTTTAACAATTCAGTCATGGGTTTAGCTACCTTTGAGAAATTCTCGATAAACCTTCCGTAGTAACCTCCTAAGCCAAGGAAAATACAAACTTCCTTCACGGATTTGGGAGATTCCCATTCAGTCACAGCTGAAACCTTAGCAGGATCAACTGCTACACCATCCTTCGTCATAACATGACCAAAAAAACCAACTTCTTCCAACCAGAACTCACACTTGCTGAATTTGGCATAAAGTTTATGCTCTCTCAATTTCTCAAGTATCAATCGTAAGTGTCCTTCATGTTCTTATTTGCTCTTGGAGTAGACTAAGATGTCATCGATGAAAACGACAACAAACTTGTCAAGAAATTCCATGAACACCTTGTTCATCATATTCATGAAGTATGCTGGTGCATTTGTCAAGCCAAAAGGCATTACAGTATACTCATACAATCCATACCTTGTAGTGAATGTTGTTTTAGGTATGTCTTGTTCTCTTATCTTGAGTTGAAAATAGCCTGACAGGAGATCAATCTTTGAGAACACACATGCGTCTTCTAGCTGATCAAACAAGTCATTGATTCTAGGAAAAGGATATTTGTTCTTGATAGTTACCTCGTTGAGTGAACGGTAATCTATGCATAACCTTTGACTTCTATCTTTCTTCTCCACAAACAAGACTGGGGCTCCCCAAGATGAAGAACTTGGTTGAATAAATCCTTTCTGCAACTGTTCTCCAAGTTGCTTCTTGAGTTCTTTCAGTTCGTCAACTGACATTTTATATGGGCTTTTTGCTATTGGTCCAGACCCTGGTACCAAATCTATCAGAAACTCCACATCTCTATCGGGTGGCATTCCTGACAATTCTTCCGGAAACACATCCGGATACTCACTCACAATTGGCACACTGTCCATGCTAACCCCCTTAAGAGAATTAAGCATACTCCTTTTTTGCTTCAAAACTGGTCTTGAATCTGATCCTTTTATTTTCTGGAGTTGTAAGTGAGACAGTATGGTTGGCACAATCTATCACTCCTTTGTACTTAGTCATCCAGTCCATTCCCAGAATGACATCCAATCCTTGGGAGTTTAGAATTATCAAGTTAACGGGAAACTTATACTTCCCAAATTCTATGACTAGATCATGACATCCCGAATTCACAATCATTTCTCCACCAGGAGAACTTACTTTTATAGGACACCCAATAGTTTCTACCGGTAGTTCATTTCTTTCAACAAATGCTCTTGATATGAATGAATGAGATGCACCAGTATCAAAGAGTACAAATGCTGGAATTGAATTGAGTCTGAACTTACTAGCAACAATATCAGGCTCCTCATAGACCTCCTCCACATTGATGTGGTTCACCTGTCCTTTCTGGAAAGGATTGGGCTTGATAGGTCCTTCAACTTTATTTTCAGGGCACTCGTTTGCGTAATGCCCCATCTTCTTGCATTTGAAGCATTCAACCTGACTGATGTCTCTCTTAACAGGCTGCCTTCCACTTCCACTACCCTTACCACTGTGGTGGCTCTTATGTCCACTCTTGTGGTTCTTGTACTTGTCATTGTCATGACTGCGATGATGCTTGTTGTCATGAGGTTGTGGTTCTTGTTGAATTTCCCATGCTTGTGGGATCCTGAGCTTCCGCTGTCATCATAGTGAGATCGTTTGTGAGACGATCCCGAGCTGTGCTTGTCGGAGTGCTTTCTTTTTCTACTCTCAACTTGCTTCATTTTGTTCTCCAAAATAGCAGCTTTGTCACAGAGCGACTGATAAGTGGGAACATATGCCACAGCCAATTGCAGATTCAGCTCATCATTCAAGCCTTCCAAAAATTTTTCCTTTCTCTTGGCATCTGTGTCAACTTCATCTGGTGCATAACGCGCCAGATTGTTGAACTCCTCAATGTATTCAGCCACGCTACGGTGCCACTGCTTCAGATTGTGGAACTCTTTCTTTTTCAGGCTCATTATTCCTGATGAGATATGAGCATTGCGAAAGCCATCCTCAAAGATAGCCCATGTCACTTCATCTATGGGAGTGGTGATCTGGAAGTTGTCCCACCAAGTGGCGGCTGGCCCTTCCAGCAGATGTGCTGCAAATCTGACCTTTTCAGCATCCGTACAGCCCACGGTTACTAAGTCCTTGTTCACAGAACGTAGCCAATCGTTGGCCACCATGGGATCAGTCGTCCCTGAGAACTTAGCTGGCCTCAATCTCAAGAACCTGGTGAGCATATCAAAGCCCGGAGGGTTGTTGTTGTTGTTGTTGTTGTTGTTGTTGTTGTTATTGGGGTTGTTGTTGTTATTATTGTTTTGGTTCTGTATGAATGTTGTCATCATCTGCATCAGCTGTGTTTGAGCAATCATCATTTGTTGCATTTCTGGAGTGATGTTGTTGTTGTTGTTGGGGTTGGGGTTTGCACGACGGGGAGGCATCTGTGGTTTTTTCAAATAGAGATAAGAATGAGATACCCATAGATGTTTTCATGCACATTACATCACATAAGCAAACACATAGCATGCAACACAAGATGAAAATTCAACAACACGATAACAAGTTCACAAAGTAAAACACACAAGTAGCAAGCCATCCACATGTCGGATGGTCCAATAACAAGTTCTCAAATAACAAGTGTGATAATGAAAGATAAACGAGTAGTCAAGTCTACTCATCGGCGTCAATCTCCTCCTCGACAAAGGTAAGACCTGCGTTCTCCATCGCGGTCTTGTTCTCCTCAATGGTAGTGGTCAAGGACTCTATCTTGGCCTTGAGAGCCCTCTTCTGGGAACGAAGCCTCTCTATCACCGTCTACTGCTGCTCTAGCTCGAAGTCCTTGGACTGCAGTTCTTCAGTCATATCCCGGATCTTCTTGTTCCTATCCTGGACACGCTTCTCCTGACTCTTGAACTTCCTGTCCTGGGTCTTGAACTTCGCCTCCATTTCCTTGACTATCTCGTCCTGCTGCACGAAGAGCTTGTCCTTCTCGCGAAGCTGCACCTGGAGCTCATCATTGCTGAGCATGACATTGGTCCTGTCCGTGTCCACGTGCCTAATGAGAGACTCTAAGTCCTGGAGGTACAGGCATATCGGCTCTGCTGCGTCCCTCGAATCGTCCTCGAAGTCGATGGACTCTCCGTCCTCATCACGTCTTCCGAAGACGTGGAAGTGGGTGCCTCTAACCTGTCGGGAGTGTCGTCCTAGCAGACGTCCTATCAGATCCTGCATAACTACCTCCATGCCTCTCTCCCTGTCATCGTGCATAAGCTTGAAGACGATGTCCTCCGTAGTAGGCTCTGTCTGATGTCTGGGCTAGTTCACCTTGAAGCCCCAGAGGTCCTTCCTCTCGAACTTGGTGAGGGGATGCACCATGATGGTGGGAAGAGGGAGATTGAGCAAAGTAGTAAGCTCAACGATACGAGGACCAAAGCGGGTAACCTGGAACTCCTCAACAGTGCTGATGGTAATAGGCATCTATTTATAAGATAGAAAAGTTAGAACAACACAATTCAAGATAAAACAAAAGACAAAACATCACATACATATCCTTGGAAAGCAAAATCACACAAGTCATGCATACATGAATCCATTACATCAACCAAGGTCCAATCTTATTTTAAGGTAACATTTTGGAAAATAAGGTGATAGGTGGTGGTCCAACTAACGAAGTACGTTTACAATCCTATCTCACTGGATCTGTTGGCTAACACAATGTTTCTAGAGGCAATCAGCCTATCTTGCTCACATGATTCCATCACTAAGTCTATAATATCTCCTCTTAAGGTTTGGTTGGTAGCTTCCAACTCTTGGGTATGTTCCTTCTCTTTCTACAAGTCTTTTTGGAGGTTAAGCATTCTGCACTTGACTCTAGCACTAAGTTCTTTGATAGTCCTCCAAGCTGCTTCTCTTGCTGACTCAAAGAATGTGGTGTGCACCACAGTGTTGGTGTACATGCAGAATCCTGTTTCTTTGTTGTTGTCTTCCTTGTTTTTGTACAAGTGAAGTTGCACCCACCAGTACTCAACTCCTTCATCCATCACTAGAAAACCCTTGTACACAGCTGCACCTTGTATCTCTAATGCAACCATGAGGTCCTTGAGAATTTTGGGAAACTCTGTCTCACACTCCAAGGTCATGGTGATGAGTGGTCCTTTCCTTACGGCTTCGTTGATGGAGTTCATCTACAAATAGAGATGAGAAAGAGAAGATTAGAAAAGTTTACGAGAAGAATAGACAAGTGTAGAAGTAGTTGAAATTTTTTCCTTAGTGGTTTCCAATCCTAGGGTCATAATCCTACAGGCAACACAGTGAAAATCAACACCAGATAAGATAACCTAGAGTTAGAGCGAAACTGGATAAGGAGAAAAGAAGCATACTAGAGTTTTCGCAAATACTTTTTATCTTTTAAAATAGTTTTGACAAACCCTAGACTCAACATCGACCAATAGCAAGGTTTTCCTACGACCAGTACTGCTCTGATACCAAGAACTGTGACACCCCCGGGATCAGGGCTAAACAAATCCCAGACCTCCGTCTGAAATAAGCTTGACCTAGAGCTCGATAATATCCAGTGAAGAATCGGTAACACAACAGTGACCCTACGACACAAAAATTTATTACAGCAAGTTCATAACTGAGCAGAGAACCAAATTATTACAAGCAGAGGTCACCGACCACAAACATCAAACAACAGAAGGCAAATTATGCTATTAAGCATAGCAAACTTAACAAATGGCCTAAGAGGCCTGAAGCATAACGATGACGTCCCAGCCCATAGATTCCAGGCTGCCGGCCGGGAACCCCAAGCTACTCGTCGATGTCGATGTATTACGGAATTCATCTTCAAGTGAACGATTACTCTGCCAAAGGTATCAACAAAGCAAGGGTGAGTATAGGGTTTACTCTACAAGACTTATGGCTGGTGGAGCTGTTTTGCATAAAGCCATCCTTTTTTTATAAACAAGAGAGAGAATAAGCTCGTCTAATCATAGTATTTTAAAAGGGGATAAGAGAGCGACATCTCTGAAATATTGATCAACATCTTTTGATATCCACCGAATCATCATCATCTACCAACTAGGATCACCCCCTCGTACCCATGAGGAAGCATCCTTAATGTAAGATCCCTCCTTTGTAAAGGAAAAGGATCCCTGTGATTGCAATGCTAGTCCCTGGATCAATAGCTAGCATCCACAGTTAAGATGTAATATCAAGAAACAAAGGTCATAATACAACTTTATAATCAGGAATAACATAATTTTATTACATATTACATAGCTCATTTGGTATTACATTACATTGCAGCAGAATATCTATAAGCATGGGGTCCTTCATCTTCAAAGTGCCACAGGCAGACATGTTGGTTGTAGACTTTGTAATCCTAATCAACACACTTCACTAAATCAATCAAACCTGCAACATAACAAGTTACAGCCACAAGGGTCAATACATTTGAATTGTATTCGCAAGTGATACTATGGTAGTATAGTGGAGTCTATCATCTATATGCATTTGGCAAAGTGGAGCTTAGGCTTGCATTGCTCAAAATAGATTTTCCTTAACATTTGAAAACACTAAGTTTTTGCTTGACAAAATAATCTTTCCCAAGGCATCTCCCAATCAAAGATTGAAGATCCTTTAACCCTTGTTCAACCACAAGTTTTTAACTTAGAAATTTGGATGATGAGATTCTTGATAGCTTCCATGTCTTGATGCTCAAATTGTCCTTTACCAGGGACATGGCTAAGTACTTAGATTTTACACTCTGCAGAGGTGGTGCACTTTCCCCACAAGACTTGGTTTCACCAAGACAAGATCTTTCAGAAGCCTTCCCTTAGACCAAAATGGACGCGTTCCAACCTATCAAACCCTACCACCAACTGTCCATATGGCTAAGTTCTTGCAACCTATATGATCTAGGCAGAGCCCATAATGCCAAGTGGTTGCACTTGAAGCTTCTCAACATTTGACATCTCAAATCTCTTTGTTCCTGGGTGGCCATCCACAGGTGTGATACACAAGGTAAACCATAGCCATGGGCCTTGTGTAACCACTCAACCAAAAACCACCAAGCAATTACCATTCCACCCAGGTGATTCATTAACTTAGTTGTTTTATTAAACAAAAACACAAGTCCTCAGACTTAGAAATTTTTCCATAGTATGAATGTATATATTCCACCCTTGTTTTCTATTAGCTAAGCTAAGCATGATAGTAGTAGGGATCTTTAACTTAGGAAATTTCTACTAAGGTTTCATCTACTAGGATTTCCCATAGCAAGGTTTATATTTAGCAAAAAATCCATGCAAGTTTTACTTAGAAAAATCACTAATGCATAGTGAAAGTAATGGGACAAAGGTATGAAGCATCACTTGCCTTTTGGTAGAGGGTATAAGTTCACTCCTTGCCCTTGCAACAATCACACTCTTCAAGTCACTACAATTCAATCAAGCAAGGCACAATCTCAATCTACCAATCAAGCAATTCATCACATAAAATCATATAAACAAGATAATGCATGCAAGCATGCCAAGCTTTGTTTTATTTGAAAAAGTGGTTCCTAATGGGTCATAAACATTTGAAAACACCTAATGTCATTTTATAAAGTGGCAAAGTCATTTGCAAAAGATTTCACTTCATAAACCATTTTCAAAACAAGGTATCATTTTATGTGGTGTAGAAATGTTTTTACTAAGGCATTAATCTATAGGGTTCACCAAATACATTTTCAAATCATAAAACTTGGTGTTTAGGGTCAGAGGGTTTAAAACAAAACATTCCCCAAAAGTTTTCTTCCAAAACCATTTTTAATAAATAAACTATATTTTTATTTGACTAGAAATGGTTTTAAATCAAAGAATCATTCTTTTCCTTCACCAAATATATTTTTGAAACCAAAAAGTGTTTCCTATGGTCAGTAGGTTCAAATCACACCATTTTCCAAAGATTTTATCCCCAAAATCATTTTTGAACAATTTTTATAATCTAAACAAGCATACAAATGTTTCTGCAAAAACAAACATTTTTCCAGAAGCTTTTTACGAAACAAATGGCATGGTTGGCTAGGGCTTGTTCCATTGATTCCATTGATATAAAGTTTGCAAAATTTGGACGTGTAGAATAAAAGTTGTGCAATTTACAAAATCACAAATCTAATAGATTCAAATCTGTTTTAAATCGAAGCCTGAGCCACGTGGAACGTTTCTATTGGTCCATACCGTTTCGGTTGGATCGATCTCTCTGGTGCGTTGGATTTTAAACAGATCGTGCGGCGCAGAGCTATTCGTACCCTTTCGATCAGTGGATCTATCGTAGCGCTTGGATCTACATCCTACGGTGCACAGCACGTTAGCCATCGAGTGGCGGCGCTGGCGGCGACAGGTGCCGGCGTGCGCTCAGACGATGACGGTGCCGGCGATACAGGGAGCTAGAGGAACAGAGGGGTAGCTCACCAGAATCGCCGAAGCTTGCTGATGCTCAACTTGGTTGCGAGGAGGCGAGGGGCGCACTGGGGTGGGACTAATCGCTCGCCAGAGACGTCGTCGGCGTCAGATGGTTCTGTTCGTTGTCGGGGGCGACGTTGTAGATCGTCCTAAGACAAGATAAGAGCATGGTCAGATGCAGGAGAGTGTGGCGAGTGCGGGAGTATCACCGAGGGAGTGCGGGGCGGTCTGGCTTACCAGGGGGAGGTCACCGGAGAAAGTAGCAGACGCGGCGGCGCTCAGTCGAGGTGGTTGCCGACATTCTGGGGCACCCGCGGGTGAATGGGAGGTACTGACAGATGCGCCTGGGAGTGGGGATCACGGCGGTGTGCTTAGGAAGGCAAGGGGCGGCGAGGTTCGGCCGGAATTTACTGGAGATGCTCGTCGGAGCAGCGGCGGTGCAAATCCGATTCAGGGCAGCCTGGTGGCTCTCGTGCAACGGTGTTTGAGGGGAAAGGAGGAGAAGGCGGAGGCGATTAAAAGGACGCATTTGCAGAGCAGAATCACTATGGCGTTACGGCGAATTAACGCGAGCATGCAACGGCAGGAACGGCCGGGCGTGGTCAGCGGCGGGTGGAAACGACGAACAGTGCTGTGGGGTCCTGTCGTCAGTGGGGGGAGAGAGAGGGAAGAGGGGCCACTGGTCAGTGTCTACGCGGGTCAGTTATCAGGTGTGAATCGTTTTCCTCGGGAGAGAGGGAGTGGGCTGGTTGTTGGGCTTATTGGGCTGGCCGGCTGGGCTGTGTCCTTTACACATTTTTTTCTTTCCAAATGCTTTTTCTTTTTCTATTTCTATTTTCTGTTTTGAAATTCAATTCACAAATCAAACAACCAAATCAAATAAACTTCCACTAAACTTTATATTGAGTTTAGCTCTGTTTCATCAACACAAAACTAAAGTCCAGAATAAAATAATAATTTTATTCTTTTTAGGATCTATTTAATAAGTAAATAAAATAGATCTTAATTAATAATTCAAATAGGATTTGTTTTATTTAAAATCTCCATTTGAAATCTAAATATTATCAAAACCAAATCAGTAGGTTTTATTTGAAAATATAAGATACTTGGAAAACTTGTTTAAAATAAAATAACATTTTTATTTTAGGGTCCATTAATAATTAAATAAAATGGACCTTAGTTATTAAATCAAGTAGGATTTGTTTTATTAAAATCTTTATTTTGAAATCTAAAATAAAACCAAAACACTTCAGTAGGTTTTATTTGAAAATAATAAACACTTGGAAACTTATTTAAAATAATTTAATAAGTTTTTGATGTTTAATTAAAATGGCAAAACCTTTATTTAAATAAAATTGGATATTAAATCCTTATTATTTTATTTAAATAAACCTTTACTCTTTTAATCAAAGCAAAACATTTTAATTCAAAAGATTGTCCAAGGTTTAATTTGGTTCTATAAAATAATCTTTATTTATAAATCTACCTTTTCTTTTGAAAACCAAATCTTTTATTAAAAGATCCAAAAATAGTAATTTTAAATATTTTTAAGTTTATTGTTTATTTTATCTTTTTAAATCCCTTTAGAATTTTATTTGATCCAAATAGGTTTGAAGGTTTCCAATTGGATTCAAAAAGTTTCTTCTCACCCTGAAAATCAACAAAGTTTTATTTTATTCATTTATTTTTCACATTATAAGATTTGGAAAATCTTGGGATGTGACAGGCTTCCAGCCTTAAAATAAATCTCGTCCCGAGATTTGGGAAGGCTAGGGTTACAAGTTAGCTCGAAACAACTAGGGTACTACCACCCTTAAAAAATTTCCAGCTAAATTACATATTGGCCTTCTTGGGATCCTGGTGTAACTTTCCTGGACAGAAGTTTGCATAGTGGCCTAGTTCTTTGCATTTGAAACATGTGATAAGGTTGAGGTCTTGAGGTGGCTTCTCTGGACAATATGATGCATAATGTCCTAACTCTTTGCAGTGGTTGCACATCACTTGGCTAATATCCTTCCTCATCTTGGGTTTCACTAGCTTTTGTTTGTCTTCTTGGCTCTTCTTCTTTTCTGGACATTCACTGGCATAGTGTCCCATCTCTTTGCAATTGTAACATTGCACTTGAGTAATATCTTTCTTGTTAGGGTTGGGGCATTTCTTCTTCTTGGGTCTCTCCAAAGCTAGGAGTTCTTCTAGTTCATGTTCTTCATATCTCACCTCAAAGGTGGGAAATCTTTCTCTCTTCTTGGGGCATTGATCTTCATGCTCCTTGGATGTATGATCCTTGTCTTCACAAATATTGCAAACTTGGGTTCCATCTAGAATAGCATTTTTTTCATCCTTGTTGTCATAAACTCCTTGGGAAGAGTTTTCTCCCATGTTGATCATTTGAGTAACCAATCCTTGCAACAATTGGGATTGAAGTTTCAAAATCCTTTGTATGGCTGGGTCTAGTCCATTGTTGTTGGCTAAATGCTGAGTTGTCTCTTGGCTCAACTGGTTTTGGGTTGCTATAAGTTCTCTCATGTTGTCCTCTTGGTGGTTGTTGTTGTCATCAACCTTGATGTTGGTGTCTCTTGGAGTAGTCATCTGTGTGGGTTGGATTGGGATTAGAATAGGCAAAAGATTTTCTAAGGAAATAATTCTAATCACACACATCACAATTCACTCAAGCAATGTGCAAGCAATCACAAACAACATTCCACTCAAACAAAAAGTTCCAACCATATTTTTAGGCAACCAAATATATTTTTGTTACACCACATAAGTTGGTGGGTTTGTCTATACTTAATATGGTGGTCCATCTATATGGTTCCCTTGAGATCTTTCCTTCTTTCTTGGTTGATTCTTCTTGCATGAGATCATGGTTTCCTTGGGAAAATTTTTGGTCACAAAACTTCAAAGGTGATGTAGGCTCCTTCTAAGTTGTGTTTCCTTAGTCTCCAAATCTTGAGCAAGATTTCCTTGTCTCACTTGTCCTTAGTGACATCCAAGATTGAAGTCCTTGGTGAATATGCTGAAGATGTTGAAGTCATTAGAGTTGATGAAGTCCTTTGCACATGGTGAAGTCTTTGGTCATCAGGTAGGTTTTTCCATCAAGTTGAAATAGAAGAGATGTAGAATCAAAACCAAAATGGTTGAGGAAAGAGTTTACAAGATTGTTGGCAAATAATTTTTGGAACAAATATAACTCCTATTTTTCTAAGGGTTTTGTCCAATCCTAGGGTTTACAAATCCTACAGGCAACACAATGCTCTGATACCATCTGTAAGATCCCTCCTTTGTAAAGGAAAAGGATCCCTGTGATTGCAATGCTAGTCCCTGGATCAATAGCTAGCATCCACAGTTAAGATGTAATATCAAGAAACAAAGGTCATAATACAACTTTATAATCAGGAATAACATAATTTTATTACATATTACATAGCTCATTTGGTATTACATTACATTGCAGCAGAATATCTATAAGCATGGGGTCCTTCATCTTCAAAGTGCCACAGTCAGACATGTTGGTTGTAGACTTTGTAATCCTAATCAACACACTTCACTAAATCAATCAAACCTGCAACATAACAAGTTACAGCCACAAGGGTCAATACATTTGAATTGTATTCGCAAGTGATACTATGGTAGTATAGTGGAGTCTATCATCTATATGCATTTGGCAAAGTGGAGCTTAGGCTTGCATTGCTCAAAATAGATTTTCCTTAACATTTGAAAACACTAAGTTTTTGCTTGACAAAATAATCTTTCCCAAGGCATCTCCCAATCAAAGATTGAAGATCCTTTAACCCTTGTTCAACCACAAGTTTTTAACTTAGAAATTTGGATGATGAGATTCTTGATAGCTTCCATGTCTTGATGCTCAAATTGTCCTTTACCAGGGACATGGCTAAGTACTTAGATTTTACACTCTGCAGAGGTGGTGCACTTTCCCCACAAGACTTGGTTTCACCAAGACAAGATCTTTCAGAAGCCTTCCCTTAGACCAAAATGGACGCGTTCCAACCTATCAAACCCTACCACCAACTGTCCATATGGCTAAGTTCTTGCAACCTATATGATCCAGGCAGAGCCCATAATGCCAAGTGGTTGCACTTGAAGCTTCTCAACATTTGACATCTCAAATCTCTTTGTTCCTGGGTGGCCATCCACAGGTGTGATACACAAGGTAAACCATAGCCATGGGCCTTGTGTAACCACTCAACCAAAAACCACCAAGCAATTACCATTCCACCCAAGTGATTCATTAACTTAGTTGTTTTATTAAACAAAAACACAAGTCCTCAGACTTAGAAATTTTTCCATAGTATGAATGTATATATTCCACCCTTGTTTTCTATTAGCTAAGCTAAGCATGATAGTAGTAGGGATCTTTAACTTAGGAAATTTCTACTAAGGTTTCATCTACTAGGATTTCCCATAGCAAGGTTTATATTTAGCAAAAAATCCATGCAAGTTTTACTTAGAAAAATCACTAATGCATAGTGAAAGTAATGGGACAAAGGTATGAAGCATCACTTGCCTTTTGGTAGAGGGTATAAGTTCACTCCTTGCCCTTGCAACAATCACACTCTTCAAGTCACTACAATTCAATCAAGCAAGGCACAATCTCAATCTACCAATCAAGCAATTCATCACATAAAATCATATAAACAAGATAATGCATGCAAGCATGCCAAGCTTTGTTTTATTTGAAAAAGTGGTTCCTAATGGGTCATAAACATTTGAAAACACCTAATGTCATTTTATAAAGTGGCAAAGTCATTTGCAAAAGATTTCACTTCATAAACCATTTTCAAAACAAGGTATCATTTTATGTGGTGTAGAAATGTTTTTACTAAGGCATTAATCTATAGGGTTCACCAAATACATTTTCAAATCATAAAACTTGGTGTTTAGGGTCAGAGGGTTTAAAAAAAACATTCCCCAAAAGTTTTCTTCCAAAACCATTTTTAATAAATAAACTATATTTTTATTTGACTAGAAATGGTTTTAAATCAAAGAATCATTCTTTTCCTTCACCAAATATATTTTTGAAACCACAAAGTGTTTCCTATGGTCAGTAGGTTCAAATCACACCATTTGCCAAAGATTTTATCCCCAAAATCATTTTTGAACAATTTTTATAATCTAAACAAGCATACAAATGTTTCTGCAAAAACAAACATTTTTCCAGAAGCTTTTTACGAAACAAATGGCATGGTTGGCTAGGGCTTGTTCCACTAATTCCATTGATATAAAGTTTGCAAAATTAGGACGTGTAGAATAAAAGTTGTGAAATTTACAAAATCACAAATCTAATAGATTCAAATCTGTTTTAAATCGAAGCCTGAGCCACGTGGAACGTTTCTATTGGTCCATACCGTTTCGGTTGGATCGATCTCTCTGGTGCGTTGGATTTTAAACAGATCGTGCGGCGCAGAGATATTCGTACCCTTTCGATTAGTGGATCTATCGTAGCGCTTGGATCTACATCCTACGGTGCACAGCACGTTAGCCATCGAGTGGCGGTGCTGGCGGCGGCAGGTGGCGGCGTGCGCTCAGACGATGACGGTGCCGGCGATACAGGGAGCTAGAGGAACAGAGGGGTAGCTCACCAGAATCGCCGAAGCTTGCTGATGCTCAACTTGGTTGCGAGGAGGCGAGGGGCGCACTGGGGTGGGACTAATCGCTCGCTAGAGACGTCGTCGGCGTCAGATGGTTCTGTTCGTTGTCGGGGGCGACGTTGCAGATCGTCCTAAGACAAGATAAGAGCATGGTCAGATGCAGGAGAGTGTGGCGAGTGCGGGAGTATCACCGAGGGAGTGCGGGGCGGTCTGGCTTACCAGGGGGAGGTCACCGGAGAAAGTAGCAGACGCGGAGGCGCTCAGTCGAGGTGGTTGCCGACGTTCTGGGGCGCCCGCGGGTGAATGGGAGGTACTGACAGATGCGCCTGGGAGTGGGGATCACGGCGGTGTGCTTAGGAAGGCAAGGGGCGGCGAGGTTCGGCCGGAATTTACTGGAGATGCTCGTCGGAGCAGCGGCGGTGCAAATCCGATTCAGGGCAGCCTGGTGGCTCTCGTGCAACGGTGTTTGAGGGGAAAGGAGGAGAAGGCGGAGGCGATTAAAAGGACGCATTTGCAGAGCGGAATCACTACGGTGTTACGGTGAATTAACACGAGCATGCAACGGCAGGAACAGCCGGGCGTGGTCAGGGCGGGTGGAAACGACGAACAGTGCTGTGGGGCCCTGTCGTTAGTGGGGGGAGAGAGAGGGAAGATGGGCCACTGGTCAGTGTCTACGCGGGTCAGTTATCAGGTGTGAATCGTTTTCCTCGGGAGAGAGGGAGTGGGCTGGTTGTTGGGCTTATTGGTCTGGCCGGCTGGGCTGTGTCCTTTACACATTTTTTTCTTTCCAAATGCTTTTTCTTTTTCTATTTCTATTTTCTGTTTTGAAATTCAATTCACAAATCAAACAACCAAATCAAATAAACTTCCACTAAACTTTATATTGAGTTTAGCTCTGTTTCATCAACACAAAACTAAAGTCCAGAATAAAATAATAATTTTATTCTTTTTAGGATCTATTTAATAAGTAAATAAAATAGATCTTAATTAATAATTCAAATAGGATTTGTTTTATTTAAAATCTCCATTTGAAATCTAAATATTATCAAAACCAAATCAGTAGGTTTTATTTGAAAATATAAGATACTTGGAAAACTTGTTTAAAATAAAATAACATTTTTATTTTAGGTCCATTAATAATTAAATAAAATGGACCTTAGTTATTAAATCAAGTAGGATTTGTTTTATTAAAATCTTTATTTTGAAATCTAAAATAAAACCAAAACACTTCAGTAGGTTTTATTTGAAAATAATAAACACTTGGAAACTTATTTAAAATAATTTAATAAGTTTTTGATGTTTAATTAAAATGGTAAAACCTTTATTTAAATAAAATTGGATATTAAATCCTTATTATTTTATTTAAATAAACCTTTACTCTTTTAATCAAAGCAAAACATTTTAATTCAAAAGATTGGCCAAGGTTTAATTTGGTTCTATAAAATAATCTTTATTTATAAATCTACCTTTTCTTTTGAAAACCAAATCTTTTATTAAAAGATCCAAAAATAGTAATTTTAAATATTTTTAAGTTTATTGTTTATTTTATCTTTTTAAATCCCTTTAGAATTTTATTTGATCCAAATAGGTTTGAAGGTTTCCAATTGGATTCAAAAAGTTTCTTCTCACCCTGAAAATCAACAAAGTTTTATTTTATTCATTTATTTTTCACATTACAAGATTTGGAAAATCTTGGGATGTGACAGGCTACCACCCTTAAAATAAATCTCGTCCCGAGATTTGGGAAGGCTAGGGTTACAAGTTAGCTCGAAACAACTAGGGTACTACCACCCTTAAAAAATTTCCAGCTAAATTACATATTGGCCTTCTTGGGATCCTGGTGTAACTTTCCTGGACAGAAGTTTGCATAGTGGCCTAGTTCTTTGCATTTGAAACATGTGATAAGGTTGAGGTCTTGAGGTGGCTTCTCTGGACAATATGATGCATAATGTCCTAACTCTTTGCAGTGGTTGCACATCACTTGGCTAATATCCTTCCTCATCTTGGGTTTCACTAGCTTTTGTTTGTCTTCTTGGCTCTTCTTCTTTTCTGGACATTCACTGGCATAGTGTCCCATCTCTTTGCAATTGTAACATTGCACTTGAGTAATATCTTTCTTGTTAGGGTTGGGGCATTTCTTCTTCTTGGGTCTCTCCAAAGCTAGGAGTTCTTCTAGTTCATGTTCTTCATATCTCACCTCAAAGGTGGGAAATCTTTCTCTCTTCTTGGGGCATTGATCTTCATGCTCCTTGGATGTATGATCCTTGTCTTCACAAATATTGCAAACTTGGGTTCCATCTAGAATAGCATTTTTTTCATCCTTGTTGTCATAAACTCCTTGGGAAGAGTTTTCTCCCATGTTGATCATTTGAGTAACCAATCCTTGCAACAATTGGGATTGAAGTTTCAAAATCCTTTGTATGGCTGGGTCTAGTCCATTGTTGTTGGCTAAATGCTGAGTTGTCTCTTGGCTCAACTGGTTTTGGGTTGCTATAAGTTCTCTCATGTTGTCCTCTTGGTGGTTGTTGTTGTCATCAACCTTGATGTTGGTGTCTCTTGGAGTAGTCATCTGTGTGGGTTGGATTGGGATTAGAATAGGCAAAAGATTTTCTAAGGAAATAATTCTAATCACACACATCACAATTCACTCAAGCAATGTGCAAGCAATCACAAACAACATTCCACTCAAACAAAAAGTTCCAACCATATTTTTAGGCAACCAAATATATTTTTGTTACACCACATAAGTTGGTGGGTTTGTCTATACTTAATATGGTGGTCCATCTATATGGTTCCCTTGAGATCTTTCCTTCTTTCTTGGTTGATTCTTCTTGCATGAGATCATGGTTTCCTTGGGAAAATTTTTGGTCACAAAACTTCAAAGGTGATGTAGGCTCCTTCTAAGTTGTGTTTCCTTAGTCTCCAAATCTTGAGCAAGATTTCCTTGTCTCACTTGTCCTTAGTGACATCCAAGATTGAAGTCCTTGGTGAATATGCTGAAGATGTTGAAGTCATTAGAGTTGAAGATGTTGAAGTCATTAGAGTTGATGAAGTCCTTTGCACATGGTGAAGTCTTTGGTCATCAGGTAGGTTTTTCCATCAAGTTGAAATAGAAGAGATGTAGAATCAAAACCAAAATGGTTGAGGAAAGAGTTTACAAGATTGTTGGCAAATAATTTTTGGAACAAATATAACTCCTATTTTTCTAAGGGTTTTGTCCAATCCTAGGGTTTACAAATCCTACAGGCAACACAATGCTCTGATACCATCTGTAAGATCTCTCCTTTGTAAAGGAAAAGGATCCCTGTGATTGCAATGCTAGTCCCTGGATCAATAGCTAGCATCCACAGTTAAGATGTAATATCAAGAAACAAAGGTCATAATACAACTTTATAATCAGGAATAACATAATTTTATTACATATTACATAGCTCATTTGGTATTACATTACATTGCAGCAGAATATCTATAAGCATGGGGTCCTTCATCTTCAAAGTGCCACAGTCAGACATGTTGGTTGTAGACTTTGTAATCCTAATCAACACACTTCACTAAATCAATCAAACCTGCAACATAACAAGTTACAGCCACAAGGGTCAATACATTTGAATTGTATTCGCAAGTGATACTATGGTAGTATAGTGGAGTCTATCATCTATATGCATTTGGCAAAGTGGAGCTTAGGCTTGCATTGCTCAAAATAGATTTTCCTTAACATTTGAAAACACTAAGTTTTTGCTTGACAAAATAATCTTTCCCAAGGCATCTCCCAATCAAAGATTGAAGATCCTTTAACCCTTGTTCAACCACAAGTTTTTAACTTAGAAATTTGGATGATGAGATTCTTGATAGCTTCCATGTCTTGATGCTCAAATTGTCCTTTACCAGGGACATGGCTAAGTACTTAGATTTTACACTCTGCAGAGGTGGTGCACTTTCCCCACAAGACTTGGTTTCACCAAGACAAGATCTTTCAGAAGCCTTCCCTTAGACCAAAATGGACGCGTTCCAACCTATCAAACCCTACCACCAACTGTCCATATGGCTAAGTTCTTGCAACCTATATGATCCAGGCAGAGCCCATAATGCCAAGTGGTTGCACTTGAAGCTTCTCAACATTTGACATCTCAAATCTCTTTGTTCCTGGGTGGCCATCCACAAGTGTGATACACAAGGTAAACCATAGCCATGGGCCTTGTGTAACCACTCAACCAAAAACCACCAAGCAATTACCATTCCACCCAAGTGATTCATTAACTTAGTTGTTTTATTAAACAAAAACACAAGTCCTCAGACTTAGAAATTTTTCCATAGTATGAATGTATATATTCCACCCTTGTTTTCTATTAGCTAAGCTAAGCATGATAGTAGTAGGGATCTTTAACTTAGGAAATTTCTACTAAGGTTTCATCTACTAGGATTTCCCATAGCAAGGTTTATATTTAGCAAAAAATCCATGCAAGTTTTACTTAGAAAAATCACTAATGCATAGTGAAAGTAATGGGACAAAGGTATGAAGCATCACTTGCCTTTTGGTAGAGGGTATAAGTTCACTCCTTGCCCTTGCAACAATCACACTCTTCAAGTCACTACAATTCAATCAAGCAAGGCACAATCTCAATCTACCAATCAAGCAATTCATCACATAAAATCATATAAACAAGATAATGCATGCAAGCATGCCAAGCTTTGTTTTATTTGAAAAAGTGGTTCCTAATGGGTCATAAACATTTGAAAACACCTAATGTCATTTTATAAAGTGGCAAAGTCATTTGCAAAAGATTTCACTTCATAAACCATTTTCAAAACAAGGTATCATTTTATGTGGTGTAGAAATGTTTTTACTAAGGCATTAATCTATAGGGTTCACCAAATACATTTTCAAATCATAAAACTTGGTGTTTAGGGTCAGAGGGTTTAAAAAAAACATTCCCCAAAAGTTTTCTTCCAAAACCATTTTTAATAAATAAACTATATTTTTATTTGACTAGAAATGGTTTTAAATCAAAGAATCATTCTTTTCCTTCACCAAATATATTTTTGAAACCACAAAGTGTTTCCTATGGTCAGTAGGTTCAAATCACACCATTTGCCAAAGATTTTATCCCCAAAATCATTTTTGAACAATTTTTATAATCTAAACAAGCATACAAATGTTTCTGCAAAAACAAACATTTTTCCAGAAGCTTTTTACGAAACAAATGGCATGGTTGGCTAGGGCTTGTTCCACTAATTCCATTGATATAAAGTTTGCAAAATTAGGACGTGTAGAATAAAAGTTGTGAAATTTACAAAATCACAAATCTAATAGATTCAAATCTGTTTTAAATCGAAGCCTGAGCCACGTGGAACGTTTCTATTGGTCCATACCGTTTCGGTTGGATCGATCTCTCTGGTGCGTTGGATTTTAAACAGATCGTGCGGCGCAGAGATATTCGTACCCTTTCGATTAGTGGATCTATCGTAGCGCTTGGATCTACATCCTACGGTGCACAGCACGTTAGCCATCGAGTGGCGGTGCTGGCGGCGGCAGGTGGCGGCGTGCGCTCAGACGATGACGGTGCCGGCGATACAGGGAGCTAGAGGAACAGAGGGGTAGCTCACCAGAATCGCCGAAGCTTGCTGATGCTCAACTTGGTTGCGAGGAGGCGAGGGGCGCACTGGGGTGGGACTAATCGCTCGCTAGAGACGTCGTCGGCGTCAGATGGTTCTGTTCGTTGTCGGGGGCGACGTTGCAGATCGTCCTAAGACAAGATAAGAGCATGGTCAGATGCAGGAGAGTGTGGCGAGTGCGGGAGTATCACCGAGGGAGTGCGGGGCGGTCTGGCTTACCAGGGGGAGGTCACCGGAGAAAGTAGCAGACGCGGAGGCGCTCAGTCGAGGTGGTTGCCGACGTTCTGGGGCGCCCGCGGGTGAATGGGAGGTACTGACAGATGCGCCTGGGAGTGGGGATCACGGCGGTGTGCTTAGGAAGGCAAGGGGCGGCGAGGTTCGGCCGGAATTTACTGGAGATGCTCGTCGGAGCAGCGGCGGTGCAAATCCGATTCAGGGCAGCCTGGTGGCTCTCGTGCAACGGTGTTTGAGGGGAAAGGAGGAGAAGGCGGAGGCGATTAAAAGGACGCATTTGCAGAGCGGAATCACTACGGTGTTACGGTGAATTAACACGAGCATGCAACGGCAGGAACAGCCGGGCGTGGTCAGGGCGGGTGGAAACGACGAACAGTGCTGTGGGGCCCTGTCGTTAGTGGGGGGAGAGAGAGGGAAGATGGGCCACTGGTCAGTGTCTACGCGGGTCAGTTATCAGGTGTGAATCGTTTTCCTCGGGAGAGAGGGAGTGGGCTGGTTGTTGGGCTTATTGGTCTGGCCGGCTGGGCTGTGTCCTTTACACATTTTTTTCTTTCCAAATGCTTTTTCTTTTTCTATTTCTATTTTCTGTTTTGAAATTCAATTCACAAATCAAACAACCAAATCAAATAAACTTCCACTAAACTTTATATTGAGTTTAGCTCTGTTTCATCAACACAAAACTAAAGTCCAGAATAAAATAATAATTTTATTCTTTTTAGGATCTATTTAATAAGTAAATAAAATAGATCTTAATTAATAATTCAAATAGGATTTGTTTTATTTAAAATCTCCATTTGAAATCTAAATATTATCAAAACCAAATCAGTAGGTTTTATTTGAAAATATAAGATACTTGGAAAACTTGTTTAAAATAAAATAACATTTTTATTTTAGGTCCATTAATAATTAAATAAAATGGACCTTAGTTATTAAATCAAGTAGGATTTGTTTTATTAAAATCTTTATTTTGAAATCTAAAATAAAACCAAAACACTTCAGTAGGTTTTATTTGAAAATAATAAACACTTGGAAACTTATTTAAAATAATTTAATAAGTTTTTGATGTTTAATTAAAATGGTAAAACCTTTATTTAAATAAAATTGGATATTAAATCCTTATTATTTTATTTAAATAAACCTTTACTCTTTTAATCAAAGCAAAACATTTTAATTCAAAAGATTGGCCAAGGTTTAATTTGGTTCTATAAAATAATCTTTATTTATAAATCTACCTTTTCTTTTGAAAACCAAATCTTTTATTAAAAGATCCAAAAATAGTAATTTTAAATATTTTTAAGTTTATTGTTTATTTTATCTTTTTAAATCCCTTTAGAATTTTATTTGATCCAAATAGGTTTGAAGGTTTCCAATTGGATTCAAAAAGTTTCTTCTCACCCTGAAAATCAACAAAGTTTTATTTTATTCATTTATTTTTCACATTACAAGATTTGGAAAATCTTGGGATGTGACAGGCTACCACCCTTAAAATAAATCTCGTCCCGAGATTTGGGAAGGCTAGGGTTACAAGTTAGCTCGAAACAACTAGGGTACTACCACCCTTAAAAAATTTCCAGCTAAATTACATATTGGCCTTCTTGGGATCCTGGTGTAACTTTCCTGGACAGAAGTTTGCATAGTGGCCTAGTTCTTTGCATTTGAAACATGTGATAAGGTTGAGGTCTTGAGGTGGCTTCTCTGGACAATATGATGCATAATGTCCTAACTCTTTGCAGTGGTTGCACATCACTTGGCTAATATCCTTCCTCATCTTGGGTTTCACTAGCTTTTGTTTGTCTTCTTGGCTCTTCTTCTTTTCTGGACATTCACTGGCATAGTGTCCCATCTCTTTGCAATTGTAACATTGCACTTGAGTAATATCTTTCTTGTTAGGGTTGGGGCATTTCTTCTTCTTGGGTCTCTCCAAAGCTAGGAGTTCTTCTAGTTCATGTTCTTCATATCTCACCTCAAAGGTGGGAAATCTTTCTCTCTTCTTGGGGCATTGATCTTCATGCTCCTTGGATGTATGATCCTTGTCTTCACAAATATTGCAAACTTGGGTTCCATCTAGAATAGCATTTTTTTCATCCTTGTTGTCATAAACTCCTTGGGAAGAGTTTTCTCCCATGTTGATCATTTGAGTAACCAATCCTTGCAACAATTGGGATTGAAGTTTCAAAATCCTTTGTATGGCTGGGTCTAGTCCATTGTTGTTGGCTAAATGCTGAGTTGTCTCTTGGCTCAACTGGTTTTGGGTTGCTATAAGTTCTCTCATGTTGTCCTCTTGGTGGTTGTTGTTGTCATCAACCTTGATGTTGGTGTCTCTTGGAGTAGTCATCTGTGTGGGTTGGATTGGGATTAGAATAGGCAAAAGATTTTCTAAGGAAATAATTCTAATCACACACATCACAATTCACTCAAGCAATGTGCAAGCAATCACAAACAACATTCCACTCAAACAAAAAGTTCCAACCATATTTTTAGGCAACCAAATATATTTTTGTTACACCACATAAGTTGGTGGGTTTGTCTATACTTAATATGGTGGTCCATCTATATGGTTCCCTTGAGATCTTTCCTTCTTTCTTGGTTGATTCTTCTTGCATGAGATCATGGTTTCCTTGGGAAAATTTTTGGTCACAAAACTTCAAAGGTGATGTAGGCTCCTTCTAAGTTGTGTTTCCTTAGTCTCCAAATCTTGAGCAAGATTTCCTTGTCTCACTTGTCCTTAGTAACATCCAAGATTGAAGTCCTTGGTGAATATGCTGAAGATGTTGAAGTCATTAGAGTTGAAGATGTTGAAGTCATTAGAGTTGATGAAGTCCTTTGCACATGGTGAAGTCTTTGGTCATCGGGTAGGTTTTTCCATCAAGTTGAAATAGAAGAGATGTAGAATCAAAACCAAAATGGTTGAGGAAAGAGTTTACAAGATTGTTGGCAAATAATTTTTGGAACAAATACAACTCCTATTTTTCTAAGGGTTTTGTCCAATCCTAGGGTTTACAAATCCTACAGGCAACACAATGCTCTGATACCATCTGTAAGATCCCTCCTTTGTAAAGGAAAAGGATCCCTGTGATTGCAATGCTAGTCCCTGGATCAATAGCTAGCATCCACAGTTAAGATGTAATATCAAGAAACAAAGGTCATAATACAACTTTATAACCAGGAATAACATAATTTTATTACATCTTACATAGCTCATTTGGTATTACATTACATTGCAGCAGAATATCTATAAGCATGGGGTCCTTCATCTTCAAAGTGCCACAGTCAGACATGTTGGTTGTAGACTGTAATCCTAATCAACACACTTCACTAAATCAATCAAACCTTCAACATAACAAGTTACAGCCACAAGGGTCAATACATTTGAATTGTATTGGCAAGTGATACTATGGTAGTATAGTGGAGTCTATCATCTATATGCATTTGGCAAAGTGGAGCTTAGGCTTGCATTGCTCAAAATAGATTTTCCTTAACATTTGAAAACACTAAGATTTTGCTTGACAAAATAATCTTTCCCAAGGCATCTCCCAATCAAAGATTGAAGATCCTTTAACCCTTGTTCAACCACAAGTTTTTAACTTAGAAATTTGGATGATGAGATTCTTGATAGCTTCCATGTCTGGATGCTCAAATTGTCCTTTACCAGGGACATGGCTAAGTACTTAGATTTTACACTCTGCAGAGGTGGTGCACTTTCCCCACAAGACTTGGTTTCACCAAGACAAGATCTTTCATAAGCCTTCCCTTAGACCAAAATGGACGCGTTCCAACCTATCAAACCCTACCACCAACTGTCCATATGGCTAAGTTCTTGCAACCTATATGATCCAGGCAGAGCCCATAATGCCAAGTGGTTGCACTTGATGCTTCTCAACATTTGACATCTCAAATCTCTTTGTTCCTGGGTGGCCATCCACAAGTGTGATACACAAGGTAAACCATAGCCATGGGCCTTGTGTAACCACTCAACCAAAAACCACCAAGCAATTACCATTCCACCCAAGTGATTCATTAACTTAGTTGTTTTATTAAACAAAAACACAAGTCCTCAGACTTAGAAATTTTTCCATAGTATGAATGTATATATTCCACCCTTGTTTTCTATTAGCTAATCTAAGCATGATAGTAGTAGGGATCTTTAACTTAGGAAATTTCTACTAAGGTTTCATCTACTAGGATTTCCCATAGCAAGGTTTATATTTAGCAAAAAATCCATGCAAGTTTTACTTAGAAAAATCACTAATGCATAGTGAAAGTAATGGGACAAAGGTATGAAGCATCACTTGCCTTTTGGTAGAGGGTATAAGTTCACTCCTTGCCCTTGCAACAATCACACTCTTCAAGTCACTACAATTCAATCAAGCAAGGCACAATCTCAATCTACCAATCAAGCAATTCATCACATAAAATCATATAAACAAGATAATGCATGCAAGCATGCCAAGCTTTGTTTTATTTGAAAAAGTGGTTCCTAATGGGTCATAAACATTTGAAAACACCTAATGTCATTTTATAAAGTGGCAAAGTCATTTGCAAAAGATTTCACTTCATAAACCATTTTCAAAACAAGGTATCATTTTATGTGGTGTAGAAATGTTTTTACTAAGGCATTAATCTATAGGGTTCACCAAATACATTTTCAAATCATAAAACTTGGTGTTTAGGGTCAGAGGGTTTAAAAAAAAACATTCCCCAAAAGTTTTCTTCCAAAACCATTTTTAATAAATAAACTATATTTTTATTTGACTAGAAATGGTTTTAAATCAAAGAATCATTCTTTTCCTTCACCAAATATATTTTTGAAACCACAAAGTGTTTCCTATGGTCAGTAGGTTCAAATCACACCATTTGCCAAAGATTTTATCCCCAAAATCATTTTTGAACAATTTTTATAATCTAAACAAGCATACAAATGTTTCTGCAAAAACAAACATTTTTCCAGAAGCTTTTTACGAAACAAATGGCATGGTTGGCTAGGGCTTGTTCCACTAATTCCATTGATATAAAGTTTGCAAAATTAGGACGTGTAGAATAAAAGTTGTGAAATTTACAAAATCACAAATCTAATAGATTCAAATCTGTTTTAAATCGAAGCCTGAGCCACGTGGAACGTTTCTATTGGTCCATACCGTTTCGGTTGGATCGATCTCTCTGGTGCGTTGGATTTTAAACAGATCGTGCGGCGCAGAGATATTCGTACCCTTTCGATTAGTGGATCTATCGTAGCGCTTGGATCTACATCCTACGGTGCACAGCACGTTAGCCATCGAGTGGCGGTGCTGGCGGCGGCAGGTGGCGGCGTGCGCTCAGACGATGACGGTGCCGGCGATACAGGGAGCTAGAGGAACAGAGGGGTAGCTCACCAGAATCGCCGAAGCTTGCTGATGCTCAACTTGGTTGCGAGGAGGCGAGGGGCGCACTGGGGTGGGACTAATCGCTCGCTAGAGACGTCGTCGGCGTCAGATGGTTCTGTTCGTTGTCGGGGGCGACGTTGCAGATCGTCCTAAGACAATATAAGAGCATGGTCAGATGCAGGAGAGTGTGGCGAGTGCGGGAGTATCACCGAGGGAGTGCGGGGCGGTCTGGCTTACCAGGGGGAGGTCACCGGAGAAAGTAGCAGACGCGGAGGCGCTCAGTCGAGGTGGTTGCCGACGTTCTGGGGCGCCCGCGGGTGAATGGGAGGTACTGACAGATGCGCCTGGGAGTGGGGATCACGGCGGTGTGCTTAGGAAGGCAAGGGGCGGCGAGGTTCGGCCGGAATTTACTGGAGATGCTCGTCGGAGCAGCGGCGGTGCAAATCCGATTCAGGGCAGCCTGGTGGCTCTCGTGCAACGGTGTTTGAGGGGAAAGGAGGAGAAGGCGGAGGCGATTAAAAGGACGCATTTGCAGAGCGGAATCACTACGGTGTTACGGTGAATTAACACGAGCATGCAACGGCAGGAACAGCCGGGCGTGGTCAGGGCGGGTGGAAACGACGAACAGTGCTGTGGGGCCCTGTCGTTAGTGGGGGGAGAGAGAGGGAAGATGGGCCACTGGTCAGTGTCTACGCGGGTCAGTTATCAGGTGTGAATCGTTTTCCTCGGGAGAGAGGGAGTGGGCTGGTTGTTGGGCTTATTGGTCTGGCCGGCTGGGCTGTGTCCTTTACACATTTTTTTCTTTCCAAATGCTTTTTCTTTTTCTATTTCTATTTTCTGTTTTGAAATTCAATTCACAAATCAAACAACCAAATCAAATAAACTTCCACTAAACTTTATATTGAGTTTAGCTCTGTTTCATCAACACAAAACTAAAGTCCAGAATAAAATAATAATTTTATTCTTTTTAGGATCTATTTAATAAGTAAATAAAATAGATCTTAATTAATAATTCAAATAGGATTTGTTTTATTTAAAATCTCCATTTGAAATCTAAATATTATCAAAACCAAATCAGTAGGTTTTATTTGAAAATATAAGATACTTGGAAAACTTGTTTAAAATAAAATAACATTTTTATTTTAGGTCCATTAATAATTAAATAAAATGGACCTTAGTTATTAAATCAAGTAGGATTTGTTTTATTAAAATCTTTATTTTGAAATCTAAAATAAAACCAAAACACTTCAGTAGGTTTTATTTGAAAATAATAAACACTTGGAAACTTATTTAAAATAATTTAATAAGTTTTTGATGTTTAATTAAAATGGTAAAACCTTTATTTAAATAAAATTGGATATTAAATCCTTATTATTTTATTTAAATAAACCTTTACTCTTTTAATCAAAGCAAAACATTTTAATTCAAAAGATTGGCCAAGGTTTAATTTGGTTCTATAAAATAATCTTTATTTATAAATCTACCTTTTCTTTTGAAAACCAAATCTTTTATTAAAAGATCCAAAAATAGTAATTTTAAATATTTTTAAGTTTATTGTTTATTTTATCTTTTTAAATCCCTTTAGAATTTTATTTGATCCAAATAGGTTTGAAGGTTTCCAATTGGATTCAAAAAGTTTCTTCTCACCCTGAAAATCAACAAAGTTTTATTTTATTCATTTATTTTTCACATTACAAGATTTGGAAAATCTTGGGATGTGACAGGCTACCACCCTTAAAATAAATCTCGTCCCGAGATTTGGGAAGGCTAGGGTTACAAGTTAGCTCGAAACAACTAGGGTACTACCACCCTTAAAAAATTTCCAGCTAAATTACATATTGGCCTTCTTGGGATCCTGGTGTAACTTTCCTGGACAGAAGTTTGCATAGTGGCCTAGTTCTTTGCATTTGAAACATGTGATAAGGTTGAGGTCTTGAGGTGGCTTCTCTGGACAATATGATGCATAATGTCCTAACTCTTTGCAGTGGTTGCACATCACTTGGCTAATATCCTTCCTCATCTTGGGTTTCACTAGCTTTTGTTTGTCTTCTTGGCTCTTCTTCTTTTCTGGACATTCACTGGCATAGTGTCCCATCTCTTTGCAATTGTAACATTGCACTTGAGTAATATCTTTCTTGTTAGGGTTGGGGCATTTCTTCTTCTTGGGTCTCTCCAAAGCTAGGAGTTCTTCTAGTTCATGTTCTTCATATCTCACCTCAAAGGTGGGAAATCTTTCTCTCTTCTTGGGGCATTGATCTTCATGCTCCTTGGATGTATGATCCTTGTCTTCACAAATATTGCAAACTTGGGTTCCATCTAGAATAGCATTTTTTTCATCCTTGTTGTCATAAACTCCTTGGGAAGAGTTTTCTCCCATGTTGATCATTTGAGTAACCAATCCTTGCAACAATTGGGATTGAAGTTTCAAAATCCTTTGTATGGCTGGGTCTAGTCCATTGTTGTTGGCTAAATGCTGAGTTGTCTCTTGGCTCAACTGGTTTTGGGTTGCTATAAGTTCTCTCATGTTGTCCTCTTGGTGGTTGTTGTTGTCATCAACCTTGATGTTGGTGTCTCTTGGAGTAGTCATCTGTGTGGGTTGGATTGGGATTAGAATAGGCAAAAGATTTTCTAAGGAAATAATTCTAATCACACACATCACAATTCACTCAAGCAATGTGCAAGCAATCACAAACAACATTCCACTCAAACAAAAAGTTCCAACCATATTTTTAGGCAACCAAATATATTTTTGTTACACCACATAAGTTGGTGGGTTTGTCTATACTTAATATGGTGGTCCATCTATATGGTTCCCTTGAGATCTTTCCTTCTTTCTTGGTTGATTCTTCTTGCATGAGATCATGGTTTCCTTGGGAAAATTTTTGGTCACAAAACTTCAAAGGTGATGTAGGCTCCTTCTAAGTTGTGTTTCCTTAGTCTCCAAATCTTGAGCAAGATTTCCTTGTCTCACTTGTCCTTAGTAACATCCAAGATTGAAGTCCTTGGTGAATATGCTGAAGATGTTGAAGTCATTAGAGTTGAAGATGTTGAAGTCATTAGAGTTGATGAAGTCCTTTGCACATGGTGAAGTCTTTGGTCATCGGGTAGGTTTTTCCATCAAGTTGAAATAGAAGAGATGTAGAATCAAAACCAAAATGGTTGAGGAAAGAGTTTACAAGATTGTTGGCAAATAATTTTTGGAACAAATACAACTCCTATTTTTCTAAGGGTTTTGTCCAATCCTAGGGTTTACAAATCCTACAGGCAACACAATGCTCTGATACCATCTGTAAGATCCCTCCTTTGTAAAGGAAAAGGATCCCTGTGATTGCAATGCTAGTCCCTGGATCAATAGCTAGCATCCACAGTTAAGATGTAATATCAAGAAACAAAGGTCATAATACAACTTTATAACCAGGAATAACATAATTTTATTACATCTTACATAGCTCATTTGGTATTACATTACATTGCAGCAGAATATCTATAAGCATGGGGTCCTTCATCTTCAAAGTGCCACAGTCAGACATGTTGGTTGTAGACTGTAATCCTAATCAACACACTTCACTAAATCAATCAAACCTTCAACATAACAAGTTACAGCCACAAGGGTCAATACATTTGAATTGTATTGGCAAGTGATACTATGGTAGTATAGTGGAGTCTATCATCTATATGCATTTGGCAAAGTGGAGCTTAGGCTTGCATTGCTCAAAATAGATTTTCCTTAACATTTGAAAACACTAAGATTTTGCTTGACAAAATAATCTTTCCCAAGGCATCTCCCAATCAAAGATTGAAGATCCTTTAACCCTTGTTCAACCACAAGTTTTTAACTTAGAAATTTGGATGATGAGATTCTTGATAGCTTCCATGTCTGGATGCTCAAATTGTCCTTTACCAGGGACATGGCTAAGTACTTAGATTTTACACTCTGCAGAGGTGGTGCACTTTCCCCACAAGACTTGGTTTCACCAAGACAAGATCTTTCATAAGCCTTCCCTTAGACCAAAATGGACGCGTTCCAACCTATCAAACCCTACCACCAACTGTCCATATGGCTAAGTTCTTGCAACCTATATGATCCAGGCAGAGCCCATAATGCCAAGTGGTTGCACTTGATGCTTCTCAACATTTGACATCTCAAATCTCTTTGTTCCTGGGTGGCCATCCACAAGTGTGATACACAAGGTAAACCATAGCCATGGGCCTTGTGTAACCACTCAACCAAAAACCACCAAGCAATTACCATTCCACCCAAGTGATTCATTAACTTAGTTGTTTTATTAAACAAAAACACAAGTCCTCAGACTTAGAAATTTTTCCATAGTATGAATGTATATATTCCACCCTTGTTTTCTATTAGCTAAGCTAAGCATGATAGTAGTAGGGATCTTTAACTTAGGAAATTTCTACTAAGGTTTCATCTACTAGGATTTCCCATAGCAAGGTTTATATTTAGCAAAAAATCCATGCAAGTTTTACTTAGAAAAATCACTAATGCATAGTGAAAGTAATGGGACAAAGGTATGAAGCATCACTTGCCTTTTGGTAGAGGGTATAAGTTCACTCCTTGCCCTTGCAACAATCACACTCTTCAAGTCACTACAATTCAATCAAGCAAGGCACAATCTCAATCTACCAATCAAGCAATTCATCACATAAAATCATATAAACAAGATAATGCATGCAAGCATGCCAAGCTTTGTTTTATTTGAAAAAGTGGTTCCTAATGGGTCATAAACATTTGAAAACACCTAATGTCATTTTATAAAGTGGCAAAGTCATTTGCAAAAGATTTCACTTCATAAACCATTTTCAAAACAAGGTATCATTTTATGTGGTGTAGAAATGTTTTTACTAAGGCATTAATCTATAGGGTTCACCAAATACATTTTCAAATCATAAAACTTGGTGTTTAGGGTCAGAGGGTTTAAAACAAAACATTCCCCAAAAGTTTTCTTCCAAAACCATTTTTAATAAATAAACTATATTTTTATTTGACTAGAAATGGTTTTAAATCAAAGAATCATTCTTTTCCTTCACCAAATATATTTTTGAAACCACAAAGTGTTTCCTATGGTCAGTAGGTTCAAATCACACCATTTTCCAAAGATTTTATCCCCAAAATCATTTTTGAACAATTTTTATAATCTAAACAAGCATACAAATGTTTCTGCAAAAACAAACATTTTTCCATAAGCTTTTTACGAAACAAATGGCATGGTTGGCTAGGGCTTGTTCCACTGATTCCATTGATATAAAGTTTGCAAAATTTGGACGTGTAGAATAAAAGTTGTGCAATTTACAAAATCACAAATCTAATAGATTCAAATCTGTTTTAAATCGAAGCCTGAGCCACGTGGAACGTTTCTATTGGTCCATACCGTTTCGGTTGGATCGATCTCTCTGGTGCGTTGGATTTTAAACAGATCGTGCGGCGCAGAGATATTCGTACCCTTTCGATCAGTGGATCTATCGTAGCGCTTGGATCTACATCCTACGGTGCACAGCACGTTAGCCATCGAGTGGCGGCGCTGGCGGCGGCAGGTGGCGGCGTGCGCTTAGACGATGAAGGTGCCGGCGATACAGGGAGCTAGAGGAACAGAGGGGTAGCTCACCAGAATCGCCGAAGCTTGCTGATGCTCAACTTGGTTGCGAGGAGGCGAGGGGCGCACTGGGGTGGGACTAATCGCTCGCCAGAGACGTCATCGGCGTCAGATGGTTTTGTTCGTTGTCGGGGGCAACGTTGCAGATCGTCCTAAGACAAGATAAGAGCATGGTCAGATGCAGGAGAGTGTGTTGAGTGCGGGAGTATCACCGAGGGAGTGCGGGGCGGTCTGGCTTACCAGGGGGAGGTCGCCGGAGAAAGTAGCAGACGCGGCGGCGCTCAGTCGAGGTGGTTGCCGACGTTCTGGGGCGCCCGTGGGTGAATGGTAGGTACTGACAGATGCGCCTGGGAGTGGGGATCACGGCGGTGTGCTTAGGAAGGCAAGGGGCGGCGAGGTTCGGCCGGAATTTACTGGAGATGCTCGTCGGAGCAGCGGCGGTGCAAATCCGATTCAGGGCAGCCTGGTGGCTCTCGTGCAACGGTGTTTGAGGGGAAAGGAGGAGAAGGCGGATGCGATTAAAAGGACGCATTTGCAGAGCGGAATCACTACGGCGTTACGGTGAATTAACGCGAGCATGCAACGGCAGGAACGGCCGGGCGTGGTCAGCGGCGGGTGGAAACGACGAACAATGTTGTGGGGTCTTGTCGTCAGTGGGGGGAGAGAGAGGGAAGAGGGGCCACTGGTCAGTGTCTGCGCGGGTCAGTTATCAGGTGTGAATCGTTTTCCTCGGGAGAGAGGGAGTGGGCTGGTTGTTGGGCTTATTGGGCTGGACGGCTGGGCTGTGTCCTTTACACATTTTTTTCTTTCCAAATGCTTTTTCTTTTTCTATTTCTATTTTCTGTTTTGAAATTCAATTCACAAATCAAACAACCAAATCAAATAAACTTCCACTAAACTTTATATTGAGTTTAGCTCTGTTTCATCAACACAAAACTAAAGTCCAGAATAAAATAATAATTTTATTCTTTTTAGGATCTATTTAATAATTAAATAAAATAGATCTTAATTAATAATTCAAATAGGATTTGTTTTATTTAAAATCTCCATTTGAAATCTAAATATTATCAAAACCAAATTAGTAGGTTTTATTTGAAAATATAAGATACTTGGAAAACTTGTTTAAAATAAAATAACATTTTTATTTTAGGGTCCATTAATAATTAAATAAAATGGACCTTAGTTATTAAATCAAGTAGGATTTGTTTTATTAAAATGTTTATTTTGAAATCTAAAATAAAACCAACACACTTCAATAGGTTTTATTTGAAAATAATAAACACTTGGAAACTTATTTAAAATAATTTAATAAGTTTTTGATGTTTAATTAAAATGGTAAAACCTTTATTTAAATAAAATTGGATATTAAATCCTTATTATTTTATTTAAATAAACCTTTACTCTTTTAATCAAAGCAAAACATTTTAATTCAAAAGATTGGCCAAGGTTTAATTTGGTTCTATAAAATAATCTTTATTTATAAATCTACCTTTTCTTTTGAAAACCAAATCTTTTATTAAATGATCCAAAAATAGTAATTTTAAATATTTTTAAGTTTATTATTTATTTTATCTTTTTAAATCCATTTAGTATTTTATTTGATCCAAATAGGTTTGAAGGTTTCCAATTGGATTCAAAAAGTTTCTTCTCACCCTGAAAATCAACAAAGTTTTATTTTATTCATTTATTTTTCACATTACAAGATTTGGAAAATCTTGGGATGTGACACTTAAGCACACGTTGATCTACCAAGTTTTAAGATTAGGTTCAAGTTCTCTATGATCTTAGAATCTGGTCACCAAGCGTTCATAACCATGAACACGGCTTTTCGAAAAGATTTAACCCTGCAGGGGTGTACAACTTTACCCACACGTACCAACCGACTCTTAATGCCAACGTTATTAGCCCTCTTCCTTGGAAGGTCGACAGAGGGTGGTTGGCCACGACCTTTACCTTGCTTTCGCCGAGACCATGAGTCACACAATAAGTATGGTTCCGCCGTAACGGGTCAAATCCCGAAGCCGGTACTTAAAGATGTGAGGCGAGGTTGGTTAACAAGGGCTCCATTGACCCCAAGCAACCCCGGACATGCTTACCTACCTGTTATGAATGCACCAACTTCACCCGGCAAATCTTTCAAAAGATTTTTATGCGTATGTTGAATGGAACGCCTGAACTATGTGACTTATGGAATCTACTAGGCAAGTTAATCAGGCGAGGGGTTCCCAAGCCCCGTGTGGCTGTACGCTCATCTCGGTTCCAAAGGCAAGAACTCGGTTCTTAGTGGTGGCGAGCATGGGACTAGAAAAACCACATCCCACTGTGGCCTCCCATACAAGCCTTAGCATATTTAATCTCATAACACTGATCTCATCTCATCACGTTCTCCTCTCATACTAGTTTATCTGCATCTGATACATCATCTGGATGAACCAGACTCAACAGCTAAGCATGGCTAAGCAAGACACAGATAAAAGCTCTAGCATTGCACACAAGCCAAACCTAGTTATGCGAGGAGCAGTGGATCAGGTAATATAAGCTCAAAGGGAGTATGCAATAGATAGGATACTCTATCTATCGATAAAAGACCACAGTAGAATCGTATGCATCATGGCAAGAATTGAAATGCTTTTGAAATCATAGGATTATATCATGGTGGGGCTATGCTTGCCTTTGCCAGTTGATAACCTATAAGTAGATCTTCGGAAGCCTTGAACTTGACTTGGTTAGAGTTGGTCAAGTATTGTTCTTCGATCTTCGATGGTGTTATCCTCGATCTTCGATCTTGATCTCGATATCATATTCTACCGCGAAGAACAAAACACTAGAAAGAGAGGGAAACAATCAACACATGGCATCGATGCAATTCTGAAACAAGAATGATGATATGACAAGTTAATTTGTATTGAAATAAAACCCTAAAGCATGCTCGACAATTTAATCGGGGTTCCGAGGGGTGAAAACCCTAACTCGGGGAAACTCCGGAACATATGAGAGGGGTGCATTTGTTCTTATAATTATACTTGTCATTTAAGTTGTTGAACAATGCATGATGATAGCTTAGTTAGATAGGTTTCATTTTCTAAACATTTTGATATATTATTTGTATTTTTCTGACTTATAAATAATAAGTTATTGAATATAAAATATTTAAATCATTTTCTGGAGTTATAAATGAATTTAAAAGGTTTATTGCGTCAATATGATGTCAGCAGAGGCGTTAAAACTTTTTGCACCGCTACTAGGCCTAGCCACTGTGACTGACCAGTGGGGTACTGGCCACCTCAGCACGCCACGCAAGCAAGAGGGACCGAGGGGGCTGGTTGAATGGGTCAGACCCACGGGCTGGCGTCACAGTGACGTCACGCCGGCGGGGTCTCTCGGATCGGCGACGGGGACGGTGCTAGGGTGCGGATGGGGCTGCACATATGTACGGGTTCGACGCAGGGGAGCAAGGAGAACCAGAAAAGGGCAGCGCTGCTAGCAAATGGTCGTCGGAGCTAGAGCTACGGCGAACGGCGGCGACGATGCTCACAGGACAACGACGCGAGGCCAACCTAGGAAGCAAGCGGCCAATAGGAGGCCACCCTGAGTCTCAGGAGCTCACCAGGAGTGCGGCGGTACGATCGGTGAGGCGTGGCGTGGCCGGAATCAATGGCGCCGGTGATGGAGCTCATCGGGCTTGAGGAAGACGACGACGATGCAGAGATTCCGAGCGCCTCTCTTCGATTCCTTCCGCGGGGAGGGAGCTGGCATCTCGGCGGTGCTCTTGGTGGTCTCGGGCAGGCGAGAGGAGCACGGCAACGACGGCAATTCGTCGGAGCTAGGGTTCGGGTCCGCGAGGGGATCGGGAGTGAGGGGTCGCTGGAGAGGGGGAGAGAGAAGCTAGGCCGTGGCCTGGTTCGGCTGCTGCTCATTTTTTTATCAGAATCTTTTTCATTTTCTGTTTTGCATTTCTCTTTTGTATTTTGAATTCAAAAACTGTTTTGAGTAGTTTGAAATTACCAGAGATTTTATGAAATATATAAAATTACTGCAGGGGCCCTTTTAGTCCATTTGGGCTCCAATGTTTTGGTAGTTTTCAAAATTCAAAACATTTGAACAAGTTTCAAAGAGGAAGGGAAAAAATAGGGTTTTAGGGTTTTGCTTATTCTTCTATAATGCAAAGTTTAAAGAGATGATGCTCATGCAATGCACAATCAAAACCCTAATAATGATTAACTAAAAACAGGGGAGTTACACACACCCGATACATTTCAACAATCACCAAGGGAAAAGGAGAAAGTTGGAATATATGGAGAAAGGCAACAAGTATCACTCTAACAAGGAAAAATCAACTAGCATAATCTCACTATTGCACATGAGAGAAGTTTGAGGAAAACATGGGCAATAAAATTGCTAGATTGACATATTTGGGATTGGTGGATCATATGCATGATTTTGTATAGTCCCAATTATATGCACTCATCTCAACTTATACACATTTACAATAGAGAGTTCTTCCAAAAACCAAGGCTAGAATCACACAAATACAACTACAAAAATTCATGCCAAGATGGAACCTTCAAAAGGTTGGAAGAAAGATAAATATGCATGAGAAAGAGATACTTGTTACCGAGATATAATTGGTAGGATGTAGAGGATATGAATTCATTGATCATCCTATAGCTTGCCTCAAATTTTCATGTATGCACCACTTCTTCAAAATTGAGAGACAAGCATCCAATATATCTCCAATGTACCTAAAACACAATTAAGTACAAAATGGTCCCCAAACATATTGGGTCCAAAGTAGTTAGTGCAACTACAATACATAGGGGAGACTCCACATAAATATGTGCATATTGATATGAAATTAATTTCATGCACAACTTAGGCGATGGGATTTGGTGGAGTTTCCCCTATATATTGGATCAAAGAAAGCAAGCAAGCTATAATATAAACATATAGTAGACATGCATGTAAAGCTTTCAAGAACCAAAAAGGAGATACAATTTGAACAAAAACACCAAGTAAATCGAGATTGCACACACAAGAGTGTGACATGACAAACGATGTCCAAATTGTATCAAAGAACCAATTCAATACATGAAAGATCACAAGTTCAACAAATGAACTAGCCAAAAGGCAAAGGGCAAAAGATATATAAGAACACAAATGCTCAAGTATTTATCTAATTCTAAAAATGGACAAAACATGAAACAAGGAATGAGACAAAACCAACTCCCAAAAAGAGCAAGGTTCTAATAAGAAACCAAACTCCCCAAACTTCTCATGATGGCACAAAATACCGAAACGAAAAGGTTGAGGTTCCAAGCACATAAAACCCGATATGGATCAAACAAAGAAGCATAAATACGAGTGTTCTAAATAATATAGGAGAGCTCACCCATAAGTAGTACACTATATAGAATTTTGCTTTTGAATGCAAAATGCACACAAATAAGATCATCACTACTACCAACATTAAATAAAACACAAGAGGATACCAATAAAATAAGAAGATCCAAAAGTAGCAAGGAATACATGGGAGCACACAAAACATTTACTTGGCCAAATATAGGACAATATTAAGAAAGGTCCAAAGTGAATATGATCAATAAATTCTACCATAAGTTGGGTACTCATTGTCCAAGGACAAGAAATATTGGGAATAATTTTCCCAGGGTAGCTTGCATGGATATCCAAGATCATAGTCACAACAAGAAGCATATAACAAAATATAAGAATTAAGCATGATACTTCGAACAAGATTCTTGGTAGCTTCCAATAGTTACACAATCACTAGTGATTAGAGTAACTTGAAGCAAATGGTTTCCATGATGATATAGAGATCTAAATATGAGGAAACACATACCAAGAAACACTCTCATATACAAGATCCAAAACATGATCAATAAAGGCATTCAAGCAAATTGGAACTTGTATGAGCAAATATGTCACATAGGCGCTAGATAATTATCAATATCAATTCAGTGACACAACCTCGAATGTTCACATTTTCTAGGATTGTAATATGCACTAAGCCTATGTCTCCCCCATAATGTGATACTACCATAAAACCAACACGAGGCAAAAAGATACAAATGGAGATAATTAATGGAAATCATAAAACTTAAATTTCTCATGAGAATTATACCACATAGAGACTAGAAAATAATCCAATATAGATACTAGGTGGTATACCTCATGTACACACATTTTTAGGATTGTGGAATGCCCAAGCATATCACTCCCCCCAAAATGGGATAATCCATTAATCTCTCACAAGAGCCAAATAAGATACCAAATATAACCAAGTAAGGCTCAAACACAAGAAACACACATACATGGTGTTCCACCTAATCATACACAAATATGTTTGATATCTCAAGATAATTAAGTGGAAAGCACAACATGTAAAAAATCATGGAAGATACAAAACCAGCACATGCACAAGGGGGCGAGTAACTTTCAATGTAATGAGTTAAGAATTTGTTACCGCAAGGAGGAACATTGGATATATAATATAAGCATGATAATCCAAATGGCTTGGCTTGACACAAATAATTGATGAAGATCCCTCAATTCTTCGTAATATAACCAAGTCTCCAATGCCCTCCAAAACACACCTATTGATCAAGTTTTGGTTTATTGGTCCCCAACAAAGTTGGGTCCTAAGAAGTTAGTCACAATAGGCTTGGCAACCCAAATGGTTCTTTTATTGACACCACATTGGGTACCAACAAACTTGGCAAACATATTGCCAACCTCATCCTTACAAAGAGAATAAGTATCATCAATAATGATAGGGTTGGATGAGGAGATACCAATAGTGCACGAGGAAGAAATGTGCCCCTTCTCACGACATATGTAGCAAGTTCTTCTCTTGACATCTTTCTTCTTAGGTGAAGACACAACTCGAGGAAGAGCTCGAGTACTCCTCTTAGGAGGAGGCCCATCTCTAACTGGAGCTTGAGGTCGCTTCCCTTGTTGCTTCACACTAAGAGGCTTCTCCTTCAATGGGCAAGATCTAACATGATGCCCTTCTTCCTTGCACTTGAAGCAAACAATGTTGGCCGGATTCTTGACGTTATCTTGGCCATTCTTCTTGTTTTCCTTGTGTTTCAACTTCATAGTGGACTTGTTCTTGACTTTGGAGTTGAATCCAAGCCCACTCTTGTCATTGGGGGATTTTTGCACACTCAAGATTTTGTTAAGTGCGGCCTTCCCTTGATGACCCTTTTTCAAGTCATTCTTCAAAGAAGTGACTTGAGCCTTGAGATCTTTTATTTCCTCTACATGGTTAGTTTCAACAAAAGTACTAGAGGAAGTAGATGCTACATTGTTAGAGCAACAAGGCACGAAATGTAATTCATCACGGGATATAGCATGGTTGTGAGAGGATGGATTACAAGGACCAGCACATGGAAATATAAAATTTGGAGTAGATATAGTGCTAATGTCCACATGAGGCCCACTATATGTTACCTTTGACATGATGGCCTCATGAGCTAACTTTAGCCTACCATGGCAGACTAGAAGATCCTCATGCGAGCTTGAGATCTTGACATGACTTTCTTCTAATTTCCCATAGTTGCTAGTTAGCAAAGCAAGCTGAGCCTTTAGCTCAACATTCTCCTTCAAAATAGATGCTTCACAAGAAATACAGTTAGTAGCATAAGCATCATCACTATTAGCAAGAGGTGAGGGAAACTTGGCAAGCTCTTTTGAATATGAAACGTTAAGTTGCTCATGTGACTCAGTGAGTTTGATGAGCTCACCCTTGATGAACCTAGAGCCATTTTGAGGTGCTCAAAATCCTCAAGGAGTTTAGCATAAGCAACTTGAAGCTCATCATTTTTAATGTTGAAGGAGTTTGCCACCACAAGTTCTCTATCATGGTATTCCTTTACTCTAGATAATTCTAGAGCAAAGGTCTCCTCAAGAGATTCTTTGGTGGTTTGTTCTTCTTCAAGGGAGTCCTTTAGTTGTGCAATTTCATTAGCATACTCACGCTCAAGCGCAAACTTTTGAGAAATAATATTCTCTTGCTCCTCAATTAGTTCTTTGCCTTCAGTAGCACAAGTCAAGATTTCAAGAAATTTGGAGGAAGCAATTTTATTTATATGAAGAGCGAAAAAGACAATCTCTCCCATCTCTAGAATAGAGGCAATATCATAATCACCTAGATGATCATCATAATTATCATTCTCAACCTCATCATCATAATGAGATACAATGGGATCCAAAGAGGTTACCTTTGTTCCCTTAGCCATAAGGCATATGTGAGAACCGGATGAAGGTGATGATGAGATTGCTCTTGTAGCTCTATTCAAAAACTTGTCTTGTCCCTTGGAATCTTCATTTTCCTCTACATGGTTAGCAATACAAGCAATAGAGGAAGTAGAAGCATTTTTGTCATGGCAAAAAGACAACCCAAGCATATCATCATGAGATTTATTCAAGTCATTTCTACATGATATGCAAGGAATATTAACACAAGCATGTAAGAAGTTTGTAGTGCTAGAAGTGTTAAAGTCCAAAGATAGATCATTGCAACTAGATAGAGATGAGGGATTATAAATAGTAAGCACACTATCCAAATTGCAATTTGTATCACCACTCACCATATTATTACCTTGTGAAAAATCACATGTTGGTGAAGTGGTAGACGATGAGAACTCATCTTGACCGAAAGTGGAAGCAACAAAATCATCCTCAATAATGTTGGACACAACATATTTATCTTGAAGTTTTGTCCATAATTCATGAGCGCTCCAAAAAGGAATGATTGAAGAGGTAACTAAATAGCTCAAAGCATTAACAAGCACATTAGAAGCTTGAGCATCGAGATATAAGTTTTACTCATCCTCACAAGATAGATTTTTGAAATCCATAGGAGGAGAAAAACCTATATCTACAATATGCTCCAAATTTGGGTCCATGTCTAGAAAATAAATAAGCATATGAGTTTTCCAAATATCATAATTTGTGCCATCGAATATGAACATGTCATTATGCACTAATCCCCTAGTCGCATCTTTACTCTCAAGGCGATGAAGCCTAAAATGAGAGACCGGGCTCTGATACCAATTGAAAGGATAGATGTCGCCTAGAGGGGGGGTGAATAGGCGATTAAAACTTTTCTGAGAGTGGCTCGACAAAGAAGGAATTAAACTAGAGTTTACTTTGTCAAGCACAAAACCTAGAACAATCTAGGGTTTACCTATGTGCACCAGCAACTTATGCTAAGCAAGGCAAACAACTATGTGATAGCAAGATATATACTTCAAGCACGAAGGCTATCACAGAGTAAAGTGCATAAGTAACAGCTCGGGTATAGAGATAACCGAGGCACGCGGGGACAACGATATTTTATCAAGTTCCTCCCAACATGGAGTACATCTCGTTTGGAGAGGGGGTGGTATCTAACCACCTACACCACAAAAGGCCTCCCTTATTCTCCGGTGAATCTCACCCCAATGGGATCCATCCACGCTTCCACTATCGGTGCACTTGTCGATGGCAATCGGAACCTCTCACAAGGTTGGGGCACTTCTCCACAACTTAATTGGAGGCTCCCAAAAAACGCCACCAAGGCCTCAACCTGCAACACAACAAACCGTCTAGGGTTCCAAGAACCCAAGAGTAAAAAGCTTCTCAACTTTCACTCACCAAAACCTCCGGGGAGAACTCAAACCGATGCACCAAATGCAAATGGAAATAACACAAGTAGTGCTCAAATCCTTCTCTCCCAAATTCCACCAAAGCTACAAAAGCTTGTGGGGGAATAAGAGAGGAAGAACAATGGAGGAAATCCACAAAAGACTCCAAGATCTAGATCCCAAGATGTTCCCCTCACTTAGAGGAGAGATGGATTGGTGGGATTGTAGATCTAGATCTCCTCTTTCAAATACCTAAAGTATATGCAAGAATCAAGGGAGGGATTGAAGGGGGAGAAAGCTCAAGAGGGTCAAGAATGGAGGAGAAAGCCTGTAAAACTCGAGCAGGGACATTGGGGAAGAAGGGCCCCTTTTTATAGGCCCACAGATTTCTGACCGTTTTCTGCCCGTTGGGGAAAAGTCAGACCAGAGACTCCGATCTACACCGGATATTCCGGCCCAACCTCCGGACTAGCCTCCGGACCACCTATCAGACTGACCCAGCGCCTTAGGGAACCAAGTGGACCGGAGACTCCGGTCCAGCCACACCGGAGACTCCGGTCTGAGGCATGGACCAGAGACTCCGATCAGTCTCTAGACCACCCATCAGACAGTCCCAGGCTGAATTCTGGAGGCAACTCCGGGGACTCTAGGGGACACTCCGGACCACATCGGAGACTCCGGTCCACGCAGACCGGAGACTCCGTTCTGGACCAAAAAGGAGGCAAACTTCAAATGGCGATATCTAGAGTTTGGAAACTCCGATTGACCCGAAACCAATTTTGTTGGAAAGAGGACAACAAGAGTTTGGAAAATATTGGATACCACCAAGAGAGAACATTTCATGTATTATAATGTGAGATACCTCTCTTGGTGAGAAACCGGAAAAACCTCAAAGATCAAAAACGCAATATGATATAAAAGGGAAATCCGTTTTTGATGAACTAGAGCTTGTTATGAATATTACCACAAGCTCTAGAACCTCACATGGATAATATCCAAATAACAACCAAGAAAGTATGATGCTAGGTATGCAAAGGTTTGAGCTCTCTCTGAAAGATATGATCGAGTTACTCACTTGAGAGCCCCTCTTGATAGTACGGTTGTCTATCCTATAAACCGGTCTCCCCAACTAACACCACGAGACCGGTAATAAAGAAACCCTATCAAGATCATACCTTTTCCTTGTGCATATTCCACTTGATCTTGATGTATGCGATCTTGTCCTTCTCAAGATGGAACCCCTTTCTAGATTCCTCTTGCACGCACTCGCTTGATGAAGACTTGCAAGTTGCTCCCCCATACTTCATGGGAAACCTTTAAATTGACCTTGTATTCATTGATCCATGATCACCGAGGATGGTAAGCTTCAAGCATGATATCTTATATATATGGCACATCTTTAGCTTGCACAACATTACTTCTAACACCATTTGGATTATGTCTTAAAGATACATATGATGAACTCTATCTTCTTATTCAAGACACCCTTGCAATAGGCTCAACTCTCACATGACCAATCTGTGGATCACTCTTTGAACACCTTGGTCACCACTTGATCCTCTTCACTTTCTTCTTCTCCAAACTTTGAAGCCAACATATGGTTCAAGCATTGACTATGGACAATTCCTACAAGTACAACTTGATACACGCATTAGTCCATAGAGATTGTCATTAATTACCAAAACCACACATGGGGGCCCACATGTTCTTTCAGTTGCACTTAACCGTCAATGTCATCGACCCTCCTTTCTAGGTCTTTACTCATCATCCAGTAAGAATCAACTCCTTCCCCAGTAATTTTGACACAAGCTTTGGAAATCCTCTCGAAGTTCCTAATCTTTTCTCGAATCTCATATGATGGAAACAAACGTGGTCAGTTTTCGTTGGGACTCCAAGTGCAGAGTGTTGTAGCAAGCTTATTTTACCCACAAGGGTGACTTGAGGGTTTATATCGAAGTCTCTGGGAATTTTTTATGGAAGGGTATTTGTCTTCTCATCTTCAAGCAACCTGTATAGTAAAATAATTTGTCTTGTGTCCCCAACTCCACCAAGTGGTTTTCAAGCACAAGGTGTCGTATTAGTAATATTAAATATAATATAATATAATATAAAATAAACTAAAGTAAAGTAATGCAAACTAGATGATATGGAAGATAGTAGAGTTGTTTTGGGGTTTCTATGAGTGATTGCAAGTAGGGAAAGTATTTTTGTATTTTAGATATAATAAATTGCAGAAAATAAAAAGGATAGTAGATGTAATGGAAAGGTGTTTCTTATGATAAAATTTGGACCGGGGTTTATGGGTTCACTTGTTCACTCTTTTTTAAGTTGTAGTGATCACAAAACAATTCATCAATGATATATATTCATGGAAATTCTATATGTGTTTGATAAAGGAATCAATATGGGAATCACATTCTAACATAGAGATGGAATACATATCTCTTATACTCCTCAATAAAGGGAAAACTCCATGAAATCTTGAATTAAGAACAAATCAAAGTATAGCTTTAAGCAATATAACATGATGTTTGAAATACAGATATGCTACCTTGATCTAACAAGGTTATCACACTGTCACATGATAACTATAGCACATGATTTCACTTTATCCCTGGTGAGGCAGCAAAAGAAAGGTAAAAACCAAAGTAGATCTTGAATATTGTTTGTCACAATTCAATCTCTACCACCATGCTAGTCCATCTAATACACACTTCTCCCCATACAAGTTCTTGCATACAAGTTGGATAAAAAAAAGCAATTAAGAACAAAGTGCATGATATGCATCTATCAAAACATCTGACACAAAATATATTCCAATCTCAAATATCAAATCATAGAACAAAGATCCACCACATAGGAATTACAAATTTGACCATAATCATGTAGGGAAGCTCATATGGTACTAGACTATGAAGAACAAGAGAGAAATAGATCAATCTACTGCCACAAACCCATAGACCGGAGGTATATTACCCCTTCTTCATCATGGTGATGATGCCAGAGGTGTTGGAGAGGGTGGAGATCTCCCCGGAGGTTGCTCCGGTGGAGTTTTCCCCTCCAATCTTCGCTGGATCTGACTCTGTTTAGTGGCGTTTTCATTTCTGGCGTGCTTCGTCTCGAGGACTCCACTGGGGGGGTCCTTATATAGGTATTTTTAGGTCTAGAGAACTCTGTGGGCAAAAGAATCAAGGCGATCAGACGTCCGAGGAGGGAGATAGCATAGGTGGCGCGCCCACGTGCATTGGGCGCGCTACCCAGGATATCTTGGGCCTCTTAGCCCTCCTGGTTGGATTCTTGTGCTCCAGATGCTTCTCGTGGATAAATATTTGCATTCCCAAAAGTTCAGGTCCATTTGACTTCATATAGGTCCTAAACATCAAAAACATTGAAAACATGATTTTTCTGCCCTACCGTGTTATAGCCAAAATAAAGGGGATCATTGGTAAATACCCAAAAATCAATATAAAACATGGATATAAAATTATATATGATGCAAATATGTGGGGAAACATGTTAACAAACTACAACGTTCATCTATGAATTTTACATGCATCAACATCCCCAAGCTTAACCTACGTCCTCGAGCTTGAAGGTGATAAAAACTAAACATGGACTTTGGAGTTTGTTACCTTTTCTTCCTTCATTATGTAAAGTTTATAGGCTTAATTCCTTTCAATGAAACATAATATGCAAGTGTACTATCAAGTTGCATCTTTTACACATATATAAATATGTTAAACAATAAGTAATGGTGTGATAAAATAAATGATGAACAAAACAAACCTTCAAGCACACTTTGATGTACCTATAGAATAAGAGACTCTTTTCATGATCGGCATTGGTGTTTTATGCCTTTATTTTTGGGCTACTTCTTAGTTTCAAGCCCTTGACTGGAAGACTAACTTCTTAGTTTTATGTCTTCCCTTGAGATGTTTTGCATCTCGTACCGAAAGTGAGCATTGAATACATATGTTAATCCTCCATAAAGAATGTAAAAATAAATTTTTGAGCTATGTAGTTCATGTCAACAATACTAATAAGGATGGGGAAAGGGCATGTATGCCCCCATGTGTGGTTTTGGTAGTTAATGACAATCTCTATGGACTAATATGTAAATTGAGTTTCACTTATAGGTTTGTCCATTGGCATTGCTTGGACCATGTGTTGGTCTCGAATATGAAGAAATGAAGAAGTATGAGAATAAATGTCCAAGGGTTATGTGCCCATTGGAATCATGAAGAAATAAGGAGCTTGAATGTTGATCAAGATAAGTGCAAAGAGTTGAATCTCGATGGATCAACACTCAAGAAGGGATGAAGAAGTGCAAGATCAAGAAGCGCCTTCTCTAGAAGATCTCATGCTTGGAGATTACCATCCTCGGTGACCATGGACTGATGAAGACAAGTTCAAAGAAGAGGTTTCCCCTTGGAGTGTGGGAAGCAATTTGGAAGTCTTCATCAAGCAAGAGCGAGCAAGAGCAATCAATAAAGGTGTTCCATCTTGAGAAGGTCAAGACGGTATACATCAAACTCAAGTGGAATGGTCAAGGAAAAGGTATGACCTTGATAGGGTTTCTCTTTTGCCAGTCTCGTGTTGTTAGTTGGGAGACTAGGTTTAGGATAGATAGTCGTACTATCAAGATGGGCTCTCAAGAGGGTGTCTCGATCACATCATTCGGGGACAACTCAAACCTTTGCATACATAGCATCATATTTCTCGGTTGTTAGTTGGTTCTTGTCCATGAGAGGATCTAGAGCTTGTGGTTATCATCATAACAAGCTCTAGTTCATCAAATAAGATTTCCCTTGCATATCTTATTGTGTTCTTGATCGTGCGGGTTTTTCTGGCTCCACACCTTAGGAGATATCTCACATATATATACTTGATATTGTCTCCCTCAGTGGTATCCAATATTTCAATTTTTGCTGGATTCTCTTGTTTTTATCTTTCCAACAAAATTGGTTTCATCCCAATCGGAGTTTCCAAGTTTAACTTCTTGTGTTTTGGGTTTTGGAGGTTTACCGGTTCATCGCTTCTAGAGAGTTCATACCTTGCTCAATTTGGTTTTATCCTTCCATTCTAGACTATGATGTTTATTTGCATAATCTTTTAGAGCTTGTCGTTCTCTTCAAAACGAGCCCAAGATCATAAAAAACGGAGTCCCGAATGAAAAGTTATTGAAGTTTTCATGTAATGTTGTCCAACGTTTTTGCTTGAGCGGAAATTCCGGCCCAAATTCTGACCCAAGTTCCGGTGAAGTATTGTTTTCTTCTATCTCTTGTGTCTCTATTTACCAGAAGTTCCGGTGGAGCACTGGAATTTCCGGTGGTGCACAAATCTGGCCCAAACGGGCAGATTTCTCTTGCTCTTTTTAAGTGCCCCCTCTTCCCTATTGTTCCCCAACTTTTGAGGTCATTTTTACTAGCTCTTCCACTCACTCTGCTACATTGTTGACCTTCAAAATCTTGCCCTCTCTCCTTCTCCCTCTAATTATTCTTGCATCTCTTTGAGGGATTTTAGAGAGGAGATCTATATCTCTGCCAAACCAAATCCCTTCTTTGTGAAGAAATCCTTGGGATCTAGATGTTGGAGAGTTTTGTATTATCCTCTTGTGTTATTCCTCCCTTATTCCACCAATAGCGTTTGTAGCTTTGTTGGAATTTGGGAGTGAAGGACTTGCCCTTGCATTTGCTGCATACGTTTGAGTTCTCCACAGAGATTCGGCGAGTGCAACCTTGTGGACTTATTACTCTTGGGTTCTTGGAACCCTAGACGGTTGTGTTGTTGGTGTGTTGATTCCTTGAGGCCTCCATTGTGGAGTGGACTCAAGATTGTGGCCTTTTGTGGCTTTGTTGTTGGGAGCCTCCAATTGAGTTGTGGAGATAGCCCCATCCTTGTACGGGTTTGGTGACCGCCCTCAAGTGTCCCTTAGTGGATCATAAGTAGGCCTTTGTGGCAAGCTCACGGGAGAATAGGGTGAGCCTTTTGTGGTGTTGGTGAGTTATGTTCCTTCGCATCTTGTGGTGAGGCCTTTTGTGGCGTTGGGTGAGCATCGAGACACCACACCTCAAGGTGAGCCATTTGTGGCGTTCGTGGAGCATTGCACCATCGCACCTCTCCAATGGAGACGTAGATTCTTTGGAAGTAAACTTCAGGATACAAATTATCATCTCCGCGTCCATCGGTTATCTCTCAACCGATCCCTTTACTTATGCATTTTGCATTGTGATAGCATTCGTGCTTGAAGTATTATATCTTTCTATTGCCTTGTTGCTTGTCTTACTTAGCATAGGTTGTTGGTGCACTTAGGTGAACTTAGCGGTTTTAGGTTTTGTGCTATACAAATTAAATGATAGTTTTATTCTGCATTTATTAGAGCCTAAACCGTAATAATTTTTAAAAGCCTATTCACCCCCCTCTAGGCGACGTCCATTACACTTTTAATTGGTATCAGAGCGAGGTCTCTCGCTTCTTAGGCTTCACCGCCTCGAGAGTAAAGATGTCTCCTAGGGGTTTAGTGCACTCTCACACATTTACATTTGATGGCACAAATTATGATGTTTGGCGTATTCGCATGCTTAGTCATTTACGGGCTATTGACCCAAATATTGAACGAATTCTAGATATGGGCTTGTCTCCTCCTAAGGATCCCCAAAATCTATCTTTGGAGGAGAAGACAAACTCTTATCTCGAAGCTCAAGCATCTAATGTGCTTCTTAATGTTGTGAGCTTTGTAGTTCTTTCCTCAATCATGCCTTTTCGGAATGCTCATGATATTTGGACCAAGCTTCAAGACTAATGAGGATGATTATGTTCACTCCACCTCCAGCCATGGTGAGTTCTCATCTTCGTCCACTACAGTGACATGTGAGTTTTCACAAGGTAATGATATGGTGAGTGGTGATAGAACTTGCAATGTGGATAGTGAGTTTGCCATTCATGATCCTTCATATCTATCTCATTGCAATGTTGTATCTTTGGACATGAACACTTGTAGCACTATAAATGATTTACATGCTTGTGTTGATTATCCTTGCATATCATGTAGAAATGACTTGAATATATCTCATGATGATATGCATGATTTGCCTTGTTGCCATGATACATATGCTTCTATTTTCTCTAGTACTTGTGTTGCTAACTGATGGCTATGAAATATAGCCATCCACGTCCGCATTTAAACTAGATATTATTCATATATTTGATGAAATATCTCTCTAAAACCTGCCACTAATGCGTAATGATCAAAGGGGTATGCAATCCTTTATTGCTATTTTTGCCTTCATAGATAATGATGTATTATGATGGCAATCACTACATAAATGCCAAAGATACGAGATTTCCAACATGCCAAGGAAACCAGGAGCCGGGAAGAGATTACTACAAGCTTAACGACTAACTATATGGCCTGCTGTAACACCCTCAGAATCGGACCTATGCAAGTTTTAGCGAAACCCGCCAAACCCGCATAGAAACGATTCAAAGGTGCCCACCAGGCACTGTCGTGCGGGTGGAAAACGAAGTAATAACATTACACAACAGTCCTCGATGGGACCCACAGAACAGATATATATAACAGCGACTCAATGAGTCAAGAATACAGATATAATATACAAAGATCCAAATCACCTTGAAAATGATAGAGCGTCCAGCTACGGACAAGATGCAAATGGGGCTAAGAGCCCTGAAGAATAACCAATGGCGTCCATAACCCTGCCCAGGCCAAGCCAGAAGGGTAACCCTGCTAACGACGTCGGTCTCAAAACCTGCTCAAAACAAAAGGGGTGCCGACAAAGGGCAAAGGAAAAATAGGAGCGTCAGTACTGAGGCCAGTACACGGCGAGACTAGAATTCGGCGGTCCTCGCCTACATAGGTATGGTGGACTGACCGGCAGCGGCAGCATGCACTAAACAACCTATAGAGACTCGGTACAACTGGCGGCTATCAGAGAGGGGTAAGAAAGACCTATTCGGATCCAACCTGAATCTTACACCAACCAAACCCATCCTGGTATTTCCCCCTCGAGACCAAACGAGGAAGTCAACCGAGGAACTCACACAGTTGGTAGTTTTACTTATTCAGTTATCGTTGCAGCAATTACTAGTCAAGTATAGATAATCATCCTGATAAATTAAGCAGTGGGCCATGTTAGTTAATCATTCCGTTGTAGTGGCAACACTTACTAGTCAGATATAATTAGCATGAGATATCCCAAAAACCCAGCAGTTGTTGGTACTTTTATTTAGCCATTCCGTTATAGTTGCAATACTTACTAGTCAGATACAATGGTCGCAAGCGACACCCAAGCAAGCAATTGTTGGCAGTTTTATTAGCCATTCCATTATAGTTAAGCTGATTACTAGTCATTATAAGGTCAAATTTATAGCACTACTTTAGTTATAGTTGTCTATGATCGAGATACTGTGCTCCAAGTCGTCCATAACCGCGGACACGGCTTTCAGAAAGTTTTAACCCGGCCGGGGTGCACAAATAGCAACACACACACGATCAACCTCGGAAAAACCAAATCAAATCCCAACGAGGCTTTCACGACAAAGCAATCACAGGATCCAGAAGTATTTCAGGGGGCCACCCCATTGAGTAGACCCGCAACGAAGTAAGCTAGCTCCGAGACGGACTCAAGGTTTGCGACAATGGCTGTAAACGACTGGGAACCCAAAACTGGGATTGTCGATACCGCGAAAACACTCCGCTTACCTAAACAGTACAGTGTGCTATCCATCGCACAATCGTAAATAAAGCAGTAAAGCATGGCATAAGTACAGGATCGTAAATAAAACCTCAAACTATTTTGTGGCCCCAAGAAATAAGACTGAATCAAGCTCTGGCTAAGGGGGGCCCATAATTCCCCGTATGTGGATAGCGCGATAAATCAAGGAACAGGTATCAAGTACTCGGGGTCCTACGGGACACAAGTGGGCGGTCGGAAACCAAATGTTATCTATCACCCACCGATGCCTCTGCTTACTTACTTCAATTTTAGTTGTTAAACAGGAATTAAAGTGAACGATAAGTAAAACCATGATCATCTCCAACATCAACATGCGGCCATACACCAACAACTGTGGCACTAGACGACACGCAACAGCACTTGAGCAAGCGACTACGACGCGCAAGTCCAACTATCTACCAAACAACAGGTAATAGGATGTGTCCAAGGCAATATAAGGCTGCAAGGGATATCACGGGTACAAAAGCTAGAGCAACGCAACACAGATAGCAATAGATCAACAGGAGGGAATAAATACTATAAAAGTAAGATAGGTAGAAAGGGGGAGATGCTCGCCTGAAAACATTGTCGAAGGTTCATCCGAAGATCGGGTCGACACTCGCATCAACTCAACGGCCTTATCCGCGAAGAAGCAAATCACTAGAAGGAACACCGGATGCAATATTTAATACTACGGCAGAAGATCGGGCATGATGCATGTATGATGTATGACATGGCAAGGGTGCAATGCAATTAGGTCATATTAAGTGGAATCGGGGTCCCGACAATTAATTAAACGGTTCAAGTTATTTAGAACCCCCGCAAAACAAATGTTGTTTATCAAGGCAGAATATATCACCGGTTCGCTACTCAAATTTAAATGAGGCCAATACGAGACTAGATTTGCCCGCATATGGGCCCCATATTTAATTATTAGGTGAATCGGCATAAGGCCCCCAAACCACACAAATATGCATGCATGATCAATTTAGTATGCAACAAGTTTATATATAGCATTTATAAAATAGGGCTCGGGAAAAGGTTCACACATTAGGGTCTCGACGAACTTGGGGTTCCGGGGTTCGGGGTCGGTCTCAGGGTTCGACGGAAGCGGTCTCGGCAGGAACATTCTCGAACAACGGGTAGATCTTGTCGCATCCAGGTTCTCGGCGAGCTCGGCGTCCGGAAAGGAGAACTTGTCGTCCAGGGTCTCGGTGTCCGGGGCGCATCGGATTCTTCCGGGTCGGTGTCGTCTTTGTCGCATCCGTGGTCGTCGGGTCTGCGTAGACGGTCATGGCGTTCGGGATGAAGTACTTGTCGCACCGGGGTCTTGGTATCCGGGGTGAAGATCTTGGCGTCCTCGGGGAAGACCTCGGTGTATCCGTGTCGTGGTTCTTGTCGGGGTCCTCGGCTTCGGGCGCCGGGATCGGGCTTCGGTTTCCGGGGAGAAGGCCTTGGTGTGTCGTGGCCAAGACTTGATGTTCCGGGTCAGAGTTCTCGGTAGACATGCGGGCGGAAGGGGACCTTGTTGTTGTATAGAACAGCGAAGAGACGATGAAACCACACAGCTGACATCCACAGACAAAACTTCACTGCAGGGTCCCACGCGCAAACAGAGGAAGAACCCGGTGGCCTCAAGTAAAAACATCACCATGATGTGCACACTAGAAGCCACCACAACGACGGGAGCCACCGAGTGGCAACGCTCGGAGGCAGCGGGAGGCAGCCGGTCGCGGGGCTTGGCGAGGAGAGGCGAGGAGGACGACGCGGCTGCAGGCAGGTGGTCGCGAAGACGACGGAGGCCGGGCAGAGGGCCTCGCACGGGATGCGACCGGCGGGGGGCGACGTTGATCTTGCGCGAGGAGAGGGGACGGCGGCCGGACACGGGCCTGGGAGGCGAGCGCAGAGGAAGCTCGGGGCGCCGGGTCCGCTAGCGACAGAGAACCTGGCGGCGGACGCGCTGGGATCGACGGGGTTGCGCGGCTCGGAGGAGGGGATCCAGAGGCCGACGGCCGGAGAGGGCTCGGGCCGGGCGCAGACGCCGGGGAGGGGAAGGGGAACCGCGCGAGGACGGGCGACCGGCGGTGGCGCCCGGGGAACGGCGAAGGCGGCGGAAGCAGGCGCGGCAGGGGGGGCGGCACGCCGGAGGGGAAAAGGGGCGGGCAGACGCGCGGTCGGTGGCAGAGGAAGGTGGAACTGGGGAGGGAGAGGAGGAAGACGAGGGAGGGAGAGGAGAGAGGGAGAGAGCGGGGTGGGGCGCGTGGGGGTGGGGCCGGGCGTGGGGCCGGGTCGGTCGGTGCGGGGTTGATCGGGTGAGGGAGGGAGTGGCCGCGGTTGGTGAGCGGGACCGGGGCAGGGGCGGGCCCGGCTGGCAGGGTGGGGTGTACTGCGTGCGTCTGTGTGCGTGCGGCCAGGGAGAAGAGAGAGGAGGGGGGGACGGTGGTGGTGTGTGGCCAGGTGGGGAGGTGGCTGCTGAGGTGGCTGGGTGGGATTGGGTGGAGGAAGGGAGAGGTGAGGTGTCACGAGGGGAGTGGTCGGGGTGAGGTGGAGAGGGGTGTGGGTAGATTAGGACTGGTAGCTTTAGGAATTTAGGTGGACCGTTTTAATTCCTGGGGGTGGTCGTTCGGGTCGAATCGGCCCGTTCGACTGCCCCCACTAAAAATAATTCAAAAATTTATTTATTTTAAACGCACCGTTTGCGAACCGATAGCAGACAAACAAAAATAATCCGGAGACCCGGGTTTTGCGTTTGAATAAAGATGGGGCGTTTAGAAAACAATACCAGACTTTTCAAAAATAGTTTTGTGCGAACAGATGCAAGATGATGACGATGCTCAAATGCAATGCGGCATGATGACATGAGCATGCGGTCATGAGGATGCAATGCACAAAAACAACGCGATTTTCTAGTAGTGGTTTTGCGGGATGCCACACCTGCTGCCATATATTTGCTGCCATATAGTTTGCACCGACCTCATTAGGTCAAACAGAACAACTTTCGTGAATGGACCCCTATATAAAGAGGCTTCAAGCGACGAGAAACAAGCCCCAACTCCACAATCTCACTTCTTTTCGACCTCAACTCTCCCAGCCGCCACGCCGGAGGAATAGATCTAGATCTAAACCTCTAAACCCTTCTCCACCATGATGACCCACAAGTATATGGGGTGTATTGTAGTACTTTCGATAAATAGGAGTGTCGATCCCAACGAGGACCAGAAGGTGTTGACTAGTGGTATGGAGCAGGAAATCTCTGTAAATACTTAGCAAATGGATTTTTAGGGGTTTTCTGATAAAGCAAAGAAATAAAGTGCAAGTAATAAAGACAACGAACAATTGTAGCAAGTGGCCCAATCCTTTCTTAGCAAAGGACAAGCCGGTGGAAATACTTATAAGGACCAAACGTTCTCGAGGACACATGGGAATTCTGTCAAGTGCTTCCACTTCATATAGCTTAGTAGTCTTCTTTGGTTTTGTAAGTGTTGTGTGGGTGAACCTGTGCTAATGTACCGACCTTACTTGGACTAATACATACTTGTGATTAAACCCTTTGCAAGCATTCGCAACTACAGGAACGCAATTAAGATATAAACCTAAGCATAGCCTTAAACTCTGAGATCCTACGCTCCCTTCTGCAATGTGTCCTAACGGGGGTTCAGGTTTCTGTCACTCCGGCAACCACACTATAACACCCTCGCCTGATAAGGCTGAGTTCATGTGTATAGTGACAATCCCTGGATCGGTTCACTAGCATACACAGTACAAAATGATACCAAATATAACTGTGCATCATAAATACAACGAATATGATCCAGAATTTACATTATTTATTCAAGTACACAGCGGAAAACGAATACAAGGTAGATCTCCATCCTTCAAATGTGCCGCAGGCGAACAATTGTTTTGTGGAGTCTCGCGACCTATGAACAATCACTCAGATACGATATAACCTGCAACATGAAACGTTGTAGCCATGAATGGTCAATACATTGAATGTATGGCAAGTAGGCTAAAGTGGTTAACGACAGATCTATCAACTACATGCTCATTTGGCTGGTGGAGCTGTGGCTATCTTGCATTTTTCAAACACTTTGTCCTACTTTATTAAACCAATTTGATTCACAACAACCCTTTAAGTTCACCCATCAAGTTTTAGAAATCAAGAAATAAGGATGAGCGAGAATATGTCATAGCATCAATATCAAGCAACTCATTTGTTCGTAACCAGGGACACGGCTAAGCACTTAGTTTTTACACCCTACAGGGGTTTGTACACTTTACCTATGTGACTTGGACAGCCCAGCTCGTACCACCACACTCATATTGTGTGACGATAGGGAGAAGCCCAAGAAGAGACCGTTCGGGAAGTAGATCCCCAAACCCCACTGCGCACCGGTCCCAACCTACCATTCACTACATATCTGGCTATGCTGGGTTTGGGTCACCACGACCTACTGAGTCCAATGTAACATCCCAAATTTATAAAACGTTGAGCATCAAACTCTAATCACTAAAATTAGGGTTAACAAAAACTTTGAGTAATTAAAATCATATGAATGCATGTGTGTATGTGATGATTTGATAAACGCATGAATGAACTTGTGTGATTAACCTAAATAGCAAGAAATGGTTTAAAGATGAAAATAACATCTTATAAAACATTTCCAAGTAGAAACAAATAAAGATAAAATCAAAAACAAATCAATTAAAACAAATGGTCATTTTTGCCAATCTTGCTCACTAGGTCACTTTGAGTGTTTCTAGTCCAAGATTTCAAACGGAAACTTTTCCACTTATTTTCACCCCTTGCTAGACCAAGTAAAAGTGAAGCAAAGCCCACCTTTCAAACTTGCAGAAACATTTGGCAACCTCATTCAAATCACAAGCAAAAATTGAATCTTTATCATATGTGAAGATCACACATTTTCAAAACCCAACCAAGCCAGTTCCCCTTGACTAATCCAACTAACTAGAGACTCCCTAGTATGTGCCTAGCAAACCCACCAAATTTGAATCCAAAATTCAAATTTGAATCTCTTTCGGTCATTTCATCAAACACCTTGTTTGCAGCAAACAAACAAACAAACAACGAACACTATAGTGAGCAGTGATTTTGGCCAACCTTGTTCCCTCTCTAGCTCTCACTACACTGTCAGTAGATGATCTAGCCCCATTAACAAGCCTTAGCACCACTGTGAGCTTGGCATAGCCATTAATGGTGACCATGCTGAGCCTAACTTGCCACCCACATGTCGACAGTGAGCTAGGAGAATCACCAAGCCTAGCAAGCATGTCAGGATCACTGACCACCATCCATCGCCACCCCTGTCCAAGCCCCGAGCACCGCCAGCCCCTGGACCACACTACCCAAGCTGGTCAAGTTTCTCTGCGTGTGAGCCGAGAGCGCGCCAGTGCGCCACACTCAACTAGCGCACACAGACCGCACGCCACCCTCGCCGCTTGCAAACGTGATCGCCAACACTCCAGCACCCCGCCAGACAACCTCGTTCGCCACCGCGTGGACCACGCATGCTGTGCACCATTAAAATCACCGTCGGACCCGCCCAGTGCGTCGACACGTTCCGACCGATCAGCACCGCCCCACGCCTCGCCACCACGCCGTTGAGCTTCACCAGGGATCACAGCACCGCCCCCTACCGTCTCCCATGCCATTAGCTCTCTGTGCCATCGACCACGACGAGCTCAGCCTGTGCCCGTCGGTCCCCTTCAGCCACTATAAAAGGAGGCCACCCCCGCTCGTTTACGTCACACCAGTTCACTCCCCACCTCTCACTGATCACACCCACTCACCCCCGGAGCAAGGCGAGCACTAGGTGGCCGGAATTTCACCGGAGTTTGCTACTGCAGAGGAGGAGAGGCACCGTCGATTGGAGCCGCCCTAGGGGAAGCTGCCGGTACCAGGAGAACCTCCGTCATCGACTTCGTCGTTTGCCCTTGTCGCCGACCATCGCCTGAGCCCCAGTGAGCCTCCCACGACCCCCTCCGGCCGCTCTAGGGTTCTGTCTCGCCGGCGCTTCCCGACGTGGACGATGAACCGCAGCTGTTCGATTAGAGTTAGATCGTGCGGCCTAGATCACCCTGTACCGCTTCGCCACTCGTTGTCTCACTAACGAGTGGGGTCGCTCACTTAACCAGCCCGCGCGTGCGCTGTGCGTAGTGGGCCGTCCCAGTTAGACATCCCGCGCGACCCAACAATTCATATTTAGTTTTATTCATTTAATTCCAAACATAGTTCTGTACCTAGATTCAAAAATCAACTCAGCTCGATTCACTAAATCAAAATGCATGAAACCAATTTTTTTAGAAAGATACTGGAATGCTTAATCCAAGCTTGTTGGATTCAAACCATTTAGATTTGTAGATCACCCATGGTAAAAATAACAAGGCAGAAGCTTTTCTACATTCAAACATTTTTCAAAATTCCACCATAAGAGATTTTGAGTTGATTCCAACTCTAAAAAATCACATGTAACCATACCTTTCAGAATATATAAAAATATATAGGTTTACTTACATAAATAATGTTCAAGTAATAAAAGAATGCCTCATAGGCATTTCTAGTCACTTTAATTAATTAAAATAAAAAGGTTAAACCTTATTAAATTGTGACACCACTTTAAATCACATTCCCATGTACTGAAATATGTGGTGATGACATGTGTCAACATGATCCCATGTTTGAGTTGGAGAATATTAAATCTTAAGTAGTTTTTCAGTGAGTAGGAATTACTTTTCTCAAAATAAAATAAATGAGACAAGTGCTTTAATCTTGTAATGTTAGTGGTGATGCTAGATCACCTAGTGTAAACCTTTATGTGATGATTAGAAATAGTTAAGTATTGTTTGGTGATTGTGTACCTCGTATTTAGTTTTAGACGATAGTACCGACCAAGGATACGAGGAGGAAGGAGGATACTACGAGGAAGAAGCCGAGGAGGACTTCAACCACTGCGCTGCACAAGGCAAGCCTAATACTACTAGTTGAATTGTCAAGCTATTAACTGAGCAAGCTAACACTTGCAACTTAGCAAACTTACACCACTTGTTACCCGATCCTAGTTTTACCTGCAAGCTTAATACTTTATTTTTCTTTATCAAAGCTTTCTCTTAGAGTTTCCTTGGTGACTCTAGAAAGATTACTAAAGGTAGAATAAATAGCATAAAATTTGGCCTAACTTAGATAATCTTGATGTCATCCTAAGGCATGAGACTGAACCTAGTAAACCCCCATTAGTTTATTACCCCTCATTAGTAGTTACCCCCACTTATAGAGGCTAGTGTTAAGCATAAAACTTGATTAACTGTAGATGGAAATACTTGGTGAAAATGGTTATGAAAACCTTAGAATGATGAGTCATTCTACTGAAATGTTTTGACATGTGTTCTTGAACACCAGATGATTTTGATGATGAAAATGTTGAGGCATGAGCCTTATCGCTTTATAAAACTAATGGTTGTCTAGATGTGATACCATTCCAATTTTACCGTACAACCACAATACCCGAAAATTGGGTAGGGCTTGACTGGAAATTTATATACCTTAGTATGGGTTCCCTTGCGGCCAAGGTCTGAGCTGAGGCTACCTTATGAAGATTGTCCACCTGTGCAGTACCCAAGATGACAGTTGGTCATGGTTGGGAGACCAAACTCACAAGAGAGGTGCCTATACTAGGACGTGTAATTGAAAGGTTAGGATTGATTATCCGCATACTGAGTATGGTAAATTCAGGATTGTTTCTGACGGATGTATCGAATGTTGTGGTGAAAGTGTACAATCTGTGCACAGTGTCAAACTTTTCGAATAGCCGCGTCCACGTTTATGGACAGTTGGAGTAGCCATACTGTTCCCCCGTCTGATATTTTTCAAAAGGACTTGTGAAATGATTTGTGACTTTGACTTGACCACAACAGTGTTGTGACATGAAATTCAAGTTCCCACTTAGGTGTTATTAAACTTTCAAATAGCTTTCTTTGCTTCTGAACTTAGTAGAGTAAATCTGGCTTTTTGCAAAACAACCCTATAGCTTAGTATCTTACTACAAAAACCCCCTTCACTTACTAGTATTAGTTTGCGAGTACTTAAAGAGTACTCATGGCTTTGTCCCTGGCTATTCCCGTGGCCATACTATGAAGAGGAGTATCAGGAAGAAGGACAACTGGAAGGTTATGACAACTAGGATCATCTCCCATCGTCATCATTGCCTGTGACTCCAAAGATGGAGCTTCGCCTACGCTATTGTTGTTGTTACGTTATTCCGCTGCTAGAATTGTATTAAAAACTGGATCATGAGATCCTTATTTGTGTAAGACATTATGTATGGTTTGTTATGGATGATGTACTATGATATCCAATCTGTTATGTCTCGCAAAATGGTAATCATGGGATTGCGATGTATGGCATAACAGGCATCTGTGATTTAAAATCCGGGTGTTGACATCCGACCGGCCACCAATTCTTACTGGCATATGGTTGCACACGTAAGCTACTACAATAAAGACAACTAATCCTTCTCAGTGCCCTGGGCGGCATTCCCTACCATTATTCACACTTCGATGGCTGATCCAACCACTCCGCCCAGGTAGTTCATTGACATTATGTTGTTTTAGTAGAACGGAACCTTTACTTTATAAAAGCATGATCCACAATACATAGGATATAGCATAGCATAATACATAGGATATAGCATAGCATAATAATTCCTACACATGTAGCTACGAAAACATCTATAATGAATAGGAAAACAGTAGGACATTTGTGACCAAGATAGCACCACTTGTCTTTGATGTAGGTGTAGTCATTTAGATAATCCTCACAATTATAATGGCCTCATTCACAATAACCACAATACTTGCAATCGTAGTAGTTGCACTCCTCGCAATCTATCGTTCAAAAACAAAGGCACAACAAGCACACCATTCAAAACATTGCAACAACGCAACAATATAATAAAAAATGATAAGCAAATGCATGCATGATGAGTTAATACGTCACAATGGTTGTATTTAGTTTTCTAAACATTATTAGATCACATGATGCATGTATAAAGACATTTAATGCACTAAAGCTTTTATTACTAAAGTTGTATCGATTTAATATGGTTTATACCACTTTAATTGAACTACTGAGGTTTATGTCGTATTAAATTGTGAACTAAATTCTACTGGATAGGTAATGCAATTTAGAGACAGTAGAAATTTGAATCACCTAAAAAGGAGTTATAGATATTTTCTTATGATTAAAAGGCTATTTCAAGGGGTTTAAAGATTTCTGTACGAATTTATATTTTAACAGTACCAAATAATTTGGAACATAATTTCTCTGTATAGATATTGTCAATACAAAACCTTAGCAATTGGTTTCACTAATTTTGGAGTTTTCGTTAATTTCTAGGATTTAAATATTAGTTAGAAGGGTTTAAATAATTTAAATTATTGTATTCGACAAAAATTATATCTAAGCCCAGATTAATGTTCTACATGAACCAGGATTCCACGGACATCTTATTTGTATTTTTATGATCTATAGATAATTTACTACGATTTATTTACTCCAAATAGGCCATTAACCTATTTAAATTATTGCAGTAAATATATACTGTAAAAGTTGGATTTATCGGCATAGTAATATTCTACATATTTTTCTGAATTTATACATATATTATTTGCTAAATTTGGACTTACATAACTCTAGATATGATTTTTGCTCAGTGGTCTTGGCTCGGTGTATTGCTTCCTGGGGCGGTGATGATAGGCGAACGGAGGTCGGGGCAACAAAGAAGGTCCGGTGATACTTCGGTGCTTCCGCGTGAGATCTCTGGTACTCCTGATGACAAGAGGTCGTGCCAAGAAGAGGCGGTGAACAATACTAGGAAGGTCAGAGGACAAATGGAGGACATCGGGTGACACAATCCTCGAGTTCGTCCTCGATCGGAAGCTTCAATGGCGGCCGATGGCGGCGAGATCGGAAAAATAGGGGTGGCGGAGCTAGGGTTCATGAATCACGAAAAAACTAAAGGAGTGGGGATCAACTAGTATATATGGGGTGTTGTGTGGTCAGGAGGGATAAGGGATCAAACAAATCAAGAGGAAATCCACGGGATTTGGTTTGGATGGAAACGAACCGTGTTTGTTCTGTTCTCCTGCGCGAGGTGGAAGAAGAGGGAGGCCCGCTTGGCAGCGAGAGTGGCGGCGGGTCGCTGCGGTAGTTGGGCCAGGTACTGGGCCGCTGCGGCTCGCGCGCTCTGCGTCGCGCGCGGTTGTTAGGACTGGGCTGGCTCGGGCCGGCCCAGGTAGATTAGGTTAGAGTTTTTTTTGTTCTTTTCTATTTTCTTTTGTATCTTTTGTTTTAGGCATCCAAATTGAGCCAAATAAAATTCAGAGAATTTGTGAAAGTTAAGAGATTATTTCTCGGACATTGTGGAACAGTTTTCCTGTCCTAACAAAATATAGAAATATATGCAATTGGCCATTATATGGCTACTATGCAATATTTCCAATATAGTTTTTCTTTTATGATTTTATTCCAATCAATCAAACGAAAAAACCAATGCCACAAATTCATGAAACAACATGTTCAATTTTATAACATGGAAGAATCATTTAAACAACCAAATTTAAAATGAAGATGTCATATTATCTTCTATCATAGGAAACATGTGTTTGATCAACATAAACAAATACCCAAAAAAACAATTAAGGACTTTAATAGTAAGATGGAACATAATAATACTCCACCACTATTTGGGAAAGTCATGTTATTCCCTCTCTTTAATAATTGTAGTCTGGTTGGGTAAATATTTTAGATGCCACTAAAGAATCCGATGGTTGAGAGAAAATTCAATCAAGTGGGCTAGTTATGTTAATCCACTCATATAAATATGTTTAAACCTTGTTAATAAAGGTTCAATCAAGTTATTAAAAAGTTTATTTTCACTCATAAATTTAAACAAATTCAAATAATCAACCAACCTATCTTATTTATTTCATATTCCAAAATTAGAAGAATATTGCGATGTGACACCCACAATTAGTAGCCAAATACACAATGCATTCCCCTAGTCCCAAAAATGGTGAAGTATCATGTAGTCGACGTTCACATGACACCACTAGAAGAATAGCACCACAACTTAAATACTAAACCATTGAATAATATCTCAACACAAATCTAGTACTAACAACATGACTTCTACCATGTCCTCAAGAACTAAATGAACTACTCACGAGACATCATATGGATCAAGATCAAAGATGATATGGTGATGGATAACAATCTGAACATAAACAATAATCCCATGGTTCCACTCACAAGCATCAACTACAATAGTAATCAACACCGGGAAAGTTTCCCCTAAGAACTATGTAAGTATTCAACACGATTGTTACATCGGGATGGAGTGGTGATGATGGTGCTGGTGGAGATGATGGTGTGGATGATGATGATCCCGATGAAGTCTAGCTTGATGATGGTGTTGATGGCGACGATCTCCCCTCTCCGGAAAGGAATTCCCCGGCAGAAAATCTGTCTGCCGGAGAGCTCTTTCTCTCTCGGTGTTTTCCGCTCCACTGAGGCGGTGGAATCTTTCTGTGGTCGCTCTCCCGTGTATTAGGGTTTCGAGGAGAAGATAAGGCGAGAGGGCGGAGCCAGAGGTGGGCCAGGTGGGCCACACCCCCTGTAGGGGCAGCCTAGGGGTGGCCTACGCCTGGGGGTGTGGGCCCCCTATGGCCCCTCTCCGCCTCCCCTTCTGGCATTCTTCGTCTTCTGGGAAAATATGATTTTCCATAGTTTTTCTGGTATTTTTATGATCTTCACGAAATTGCATCAAAAAACCTCTTTTTCCATTATAATACTGATTCCGGCAGTTCATCCTCCAAGAATCATCCAACATGCAAAAATAGATGAAAAGACATAAGTAACACCTCTTTATATGAAATATATCAATGAATAGAGGCAAATTCTGATATACAATGGTGATGCAAATTGTACGTATCAACTCCCCCAAGCTTAGACCTTCGCTTGTCCCCAAGCGAAAACTGAGCTCAGTAAACATGTCCACAGGTTTATGGAGTGAAGTGTCGATAAAAAGAATACGAACAAGAAGCATCACACTTACCATTACGCAACTCATAGAAGAAAACAACTCACCATTATATATCTTTGCTTGCAACAAGTACAGGAGCCACAATAGATACGCATAAAGATAAATCGTAATTGGAATTGGCGAACTTTGTTCTTGGTCAGAGAACAACTGGCAAACCGTTTTACAAATAAAGCTTTTGTAGAAGTTTTACAACAGGAGCACTCTTTGCTCAAACAAAAAGGTTTTTCATAATGATAGCTTTCAAAGTAATACTTAATAGATAAGAGTCTTGTGCAAACAAAGAAGATGAAGAACATGATCGAATAAATCATCATATGAATGCTTGAAACACAACAACTCAAATACTTGTTGGAGAGAGAGAGGAAGTAGGTTTACTGACTCAACTTATAAGTAGAAGAAAGGCCCTTCATAGAGGGAAGCAGGGATTTCAAGTTGATAAAGAGCTTCCAAAATATTATGGTACTTACTACTTTGAGCTCTCATTGCCCCTATCATAAGCATCTTGAGGTGATTAAGGTTAAAGTGAACAAAGATGGAGTATATGCTTGACGAAATATAAGTTGGCAATCTCATGTCCCCTGAGTACGAGGGCCGCTCCTCATGCTACTCAACTTTAGTTACCGGTAAGTTCTTTTCATTGTAAGTATATGTGTATCATAAATAATTGACAACGGGGTAACCCTTGCACATGGTACAGTAGCTTTCCCATAACCAAAATGACAAGGCAAGCAGACAGTGAGCATCTCAGCAATCTCTTATTTGCCATGGGAAAATGACGCTTTTTTCTCTCTTTCCTCTTTTAAATATGTCTGTTCTTTTTTATATAAGAGGAAAGCTTCATAGATTGATCACTATGGTGACGCTGCAAGTTTCCACCATGATTAGGCATGGCTTAAGCTAGCGGCCCAAGCGTTTCTCTAAAACATATACATAACTCCATGGAATTACAAGCTCCCCTTTTATTTCACACCGATGACATCCGCAAACAAAAGAGCATGATATCAACTGGGTATGTATTTACAGGTGTTGAAAGAGTTCCCTATGACAGCACGGTTCTGCTAATCCCAACGTATAGATGCAAGCATATACAACTTCGATGACACAATGTTTCAAGTTTATTAGGGGCAAGAAAATAAGGTGTGCCATCAAGTTCGTGAGAGCTTTACTAACTAGTTTTCAAATAACAAAATAATTTTTAATTTGAAAGGTAGATGAAGCTTGAGAATTTTCTTGGAATAGAAGTAATGCCACTAGGTAGATATGGTGGACACAAATGGCACAGGTTTTGGTTCAAAGGGGGTTGGATGCATGAGAAGTATTCCTTCTCAAAATAGGTTTTTGGCTAGCAAGGCTGGGTAGCAAGCAAAAGAGTTGAAGGAAACAAGCAAACCTACAAGTGATAAAGCCAAACATGCAATCTTCCTTGAAGACACAAAAGATCTTAAATAAAGAATACTAAGCTTATGAGCCAATCAAGAAAGAAAATATATGATACAAAATACCTGTAATCTTTTTCTCTTTTCCTTTCAAACCTCAAAAAGTGTTGCTACTGACCAGAGCTCGGTTTGCCAAAACCAATTTAGATCTACTTGATGCCCCCAAAGTGATGCCAATACTGATCAACCAGATTAATCATATAATAGAGATTGCAAACCAAAATAAGAAGTGCAAAAAGTAAAAGATGAGACTTCTCATTAATATTCCATAAAGGCACTCACACCAAGGGATACATAGATAACCAACTAAAAGAGAGATACTTCCACATGCAAACCAACATATAAGATAACTTCTCTACCAAAGATATGAATCTACTAAAAAGGTAAAAGATAAAAGATAATGATGTGATACCACGGCACTCCCCCATGCTTGAAACAAGCCAAGGGGATGCCAAACCTGATGACGAATTACTCCTTCGGTGGTGGTGTTCCCTTGTTTAGGGTAAGAAAACCTTACAGCATCTTACGAAGCCTGTTATTCTCCTCTTGGAGTATATCCACCTTCATCCTCAAAGCAAGGTACTTATCACAAAACTCGTCAGTGGTTCGAAGGCCTTCCACTGCCTCAGGGCAGGATTTGAATTCGGGAACGGAGGCTATAATCCCCTGCATGTTACAAGAAAAGGCACGTCTAGTGTTAATTGCTCCTACAAAAGTAGGTTTACTTGCCACTGACCTTGCGGCGGTTTGTTCCTCCAACTTAACTTTCTCCTCGATGCTCCAATCCATGTCTCCGCGCCTATCAGCGATCATTTCTTCTTCCACGGGCTTCTTGCCTTTGTCGTTGGCAGAGGCCATGGTGCTCTAAACTTGAGAAGATTTCCTGACAGAAACAGATCGGAACGAAAACACAACGAGAACACGATATACGAACCTTGAGGGGTCCGAGGGTTATATATTACGAAGTTTTAATGCATAAGGAATGTACTGGTGCGAAAACGAGGCCGAGACGGAGCTCAGGTGGCTCACACCCCCTCCAGGCGTGGCCAGTTGGGGCCCACGCCTAGGGTGGGTGTGGCCACCCTGGCCTCCGTTTCCTCCTCTGTTTCGTCTCATAACCTTCCATATGTAATAAAAACATCAAAAATATAGGGTTTTCACGAACCTTCAGTTTTACCACTTTTACCTAATCAAAGACGAACTCTGCAGATTCCTTTTCTCCTTCTCCTGGAAATTTCCTTCATACAAGGCCTTACACAAACCTCAATGGCAACATTAGTGTATGCAAAAACAATAAACCTTTAGGTACACACTTCAACTGAAATCCATCAAAACAAAGCTACTGTAGCAACTCCTTTCCAAAAACCCAAAAAGAATCTGAAAGGAAATCAATATAAGAGGCAGATGCAAATGATGGCAGAAATCTGTCAAAATAGACCAGCGGGTAAAGATTGATTTTTTAGAAAAACTTATGTTGCTCAAATCAAAAAGTTCAAAACTAATTAAATTTGGGTAACAACTTGGGGAACAATCACATAAAATTACAGCTCCATCCAAAGTAACGAGATCCTTCACAAATTTTTACAATGCAGTACAAAAATCTGTCCTAGGACAGCCACTTTTCACAACTTCTCTACTTCTCAAAAGTAGTTGATCTTGATACAAAAACCAAAAAAAGGATAAGGATCGATTATTACTTAGGTAATAACTTCCAAGACTCAACAAAACTATTGGGTTATCTCCCAATAAGTACTTTACTTTAATGCCTTTAAGTTAGGCTTGATAATTTCAAAGATGCTCATATAGGAGATAAAGATTTGAAGTGAAAGAGAGCATCAAGAAGCAAATATCCAACACATTTGAGTCTAACCCACTTCCTATGCAAGGGAGTCTCATGAGAAAATATATTGTTGAAACAAAAAGGCACTATCATAGGAAGACAAAACAGATGCAACTTCAAAGCTTTCAACATAAAACTGGGAAACTTAACATTATTGAGATGCATATAACCATGTTTCCCTCTCTCATAATAACTTTCAGTAGCACTTTGAACAAAGTTAACAATATAAATGTCACAGGAAACAACTCTATCATCAAAATGAGCATACTTACGGTCATTAAAAAGAGGTCCAAGGTCATAAACTGGATCAATAGAAGCAAGTCGTTCCATCCTGGAATCTTCATTAGGCAAGTTATTTTCACAAGGAGCTTTAGCAAATTTGGAAAACTTAAACTCATAAGAATCTCCATCAAACTTACTTATAACCTTTTCCTTCTTACAATCTATAATAGCTCCACAAGTGTTCAAGAAGGTCTACCAAAAATGATAGGACAAGTTTTTCTAGCTGCTGAATTAAGCACTAGAAAATCAGCAGGATACTTAATATTACCGCAAAGAACCTCCACATCTCTTACAATACCAATAGGGCAAATGGTTTCATTATTAGCAAGGTGAATAACCACATCAATATCCTCAAGCTCACAAGGACCAATTTCATGCACAATTTCCCTGTAAATCTCATAAGGAATAGCACTAGAACTAGCACCAATATCACATAAACCATAGTAGCAATGATCACCAATTTTAACAGAAAGCACAGGGACACTAGCTTTTCTAGCTTTACTAGGATGAGAGATAATATTACAAGCGTCTTCACAGAAGACAATGTGCTCATCCTCTATATTTTTAGTGACAAGGTCTTTCAGAATAGGTACCACGGGTTCATTGTCTATTTGCTCATCAGGTTCCACAGCTTTCTTTACACCTTTATTATTCACACTAATTATCATAGAATACTCCTTTACCTTAGCTGGGAAAGGTGTTTTCTCAGCATAAGGTTCAGGAAAAATATGATTAGTAGTACAAACTTTGGTATTTCGAACAAGAACATGATTAACAACATATTTATAAGGTGCATGGTACTTATTCCACTTATTTTTAGGAATTTCTATGTAAGAGGCAAAGGCCTTAAAACAGTTGGCAATACTTTGAGAATCAAGACCATACTCATTACTAATATGACGGAAGTCATCAGTTCCCATAAAAGATTTAATGCATTCATAATCATAGTTTATACCTGACTTTCTTCCTTTGTCATTCTCCCGTGCTTCAGTGTTGTGGCACCCCGGATTTATGGTCCGAGAATACTCGTTATGCATATAATTCATGTTCCCATGATCAGTGAGCCGTGATCATAACCGACTAGTATCATTACATCATCCATATAATAACGAGTACAAAACTTACAAGGTTGGCCATTATGGCGAACACATCACAAATAGCGGAGGTCTTCAGTGCAGAGCCTGTGCCTTAACCTACAGGCAACTAAATGGGAAGACGGCCTAGCTTGCATAGATGTCAGCACTTTAGTTCCTTCTTAACATCTGCAATCTGGCCAAGTAAATAGCCAGGGACAATGCCGGTGAGTACTTTGAATGTACTCGCAAGACCACCGAGACAATGTAACAAGGATAATGCATATTTTGGCTGTAGCGAGAAAGCTCTATACTATATTTGCTTTTGAAAGACCTACATTGGCATCTCTATATCTTTGTTGAAAAGAGTTTCCGGAAAATATGCCTCCTTTTTGTAAATCCAGACATCTCCACATCCTTGTTAAAAATATTTAAAATAGTTTTATTGTAAAACCCTTTTTAAAACGTCTTCGACCATCACTGGTCAAAACCAATCTCATTCCTTATCCTTCCTCATGACCAAGTCACATCCTTTTCATCCATCTCCACGTATCTCCCGGTACTCATAGTAATCACCTTTCCAACCGTCCTTGACCGTGGACGCGGCTATTCGAATAGATTAGACTCTGCAGAGTTTGTGCACTTTACCCACAGGAATCAATACATCCGCCGGGATACAACCACGGCCCTCTACATACTGTAGACGGGGGTCCGGATAATTGAACCTAACCTTTCATTTGTTTTCCCTAGTACAGGTACTTTCCCTATGGTTGCTTAGTTCCCCCGGGACGTGTTCCTGACCTCCCAAGTCCGAATCTCCCTTCCCGCACATCCATTATCCACTTCCAGCCGTACTGCCTTAACCTGGTACCATCCTCGGGAGCTCCATAGTTTGAGCCGACTCCGTGGAGTTGAATGGAACCTCTCCGGGCATGATGACCTCCCTAAGTGGAAAGGAACCGGATTCCGGGGACTCTAACCCCTTTCTACGCGTTATGGCGTAGCCCATACTAAGGAGGACAAACTACGAGCTAGCCTTGAGTCCCACCCAGGGTAATGTGGTTGCACGGATAAAAATTGTTCCAGTAATAGACTCGAGTACCCCTTTCCTTCTCTTTCCTTTTTACGACTTTATCTTTATCCTCATCATATCTCCTTTAGTGAAAACTCCACTCGGAACGATTCCTCTTTCCAAGGGTTTTATTTTGAAAACTTTGTAGTAGGGTAAAACCCAAAATAGTTTAATAATCCAAATAATTGGGAGAATTATTTGGGGATGCTTATATCCAAGGTAGATGATGTAAACTTGATGTAGGCATCAAGGTTAACCTTGGTTTTGAAGGAATGTGGTGAAAAGAATTTAGAACTAGGTTCTGGGGGATCTAGGGTTTAGTTATTCTCATGCCCTCTAAACAAGGTTGGATTAGGGAGCTCAGAGCTCACCTTGGTACAAGGTATAAATGGATGGATAGACCATGTCATATAGATTATCATGGAAACAAGAGTTGGGCTTGATTGCATTTGAGGTGATCTAGGAGAGAGGGTAAACTTGGTTGAAAATAAGGCTACAATAACAGACACATCGGTTAGCCTCCTAAACCATGTGGGTTTAAGAAGCACAAGGCTCCAATGAAAGCAAGTGAAGTGTGGGTTGATATTCCATGGTTAGTGGATCATAACCATGAAATAGTTGGTCAAGGGGAGGTGGCATATGGATGTGAGCTTCTGCCAAAGTAGGCAAGATGATGAGATTTGCAGAAAAGTTTATTATCTTGGCTACAAAACCATCATGGATGAGTGGGAATTCAATTGGCTTAGACAAGGGCAAGAGTGGGCTTTCGTAGTACCGAAGATTTACTACAAGATGGTTCAAGTACATTCTCAATAATGCACAAGGGGTGGAAGAGGTAGAGCTCCAAAGATGGTATTTGGATAAGAAATCCATACTTAGCCATTTTGGCAGTTTTGGAGATTTTGACTAGAGTGCAAATGTAGATGATTTTGAGAGGATGCTAGGTTCCAAACTCATGATCATATGGAGGATGTTGATGGGATGGATAAGTAGATATTATCCATGCTGATATTGGGTCTTCCTTAAGTTGGAAACCCTCAGGAGGGATTATCCCTAGTTTGAGATAAGCAGGAGATGAGATGATCACTTGAGTGGCTTAGGATGGATCCAGAGTGGGATGCTTGCTAGGGCTTGATGGTACCAAGCAAGTATTGGGTCCTAAAGGTTGAGCTACTAGATTATCTCACTCTAGTTCCTAAGCAAACAAGCCAATCAGCAGATCAAGGCAATTCATCAGATAGCAGATCAAGGCAATTCATCTTATAACTTTTCTAGCTACTACTAGGGTTACCATAAAGCCTAGCTTGGGGGTAAGGAGGGGTATTTTTAAAAGGGTTTGATTTGAAGTAAGATAAGTACCCTCTTGGCATCTCTACCAAGATTTAGATGAAAAGTTTTAATAAAGGTTTTGGGAAAACCTAGAGATAAGGGTAGTTGAAGTTCTATCTTGAAAACATAAGGAGATAATATATAGGTCTCCATAGTTTTTGGCAATAGAAGCTAGTAAAGTATTGGGTTGTGTCAAAGTCATCTTGGCTCAAGTTTTGAAATGCCAGAACATTTGAGAATATGAAAGATGAGCCAAGACATCTCTTTTGTAAAAAAGTTTTTGTAAGCTAGTGTTGAGATGAGGAGCACACAACTAATACACAAACAGTTGCTTGAGCACAAGCAAGCAAGTAATCACACAATGCAAGAAAAAGTTTTTGTTCCCCCTGATTTTTGCCTTTTGGACATTTTAATCAGGGTTGCTGAAATTGGTATGTTACAAGTGTTCTCTTGAATACGTTCTAGGAGATATCATTTAGCTTCTTCCTTCATACGTGTGAATGATCCAGCACAAGAAGCATCTAGTAAATCTTTATCATAAAGAAAAAGCCTAGCATAAAAGTTATTGATAATAATATTGTTAGGGAGTTCATGAATAGGACATTTAACCATTAGTAACTTCAATCTCCCCCAAGCTTGAGCTGTACTCTCTCCATCATGATGCCAAAAGTTAAATATCAGATTCCTATCCTTATGAATCTCACTAGGAGGATATAATTTAGAATAAAAGAGAGGCAATATTTCCTCCCATTCCATGGATTGTCCATTCTTTAGCATCTTATACCATTCTTCAGCTCTTCCTTTCAAGGATATAGAGAGTAACTTCTTCTTCACATGTTCAGTTGTGATACCTGCACACTTAAACAACCCGGATAATTCATGGATAAAAAGCAAATGATCACCAAGATGGACAGTTCCATCCCCTAAATAATAATTATCCATAACACGATCAACAATACTTGTTGGTATCTGAAAAGGATTGTCGTGGGAATGGTCACGGCAGATGCTGCAATCGGCAGCGAGTAGTAGAACGAGGGGCAAGGGCGGCCAACCATCTGCGGTGCGAGATGAGGGCGGAGACTCAGGGTTTTACCCAGGTTCGGCCCCCCGGAGGGTAAAGACCTACTCCTGCTAGATTGTATTATGGAGGTGGTACAATGGGCGAGCTCGGCGGCTAGGCGGCGAGTCGCTTGGGTGTATGATGGAACGTATCTCTACACGCCCCGTAGGGAGGTTTATATAGGCTCACCTCCCCTAGGGTTTACATATCTCAACTGAATCAGTTAAGGCTTCAACACTCGTTTAACCTAATCCGACTGGGCCTATCTACTCGCCTGGGCCTTCAGCTTCCAGTCGCTTGGATCCTTGCTGGGCTTCAATCCAGTCGCCGTCTTGCATGCCCACTCGCCAGTTCTTGGGCCAGTCGGAAACGTCCTGCTTGGTATACCCCGGTAGGCACATCCCCATCAGTAGTCCCCGAGGCCATCGTCGATTAGGCGTAGGTGGCCGCTGGCAGTCGGAGTATACGGCTTCAGAGTAGACATCCAGTCGAATCGTCGGCGGGCTCCTGTATAAAGGAGAAAACCAGTCATCTAGGTCGCAGCTTTGGCGAGTCGAGTCGGCGAAACACTGTCATAGCGATTAGGTCGGCGAGCCGAGTGGCTGAAGTTGGACCGTTAACCGTGGTCAAACTAGCCGTTGGGGTAATCCAACGGTAACTTTTGGCGTAATCACCGCGTAGTAACGGCTCCCTGATTTGGCGGGTAACAACCGCTATATAAGAGGAATGGCAGGCGATCAGAGAACCACCTTCTCACCATTTCCTCCGACTGCGCGCACTTTTTGCCTCCCTCCGCCTCGCGACCCAGCCAACCGGAAATCCTCTGAACCCCCTCAAATCTTTCCGCCATGGCCCTCTCCACCGAACCTTGGGGCAGATCGAAGTGCACTAGGGCGCAACTGGCTTCCTTTGAGGAGGTCGGGATCCTACAAGCCGGCTGCTGGCGCATCCCCGCGGCCGGAGAGGTGACTCCGAACCCGCGAGAGAGGGAGTTCATCTACTTCACCAGCCATCTTGAACGGGGGCTAGGGTTCCCCACGTCCCTGTTCTTTCGGCGCTTCTGCGCCTACTACGGGATCCAGCCATCGGATCTGGGTCCCCACAGCATCGAGCAGCTCGCCATCTTCGTGGCGTTCTGCGAATGCTATTTGGGCTGCCGGCCCTACTTCCCTCTGTGGCAAGATCTGTTTCATGGACGGATCAGCCGCGAGGAAGCGGGCGGCCCATTGCTAGCCGCGGATGGCCTAACCTTCCAGCTGAAGTCGAAGGCTTCATTCTTCGACCTGATGATGCCCGCCAAGGCAGCGAGCGACTGGAAGAAATCGTGGTTCTACGTAGCCGAGGCGACCCCGGAGGGCGAGACGGCGATTCCGTGGTATTCCGCCAACCGGTCCGAGCCGCGCCGCCTTCAAATTGGCAAGCTCCCCAACGACCAGCAGATGGTCGTTGACGAAATGCTTCAGACCATCCGCGGTCTGAAGAAGAAGGGCCTCCAGACGATAAACCTGTACAAGTGCTGGCTCAGGCGGCGGCTCGTCCCGCTGGCTCAGCGCGAGCACTACATGTACCAGTACACCGGCCGGGACGACTCGACGAAGGCCTGCCTCGCCGAATGGAAGCTCGAGGACTACCTCCCAGCACTGAAGAAAATCACCCAGGCGGTGTACCTGGACACACAGGCTGGGGTCGCCCCCTACACCGCAAAGCGTCCAGCCCCAACGGTAATCGCTTCACTTCGCTCGCAGTCGCAGTTTTTGCAGTCGCGGTAATTCTGATTTCATCTTGTGTTCATTGCAGTTATTCCAAGTGGTGGAAGGATGGCTCCCGCCTTCGGATGACGAGAACTCGAGCTCGTCCGTCCAGGACGTGGGCGAGTCGCCTCCCGCCAAGGGCGATGCCGGGAGTGATGAGGGCGACAGCGATGATGAGTCCGAAGAGGAGGTCGCCCCACTGCTCCGCAAGACCCGTGGGCAGCGTCAACGTGAGCTTGAGGCAAGCAAAAGCCTCGAGCGCCATGACGACGACGATCTTCCAGAAACCACCTCGCGCCGCCAGGCTACTCCATCGAAAAATAAGAAGAAGGAAAAGGAGGCGAAGGCCCCTCCGAGGAAGACGAAGACGAAACCGATGAGGCCGGCCTTGCCACCACATTCAGCGAGCAGTTCTGACGCCCCCAGTCCGGCCAAGGACGAGGCGCCGCCGACGACAGCTGCGCTGGACACGGCCACCCTCGAGGTTCCCCTGGCGTCGATGCCTCCGCCATTCGCCCCAGTCTCTGGGCTGGGGGACGCTCCGGCCGCAGCGGCTTCGCCTCACAGGGAAGCTCCTGTTGAAGATGTTCCAGAGGCTCCGGTTGCGGCCTCGACGATGAAGAAACCGTCCGTGTCTTGGGCACGCGACGTTCTGGAAATGGGGCTCAGCCGCCGACTGGGCCCCGAACTAGAGAAGCCAGCCGGCCTCCGTACGGGGCTGCGCTTCATTCCAGTCGCCAAGTGAGTACACTCTCCTTCCTTTGTCTTCCATAGCAGCTCGAATTATCTTGCTCATATGATTGATGTACAGGACCGGAGTGAAGAGGATGGGCCACCCGACCGTGGCTAAGGTGCCACCCGTCGTCAGCGAGGAGGATCCTTCCCGCAAGAGGAAGGCGGACGAAGTCGTCGTCCCTGCGGATGGCGGCAAGAAGGCCAAGGGTGACAACGTCGTCACAATTTCTGACGACACGGCGGTCGCGCCGGCTGGACCCGTAACGGAGGCGGCCGCGTCCACGAAGGAGGGCGCTCCCTTGCCTGGAACGGCCGAGCCGACCTCCTTTGGGGCGGGTGCCTCTATCGCCACCTTCCCGCGCTTCATGGCCAAGGCGGCCGCGGCAAGTGGAACTTCGCCCTCGAGCCACGCTCCTAGGATCGCCGATGCTGAAGTCGACCAACGTCGTGGGCATACGCCGGCTCTCCTCGCGTCCGTGGACGCGACACAACTCCACGGCATGCTTGGCGCAGCCATCCAGGTATATCCAGTCCCCGAGGATCAGGTCGGTGCTTTGCAGCGGCCTGATTCTTTTAGTGTCTTTTTTTCGCGTCCAGTCCCCGAGTGCGCACTCGCTGAATTTCAGCGGGTGGGCACTTGAGAATTTCTTGATTGCCAGTCCCCGAATGCGCACTCGCTGAATTTTAGCGGGTGGGCACTTGAGAATTTCTTGATTGCCAGTCCCCGAGTGCGCACTCGCTGAATTTCAGCGGGTGGTCACTTAGGAATTTTGCTTTGGTTAACTTTTTGGGTGATGTGTAGGGTCAGCAACTTGAATCGGCTGACCGACTGGCAGCGAAGCACCGCGCGGAGAAGGAACTGGCCATCGTCCAGGAGGCGAACAAAGGGCTTCAGGCGGTTGCCGCGAAGGCAGAGGAAGCTCGCCAAGCTCTTGTCCCCGCGGGTGAATTGGCGGCGGCGCAATTGGCTTTGAGTTCAGCTGAACAGCGGATCGCCAACCTCGAGCGCGAACTGCGGGAGGCGAAGGAAGAAGCGAGCTCGGCTGATGGGCGAGCCAAGACTGCCATTGCAGCCGCCGAAGAGGATCGCAAAGTGTCGGACGCCCTTGTTGCTGGGCTTCAGGACGACCATACTTCGTTTCAATGCTTCATCACGGATCTCGCCCGCCCGTTGATTGGTAAATGCATCTGCCTCTGCTAGTTGGTGTGCCTTTTGTGGTGTCCGTCGTATTCATTATTGTCTTCTACTCGCAGGTCGCATCATCGACAGCGCGGAAGAGGCAAGCTCGTTCGACGCGCAGCAGTGTGTAGCCACGCTTGTCGACTCGGCGACATTGTCGGCGACGTGCATCCGAGCCTATCTCCAAGAGATATCGCCCACGGAAGTGATTCCCAGCGACCTCGTTGAGGTGTGGAAGTATTTGGAGAAGGCGCCCGCGGTCGTTGAGTTCATGACGCGGTCGGCGTTTCGGCGCGGGGCGGCGACGGCACTTAGTCTTGGACTTGCCCACTTCCCCAAGGACTTCGACCTCGACGATGTGACGAGTGGCTACCCGTCGTCGACTGGCGCGGTGGAGCTTTCCGAGGTCCTCAAGTTGCAGGACCGCGCCGCAACGTACTCGGAGCGTGTCTGGGCAATGGGCGATCTCCTTCCGTACCAGGAGACGGTCGTCGTGCCTAGCGACCCCGAGCCGCCGCATCGTGATTTCAAGGTCGAGCAGCCCTTCCGCGCGGCGATGGCGGGTGAACTGACGACGTATCCGTCGAACCCGTACACGCCATTCATTCGCAATCGCCGGGGTGTTGGCGAGTCGTCGTCTAAGCCTGCAGAATAGGATAGTTTGCCCTGTAGCGTTAACAGCAGGTCTGCCATACGGGCATATTTTGTAATATGAGACAATGCAACATGCTATCGAATGAGACATCGTGTCTATTTTGGTATTTGTCATGTGTTTGTGATTGAGGTTTAAACGAGTCCCCGAGCGCGTCCACCCTTTGTGGGGTTTACCTCGTATGTGATATGTTTGTTGTTTTTGTGTGTTTTGTTACTGTGGTCGACTCGCCCGGACTCGGAGAGCCAGTCGCTAGGCGAATCCCTTGAGCGCTCTGTACTTCGCCGTTTTCCCTTGCGCGAACGAGGTCGGGTGGCCGAGTCCCCGAGCGTGGTACTTGGTTGTTCCAGGCGCGACTCGAGGGTGGGTGAGGACTTAGCGCGTTAGTTTGAGCGCGTCACTCCTGCCTGGCCCGTGGGGTCAGTCGCGTGGCGAGTCCTGGGCATGCTCTCCTACTTGGCGTTTTCCCGGACCGCTCGCGATGAACTGGTCCTCAGTCCCCGAGTGTGGTACTTAGCCGTTCGATTCGCTATGCCAAGGATGCGGAGGACCATGGTCGCTGTAAGAAACGAAGGCAGTTGTCTTGGCTCGTAGAACCAGTCGGGCTGGGCGACTCCGATGGGGCTCCGGGTAGGCGTTTTTCATGGACGATGCAAGACCTGAGGTAACTCAGTGCTCTTGCGCCGCACTACTTAGCCGTGCTGATCGCTGTACCATAGGTTGACTTCTGCAGTTATCTTTAATGTTGTTATTACGAGTGCGAGTGGCACAAGACATGGAGAGTAGGCGCAATTTGCGGTAACCGTTTCTTTTTATTTCATAACGACTGGAGAGTACATATGTGGGGTTCTAGGCGTAGAACTTCCGTAGGAGGTTTACATTCCATGGTCGCTTGACGTCGAGTTCGCCGTCCCCGCGGACGTCGATGAGGTAGTAGGCGTCGTTGCCGAGTACTCGCCTGATGGCGAATGGCCCTTCCCACGGAGGGGAGAGCTTGTGCATGCCCTTCTTGTCCTGGATGAGGCGTAACACCAGGTCGCCCTCTTGGAAGGTGCGAGTTTTCACCCGCCGGCTGTGGTAGCGGCGGAGTCCCTGCTGGTAGATGGCGGTGCGTGACCGAGCGAGGTCACGTGCCTCGTCGAGTTGATCGACCCCATCTTGGCGGGCGAGCTCGTTTGCGTCCTCCGTGTAGTGGACGACCCGCGGCGAGTCGTGCTCGAGGTCGGTGGGCATGACTGCCTAGGCGCCATAGACCATGAAGAAGGGGGTGAACCCTGTTGACCTGTTGACCGAGGTGCGGATCCCCCAGATGACGGAGGGTAACTCCTCGACCCAGCACCCGGCGGTGCGCTCGAGTGGTACTTGGAGTCGCGGCTTCAGGCCGTGGAGGATGCTTTGGTTGGCCCGTTCTGCCTGGCCGTTGGATTCCGGGTGGGCGACCGACGCGAGGTCGAGCCGGATGTGGTGCTCTTCGCAGAATTCAGCCATGGCTCCTTTGGCGAAGTTGGTGCCGTTGTCCGTGATGATGCTGTTTGGGAACCCGTAGCGATATATGAGCTCGCGTAGGAATTTGGTGGCGGTCTTCCCGTCGCATTTCCGCACTGGCTTGGCCTCCACCCACTTTGTGAATTTGTTGACCGCGACCAGCAGGTGGGTGTAGCCGGAGGGAGCCTTCTTGAAGGGGCCTACCATGTCCATGCCCCACATAGCGAATGGCCAGGTGATGGGGATTGTTTTGAGCGCTGAGCTAGGCATGTGCGTCTGGTTGGCATACTTCTGGCATCTGGCGCACCGCTGGACAATGTCTACAGCATCGGCTTGTGCGGTGGGCCAATAGAAGCCATGTCGCATAGCCTTGGCGACCAGAGAGCGGGCGCTGGCATGGTGGCCGCAGTCACCGGAGTGGATATCGTGGAGGATCTTGCGTCCTTCGGCGGGTTGGACGCAGCGTTGGAACACGCCGGTGACGCTGCGCTTATGGAGCTCGCCGTCGATGATGGTGTAGGACTTGCATCGGCGGGCGACCATCCGAGCGTCCGTCTCGTCAGCCGGCAAGGTGCCGGCCTCCAGGTAGGCGATGTAGGGTTTGGTCCAGTCGTCTGGCTCGGTGACGAGTGCGACCAGGGCTGCCTCCGGCTGTAGCGGGACTCCGATGTCGATCTCCCTCGGGGGAGAGACTGATGGCTTAGTTATTGTGTCGAGGAAGACGCCGGTGGGTGGTGCGAGTTGAGCCGACCCAATGCGAGAGAGGGCGTCGGCCTCCTCGTTCTTCCGCCTGTCGATCCATTCGATGGAGTAGCCTGTGAAGTGTCCGCCCAGCTTGTCCACTGCCTGGCGGTATGCCGCCATGGTGGGGGAGACGGCGTCGCAGGTACCAGCGACTTGCCCCGCGACGAGGTCGGAATCTCCGTAGCAGCGTAGCCGGTTGACATTCATCTCCTTGGCAGCTCGCATGCCGTGGAGTAAGGCCTCGTACTCGGCCATGTTGTTGGTGCAGGGTGTGAAGTCGAGGCAGAGGACGTAGCGGAGTTTGTCGCCCTTTGGTGAAGTTAGCACGATCCCTGCGCCTGCGCCCCGTGTTCTTGGAGCCGTCGAAGTGCAGGCTCCAGTAATGGAGGTATGGGAGCTTCTCTGGCTGCTGGGCCTCTTCCCAGTCGGCGATGAAGTCCACTAGGGCCTGCGACTTGATCGCTTTTCGTGGCTCGTATTTGATGTTGTGGACGCCGATCTCGACGGCCCACTTGGCGACCCGCCCGGTCGCCTCGCGGTTGCGGATGATGTCTTGCAGTGGTGCTGAGGAGACGACCGTGATCGGGTGCTCCTGGAAGTAGTGCGGCAGGCGCCGCTGAGCTCTGAAGACCGCGTATACCAGCTTTTGGTACTGGGGGTACCGCTGGCGCGACTCGGTGAGGACCTCGCTGATGTAGTACACCGGTCGCTGTACTGGACGCTCCTTTCCTTCCTCTGGTCGCTCGACGACCATCACGGTGCTGACTACGCGCTCGGAAGCCGCGACGTAAACCAGCATGGGTTCTTTGTTGGCGGGGGCGGCGAGTAGCGGTGCGGCGAGTAGCACCTTTTTGAGATCGTGGAGCGCGTCATCCGCCTCCTTGTCCCACTGGAAGGTGGGGTTCTTGCGCATCAGGCGGTATAGGGGCATCGCCTTTTCGCCCAGGCGGGAGATGAAGCGACTGAGAGCCGCTACTCGCCCGGCCAGTTTCTGGACGTCGCGCAGGCACTCGGGTTTGCCAAGCCGGGCGATCGTGTTGATCTTCGTGGGGTTCGCCTCGATCCCTCGTTTGGAGACGACGTACCCCAATAGTTGTCCTGCTGGTACGCCGAAGGTGCATTTGCCTGGGTTGAGCTTTATCTTATATTTTCACAAGTTAGCGAATGTTTCCGCCAGGTCGGTGAGTAGGTCACCCTGGCGAGTGGACTTTACGACCACGTCGTCGATGTAGACGTGGATGTTGCGGCCAATTTGGCTCGCGAGGCATTCTTGCATGCACCGCTGGTAGGTCGCCCCGGCGTTCTTGAGGCCGAAGGTCATGGCGGTGTAGCAGAAGGCTCCGAATGGCGTGATGAACGCCGTCTTCTCCTCGTCCTCGACGGCCATTTTGATCTGGTTGTACCCGGAGTAGGCGTCGAGGAAACAGAGCGACTCCGAGCCCGCGGTTGAATCGATTATCTCATCGATCCGCGGGAGGACGAACTGCTCCTTTCGGCAGGCGCTGTTCAAGTTTGTGTAGTCGATACACATCCTCCAGGTCCCGTTCTTCTTCTCGACCAGGACTGGGTTTGCCAGCCACTTGGAGTATTTGATTGGCCGGATGAAGCCTGCAGCGAGTAGACGCTGCACCTCCTCGGCGATTGCTCGGCGGCGCTCTTCATTGAAGGGCCGCAGCGACTGTTTGACGGGTCGCACTTTGGGGTCGGCGTTTAGCTTGTGCTCAGCGAGCTCCCTAGGGACACCGGGCATGTCAGAGGGCTTCCATGCGAAGATGTCCCTGTTCTCATGGAGGAACTCGATGAGCGCGCCTTCCTATGCTGGGCTCATGCCCGTCCCGATCGTCACCGTCTGGCTGGAGTCGCCTGGGACCAGCTCGACGGTGCGGGTGTGCGTCGTTGCCTTGAAGGTTGAGGTGTTTGCGCCCTCCGAGTTGGGCTTCTTGAGTATGGTGGGGTCGTCGTTGTTGACCCCGCTCGCGTACTTGGCGAGCTCATCGGCGTGGTTGGTCTCCGCCGCGATGACGGCGTCAGCGAGCTCGGCTCCTTCGGCGGCCATGTCGGGGTCGCCGTTGATGGTGATGACGCCGCACGGCCCGGGGAGCTTCATCGCGTTGTACGCGTAGTGGGGCGCTGCCATGAACTTGGCGAACGCCTGGCGCCCCAGGACGCAATGGTAGGGGCTGTCGAAGGGCACGAGCTCAAAGACGATCCGCTCGGTGCGGAAGTTTGCTGGTGTGCCGAAGGTGACTCGCAGCGTGACCTTACCGATCGGGTATGCCTTCCGACCGGGGACGATGCCGTGGAACGTGGTGTGGGTCGTCTCGATCATTGACTGCGGGAGCCGCAGCCGCCTGAAGGTGTCCAGGTACAGGATGTTGATGGAGCTGCCGCCGTCCATCAATGTCTTGGGGAGCCAGTAGTCGCCGACCTTAGGCTTGACCACTAGGGCGACTCGACCTGGGTACTCGATGCGTGGCGAGTGGTCTTGTCGACTCCAGGTGATGGGCTGCTCTGACCTGTTGAGGAACTGGGGAACGTCCACCTGGGCCACCGCGTTGACGGCGACGGCGCGGGCGATGACCTTCTTCTCGCGCTTCATGTTGAAGCCCGTGAAGTTATGGAGCGAGCCGGCCACTTTGCCGAATTTTCCGCCGTTTGGCGGGTCGTTGTCGGGGTCCTCCCGTGCTCGCCGTGCCTTCTCGATCTCCCTGAGGGTGTGGCAGTCGGCGGTGGTGTGCGTTGCGGGCTTCCCTTCCCTGCTATGAAACGCACATGGTTGGTTAAGGAGGGCCGCGGGGTCGAACCTTGGCTTGGCGTTGTAGTTTCCGCCGTCGCGGCATTGTCCTCCGTCGCGACGGAAGCTCTTGGGCTCGCGTTGCGCGTGCCTGGCATTGGCGACGAAGTCGACTCGCCCGTCACTGCGGCGCTTGCCGGTGAGGCGAGTGTTGCTGTAGCGTAGGTCGGACCGTCGTCCGCTGTCGTTGCCGCTCGTGCGGCGTTGACCTCCTGACTCGTCGTCAGTTTCCTGGTTTGGGTCTTCCTCCGCGTACCGTTTGGCGATCTCGAGGAGGTCGGGGATGTTGTCGAGTGTGCGAGAGTGTCGCTTGAGCTTGGCGACCAGGGGCACGTAGCGGCACGAGGTCTTGAAGCAGTGGGTCGCGGTGTCCGGGTGGATACCGACCGCGTTGTACTAGAGTTCTTGCCACCGTTGGACCCAGTTGCGGGTCGACTCGCGGGGTCCTTGGACACATCGCTCCAAGTCCTCGATGGTGGTGGCGCGGGTGTAGGAGCACTCGAAGTGCCTGACGAAGGCGTCGCGCATTTCCTCCCAGGAATCGATACTGTCCTGGGGGAGGGTGTTGATCCACTGCCTGCACGTCCCTTCCATCATCAGGGGGAGGTAACGGGCGACTAGCAGGTCGGTGTGGCCCGTGATCCCCATCGCCATGAGGTATGTATCGAGCCAAACGGCGGGGTCGTACGAGGGGTCATACTTTTCTATCTCCTTCGGCGCCTTGAAGTTTGGCGGGTACTTCTCGCCTCGGATCATTGGTCCGAAGCACTTGGGGGCGAGTCGACTGAGCGACCCCATGGGCTCGCCGTCGCGGCGATTGGTTAGGGTGTGTCGCATGTCATCGGGCTGGCGTGCGCGCCAGCTTTGGTTGTTGATGATGTGGGTGCGGGCGTCGATGGGTTACCCGTTGGCGGCGACGAAGTTGGTCACTGGCTTGGGGTCGTTGGTGGAGAGTGCCGCGTTCGCGGGTCGGTGTTGGAGCTGCAGTGGCTCTGGTGGCGGGCAGTTGAGGGTGTTTGCCACCGCTGGGCGGCCGCTTGAGGCCGCTCTGCTTCCCGACGAACGCGAGTATGCTCGACCCTGCGAGTCGGCGCCTGCGTTTTGCTGCTCGACGGCCTTTGCGAGCAGGGCCCTTACGTACTGGATCTGTAGGGCGCCGTCGCCCGTGGCCGTGATGTTGTCGGCTGCTGCTCGTCCCGCCACGAGGTTGTCCATCGGGGTGGAGAACAGTGGGAGGTCGTTTGCGTCTCTCTCCCGTGAAGAGACTACTATCTGCGGCTGGTCCCTGGGAGGTGTGCGGTTGGGTGGAGGTGGGGCGCCCATCGTCGTTGATCCTGGAGGGGGCCGGGCGCTTCCTCCTGGTGGCGCGTTCTCGCAGATCGCGCGCTCGGCCATGCGGGACGGGTCGTTTTCATCGTCGAAGTTCAGGGCGCGCCCCTGAACGGTGGGGTTCAGGCGCGACCTGATCCGCTGCTGGTGGTAGCACGATAGTTCCTGCGCCGTTACCTGCTCGAGGCGAAATTTTTCGCGCTCGGCTTGTTCCTTGCGCATCGCCTCCGCCAGTTTCAGGCGGAGTTCCTCGACCTCCGTCGCCGTGGCGTTAGGAGGGATTGGGGTGGAGAATGGATCCTCCGGTGGATCGGTGCCGGTCGCCATGTAGGTCGCGGCGTGGCGACCGGTTCCGTCGCGGAGGTCGGCGGAGTTCTCCAACCCGGAGTCGAATTCGAAGATCCCGAGGATGGAGGGGTCCTCGAAGTCTCCCACGTTGGAGACCTGGGTGATGGAGCCCGCGGGTGAAGCCGCGGTGATGGATCCGGCGAGTGACTCCGGGGTCGCCGAGTCGGTGTCGTCGTTGAGGGCCGCGTCTTCTGCGGCTGCCGAATTTTCGGCCACGTCGCTGTGGGCCGAGTCGTACTCGGAGGCGAGTCGATGGATCATGTGGATCTGGCTCTCAGAGAGCCGATCGCGTGGCGGCGACTCGCGGATGCGAGCCGAGTCCTCCGAGACGATGACGTCGGTGAGGCCGACGAAGAGGCTGATCGTGCCGACCGGCAGGATCACGCTGTGCGTGACGGGTCGCGCCGCCGGGACGTAGCTGCTCGGCAAGATCTAGAGCATCTCGCCGATCGCTATCATGCGGCAGGTGGCGACCGTCTCATTGATGGGCAGATTGGATCTCGCCGCAGAACACCGGCCAGACCGGCCAGGCCCCACGGCGGGCGCCACTGTCGTGGGAATGGTCACGGCAGATGCTGCAATCGGCAGTGAGTAGTAGAACGAGGGGCAAGGGAGGCCAGCCATCTGCGGTGCGAGATGAGGGCGGAGACTCAGGGTTTTACCCAGGTTCGGCCCCGGAGGGTAAAGACCTACTCCTGCTAGATTGTATTATGGAGGTGGTACAATGGGCGAGCTCGGCGGCTAGGCGGCGAGTCGCGTGGGTGTATGATGGAACGTATCTCTACACGCCCCGCAGGGAGGTTTATATAGGCTCACCTCCCCTAGGGTTTACATATCTCAACCGAATCAGTTAAGGCTTCAACACTCGTTTAACCTAATCCGACTGGGCCTATCTACTCGCCTGGGCCTTCAGCTTCCAGTCACTTGGATCCTTGCTGGGCTTCAATCCAGTCGCCGTCTTGCAGGCCCACTCGCCAGTTCTTGGGCCAGTCGGAAACGTCCTGCTGGGTATACCCCGGTAGGCACATCCCCATCAAGGATCTATCTCAATAGGTGGTGGTTCATCTACTACCCTAACAGTGGTAGTAGTTTTCCCAAATATAAAACCAAGTGGGTTATCCATAATGGAAACAAAGTAACAAACAGAAATAAAAATCAATACTCACAGTAGAAGTTTCCTTTACCAGTTCCACTCTTCAATAGCGCTTCACTCCCTGGCAACGGCACCAGTGATGACCCACAAGTATAGGGGGTGTATCATAGTACTTTTTATAAATAGGAGTGTCGGTCCCAACGAGGAGCAGAAGGTGTTGACTAGTGGTATGGAGCAGGAAATCTTGTAAATACTTAGCAAACGGATTTTAGGGGTTTTCTGATAAAGCAAAGAAATAAAGTGCAAGTAATAAAGACAACGAACAATTGCAGCAAGTGTCCCAATCCTTTCTTAGCAAAGGACAAGCCGGTGGAAATAATTATAAGGACCAAAAGTTCTCAAGGACACATGGGAATTCTGTCAAGTGCTTTCACTTCAAATAGCTGAGTAGTCTTCTTTGGTTTTGTAAGTGTTGTGTGGGTAAACATGTGCTAATGTACTGACCTTGCTTGGACTAATACATACTTGTGATTAAACCCCCTGCAAGCATCTGCAACTACAGGAAAGCAATTAAGATATAAACCTAACCACAGCCTTAAACTCTAAGATCCTACGCTCCCTTGTGCAATGGTGTCCTAACAGGGGTTCGGGTTTCTGTCACTCTGGCAACCCCACAATTAGTAGACAAATACACAATGCATTCCCCTAGGCCCATAAATGGTTTATCATGTAGTCGACGTTCACATGACACCACTAGAAGAATAGCACCACAACTTAAATACTAAACCATTGAGTAATATCTCAACACAAATCCACTACTAACAACATGACTTCTCCCATGTCCTCAAGAACTAAACGAACTACTCACGAGACATCATATGGATCAAGATCAAAGATGATATGGTGATGGATAACAATCTGAACATAAACAATAATCCAATGGTTCCACTCACAAGCATCAACTACAATAGTAATCAACACCGGGAAAGTTTCCCCTAAGAACTATGCAAGTATTCGACACGATTGTTATAGCGGGATGGAGTGGTGATGATGGTGCTGGTGGAGATGATGGTGTGGATGATGATGATGATGATGATGATCCCTATGAAGTATAGCTTGATGATGGTGTTGATGGCGACGATCTCCCATCTCCGAAAAGGAATTTCCCCGGCAGAAATCTGTCTGCCGGAGAGCTCTTTCTATCTCGGTGTTTTCCGCCCCAAAGAGGCGGCAGAATCTTTCTATGGTCGCTCTCCCGTGTATTAGGATTTCGAGGAGAATATATAGGCGAGAGGGCGGAACCAGAGGTGGGCCAGGTGGGCCACACCCCCTATAGGCGCGGCCTGGGCGTGGCCCGCGCCTGGGGGGTGTGGGCCCCCTATGGCCCCTCTACGCCTCTCCTTCTGGCATTCTTCGTCTTCTGGGAAAATATGATTTTACATAAATTTTCTAGTATATTTCTGATCTTCGAGAAATTGCATCAAAACACCTCTTTTTCCATCAGAATCCTGACTCCGGCAGTTCATCCTCCAAGAATAATCCAACATGCAAAAACAGATGAAAATACATAAGTAACACCTCTTAATATGAAATATATCAAAGAATAGAGGCAAATTATGATATAGAATGGTGATGCAAATTGGAGTATCACACCACCATAGCCATATTCCACCACTTGTAATAGCAGATCTCATCTCCAATTGGCGACATTGTAAGACTATTTTCTATCAATCTTATGATCTCTATTACAATGTTTATGATTGTCAATTTCATCTCTATGCGTGAGTAATTCTCTTTGGGCTAAGGGGCTTCAGACTAGCCATGTAGCTTTTGTGCATGTTATTTATCATAGATGGGATCATGTATTAGTTTGTATGACATGATGATTGTAGTACCCTCTCTTGCCTCAATCTAAGGACTTGTCAGGTACCAAAGACCTCGAGGATTAATCCAGGTAAAGGGAGTGTGAGTAACGACTGATCTGCAGGATAGGAACCCCAGTGACATAAAGGGTAGTACGATTGTATGTGAGGAACTTACTTGGGATTAATGATGACATCACTATGCATATCATTAGTTCTATTTCTTCTATGGATGACACTAGTAGGTTATTTCCATAAGCGGTTGCAGAGGCGATAACATTTATGGATGCACTGCCTACATATAATTGTCTTGATCTAACTATTACATGAGTACTTTATTATTATCTTTTATTCCCGATAGATGTTTTGCACAGCTACTAGTGAAAACTGAAGAACCTAGGCCCTCTCTCTCCATCGTCAACAACAATAACAAGATCGCAAACTCTTGGTCCGGTGAAAACGCAATAGGAATTCTAAAACTCTCGAAGGTCCGTTTAAATAATCTCACTTTGCTTTCTGCTTCCGAGGATTTGATAAACCTAGGTCTATTAGGGAAAAAGAGCTATACTAAATCCGTAATCCGTATTGAAGGTATCAACCCTTTTTCTAGCACCGTTGCCAGGGAAGCAATAGCTACCCTAGTGAGGTTAGTAGGAACCTTGCTAGTTTTAATTCTCGTTTTTAATTTTGTTAGTTTGCTTTCAATTTTTATTTGAAAAACCAAAAAAAAATAGTTAGTCTTTTTAATTCTTGCTTTATCATCATTAGTACATGTTTAAGAAAATACAAAACATTGGAAGTTTGGCTGAAAAGAAGCTTGGGGAGTTTGTAACTCCTAACAATGATGTGTACTCCTATTACTCAGCCAGCAATTGCTGTTGAAGATTATGAAATTAAGTCCCACTATTTAAGTTTGGTTCAATAGAATCAATTTGGAGGCTTTGTGTAGAAGATGCAGGTCTGCACTTAAATACTTTCACTAAAATATGTGATATTATGCGCATTAAAGATGTTGACCCCGATGCGGTCAAGTTGTGCTTATTTCCTTTCTCTCTTAGAGGAAAAGCAAAAGAATGGTTGCTACCTTTGCCTAGAAATACTATTGCAGCATGGGTGGAATGTAATTATTTATTTATGACTAATGTCGTGGTGGTGTCACGGCAGATGCCATGGGTAGTCTTAAGTTGGGGGCCGAATGGGTGCTTGTGGTCACCAGGGAGGGAGTGCACGGTCTTGCCATGCACGAAGAACAAGATGAACCCTCCACACTTAGGAATTTTATTGATGCTAGTGGTTTACAAGTGCTCCTTGAGCTGTATGAACTAGGGTTCGGTTCACTAGTTCCCTACTTCATCCAACCTCCTCTGACCCTAGCTATCCCCCTCCTTATATAGACGGTGGCTAGCTAGGTTACACCCCTTTGGTTCCTAGGGTTACTGTTTGGATCTTGGTCCTTACTATATGGGCCGGGTCATGGGCTTGCAGTAAGCCCAGTGGCCCAGTCCATAAAGCTAGACAGCTAACGGTCTTCACGTACGTCGCCTCTAGTTCCTTTGGCGTCATGCAGTTACTGTGTACGTCAGCCCTTGCTTTAGGCGTCACCCGGATCCTTTCGTGTCACCCGGCGTCGCCCTTCTCTTTTGACCGCGCTTTACCTTGGTCCCTCCTGAGCCTCACTTGGAAAGGTGCCACGTGTCCTATCTGACTCGGCCCTTCCTCGTGACACTCGGCTCGTTGATTCCTGCAAGGTTAACATATTTGTCATATACAGGCTGACATAGTAACTATGTCGGCCGCACACAACTTTCTTACCTGGCCATCCTTACTCGGCCTGGTTCTTTCTTCACTCGGCGTAAGTCAAGCTGGCTGTGTTTTACCCCTTGTGACCCTACCGGGGGTTATCCCCCAGACATTAGTCCCCGAAGCTGGTGAGGTCTAGCAGTTCTAGCTGTTAGGCGTCTCCAGGTTCCTTTGATGTAATTGGAACTTCTTATTTTGTCTTTATTTACTGCTTAGGGCGCACTGTTTGGCGCAATCTTGCTCCTTGCTGAATCTATCTGACGGTTTTCGGGTCTATTCTTTGACTTTAGGCTCGTTTTTGCCTCGTGCCGAGTCATTTTGGCCAGTTCCGAGTCATTTTCGGCGTGCTTCAGTCACAGACAGCTGGTAATCATGGTGACTTGCCTCAAATTTTGTTCCAAGCTCTAACTGCATAGTGACGACTACACAGTAATTCCCTTTCACTGTGGCAGTCCCATCGGTCTGCGCCCCTTGTCCTTCATTGCATGACGTGGCAGGGGATTTCATGTGTATTGTTTACACGTGGCGCTCGCTGACTGGCTTACTCGGCCGAGTTCACGGACACACGCTAGCCGCACGGAGCAGGGGGATCCCATGATTGGGGTTTTTACTGCCCTTAAGTAGCGGTGAGGGGATCATAACTTCCCTCACCCATTCAGTTTTCCCTTAGCCTCTTATTCTTCCTTGTGCCTCCAAAATCCAACTTCCTCCTCTGCGGTTCTTCTTCCCCTCGGTCCTTGCTTTGCGATTGCCTTTCTCCTCTTTTCATTCCACGAGGGTCCTTGCTCTTCCAAGCCTCATTCAACGGCGGAAGAGACTGACTCTAGGGAAATCATGGACACACGCGATTCCGCCGAGGGAGCCGAGGAACAGGAGGTTCCCGTCGGCGAGCGTGGCGGCTGGGAGGGCTCGGAGGTTTCCGCCGAGGAGCTTGAGTGGCTGCGCTCCACCAGGCGCATCCCGCTTGAGGTGGACTACCGTCTTCCCATCGGTGAGATTTCCCCCAAACCCGATGCCAATGAGAGGGTGGCTTTCCTCTCCCATTTCGAGCGAGGCTTCGCCTTCCCGTGAGCAGTTTCTTTGCTTATTTTCTTTCCACCTTCCATCTTCAGACCCATCACTTGCCTGCCAATGCGATTGGCTCCCTCTCTTGCTTTATTTCTGCTTGCGAGGCCTACCTTTGCATTTGGCCTATAGTTCTTCTGTGGGCGAAGTATTTTAGTTTTGGAATCCAAGTTGTTCCCTATCTTGGCGCTCCCCGAGCAGAGAAGAGGCCGACCCGGTGCGGTGACGCTAGCATCACACCTAGGAGAGATTCCATCTTTCCTCGGGTTACTGGCCTTGACTCTTGCAAGAAATGACATAGGACTTTCTTCTATGTCAAAAATAGCAGGGCCACTGATTACATATGTCTTCCCCCTTTCTCGGATGAGGTCCCCAGCAAAGAGTTCTGGCAGCTTGACCTGCGCGACCAAAACGCCGAGATGAATGAGGCCAACGTAATTCTGGAGAGGTTGCTGTCGCCGGATGAGAATTTACATCTTGCCGACACGGATCTCATGTGCACGTTTATTGCACGTCGGGTCAGCCCCATCCAAGCCAGGAGCCACAAGATGTGCTTCATGAGCGGCACGCATGACCCTACTCGGCACTCCACGAAGGATCTCACCCACGATTTCGTGGCACGCCGAGTAAGCTCGATCTTCAAACTGATCTTGGCGGAATATTGGGCTTGGAGCTGCCCTCCATTTAGCCGGGTCGGGCCTATCCCCTGGGTAAGTTTCTGTGTCACTTTTCGATGCCGAGTCAACTTCAGCTTGTTTGCTATTTTCTGTCTAGTTTTATACGCTTATTCTGTTTGTCTTTCGCAGAATATTGTTCACCAGGTTGATGATAGTACTGTCCCTCCTAGCGCTTATGATGCGGACCGCTCTGACTTCGACGAAGTCGAGTTCGATCTGGAGTGCTTCATGCCCATTCTGCATGCAGCTGCCGCTTCAACTCCGGGTAAGAGCCACACTCGAAACCCCTTACAAGATTGGTCTGACGATGATGATGATGATTGTGTGATTTTGGAGGTACTTTCCCTTAGACCTTAGCCCTCTAACTTATCCGAGTAAGCCTGTCATTTACTTATGCAGCTGGCCAGGTACATGACACTCCCCCTCTTGCTGTGGGCGTAGTCGGCAAAATCCTTGTCACCAAGCCAAATAAGCGACGCGGGGCCTCCTCCAGTGCTCAGCCGGCCAAGAAACACAAGGCTACTCCTGCTGCTGACATGTTAGTGGAGACTCGCAAAGCAGTTGGGCGCCGAGTCACACATCACCCACCGCGCGACCCGATCGTTTCCGGGTAAGATTTCGTGGTCTGCTTACTTTGCATTTTTCTTTCTCATGTTTTGCTTCTGGTTTCTTATGAGCATTTTGTTGTTTTTCGTGCCGCGCCTTTGTCGGTCAACCAGGCTACTCCTAGCATCGCCTCGCCGCTAAGACCTGCGCCTCCTCCGGCTGATTCCACGGTGCAGAGCCCCGCCCGAGTCGATGCTCCCACTGCTGAGGGTCACGCTTCTCAGTGTCAGTCAGACCCGATGGCGCACCCGGCGGAGGAGACTCGGCCTAGCACCTCTGCTGCACCTTAGGAACAACTTCCTGATCTTGGTGCCAGCAACGCTGGAGTCGAGAAGATCTTCGCCACCAGTACCTCTGGCACCATCCCACAAGTTGGTGTTCATGAACAACTTCCTGGTCTTGGTGCCAGCAATATTACTGAACCCACTCAGTCGGCTCCTATTTCATCTCCATCCAGACCTTCTCACTCTCCTATTCTGTCAAAGAACCAGACCCGGCCTGCTACTCCTGGTCCGGCTCGCACTTCATCCGACAAGCCCTCATCTACCAAGCAGACGACTTTGGTTTGTGCCCCAGGAGCCACTCCTCAGATCCGGCCTACAACACCAACAACAATGCTTGTCCCGGCGAGCAAGCCGAGCGGATCCGCAACCGCCGGGTCGGGCGACAGCTCTAAAGCTGTTACCCTGCACACCAGTGCCGTTGTGACCCACGCCAATGTGGGAACTTCCCTGAAGACAGGGAAAGTTCTCACTCGGACGCTCAGCGGGAATGGCCTCGGTGCCGCTGATCCTTATGTTGTGGCATGGAACGCAGCTGGCGAGCAAGAGGTCAGCTCTCGTGCTGGCAAGAAGGTGAAGCTGGGCCCCAAGGCCATTTCCGACATGACCCAACAGGCCATTACATTAATGGCTCGCGTGGATGAACTGAACGAGGTGCCTAGCCTTCTTACTCTTTTGTGTATTGAGTATTTATGTTATACATATCCCCTAGTCCCCGAGGTTACTGCCGAGTGAGGAACTTACTCGACGGTAAGCTCTAAGATAGGAGTCAACTTTTATCTGGCTATGAGCTTGACTTCTCAATTTACTCACTGTCTTTTTCCTTTGTGAAGCTTACGCATAATGAGCGCACCAAGGTGCATCAAGCTCTCCTCTTGGAGCATCGCAAGCTCGAACTTGCTCATCAGAAGCTACAAGCCGAGACTCAAGTCCAAGGTAATTTTCTTACTCACTGTATCTTTATTCGGCGCATCTTTCCCTGTTTCATTTCCTTAATCTTTTCTCGTTGTTTTGCCATAGCTTCTGCCCAGTCCACCATCGACGCGCTACACTCGCAGATCAGCGAGACAAAAAGTAAGTCTTTAGCCATCCTTTTGCTTCTTTACGTTCATGCTCATTCCTTTGTCATTTCTACTGAGACAGCTTTGTTGCTACTGATGACTAATCCGTTCCGAATAAGTAGAGAAGCACCAAGCCGAGCTCCAGAAGGAGCGAGACAAGCTAATCCGGCTGAAAAAGCAAATGGCCGACATGGAGCAGAAACACCAGGCCGAGGTGAAGGGGTTGAAGGAGGAGCTTGCTGAGAAAGACGACCAGCATGCCGCCAGTGCCGAGAAAACCAAGGATCTGCTCAAGAAGGCCGAGTCGGCGGTTGAGTCGGCTAACATGGATCTCGACGCCCTCCAAGCCAAGGCCAAGACTTGGCAAAGAAAGCTCGGCGCCATCAATTCTTTCCTCGGTAGTGAGTTCTTACCCTTTTTGCATTGTGCTTTCTGTTCTTGACTTTTTCCTCTTCTTTATTATTTTTTTAATGCCCTCTTTCGTTTGCAGAGAACTTTCCTGAGGCTGACATGTTCGCCATACGGGCCATGAAAAGAGTGCGAGCCGAGTCTGGCGGTCCAGCTGATGGCGAGGTGACTATTGATGAGCATCTTGAAGCGGTGTCAGAGCGCGTCAAGACCCATAAGTCATGCAGCGTGGACTTGCTTAAAACAGCAATCCATGCATTCCAAATGCTCTGGCCGGATGAATATGCGCCTACACTCATCGAGCCCCTGGCTAAAAGGCTGCTTCTTACCGAAGACATGCTGGATCAATGGCGTGAGTCGGTCGGCCGAGCTGCAGCGGACAAAGCCCTTTCCTTCGTGATTTCATGGTACGAGGACATCAACCTTGATGTTCTTGAATGCATAAGAGTGGAAGGAAAGTGGCTCCATGATCCTGAGCTGATCAAGAAACGCCAGGAGCGAGCCTACGCCATGATCGAGTATACTATGGTGCACGCTTGGTGCAATGGGCCCAGCTTCCTCGACCTCGGCAAACCACTTGATAAAGTTGCTGATGAGGAGGGTCCTGACAGCGAGGCCACCGAGTCGGACGAGCCGAAGGACTTAGCGACCGATGCTCCTGACTCGGCAGATGCTCCAGGTGATGCTCCTAGCTCCAAGACCGCTCCTCCGAGCCCAGCTGCTTCTTAGGCTGAGTAGAAAAACACTTGAACTTTGATGAGATCCCCGGTATGCCGGGTGCAGATGTAACATACATTGCACTTATTCTTGGATGTGTGCCTTTTGATAAGGCTTAAACTTCTTGTTATATTTTGAATGTGAATCATCCAAGGGCAAGTCCCCAAGTCTCATCTTGGCGTTTCACCTCTCCTTGACTTTGGCTCTTGTCTACCTTTTTTGGCGTTCGACATTAGAGTCTCAAAGTACTAAGGATTTAGTTAACGGGTATGAAACTTAGATCACTTGACCCAGGATCATTCAACATACCATGCGATATAACCTGCAGTGGGTTAGGTAAAAACATAGGGTCGACTCACGTTTCTCCTTTTACTTATCCGGTGTTCATGTTTACTCGTCCTGCATCCTTTCCTCTTGCTTGCCATGAAGCCGTGTTTTCGGACAACAGCATAGTCGAAGAGTTGATTGTTTCCGAGTAAACATTACTTGTTCCGAGATAAGCTTTAGATGTTACACCAACCAACATAGAATAATTAAAAGGATAAACATAAGGGGCAGTCCCCGAGTCAGTTATTCGAGTCATACCATTTTATTATCAGCACATAGCCGGCATAAGCGTCCGACATATGAGAGTTCGAGTGATACATGCACTTCTTCTCCTAAGTGTAGAAGGGGCGAAGAAATGCCACATTCCATGGCCTTTTGGTCTCATCACTTGATCTGTCCGCCTTGTTCTTTAGTGCTTCACGAGCATCTATTAGATAATATGAATCATTGTGCAATGATTTTCTTACAATGAATGGTCCTTCCCATGGGGGTGATAACTTATGCATTCCAGTTGTGCGCTGCACTAGTCTGAGCACCATATCCCCTTCTCGGAAAACACGAGGTTGAACTTTCCGGCTATGATAGCGTCGGAGATTTTGCTGATATATAGCTGATCTGGACAATGCCAATTCCCTTGCTTCTTCGAGTAAGTCGACTCCATTGTCACATCCCAAAATTTTCCAAATTTTGAAATGTGAAAAATAAATAAACAAAATAAATAATTGTTGAAATTTAGGGTGAAAAGAAACTTTTTGATTCCAAATGGAAACATCAAAACCCTACTTGAACAAACTTTGAATAAAATGGAACCCAACAAAAATTCAAATCAAGTTAAATGCATTCATCAATGAATGTATCTTGAAATTCAAACTTGAGAAAAATAAACCAAAACCCAAAACCTTAATGAAAGAAAATCATTTCCAAGATATGTCAAAGACTATGGATTTGATCCATATAAAAATTGGTCAACAAACATTTATAAATGATCAAGGATGATAAATAAAAATGTTATAAAACCATATAAATTGGTTTCATTTAATTTGGAACCATAGATAAAAACCTATGAGTTTAATATGACAAAAGGAAATAATTTCCAAAGCTAATAAAGCCCCTATCTAAAATCCATACCAAATTGTGAGAAAAATAACCCTAAAGGACTTAAAAGGATAAACAAGTATTAAATAAAATTATACAAATTGGAATCACCAATTTTGGATCTATAAATAAAAAGATATGGATTTTATAAGACAAAGAAAGAAAGAAATAAATAAGGAATATATAAAAGCCAAATTAAATCTTGGACAAACAAATGAAATGAAAGATTATGGAGTAATAAAAGGAATAAAAGATTATTTAAATAAAATCATAAGGAATTGAACAATATTCAATTTTATGTAAATAAAGACAAATTGCCTAAACTAAATAATAAATCCCAAAGAAAATATTTTAGAAGACAATTTAAATCAAATCCATAAGCAAATGGAATAAATATAATCCAAATCCAAATAAAATAAAGGAATAAAGAATATTCAAATAAAATAATATGGCCTTAACCAAATTCTATTCCATTTGAATAAAGACAAAATCCCTTAGATAAATGATTAATTAAATCATGGGAAATTAATAAACTGGAATTTCCCAAGGTGGATATAAAAGTTATTTAATTAACTTAAATGGAATAAAAGAATCATTTAAATAAAATTTTGGAATTAAAACCATATTTGATTTTATTGGAATAAAGACAATTGCCCAATTTAAATGATTGATAAATCATATTAAAGTATTTTAAAAAATAATTCAAGTGAATTATTTGCACTAAATAAAACCTAATGAAAAAGGTTTGGTAAAAATTAAGATTCAAATAAGAGTTTGAAAATATAAATAAAATATTATTTGAATAAAAGACAAGTGCCCATTTTAAATCAAATAATAAACCATAAATGAATAAAATAATTATTCTAAAATGGTCCTTAAAATACAATAATAAACCAATATAAAACTTACTGGAAGTTGTGAAGAGTTTGAATTCAAAAAAGTATTTGAAATCATTTAAATAAATTCAAAACAGAAAAAGAAATCAGAAAAGGAAAAGGAAACAGAATAAAAAAAAGGGGAAACAACCCAGCCCAGAACCAGCCCAGCCTAGCTAGCCCATCAAGCCCAACTTACAACCCACCTGGCACTCCCCCTCTCCCTGACCGTTTTTTTCTCACCGCAGCCTCGACCCACACCCCCACTGACGAAGCAACCCCACTGCCACGTCACCTCATCGTTTCCACCCGCGATGAAGTCGCCCTCCCCTCTGAATGTTTCCTTTGCGCTTCAATTCGAATCAATACGAGTTATTCTGCGAATTAAATTCCACCGAGATCATCCTCATTTAACCACCTCCCTCTCCCTTCCTTTCCCCTCAGACACCGCTGTAAGAGAGCCAGGCTGTGCTAAATTTTGCTTGCCCCGCCGTTGTCACCGACGAACGGCAGCGCTAATTCCGGCGAGATCAACCCTCCCCTACCCCCTGGCTTCCACAAAGTTGCTCGCCAACACCTTATGCACCTACTGCCATGCTCTGTTAGCTCGTGCGCACCCCAGAGACTCGCCTCCGTCTCGAGCTAAGAACCACCGACGACGGTCGTGACTCCGTCGAACGATTCAGGTATACTCAATGCACCATGTGCCCTCTAACTCATGATATCGTGCTCGCCTGTGTCTTGTGACTCTTCTGACCCTCATCGTTCACCTTCTTATGGCTTGTAGGCTCGCCCCCATCAACGACTGAGCACACCCGACGCCATCGTGAACTCCAGCGAGTGATTGCCGACGACTCCGTGCGCCCCTTAGACTACTATGACCACGTCGAGCTTCTCTGCACCCCTGCAAACCCTGTGAGCTACTCCATCCTCTCCCTTGCTTCATGCTTCGTCGAAACCACCGCGTACAGAGCACTCCGCCGCTCGCTGTCGCGCTAGCGCCGCCCGTCCTTGGTCATAGTGTTGTGAACTGTTGGATTTAGATCCAAGTGACGCGATAGAATCTTAAGCGAAGGGGTATGAGATCATATGTGACGTGCGTAGTTAGTTAGATCTGACGGCTGTGGTTGATCGATCCGCACGAAACGGTATCAGCCAGTTAGATTTAGACGTGTGGCACTGTTTTGAATAAATAGACAGAAACATTTCTATTAGATGGTTAGATTTGAAAAATTCATAACTTTAAATCTACACGTCCAAATTTTGCAAACTTTATATCAATGGAATCAGCAAAAATAGTACTTTCCAACCATGCACTTTGTTTAATTAATTACTTCTGTAAAATTGGTTGTATTTTCAGAAACTTGTCTAGGCATATTTTGAATATAAAAATTATTCTAGAAATGTTTTTAGGGTAAAATCTTTGGTAAATGGTTTGTTTTGAACCTACTGATCGTAGAAACCAACTTTTGGATTTAAAAATAAATTTTGAGGCATTAAGGAATTATTCCTTTGAATAAAAGCATTTCTAGTTAAATAAAAATATTGATTATGGTTTAAAAATTCTTTTGAGTAAAACCTTTGGAAAATGATTGAAATTAAACTCTCTAACCCTAAACACCAAATTTTTATATTTAAAAATGTATTTGATTAAACCCTAGAAAATTATTACTTTGTTTAAAGTTATTTCCAACAAAATGAAATATTGCTTTTATTAAAAAATGGTTTTTAGATGAAACCCTTTGCAAATGGAATTGTTATAAAACATTATGACCATAAACATTAATATTGGTGTTTAAAAACATTTTGGCTAACACTAGAAATTATTCTTTGAATAAATCATTTCTAGCAAAACAAAAAAATGATTTAAAGTGGCCATTTTCACAAACTTGATATCAAATGGTTTTGCCACATTTATAAATGACCAATAGGTGTTTTATAATGTTTATAACCTATTAGAAACCACTTTTCCAAACAAAACAATCTTTGGCATGCTTACATGCATTGCTTTGTTTATATTATTTTATGTGTTGAATTGTTTGAATGCTAGATTGAATTTGTGCCTTAATTTAATTGTAGTGAAATTTGAAGAGTGAGACTATTGCAAGATCAAGAAGTGAACTTATATTCTCTACCAAAAAGGCAAGTGGTACTTCATACTTTTGTCCCATTATTTTCACTATGCATCAGTGATATTTCAAAGTAGGACTTGCATGGAATTTTCTATGTGTTAAATATGCCATGGGAAATCCTAGTAGATGAAACCATAGTAGAATGTTAAGATTCCTACTACTATCATGCTTAGCCTAGCTAGTAGAAAACAAGGGTGGATTATATTCATGCTATGGAATATTTCTAAGTCAAGGACTTGTGTTTTGTTTAATAAAACAACTATATGAATGAATCACCTGGGTGGCATGGAAAGGATGGATTTATGTTGAGTGGTTACACAAGGCCAGGGGACTGGTGAAACTTGTGTATCACACTTGTGTAATGCCACTCAGGAACAAAGAGATTTGAGATGTCAAATGTTGAGAAGCTTCAAGTGTAGCCACTTGGCATTATGGGCTCTACCTGGATCATATAGGTTGCAATAACTTAGCCAAATGGACAGTTGGTGGTAGGTAATGATAGGTTTGGGAACGCGTCCATTCTGGTCTAAGGGAAGGCTTCTGAAAGATCTTGTCTCGATGCATGTCGAGTCTTGTGGGGAAAGTGTACCACCTCTCGAGAGAGTAAAATCTAAGTACTTAGTCGTGTCCCCGGCAATGGACAATTTGAGCATCAATACATGGAAGCTATCAAGAATCTCCTCATCCCAATTTCTAAGTTAAAAACTTGTGGTTGAACAAGGGTTAAAGGATCTTAAATCTTTGATTGGTAGATGCCTTGGGTGATTTTTGCCAAACAAAAACTTAGTTTTTTCAAAAGATAAGGAAAATCTATTTTGAGCAAAGCAAGCCTAAGCTCCACTTAGCCAAATGCATATAGAAGCTAGATACTATTATTCTACTAAGGTATCACTTGCCAATACAATTCAAATGTATTGACCCTTGTGGCTGTAACTTATTATGTTGTAGGTTTGTTTGATGTTAGTGAAGTATGTTGATTAGGATTACAAGTCTACAACCAACATGATTGCCTGTGGCACTTTGAAGATGAAGGACTCCATGCTATATAGTTATTTCTGCTGCGATGTAATGTGATAGCCAAATGAGCTATGTAAGATGTAATGAAATATTTTATTCCTGGTTATAAAGTTGTACTATGACCTTTGTTTATTGATATTACATCTTAACTCTGGATTCTAGCTATTGATCCAGGGACTAGCATTGTAAACACAGGGATCTCTACCTTATTAAAGGTTGGGACCTCTGCATCCATCTTCTTGGGCCTCTTTTACCTCGGCTTCCGAGTATTGCCTTACTCTTGGCGAGTCATATTATACGTCAGCAAGAATAACTGCTTCTGCCCCATACACAAGGAAGAATGGCGTATAGCCTGTTGGTCGATTCAGAGTTGTCCTTAGGCTCCATAGCACTGAGGGTAATTCCTCTATCCAACAACCAGGTGATCTCTGGAGTGGCTCCATTAAGCGGGGTTTTATCCCAGACAGAACTAAGCCATTAGCTCGTTCAACTTGTCCATTTGATTCTGGATGGGCGACTGATGCTACGTCAAGTCTTATTTGTTTTTTCCCACAGAATCGAGCGAAAGATCCTTCGACAAAGTTTGTGCTATTATCTATGATGACGTTGTACGGGTAACCGTATCTCAGGATTATGTCCCTTAAGAATGTGACAACTGTTTTTCCGTCCAATTTTCTGATGGGTTTCACTTCTAACCATTTGGTGAACTTGTCAATAATTACCAGTATAGGAGTCATGCCTCCCCTTGCTGGCTTGAATGGTCCTACCATATCCAGGCACCATACTGCGAATGGCCAAGTTATTGGTATAGTCTTCAATTCAGATGATGGTAAGTGTGACCTGGACGCATAACGCTAGCAACCGTTGCATTTCCCGACTAGCTCTTGTGCTTCTGCCAGTGCACTTGGACAATAAAATCCATGTTGGAATGCCTTAGCCACCAATGCTCTTGATGATGCATGGTGCCCACATTCTCCTTGGTGAATATCCAACAAGATTTCTTGGCCTTTCTCTGAACTTATGCAACGCTGCAGTACACTCGTCACACTTCTTTTGTACATCTCCTTGTTGATTATGGTGTAGGCTTTTGCTCTTATTTCTGTTTGCCTTGCCAATATCTCATCATCTAGCAAAGTTCCATCTTTTAAGTAGTTGAACATTGGCTGCACCCATGTTGGTATCAGCGGTGCCGGATCTGTTTCCCCATCAATTTCCATTGGCTCAGCCAACATATGTTCTGCCGACATGACCTGAGGAGTCCCTAAGTGTGATTCGGATACCCCTGAGGTGAGCGGATTAGTCCCCGAGTGACTCGAACCTGCCCCTGAGTCAATATCCATTGGCACAACATCTGACTGTTGGCTCGCCGGGATGAATATTGACTTGGATTCTGGTGACGGCTTGATCGATGGTTTCCTGAGATGCTCCAACACTATTCCTGGAGGTACTGTTTGCCGAGATGAGCCTAGCTTGTATAGTACATCCGTTTCCTCATTCTCTGCTCTTGGTATGTGATGGAATTCACACCCGTCAAAGTATCCCGAAATTTGTTGCACGTGGAAGCGATATAGTGCCATGTTTGCATCCAACGCGTCCCAATGCCCAGATACTTGCTGGATCACCAAATCCGAATCACCAAAACACATGATCCTTTTGATGCCAATTTCCTTGGCCACTTTGATGTCGTGGACTAGTGCTTCATACTCAGCAACGTTATTGGGAGCAGCAAAATGGATCTATAACACATACTTGAGTTGATCCCACTTTGGCGATGAGAGCACTATCCTGGCGCCTAGACCCATTTCGTCTTCCGTCAAAGTGTATCTTCCAGTAATTCGGATCCGGCAATGGTGGTCTGTATTGCATTTCCATCCAGTCCACGAAGAAATCTGCTACGGCTTGAGATTTAATTGCATCTCGCCTATCATATTATGGAGGTATGGTGCTAGCTCTATGACCCGTTTTGCGACTCGGCCACTGGCATCTTTGCTGCCCAATATATCTGAGATAGGCGCCTCACATATTACCTGGATTGGGTGTTCTTGAAAATAATGCTTCAGCTTCTTTGCTGCCATATATACCCCATATGTCATTTTTTGATAATGGGGGTAATTTTGCTTTGATATAGAGAGCACTTCGCTCAAGTAATAAACTAGCCTTTGGAATTATTTGCCCTCTTCTTCATGTTCAACTACTATTACTGCACTTACAACTCTGTTGGTTGCAGCGACATAGAGCAACATTGGCTCTTTGGATAGTGGTGATGCAAATATTGGTGCTGTTACCAACATCTTTTTGAGTTCATGGAAAGCATTATCTGCTTGCTGTGTCCATGTGAATTTGTCTGATTTTTTCATCAGTTGATATAGTGGTAGGGCTTTTTCACCTAGCCGACTAATAAACCTACTCAACGAGGCTAGGCATCATGTGAACTTCTGGACATCGTTGAGGGTTTTAGGCAATTCCGTTCTTTTGATGGCCCTGATCTTTGTCGGGTTAGCCTCAATTCCTCGGCTAGATACAAGAAATCTGAGTAATTTCTCAGCCGGGACACCAAATGTGCATTTTTCTGGGTTAAGTTTCATCCGGAATCTTCTTAAGTTTGCGAATGTTTGACGCAAGTCCTCGATTAGAGTATGACTTTGCTTGGTTTTTATCACCACGTCATCGACGTCTACTTGAACATTTTTGTCCAATTGATCTTGCAAGCATTTTTGCATGCATCTTTGATATGTTGCACCTGCATTTCTCAATCCAAATGGCATGGTACGATAGCAATAAGCCCCATACAGGGTGATAAAAGCTATCTTTATTTGATCATTTGGATTCAGTGGTATCTGGTGGAATCCAGAATACGCGTCCACAAATGACAACAATTCACACCCAGCAGTAGAATCTATGACTTGATCGATCCGTGGCAGGGGAAATGGATCTTTTGGACACGCCTTATTGAGGTTCGTGTAATCAATACACATGCACCACACAACTGCCATGTTCGGGTCATCCTTTTTCTTTTTGACCAAAACTGGATTTGATAACCAATCCGGGTGCACTACTTCCATGATAAATCCAGCGGCTAAGACCCTGGCTATCTCGGTAGCTATCACTTTCCTCCTATCTTCGGCGAAGCGACGGAGGGGTTGCTTCACCGGCTTGGCATCTGGCCTTACATGAAGAGAGTGCTCAGCCAGCTCCCTCGGAACTCCTTGCAAATCCTGTGTGGACCATGCAAAGATATTCCGATTCTCACGGAGGAAGCTGGTGAGCTCGCTTTCCTATTTTCAGTTAGCCCATCCCCAATGGTGACTGTTCGCTCTGGGAAAGTCTCATCCACTTGTACCTTCTTGGTCTCTTTGGTAGCTTGGAATGATACATTGCCATGCGGTAGTGAGCGTCGGCATGGACATTTGTGCTGCTTTGGCCAATGCTGCCACCTCCAACATTTGATGCTTTTCCTGTGCTATGACCAGTGATTCGTCCAACGAAGATCCGGCTGAGGCACAAGCAATAGACATTTTGTAATCTCCTTCTACTGTGATCACTCCACATGGACCTGGCAGCTTCATCTTTAAGTAAGCAATACGCGGAGTAGCCATAAACTTTGCCATAGCCGGCCTGCCGAGTAAGTCATGATATGAGTTGACCAGGTCAACCACCTCGAACTCTATGTCTTCAGTGCGATAATTCTCTCTGTTGCCGAGTAAGACGTCGACCCAGATTTTGCCAATTGGCTCACAGGACAATCCCAGCACAATTCCATGGAAAGTTGTCTTAGTCGGATCCAGCATGTTCATAGTGATGCCTAGCTTGAGCATGGTATCCTTGTACATGATGTTGATGCTACTGCCATCATCGATTAGTACCTTGGAAAATTTCACATTGATATCAGGGCCCATGAAAGTTGGATCCAAGACTAGAGCATAACCTCCTGGGTTGGCATGATCTTGGAGTGGTCCTTTATGCTCCAAGTTATCTCCTGCTCAGACCAGTGCATGTACTTTGGGATTTCCAGCATTGTGGCATTCACCTCCATCATCCGTCTCTGCTGACTCTTTTTGTCATTCGGCTCTGTGACAAAAACGACGTAGCTCTGGTGATGTTCTCTATACTCATTTCTGGTTCCATGGACGACATGATCGTCGTCAGCCCTTGGGTTATGTACCTGGTGCACGGCCTCTCTTATTTCTTGATTATGATACCTCAGATGCTTGTTCTCGTATCTATTATCAGCTCCAACAGCTTGAGCATTTCCTCCTGCGAGTGGTGGAAGGGGAGGTGGTGGTATCTGCTTACTCGGCGAATCCACTCTATCTCCCTTCTAAAACCAAGTGCATTGTCTTGTTGTGTGATTTGCTGGCCTACTCGGACTAGGCGTGTGAAATTTACACGACTGGTCCAGCATCATCTCATAGGTATACTTTTGTGTGTCCTGATATGGCTTTCTTTGTTCGTATGGCTTTTTGCCATCATTTTTTGGTATCCACTGTTGTTGTCCATTTGTCATTTGACGTTGGCTACTTCTAGCATCTGGATGATCATGACTCACGGCCAAAACCTGAGTTGAACCATACCTGTAGTCTGGCCTTTCATCTCTTCTTTTGCTTCTATACTCGGCTCTTTCCTGGCGCCTTTGCGATCCGGCAGCGTCATAGATCTGAGTCTCGGTTAACCCGTCTGCCGACATGAGCAGAGGCTGAGTCGGATCTCCTAACGCATACGAATCAGCTATTGTTTCCGCCAAGCTTGCCGGCATATCTCTCTGTAACCTTTGCCATAACACACTTCCATGTCTGCATCCTTGTGCAAACCAAGCGATAGCTTGTGACTCGATTACCCCTTCGCAAGAGTTGCGCATTGTGCACCATCTTGTAAGGAGTTCTCTGTCTGTCTCATTCGGCATTTGCTTGCACATAGCCAACTGTTGCAGGCGATTCGGCCTCTTGTAAGTGCTGGTAAAATTGCTCACAAAAGCATCCTGAAAATCGATCCAGTTGTTGATGCTTCCAGGTGGCAAGTTATTCAGCCACACCCATGCTGGTCCTTCCAGCATCTGCGGTATGTATCGCACTGCCCATCTCAAATTTCCCTGCGTGGTTTTTACAGCAGTTCCATAATATATGAGCCAGTCTTCTGGCTTTATGCTTCCATCGTAAGTCTTTGTTCCTCTGGCCAGCTGAAAATTTGCTACAGGTGGCTCCTTCATGATCCTTGGGCCAAAACATGGTGGACCTTGCGAGTCAATCAGTTCTGCCATCTTTATTCGATCAAGCTTTAGCCTTGCATCATCCGGCTGAAGGTTTCTGCCTCCGAGTCTGGCCCCCATTGCTTGGTATGCGTGATCCGGTAATTCATACCCGTCATTCACCATCGCCGAGTAACCATAATTGTATCTGTTTGCGTTCGGGTCAGCAGGTTGCTGTACTACTTTTCCTGCGCTCTGCTTTCTTCTTTCGGGTTGAGCTGGAGCGTTATTAGGAACTAGATTTCCTCCTCCTGCCGAGTGAGCTCCACGCCTAGGCTGAGGCGCAAAATTTTGCCCTCCATTGTCATTCCTTTGTCATGCTTGCCTTTCTCGGCCTGCATTTTCCTGGTTCTCATTTCCCTGAACATTGTTCCTTCTCGTTCCCTGTGCATGCGCTGGGTTTCCCTGAGCCATTGCCGGGTCATAGGTGATTATTTGCTTGTTCCTCCCTGAATCCACACTCTTTTCTTTCTCTATCTCTACGCCACTCCGGGTGAGGAAGTTGTATGACCTGCTAATCTTGTCGGGATAGGAGTTGCCGAGTGAACCAGCTACGATCTCCCTACTATACCTGGATTTTCCCTGTAGTATGCCTCATTCAGCATCCCTACTGCTCTTACCAGTTCATTGACTCGCTCTTGTTGCTTTTTATTTGCTTCACCTATCAAATGGGGTAGCTCTACCATTGCTGCCTCTGCGGCTCTCAGGTTAGCTGCTGATGTATTGTATGTTGGCCGCATGGCTATTTCATTGTTGTTCTCTGGCGTCAACTTTGACGTTGCATCCGCCATCTCCTCGTTGAGGTTTCTTCCTCTTAATCTCGTTGCATCAAGCCGGGTCTTTGAGCCCTTGACAGGAATTGCCGAGTTGAGCTCTCAGATTGTGATATCCATGTCTTGCTGTAACTATGCTAACTCCTTTGCCTTCTCCAGAACTTTTATCCTGGCCTCCTCTAACTCGGCATGCACATGTGCCGGATCAACTGTTTGCGCTACTAGCTCTGCCAACTTGTCTATTGCGTCTTGCAGCTCTTTAGTTCTCTTACTTGTGGCTACGTTCTGGCTTTTCTAGCGGTGTCTTTGCTGTTCTTGCAGCCCTTGGCGTTTCCTCTTGATTTCCTCCCTCAGGATCCTCATTCACTACGGGAGCTACTGAAGGTGCTGCTGGGTTAGGAGCTGTCATCATTACCTCAACGGAGACGAGCTGATGTAGCTTCCCTGCGAGAGGAACCGCAGGCGGATCTGGCGCCAGGATGACGCGCTCCGGATATGCGCGCTCCACGTGCACCGTGACATAGACCTGGTGCTCGCCAAACTTGATGAAGCCACCGCCCCTAGGGAACGGCTTGGTACCGAAGCACCCCGCGTTGTCACTGACGAAGTTGAGCGCTCCAAACCTCTGGATGAGGCCAAAGTAGACGCGCTTGCCAGTTTTGGCGTTGATGTTGCCCGTCCGGATGAAGACTCCATCAAGCACCTGCTTCTGCCCCACGATGGGCGCCAACTGTCGTGGTGGTGTCACGGCAGATGCCATGGGTAGGCTTAAGTTGGGGGCCAAATGGGTGCTTGTGGTCACCGGGGAGGGAGTGCATGGTCTTGCCATGCACGAAGAACAAGATGAACTCTCCACACTTAGGAATTTTATTGATGCTAGTGGTTTACAAGTGCTCCTTGAGCTATATGAACTAGGGTTCGGTTCACTAGTTCCCTACTTCGTCTAACCTCCTCCGACCCTAGCTATCCCCCTCCTTATATAGATGGTGGCTAGCTAGGTTACACCCCTTTGGGTCCTAGGTGTAACAACCCTAGTTTATTTTAATGGTTTAGGATTTGATTTGTGCATTCATGAGCATCATTTCATTAAAAACGCACTCAAGAAATAATCACAAACCCTAAACCCTAGTTTCCCTCTCTCTATTTGAAACTTATTCAAATGGTTTTGAAATATTTTGAAAACTACAAAAATTATTGAATCCCAAATGGACTAAAAGGGCTCCACAGTATTTTAAATGTTTTACAAACCCCTCTGGTATATTTGAATGATTCAAAACAGTTTGGAAATTCAATTACAAACAGAAATTGAATAACAGGTAATAGAAAAAGGTTTCTGGGAAAAAATAGATCTAGCGAGCTTAGTAGGCCGGCCCAGCTCTCCCTCTCTTCTATCCCTGTCGCTCAGCGCGCCACACTGTGGCCCATGCGCAGCCCAAGCATGGCCCATACCCCTTCAGCCCCAGTTCTTCATCGTCTTCGCTGCCGACGATGGAGCTGAAGCTCTTGCGTTTCGCCGGCGCTGCCGTTGCCCTCTGCGCCAGGATTCGCGCCCACCGCCGCCTCAGGAGAAGATGATAAGACCCCTAACGCTGTGGCCATCCATCTGAGTCCCTCTTGCCTACTCTGTCGCCCTCTCTCCACAGATCCCCTCTCTACCGCACCCTATCCTCCATGGCCGCCGCTCGATGCCGTGGTTCCGCGCTTCCTCGTGAGAATATGAGTGCTTCCCCGTCACTGCCTCGCTTCCTGGAGCTTCTCCACCAACTGAATCGTCCGCGCGTGCTCGGAATCGAGCCACCCGAGCTGGACTTCACTGTCGGTCTCCGCCATTGTCGCCGTTGATTCACCGTCGTCCAATCTCCTCCGGCCTCCTCGACCCCATTACCCGCATCGTGGTGAGCCCCTGAGCACCGCAGTGCCCTCCGTTTCTCCCCTCTCGCTCTAGTTTGCTCTCCCGTCGTGCGCCGCCTTCCGTCGTCGTCGGGCATGGTGGTCGTCGGTGCTCCGGTAACCCCAATGAAGCGGCGACGCCACTATTATGCTCAGAGTGCTCGCCCGCATCCATATCAACCGCTCTCGCTTGCCCGCGCGCACCCAATCGCCGCCGCCATCGCTGAACTGAGAGCAGCTGTCGGGATGACATCACGCTTACATCACCCCGACGTGGTCAGTGGGTCCCGTTGACTCGGTTTGACCATGCCAGCGTGGCACCCTGACGTGTCCGGGCCCTCCTGTCAGCTGCCTGGGTAGCGTCTGTCTCGGTATAAAACGACCCCTCCCCTCGGGTGACATCAGCCATGCGTCCTACTGACGCAGTAAATCTTTTAAATATGGTTTAATAATTTTAGAAATTGTTATAAACTTGTAAAATCAGTAACTTTTGATTTATAAATCATAAAAATGTGTATAATATATCAAAATGTTCAGAAAAATGAGACTATATAACTAAGATATAATCGTGCATTGTTAATCAACTTACATGACAAGTTTAGTTAGAAGAACAAAACCAACCCCTCTCATATACATCCGTAGTTTCCCGAATTAGGGTTTATACCCCTCGGAACCCCGATTAAATTGTCGAGCATGTTTTAGGGTTTCAATTTCAATAACTTTTAACTTGTCATATCATCATCCTTGATTGAGCATTGCATCGATGCGATGTGTTGATTGTTTCCCTTTCCTTTCGGTATTTGGTTCTTCTCCGGTAGAATACGATATCAGAATCGAGATCAAGTCCAAGACTGAAGACCGAGGTCAACATCGTCGAACCTCGAAGACAAATACTTGACCAACTGTAATCAAGTCAAGTACCAGATATCCAAATCTCTTCTTTCTGGATATCAACTGGCAAAGGCAAGCGAAGCCCCACACATGATATAATCATATGATTTCAAAGTATTTACATTCTTGCCATGTGCATATGATTCTAAAGTATTTTATCGGAAGATAGAGTAATCCTATCTGATGCATGTTACCTTTGAAGCCTATATTCCCTGATCCACTGCTCCTAGCATAACTAGGGTTTGGCTTGTGAAGCGTTGCTAGAGCTGTTACATCGGTTGTGCTTAGCCATGCTTAGCTGTTACCACTGGTCCATTCGGTTGATGAATCAGAGCTGCGAATGAACCTGGTATGACAGGATGACGTAGTATGATTAGAAATGGATAATAAACATGCTAAGGCTTGTATGGGAGGCCACGTGGGTTGTGGTTTTTGCAGTCCCATACTTGCCACCCTTAGGACCTGATGTTCTTGCCTCTTGAACCAAGACGAGCGTACAACCACATGGGGGCCTGGAAACCCCCTAGACTAACTAACTTTCCTAGTAGATTCCATGAGTCACATAGTTCGGGCTTTCCATTCGACATATGCATCTTGGTTGTGCTTGAATGGAGGTGAAGGAGGTGCATTCATACAGGTAGGTAAGCATGGAAGGGAATGGGAGATTCCTGGCATCCGTAATATCAAACCCTGTTCACATTGCTAGGGCCGACTGCGGGACTCGACCCGTTACGGAGGCATCTCCTTAGTGCGTGACTCATGGTCTCTGCGAAAGCAAGCTAAAGGTCGTGTCTAACCACCCTCTGTCGGCCTTCCAACGAAGAGGGCTATTACTAGTGGCATTAAGAGAAGGTTCGTACATGTGGGTAAAGTTGTACACCCCTGCAGGGTTATTAATCTTTTCGAAAAGCCGCGTCCGCGGTTATGGAAGACTTGGGAACGGACGTGAAGATCATAGAGAACTTGAACCTAATCGTAAAACTTGGCAAGTTAAGTAATGTGTGCTTAAGGATGCTTCCTCAGGGATCGAGGGGGTGATCCTAGATAGGTTCAGCTGATGATGATTAGGTGGATATCAAGAGATGATCAAAGCTAGAGATACCGCTCTCTTATCCCCTTTTAAAATCTTCTGATTAGTCGAGATTCTTTTCCCTCTTGTTTTACAAAAACAAAGACCGCTTTATGCAAAATAACTCCACCAGCCATAAGTCTTACGGAGTACACCATGTACTCACCCTTGCTTCGCTGATACTTTTGCGGCAAAGTAAGTGTTACCATAGAAGATGAGTTCTTCACGGCATCGACATCGACGAGTAGTTTAGAGTTCCCAGTCGGCAGTCTGGGATCTATGGATTGGACGTCATCGTTATGCTTCAGGCCTCTTAGGACATTTGTTAAGTTTGCTATACTTAATAGCATAATTTGCCTTCTGTTGTTTGATGTTTGTGGTCAGTGACCTCTGCTTGTAATATTTTGGTTCTTCGCTCAGTTATGAGCTTGCTGTAATAATTTTTGTGTCATAGGGTCACTGTTGTGTTATCAATTCTCTCTCTGTACGCTTTCGAGATTTAGGTTAGGCTTATATCAGACAGAGGTCTGGGATTTGTCTAGCCCTAATCCCGGGGGTGTCACATAGGGTTACTATTTGGATCTTGGTCCTTACTGTACGGGTCGGGTCATGGTCTTGCAGTAAACCTAGTGTCCCAATCCATAAAGCTAGACATCTAACGGTCTTCACGTACGTCGCCTCCTGTTCCTTTGGCGTTATGCAGTTACTTTGTACGTCAGCCCTTGCTTTAGGCGTCACCTGGCTCCTTTCGTGTCACCTGGCGTCGCCCTTCTCTTTTGACCGTGCTTTACCTTGGTCCCTCCTGAGCCTCACTTGGAATGGTGCCACATGTCATGTCTGACTCGGCCCTTCCTCGTGACACTCGGCTCGTTGATTCCTACAAGGTTAACATATTTGTCTTATACGAGCCTACATAGTAACTATGTCGGCCGCACACGACTTTCTTACCCGGCCATCCTTACTCAGCCTGGTTCTTTCTTCACTCAACGTAAGTCAAGCTGGGCTGTGTTTTACCCCTTGTGACCCTACCAGGGGTTATCCCCCGACAACTAAATTCTTTCCACCTGCAAAGACTATGCAACTCAGATCTAATATTAATGGTTTTAGACAGGAAGAGCGTGAGCCACTAGCGCTTGCATGGGAGAGAATGAAATAATGCATGAGAAACTGTCCCAGCCATGGGATGGAAGATTGGTTAATTCTCCATTTATTTTACAATGATCTTAACCCTGTTTCTAAGTCTATGCTAGATACTGCAGCTGGAGGAACATTTATGTGTAAACAAATTACTAAAGCAAGGCAGCTGCTAGACAATATGCAAGACAACCATGCCCAATGGCATGTGGAAAGATCAAACACAAAGAAGGTGAACTCCATCAAACCTCAAGAAAATGAGGAACTCAATGCTAAGTTGGATGAGCTCATATTAGATGTTAAAGGTAAGGAAACCTCGGTAAGAGCTACTCCTGAACCAACTAATGAAGAAGTAGACTTCATAGCTCGTAATGATTATAACCCTACTTGGAAGAAGAATTACAATCCAAACTTTCAGAAACATTACTCTAGTCCAGCAGGTAACTCTAATAATAATATGGCATCAAGTAATACTAGTCTCCAAGAAACTCTTAAAGCTTTTATCGACTCACAAAATGAGAAAAACAATATTCCAGTCAAAGTTACGGAGAATCATGATGCTATGCTTGGTAAATTATCTAACCAAGTTGTTAGTTTGAGAAATGATTTGCAGGCCCTCGAAGAAAGAACAAGGATCGTTGAGGCACAGCTAGGTAAGATAACCAAGAGTCAAACTCTTATTCTAGCTAAATTTGCAGGTAAAGCTAAGCCCATTCCAGTTGAAGACCTCAAGATGATAAGGATCCAAAGGTAGGATCCCGAAGAACTTGATTATAGCAATGCTCCTTCATCAAACTGCATAATTGAAGATCTTGTAAAAAGGATCAATGTTAAGATTCCGGTAAGTGAAGGAAATGAGGAAGCCATGTATCAACACTTCGTTAATCAGGTAGCAATAAAGGTACGTAAGCTTGAGGAAGAATATAAGAAAATTGCTGAAAAATTGCATGTTAAGCTAGATGATATATTTGAGCCCACTATTAAGATTAAAATTGGGACTAATGAAATAGCTGCACTGTGTGATCTAGGTGCAAGTGTTTCAACAATTCCAAAGACTCTTTTTAACAAGTTAAATCTTGGCTCTTTTGAAATAACCGAACTAAAATTACATCTAGCAGATTCTACCTATAAACAAGCAGTAGGCATTAAATAAAATACTTTCGTATACATTAAAGGTTGTCCTGCTCTTATTGATTTTGTTATTATTGACATGCCTGAATATGCTACTGCCCCTATTATATTAGGATGTCCTTTCTTAAGAACTATTAAGGCTTTAATCAATTTGCATGTAGGGAACGTGAAGCTCCAATTTCCTTCGCAGAATCCTTTTGTTATTCATTTCCCCAGGAAAAAGAAAGCAAAGAAATATGATAAGGAGGCCATCACTTTGAAGGCCAACTACTTTGGAGTGGGTGTTCCACTCATATGGCCTAAGTGAGGAATATCAAGGTCAAGCTATTGACCATAAAAGAGCGCTGCATGGGAGGCAACCCATGTGAAATAAAGGTTTGAGTTAAGTTTTTAAGTTTTAATTTAAGTTTTATATAGAAAAAAGAGTGCTAGAAAACTCCCGTGAGAAAAGAGAGATTATCCGGTACTAAAAATTCCTATTTTGTATGCCATAGTTGGTCGAAATTTTAGTTTGTCATTTTTCTATCAAAACAAGGTGTTTCGCTAAGTTTTAGTCTAAAAAGTAATCCTCGAAGAAATAGAAATTTTTTTATGTGTACAGAAAGGTTAACGACCAAGTATACGGGGTCGTATAGTTATGTTACCCATTGACAATTTTTCATCCCAGGATATAGAAGGTTTGACGACCAACTATACGGCGGGAACAAAAGTTTCGGCCGTATAGTTGTCTCCATATAGTTACAGCCGCCAGAAAGAAACCCTAGAAACCCTAAAATTTTGCCATCAGACCAACTATATGGCAGGAACAAAGTGTTCCGGCCGTATAGTTGCGTCCGACCACTTAAACGCACGGGGATGTACCCAAAACATCAAAACATCAATCTTTTTTCTCTCTTCTACCTCCAAACTCTCTCAAAACCTCAAGGGATGTTCACCCCTACTCAATTTTGTTCGAATTCCTCGCACACAAGTGATCTATGATATTAATCTCCTCCGATCCTCCAATTACTTTTTGCAAATTCATCTCTGATCTATTGTCATTACAATCTAGGGTGAGACTTGTTTTGAACTATTTTCCATGATTATCTTGCCTAGATTAATATGTTGAGGAGATTCTTTAGTGTGCTATGATGAGGATTATGCTATGACTATTACTGTTGGATCAAAAAGTTTTATATTTGTCTCTCTTATTTATTTCTAGAAGATAAACATGAGGAGCCAGACACGTGCTCATGCCGCAGCTAGTTTTTCTTGGGCTGCAGCTCAGGAACGCATGGGGATACGATTCAAGAACGAATCCCACCGTGATCATTTCGACAAGATCAAAAACCGAGAAGTCAAGGCAACCAAGTGGGCTTTCCCCGTCACTTTGAACCAACTCAGTATATCTAATGACTTTAATTTACTTTGCAATAGAGTTTTCCTGCAAACCTTTGTATTTCATGATGCACCAACCTATCACCAGTTAACCATTGAATTTCTTAGCTCTTTGCAAAGCACCGTTAAGACATGGCATGGGGAGGATAAAATTTCTTTTCGACTCATGAACAATAATTATTCTCTAACACTTGATGAATGGTGCAATTGTTTTGGTTTACCCAACAATGATCCTAATGCTCTGCGCATTGCTTTTACCGACATGGAACCTTCCCCTGAATACTGTTATAATATAATTAGCTTAGGGAAGAATATTCAACATCCTGCTATTCGCTATTTGTTCTATGTTATTGCTAACACCTTGTAGGCGCGCAATGAGTTTACAAGACTCAATGAGGAGTACATATTAGTCCTTGCAAAAGCTACTCTCAACTTTGACAACTTGTCACTTCACTTGGGCGCAAAACTTGTGCACTACTTGGAGTACCAATCCCACCTAAGCCAAGGACCAATCACTTGTGGAGGCGTTATCACCGTGCTTGCCAATGGATTGGACATCAACCTAGGTGAGTTACAGCCGGTGCTAGGTGAGCGACGTGTTGGTTCCTCTACTTTGATGGCTTGTGGAATGCTCACTAGGAGAGGTGGTGTTTATTATCTGCATATTGCTGGAGTTGGGCGTATCTATCCCGCTCCTTTTCCTAATGGTCTTTTCTCTATCGAGGAAGGGTGTGTGCTTTATGACTTGCAGGTTGAGCAACACCAACCCGAGGAGGAAATTTCGAATGAGGATGAGGACCAAGAGGAGGATCAAGAATCCCACCATCAGGAGCAGCAGCCACCAAACTAGTTTTCTACATATCAAGATTTCCAAGAACTTGGAGGAACTATGGAGGGAATGCATAATCTTGCCCTAAACCTCCGAGAAACAACAAGTAACCTCTCAACTCAATTTGCAAACTAGAGTTACAACTATTTTCCCTCACCAAAGTGATTTGAAGGGCTTGCAAAAGCCTAAGCTTGGGGAGGATTTCTATCTATTTTATAATTTGGTTTTCATTTGCATTATCTTATTTTCACGGTTATGCTTTTATTTGAGTTTATAAGCACTCGTGTTGGTTTCCCCAACACTTTATCTTAGTTATTTTATTTGATATTTTTAAGCCGAGCTTTTCCGCCAATTTTCTATTCTTTAATCCCCCTTCTCAAAAACCACAAAAAGATTTCTCTGTTTATCTTCATTTTCCCTCTCTCTTTTTCTTTTTACCTCTAAGTTCTCATTGATTTGCAGGAGAGTGATTTACTTTGAGTTTCCAAGAAATGAATAAAAAGGGAAGAACGAAGTGGAACCAAACATGAGAGGTATGCCTTATGACTCCCCACTTTTGAAGTTTGAGAAACCCATGCTAGTTAGTAGTAATGTTGAGATGTTATATCGGTGTAGTGAGTCTCTGTATTGTAGTAAAATTTTGTTTGCATGGGTATTTAATCGAGTATATTTTGTTCTAGCTCTTGTAGTTAACCAAGTCTTGCATAAAAATTTGCTAAACATTGAAATAATAAAAAGTCTTACAATTGAAGACTTGGGTGTTGTAGTGTTTAGTCTTGAAAGCTTATTCCTAGAGACACTCAACACCACAGAAAATTATGATTGACTTGATAGCTCTCTTTGAAAATATTTGTTTAATTGAATTAATGTTTAGCGGTTTTTGTGAGCATGCCAAAGTTTGACTTGTAAATCATAAGAATGATATAGCTTTATGCGTGTCAAACTTCATAGGTGCCAACAACTCCGCTAGCCTACAAACGATCTTGATGGAGGAAACTCCTAGATTTTGGCTATGAGTTGATTAAATATATGTAGCAGTAATGCTATAATGGGTAAGATTCTTGGCACTCCTGAGTAGATGTAACATGATGGACTCACTCCTCTGGCTGATATGAGTAATCGTTATGCAAAAGGAACAAAAACCTTAGTGATGCCACGAGTGTCCATCTCAGCCCGATAAACTAGTGAAAAAATTTGGCATGCTCTCAATTACTTAAGAACTAAAATTCTTGAAGGACAATGAATAGAAAAGTAGTGCTTGAAAAGTTTTGATTTATTGATGTGGGAGAATTGAGATAATTTAGTGTATATGCTTTTCATGACAAACTCTCACACTCTTAATTCTACATGATTACACTTTATTGTTCAAAGGCATGGAATAAAGTTACTCCTTTGAATCATCCATGATTACAATAATTTTGCTGCGCTATAAGGCTTCATGAAACCCGTATGATATGCTTGTCATTAATCTATCTACGTTGAAGTTTTTCAGATTAATAAAATGGAGGAAACATGAGACTACCAATCATGAGTAAGATCATCATCTCGTTATTTCAGTTTAAATGATTAGTTCCCTTTTGATTTTTGTTTTCTTGCTCGAGGACGATCAAGTTTAAGCTTGGGGAGGTTGATGGTTGTGAAATATATCCATCCATGTCCACATTTAAACTAGATATTATTCATCTATTTGATAAAAATATCTCTCTAAAACCTGCCACTAATGCCTAATGATCAGAGGGGTATGCAATCCTTTATTGCTATTTTTTCCTATGAATATAGTGACGTATTATGATGGGAATCACTACATAAATTCCAAAGATACGAGATTTCTAACACACCAAAGAAACCAGGAGACGTGAGGAGGCTACTACATGCTTAACGACCAACTATACGGCCGCTGTTGTATAGTTGCCGCCGTATAGTTTGCACCGACCTCCTTAGGTCAAACAGAACAAATTTTGTGAAGGGACCCTATATAAAGAGGCTCCGGGCAACGAGAAACAAGCCCCTGACTCCACAACATCGCTTCTTTCACCCTAAACTCTCACTGCCGCAACGCCGGAGGAATAGATCTAGATCTAAACCTCTAAGCCCTTCTCCACCACCATAGCTATCTTCCACCACTTGTAATAGTAGATCTCATCTCCAATTGGCGACATTGTAATACTATTTGCTATCAACTCTATGATCTCTAATATAATGTTTATGATTGTCGATTTCATCTTTATGTGTGAGTAATTCTCCTTGGGCTAAGGGCTTCAGCCTAGCCATGTAGCTTTTGTGCATGTTATTTATCATAGATGGGATCATGTATTAGTTTGTATGACATGATGATTGCAGTACCCTCTCTTGCCTCAATCTAAGGACTTGTCAGGTACCCAAGACCCCTAAGATTGATCCACGTAAAGGGAGTGTGTGTAATGATTGGTCTGCAGGATAGGAACCCTAGTGACAGAAAGGGTAGTACGGCTGTATGTGAGGAACTTACATGGGATTAACGGTGACATCACTATGCATATCATTAGTTCTCTTTCTTCTATGGATGAGACTAGTAGGTTATTGCCATAAGCGGTTGCGGAGGTGATAACATTTATGGATGCATTGCCCACATATAATTATCTTGCTCTTACAATTACATGAGTACTTTATTATTATTTGTTATTCCTGATCTTTTTGCACGGCTAGTGAAAACCGAAGACCCTAGGCCCTCTCTCTCTCCATCGTCAACAACAACAAAATATTGCAAACTCTTGGTCTAGTTAAAATGCAATAGGGATTCTAAAACTCTCAAAGGTCCGTTTAAGTAATCTCACTTTGCTTTCTGCTTCCCGAGGATTCGATAAACCTAGGTCTAATAGGGAAAATGAGCTATACTGCATCCGTAATCCGGATCGAAGGTATCAATATGCCATGATAATGGGCACCTTTCTTCCTCATGCACCATGGGTAATTCCTCATCCCATCCTATCTTGATTGATGATGTTTATTCACTTCGTAAGGATGAGGGTGGAAATATTTTTGCCAAATTTTTTGGTGCCCAAAGTGGTGTCAAGAAAAGAACTATTTGGGTATCCAAGCCTAATGTGACTAACTTCTTAGGACCCAACTTGGTTGGGGACCAACAAGCTAAAACTTGATCAATAGGTGTTTATGAAGGGCAATGGAGACTTGGCTACCTTATGAAGAATTGAGGGATCTTCATCAATTCGTTTTTATCAAAGTCAAGTCATTTGGGTTATCATGCTTCTATCATATATCCAATGTTCCTCCTTGCGGTAACTTGTGCTTAACTCATTTACATTGATAGTTACTTGCTCTCTTGTGCATGTATGTGTTGGTTTTGTACCTTGCATATGTTGGTACATGTTGTGCTTCCCACTTACTTATATTGACCTATGAATTTTATTTATGTATGTTGGTTGGCACACCATGTATTTGTGTTTCTTGGTTTGGAGCCTTTATTGATTCTAGTTGGTATCTTATTTGGCTCTTATGAGGGATTAATGGACTATTCCGTTTTGGGGGAGTGTCATGCTTGGGCATTCCACAATCCTAAAATATGTGCACATGAGGAAAATCACTTAGTAGTTATATTGTATGTTTATCTAGTCTATATGTGGTATGTCTTTCTCATGAGAAACTCAAGTTCCATAATGTTCATTAAGCATCTATAGGTTGATCTTTTGCCTCTTGTTGAGATTTCTTGGTTTATCACATTATGGGGGAATCATATGCTTTGTGCATATTACAAACCTATAAAATGTGGACATTTGAGGTAGTGCCACTTAGAATTGATATTGAAAATTATCTAGCTCCTCTGTGGCACATTTGCTCTTTTAAGTTCCAATTTGTTTAAATGTTTTTATTGCTCATCTTTTGGATCTTGTGTGTGAGAGTGATTCTTGGTATGTGTTTCCTCATATTTGGATCTATATATCCTCATGGGAACCATTTTCTTCAAGTTACTCTAATCACTTGTGATTGTGTGACTATTTGAAGCTATCAAGAATCTCTCTCTAAGCATCAAGCTTAATTCTTATATTTTGTTATATGCTTCTTTGTGTGAATATGATCTTGTATTTCCTTACAAACTACCTCGGAAAATTGTCCCTATTACTTCTTGTCCTTGTACAATTAGTACTCGATATATGGTAGAATTCATTTATCATATTCGCTTTGGCCTTTACTTTTTGCCTTATCTTTGGCCAAAAAAATGTTTTTTATTTTTTCTCCCAAGCTTTCGTTGCCTCTTATGTATCTTCTTGTTTTATTGGTATCCTCTTGTGTTTTATTTAATGTAGATAGTAGTGATGATCTCATTTGTGTGCATTTTGCATTCAAAAGCAAAATTCTTCATAATGCACCATCATGGGGGAGCTCTCCTATATTATTTAGAACACTCCCGTTTGTGCTTGGAAGTTTGATATTTTCTTTTGGTACTTTGTGCCATCATGAAAAGTGTAGAGAGTTTGAGTTATGTGTTTAAATATTTCTCTTTATGAGTTGGTTTTATATCATTCTTTGTCACTTGTTTTGATCTTTTAGGATGATATAAATCTGTGATCACTGGTGTTTTTGTCTATCTTTTATATTTTTTGGCTCTTTCTAGTTCATTTGTTGAACTTGTGTCCTTTCATGTGTTGATTTGGCTCATTCATACAATTTGGACACCTTTTGTCGAGTCACACTTTTGTGTGTGTCTCATTGGTTTACTTGGTGTTTTTGTTAAAAATGTATCTACTTTTGGTTCTTGAAAGTCTTATGCATGCATCTTTACTACATGTTTATATTATGGCATGCTTGATTTCTTTGATCCAATATATAGGGGAAACTCCACCAAATCCTAATGGGCTAAGATGTGCATGAAATTCAATTTCATATCAATATGCACATATTTGTGTGGAGGCTCTCCTATGTATTGTAGTTGCACTAACTACTTTGGACCCAATTTGTTTGGGGACCATAGTGTACTTAATTGTGTTTTAGGTACATTGGAGATATATATTGGGTGCTTGTATCTTGAACAAGGAAGAAGTGTCGTCTACATGTAAATTGGATGCAAGCTAGGATGGTCAACGAATTCATATCCACTTCATCCTACCTATTATATCTCGCTAACAAGTATCTCTCTCATGCTACATATCTTGTTCCCAACCTTTTGTAAGTTGCTTGTTGGCATGGATTTGTATACTTACGAATGTTGGGGTTCTTGCTTTGGCTTTGAAGAGTTCTCTGTATTGCATATGTGTGTATGTTGAGATGAGTGCATATAATGGGGACTATACAAAATCAGGCTCATGATTCACCAATCCCAAATATGTCAATCTAGCAATTTTGTTGCATATTGTTTCCTCAATATATCTCATGTGCAATAGTGAGTATTTTTGCAAATTTGATTTCTATTTGTGATACTTTTTGCTTTACTCCACATATTCCAACTATTCCCTTTTTCCCTTGGTAATAGTTGAATTATGTGTAGTGTGTTGGTTTTTGAAGCTCATCGATGTACAATGAGATATATTTGAGCCTTTAGCCATGCTTTCAAGCAAACATCTTATTTGTATATTCTATGACTTCCTTTTGTTATTCATGTGCTTTCTTGAGTATCTATTTTGTTTGTGCATATTTCTTTGTGGGCATTTGTCTTTGTGATATTTTCCACCTAGAAATTTATACACATAAGAGAATAACATTCTTTGGTTGTTTTTGCATTTCTTGGAAGCCACCTCTTATTTCTTTTTGACTCTTTGGTGGCTTCAAAATTTATTGTCCTTTGAGTGCATTGTTAAATGAGTTTGTAGGAGTGAGGATTCCATGGTTGTGCACGTTGTTTCCAAATGCAGTTACTATAATTGGTGCATAATCTTTGGGGAGTTTCTCTTATTCATTTAAGAGTGCACATTTTCCTTCTTTCTCATATTTGTGGTTTAAATGCTTATGGGGGAGCAAGGATTCCATATTTGTGCATATTGTATTCAAATACAAGTATTCTAAACTTTGCAAAAAGTTTGGGGAGCTTCTCTGTTTTCATTTAAACACTCATGTTTTTTGTTGTTTCCATTTGGTATCATTTGTTGTTTTTTTTCAATTGGTTCTTTTGGATATTTTGATTGCTCGCTTCATTCGTTGAAGCTTATTTCTTTTTTCTTTTCTTTTTGCAATCGTTGGGTCCTCAATATAGTTTTACTTCCTCCCAAGTTCTCATCATTTGCCATGTGCATATGCACACCTTTGGATGAGTTCTCACTATATTGGTCGTCTAAAACTTTTCACCAATTTGGGCAATCTATGCTAATGGGGGAGAAGTTTTGGAGGGTTTAAGGGAAGTTGGCCTTTGATTTGAGTGTGTTCTTAAGCTTTTTCCTCTCATGCTCATGCATCTTTGTGGTTGCTTTGCATGTTGAATATATAGATAAAACTCAACCAACGGTAATGGTTAGCAATCTATGCAATGAAATTCAAGTTTATAACACATGCATAGATTGTGGGGGAGTTTTATCTATATAATGTGGTTATACAAACATCACATACTTTTGTAGTATTTGATGTTGGAGCAACCGCTTTGCTCGTTAAATTCCATATTTAAACCCTCTCAAAGCTATTGTCATATATTACCAAAACGGGGGAGATTGAAAGGGCATGTATGCCCCCATGTGTGGTTTTGGTAATTAATGACAAACTCTATGGACTAATGTGTAAATTGAGTTTTACTTGTAGGTTTGTCCATTGACATCGCTTGGACCATGTGTTGGTCTCGAATATGAAGAAATGAAGAAGGATGAGAAGAAATGTCCAAGGGATATGTGCCCATTGGAATCATGAAGAAATAATGAGCTTGAAGGTTTATCAAGATAAGTGCAAAGAGTTGAATCTCGATGGATCAACACTCAAGAAGGGATGAAGAAGTGCAAGATCAAGATGCACCTTATCTAGAAGATCTCATGCTTGGAGCTTGCCATCCTCGGTGATAATGGAGTGATGAAGACAAGTTCAAATAAGAGGTTTCCCCTTGGAGTATGGGGGAGCAATTTGGAAGTCTTCATCTGTAAGATCCCTCCTTTGTAAAGGAAAAGGATCCCTGTGATTGCAATGCTAGTCCCTGGATCATTGCTAGCATCCATAGTTTAAGATGAAGTACACAGATACAAAGGTCATTTATTACATCCATTCCAGAGATAAACATAGTCTTTACAACTCAAGGCCACAGGCCTAATACAAGAGTTTGAATAAGTAAATAAATATAAGTCTTCATCTTCATGTGCCACAGGCAAACATGTTGAGTGTAGACTCATGACACCTAATCCTCATCAGAGTAACCTGCAACATCACAAGTTACAGCCACAGTGGGTCAATACTTTGGAATAGTATTGGCAAGTGATACCTTAGTAAATTTTAAGTGGACTATATTACTATATGCAATTTGGCTAAGTGTAGCTTGTCTTGCTCTGCTCAAAATAGGTTTATCCTATTAGTTGAAATCACTAGGTTTTTCTTTGTCAAAACTTTTCCCAAGAAACCATCAATAGACATTGAGGTCATTCACCCTTGTTCACCCATAAGTTTTTACTTAGAAGTTGGAGTGATGAGATTCTTGATAGCTTCCATGTCTTGATGCTCAAGTTGTCCATTGCCATGGACTTGGCTAAGTACTTAGATTTTTCCATCTGCAGAGGTTGTGCACTTTCCCCACAAGACTTGGTTTCACCAAGACAGGACCTTTCAGAAGCCTTCCCTTAGCCAAATGGACGTGTTCCAACCTATCATCCCACTACCACCATCTGTCCAAATGACTAAGTTCTAGCAACCTATGTGATCCAGGCAGAGCCCATATTGCCAAGTGGCTGCACTATAAGCTTCTCAACACTTGGCCACTAAAATCCCTTTGTTCCTGGGTGGCTTTCCACAAGTGAGATACACAAGGTAAACCATAGCCATGGGCCTTGTGTAACCACTCAACCAAAATCCACCAATCAAGTCCCATTCCACCCAGGTGATTCATTGACTTAGTTGTTTTATTAATAAAAACATAAGTCCATAGACTTAGAAATATTTTCACCATAGTATGTATATTTTACCAACCCTTGTTTGCTACTAGCTAGGCTAAGCATGGCATAGATAGTAACTTAACTTAGAAATTTCCTAGCAATTCTACAACTACTTAGGATTTCCCAACATGGCATTTGGCAAAAATAGTAACATGCAAGACTTAGCAAAATATTTCTAATGCATGTCTAAAATATAGGGATAGAAATATTCATGAAGTACCACTTGCCTTGGTAGTTGGGAGAGTAGCACTCCTCACAATCACAATCACTAGCACCAAAGTCTACACAAAGAATGGTAGCACAAAAATTACACACAATTCATATACAAACATAAATATATGCATGCATGCAAAATGCTAAGTGATGATTTTTAAAACTCAACCAAGCAAGTGCATAGTACTGAATCATAACCAAGTTAAAAACTTGCTAAACCAAGTTTATTTTACACTAAAACAATTTCCTAAACAAATCCTATACTCAAAATAGTCCTAAACAAGTTTCTGCAAATAAAGTCATTTTAACAGAAACTAAACACTAAACACATTGCATAAACAGAAATGGTTTGTCTCCCTGATTCCAACGGTATAAAATTTGTCAAATTCTAACGTGTGGATCAAAAGTTATAGCTAAATCAAATTTGGATTTAAACCTGTTTTCAAATTCTGTTTTTAAAAAAACCCTAGCCACACGTCTTAATCTTACTGGCGCGTACCGGTTCGCATCGGATCACGCACGCGAGCCGTAGGATCTAAGTGGCGATGCACGGTTCATATCAAAACGTAACGCTTCGCTAAGTGGTTCTATCGCACGCGTTGGATCTAGATCCAACGGCTCTCGATCAAGCGACCACGTTCTGGAGGTGCGCGGCGACGGCGAGCGGCGGAGCGCTCTGTCAGTGGCGGCGCTGGCGTTCTAGGTCGCTCGGGGAGGTAAGGGTGTGCTTACCAGAACCGCAAGGTCGAGGCGAAGCTCAACGTGGAGGTGGCTTGGCAAGGGGCGCACGGCAGGGGCTGCTGGAGCTCGTCGGAGTCGTGCACGGCGTCGGAAGGTTGCTGTCGAGTTGGTTGCCGAGGTTTCGCGTCGCCCTAGCACGAACCAGAGGGATTAGAAGACGCACAAGACGAAGGCGAACAGCCTAGTATGCAAGAGGGGGCAAGGGGCGCGCTCTGCTTGCCGTAATTGGTCGTCGGAGTTGAGCGGCGGCTCGGTCGGTTGCGCACAAATGGGGACGGCGTCCTGGGTCACGAGCAGGCAAGCGACGGGTGTCAGAAGATGCACGAGCTCATGCTGAGCATAATCGTTTGAACTAGGGGCACAGGGGCGGTCGGGACTCACCGGAATTGCTGCCGGAGATCGTCGGGACAGCGGCGGCGTCTGGCGAGTTTCGAGCAGCCTGGTGGCGTGGAGAGGGAATTGGTTGAGGGGAAATGGCCGCGAGAGAGAGGGGATTAAATAGGCAGAGGCTCGACAAGAAACGCTCAGTGATTCAATGCCAATTACCTCGCGGAACAAAGCAGCAACGGGCAGCGGCGGAGTTCATGCGCGGAATTTTGGGGAAGACGATGACGTCGTGGACGGGGCCCGCTTGTCAGCGAATAGAGCAAAGGGGAAGTGGGGTCCGAGTGTCAGCGACTTGCTGGGTGTGTCCGCACGTGCGAGAGAGAGAGAGAGGTGGCCCGGGTGGGCTAGTTGGGCTGCGTCTGTTGCTGGGCCAAATTCCTGGCGCCGGCCCTTTTCCAATTCTTTTCTCTTTTCTTTTTCTAAATTGATTTTCAGGAATGGTTTTCAAATGATTTCAAACTCTTTTTGAATTCAAATCTTTTCTGGACTTTTGCAGTGTGCAATAGTCACAAAACCTGGCACAAAACCATGTGGTCACTTTAAATGGGCTTGGTCATTTTTGGAAAGACAAAATAACAGTGACTTAGCACTTGGTTTGTAAAAGATTTGAAAATGGTTTTGAACCCATTTTTATTTTGTAAAATTTTGTTCTAAATCCACACTCAAACCAATCAACAAGGGAGACAAACAATCCTGGTTTAAAACATTCAAGCTCTCAAATGGATATGGCCATTTGATTTAAGTTTGCTCACATAAAATGATAGCACTATGTGCTTCTGTTTTCTTGAAATGAGTTTGAAATCGATCTCAATTCTATATGCATGCATGAATGATATGCAATCTTTGAAATCATGATTTTAGGGATGTTACAAATCTAACCCCCTTAAGGTGAATCTCGCCCTCGAGATTTGGATTGGCTAGCAAATAGGTGAGGGTGGTCTTTCCGAAGATCATCTTCTCTTTCCCATGTTGCTTCCTCTTCGGAATGATGATTCCACTGCACTTTGCAAAACTTGATAGTCTTTGTCCTTGTGACTCTTTCTGCAGTCTCAAGAATTTTTATAGGTTTCTCTTCATAAGTGAGATCGCTTTCTAGCTGAACCTCCTCCAAAGGTATAGTATCCTTCAAAGAAGTTTCTTCCATTTCTGGGTGACATTTCTTAAGCTGACTCACATGAAACACATTATGGACAGCTGATAGAGATTCTGGCAGTTCAATTTCATAGGCAACTTCTCCTTTGCGACTCAGAATCTTGAACGGTCCAACATATCTTGGTGCCAATTTTCCTTTGACTCTGAATCTTTTCACTCCACGAAGTGGTGACACTCTAAGATAGGCTCTATCACCCACTTCGTAGGTGACTTCTCTACGCTTAGGATCTGCGTAGCTCTTCTGTCGGGACTATGCTATCTTCAACCTGTCCTTAACCAACTTGACTTTCTCTTCGGCTTCTTTGATAAGATCTGGCCCAAATAAACTTCTTTCTCCCACACCATTCCATAACAATGGGGTGGTACACTTTCTTCCGTAGAGAAACTAAAATGGTGCCATCTCAATACAGGCTTGATAGCTGTTGTTATAAGAAAATTCTGCGTAAGGCAGACTTTCGTCCCAACTGGCTCCATAGTCTAGGGCACATGCCCTCAATATGTCTTCGAGAATCTGATTAGTCCTTTCTGTTTGTCCATCGGTTTGAGGATGAAAAGCAGTACTAAATTCCAACCTCGTTCCCAATGATTCATGTAACTGTCTCCAAAAATGGGAAGTGAATTGAGGTCCCCTATCAGACACAATACTCTTGGGCACTCCATGTAGACATACAATTCTACTCATGTATATTTTGGCTAACTTGGCACTTGTGTAGGTTGTCTTCACGGGTATGAAATGAGCCACTTTAGTTAGGCGATCCACTACTACCCATATGGAATCATAACCTGACCTGGTCCTTGGTAATCCGGTAATGAAATCCATACCAATCTTGTCCCACTTCCAATCAGGAATAGGTAATGGTTGAAGCAAACCTGCTGGTTTTTGATGCTCCGCTTTCACTCTACTACACACATCACACAAAGCAATATGTTCGGCGATGTCCTTCTTGAGATTATTCCACCAAAATCTTTCTTTCATGTCCATGTACATTTTGGTGTTACCTGGGTGAATGGAATATGGAGAGTTATGTGCTTCTTACAAAATCAGTTTCCGCAGTTCCGGATCTTGTGGAACACAGATACGTTTCCCATGCCATAAAGTACCCTGTTCGTCTTCATGGAATCCTTTGGCTTTTCCCAAGCTAATCTTTCCTTTAATCTCTTCAATTTTTTATCAATCTTCTGGGCTTCTTTGATCTTGTCCAACAAAGTGGGTTGAACATCCAAAGACATGAGATGTCCTTCAGGCACAGTCTTCAATCTGAGTTTCCTAAATTGGGTACACAGATCATCAGGCAATTCTCCTTTGGTAAGGCCATTCACAAATACCTTACGACTTAGAGCATCTGCTACAACATTTGCTTTACCGGGATGGTATTACAAACTTAGGTCATAGTCTTTGATAAGTTCTAGCCATCTTCTTTGTCTCATATTAATTTCCTTCTGGGTGAAGATATACTTCAAACTTTTGTGATCTGTGAACACTTCACAACGCTTTCCCAAAAGATAGTGTCTCCATGTTTTGAGTGCATGGACGACAGAGGCTAACTCTAAATCATGAGTATGATAGTTTACTTCATGAGTTTTGAGTTGTCTCGAGGCATAAGCCACAACTTTACCGTCTTGCATAAGTACTGCACCCAAACCTTGATGAGATGCATCACAATATACTTGGAAATCCTTTTCCAAATCTGGCAGACACAAGACTGGTGTTGTCACAAGTCTCTTCTTCAACTCCTGAAAGCTGAGTTCATAACCTTCAGACCAAGCAAACTTCTTGTCCTTCTTTAACAATTCAGTCATGGGTTTAGCTACCTTTGAGAAATTCTCGATAAACCTTCTGTAGTAACCTGCTAAGCCAAGGAAACTACGAACTTCCTTCACGGATTTGGGAGATTCCCATTCAGTCACAGCTGAAACCTTAGCAGGATCAACTGCTACACCATCCTTCGTCATAACATGACCAAGAAAACCAACTTCTTCCAACCAGAACTCACACTTGCTGAATTTGGCATAAAGTTTATGCTCTCTCAATTTCTCAATTATCAATCGTAAGTGTTCTTCATGTTATTCTTTGCTCTTGGAGTAGACTAAGATGTCATCGATGAAAACGACAACAAACTTGTCAAGAAATTCCATGAACACCTTGTTCATCATATTCATGAAGTATGCTGGTGCATTTGTCAAGCCCAAAGGCATTACGGTATACTCATACAATCCATACCTTGTAGTGAATGATGTTTTAGGTATGTCTTGTTCTCTTATCTTGAGTTGAAAATAGCCTGACCGGAGATCAATCTTTGAGAACACACATGCGCCTTCTAGCTGATCAAACAAGTCATTGATTCTAGGCAAAGGATATTTGTTCTTGATAGTTACCTCATTGAGTGAACGGTAATCTATGCATAACCTTTGACTTCTATCTTTCTTCTCCACAAACAAGACTGGGGCTCCCCAAGATGAAGAACTTGGTTGAATAAATCCTTTCTGCAACTGTTCTCCAAGTTGCTTCTTGAGTTCTTTCAGTTCGTCAACTGACATTTTATACGATCTTTTTGCTATTGGTCCAGACCCTGGTACCAAATCTATCAGAAACTCCACATCTCTATCGGGTGGCATTCCCGGCAATTCTTCCGGAAACACATCCGGATACTCACTCACAATTGGCACATTATCCATGCTAACCCCCTTAAGAGAATTAAGCATACTCCTTTTTGCTTCAAAACTGGTCTTGAGTCTGATCCTTTTATTTTCTGGAGTTGTAAGTGAGACAGTATGGTTGGCACAATCTATCACTCCTTTGTACTTAGTCATCCAGTCCATTCCCAGAATGACATCCAATCCTTGGGAGTTTAGAATTATCAAGTTAACGGGAAACTTATACTTCCCAAATTCTATGACTAGATCATGACATCCCGAATTCACTATCATTTCTCCACCAGGAGAACTTAATTTTATAGGACACCCAATAGTTTCTATCGGTAGTTCATTTGTTTCAACAAATGCTCTTGATATGAATGAATGAGATGCACCAGTATCAAAGAGTACAAATGCTGGAATAGAATTGAGTCTGAACTTACCAGCAACAGCATCAGGCTCCTCATAGACCTCCTCCACATTGATGTGGTTCACCTGTCCTTTCTAGAAAGGATTGGGCTTGATAGGTCCTTCAACTTTCTTTTCAGGGCACTCGTTTGCGTAATGCCCCATCTTCTTGCATTTGAAGCATTCAACCTGACTGGTGTCTCTCTTAACAGGCTGACTTCCACTTCCACTACCCTTACCACTGTGGTGGCTCTTATGTCCACTCTTGTGGTTCTTGTACTTGTCATTGTCATGACTGCGATGATGCTTGTTGTCATGAGGTTGTGGTTGTGGTGCTTGTTGAATTTCCCATGCTTGTGGGATCCTGAGCTTCCGCTGTCATCATAGTGAGATCGTTTGTGAGACGATCCCGAGCTGTGCTTGTCGGAGTGCTTTCTTTTTTTACTCTCAACTTGCTTCATTTTGTTCTCCAATATAGCAGCTTTGTCACAGAGCGACTGATAAGTGGGAACATATGCCACAGCCAATTGCAGATTTAGCTCATCATTCAAGCCTTCCAGAAAATTTTCCTTTCTCTTGGCATCTGTGTCAACTTCATCTCGTGCATAACGCGCCAGATTGTTGAACTCCTCAATGTATTCAGCCACGCTGCGGTGGCGTTGCTTCAGATTGTGGAACTCTTTCTTTTTCAGGCTCATTATTCCTGATGAGATATGAGAAGTGCGAAAGCCATCCTCAAAGATAGCCCATGTCACTTCATCTATGGGAGTGGTGATCTGGAAGTTGTCCCACCAAGTGGTGGCTGGCCCTTCCAGCAGATGTGCTGCAAATCTGACCTTTTCAGCATCCGTACAGCCCACGGTTACTAAGTCCTTGTTCACAGAACGTAGCCAATCGTTGGCCACCATGGGATCAGTCGTCCCTGAGAACTTAGCTGGCCTCAATCTCAAGAACCTGGTGAGCATATCAAAGCCCGGAGGGTTGTTGTTGTTGTTGTTATTGTTGTTGTTATTGGGGTTGTTGTTGTTATTATTGTTTTGGTTCTGTATGAATGTTGTCATCATCTGCATCAGCTGTGTTTGAGCAATCATCATTTGTTGCATTTCTGGAGTGATGTTGTTGTTGTTGTTGGGGTTGGGGTTTGCACGACGGGGAGGCATCTGTGGTTTTTTCAAATAGAGATAAGAATGAGATACCCATAGATGTTTTCATGCACATTACATCACATAAGCAAACACATAGCATGCAACACAAGATGAAAGTTCAACAACACGATAACAAGTTCACAAAGTAAAACACACAAATAGCAAGCCATCCACATGTCAGATGGTCCAATAACAAGTTCTCAAATAACAAGTGTGATAATGAAAGATAAATGAGTAGTCAAGTCTACTCATCGGCGTCAATCTCCTCCTCGACAAAGGTAAGACCTGCGTTCTCCATCGCGGTCTTGTTCTCCTCAATGGTAGTGGTCAAGGACTCTATCTTGGCCTTGAGATCCCTCTTCTGGGAACGAAGCCTCTCTATCACCGTCTGCTGCTGCTCTAGCTCGGAGTCCTTGGACTGCAGTTCTTTAGTCATATCCCGGATCTTCTTGTTCCTATCCTGGACACGCTTCTCCTGACTCTTGAACTTCCTGTCCTGGGTCTCGAACTTCGCCTCCATTTCCTTGACTATCTCGTCCTGCTGCGCGAAGAGCTTGTCCTTCTCGCGAAGCTGCACCTGGAGCTCATCATTGCTGAGCATGACATTGGTCATGACCGTGTCCACGTGCCTAATGAGAGACTCTAAGTCTTGGAGGTACAGGCGTATCGGCTCTGCTGCGTCCCTCGAATCGTCCTCGAAGTCGATGGACTCTCCGTCCTCATCACGTCTTCCGAAGACGTGGAAGTGGGTGCCTCTAACCTGTCGGGAGTGTCGTCCTAGCAGACGTCCTATCAGATCCTGCATAACTACCTCCATGCCTCTCTCCCTGTCATCGTGCATAAGCTTGAAGACGATGGCCTCCATAGTAGGCTCTGTCTGACGTCCGGGCTGGTTCACCTTGAAGCCCCAGAGGTCCTTCCTCTCGAACTTGGTGAGGGGATGCACCATGATGGTGGGAAGAGGGAGATTGAGCAAAGTAGTAAGCTCAACGATACGAGGACCAAAGCGGGTAACCTGGAACTCCTCAACAGTGCTGATGGTAATAGGCATCTATTTATAAGATAGGAAAGTTAGAACAACACAATTCAAGATAAAACAAAAGACAAAACATCACATACATATCCTTGGAAAGCAAAATCACACAAGTCATGCATACATGAATCCATTACATCAACCAAGGTCCAATCTTATTTTAAGGTAACATTTTGGAAAATAAGGTGATAGGTGGTGGTCCAACTAACGAAGTACGTTTACAATCCTATCTCACTAGATCTGTTGGCTAACACAATGTTTCTAGAGGCAATCAGCCTATCTTGCTCACATGATTCCATCACTAAGTCTATAATATCTTCTCTTAAGGTTTGGTTGGTAGCTTCCAACTCTTGGGTATGTTCCTTCTCTTTCTTCAAGTCTTTTTGGAGGTTGAGCATTCTACACTTGACTCTAGAACTAAGTTCTTTGATAGTCCTCCAAGCTGCTTCTCTTGCTGACTCAAAGAATGTGGTGTGCACCACAGTGTTGGTGTACATGCAGAATCTTGTTTCTTTGTGGTTGTCTTCCTTGTTTTTGTACAAGTGAAGTTGCACCCACCAGTACTCAACTCCTTCATCCATCACTGGAAAACCCTTGTACACAGCTGCACCTTGTATCTCTAATGCAACCATGAGGTCCTTGAGAATTTTGGGAAACTCTGTCTCACACTCCAAGGTCATGGTCATGAGTGGTCCTTTCCTTACGGCTTCGTTGATGGAGTTCATCTACAAATAGAGATGAGAAAGAGAAGATTAGAAAAGTTTACGAGAAGAATAGACAAGTGTAGAAGTAGTTGAAATTTTTTCCTTAGTGGTTTCCAATCCTAGGGTCATAATCCTACAGGCAACACAGTGCTCTGATACCATCTGTAAGATCCCTCCTTTGTAAAGGAAAAGGATCCTTGTGATTGCAATGCTAGTCCCTGGATCATTGCTAGCATCCACAATTTAAGATGAAGTACACAGATACAAAGGTCATTTATTACATCCATTCCAGAGATAAACATAGTCTTTACAACTCAAGGCCACATGCCTAATACAAGAGTTTGAATAAGTAAATAAATATAAGTCTTCATCTTCATGTGCCACAGGCAAACATGTTGAGTGTAGACTCATGACACCTAATCCTCATCAGAGTAACCTGCAACATCACAAGTTACAGCCACAGTGGGTAAATACTTTGGAATAGTATTAGCAAGTGATACCTTAGTAAATTTTAAGTGGACTATATTACTATATTCAAATTGGCTAAGTGTAGCTTGGCTTGCTTTGCTCAAAATAGGTTTTTCCTATTAGTTGAAATCACTAGGTTTTTCTTTGTCAAAACTTTTCCCAAGAAACCATCAATAGACATTGAGGTCCTTCACCCTTGTTCACCCACAAGTTTTTACTTAGAAGTTGGAGTGATGAGATTCTTGATAGCTTCCATGTCTTGATGCTCAAGTTGTCCATTGCCATGGACTTGGCTAAGTACTTAGATTTTTCCATCTGCAGAGGTTGTGCACTTTCCCCACCAGACTTGGTTTCACCAAGACAGGACCTTTCAGAAGCCTTCCTTAGCCAAATGGACGCGTTCCAACCTATCATCCCACTACCACCATCTATCCAAATGACTAAGTTCTAGCAACCTATGTGATCCAGGCAGAGCCCATATTGCCAAGTGGCTGCACTATAAGCTTCTCAACACTTGGCCACTAAAATCCCTTTGTTCCTGGGTGGCTTTCCACAAGTGAGATACACAAGGTAAACCATAGCCATGGGCCTTGTGTAACCACTCAACCAAAATCCACCAATCAAGTCCCATTCCACCCAAGTGATTCATTGACTTAGTTGTTTTATTAAGAAAAACATAAGTCCATAGACTTAGAAATATTTTCACCATAGTATGTATATTTTACCAACCCATGTTTGCTACTAGCTAGGCTAAGCATGGCATAGATAGTAACTTAACTTAGAAATTTCCTAGCAATTCTACAAGTACTTAGGATTTCCCAACATGGCATTTGGCAAAAATAGTAACATGCAAGACTTAGCAAAATATTTCTAATGCTTGTATAAAATATAGGGATAGACATATTCATGAAGTACCACTTGCCTTGGTAGTTGGGAGAGTATCACTCCTCACAATCACAATCACTAGCACCAAAGTCTACACAAAGAATGGTAGCACAAAAATTACACATAATTCATATACAAACATAAATATATGCATGCATGCAAAATGCTAAGTGATGATTTTTAAAACTCAACCAAGCAAGTGCATAGTACTGAATCATAACCAAGTTAAAAACTTGCTAAACCAAGTTTATTTTACACTAAAACAATTTCCTAAACAAATCCTATACTCAAAATAGTCCTAAACAAGTTTCTGCAAATAAATTCATTTTAACAGAAACTAAACACTAAACACATTGCATAAACAGAAAGGGTTTGTCTTCCCGATTCCAACGGTATAAAATTTGTCAAATTCTAACGTGTGGATCAAAAGTTATAGCTAAATCAAATTTGGATTTAAATCTGTTTTCAAATTCTGTTTTTAAACAAACCCTAGCCACGCGTCTTAATCTTACTGGTGCGTACCGGTTCGCGTCGGAGCACGCACGCGAGCCGTAGGATCTAAGTGGTGATGCACGGTTCAGATCAAAACGTAACGCTTCGCTAAGTGGTTCTATCGCACGCGTTGGATCTAGATCCAACGACTCTCGATCAAGCGACCACGTTCTGGCAGCACGCGACGACGGCGAGCGGTGGAGCGCTCTGTCAGTGGCGGCGCTGGCATTCTAGGTCGCTCGGGGAGGGAAGGGTGTGCTTACCAGAACCGCAAGGTCGAGGCGAAGCTCAATGTGGAGGTGGCTTGGCAAGGGGCGCACGGCAGGGGCTGCTGGAGCTCGTCGGAGTCGTGCACGGCATCGGGAGGTTGCTGTCGAGTTGGTTGCCGAGGTTTCGCGTCGCCCTAGCACGAACCAAAGGGATTAGAAGACACACAAGACGAAGGCGAACAACCTAGTATGAAAGAGGGGGCAAGGGGCGCGCTCTGCTTACCGTAATTGGTCGCCAGAGTTGAGCGGCGGCTCGGTCGGTTGCGGGCACGAACGGGGACGGCGTCCTGGGTCACGAGCAGGCAAGCGACGGGTGTCAGAAGTTGCACGAGCTCATAATCGTTTGAACTAGGGGCACAGGGGCGGTCGGGACTCACCGGAATTGCTGCCGGAGATCGTCGGGACAGCGGCGGCGTCTGGCGAGTTTCGAGCAGCCTGGTGGCGTGGAGAGGGAATTGGTTGAGGGGAAATGGCCGCGAGAGAGAGGGGATTAAATAGGCAGAGGCTCGACAAGAAATGCTCAGTGATTCAATGCCAATTACCTCGCGGAATCAAAGCAGCAACGGGCAGCGGCGGAGTTCATGCGCGGAATTTTGGGGAAGACGATGATGTCATGGACGGGGCCCGCTTGTCAGCGAATAGAGCAAAGGGGAAGTGGGGTCAGAGTGTCAGCGACTTGCTGGGTGTGTCCGCGCGTGCGAGAGAGAGAGAGGTGGCCCGGGTGGGCTAGTTGGGCTGCGTCTGTTGCTGGGCCAAATTCCTGGCGCCGGCCCTTTTCCAATTCTTTTCTCTTTTCTTTTTCTAAATTGATTTTCAGGAATGGTTTTCAAATGATTTCAAACTCTTTTTGAATTCAAATCTTTTCTGGACTTTTGCAGTGTGCAATAGTCACAAAACTTGGCACAAAACCATGTGGTCACTTTAAATGGGCTTGGTCATTTTTGGAAAGACAAAATGACAGTGACTTAGCACTTGGTTTGTAAAAGATTTGAAAATGGTTTTGAACCCATTTTTATTTTGTAAAATTTTGTTCTAACTCCACACACAAACCAATCAACAAGGGAGACAAACAATCCTGGTTTAAAACATTCAAGCTCTCAAATGGAGATGGCCATTTGATTTAAGTTTGCTCACATAAAATGATAGCACTATGTGCTTCTGTTTTTTTGAAATGAGTTTGAAATCGATCTCAATTCTATATGCATGCATGAATGATATGCAACCTTTGAAATCATGATTTTAGGGATGTTACATCATCAAGCAAGAGCGATCAAGAGAAATCAAGAAAGGTTTTTCATCTTTAGAAGGTCAAGACGGTCTACATAAATCTCAAGTGGAATGCTCAAGGCAAAGGTATGATCTTGATAGGGTTTCTCTTTTGTCGGTATCATGTTGTTATTTAGAAGACCGGGTTTAGGATAGATAGCCGTACTATCAAGAGGGGCTCTCAAGCGTGTGTATCGATCACATCGTTCGGGGAGATCTCAAACCTTTGCATACATAGCATCATCTTTCTTGGTTGTTAGTTGGTTCTTTTCCATGAGAGGATCTAAATATTGTGATTCTCATCATGACAAGCTCTAGTTCATTAAATAAGGTTTTCCCTTGCATATCTTATTACGTTCTAGATCTGCGGATTTTTCTGGCTCCACACCTTAGGAGATATCTCACATATATATATTTGATATTGTATCCCATGGTGGTATACAATATTTCAACTTTTGTTAGATTTTCTTGTTTTTATCTTTCCAACAAAATTGGTTTCATCCCAATCGGAGTTTCCAAGCTCAACTTCTTGTGTTTTGGGTTTTGGAGATTTTACCGGTTAATCACTTCTAGAGAGTTCATACCTTTATAAATTTGGTTTTATACTTAAATGTTGTACTATGATGTTTCTTTGCATAATCTTGTGGAGCTTGTCGTTCTCTTCAAAACTAGCCCAAAATCATCAAAAACAGAGTCCGGAATCAAAAGTTATTGAAATTTTCGTGCAATTGTATCCCATCGTTTTTGCTTGAGCGGAAATTCTAGCCCAAATTCCAACCCAAGTTCCGGTGGTGCATAAATCTGGCCCAAACGGGCAGATTTCTCTTGCCCTTTTTAAGGGCCCCCTCTTTCCTATTGTTTCCCCAACTTTTGAGGTTATTTTTGCTAACTCTTCCACTCTCTCTCCTCCATTGTTGACCTTCAAAATCTTGCCCTTTCTCCTTCTCCCTCCAATGATTCTTGCATATCTTTGAGGGATTTGAGAGAGGAGATGTAGATCTACAATCTCGCCAAACCAAATCCCTTCTTTGTGAAGAAATACTTGGGATCTAGATCTTGGAGAGTTTTGTATTATCCCCCTGTGTTCTTTCTCCCTTATTCCCCCAATAGCTTTTGTATCTTTGTTGGAATTTGGGAGTGAAAGACGTGCCCTTGCATTTTTTTCATAGGTTTGAGTTCTCCACAGAGATTCGGCGAGTGCAACCTTGTGGACTTGTTACTCTTGGGTTCTCGGAACCCTAGACGGTTGTGTTGTTGGTGTGTTGATTTATTGAGGCCTCCATTGTGGAGTGGCCTCAAGCTTGTGGCTTTGTTGTTGGGAGACTCCAATTGAGTTGTGGAGATAGCCATCCTTGTACGGGTTTGGTGACCGCCTTCAAGTGTCCCTTACTGGATCGTGAGTAGGCCTTTGTGTCGAGCTCACGGGAGAATAGGGTGAGCCTTTTGTGGCGTCGGTGAGTTGCGTGCCTTTGCATCTTGTGGTGAGGCCTTGTGTGGCGTTGGGTGAGCATCGATCCACCACACCTCAAGGTGAGCCATTTGTGGCGTTCGAGGAGCATTGCACCATCGCACCTCTCCAATGGAGACGTAGCTTGAGGCCATACAAGGATTACCATTTTTGCGAGACATAACAGATTGTTATCATAGTTCATCATCCATTACAAACCATAATAAAGGACTTACAAATAAAGGATCTGATGATCCAGTCTTAATACAATCAACACAGCGGAATAATATAATAACGGTAGCGTGGTCGAAGCTCCATCTTCAGAGTCACGGGATATGCTGACGATGGGAGATGATCCTAGTTGTCATAGACTTCCTGTTGTCCATCATCCTGGTAGTCCTCCTCATAGTTTGGCCACGGGAATAGCCAGGGACAAAGTCATGAGTACTCTTTAAGTACTCGCAAACTATCACTAACAGGTAAAGTAGTTTGAGTAGGAATCCTAAGCTCTAAGTTTATTTGCAAAAAGTCAGGTTTATCTTTAACTGAGTTTAGAAGTAAAGAAAACTAGTTTACTATTCTATAAAACCTAAGTGGGAA